>HG995357.1:22500-1332500 GCA_905333045.1 Lysandra bellargus
CTAACCTAACCTAACCTAACCTAACCTAACCTAACCTAACCTAACCTAACCTAACCTAACCTAACCTAACCTAACCTAACCTAACCTAACCTAACCTAACCTAACCTAACCTAACCTAACCTAACCTAACCTAACCTAACCTAACCTAACCTAACCTAACCTAACCTAACCTAACCAGTTCCGCTCCGACCGTGGCCCGAGCAACACGCAAAATCGCGCGCTCCGTCCTTAAAAATCATTTTACGCGGCCAAAATTGTTAAAGTGTAGTGAGTTATACGTCATTCGACGCGGCTTGACGAGAGGAAAGTGACAGTGAAAACCGCGTGGAAATCCGACGTCCCTGGCCGAAGAAATCGACATAAAACCGGATTTTTCACCGGTTTCTGACGTTTGGACGCGTGCGGCGCGCGATTTGTCGCGACAACCCCCTGCTTTCTGGACACCAGTAGACGCCCAAGACCTCTCTCCTACTGTTCCCAAAAAAAACCAGATTTTTCTGGCTTCTGGGTGAGGAGCAGCAGCTAAAAAACCCGAGGAGGATTCTGGAAGTGTGCGCGGGGAAGTGAGGGGGGAGAAAGCCACCACCACCACTCGAAGCGGAGCATCAGGGGCTACACAAATCAGCTTGCAGAACGAAAATCGGATCAGTGGTTTCCGAGAAAACTGAGTTTCAAAAAGTGCCAAAACTTTGGACCCCCGTATTTTGTGATCCAAAGCGGCGACCCTAAATTTTTTAAATTTTATAGTGTGTGCTGTAACAAGGACCCGCAGTGTACAAAGTTTGGTGATTTTTCGGTGAGCGGTTTCGCCAAAAAACGCCAAAAACCTAAAAGTCTAGACCTTGACCTACGAGGTCTAGACTCGCAGGAGGGCAGCGGACCAGCACCAGGAGGCATCACTAGCGGCCGGGAGTTCAGCAAACAAAGCTAAGTTGAAAATGTTGACAAAAATAAGTTGTGAAAACGGACACTGAATTTTAGAGACATTTTTGACGTAGTTCCACAATTATCTGTAAGCTGTTATTAAGTATATAGTTAGTCTAAGTAGTGTATAATAGAAATAAGAAAGTCCCATTTAATTTTAATTACTATATAAGGAGTTATTCGACAAAATAAATCAAGAGGAAAACTCCATATAGAAAAAACACCTGGGCGGGCGCCACGCCCCCTGCTCAGGAATTTCAGCTATAGCGGCTAAAATATCAACGTTAGAAACAATACAATAATTTTCCAGGAAAGGACAAGCCGCATTAGCATCTAGGGCTACGAAATATCATCAAAATCGGATCGGTAGTATTAGCTTAATTGGCAAAGTTTTAAAGTAAATTGTGACGTCACGATCCAACGTTTTTCAGGGCTGCAAATGACGTTTCTCGTCGGTCGAAATACTTATAATATTTTTAATTAATAATATTTAATGATTTAATTTATATGGTTTGACACTCACACTAAATACTAAAACATATACAAAATTTAGATACTTAAAATTAATTAAAATTAGTTTACATATAACAAGGCACAAATTCATATTAATTACATTAAAATTAATTAAGTACAGGTAGAAATCATACATAAAATTATCACTTTAATTATAAAACAAATATAAATAGCTAGTATAAAACACAAAACAATAGTATTATAATATATAATAAAATAGGTCGGTCAAATAAATATTAAAAAACGGTAAAACAACACGTAAAATAAAAACTATCTTCATAAACAATACAAATAACACAAATACAATCTAAATCTAAATATACCACTTTAAAAAATACATAATAAATAATCTAATTTTCAAAATTCCCATCAGGTTCGTTTCGCTCATTTGATATCTTAGCTAGTTTTGTACATCGCATTCTATAAAGACGCCAACCCTACATTATCAGTTAGGGCGATCTAGCGCCCAAGAAAACAGGCTCCTCCCCATAGTCCGAGGCGTGAACATCGTTCTTAATAACTAATATATTCACAAATTAATACATTACGTTAAAATACAAATATTACAATAAATTCGGATTAATATACCAATTAACAATTAAAACTAACAATAACAAATACTTAATAACACATAGTAATTATAGTCAAAATCACTTAAAAATATCCGGTAATAATTTTTAATAAAACGAAAAAATCTGGGTAGTAACCAATTTAGCTCTACTCTAATTGGTAGTAGTATTAAATAGTTAATTTGACAATCCATAACAAATTTAAGAACTATTCTAAAAGTAAGTTTTAACGCTCGGACTATATTCAATAGGACATAGTTAGAAACACCATAAGTGCAAGCGAGACAAGTAGGGTTGACGTGCGCGATACATGTCTCGCTCATTGCCACGCCCACATAGTCTGAGGTGTGACAGGGAACATTGCTTCTTTTAAAAATCAATTACTTAAAACACAATAATTAAACAATAAAAATATCCTAAAAACTAAATTCTAAACTCGAGTTTGATATTAAATAAATAAAAACAGCATAGTAATCAAATTAAAACAATTAAAGATAATAAATTCATTAAGTTTATTATTAAAAAATTAAAAACTAAAACATTAAACTAATTAAAAAAGTTAATAATAAATATAATATTATTTTCATAATTTAAATTAGCGTATAAAATTAACATTAAAGCAAATTAATAATAGTTAAATAACAACCATCAACACCCGGACTACACTCTGTAGATCAAACCGATAACGCAGGGCTGCGGATCAAAAATTTCGTTAACCCTGGTAAATAAATAATTTTAAAACAATCAAAATTAGGAAAACAGAAAAAATTATTTAGTAGTATAAATAACAAACTAAAGTGAGTAAATAGTCATAAAAACATAAATAATTGGTAAAACAGTAAATAAACAAAAAATAATATTCTATTAAAACAATATTAAAACAATAATACTAATTAAACTAAAGAAATATTCCACCACAAATTAGCTAAACATATTTTTAACAAAAAACGCAAATAACATAACTAAACACACATATTGTAAAAACATATTAAAATATACAGTATAAGAACACATAAAACAACATAAATTTAATTACAGCACAATAGAAAGTTAAGGAATTTCAAAATTCCCATCAGATTATTCCCGCTCATTGAAAGATATAAATAATACATTCTTTCGTGTGGCAGCCCTGACACGCCCACGTTACGCCCTAAATACGTAACACTTCGTGTGCGGTCGAGGCGAGTTAGAGGGTAAAGGAAGGACGTAAATAACACTGCTATTAAATACCGACAGGCGCTTTGATTTCCAAATTTGAAGTAGCTTTTTCTTTTAAATAAACTAGATTTGGGTTCGGAAAATACTCAAAAACCAAATAAACGTGAATAAACTTGTGACTGACCTAGCGTTTTTTCGATTCGGCCGACGAGAAGTGTCCAAAAACTCGAAATAAAGACTGACGGAACGAGGCTTATAAAACCGAAATTAGAATAGGACCAGTTTGTCTCCTTTTGGAACAACTGCTAGTATATAGGACGTAAGGTATAACTGTGATAACGAAGGTCTTTAAGACTGAGTAACATACAATTAAGAACTGACGACTGACTGAGTCAAAGTTCGTCGTGATATTCCTGTAGCTTTTGTAACACGGTCATTATTCACGGTCACTCATGCGCATTATTAATTTTGGAGTACTGTAAGTGCTGTTCCGTGAACTATGTACAACATAAAAAGGAGAGAGGAGCAGCCCAAGCTGGATCTCGTGGACGCCATATTAAAGGACATTAAAAGAATGTAAATAATTGTAAATGTGTCAATAGTGTATTGTAAATAGCTGTAAATAACAATTTAAGTTCATATAACACACCGTTTAGCAGAATATATATGTAAAGTGAAAAACTGATAAAATGTATATAAAACAATATAAGGTCGCCGGTAGCCTCGGTTACCTCGGTGACCTCCGGTCGCCGGTCGCCTTTGTCGCCGGTGACTTCGGTTACCTCGGTGACTCTGGTCGCCGGTCGCCTTTGTCACCGGTGACTTCGGTTACCTCGGTGACTCTGGTCGCCGGTCGCCTTTGTCGCCGGTAACTTCGGTTACCTCGGTGACTCTGGTCGCCGGTCGCTTTTGTCGCCGGTGACTTCGGTTACCTCGGTGACCTTAGGCCGCCGCCCGGTCGCCGCGGTCGCCGGTTACCATCGGCTACCTCATGAGAAAAAGTGGCAGAAAATATATGTAAAGCGAAAAAACTATGCGAAACAAAAAGTCGCCGGTTACCTCGGTGACCTTGGGTCACCGGTCGCCGCGGTCGCCGGTTACCATCGGTTACCTCGTGAGGAAAAGCAACAGAAAATATATGTAAAGTGAAAAAACTATGTGAAACAAAGGATCGCCGGTTACCTCGGTTACCTCGGTGATCTTGGGTCGCCGGTCGCCGCGATCGCCGGCTACCATCGGTTACCTCATAAGGAAAAACAACAGAAAATACATGTAAAGTGAAAAAACTATGCGAAACAAAAAGTCGCCGGTTACCTCGGTTACCTCGGTGACCCTGGGGGGGAGTCGCCGATCGCCGCGGTCGCCGGTTACCATCGGTTACCTCATAAGGAAAAGCAACAGAAAATAAATGTAAAATGAAAAAACTATGTGAAACAAAAAGTCGTATATATGTAAATGTATATAAATGTAAACTGTAAAATGTAACAAAATAAGTATGCAAGCAAAATAAGTAGGTATGTACATACACAATAAGTAAGCACAACGGATATCTAGATATAAGAATATAATGTAAAACTCTTTAAAAAAAAATTAGAGACTTACAAGAAAAACATAACAAAAACAATGTAACCTGATACAAAATTCTAATTGTAATATTAATATGTAAAATTAATGTAACATAGTAAAAATTTTATACAATTAATAACATAGACTTAAGAATAGATATAAGAAAAACATAACAAAACAATGTAACCTGATACAAAATTTCAATTAAGTATAATATTAATATGCAAAATTAATGTAACATAGTAAAAATTTTCATACAATTAAACTTAAGAATAGATTTAAGAAAAACATAACAAAACAATGTAACCTGATACAAAATTCTAATTATAATATTAATATGTAAAATTAATGTAACATAGTAAAAATTTTATACAATTAATTAATAACATATATTTTTTTTTTTTTGAGCTGGCAACTCTCTTAGCAAGACGTACATTTGTATCCTCCCGACTAATATTTAAGTTTTTCTAAATTATACGCTGTAAATACTATTGTAAATGTGTTAGAAACTTAATTTATAACTCTATAAATTGTTATAACTTTATACTCACGGCAGTGTTTGTGCATAATAGTGTTTTATTACAAATAAAAGTTCAAGCCTGGTACCAGCTGTCAACGACTGGACGAGTTCAAATTTTGGAGATGTGTTTTCTTATGAATTGCTAATCCCGGGGAGTATTGTATTTGATTATCATCTTATTAGACATCTTTTACTAACTAATAATCACAATTACTCCACTGCACATCGCTCACTTTAGTGAGCTACGTCCCATACACACTTGGCTAAGTTAATTTCTCTCTTGGCTTGACAAGTCTTGGAAGCGGAGTTGCAGATAAAAACAATAAAGCCCACACATACATTACACTAATATACTGTGCACGCACTACACAAGCACAGAGGCATCCTCAAAAACACCTAAATTTAATGCATTTAGTGTTCAGTTATATACAGGTTATAGTAACTAACAACTAACACTATAATTTGTCTATACTGTCTTTTTCTTTTATATTTCACCTTTCCAATCTATTTGTATAATCTCAGTTTCATTCTTTAATCTCTTTCTTGTCACTTTGCTAAAATTTTCCCACTACAACTTGTAATTTCACATTATATTTTATAATAATAATATCTTATTGAGGCTGGCTTTTGCTTTTGATCTAAAGTAAAAGGTGACTTACACCAGATACATTTAGCTAATAAAGCCATTAAACTATTACAATTGTTTTTCAGTGCCTGGGAATAAACATAATATAGCAAAATGATGACCCGTTCAGCCGTGGCCCGTCGTACCAAGGAACAACTACGTGTGGCCCTCGAGGAGTTAAAGGACTATAAAGACAAATGCCAAACACTGCTGAGGGAAAGAGATGATAATGAAAAAGAGATGTTATCTATCTTGCAGAAAAATATGGAATTAAAATCACAACTTAATAAGTTATGTTTAGACTATGAAAATATTCACCAACAAAAAGTGGAACTTCAAAGCATTGTTGACTCTTTTGATCAGTGCAGAGACGAATATGAAGAAACGCTCAAGAACTCTGATAATCTTAAGAAAAAATTGGACAGTGCTGAGGAATATATACTCCAACTGGAAGACATATTAGACATTCAGCGATCAAATTAAACACAGATCTTAATAAAAGACAATAAGTGTTCTGTTTGTAACACATCTAGTAACAATATTAGCACCATCGATTTAACTGCAGATGATACAGTACCAGTGTGCATTATGGACAGTAAGAGAAAACTGAATTAAAAGATTTATAAAGAAAGCTCAGCAATTGTCAATTAAAAATAAAAAAGTAGTTACAAAATTGTCTAAAACAACAAAGATTAAAATGTTTTTGAGTGATAAATTGCTGAAATGTTCTAGTGAATTAGAAGATATAAAATATAATTATGAGGCCGATGTATGCAGCCTTCAGGCTGAAATCTCAAGTTTATTGTTTTCATTAGAAAATATTACAAAAAAATATGAATTATCAAAAAAGGAAATACAGGGACATATTTCTGCCATGGATGATTTTCTTGAAATGTTACACTATAATGAGGAACGAGTGAACTTGTTGTTAAAAGTCAACACTATTTCAGAAATTCAAGAAAATCATTTAACTGGAGGAATATCACCTGATATGATAAGCCAGAAGGTAAATACTGAAAGCCAGACTAATATCTGCCTATTTAGTGATGAAATAGGAAGAGACTTAGGTACGTATCTTTATAGAATGTGTGGACAATTGGTCACTAACTTTTGTATGCCCGGAGCTACTTACTGTGAGATAATAGACAGGGCATCAACTATGACTTATTGTCCTAACACCACTATAATAATTCTAGTCGGGAGAAGGGGTAAAGTAAATAAGAAACAGATGACTGATCTTTTAGAATGTTTATATAATATTAAAAACTTAACAAACATTATATTATTCACTTTGCCCTATATAAAAATGTTGCCAAAAAGCTGTGCTCATGAAAATCAAATAAGATTTAGGTTGAATAGCATATTGTATAGTGCTGTCAACAACAATTGTATAGTTTTAAGCAACACACAACCAAAATGTCATGTTGTGGATATAAATAATTTAGATAGTAAATTTATTAATTATATAAGTATAGATAAGTATTACTTATCTCATTACTGTAAGAGACATATAGCAAAGATGCTATCAAATTTTTTATTTTCTTTGAAAGCCAAGAATTTGGCTTCCTTGACTCCTGCTTCTATTGAGCAGTATTCTAGTTAAGTGTGAAAAATCCTACCAAAACTTACTCCAATATAAATAGCAAGAATGTTATAAGCTTGGTGCATCAGAACTTTCAAGGAATGGTAGGTAAAGAGCTTGAAACTGAGTTATTTCTAAAACAATTTCAAATTGATATTATTTGTATTTCAGAACACTGGTTTAGAAAACATGAACTCATTTTCAATCTCAATGATCACCAGGTGGCAAGCTCGTTCAGCAGAGAGAATGCCATTAGAGGCGGATCACTTATATTAATAAGAAAAAATTTAAAATTCAAAGAACGTAAAGACATTGTGAACCTCTCTTCTGAACGGATAATAGAAGTAGCCTGCATAGAGTTAAGTCAACTAATTATTGTAAGCGTATACAGGCCACCATCAGGGTTATATGACTCCTTTGAACAAAGCATGGAACAAATATTATCAAAGATATGTGCATCTAACAAAAAAAGTTATCGTTTGTGGTGACTTTAATATTAATTTATTTGACTTGAACTCTACTACTGTTAGATTCACATCTCTATTTAAATCATATAACCTCAATTACTTGTTTTATGAGCCAACAAGAATCTGTGACACAACGGCAACTTGTATTGATAATATTTTTACAAATTTTTCTCCATGTAAAAAAGAAATAATAAATAAGCTTAGCTCTGATCACTGTGGGCAACTAGCCTCATTTAATATACATTGCGATAGTTACCTAGAGGAAAAGCGTGTGTTTGTTCCTGTGAATACAAAACGTATTGAGAAGTTTAGAAATAACTTAAGTTCAAGTATTCAACTATTATTGGATGAGACAAATAGCTCAGATGAAGCATTTAACAAATTGTTTAAGATGATAAGAACCCAATTTAATACTGTATTTACTCCTAGAACAGTTAAAAAAAGCCATAAAAATAATAATAATTTTACAGTGTGGGCAACTACAGGAATTAAAATAAGCAGACAAAGATTATATGAATTGTATGATGAAAAATTCATGAATACTAGTGATAAATTCAAAACATATGTAAAAAACTATTCAAAGATTTTTAAAAAAGTTTGTAAAGCCGCTAAGGCTATTCACATTAGGAATAAAATTAAAAATTCGAAAAATAAAATCAAAACTACTTGGAAAGTAATAGCTGGTGAGACTGGAAACGTCACATGTCGTAGCTCTGATTTTGAAATTTATTTTGAAAATAAAAAGATTACCAATGATCATGAGGTTGCGACGGTCTTCGAAAAATTTTTTGCTGACATTCCGGTCTCAACTACGAAAAATTTAAACTCCTCACCTGCAGCTGCTGAAAAACTACTCAGAGACAATGTAAAGGAATGTAATGTCAATTTTAGGTTTAGAGAGATTGTCCCCAAAGATATCATTGATACTTTTAAATTAATAAATATTAAAGATACTACTGATCTCTGGGGCATGTCTACTAAAATTATCAAATCAATAATTGACATCATAGCTCCTCATCTATCAATGATTTTTAATGACTGTATAAAGAGTGGTGTTTTTCCTGACTTGATGAAGCACAGTAAGGTTGTACCTTTATTTAAAGCGGGACTTAAATCTGATCCAACTAATTATAGGCCTATATCGATTCTACCGACTCTAAGTAAAATATTTGAAAAAATAATTTTAAATCAGTTACTATTACATTTTAACTTAAATAATTTATTGCACAAAAATCAACATGGTTTTACTAAGGGTCGATCCACAACGGATGCTGGTATAGGTCTTCTTTATAGTATATTTGAAGCATGGGAGGACTCGCAGGATGCCCTAGGGGTTTTTTGCGACCTCTCCAAGGCTTTTGACTGTGTTGAGCATGCTACATTAATCAGGAAATTGCACCACTATGGCATTAGGGACTCAGCACTCAACCTTTTGACATCTTACCTCAAAAATAGAACTCAAAGGGTTGACATTAATAGTAAAAGGTCCAATGGGACCAAAATAGAATTAGGCGTCCCACAGGGATCCATTTAAGGTCCATTCCTTTTTCTCATCTACATAAACGACTTACCTTATCTTGTTAAGGATAATGATAATGAGATAGTACTTTTTGCTGATGACACTTCACTTATTTTTAAAGTGAAGCGACAACAGTCAAATTATGACGAGGTAAATTGTGCTCTCTCAAAAATAGTACATTGGTTTAACGTTAATAACTTACTTCTAAATTCTAAGAAAACTAAATGTTTAAAATTTACTTTGCCCAATGTTAGGCAAGTTAAAACCAATATACAATTAAATGATGAGAAGATGGATTTGGTGGACACCACTGTATTCTTAGGCATTACACTAGATAGTAAACTACAGTGGGGTCCTCATATTGCTAATCTTGCAGATAGGCTCAGTTCTGCAGCATACGCAGTCAGAAAAATACGGGAAATTGCTGACGAAGACACAGCAAGACTAGTTTATTTCAGTTATTTTCATAGTAGAATGTCGTATGGCATCCTCTTATGGGGAAACGCTGCCGACATTAATACGATTTTTGTGCTGCAGAAGCGAGCTATACGTTCAATTTATAAAATGTCAGCTTTTGAATCTCTGAGAGAAAAGTTTAAAGAAATTGGTATTCTAACTGTTGCTTCTCAATACATTTTGGATAATGTTTTATATGTTAAAAAGAATCTTAGTAAATTTACAACCAAAAGTGACAGTCACGGAAGAAACACTAGAAATAAGTATAAACTAGAAATACCGGTGATCAGACTTAGTAAAGTTAGTAAATCTTTTAAAGGTCAATGTGTACGCCTTTACAATAAAATCCCAGAAAACGTTCAAAATCTTTCCATTAATAAATCTAAAAAAGTAGTCAAAGAACGTTTGTGTGCCAAAGCCTATTATAAGGTCAATGATTTCATAAACGACGGCACATCTTGGGAGTAGGATGGCTGCTTGCAAGGCTACTTCTACATTATTTTATGACTTACAATTATGTATGTATGTTGACATTATATAATTTTAAGTTACAGCATTGTAAACTTTATTTTAAAAGATTAATTTTTTTCTCACTTTTTTTGGTAAATAAAGTGGGCACCGTGCGAGTTTCTTACGCCGGTTCTTCTCGCCGGGTTAGTTCCCGAACCGGTGGTAGGCATCATGTAGACTTTCAGAAAATATTTGCAAATTTATTCTGAATAAAAAATTGAGTTTGAGTTTATAGACTTAAGAATAGATATAAGAAAAACATAACAAAACAATGTAACCTGATACAAAATTTCAATCATAATATTAATATGTAAAATTAATGTAACATAGTAAAAATTTTATACAATTAATAACATAGACTTAGGAATAGATATAAGAAAAACATAACAAAACAATGTAACCTGATACAAAATTCTAATTATAATATTAATATGTAAAACTAACATGTAACAGTAAAAATTTTATACAATTAATTACATAGACTTAAGAATAGATATAAGAAAAACATAACAAAAACAATGTAACCCGCAATTAACATGTAACCAAGAAAATTTTAATAATACCTAATAACTATCAAAAATTTTACAAAAATGTATCAATACCAATTGTAAAAGAAAATAAGCACCTATGCAAAATGTACAACGCTATAAGAACTATTGTAAAAAATCGTTATTAAGTATATAAACAAAAGTGTAACTAAATATACTTAAAATAGGAAACCCTATTACCACGGAAATCAAAAATGTATTAGATAAACAAAGGACTCTGACATGCGTCAGGGGTAAATAAGCATAAAAAAAAAGAAAAAAAATAACCTAACCTAACCTAATCTAACCACTCTCACGCCGACCGCGGTCGCGAGCGGACGTGTCTCCCTCGGTTGCCCCGGTGACCTCGGTGACTTCGGTGACTTCGGCGACCTCGGTTACCTCGGCGACTTCGGTGACTTCGGCGACCTCGAGGTAACCGAGGTCGCCGAGGTCACCGGGGTTGCCGGTGACTTCGGTTACCTCGGTGACTCTGGTCGTCGGTCGCCTTTGTCGCCGGTTGCCTTTTCGCGCGTCTGTCGGTCTCGAGCAACCAAAGCGAACTAAGTATTAGTGCGGCTACGAAGTGCAAATTTGAACCTTACGAACAAAGGGTCGCCCAGATGTGCTGTAGCTGCGCCCGCGCGCGGACACTTTGGCCTACGTGTGGTGGTGTCAAGCCACCTCAGCGCGCGCGTACACCCTTGGCTGCGTGTCTGGTGGTTTCGTGCTGACCCAGTGAATGAAGTGCTGTTCCGGGAACTATGTTAGTGCGGAAATAAAGTGCAATAGTGTAACTCACCGAGGTCAAGCTGGGTTTTGGTAACACCGGTCACAGTAGACTGCGGCAACACCCGGACAAACAGTGAAGTAAGTGCAGTTCCGTGAACTATGTTAGTGCGAAAATAAAGTGCAAGTGTAAATCACCGAGGTCAAGCTGGGTTCCGGTAGCACCGGTCACAATAGACTCCGGCAAAACCTGGTCAAACAGACAAGTAGTGCTGTTCCGTGAACTATGTTGGTACATAAAAAGGAGAGAGGAGCAGCCCAAGCTGGATCTCGTGGACGTCATGTTAAAGGACATTAAAAGAATGTAAATAATTGTAAATGTGTCAAGAGTGTATTGTAAATAGCTGTAAATAACAATTTAAGTTCATATGACACACCGTTTAGTAGAATATATATGTAAAGTGAAAAACTGATAAAATGTATATAGAACAATATTAAAGTCGCCGGTTACCTCGGTTACCTCGGCGACCTCCGGTCGCCGGTCGCCTTTGTCGCCGGTGACTTCGGTTACCTCGGTGACTCTGGTCGCCGGTCGCCTTTGTCACCGGTGACTTCGGTTACCTCGGTGACTCTGGTCGCCGGTCGCCTTTGTCGCCGGTGACTTCGGTTACCTCGGTGACTCTGGTCGCCGGTCGCCTTTGTCGCCGGTGACTACGGTTACCTCGGTGACCTTAGGTCGCCGGTCGCCGGTTACCATCGGTTACCTCATAAGGAAAAGCAACATAGAATATATGTAAAGTGAAAAACTATGTGAAACAAAAAGTCGCCGGTTACCTCAGTTACCTCGGTGACCTTGGGTCGCCGGTCGTCGCGGTCGCCGGTTACTATCGGTTACCTCATGAGAGAAAGTGGCAGAAAATATATGTAAAGTGAAAGAACTATGTGAAACAAAAAGTCGCCGGTTACCTCGGTTACCTCGGTGACCTTAGGTCGCCGGTTGCCGCGGTCGCCGGTTACCTTCGATTACCTCATAAGGGAAAGTAACAGAAAATATATGTAAAGTGAAAAAACTATGCGAAACAAAAAGTCGTCGGTTACCTCGGTTACCTCGGTGGCCTTAGGTCGCCGGTCGCCGCAGTCGCCGGCTACCATCGGTTACCTCATAAGGAAAAGCAACAGAAAATATATGTAAAGTGAAAAAACTATGCGAAACAAAAAGTCGCCGGTTACCTCGGTAACCTCGGTGACCTTGGGTCGCCGGTCGCCGCGGTCGCCGGTTACCATCGGTTACCTCATAAGGAAAAGCAACAGAAAATATATGTAAAGTGAAAAAACTATGTGAAACAAAAAGTCGCCGGTTACCCCGGTTACCTCGGTGACCTTAGGTCACCGGTTGCCGCGGTCGCCGGTTACCATCGGTTACCTCATAAGAAAAAGGAACAGAATATATATGTAAAGTGAAAAAACTGAAATAAGATGTATATATAAATGTAAATTTGTAACCTTATCACTGTGAAATGTAACAAAATAAGCATGTATATATATATATATATATATATATATATATATATATATATATATATATATATATATATATATATATATATATATATATATAATATATATATATTTATATGTATAGCACAAAGGGTATCTAGATATAAGAAAATGTAACAAAATAATGTAACCAGGTATTAACATGTAATATACATAATTTTATTATAATATTAATATATAAAAAAAAAATTCAATTAATTACATAGACTTAAGAATAGATATAAGAAAAACATAACAAAACAACATTAATTGCAGGTTACATAACCTGCAATTAACATGTAACTAAGAAAATTTTAAAACAAAAATTATATATAAAAAATTAAGACTACATAAGAAAATGTAACAAAAAATGTAACCAGATATTAACATGTAATATACAAAATTTCAATTATAATATTAATATGCAAAATTAATGTAATATAGTAAAAATTTTATACAATTAGACTTAAGAATAGATATAAGAAAAACATAACAAAACAATGTACTTAACCTGATTCAAAATTCTAATTATAATATTAATAAGTAAAATTAATGTAACATAGTAAAAATTTTATACAATTAATAACATAAACTTAAGAATAGATATGAGAAAAACATAACAAAACAATGTAACCTGATACAAAATTTCAATCATAATATTAATATGTAAAATTAATGTAACATAGTAAAAATTTTATACAATTAATAACATAGACTTAAGAACAGATATAAGAAAAACATAACAAAACAATGTAACCCGCAATTAACATGTAACCAAGAAAATTTTAATAATACCTAATAACTATCAAAAAATTTTACAAAAATGTATCAATACCAATTGTAAAAGAAAATAAGCACCTATGTAAAATGTACAACGCTATAAGAACTATTGTAAAAAATCGTTATAAAGTATATAAACAAAAGTGTAACTAAATATACTTAAAATAGGAAACCCTATTACCACGGAAATCAAAAATGTATTAGATAAACAAAGGACTCTGACATGCGTCAGGGGTAAAACAGCATAATAAAAAAAAAAAAAAAAAAAAAACCTAACCTAACCTAACCTAACCTTTTTTTTTTTTTTTTCTTTTTTTTCGGAGGGGGAAATGCATTACGCATACCACCCAGGCGCAGGGGGCGACCCGAGTGGTGATGTGGGACTCCCGTTGCTAATGAGACCACGGTATACCCACTAAAACCCCCCCCCCCATCTTCCGCCACGCCGCCTTTTGACGGGGCCACGGGAACGATACACACATCCGCGACCCCGCCAGCGGCCCGATGACTCCACCATGGGCGCACAACACGTGCGCCCTCCTCCTCGGCCCCCACCAGGGCTGTAGCAGACGCCCCCCGAGTCTGCTACTTGGAGGCCATGTGGCAGATCAGGTCTGTGGCTCTGCCATCGACCACACCTCGGCCGCAGAGGATAGGGCAAGCGGCGCACCGTAATACCTACTTGCCTCTTCCTCTGCGGCCCCACCAATGCCGTTCAAACGGAACGGCCCCGCCAGCTCGCAGGGGGGTAGGGAGAGCGGCAACCTACCACAATGCCTCTCCCCCCCGCGATCCAACCTAACCTAACCTAACCTAACCATTCTCACGCCAACCGTGGTCGCGAGCGGACGTGTCTCCTTCGGTTACCCCGGTTACCTCGGTTACCTCGGCGACTTCGGCGACCTCGGTTACCTCGGCGACTTCGGTGACTTCGGCGACCTTGGTGACTTCGGTTACCCTTTGTCGCCGGTCGCCGGTTACCTCTGCGACCTCTGTTACTTCGTGCGACTTCGGTTACCTTGGCGACTCCGGTTACCCCTTGTCGCCGGTCGCCGGTTACCTCGGTTACCATCTCGCGCGTCGGTCGGTCTCAACGGATTAAAGCGAACTGAGTGCTAGTACGAAAACGCGAAGTGTGAATTTGCGCCTTACGAGCAAAGGGTCGCCCAGACGCTGCGGCCGCGGCCGCGCGCGGACTCCTTGGCCATACGTGTGGAAAAGTCAAGCTACCTCAGCGCGCTGCCGGATTTTGCGATTCTACAAACCAGAGGTCGAGCG
Source organism: Lysandra bellargus (assembly GCA_905333045.1). Taxonomy (NCBI): domain Eukaryota; kingdom Metazoa; phylum Arthropoda; class Insecta; order Lepidoptera; family Lycaenidae; genus Lysandra; species Lysandra bellargus. Next base: position 37,760 of record HG995357.1, read on the forward strand.
CGTGCTCCCTCGATCTCGCGTCTAGTGGTCTAGCGCTGACCCAGTGAACTAAGTGCTGTTCTGTGAACAAAGTGTTAGAGTGGATATAAAGTGCAATAGTGTAATTCACCAAGGACTACGCACAGTACAACCAGTGCGAGGAACGGATAGGTGCGACAACACGGAGTGCAACAGTGCAGCCTGAGGAGTACAGCTGGTGGCCGGACAGAAGAGCGACACCTGTGTGGCAACACCCATTGCAGCAGCATTGTTGGACTCTGGCATCAGAAGCAGCAACAGAGACATCAGGTACCAATTGCAGCAGGAGTATCAGCGGGCATACCTCTATTTATAAGAGCTAGTGTTAAGGCTATCATACTATTGTTAAAATCTTTATGTTAAATTCTTGGAGCACCTGGTGTCTGGTTCCATCAAAAACATATTATTAGGAATATCATAGATTAAGTAGTAAACTAGGATCCGGTAACACCGGTCACAGTACACCCCGGCAACGCCCGAACACCGGTTGCCTCGGTTGCCATCTGTCGCCGGTTACCTCGGCGACTCCGGTTACCTCGGTGACTTCGGTTACCCTTTGTCGCCGGTCGCCGGTTACCTCGGCGACCTCGGTTACTTCGGCGACTTCGGTTACCTTGGCGACTCCGGTTACCCCGGCGACCTCGGTTACCTCGGCGACGCCGGTGACTCTGGTTACTTCGGCGGCGTCGGTGACTTCGGCGACTCCGGTTGCCTCTGTGACTTCGGTTGCCCTTTGTCACCGGTCGCCGGTTACCTCGGCGACTTCGGTTACTTCAGGCGACTTCGGTTACCTCGGTGACTCCGGTTACCTCGGTGACTTCGGTTACTTTGGTGACTTCGGTTGCCTTTGGTCGCCGCGGTCGCCTCTGGTCGCCGGTTGCCTCGGCTACCCCGGCGACTTCGGTTTTGTCGCCGGATACCTCGGTGGAGGGTTGCCGCTGTCGCCTTCGGTCGCCGGTTACCTTCGGTGGCCTTTAGCCATCCTTGTCACGTTCGGTCGCGGCGGTCGCCCCTGTGAGTAACAAAAGTCTCGGCAAGATGGACAAAGGGTCGTCATCGTCAGGGGAGTCAGAAGATCTCGAGCCCATAGACCCCGACGATTATTTAGCGGAATACATAAGGGAACAGGAGACGCCCACGAGAGATCTCGTGGACGTCATGCTAACGGACATAAAAAAGAGAGTGTCGAGGAGTAAGTGGCTGCTGGGGCAGACAAAGAATATGAAGAGAGAATTGAACACAGGCATAGCAGAAAATCTCAAGGAAATAGGACAACAGATAGAAAAAATCATGCAGATAAAAGAGAAAGAACAGTTCGTCGCACCTGCAGCCACTGACACGCGGCCGTGTGGGTGTCAGTGTTCACAGGCAATAGAAGAGGTATTGGCAAACTTTAAGAAACAGTATAAAGTAGAACTGGTAAAACTTAGGAACGAATTGGTGGACATGGCATCAGATAACGTAGACGCTGTACATACAAAGATAGAGGATGAATGGGATGAAATGATAGGAGCAGTCACGGGACATATAGAGGAAGCGCTGAAGGACGTTATCGGACATTATCAACGCATTCAACACCCTGCCCTGGGAAACCATAAAGGAGGCCCTGAGGTACCACCGGGTGCCCAGATACTTACGTCGAACCATCGGGGATTATCTCTCTGAGCGTTCCGTACAGTACCCCACCGAAGATGGATGGGAAGAGCAGGAGGTAGACTGCGGCGTCCCGCAGGGTTCGGCTCTCGGTCCGGAACTGTGGGACCTTGGATTTGACCATGTGCTTCGCGGTGTCAACTTGCCCGGCGTCGAACTGGTCGCGTACGCGGACGACACTGCGGTGGTCTGTCCCGCCAAAACGCACCGCGAAGTGATGGGTGATGGGGTGCATTGCGAGTAGGCGACTACGCAACGAGGACGCGGGGCAGACTCACCCCTAACTGATCGACTATGGACAGTTGCAACGACAAAAATATTCCCCGGGCGGGTCCCAACTTTGTTGGAGAATCCCGCACCCCCTCAGAGGAGGGGGTCTGGCCCATGTATACGGGGGGCGCCACCGCTGCAATGGAGGAGAGGAGGAGAGAGACGAACGACGACTTTGGCACGAAATCGCTTACCGATAAGCACGACGGAATAGCTGCAATGTTGACGGCTAGCGAAGGAGAAGGCTCCAGGCACACGGTTCGATCGCCGATCATGCAGCTGGAGCGAATACCGGATTTGAAAAGCGGATCGCGGGTGACGACGCCCGTGTCCGATTTGGCATTAATGACGGCAAGCGAGGGAGAGGGTGGATCGCGTGCGGTGACGCCTGTGTCCACTGGCTTGTTTTATAAGCCCGGAAGTGGAAGTAACGAGAGCGGTAGTGAGTCTGCTGTCTCTCAAAACAAGGCCGAGACAAGGGAACGCTTCCGACGCAAGAGGCGCGGTAGTGAGTTGGAGGACAGCCCGAAGAAGAACAAGGGAGCGATAAGAAAGACCTCCTCTAAACGTGGTAGGGGGAGACCTCCCACCACAGGGATGTACGTCGGCTTGGCCAAGGCCAAAAAAGACCTCAACGATGAATAAATGAGAGCGATGCAGCTCAAGGTAGAGAAGGAGATTGTAGAGTCGGGTAGGAGAATGCCGCAGTTTCGGGCAAGCCGAATGTCGGAGAACTCCTCAAACTCGGATGCGACTGCTGTAGAGGAGCGGGAAGTTACGGCGGCTTCTGTGGGCGCAGTGATCACAGAAAGTCTAGGGGCCATTACAAGCGTGGCCCAGAAGTCCAAAAATCTGAAGGGGACTTCTGTTATAAGTGAGGCCTTTGCGGCCATTATGAATCGGACAGTCTCGGATGAGACGAGAGCCCTTGAGGCGGCGAACGCACATCTCTCAAGGGAACTCAACGAGATGAAAGCAGAGTTGGAAGCCGTCAAGCGCAAGCTCGCCGACGCCCAACCGCAATCCACTCCTGTCTCTATGGGAAAGGAGTTGAATGTGGAAGAGCTCCTACAGCGGGCGGTGCGCGAGGCGGTCTTGCTGACAAACGCCCGGATGGACGCGCGGCTGGAGGGTCTCGAGGCCCGGCTTTTACCGGAGCCACGTCTAAGACCTCCTCTGGCCGCAGACCACGAGGCCGTTCGTCGCGACGCGACGACGCGATCGACGGATGGGTGGTGATATTTTAAATTAATTAAGTAAATGTAAAATTTCAGTACTTAATTAATCTGCCTGCCTGCCAGTCCTAAGCCTGGAAAAAAGTATGTACTTTGTAGGGAAGTGCATTTCCACCGCTCACATATTAAACCGTCTCGTCGTTCGTCGTCATCACTCGTCGAGTCGAAGTGCAAAACGACAACAAGTTTGTCAAAACAGTGCTGAAAGTAGTTTAGTAAAAAAACTACTTTATTTGTCATAGTTTATTGTTTAGTTCAGTGTTCGTCGAAGACGAAAACTAGTTGAAAAAAGAACTGTTTTGTCATTGACTAGTTTACGATGAACGATAAACGGTCTCGTTTCGTTGATCGAAAAAGCGTCGACGACCCACCATACTATTCGTCGAAGACGTAAACTAGTCGAAAAAAAAAACTGTTTTTTCAACTAGTTTACGATGAACGAAAAACGGTCTCGTTTCGTTGATCGAAAAAGCGTCGACGACCCACCACTAGTCGAAAATGGCATTATATCGGCTTCTTGGAAGACTTGGTGTACCCGATCCGAAATCCATCCAATTACAGACCAATAACTTATAACCAATTTATAATATAATGGAATCAATTATTATTATCAACAACCAGCTCCTTCGATACTTGGACAAACGGTATGGTTTCCGTAAAAAATAAAAAAATAAAATTTGTTTATTTCAGATAACTCAGATCCATAAAATTGTTAGTAAAGAAACATATCGCTATGTTAGTATTCTATTCTAAAAAGAGATTTAGTCCTATTCATCATAAAGTCGATAAGGGCAGTTCCCGCTGTCGACTATCTCCCTCAGGACACTGTGGCTGCTGCCGCGGACCCTGGCCAATAGCGATGCAGTCCTTTTGCGGAGTATAGCTTCAAAACTATCTACATCCGCAAAAGCAAACATCGCTGAGGTACTACAGAAACGCGGCAGCCGCAGCAGTGCTCTAAAAGCATTATTATACTGAATGCGTAGGGCATTGTATGTTTTATTGGTGTAGTTGGTCCATAAGCTGCAGGTGTAAAAAGAGGTGCAGTAAGCCTTAAAAAGAGTAATTTTTACGGCGTCCGTGCAACGACTAAATCTATGCACCAACATATTTGCCATAACCGACAATGCCCTACGCTCCCTCTCGAGGTCTAAATCGTCTCGAAGGCCGTCAGTCACGAAATGTCCAAGATATTTAAAAGTGTACACTCTCTCTAGAGGTTCATTATTAAGGTGGATAGGGGGAACAACATTGGGACATTTGTTGCCGGCCTTGAAGACCATGTACTGTGATTTTTAGGCGTTGTAAAGCAAACCATGTGAGACAGCGTATTTTTCAAAAACACCGAGTAAAGTTCTTAATGCACCGACAGAGGGCGCCAGCAGTACCATATCGTCCGCGTAGCTAATATTGTTGACGCACACGTTTCCGATATGACAACCGACACGAGTACTGCTGAGCTCCCGTATCAGTGAATCCACGTACAGGTTGAAGAGCCGTCGAGGTCTGCCCCCCTGCCTCACCCCGCACTCCATCCTGTACGGTTCGAAATATGTGTCAGCCCATCTCACATAGTTCACCTGATTACAATACCAAAATTTAAGCAGGTCAGTGAAGCCGTCGGGCAAACTAAAAGTTTCCAATTTCCGCCACAGGATGTCGTAGGAGACGAGATCGAAAGCCTTGCTAAGGGTCGCTCGGCTGGTGATCTCTTGGCGTATCTAACTAATCGTTGGATCAGGCGATTGTGTCGAAGGGAAAGGCATTTGCTGTTAGTTTGGATATTGCGAAGGCCTTTGATCGGGTTTGGCACAAAGCGCTGCTATCAAAACTTCCATTCCATCATGGGCTCCTCGAGAAATTAAGCAAATGGTCATGCGGGATCCGCGGATCCGCGTTTTCTACAAAACGCGGGATCCAGCAGATTAAAAATTGGCGCGGGATTGCAATCCCTACACACCACACACTGTACATACACGAAAACCCTTTTGCCTAACAGGAGCGACTTACAAGCGTTCCTTACACACATTCAACCAAACTTCGCCATCACTCAATATTCACGGGACGCGGATACCACAAAGAATACCTATTTCGATTCAACATTACCCCAGACGACCTTTGCCCATGTGACAATACAAGCAAACAAAGTATAAAACACCTTATTGAACACTGCCCTAGATTTGGCCTAACCAGAATCCAACACTATCGTCTCCTCAGCATTAATAAAAATAGAAACCTACAAACTTACAGAAATGATCCAAAATCAACAAACAATTGGCACATATCTGACACACATCAATCTCATTGTTAAAAAACTAAAAAAAGACGGGTAGCACTCCGGGAGTGCCGGCAGAAATGAAAACTTGATTATTAACGTTGTGCATTATTTTATTAAACCCATTTTTTATGAGTTCGAGTTCGATTGTTCGATTAATCGATTTCGATGTTACAACACTACTCTCCAACCGTCTTACGGTTTTTCCAAGGTGTTTTGATCAGCACGAGAATCTGACACGAGTTTCACAGTTTTTACCCATCCCACAAAAGTGCTCAACGCCGCTAAAGAAGTTTTCACTTCAAAAATTCAATGGAACATAGCACCATTCTTCTCCCCACTCGCTATACCCTACCTACCTCAATAAATCAATACACTAATCCATTACACCATACTGCACTATACAACATACAAACTTAATGTACTTATGTAACCCTACTAATAAGTCTAACCAACACTAATTAATAATTGAACATATCTTATATAAACTTAATGTAAGCTCAACCATTATTTAACATTTCAACTTACCTAAGGCTGCAATATAGCAATTCACCCCGCTATCATTATTAGGGCTTGTTATTTTCTTTTTTTATTTCTTTTTTCTTTTCTTTCTATTTCTTTCTTTTATTCTTTTTTAATGATTTCTTACATAGCTATAATTACATTAAATCATTTCTTGATTCTTGTCATTCTTATACAATTTCCAGTACGTAGGTATCTCGTCTTACATTATTATACTTTGTACGGGAATGGTGATCTATTGACAACCTTGTCAATACACCGCCTACCCTTTGATTGCCAAGGACGATACACACTGCTCCTTGCCATAATAACTATTAATTATTGTAATCATCCACTTATCGCAAATCATAAATTGTAAATAATTCATCATCTCAATACATCACCTTATCCTAACCAATAAATATCTACATATATATATACAATTTTCAGATCTACAACAATAAGAAGACTAAAAGACTAACCCCAACTAACCCCCCGACTACACATTGCTAACCATGGTCAACGAGTGCTGTAGAGCACTGGGGGAAGCATTGCGGAGGAGGGATAAAACCATCGAAGAAGCTCTGGCCTCCATCACGCGTCTCACCCATGTCATACAGCAACTCTTGGAGGAACGAAGACATCAGGGCAACAATCATCAACAGCCAACCAACAACTATGGCGAATCAAACAACACCCACGGTACAAACGCGGTCATTCATTTCATTCAACTTCGACGACCTCAATGAATGGTACCAACTCCACGAAGACCCCACAAACAAGGGAACCAACCCCTGCACCCACCCCAGCACTCACCCTCGCTCATCCCCACAAGGAAAATCACCCCCTCCAAAAGAATAAATAAATGAATAAAATAAAAATTGTTTTATTTCTGAATTTTGAATCAAAATATGTTTTCAGAACGTTGAACTACATGTTGCCTACCACCGGTTCGGGAACTAACCCGGCGAGAAGAACCGGCGTAAGAAACTCGCACGGGGCCACTTTTTACTAAAAAAAGTGGAAAATTTGTCTTTTAAAAAAATAAATTTTACAATATAAATATCTTAATTTATACACTATAGAAAGTTAACATGAATACACACTTGTAAGTCACATAATAATAAATGTAGAAGCAGCCTTGCAAGCAGCCATCCTACTCCCAAGATGTGCCATCGTTTAGGAAATCATTGACCGTATAGTAGCTTTGGCACACAAACGTTCTTTAATTACTTTCTTAAATTTATTAATTGATAGATTTTGAACGTTTTCCGGGATTTTATTGTAAAGGCGTATATAGTGCGTTTCATCAAATAGTTCCTTTGCCGCCATGTTGGCACTAATGGAAATTAATGTCGCCGCATTACCCTTGCTGTGCTACCTTAAATTAGGGGAGATAATAATATTATGTTATCACAAAATGCACTTAAAGAAAATTGTACATAATTCTAATGGAGGCACTTCACATGGCTATTTGTGTTTGCGTATTTGATGTATTTGCCAATCACCATGTGTAGACGGTATGTTTGACAAATGTTGGCCTTATTTGCCTATTTGACAAAATATATGACCAATACCAAATACACGTATCCGTAACTTTGTCGGTTTTTGACGCACATCAAAGCAGTCAAATAGGCAAGTAAACAAAATCAAGTAAAAGTTTGGTACGGTATTTGACGTCCATGTGTGGAAGGTCGTATTTGCCTTTATTTGCATGTTTGCGTATTCGTCAATAATGTTGGCAAATACAAAAAATAGCCAATAGCAAATACAAATAGCCATGTGAAGTGCCTGCATAACAGCTTTCGCCCGCTGCTCTGCCTACGTTAACGTCTATCCCTCGGGAATCGTTCTTTTTCCCGGGATAAAAGGTACCCTATGTCCTTCTCCATACTCCAGACAACGTGTAGGTACCTATGAAAGTTTTATGATGATCCGCTCAGTACTTTATGTGTGAAGACGTAACAACCAAAGTCACTTTCGTATTTACTAGCTAAAAGCCGAGCTTTGTGAGGGCTCGCCTCATCACACCTTCACTGACTGATGTGAGTGATGTCTGATGATTTATTTACATGTAAATGTGTAAACACATTTACATGTAAATACTGTGTTAAAGCACAAATCAATAGGCGTGATAGTTTGTCCGTAAAGTGTACCACAAAATGTACAGGTTGTGAGAAGTACTAGGGCTCACTTCGCTCGCCCTAATAATATTATTGTACTAGCTTTTACCCGCGCCTTCGTTCGTGAATCGTGCGTATGTAGTTTTCGTTACTAGAAGTGCGTTTCATCAAATAGTTCCTTTGCCATCGTGTTGGTATACATTGACCCGGCGTCAATGACGTGAAAATAATTATATTTGACCCGAACTTTGTAGATACATTTTTAATGAAAATAAGTAAGCTACTACAATTTTGACTATTATTTATTTAAAAAGGGGGCTTTAATTATGCATAATATTAAAAAAAAAACCCTGTGTTATATAATAAATATTTTTGTTAAGTATAGGCTTTCTTCACGGCAGATGCAAAATCAACCTTGAAAACTTTTCGTGTACGTTATTTTATATTTAGGTGTTCGAGCCTTCGCTTGATCCACCTGTGAGATTACCTTTTTATTATAATTAGTCATTAGTCTTTCAATTGCATGGCGACCCTGCCAGTGCTGCCTTGTGGCAGCGCTGCGCAGCAGGTACAGGGGATGTGTAAGTGAATTTTTATAATTGGACTTAAAATCAAAATATATTAAAAATGCAAAAAGTCTAATTAAACAGTGACTGATAAATGTGGACATAATATTTTAGTGGTAAAAACTGAATGGCCGTTAGTTTTAAATTAAAATAATGCAGGATTAAAAAATATGAATAAATACCGTAGAGACTAAAATAAATACAAATCTGTTAAAATGTGATAAAAATATCAATAGTAATAATAATTTAAAAAAGAAGACTCGGTAAAAAATAATAAACTAAAAGAAAATACATCGAAATGTTGCAAGAATAATATTTGCCGTTCGCGTTGCTAAAAATCTGTGGAAGAAAAAATTTAAAACTTTGGAGTGGAAATGTAAAGCAGGCAGCCGGGAGTTGATGGTGTCAGATGAGTGGAATATGCAGGCAGCCGGGAGATGTTGGAGTCGGATGAGAGGAATGTAGAGCAGGCGGCCGGGAGATGTTCGTGTCGGAAGTGGATGCAGCCGGGAGAAGAACAGAGGATGGAAAAATGCGATTTTAGCAGTACTTGTTTTATGTCAAAATTTTAAAATAAAATAAAATAATATGTCATTCATTTTGTAACTACAGCGGTATGTACCTAATGGAAGAGTATATTAATTATGTTTCAAATCTTTCTAAATTTAAATTTTATGTTCCGTTTGAAAATTTAATTAGAAATATAACATACAGTAAGTACATAATAAAAATAATAGTAGTAGAATTTCACTTAACATTTAACAATATATTCAATTTTATGTCTAATATTTCGATTTAACATAGTTTTGAGTAAAATAAATTAAATTTTTGGAATAAAGATTTCGGTAAAAATAAGTAAAGTGAAAAATTAACAGTTAATTAATTAGTAGAAAGTCAGATTGCTTTATGAAATAAATTAGTTTTTGCGAAATTTTTAATGTTGGTAATATTTTGATAATATGTTTTATAATAGGTTTTATAATATGTTTTATAATAGGTCTTATTGGCATTTTCAAATAGTTGCAGTAATTAATATATTTAAGACATTTACCCCAGGTAGGTACTACTATTTTTTTGTGTGCATATTAGCATAATAATAATTACCAAATTATTCAGAATCATTTTTGGATAAGGTTTTTAGAGATATAACGCAATAAAAGTCTTTTTGAATACCTTTACATGTTTAGTGTTTTGAGAGTAAAATTAATTTTAAATAATGGTATTATTCTGCAACTTGCAAAAATTTTGTATTCTTTTTTTTTTTTTTTGGAAAATAATGATTTAATATAACTTTAGAGGACCAGTTGGTCTCTCTAAGAGTTCACTAGAGGTCGGAGGAGTAAAGAGTAAAACTCGATTTACTGTGGTGAACTGAAGTGCTTTATTGAACAATCTGTGCTGTTTATATACAAAAATTTGAGTTAATTATTATTATTACAAATCTGTACAAAGGTAAAAAGGTTATTTGTGATTGGTTAACTAGATTAGACAGAGATGTAAAGAGAGAGACAAAAATATTTACAAAACAAGAAAGAGAAAAAAATCGAATAAGAAATATTTACAAGTTGGAAAAATTAGCCGCGCGGGAAACTGGCCGTCCCGCGATACGTGGCGCTGGTATCGCGCGAGTATAAATATAGGCTCGCGTGCCGCGGCGAAGTCAGTCCGCGCGCGAATTTCATACCGACGTCGTCACTCTGTCGCTCGGCGCCGCGCCGGTAATAATAGTAGTTGTGCCGCCATTTTGTGAAGATCTGAAGCTCGCGCAACGCCATGAAGACTGCAGCTATGTTGTGAAGATTCCTCTCTCGATGTAGGCACGATGTGGAGACGCGTAGTGTTGTGTTGTGAAGAATTCTTATTAGAAAAAGTCCTTTTCAGGGCTGGGTCACGTCCGGTATTATTACACGGACGGTTTCTTTCGTTATTGCGAACGTACGTTCTTAGCAGAACGATTTTCTTCTCTGTTTCATCTTCTACGACGAACGTTACATACAAAGACGGCGGGCGCCTCTTTCGGGGCGTAGTTTTCTTTGTTTCAATCGCCGAACGAACGTGTAGGTACTGCTACAGTGCTCCCCCTCAAGCGAAGCGCACCGGCAGTCTGACGGCACGGCCCGTTCTTGTTATCTTCTGTGTTAGACTTGCTTGTGTCTTCTGCTTGACTGGTGTTGCACTTGGTAATGGTTGTGAGGTAACAGGTAACGGTAATGAGGTAACGGGTAAAGGTAATGAGGTATTTTGAGGTAAATTATTGGTATGTGAAGGTAAGGTAACAGGTACATTGGTATTAGGTAAGTTGGTAATTACCGGTGACTGTTGTACATTGCTCGTTGACTCGCCGAGGTAATCTTCACTCAGTATGTAGGCGGGCTTCAAACGATCGATGGATACTGTTGCTGTGCGATCGGGTAGCTGTATTACGTAGTATTTTTCTTCTCGTCGAAGAACTTTGTACGGCCCGTCATACGGACTTTGAAGTGGTTTTCTTACAGCGTCTATACGTAAAAATACGTATTCGCACGTAAGTAGATCACGATGTATGAAGATGTTGCGTTGATTACCGTGGCGATGTACATTGTTTGTCGGCTTGAGAGAGTTGATGTTTTTTCGTAGTTGCTCGATGTAGGTATGATCTAGGCTCGATGACGATGTTGTTTCGAAGAAGTCGGCCGGTAATCGTAAGTTACGGCCGTAGGTTAATTCGGCGGCGCTGACTCCAGTGTCCTCTCGTATGGCGGCGCGAAGTCCGAGTAAAACTGTAGGTAGCTCGTCGATCCACGATGTATTACTATTGATGAGTCTTGATTTCAGTGAATTCTTGAGACTTCGATGCCAGCGTTCGATCATGCCGTTAGATTGCGGGTGATACGGCGTTGTACGGGTTTTATCGATTCCCATACAACGTGCTAAGTTCACGAACAGCTGACTCTCGAACTGGCGTCCTTGGTCGGTTGTTATTGTAGTCGGACAACCGAATCTCGCGATCCATTGTTCGTAGAATGTTCTTGCGACGGTTTCGGCGGTGATCTCGGTGAGTGGTACAGCTTCAGGCCATTTTGTCGAGCGATCGATCATAGTAAGTAGGTACCTATGACCACTCGCTGTTGTACTTAGCGGTCCGATTATGTCGATGTGCGTATGTGAAAAACGATCGACTTGCGGGAAAGTCGATACGGCGCTCGATGTATGTCGTTGTATTTTGCTTCGCTGACATTGTATGCACGTTTTCGTCCACTCGCTAATGTCGGAGTTCATAGACGGCCAGAAGAATTTTTGCGCGATGAGTTTTCTTGTTGCCTTTGTTCCAGGATGACTTATGTTGTGAATAGAGTTGAAAATGGCGCGTCGAAAATCTTGCGGAATGTACGGGCGAACGTATTTTGTTGAAGTTTCGCATATAATCTTGATATCGGAGTTAGGTAGCGTTGTTGTTTTGAAACTTAAGTTTTCTTGACCGTACAGTGTAGGTAGCGTGCTATCTCGCTCTTGCGCGCGAGATATTTCTTCATAGTTTACAGCTGACGGCGTGTTGATTGTTTCTATGCGGCTGAATGTGTCGGCGACGATGTTATCTTTTCCGCTGATATGACGAATGTCGTGCGTGAACTCGGAGATGAAAAGTAGTTGCCGAGTTCTTCTCGGAGTTTCGGATGTCGATGTTTTCTTCTGTAGGGCGAATGTCAATGGTTTGTGGTCGGTGAATATGATGAGTTCTCGGCCTTCGAATATTTTTCTGAAGTATTTTACTGCCATGTAGATAGCTTGAAGTTCGCGATCGTAGGTGCTGTACTTCGTTTGCGCTGTAGTAAATTTCTTCGAGAAGTAGCCGAGTGGTTGCCATTTGTTATTGTAATATTGTTGTATTACAGCTCCCGCTGCAGTGTCCGAGGCGTCGGAGAAAATAGCGATCGGTGCTTTGTGATTCGGGTGGGCGAGCAAAACAGCGTTTTTGATGCTATTTTTGCAAGCCGTGAATGCTTCTTTCGATGTCTCGTTCCATTCGATCGGTGTTTTATCTCGCTTTTTCGCATTATGTAGGTATGCGTGTAGCGGGGCTTGAATAGTAGCGGCGTTCGGAATGCTGTCTCGGTAGAAGTTTAGCATGCCGAGAAAACGACGTAACTCTTCTATGTTTTTCGGTAGCGGGAAATCTTCAATAGCTTGTAGTTTGTCTTGTGGTGGCTTGATTCCGTCGCTGTTTACGCTAAAGCCGAGGAATTTAACTTCTTGCTTGCCGAGTACACATTTAGCTGGGTTGATTGTGATCCCGTTTTCTTCTAGGCGTTGAAGAACACACCGTGATGTTGGCGATGTTCTTCTTCGCTGCTGGATGCTATTAGCAAGTCGTCGATGAAGGAAAACACGAAATCGTATCCTTGCAGTATTTCGTGTATAAAACGTTGGAATGTCTGGCCTGCGTTTCTTAGGCCGGGACACATTCTCGGAAACTCGAATAATCCGAATGGTGTGATGATTGCTGTCTTCTCTATATCTTCTTTATGGACTGGTAATTGTTGGTAGGCTCGGTTTAAGTCGATCGTCGAGAAGATAGTTTTTCCGGCGAGTTGGAAAGTGAAATCTCGAAGTCGTGGTATAGGGTAGCGGTCGGGCTTCGTTACTGCGTTGAGTCGTCGGTAGTCGCCGCACACCCTTATGTCGCCGTTCTTTTTTGGTACGACGTGAAGCGGAGAAGACCAGGCGCTCTTGCTGGGGCGACAGAGACCTTGTTGCATCATATTCTCGAATACTTTTTTTACTTGATTGTAGCGATGTGGTTGTAGCGGTCGGGCGCGACAGTGTAGCGGTGGCCCAGACGTTTCGATGTAATGTTCGACGCTGTGTTTCGGCGTGATGTTCATCGCTGTCAATCGTGTGATTCCGGGGAAGTCTGCTAGTATGTCGTGATACGACTGCGTGCTGTCGACACTACGGACAGTAGGTACGTCCGTGTAGCGTCCAGGAGCGTTAATATGTAGACTGGTTCTTCCGTCGATGAGTCTTCTGTTTTTCAGGTCGACGATGAGTTCGTGGTGTTGCAGGAAGTCGGCACCGAGGATTGGTTTCGATACTGCTGCGACGATAAACTTCCATTTGTACGGTCGGCGAAGTCCGATGTTGAGCTCTAGTGTTTTTTCGCCGTACGTCGGTATTACGGTGTTGTTGGCGGCGTAGAGTTGAAGAGGTAGCGGCTGGAGATGAATGCCTTTCTTTTTCGGTATGACGGATATATTAGCACCCGTGTCTACCAAAAAAGTGAGATTCGTTGTCTTGTCCGTGACGAATAGGCGGTATTGTTTGTTGTGAACGCCGGATTCCGCCGCTGCCAACGTTCTGTCTAGTTTTCCGGGTTGTTGAACGTACACGGCTGTGTACATTTTCGCGCTTCTTTCCCGAATTTGCTGTGGTAGTAGCAAAATGGTGATGGTGATGTAGACCGTGGACGCGAAGTTGATCGTTGCCGGAATCTTGATGATGATCTGTGTCTTGACCTTGGGTGATGATAATTGCAATGTGCAGGCTTGGGAGACTAAATGAAAGATGAGTTGTAACCGCGAAAGATGTTTAATAACTGACCTATGAACTAATTACATTATATTCTTATATAGCTAATATCAGGGAGGTGTGCCGCACACTACACCTCCCCCGTTTTTTTTTTTTTTTGAAAAAAAAAAAATTTTTTTTTTTTTTACTAAATACTATTCTATTATACTTTTATCTCTATTATATGTTATTACTATTATTTACTCTATTATTATATACTAATCATTTCATAATAATTCTATCAAAAACTTAAACTATGTAGTTTTTTTTATCTCTAACTTTTCTTTAATCTAAATTATTACAATAAATACAAATCTGTGCTGCTGTATTAAATTGAAATTATTATTATTTTTTACATCAGTGATGGGTTGTTGACGATGTAATTTTAAATACCTACACAAAAATAATAAAAAATTAACATATCCTCAGAATTTTAATTAAATTTTTCACAATATGGTTACTTTGCCTTTTAGATTTTTTACGCCCTTCAATGTATCTCCTTTATTCAATGTCTTATAAACTTCTATAAACCTCTATTGATATTATTATTATTACACAAAATACAATATTTTCTTTTATTATTGATAAATTCATCTTTTTTTTTTTTCACCTTATTACTAGTTACTGTTTCATACTCATTATTACTCATTGATTAACTTATCAATATTTTACTAATCCCCTTGATTAGTGGACTGGCCAGTCACTTATTTTAAATTGTCGTTTCATATTAGGTATACCTTAATTCATTAGCTCTTAACTCTTTTTGTCATTTTTCATGCATGTATGCCTTTCATTTATTTATATTACTTTCATAACATTACTGGTACATTTTATTTTTATTTATAGTCGACTGTTTTATTTATTTTATGGTACTTTTATTATTTTATATACTTTGTGCGCACTTTTATTTGGTAGGTACAATACATTTTATTTATACAAAATTAAACGGGACCTTTTTTAAGACTAACCAACAACAAAAAAAAAAATGTCTCCAACCATTTTACTTAAATGAAGGATTGTTCCCGCCGAGCATGCTCTAAGTACCATTTATTTTGTACCATTTTGTACCATATTTAATACCAAGGTTCTTTTAAGGCAACTTGACCTCCAACTATTCTCACAGAGAAAACTCGTTTACACCATGATCGAATGAAGGATTCCCTTGCGTATTTTTTTTTTTAATGCTCTCGGCATTTTATTTATTACTCAACGATACGTAGCATTTAAGCTAGTATTTTATAATGCTCTATAGCATTTTTAAACCTATTCTATACCTATGCCTAACAAAAGACCCATTCCATAATTTTATGCAATCAATATTTAAAATATCCTTAACTATTGGATGATCAGGCCAACAGCTACTAGACATTTTAAACATTGATGCAACCCTATCGACCTAAAAACAATCCTTTTTCAATCAAATACCTACTAAAACACTAAAACCCTTATTCCTAACTTCAAAATAACCATTTCTATACCTAAATAATAGCTTTCAGCTATTTTGCAAACCAAATATCACATTCCTAATCTTTTCTCACAATAATATTACGTGATATCTCGTACGAACGTAATAAATTTTTTAAGTAAATCCGTGTAAGTCATATCCAGTGTAATTTCTCAGTAAATGTAGCTAATCAACTTACTTAAAGTAGTTGAAAAGAATTTAATACATTGCCAAGAATTGTTTCTCCTTTTCTCTATTTCTAACTCACTTAAAACATATTTTTAATTTGTTTATGTTAAAATATACTCAACTTCCTTTTATAACAATATGCTTCTTACGTAATAATTATTAAGTATATTATTTTCTTTATTTTTCTCACTCTTCTTTTTCTAAAACATTTTGCTGTAAGATATAGATATATACAAAGTAACCATGGAACCAAAACAATCTCAAAATTATCAATATACCTCTAACTTTCTATCTTCTTATTGATATTAATTGGGTTGGAATACATAGCAACATAACATTCTATAAAAATCATAACATCCTAATCCCCACTTAATTTATTTTAGTACTATTTCTTTAAAAAAATGCCTCTTTTGTCTTTAAATAAAATATTTAAGTCGTTATTGTTTATTATTCTTTATTATTATTATTTTTCTTACAAAATTATTCATTAATAACTTCTAAGTTCAAATTAAATTTAATTGATATACATACTGCATAGCAACATAATTATTTTTAAAATTATTTTTTATGTAAGTACGATAAAAAATGCACCTATTACATATTTTAAATACGCATCCTATCCTTTAGATTTTAAAATATTATATTTATTACACTTCATTTTTTTAACACGAAATGTTTTTTATTTATGTAAGTAATTAAGTTATTGCGCATTTTCAGTTACTTAATTTGAAATAGTCATAAATTGACAACTAAAAATAAACCAATGTAAAATTATTATTAATAACTATTGAAAATAGATTTCAAAAGGAATTCATACTTCCTAATTAATTTTGAAAAATCAAACTATTTAAAATGAGTAATATATTTTTTGAAAATTCAAAAATAAAATTTTAACTACCTAATTTGAAAAGAAAAATGTTATCAACTTCTTGACGTAGGTATAGGTACTAAAGTTGACGCGTTGTCAACGACCAGAAACAAAAATCATTTTAGAAAATTAAATGTATCTTACAGAAAGTTAATTTTAATCTATAACTAATTTTAAATGTTATTTAAAAACATACATTCTGTTATTAAAATATTCGTTCTAAGAAATTAAATAAAATTCATGCCCTGGAATGTATGCTAATTATGTTTGTTAGTTTTGCAACAAATTACTGGAATCATATTCAAACATACTGGTAAATATGGACTGCGCTTACATGACATATTTGGATGCATAAACTCATTGCATCACGTTTCTTTGTACCAAATATGATGCACGAAGTGTTTTGATATTGTTATGCGAAACCAAAATATGATTATCTCTTTTGGACCACCCATATTGTAGACTGTACGTAAGGATTAATTAAATTTTTGACTACTGTGACACAAAACAAAAATATTTTGCATTTTCACAAATAACAACAAAATAAATTTAACATTTTAGTTTTTAATCTAGTGACCCATTTGAAACTTTAACTGCCTTTACCAAGAATTCGGAAAAAAAAGATAGATAATACGTGACACAAAATAAAGAATGAAACTATTAGTACTATTGAATTTGAAGAGAATATTATAATTATTTAGCTAATTAAGTGCAACGACACTTTAAAGTCAGTTGTATTGTGGAAAAAAAAAAATCATAAAGTTTTCCAATATCGCAACGAAATTTATTACTTATACCTTTTTAAGGAATTTATTATTGATTTAAGTTCTTTAAACTAAAGTCATACTTGGTACAAACCTATGAATAAAATATATTTAGCTGAACAAAGAACATCATCCTTTTTGTAAAGTCGGTTAGAAAAGATATCTACTTACATTTCGTTGCGCGAATGCTGAGTTGGCATCGCGGACATTTGACGCTTTTCCCACAAAGGCGTTGCATACCGTGGAAACTTACATAAGGTGTTTTAACCTACCTGCTTTAACCAACTGCGCATAATATTCGATTAGTTATGAGTTGCTATGTATTCCGCTATCAAAATTTAAATATCAAAATTTAAAATTATTCAACTCTATAAAATTACCTTAGACAGTTAGATGTCTTTCACAGTTATCTACTTTCAAAATTATTTTGTCAAAACTCATACCACACAATATTTATATTGCACTTTACTTTAAATCAAAATATTTTCGTACTGCTTATACCGAAACTTTCTCCATACAAAAATTCATCGTCAACACCCTAGTTTTTAAATTTCTAACTTTTGCTTTATTACACAATAACAGCACCAAAACACATTTTATTTTAGAATATTATTCCAATTATCATTATTTTCAATAAATTATTTTTTTTTGACATTATTTTCTTTAAACTTCTAAATTAACTTATCTTCCAGTACCTAAATATTTTACAAGTTGCTAAGCTGCAGAATAATACCATTATTTATTTATTTATTTTTACTCTCAAAACATTAGACCAGACACGTAATCTCCAAAAAATAAATCTTTTCCAAAAATAATGCAGAATAATTTGATACCTAATACCTACCTATTAAATCAATGAAAACAAAAATAACATGCAAACAAAAAAAAAAAAAATACTAAAATCTATTAAATATCTTCTGCAACTATTTTGAAGATTCCAATTAGTCAGATATTGTAAAACATAATATAATATGAAAATATTACCAATATTATAAATTTCGCAAAAACTTATTTATTTCTTATAGCAATCTGACTTTCCATTAATTAATTAACTGTTAATTTATAACTTTACTTATTTTTTACCGAAATCTTTATTTCTAGAAATTAAATTACTTGTATTCAAAATATTTAAAATCAAAATATTATTTACTTAATTGAAAATACATTTTATACCTTTTACGTTTTATGATTATACATTTTTTTATATATTTTGTGAAATTGCTTAAAATCATATTTTATTTTTCTAAACGGAACTTTCTATGTAATTTTCATATCAAAATAAAATTAAAATTTAGACATAAATTTAGACATAATTTTATACATACCGCTGCAGTTACAAATAAGACATTATAATTTATTTTTATATTTAAATTTAGACAAAACAACTTCAATCGCATTTTTCTATCCTCCTCTCTGTTCTCCCGGCTGCATCCACTTCCGACACGAACATCTCCCGGCCGCCTGCTCTACATTCCTCTCATCCGACTCCAACATCTCCCGGCTGCCAGCATATTCCACTCATCTGACACCATCATCTCCCGGCTGCCTGCTTTTCATTTCCACTCCAACATTTATTTTTCGATTTAATATTATTCTTGCAACTATTCAGTTTTTATAATTTAATTTCGAGTTTAAATTTCGATTTCATTTTTTTTTTTAATTTTTCACTGAATCACTGAGTCATTTTTTTTCATAACGATTATATTTAATTTTAGCAACAGATTTGCATTTACTTTTTATTTTAGTTTCTACAGTATATTTCACCCATTTTTACCTATACTATTTTAAATCACTAACTAACGGCCTTAAGTCTCTATTTCTAAGTTCATTTTTAGCACCTTTATTGTCCACATTATCAAAGTTCACTTTCTAAAGAGTCACATTTTTTATTTTTCAATTTAAAGTCCAATTTCATTTAAACACATTCCCTGTACCTTCTGCGCAGCGCTGCCGCAAGGCAGCACTGGCAGGGTCGCCATGCAATGTGCAGGCTTGGGAGACTAAATGAAAGATGAGTTGTAACCGCGAAAGATGTTTAATAACTGACCTATGAACTAATTACATTATATTCTTATATAGCTAATATCAGGGAGGTGTGCCGCACACTACAATAATAATTTTCTCTTCGATAGTAATTATTATTATTGAACTGTTGTTTTTTCAGTTCGGCGACCTCTAGGGAGAGTTTTCTAATTTCTTCTATGAGAAGGCACTCGATGTTCGATGATGGTGATGCGGAGCTATTTACACGATGACTGGATGAAATGCTATGTACATTATTTACAGTTGACTGCTCGATGATCTTGTCGGCTAGTGCTGCTTGTTCGTCGAGTGTGGTCTTCGACTGGAAAGTCTCGCTGACAGCCAGGACGGAGCGAATATTTGTCGGGAGGAGATTGGCCCACATGAGCTGTAGGGTGGAATCGGGGACCTTGTTGCGAGCCAGGTTTCGCATACGCCTGAGTAGTTGCGACGGTTTTTGGTCTCCCAATTCCATGTCTGACAGCAGCTGTTGAAAGTGCCGGCTGTCAGATTCCTCGTATGCGGAGATGAGCCGGTCCTTCAGAGTTTGGTATTCGTTGGTCTCTGGCGGGTTGTATAGCAGGTCGGCGATTTGTTCTATGTCCTCCTTTTCTAGGCGAGCGATGACCATTTGCGAGAGCTGACTTTGGTTCTTCTGTAGACTGCTGGTGGCTGCCTCGAACGTGACAAACCAGAGCCTGGGTTTGTCCCTCCAGAAAGGCGGAATTCGCATCGAAAGTGCGATGCCGGCGATCTCTTGCGATGACGGTGACGTTGCCGGGTTGCTGGTGAGAGCCGAGGTTTCGGGCAGGGATTCGCCTCTGGATTCCATTGTGTGGAGAAATTTGTAGCAGAATTCCGTCGAGCAGCGTTTCGTGGTGCAGCGTTTCGTCCGAGCAGCGTTTCGTCGTGCAGCGTTTTGTCGGGGAGAATTTCGTCGAGCAGAGATTTCCCGGGCAGAGTTTCGTTCTTGCAGGTGCTTGTTGTTCTTCGGGGTCAACAGTTTAGAGGACCAGTTGGTCTCTCTAAGAGTTCACTAGAGGTCGGAGGAGTAAAGAGTAAAACTCGATTTACTGTGGTGAACTGAAGTGCTTTATTGAACAATCTGTGCTGTTTATATACAAAAATTTGAGTTAATTATTATTATTACAAATCTGTACAAAGGTAAAAAGGTTATTTGTGATTGGTTAACTAGATTAGACAGAGATGTAAAGAGAGAGACAAAAATATTTACAAAACAAGAAAGAGAAAAAAATCGAATAAGAAATATTTACAAGTTGGAAAAATTAGCCGCGCGGGAAACTGGCCGTCCCGCGATACGTGGCGCTGGTATCGCGCGAGTATAAATATAGGCTCGCGTGCCGCGGCGAAGTCAGTCCGCGCGCGAATTTCATACCGACGTCGTCACTCTGTCGCTCGGCGCCGCGCCGGTAATAATAGTAGTTGTGCCGCCATTTTGTGAAGATCTGAAGCTCGCGCAACGCCATGAAGACTGCAGCTATGTTGTGAAGATTCCTCTCTCGATGTAGGCACGATGTGGAGACGCGTAGTGTTGTGTTGTGAAGAATTCTTATTTGAAAAAGTCCTTTTCAGGGCTGGGTCACGTCCGGTATTATTACACGGACGGTTTCTTTCGTTATTGCGAACGTACGTTCTTAGCAGAACGATTTTCTTCTCTGTTTCATCTTCTACGACGAACGTTACATACAAAGACGGCGGGCGCCTCTTTCGGGGCGTAGTTTTCTTTGTTTCAATCGCCGAACGAACGTGTAGGTACTGCTACATAACATTTGAATGAGATTAAATTAAAAGAAAATAATGTTAATTGAACAAGCATTCGGAAATAATTATTTTTAATTTAGAATGTGGATTTGATAAGTAAGTATCTAATAGTTACTGTGCTGTTGTATGGAAAAAGTTAAAAATTTAAAACAGGGTGTTGACGATGAATTTTCATATGAAGTAAGTTCTGGTATTCATGAGTAGTACAAATATATTTTGGTTTAATCGTATTTTTACAGTACTTATATTAAGAAATAAATATGTGTGGTATTACTAAAGTAATAATTAAATAGGAAATTGTGTAGAACGATGCTACTTTTGAAAAGTTGAAGGGTTCTTAAATTTGTTTTTGGAATAGAGGAATACATAGCAACTCATAACTAATTGAATATTATGAGCAGTTGGTTAAAACAGGTAAGTAACACCTCAGGTAAGTTTCCACGACATGCAACGCCTTTGTGGGAAAAGCGTCAAATGTCCGCGGTGCCAAATCAGCATTCGCGCAACGAAATGTAAGTAGAAACTTTTTCTAACCGACTTTACAAATAGAGTAGGTTCTTTGTTCGGTCAAATATATTTTAGGTTTGTACCAAGTAGATATAAATTTTGTTAAAAGAATTTTAATCAACATATTAAATTTCTTAAAAAGGTATAGATTACGTCTTAGAAAGAGGTTCTTTTATGAAAAGATTTTGGAGATTTATTGTTTTGCAAAAAAAGTGTTGTCTTAATTAAGTAATATATTTAAATATCTATTTGCAAACTAAAATAGTTTCATGTTTAATCATTTTTTTAATTCAGTAGTAGGTAACATTTCTATTTGTCGTTTGTGTACCTAAGTAATTTTAATTTTTTAAAGTTTAGTAAAAGTGGTAAAAGCTTCAAACGGGTTAATAGTTACGTAAAATGTTAAATTTATTTTGTTTTTATTTGCAAAATGCAAGGAATTTTTTTTTGTGTCACAGGAACCAAATTTAAGTTATAATAATGTTATATACTTATTTACATTTTACAGTACAGTCTACAATGTGGGTGGTCCAAAAGAGATCATCATATTTTGGTTTCGCATAACAATATCAAAACATTTCGTGCATCATATTTAATACAAAGAAACGTGATGCAATGAGTTTATGCATCCAAATATGTCATGTAAGCGCATTCCATATTTATGTTTGAATATGATTCCAGAAATTTATTTCCAGTAATTAACTAGATGCAAATAACTGTGCATCAAAATATGCAATATATTAAATAATAATAATATCAGTACCAACATAATTTATTCTAAGAATTAATTTTATTAACCTTTACTAAAGCTTATCAGTTTGAATATGAGTAATTTCATAAATTAAAATTATAAAGTTAATATCAGAATTTAGTAAACTTTGTGTACAATTTTATATACAAAATTTAAATTTAAGTTACGTATGTACCTACTTAATAATATTTTTAAAAATTAATTAAATATATACCTAAGCTTATAAACATTATTTTTGAAATTGTATGAAATATAATTGAATATACAGGTGCATTGGAGTAACTTCGGAAGAAAAAAAAATGGGGATATTTCGAAAATGGCAAATAATTACCAAACAGAAAGTAATTTTGAGCTCTGGCCACATTTACCGAGACGCCAATTTAATCACCTCCCCCGCTTCCCTTCCCTCGAGCCGTCAGCCGGGAGTGCGTGTGCGCTAAGTTCATTTTTTCGCGCCAAGTGCAATTTTATGATTTTTTGGGATTATCGAAATTACCCCGTTTTGTTTTACGTAGAAATTAGGTAAGTTACGTAATAATTTGTTTGTTTTAA
Organism: Lysandra bellargus; assembly: GCA_905333045.1. NCBI lineage: Eukaryota > Metazoa > Arthropoda > Insecta > Lepidoptera > Lycaenidae > Lysandra > Lysandra bellargus. Next base: position 60,824 of record HG995357.1, read on the forward strand.
AGAAGCTTTGACGTTTTTTGCTTTCTTAAGAATATGTAATGTTGGTCTAGCTATGATTTTTAACAAACATTTTAAATAACCCCAGTGGGGTAAATTTGCTAACGAAATTTCCCCAATAATTTTTTCATAGTCTTTTGCAGGGGTGCGCAACATATAAAATATTTACCTGCCTTTACCAACAAACATAACGAATGAAAATACAGGGTCCAAACTTGATTCGACTCGTACAAATCATGTCGATTTTCGACATTGAGAGGTTTAAAACGTATTTTTGAATAGACGTGTAGAATCAATTTTTATTGTTGTCAAAATAAAAATAAAAACAGTTTTAAAGTATAATCCGGGTTCCCAAAAACATTTTTTTTATTACTATCCAGCAAATATTTCGTGAGTAGCTTCATTTTGATAAGACGAACAACAATTTCCTTTGCGTAAATTCTCGAAAGTGGTAGCTAACAGAGATAGAAAGGATTTAAATTTTAATATTTCTATTTGATGGTCCTAACATATGGATTGTTCTATATTTTGTAGGACAAGGTTACTCTTGAATTTTATAACTATGTATTAACCTATTAGTATAAGTACAAAAAATCAGCTCGTTAGGGTTCCGTTTTAGTCATTTTAGTTCATTAATCAACAAAACTTGGTTGACTACGGAACCCTAAAACACAACCATAACTAGCTGATTTTTGTATATTGATAAGTTAATAGTTCTATCTCTGTTTTCACTTTCAAGAATTTACGCAGAGGAAATTGTTGTTCGTCTTATCAAAATGAAGCAACTCACGAAAAATTAGCTTGTTTGTAATAAAAAAAAAATGTTCTAGGGAACCTGTACGACTATATAAAAATGGTTTAAGTGAAGAAGCCACTTTTATTATTTGCAGGTGTCAACTGCTCGGGTGCTGATTGCTGTCGTGGTTTTTAAATGCAGAGCTAAGGCACGCCTTTCCTCTGCAATTGAAAACTACTTCCTTTTTTTAATTTAGTTTTAATTTTGATTTAGCCATTACGAGACTGGGTAAAAATTATTTTTATTTTTAACAAAAATGTGTTCCTATTTTATTTCGTTAGTTATAGTTTTGCTGGGTATTAAATTTAAATAAATACAATAATATTATCTAGTTTTGGCTTCTTTATTGTTCTTATCTATTTACTTCTTTGCTCCAAATGTTGAGGACATCTGCGTCCCCGATGGGGTAATTTCGAAAATTTTTCAGTCTAAAACTTAGTTTGGTGTCTTCTATGGCTTGTATACACAATGTTTTTGTATGGGGTAAAATAGAATGAAAATAAATGTGTGCCTTAAATGTATTTTTACATTAGGTCGTGTTTCGCTGTTATTCGAAATTACCCCTTGAGTTTTCGAAATTACCCATGAAAAGTAAAAATAGGGTTTATATTTTAAAGGGGTAGTTATACCAGAATCCGTATATACTTTTGAACTAAAAAAGATACAATTCATATGGAAATATGTTTATTATAACTGAAATGTTAGAGTTATAGTTAAAAATATATACAATTCGTCTTCTAAAGTTGAAACAATGACACAATAGCCTCACTCTTCCAAAAAGTTTACGACATTACCCCAATGCACCTTATTTACTTCTTTGCTCCAAATGTTGAGGACATCTGCGTCCCCGATGGGGTAATTTCGAAAATTTTTCAGTCTAAAACTTAGTTTGGTGTCTTCTATGCCTTGTATACACAATGTTTTTGTATGGGGTAAAATAGAATAAAAATAAATGTGTGCCTTAAATGTATTTTTACATTAGGTCGTGTTTCGCTGTTATCCGAAATTACCCCTTGAGTTTTCGAAATTACCCATGAAAAGTAAAAATAGGGTTTATATTTTAAAGGGGTAGTTATACCAGAACCCGTAAATACTTTTGAACTAAAAAAGATACAATTCACATGGAAATATGTTTAATATAACTGAAACGTTAGAGTTATAGTTAAAAATATATACAATTCGTCTTCTAAAGTTGAAACAATGACACAATAGCCTCACTCTTCCAAAAAGTTTACGACATTACCCCAATGCACCTTAATGTCTTTTTAAATAGTTTTTTTTCTAAATTAAATACTAGAAAGTATGAGTTCATTTTTTTAATTTATTTTCAATAAATAATCACCTACATTGCTTATTTTTAGTTGCCAGTCTATGACCATTTGAAATTAAGTAACTGAAAAAGCGCAATAATTTCATGTAAAAACATAATAAGTAAAAAAATACTAAATTTAAAGAATAAGGAATATTGTATTATATTTTTAAATCTAAAGCATTAGGGGCGTATTTGAAATAACTTTAATAATAATTATAGATGCATTAAATAAACATAAATAAAAATTAATAAGTTGGTTAGTTAGGTGATGATTTAATAAAAAAAGTAATGTTGCTATGTACCTATATCAATTCAATTATTTAATTAGAACTTAGAAGTTAATAATGAATAGTTTTGTAATTAAAGAGAAAATAATAAAGAAATAGAAACAATAATAACTTAAATATATTTTTGTTAATAGATAAAAGAGGCACTTTAAAAGGAATAGTACTTACAATAATTAATTAATGCAATAATAATAAAATAGGTCGTATAGAAATAAGGTTTTTATTATCATAGAATGTTTTGTTGCTATGTATTCCGACACAATTAAATTCAATAAGATTTTAGAAGTTACATATAAATTTTTATTAAAATTATTTTGAATTGGTTCCATGGTTACTTTGTAAATCTTAATGTAAAATTATAGGTAAAATAAAAGTGAAATAGTAGAGAAAGAGAAACAAAAATAAAAGATGTACTTAGATAACAATATGTTAAAAAAGTAAATTATGGTATGTAAAATAAACATACTTTTTCAGTGAACTTATGAAAATATAGAGACAAGGAGAAATAATTCTTGAAAATGTATTAAATTCTTTTTAACTACTTTAGTAAGTTGATTGGCTACATTTTTTAAGAAATGAGTCTGGATATGACTTATACACGGATTTACTTAAAAATATTTACGTTCATACGAGATATGACGTAATATTAGAACGTACGAATACGTAGAAAGGATTAGGAATGTGATATTTGGTTTGCAAAATAGCTGAAAGCTATTAATTAGGTATAGAAATGGTTATTTTGAAGTTAGGAAATAAGGGTTTTAGTGTTTTTAGAAGGCATTTGACTGAAAAAGGATTGTTTATAGGTTGATAGGGTTGCATCAATGTTGAAAATGTCTAGTACCTGTTGGCTTGATCACCCAATAGTTAAGGATATTTTAAATATTTATTGCATAAAATTATGGAATGGGTCTTTTTGTTAGGCATAGGTATAAAATAGGTTTAAAAATGCCATAGAGCATTAGGTACAAAATACTAGCTAAAATGCTACGTATATTGAGAGAAAAAAAATGCCGAGAGCATTAAAAAAATACGCAAGGGAATCCTTCATTCGATCACGTTGTAAACAAGTTTTCTCTGTGAGAATAGTTGGAGGTCAAATAGCCTTAAAAGATCCTTGGTATTAAATATGGTACAAAATGGTACAAAATAAATGATACTTAGAGCATGCTCGGCGGGAACAATCCTTCATTTAAGTAAAATGGTTGGAGACATATTTTTTTTTTGTGGGTTAGTCTTAAAAAAGGTCCCGTTTAATATAAATGTATTGTAGCAAATAAAAGTGCGCACATGAAGTATATTGTTAAAAATAAATATGTACCATTAAAATAAATAAAAGAGTCGACTATAAATAAAAGTATTATAAAAATAAATGTACCATTAATGTTAAAAAAGTAGGTAATATAAACAAATGAAAAGGCATGCATGTGTCAGAAATAGCTTAGGCTTGCTAAATAAAAGTATTGTATAAATCATAAACACCAATAAATAAAACGTAGTTTATACGTATTGTAAATACGTAAGTAATACAATTATTATTCATTTAGCTTTTCTTCATTTCCAATTATTAAGCTGAAAGAACTGATATTACACAAAAGGCCAAGAAGCGTTTTAACCAAATAAATACTTATCTTATAACGATCTTTGTTCGAAGTACTCAGAGCCAATTCACATTGACAGGAGGCAGAGTGACGGCTTACAGCAAGATAGAGAGAGTGAGTCCCTTCCATCAGACAGCCCGCCTTAAATACTGCCATATCAAAAACAACCCCACCGCCATCACTCCACCCCACGTCTGACTACCAAGATTTGCATCTAATATCATAAATACAATGATTCATAGTTACAATCATCCTGAAAATCATTATAAATCAAGTATTTAATTATAACACTTTTATATTAATTTATTAACTGTACTATCTTTTGTAACAAAAGTATCATAACCGGAAACAACAATAATTATTGTCAAAAAGATTAAGTGACGTGTTCAAAAATAATGTTATAATTTGTTGTCCAAATATCATGAATTAATTATTAATAATAATTAGTTCAACTCACATGAATTATTGAAATATGTACTTCTCATAAGAATTTCAAGTTAAATAACAAAGCAATAAGACAAAACCATTGTTACCATTATACATCATGTTATTTATGACTATTATTGAAATAATAGTCATTTATATTCATCTATATTTTGAGTAAAGTGGGTCGTACCTCACACGGCCATTCTGACAGACACTTCGTTCTCGAAGTGTTAATAACTTTTCTGAAAAGGAAAAATCTAAGTTCTGGAAAGTAAAAGTCAAAGTCTAATTAGTCATCGGGCTGTCATGATCAATCCCATTACCTACTGCCATGTAATGTCCAAATTGATTCATCAATCCGATTAGGCAGTACCATTTTTGTCAAACTCATGTTTCATCATCATCACAGTAGGCTAACCAGCACAGCATTTACGTCTCTCACAAACTGTCGTGTTTTGTCCCACTACATAGTGTCCAGACATCACACCAGCTTCACGGCATTAACATACCTCACACGGCCAGTCACACCTGTCGTGATAGATCCATCATTAGAATCTTACACCAGGTTGACACCTCACAAGGAAATTAAATTATTCCTCTAAAAAAATATTAATTTATGTAGCCAGAGCTCAGACCTAAAAGATTGGTCACCCAAAACAGACTATAGTCAAAATACTGAGGAATACCATCATTAGCAACTCATTTATCAAATTCTAAACAAATAATTTTAAGTTTATCACACAACTAAATGCAAATTTTAAAATAACTCATCAAAATATAACTTCACTTGACTTTACAAAAACAGCTCGGTCATTCTGCCTCATTACCACAACTTATTGATACTGTATTTATTACTGTGTGATTATTATCAATTTGTTTTATCTATCAACACCATCTCTGTCTAGACTTTAATACCAATATAAAAGTAGTTAAACCTGGTAACCTTCGTATCACTTCCTTTCAAAGATATTTTGTCAACTTACTCCTAGACTTCCACAAATACTTCAAGGCTAAAATTAGCCAAATCGGTTTAGTGCCTCTCGAGTTTCAACAGTCTTACAGAATTGAAAATTCACTTTTAATTAAATAGGTTTTATAACTTCTAAAAATTCTGAAAATTGTGCCATAACAAATCCATGGATAATATCCCTTTACTAATTAATCTATAATAAAACAAAGTAAAACCCATGTAAAACCAGTCGATTGTACTCACCGACCTGTAAAAGGTTTTTAACTCAATTATTCTTATAATAGCCATTAGCCAGCAAGCTATATCATACTCCTTTTCACAACTTTAATTATTTTTAAATTCGAAGTGTAAAATTTGCATCTTTTACCCCAATAATTGCGAGATTATTTGTATATCGCCAATTATTTATTATAGCTCCATTAATTGTACCTATTGAAAATTACAATCCTGAAATGAAATTTTTGTTTGTCGAAGGCTTCTTGCCGACCATATTATAATGTCAGAAAAACTTATTTTCAATCATTGAAGCCCTTATCAAAACTGATATTCAAATTATATATATATTTTTAAAATGTATGTTGTTCTCCTTTTCAATTATGGCTCCTATCTAACTTGTAAATTCGCAATACGATGAATAATAATATCGCTTTGCAAAACAACATCAATTTTAAATGTACCCATATTAATTACTTCACAACAGTTTTCTCACCAAAGTATATTTTCTTTACAATGGATATACAAATACAAACCCATGGTCTTATTTCCTAAAAACCTGGAAGTTGGAAACCACTCGAAACTTTTTTTTTTTTTTTTTTGGATTCTACATTCGATGAAAATTTGGGTTCAACAATCCTCAATCTCATAAACATTATGAAGAAAATCTGAAAATCAGGTTAGGTTAACCTGACCCAAACCTTACCTAACCTAAACCTAACCAAAACCTAACCCAAACCTTAAGTTAGATTTAACCCTATAACTATAATGAAGAGAAGACCAACCCAGTATTGGGATACAGATGGCTACTGCGCCGCCTCACCGGGTGGACTACCCATTTACACCTTCCACGGATCACACAGAGACGCCTAAACACCAACAACCCATTGGAAGAACATTATATGGACTAGAGTTGCTCTCACGGCCTTCCCAACCTCCAGCCCACAATATATAAAACAAGTGCCATAGCGTGGCTCTAGATGTTCCCCCATAACCTTAGAGAAGCACAAATAATATTATGTTGGATATTCTATTGTTCAAAATTATTTTCTCTATTTTTGACAATACTGGTTTTCTAGTTTCCTTACTACACCTGATCTAACCAGAAAGAATGTTCATTACTAGCAATAAAATTGTATTATTATGAAGGAATTATCAGTCTCTTTTTCTCTTTACATTTACTTTTGTGGGTAAACTGATTCAACTATACTTTAGAAGATGCGTATCTAAATACAATCCGCTTTGTCTGAACGTTGTCTAATACAATCCGCGATCATGGCACTAAATAACTATAAAATTGTTAACACTATAAGGCCCATAAAATGTTAGGATTCGTCCTAAGATCTAGCTCCTTCACAACACATTACAGTACTAATATTCTGACATTGCTCCCTCGTGTAATATTTTAGCACTTATTCCAGTATAATATACTTCCATTGTGTGGCACCTATACAACACATATTATAGTTATAATCTCATTTATTCAAAAATATCTATCAAGTTTTAACACTCTAAACAAAAACCTCTAAGGTGAACAATCATTGTGAAACACCACAATATACCTAACATGCCTTAACTGTGTCTGTTCAAATTTATCTATGTCCCTTCAATCTATACGTAACATAATAAATTATGTGTACCTGGATAAAATAGCACAGAATTGTAATAAATTATTTTTATCCTTGTCTATAATACTAATGTTTTCCACCAACAAATGCAAATAAAATAAATATATCAGCCTGTTTACTCAATTATTGTAAAAATAACTCTTTATCAGAACTGCTAAAATGAATAATTTCAGTGACAATTAAAATATTGGCTTATTCAGTAACAAGCAAAACAATAGTAAAGAAAAACTTTTTATTCACAAGTTTTTATCAGATTCTCAACTACTCATATCATCACGACAATTATTTTGACTTAATCCATGAATTACTCTTTCCTGTTTAAATATTATTCATTTTCCATAGCTTTCTCAACATTTTTTTTACGCCTTTTGATAAACTAAACAAATTAAACAAAACGAATACCACTAAAGTATTACGTACAACAACGTAATAATATTAGATCGTACAACAAGATTGCCACATCTAGTAATACGACATCTATGGCATTCTATTTTTTACGCAAATTTTTACAAACTACCCTCAGTAGTTGTAATTTTTTTTTTATTCTTGTTGGAACATAAGTTATTTGTACTTGTAATTATTCATTACATTATTATTTTTGAAGTGTATAATAACTGTGCTAAGTTTATTACATAATATACTATCCGCAAGCTCATACAAACAGTACTCCACTCGCCAGTAATTGTGAGTTCTCTTATGTTGGTGAATTATTGTGTCATTTGTGAAAGGAAAGAAAACAAAATATTCTTGGATAATACAATATGTAAGTACATATTTTATATTATACAAATACTTTATAAATGGTCTATGGCTATATTCTTAGAAATCTTGTAAGTTGTAAAAATAAATTTTCGTGAAAAATATTCTCAATTGACGAGAATGTAAGCAGCTTATTAACACCAATGACAGATCTATTATTAAATGGCCAAACCATGATTTATATCGCATATTCCGCATTACACAGTACACAAGTTAAAATAAACTTTAGCTTCCGTTAATGACATCCTTGTCCGTTACAAAACAAAATCGTTTCACGAAAATAAAATTCAAAGTACGATTCAACGGAACCAGAGTGGTACATTACAGCTTTAGTTCTCTCTCAATTTTATAAAACAAAATTATATATTTCTAAGCAGAACAAAGATTTGCAGATACGATTTAAAAGTTATCTAGTCTCTGTTTTTTCAAACCACGTTAAATAAGAGCCCTTCAGGGCCTTACCTGCCTTTTCAATAAATAAATTCAAAATCCACACCTCAATATTTTGCACTATACTTTAGCTCAGCCGTCTTGTTTCTTTCGTTGGTACTTGGCATCGTTATTAGATTTAGATTTGATGTAACTGCCTCAATGTTGGGTTCGAAAATACATGTTAACCAGTTGACATCCATTTTGTTCTCGCTTATTGTTGGGTTCAGAATATTTTTAACCACTTGGCGTCCATTTTGTTTTTACTGGAAGGAAAAAAATGCATTAAAATCCAACGGCGTAAGGGCCAGACCCAATTCTGATGTCAGAAATAGCTTAGGCTTGCTAAATAAAAGTATTGTATAAATCATAAACACCAATAAATAAAACGTAGTTTATACGTATTGTAAATACGTAAGTAATACAATTATTATTCATTTAGCTTTTCTTCATTTCCAATTATTAAGCTGAAAGAACTGATATTACACAAAAGGCCAAGAAGCGTTTTAACCAAATAAATACTTATCTTATAACGATCTTTGTTCGAAGTACTCAGAGCCAATTCACATTGACAGGAGGCAGAGTGACGGCTTACAGCAAGATAGAGAGAGTGAGTCCCTTCCATCAGACAGCCCGCCTTAAATACTGCCATATCAAAAACAACCCCACCGCCATCACTCCACCCCACGTCTGACTACCAAGATTTGCATCTAATATCATAAATACAATGATTCATAGTTACAATCATCCTGAAAATCATTATAAATCAAGTATTTAATTATAACACTTTTATATTAATTTATTAACTGTACTATCTTTTGTAACAAAAGTATCATAACCGGAAACAACAATAATTATTGTCAAAAAGATTAAGTGACGTGTTCAAAAATAATGTTATAATTTGTTGTCCAAATATCATGAATTAATTATTAATAATAATTAGTTCAACTCACATGAATTATTGAAATATGTACTTCTCATAAGAATTTCAAGTTAAATAACAAAGCAATAAGACAAAACCATTGTTACCATTATACATCATGTTATTTATGACTATTATTGAAATAATAGTCATTTATATTCATCTATATTTTGAGTAAAGTGGGTCGTACCTCACACATGCATAATAATGAAATGACAATAAGAGCTAAAGATATATTAAAAGGTATACCTAAATATGAAAAGACAATTATTATTTAAAATGTAAGTGACTGGCCAGTCCACTAATCAAAAGTATTAGTAAATTATTGTTAGGGTAATAAATTAATAATTAATATTATGAGATGAATGACTATAAAACGAGTAGGTTATGTAAGGTGAGTTATGTACCTACCTATTGAAAATGAATGAATTTAGAATACAATTATATTATAGTATTTTATATTCAAAGAGTAAACATTATTGTTATTAATTTAAATATAAAGGTTTCAGAAATTATTATTGCGAATTTTTGAGAGTAAATTGAAGAAAATTTGTATTTTTTTTTTTGTAATTAAAGTGTTTTTATAGAGGTTCATAAGATATTGAGTAGGTAAATGAGGAATAGAGTTTATATTTTAAAGGGTGTAAGAAAAATTAAAAGGCAAAGTAACCATGTGAAAAACTTTTATTAAAACTCTGAGAAAATGTTAAATGTTTGATATTTTTGTGTATTTAAAAATTACATCGTCAACCACCCATCACTGAAGTAAAACAAAATGTATCAAATTTTAATTAAATAAAACTATACAGATTTGTATTTATTGTAATTTATAATATAAAAAAGGTTATACATATTAGGTTGAAATGTTAAGATAATATTGTAGTTTTTAGTAAGTATAATAAGAAAAAAAAAATGTGTAAAGTAAGTTATGAATTTAGTACATAGGATTAAGTACTTTACAAAATAAATATACCTAGTGTAAGTAATTTTTTTTTTTTTCAAAAAAACGGGGGAGGTGTAATGTATGTCACACCTCCCTCCTATATAAGGTAGATTTAGTAATAATTAAGTTAGTTAATAAAGATCAGTCGCGACTAATACATCTTTCAATTAGTCTCCCAAGCCTGCAACATTGCATTGCAACAACCCCAACTAAGTAACCTTATTAAGGAACAAGGCGGTGTAAACAAGTTTTTTCCAAGGAAATTTGTCTCTAAAAACAAATCCTCGACCCAAAACTATCGAGCAGAACCCAAAGATAAGTCAGCGTATGCAAATGAAACCTACAAAAGACCTACATCTAAGATCCCCGAAAAAGGTCGTCCCTCCTTTCCTGCAAAACGAAACACTAACCCCAAAGCATCCTCCGGAAAACCAAGGAGGGGACGGAAATACTAAGTTTAAAGCAGGACAGGTAAGTTCGTACTTACACATTTGGGAATCTCTTGGAGCCCCTAAAAGTATTTTATCCATATTGGCTGGTTACAGAATTCCCTTTATTAAGACTCCACCTTTATCTAAGCTAGACAATAAAAGTCGCATAAGATTTAAAATTAAAAATACTCCCGAAATGGAAATTGCACTTAGACAAATGATAAAATGTGGAGCCATTGAGGAGTGTACTGATAAGTCTGGGTTCATATCTCCGATGTTTTTGAGGAAAAAATCGGATGGCCAAATCGACCGATTTTTAACCTAAAACTATTAAATCAATTTCTTAATCCACCCAAGTTTCGGCTGCTAAACCATTTCAAAATTCCCCTATGTCTAAACGACTCTGATTCCATGGTAAAGTTAGATTTATCACAGGCATATTTTCATATTCCCATTGTGAAATCACATCGGAGATTCCTTTCACTAGTTTATAAAGATTCAATCTACCAAATGACATGCCTTCCTTTTGGATTGGCAACGGCACCTTACACATTTGCTAAAATAACTAATTGGGTGGCAAATTTTTTCAGAGAACGGGGTATTCGAATAATAGTCTATCTGGACGACTTTTTAATAATTCACTCAGATTACCACATCCTTCTAAGGCAAGGTCAATGGGTTATGAATAAACTTCAAAACATGGGTTGGTGTGTCAACATTCAAAAATCAGTACTGACGCCAACAAGGACTATCGAGTATTTGGGAATAATGTGGGATACCAAGTCGAACATCAAATATCTCCCAGAATCAAAGATCCAAAAACTCAACGCTCTAATAAAACGCATTCTAAACAATCAGTGGACATGGTGGGAGGCAAAAGTTCTGCTAGGAAACATAAATTTTGCCACCTTTACAGTCCCACTTGGGCGGCTTCACTGTAGAAATATACAAATTGCAGCGAAAAGACTGCCGATGGCAAACCGTCACAAAACATTTCCTCTACCAAACAATGTAAAACAAAAACTAAGATGGTGGCTTCAGAACGTCAAGCAGTCCTCACCAATTCACACAGAGGGTCCCACAAGTTTCATAACAACCGACGCGGCAGCGAAAGGCTGGGGTGCCACTGCAAACAACAGACAATTCAACGGTCTATGGACCAACGAGCAAATTCGATGGCACATCAACCAAAAGGAGTTGTGGGCTGTTTTAGAGGTTGTGAGGGCATGCGCCCCAGAGCTGAAAAACCAAACAGTTATGGTTCAAACAGACAACAAATCAGTTGTGGCCTATATAACAAAACAAGGGGGGACGAGGTCACAAACGTTACTTCAAACGGCAACAAAAATTTTCAATCTCGCAAAACGGCACAGGATAAACCTCATAGCCCGGTACATCCCCGGGAAATACAATCTGGCAGCGGACAGTCTCTCGAGATCGTCAGAAGTACCAGAATGGACCCTAAGCAAAGAAATCCTGGTGTGGATATTCAAGAAATTGGGCACTCCGACAATAGATATATTTGCAAGTGCTCGTTCTGCTGTAGTGGATGCCTATGTAAGCGAAGATATCCGGGATCAGAGTTGTGTCTTTGTCGATGCCTTCAGCAGACGTTGGAATTTCAACCTAGGGTGGTTATTCCCTCCTCCAGCGCTAGTACCGGGAGTACTACGTCATCTAGCGAAGAGCACCGGAACATATCTCTTAGTATCCCCGAAGTGGGAGAGAACGGTTTGGATTGCGGAGCTAAAACAGAGGGCTTTAGAACCACCGCTGACAATCCCCGACCTACGTCACCATTTGATAGACCTGAAAACGGCGAAACCACCTCCAGGCGTGAAAGATCTACTTTTGCAGGTCTGGAGGATACGGGCTGGAGTCATCTTATAACTAATTGGCCAGCTGAAAGTAAAAACTTACTAGAATCATCCTGGCGAAAGTCCACGCTAAAGACTTACGAACCCGCTTGGACACGATGGCGGCGATGGGCAACTGACAAAGCCATTACTATTGATAACCCAACACCAGAAAACATCGCTCAATATATGTGCTTTCTTCACAAGGAGATCAAATTAGCTCCTAGGACAGTAGCGGTTCACAAATCTGTTGTTACCACGTTCTCAAACCCAGAAAAGTCGGAAACCTTAAGCAGTCACCCGTTAGTGAAGCAAACGCTTAAAGCAATTCTTAAGACACAACTTCCACCAAAGAAACCTCAAACCTGGGACGTTGGGCAACTAATAGAATATCTAAAGTCCTATAACATAGATAATGATAGCATATTTCAAACATCTCGCCATGTCGCTGCTCTCCTTCTACTATCATCAGGAAGGCGGATACATGACCTCACTTTACTAGACATAAATCCAGACTCGTTGGAGTTTCATCACGACTACCTTGTCTTGTGGCCTAGGTTTGGGTCTAAGACTGATTCAACTAATTTCCGTCAATCAGGGTGGAAATTTGTAGCGAACGATGATGAAGATTAAACATAATATTATGGATAAGAAAACTAATAACCATTACTCAACAAAGGCGAGCAGCCAAAGAGATGCTCTCGAGTTTATTTATCACAACCAGAGGAAGTGTCAAGAGCGCATCTCGCTCCGTCATTGCAGGATGGATTCGGACCTTGCTCAAAGATGCTCAAATTAATGATTCTCCTGGTAGCTTTAGAGCAGCTGTAAACTCTAATAATTGGTGTAACCAAAACCTTAATATAGATGAGGTAATGAAAAGAGGAAACTGGCGGAGTAAATATACGTTTCTCAAATTTTATTTTAAAGAAATAAATAGAACTATTTGTACAAATAATAACAATAGTCTTAGTCAGTCATTCATGCCATTATAGTTGCTATACTAAGTTATTTAGTTCTTGATTGTAAATTAGTAAATTAAGATTATCAAAGACTGATTTAAAACAAACTAAAGCTGATTATACCAAATAAATAACTTCCTTCCATTAAATCATGCATTACTTATTTCAAACCTTTCCTTTGCCTACAGCTACACAATACGCCTTGTCATCGCCGACAGATTATAAACACATCTCACAGGTGGATCAAGCGAAGGCTCGAACACCTAAATAGCAACGTTTTCCCCCCGAAGGGAAGAAAACGTATATTTAGGTTTCAGCCGAAGCTTGATCCACCAAAACTTGCCGATCTTGCCGGCGAAAGTGGAAGAGTACTGACAAAATGGCTGACCGGCGATGACAGCGCGACGTCTCACTAGCGCTTGCTGTGGAAGGCGAGCGAAACAATAGGCATTAAGGAAAGGAGTACACGCAAATACGTAAAATTCTAATGGGTAATCTCACAGGTGGATCAAGCTTCGGCTGAAACCTAAATATACGTTTTCTTCCCTTCGGGGGGAAAACGTTGCTATTTTCGCAAAATTTTCTTACCTATGAATAAAATAATTTACTGATGAATTTAAATAGAGGTTGTTATGAGTTATGACTTACTAACATGAAAATAAAAAGAAATCAGTCTTCTACTTCCTCATTCAGAGTTATAGAACTATAACTACAGTTATCACAATAAAAAATTGGACATACTGCGCATGGGTGAGGTTTTTTTTAAATCTTTTTAGGGTTCCGTACCCAAAGGGTAAAAACGGGACACTATTACTGAGACTTCGATGTCTGTCCGTCTGTCTCCAGGCTGTAACTCAAGAACGGTAATAGCTAGAGAGTTGAAATTTTCACAGATTATGTATTTCTGTTGCCGCTATAACAAAAAATACTAAAAACAAAATAAATTAAATATTTAAGGGTGGCTCCCATACAACAAACGTAATTTTGCAAACATTTTTTGCTCGGTATCAACGATGACAAAAAGTAGGCACTTGAAATTTTCACAAAAGCCTTAATTATATGTGTACTTTAATAATTAAAAATAATATTTAAATAAAATAATAATTTAAGGGGGGCTCCAATACAAAAGCGCAATTTTTGGCCTATTTTTGCTCTATAACGGTACGGAACTCTTCGTGCGCGAGTCTGACTCGCACTTGGCCGATTTTTATTTTAGATGAACAGACTTCATATCTTTTGTAAATTCCAGGATTTTTTTCACTTTTACCTAGGTACGTGGTCCACAAGTTCAATGCCCAAAGCAGCCTGACTCAGCCTGAGACTCGTCATCGTCAAAGTCTAACTCTTGTAACAACTCTTAAATCCTTTCTGGACAATTTGTCAATGATATTCACCTTTAAAACGTAAAAAATAAGGCAAAATAATATTTTAATACTAATGAAAGTTAGTCACGAAAATACTACACCGACGATGACGCCGGGTCATAATGACCCGTTTTAACTTGACGCGCAAGTATCTTGCTGCACACTAGGTATGGCTCTAGCTATAACAGCTAGGCGGATGAAAAGGGGTTGTATCTCCAGCTATTCGAAGATTGGAAAACATTCGATTGGCGCAAAGACAAAAAATATCCAATCAAACATGGCTCGGGTCAATATGACCCGGCGTCATTGTCGCCGGGTTAAAAGATTTACTTATTTTGCTAAGTCTGATCACTGGTATTTCCAGCTTGTGCCTATTTCTAGTGTTTCTACCGTGACTATCACTTTTAGTTTTAAATTTAGTTAGATTCTTTCTAACATACAATACATTATCCAAAATGTATTGAGAAGCAACAGTTAGAAAACCAATTTCTTTAAACTTTTCTCTCAGAGATTCAAAAGCTGACATTTTATAAATTGAGCGTATAGCTCGCTTCTGTAGCACAAAAAATGTATTGATGTCGGCAGCGTTTCCCCATAAAAGGATACCATAAGACATTCTACTGTGAAAATAATTAAAATAAACTAGTCTTGCCGTGCCTTCATCTGAAATTTCCCTAATTTTTCTGACTGCATATGCCGCAGAACTTAGCTTACCTGCAAGATAAGCAATATGAGGACCCCACTGTAATTGACTATCTAAAAGGCCACCAAATTCATTTTCTCATCATTAAATAGTAAATTGGTTTTTACTTGCCTAACATTGGGCAAAGTAAATTTTAAACATTTGGTTTTCTTAGAGTTTAATAGTAAGTTATTATTATTAACATTAAACCAATGTACTATTTTTAAGAGAGCACTATTTACCTCGTCGTAATTTGACTGCCGTCGCTATACTTTAAAAATAAGTGAAGTGTCATCAGCAAAAAGTACTATCTCATTATCCTTAACTAGATAAGGTAAGTCATTACTCATTAATGTAGATGAGAAAAATAAATGGTCCTAAAATGGATCCCTGTAGTACACCTAACTTTATTTTGGTCCCATTGGATCTTTTACTATTAACTTCAACCCTTTGAAACCTACCTATTACCCCAGTCATTAAAGCCGAAACCCGAAATAAATTAGTAACTTGATAAAATTTTAGGGGGTTGTTAAAGAAGGTAAAATAACTTACCGTGTGATTTTGCAGCGTTCTGGGGTGTACGTAAAGGGTTGAAAAGGGGTGAAAAAGGTTTTTTGTTAATAATATAGCGTAAAAAATTAGTAACACGCTGCAAATTTGGAATTAGTTGTTCTTATCGTTTTGTAACGGTATTAAATTTGCAGCGTTTTGCAATACACGGAACATTGTTAATTATTAAAAAACAATAAAATTTGTTAATAACAGGGGTAAAAAAATTAGTAACACGCTGCAAATTTGGAATTAGGTTGTTCTTACCGTTTTCTAACGTGTATTAAATTTGCAGTGTTTTGCAACATATGGAACATTGTTTATTATTAAAAAACAATGAAATTTGTTATTAACAAGGGTAAAAATGTAGTAACACGCTGCAAATTTATAATTAAGTTGTTTTTACCGTTTTCTAACGTATATCAAATTTACAGCAATTTTATATCAATATCAATATCAAATTACAGCAATTTTATATCAATATCATATCAAATTTACTTCTTTAATGCTAAACGAACGAACGAATAGCACACAAAAAATTTTAGAAATCCCGTTAAATTTGAAAAATTTTATTTTTTTTCAAATTTTTCAAATTTCGCGCCGCTAATTTTGAAGGATTGAATGTTGTCTATGGTAGATTATTGTACTGGGAACAGAATGCAAGCAATAAAACACCGTAATACTTTGTGATAAGATTCATATTAGCGAAAATAATTTCCTATATCCGGTACGCAGATCTGCGCTCCCGCCATTGAGGTATGCCGCGGAGATCTGCGCGTACACAGGAAAGAACACAGGAAAGTAATAAACAATGTTCCGTATGTTGCAAAACGCTGCAAAATTAATACACTTTACAAAACGGTAAGAACAACTTAATTCTAAATTTACACCGAGTTACTAATTTTTTTTACCCCTGTTAATAACAAATTTTATTGTTTTTTAATAATAAACAATGTTCCGTATGTTGCAAAACGCTGCAAATTTAATACGCGTTAGAAAACGGTAAGAAAAACCTAATTCCAAATTTGCAGCGTGTTACTAATTTTTTTACCCCTGTTATTAACAAATTTTATTGTTTTTATTATTATAAACAATGTTCCGTATGTTGCAAAACGCTGCAAATTTAATACCGTTACAAAACGGTAAGAACAACCTAATTCCAAATTTGCAGCGTGTTACTAATTTTTTACGCAATGTTAGTAACAAAAAACCTTTTTCACGCCTTTTCAACCCTTTCCGTACACCCCAGAACGCTGCAAAATCACACGGTAAGTTATTTTACCATCTTTAACAACCCCCTAAAATTTTATCAAGTCACTATAGTTTGTTCGTTCTAAGATGATATGGGTGACAGTTCTCATATTCCTTGCTACGGATTTTTTTACAAGAAAACAAAAAAAATTCAGAATGTAATAAATTATATTCCATCTACAAAAATAAATGTTTCCTGTAATTGTAAATGAATAAAAATGAAAAGTTGCTAAATGCTAACTTATTGATATAAAATTATAAATATTAACTTTGAAATAGGAGTATAAAATTATTGTTACGAAAATATTTGAAAAATGTCAGATGCATGAAACGGAACTTATGTCAATAGAGATTGACACAGTTGAATCGAAATCAAATCGATAAAAAAGGGCGGCCATCTTAAATCGCCGGCGTCACTCTGAAACATCAGTACGAAATCGATAATTTCGATTGCAATTCCTTTACGAGGTGATTCGATATTTTTAAATTATTCGATTAATTTTTTTAGGTAACTTGCCTACTATTGTCAATTATAATGTGTCACGCATATCATCATAAAACGAACAAACTATAATTTATTTCGGGTTTTGGCTTTAATGACTGGCCTCTATTGTCATCATTGATACCGAGCAAAAAATGTTTGAAAAATCACGTTTGTTGTATGGGAGCCCCCCTTAAATATTTAATTTATTTTGTTTTTAGTATTTATTGTTATGGCAACAACAAAAATACATAATCTGTGAAAATTTAAACTCTCTAGCTATTACCGTTCTTGAGTTACAGCCTGGAGACAGACGGACAGACGAGACGGACAGACGAGACGGACAGACATCAAAGTCTCACTAATAGGGTCCCGTTTTTACCCTTTGGGTACGGAACCCTAAAAACCGCGCCACTTACTCTTCATGGTGGTGTGGAAATGAGTTATTTGGCCAAAACACGCGTTGGAGTGGACTTTGCGGCTCTCGTACGCTGAAACTATTTATTTTACAAAAAAAACGGTTACTACATACAGTGTAGGAAATTTTCTCTAGTTTAATGTATTAAATAACTATTTTCATCGTAAAATGAGTTGGAACGGAGTTATTTTCAAAAAACTGTATTTGAGCGCCATTTTTCCAATATGGCGGCGCGAGCGGCAAAGATACGAGGTGGCAAAGTGAAAATTCGAAAAGAGCACGTCGAAATCTATAAAATTACTAATTTTCAAAACTCCCGGAAAACTTTCCAGGCAAAACTACCAAGAGTAATCCAGCCAAGATAAAAGGGCAGACAGTAGAATGCGGGCTCTACACTCGCGGCGCGAAAGCCCGCGAAGGCCGCGAACCGCGAGTAGAGCCCGAATAAACGGTGTTATTTTTAATAGGTATGGTGCTAAAGAAAAACAGCTTTTATAATGTCATAATTCGCTTTAATAATGATTGACTAGAGATGGCTCAAATCATTACATTTTCTTAATAAAATAATCAAAAATAATCAGTATCGGTGAATTGTATTTTAAATTCAATAATGATTTAAATTATACATACTACAACCTATTTTAACACAATTACTAAAATCAAAATAACAATATCATTTTAAGACAATAATAAAGCTATTCAGTAAGTGTACGTAACAGGTAGGTCAGGTAGTTTTTTATAGTATGTGCACTGTAGCATATTACGGGTAACACTAATTTGTAGACTAGAACATTCTAGCTAGGTTAAATTCAAGTAACTACAATACTACGAATGTGGTACAGCTGAAATACTAAGTGAAATTTGTAAATCGCAGCAACTTTCAAGAGTAAAACGAAACTTTACTGTACCTGCCTCCCGCGGCATGCTATAGTGCGCCTAGTATAGCTGTTTTACTGCCGCACTAAGAGTGGAATATTAATTACTTTAATGTAATTAAATCAAAATTTTGTCCCCTACATTATCTGTCAAACTCTTCATTAAATTGAAGGTTAATCATAATTAAATGTCTCTAATTACGGCGGTTAGATACACAATTAACGTTACATAATAATCCAAGTCATTTTGACTTACGAATTAGTGTGGATAGTGAATTATACACATAAGACACGTCATATTTTTTAACATCGAGATAAACACCAGCAACAAATATTTTTAGGCAGCCATAACATTAAAAGTATAAACAGACGAACATAATAATATAATCTCCTCCTTTTTTGGAAGACGGTAAAATGTGTGGACGCTATTAAATATTACCGTATGTAAAATGACCTATGAACAAAGTCCTAGTCTCCAAACTCGTCTTGGATTTTTATAATAATTGTTATAAGTGGCCAATTAATTCAATAGGAAATTTACAGATAATCTCTCAATGATTCAATTAAAAACAATAACGATATAGACGTCTTTTGGGCCAGTGCTAAAAATATAAGACAACATCTAGCGAATATTTTTTTCTAATCCTTCCCAAATTAATATCACCTTAGTACCACCATTTTAAATTTGTGTCATAATGTTCGCATAATCTGTTTAGATAGTTTTAAGTGAGCATATTTTCTTTTCAAAATTGTAATTCACATGTGAAGACGTAAATTGTAACTTCATCTTATTATTCTCTTAATTAAAATGAACTGTAAGTGTCTAAAGACACTTACTACTACTAGTTTACCTAGTTGGCCGCTCTCCCCGTATACTCACATACGGACAGAGCGGCCAACTAGTTCCGCGCGGACTATAGGCCGAAGTTACGCGGCGTAAATTCCGTCTGCAATGTATTTTAAATTACCGATGACACACTATTCCGTCGCGTTCCGTCCGTATTTTGTATGCGTTCGAACTTTGGCCTAGTGTGTTTAGACACGGCGCTTTGCAGACGACGGGGCGGGGCGGGTCGGTCAATTTCACCGCGAACGATAGCACAAAGGAAATCCTATATTACCAACTCACACGGCGGGCAAAAAAACCGTGCCTCAGGTGCCCGGCGGGCACTGGCGGCGCGGCATGCCCGCGGCTGACCGGCCCGCCCCGCCCCGTCGTCTGCAAAGCGCCTTAGTCTTCCTTACAAATAAAAATAAAAAATACTTAACTCACATCGATATACGACACTACAGCAAAAATATTCGAGACAAAACAAATCTTAAGTAATACAAAAATTACGTCTAAATAAAGCACCATTTTCAGATCTAATGTTATAGACATATCTTTCGGTAGGTCATCGTTACGTATAGTATAAAAGTATACTTACAGTAAACAATATAATAGTATACAGGATGCAATTAAACCTTCCTGCCAAATTTTTTCCAAGGCTTAGGTATCATTAGGAGAGACCATTTAACCAAAAAAATGGGTGTTATATTTTTTTTAAAGACATATTTTATCCTATTTTTTTAAAGTTATTCTAAAAAACAATTGTAGTGTTTTTTAGGATAACTTTCGAAAGCTATTTCTAAACATTTTAGTACTAAGTGATTGCAAAAGTAAAAATACGTGTATTTTTATTTTTAACAAGGATCAATATATCAAAATTTGGCAGGAAGGTTTAATTGCACCCTGTATAAAAGAAAAAAATTATATGCATTATACGATATTTATAATTATTATGAGATTCTTCCGCCACTGTCGCTGTCCACACCATGTAAACCTCAGATGTAAACAGTGTGCTGTTTATATCTGAGGTTTACATGGTGAACATAAAAAATTATGACAAAATATAGTCGCCCGGCCCGCGTATTTAGTTGCCCAATACAATCAACTTTTTCAACATGTAGGTAGTTGGTACTAGCGTAAACAGGAGGTCAATAATATCAGTACCGATGTTACATTAAAATACTTAGAGTCGTTGCCGACGTCAGATTCACAAAATACATATCCAACTACAACCCTGATAAAACCAGCTACCTAAATAATTATAGCTACAAAAATATGTAGTACTATGTACTCAATAGTAATATAAAACTGGAAGACTTCACTTAAGTTTAAGAAAGTAGAAATTGATCGACGTCCGAGGTGGTTCGCTGCCGTAAAACTTAAAGCAGCTTTTTTCTAGCCGGGCGGCGTCACAGCGCGGCGGCCGGTGCTGGCTTCTGCGGGTCGAACAGCAGGTCCACGTTAGCGGCGCGCGCCGTGTCGGCGGGCGGCGGCCACGCCGGGGACAGGTCCGCCGCCGACAGCACCAGCTCGGGGCCCTTGCCGGCCGCGGTGAGGTGGGCGGGGCGCAGCCGCACGCGGCCCAACGCTCCCCCGCCCGCCCCGCGCCGCAGCGCGCGCTCCAGCCGCTCCGCCAGGCGCGGGTCATCCGCGCGCAGGCGGCGGGCGGCCGGCAGCAGGGGGCGCAACGCCGGCAGCCGCAGCGCCGCCGCCTCCCGCACCAACAGCAGCGCGCCGCCGTGCGCCGCCGCCGCCGCCAGCTCCAACCGCGCCCACGCCGCCTCCCCCAGCGCCCCGGACACCACCACCAGCGCCAGCCGCGCGTGCGCCGCCGCCCGCGCCACCTGCTCCGCGATCACGCCGCCCGGCGCCCAGTCGCGCTCCGGCACGCACAGCCGCAGCCCCGCGCGCTCCAGCCGCGCCACCAGCGTCCACGCCCACGCCGCGTCCGCCGGCGCGAAGCACACTGTCGCGTCGTACTCCAGCTCGCTCGCCGGCGGCGCGCGCTCCGCCACCAGCCCCAGCTTCACCAGCACGCGGCGTAGCACGTCGCGGCGCCGGCGCGCGACCCACGCCAGCACCAGCACCGCGCCCAGCGCCGCCAGCGCAACGCCGGCGCCGGCGACGGCAGAGTCGCGCGCGGCGCACAGACGCGCGACGCGCACGCCGGCCAGCGCGCCGCCGCCCGCGCACCGCACGAGATCGTAGTCGCGCACGAGGTGGCGCAGGGTCTCGAGGCGCAGCAGGTCGGCGCGCGCAGCGCAGTCGCAGGCGAGCGGGTTGCCGGCGAGCAGCACGCCGCAGCCGGCCGCCAGCGCCTCAAGCGGCGGGCGGCGCAGGCTGTTGTTGCGGAGGTCGAGGTCGAGGCGCGGCGCGGGGTGGGGGCGGGGGGGCAGGCGGGGCGGCTCCGCGAGCCCGAGGCCGGCGAGGTCGAGGCGCGTGACGCCGAGCGCGGGGCGCAGCTCAGCGGGCGGCGGCTCGGTGAAGCGTAGCACGACGTCGACGTCGCCCTCGATGCGGGGCACGTGGGCGGGCGGCGCGGCGCAGGCGAGGTGCAGACGGCGCTCGGCGGGGCGGAAGGTGCAGGCGCAGGCGGGGTCGCAGTCGGCGACGTCGCAAGTGAGGGCGGCGGGGTCGAGGTCGCGCAGGGCGGTGCCGCCGAGGGCAGGCGGGGCGGCGCAGACGGCGCCGGGCAGGCGGGGCGCGGCGGGGGCGGCACGCAGGGCACGGGCGAGCGGGAACATGCGGCAGTCGCAGGTGAGCGGGTTGTCAGCAAGGCGCAGCTCGAGCGCGGCGGGCGCGGGGGCGGGCGCGGGAGCGGCCACGACGCTGATGTTGTTGTGGCGGAGGTCGACGGTGCAGTTGCTCAGGAACTCCATGTCCACGTCCTGAGGGAAAACGTTAATTGCTAAAACACGTACATTTAAAGTTTGACGTCAAAACTACCGAACCGATTGTAATGAAATTTTGTACACAGATAAATTTTTAACTGGAAAAAAGGGTTGTAAGGGGGTGAAAATGCGTAAATTTGTTGCCTTACTTACTTATGCACTATGGGGACAACCCCATAGTGCATAAGTAAGGGTCAGCTGTATGAGTAGTGTATTGTTACCGTAGCTGCCTTACTCCCGTAACTGATATCAACTTGATACGAGTCTAATTTCGATTTCGTTTTTGATGTCATTGTAATGCGTAGGAATTCCGTCAAAATCGAGATGTTGCCATGGCGTCTTGTCAACGTCGTTATAGCAACGTCGATTGTTATAAAGTAGCAGAAGGTTATATCGAAAAATAACGAAAAATATGAAATAAGTAATGTTTGTGTTTTTTCGTCATACCATAAAAATACATATTATCTTTAGAAACTTTAGATGGATGTGCCCATTTTCTACTTTAGTGGGTTTAAAATGGTTATTTTCGTTAAGGAACATCTTGACATTAAACAAATATGTAAATTCTCTTTTGTACTTTACACTTAACTTTGTCATACATATTCTAGTGTTTGTAAAATTTGTATCCCTACATGCCGACATTAAAAATTAGTTTTTATTTGGAAAATAATGGTCCATCCGAGTTCCGACTACGGATGTGCCGTTGCCGGCATGCCGAAGGTGGGAATATTTCCGACAACGCTGCCGGCAAGATTGCCCGAAGTGGAAATTTTGGGGAACATTGGCTAAATATTTGCAATATTGGACATATAGGACTAGAAAACTCATAAAATAAATGCATCTTAGCGTTGTATATAAGAAATACTTAAAAAATACATATCCTTGATACAAACTGTCAATGTTGCCGGAAAATAGCCAGAAAATTGCCGGGAATATTGCTGACAAAATTGCCTGTAGTAATAGATATTTTCCAAATATATGTTACTTATATTACTTACGCTAGGGAAAAAAATCGGCCAAGTGCGAGTCGGACTTGCGCACGAGGGGTTCCGTACCGATACATATCAAAAATAGGCTTAAATTGTGTTTTTTTTTTTGGGAGACCTCTTAAATTTTTATTTTATTTTAAAATTATTATTAAAGTACACAAACAACAAAAAAATGTGTGAAACATTCGAGTCCCTACCTCTTGCCATTATTGATATAGAGCGAAAAAGGCCGAAAAAATCACGTTTGTTGTATGGGAGTCCCCCTTAAATATTAATTTTATTTTGTTTTCAGTATTTGTTTTATAGCGGCAACAGATATACACAATCTGTGAAAATTTCAGAAGTCTAGCTATAGTGGTTCTTGAGATACACATAATTATTAACAAACTAACGAGACTTTTATTATATTAAATTAAAAAAAAAAACGCCATCTAGTTGACTCACAGGAATACTTACTATCAACGCCATCTGCCCCTAACATGCAGGTACTAATAGAAAAGGGGGAAAAGGTCAAATATCGTTGTCTAGTTTTCAAATTTACGCTGAAAAAATGAGCGATAAGAAACTTCGTTCCAAAAACAAATTAGGTTGCTTTGATCATTAAGTATTTTATTTTGTTGACAAAATAATCTGAATTATTTTATAAAAAAAGCTATATAAATGGATCGGCAACATTGCCTATTTTCCCGGCAAAATGGAAATTTGCTGGCAATGGCAAGATTGGGAATATTGCCGGCAGTGGGGAATTTGCCACTCGGCACATCTCTAGTTCCGACGCACCTACAAATGGAGATGTTGTTGAGATTCCTGGAAGAAAATCCAGTAATCGCAAAAGGGTACATGCGGGCGAGCCAAGCTAAGCACGATACCAAACTTAAATAGGACCGTATAGCTATAGAGCTACGACATTTGCAGACGAGCCATATTATTATGTTAAAATAATAATGAATTATCAATTATTATCAACAAAAAATGAAACGACACCACACCAATCGATACCCTAGTGACCCTAAAAAACGTTTACAATACCTAACTCGGCAACTATCGATCTCAATCGATGTCGATGCCTCTATTGCTACCGTGAAATTTGACGTTTGTAAACAATCTGTAAGTCGATTCTCAGACAATTTTGTTTGTCGCGAGCACCTAAGATTTCGATTTGGCGAATGTTTCGATGCTGATTAGTTCCAAATTGAGCCACAGCACGATCGTGCGCTAGCATAGCTGTCAGGAATAGCAAAATCCATTGAGGTTGAATTAGTTTCAAACCGATCCGCAGCACAATAGTGCGCTATTTTAGATGTCTAAAGTGTCAAAAGCCGTTAAAATCGAAAATCGAAATCGATATCAGTTTCGGGAGTAACCCAGCTGGTCAATGGTCAGTGTTGGTCGGAAAAAGGAAAGGACAGAATCGTATTTCTATCATAAAGTTAATATACCTATCGGAATAGAGCAACAATCTCGAGCTGTCAAACGAAACCAAAATTGGTTTTCATCTGTGTGAAAAATATGTGTACGTATCAGGGCTTCATAACGTTATCGAATAACAAAAAAAATATCGTTACGTACCGTTATTTTCATAATGGTAGCCAGATAACGTTATTTTTTTTAACGATATCTAGTAAAATAACGTTATATTTACCGTTATTATTATAACGTTATTTTTTCGTTATGGCGTAACAAAAAAATAACGTTATAATAATAACGGTAAATATAACGTTATTTTCTGGTATCAGGTATGCGATCGTGCACGGTGCACCAAATCTCACTCATATTTAAAATGTAATAAGCGTTCTCTGTGAAAATACAAAGAAAATAATACACCTTAAAAGCGTGATTACGTTTAGAAAATTTTCCCGCCTGTCATAACTTTCTTGACGGACTATAACGTTATCAAAGAACATATATTTACCGTTATAAATCCTATATAACGTTATAATATTTACCGTTATTAAATACATTTATAACGTTATTTCTAGTATCGGTTAAATTTTCATAACGTTATCTATGCCCTTGAAGCAATAACGTTATGAAAAAATAACGTTATTTGAAGCCCTGGTACGTATACACTAACACAAGCATGATTGAACATGAATTCTATGAGATTAAATTGTCAACGTGCGGCACGTGCCGACTGGACGTCAAAAAAAGAGTGCTGCTGTCATGTATCACACGTCTCTTTTTACCACGCAGTGTTACTAATAGTGGCATCTCTCTTGCTCAGGCCTTTGTTTATCTATTCCGCTAGGTATATTAACTTTATAATTTCTATATTTCCATCTTGGTCATTTTGTGTTTGCCAAAATATCAACATTGCGATCTCCTTAGCAACGATAGGTTTATTGGTCGCTATCTGTCGGCTATGCTCGTTCACGATAGAATCGTATTTTTATTGGTCGCATTGCTTTTGACAAAAATAATCTACTTAGCAACCGCCTTAGCAACGAAAGTATTTACATTTTGAAGTTTTTGACACGATCATCTTCAAAAATGTTTTGCAAAATATTATATTGGGAATTGATATAAATAAGTAATACTTATAATATTTTATTTCTCTCATCCGAACAATATTTGAAAAAAATATCACAACATCACACAACCACGGATTTAAAAAAAATACGGATGTAACCTTGTCTAATCCCGAGTGAAGCATAGTAATGGCCGCCCGTATAGGATGTGTGCGTGTCATTGGCGCCGTCACTCTATGTACAATGACAGCGGGTTGTAGTACCTAGTTGCGTGTGTGAGGGTCGGTCACGTGTACAATAAACGAAATTGTGACGAAATTGTCGTACCTTGCATGCTTCACCTCTTTATAGTGTAATGCTCTATCCGTATTTTTTTAAATCCGTGCCATCCAATATCTGCTACAAAACAATGGACTTAAATCGTTGAGCAGATCAAACTGGCCAACCTAATTCTACTCCTAATATATTCGTCAAATATCATGACTTGGTGAGTTGGAAAAGGCTACCCCGAAGGATCAAGTAAAACTTAAGTTATATTTTTGAATTATATTCTCATTGCTGATCATTATAACAACACATAGTTAATAATAATACCTCAAGAAGAATACCTAAGAGTTCATAATAATTTTATAAGTTTTAAGTTTTTCGATATTGTTTTAACGCTCAAATAAAATATCATCACGATATTATACAATTAGTGTGTTCTGATTTTTATGGTCCTTGTAGATTACAAAGATGTTGATCTAGAATTCTAGAGCGTTTTTACATAAACGCAAAACATAAAAATGAATAGTAAGTAGTACAGATTCCCTAGATTATCGATTGCTATCAAGCAAATTTTTCGTGAGTAGCATTGTAAGTAGCTTCATTTTTTTTGATTAGACGAACAATTTCCTGTGCAAAAAATCTCGAAAGTTAATATTTCGATTTGATGGTCCTAAAATATGGATTGTTCTATTTGTAGGCAAATGTTACTCCCCCCGATGGTTGCTCGCCTTGTCGTGGCGGTGGGGCTCTAGTAACCGCGGCTTGGACAACCGCGGTGAAGCAAAGAGGCAACCAGGGCCGGCCGGTGTCGCCGCCTGGCCCGAGGAGGGCGCTCCCAGCGGACTGGAGGAGTCCGCTGCGGATGCGCACCGAGTTGGGGCCGCAGAGGAAGAGGCAAGTAGGTATTACGGTGCGCCGCTTGCCCTATCCTCTGCGGCCGAAGACTTGGGGGGGAGGCATTGTGGTGGGTTGCCGCTCTCCCTACCCCCTGCGAGCTGGCGGGGCCGTTCCGTTTGAACGGCATTGGTGGGGCCGCAGAGGAGGAGGCAAGTAGGTATTACGGTGCGCCGCTTGCCCTATTCTCTGCGGCCGAGGTGTGGTCGGTGGCAGAGCCACAGACCTGATCTGCCACATGGCCTCCAAGTGGCAGACTCGGGGGGCGTCTGCTACAGCCCTGGTGGGGGCCGAGGAGGAGGGCGCACGTGTTGTGCGCCCATCGTGGAGTCTTCGGGCCGCTGGGGGGTCGCGGATGTGTGTATCGTTCCCGTGGCCCCGTCAAAAGGCGGCGTGGCGAAAGATGGGGGGGGGGGGGGGGGAGAGGTTTAGTGGGTATACCGTGGTCTCATTAGCTACGGGAGTCCCACATCACCGCTCGGGTCGCCCCCTGCGCCCGGGTGGTATGCGTAATGCATTTCCCCCTCCGGAAAAAAAAAGGAAAATGTTACTGTTAAATGTTTTTACGTCCGTGGTTAAATGATATAAATGGCTACTAACCTCTCAATTTAAAAAAAAATCTGCTGGTTAGGGTTCCATAGTCAACGAGGACTTGTTAATTACAGAACTCTAAAAGGGGTGACAGACGTGCGTAGAAGTACGCGGACTTATGGCTCGACGATCTTTTTCGCCAGTTCATAATTATTACAGTAATTATTATTTTTGGTTTTGATTTTTTTGCCTCGGATTATCTGTGAAAATGATCTTTTAAGACGTGGTCAATAAGATGTGACCTTTATTACCACGTATTAAAGTTAACATGAGTAATCGAGGGAACTCCTCAAAAACTTTGAAAGCACAATATGGCGATTTTGGCTTTATGGCATCCATTACACGGTAGGTTCCTCGTCAGTCAATTCCATCAATCATGAATTATGTTTGACTGATGGTGACTGATGGACTGACGAATGTATCCAGATTTTCGTCAATCACCGTCAGTCACGCTCTTACACGGTAGGTTACCCATCAGTCACAGTCATGACTGTGGTAAAACTGATCGCAAAACCTACTGTCTAATGGATGCCTATGAGAAGTATCCCAAGCATATATTATGCTACCAAAAAGTAAAATTTTGCACCAAGGTATGCTATGGTTCCGAAAATACTAAGAGAACTCCGGATTCCATTTTTTTATGAAATAAGGGGGTAAACGAGCAAACGGATCACCTGATGAAAAGCAACTACCGCCGCCCATAGACACTCGCAACATCAAAAGAGCTGAAGATGCGTCGCGGGCCTTTTAACAGGGAATACGCTCTTTTCTTGAAGGTTTGCAGGGCGTATAGGTCCGGAAATACTGCTGGTGACAGTGTGTTCCAGAGTTTCACAGTGCGCGGCAGAATGTTACGCGAGAAACGCACGGTGGAAGACTGCCACTCATCAAGGTGATGAGGAGTGTATATTTTTCGCGTGGAACGATGGCGAAAAGCTGCAGGTGGTATGATTCCGAACAATCAGAGCACTCCCCATGATACAACCGATAGAGGATGCAGAGTGAAGCTACATCTCGGCGTAATTCCAAGGGGTACAAGCTGTTTGAAACACTATGGCAGTCAACAATTCGAGCGGCCCTTCGTTGGATATGATCCACAGGGAGCAGTATTTTGGCGCCCCTGCCCAAAGATGAGAACAATATTCCATATGAGGCTGAATCTGCGCCTTTTTTCTTTTATGAAATAAGGGGGCAAACGAGCAAACGGGTCACCTGATGGAAAGCAACTTCCGTCACCCATGGACACTCGCAGCATCAGAAGAGCTGCAGGTGCGTTGCCGGCCTTTTAAGAGGGAATAGGGTAATAGGGGAGAGTAGGGATGGAAAATTGTATCATTTATCTATATATTGTATAGATAAATGATACAATTTTATTATATATATATATTAACCTACGAATATACAAAAAATCAGCTGGTTAGGGTTCCGTTTTAGGGTACCGTAGTCAAGCAAGTTTGGTTGACTACGGTACCCTAAAACGGAACCCTAACCAGCAGATTTTTTGTATATGGGTAGGTTAATAGTTATATAATTTAAGAGTAACATTGTCCAACAAATAGAACAATCCATCATATTTTAGGACCATCAAATCAAAGTATGAAATCCTTTCTATCTCTGTTAGCTACCACTTTCAAGATTTTTCGCAGATAAAAAAGTTGTTTGTCTTATCAAAATGAAGCTACTCACAAGAAATAGCTTGTTAGTAATTTAAAAAAAAATGTTCTAGGGCTTCCTCACTATTAGCACCACTTCAATCTTGCTTCACTGGAGCATAGAAATTGTTGTTCGTCTTATCAAAATGATGAAAAAACTCATGAAAAAAATTGCTTGATAGTTAACAAATGAAAATCATGTTCTAGAGAACCTGTACTATGACAACAATAATTACGGATCAAAATATTACTTCATAAACTGTGATTACTTAAACTTAATGTCAGTAAACTTTAACACTGAAAGGTACTTACTTTGACACAGTAAACTTTAACGTGAAACCAACTAAATAAAAGTATCCTAAATAACATTTGATTTTGAGTTTTAGTTTGGACAAACGTCGGTTTTTTTACTAAACAAAGGCTCACCGTGATCTCGGTGATGTGGTTGTAGGCGAGGTCGAGGGTCTGCAGGTGGGTGAGCAGGCGCCAGTCGCCGGCGACCGCGGCGATGCGGTTGTGCGACAACGTCAGCCTCCGCAGCCGCTTGAGGGCGCGGAACGGCGAGTCGCCGGCGGACGGCACGGCGCCGGTGACGTCGCCGTCGCTGTACCCGTACCCTGCCCCGCCCAGCTCCAGCGAGTTTTGCGATACCGACAGCACCTGAAACGATCACAAGCAGTTTTATACAATGTTTCCCGACACCGGTGTCCGATCCTTTAATGTCATGATCTGTGGCATATTTTATCGACAAATTGGCCCTCAAATTTTTTTTCTCTCACGGTTGTAAAATGGCAGCCATTTTAGTTTTTCTCGGGCCTTCACACTAATCTGACGAGTACTTCTCATGTAAATATCCAATGAAGATAAAAAAAGGTCTCATTTGAGAGGTAAATTTGTGGACTACGCTTACATAGGTAATATGTTATAAATTTCGTGGAATTAAACATAGAAAAACCCAAGTTTATGAAAAAAAAACTGAGTATTTTTTATTAATGGCTTTTTGGAAAAAATCTAGCACATTAAACTGGTTCTTTTTTTATTTTAAGAAGATAGAAAAGATTTTCATCTTCTAAAATTATTTTGCTTCAATGCTCTAAGTCAGATAGTTTAGAAGTTATAACGATTTTTTTATGATGAGGTGGTCAGATTTAGTATGAAGCCATAGATTTTTTTTTCTAAAGTTGGAGAAAAATAATAATTTGAAAGCCAATTTATCACTAATAAATGCTATACATCATGAGTTCAAAATTTTTCCCCAACTTATGAAAAAAAAAATTTTTCTCCGTATAGTTTTAGTAGGTATCTATTGCAACTCGTAACGCACCTCCGTTTCCGGTTGTAAAACAGACATTAATAAAGGTCTGACATTTTGTATAAGTACATAAAATAATAATAATATGAATAAATAAAGTTAACATTATAAATATCTCAACCAATAAAGGTTTTTTATCTAGGCAAGTTACATGGAATTTAAGTTATATAGTTGTTTTAATAATAATAAATCTTTATTGCAACTGTAGTGTATTGATAAATAAAGATGGCCGCCTACTAACAATCAGGTTGAGGCTGTGACAAGATGGTCGCCAGACGTGAGAGCTGTCGCCCACTTGCTTACCAGCCGCAGCCGATAGTAGAGTGTTCAGAGATACAGTATTATGTGTTTAATTTACTCCTTCAAAGAGAATGTACAAATTGTACAGCAACCAGGTCATATTTTTAAATTACAATTAAATTAAATATAATATTTTAAATTAAATTTAGATTTAATCAAAAGTAGTACGTGATTTGCACATATTAAATTAGTTGTGATATATGACAACAGATGGGGTTGTTAGGTTAGGGTAAGGCTTCGGCCAAGCCTACGCGTCGGCAACGCGGGACGAGAGCTGGACGCGGGACGGGAGGTCTACAACGCGAAACTGGTGTACACACCTGCGCGACTCCGGTGCGGAACATAGATCATTTCCGCTCTGCCGATGAGAACGTCCCGCATTACAGACGCTCCCGCTTCGCAGTCGTTTTGGTCGTGTAGGTTTGGCCGAAGCTTAAGGACTAGTCCGTCAGATGATGTCGTACCTGGAGTTGCTGCAGCGGGTCGAAGGTGTCGGGTCGCAGGCGGCCGAGCGAGTTGGCGCTCAGGTCGAGCCGCACCAGCGACGCCAGACCGATGAAACAATCGCTGGAATGTCAGTAAAGCTATGTTACTATATATTGTACCATGTTATATTATTATAAATACTATAATGTCTGGGCTAGTGGCAACAAAAAATGAAATTATAGAAAACCGAGTATCCGAATTCCAAACGTCCAATAGATCGTCCGATTCAGGGTACTGGCGGGCTCATTCCGAGCCGTTACCGATGACGGCTATCGTCCTCTCGCTCACACCTTTCACAGTGGGGTATAGCGACCACGAGGCGCGAGAGTCCGCCTGCCGCCGCCATCAGAGTAACAGCGCGATGTCTATGTATGTAACGCGACGCTCGCGACCAACGCCCTTTCCCATATTTTGTATTTCACGTCTGTATCATAAAGAGTGTCGTTCTCATAATATTATTACATAATATATTATTGTGGCGACCCAACGTCGGAAAAGCGTGGTTTAAAACTCAGAGAATCTGTGAAAACCTCTCCAGGCTCGAAATAGGACAACAAGGATCCACACGCAAAACGAATCGCAGATGGCGCTAGTAGCGATCCGACTATGTCAAACTTTGCTGTGATTTGTCAGGAACAGATTGTGTTGTTTTTTTTTTTGGTTTTATAAGTGTCCAACATCTTGTTTTCCAAAATGTACTCAACGTGGAAGCTAATAGAACTCAAAGAGGAACTCAAGAAACGCGGGACAAAAGTAACTGGAAAGAAAGCTGTAAGCATATTAAAGCGGATTCGCCTGATTTTAAATTTTCCAGCTTTGATGTCATTGAGGCAAGTATATCTACCAGCTAGCCAACATGCCATAAGTGTTGATCATAACTACAGGGAGAAATGTCCAATAAATGAGTTTTTAGAAACCGTGTACTTAGAGAATGTGTCCGAAGAAAAAATTATTGAAATCGAGACCAAGACCAGAGGCCAAAGTACCTGTAAAATGGGGCATGATCTTCGAAAAATTCATATAACTGCGAGCATATTTCATACTGTGTGCCACTTAGGGCCGGTTGTTTGATCACTAGTCAAAAATGACAAATAGTCTCCGTAACCATTAGTTAGTTGACTGTAGTTAAGCCTTGACCAGTTGTTAAAATAGAAATACGTTGTTTCAACTGATTTTTGACTATAGTTAAAAGTAACAATTGTCAATTGTGTTGCTACTTGAAGGAACATGGGGAACCCAAAATTCTGCCGGGAGAATTTTTTTACTACTGGTAACATCTGGTAATATTGTTTATGAAACGTCAAATTTGGCTGTACAGAACGAAGTCTGTGACGAAGTTACGTTCTTTTTTGTTTGTCAACGTCATTGTCACAACGACGACAACGGACAACTGCATTCAATTTGCATTCAATTGATTCCAAACAGTGTTTTATGGTTCGCGGAATATTAATTAATTTAATATAGGTATTGGTGTGTTGTTTGGAACTTAAATTATAATAAATAAGTACAATAATAAAAGTTGTACAGTCAATTAGTGTCGTGTAGAAGTTTCAACAACTTTGCAGCAACATGGAAAATAAAACAAGCAAGTAAGCTCGTGGTGTTTTCGTCAATGCTATGATTAAAACCATCAATAATGACTTATTTTTTATTATTTAAACTATTTATAACCAAATTATAACGACGTTTTATTTACAGAGACAGAAGCACTAACTTTAGCCGAGAGGAACTTAATAAATTAAGAGAATTACTGGAGAAATATCCAGTGATACTAAACAAAAAGACCGACCATGCCAGTAGTAAACAAAAAGACGAGGCATGGTCTAAATTGACTGATGAGTTCAACAGTACTAGTACTATCTACAGAACAAAAAAACAGCTACTATATAAATTTAATAATATGAAAAAAATTGCAAGAAAGGTAAATAAAACATTAACAAGTACTTATAATGTTTTTTTCATTAAATGCCAGTGTCATATCTTTTTATATGAATTCAGGAATTGTCTTTTGAGAAAAAAGAACGCCACGTTACAGGAGGAGGGCCTCCACCACCCAAGCCTTCCGAAACAAGCGAATGGATATGTAGTATTATGAGCGAATCCATAGTGGGTCTGCCTTCTACATATGACTCGGATATTACACAATATGGTATGTATAAATAATTAGATATATAATTATGCATTTTGTTAATATTTTTCCTATTTAGTACAGGGGTCTGATCAGGGATCATAGGATATATTATCATTTATATTTGTAATTAATAGATAAGTTTAATTTTTATAAATAATATATAAGAATGCAATGTGTATTTGTATTTTTTTGTTTGTAGATCATTCCGAAAATAATCAGGATACTCATAACAATGCAGAAATGGCTATTGAGGAGGATATTCAATTGATGGACATACCCTTCCTTATAGAAGACAGTAAAACTGATATCCCATTCAAAGATGTTGCCGATAAAGAGACAGGCACTGACACTGACATCCAAGGTAAACAAATAATGATTTGGTTATAAAGTACTTGAACCGATTTTCACTATTTTAACAGTAGAAATCGGTTCGTGCGTTCTGTAGTTAAAGCGTCAGGAAGAAAAACCCGACTTATTTTTATATATTAGATTAATTCTATAGATGTGTCTTAAATTTTTTTAATTTTTCAGAAAATCAAGTTAATAAATTTGATACAAGCACTCCAAAAGCAATGCTGAAAAAGCCTATTTCCAAACAATTAGGTATGTTTGAATTTATGTTTTAAAACATATCCACCTATTGTATTCACTCTCTGAATATTATTATTTATTCGTATTGTTTAAAACTTTTCAGAAACTGGTAGGAAGAACAGATTAGTCTGCACTCCTTTAGAGACAAGAAAAAGGATAATATCAATGTCAAAAGAAAAGGAAGTTTACATTAAGAAAAAAGGGACCAGAGAGGAAAAATTGTTGGAGTTTGCGGAGGAGGAACATAGAAAAAATATGAAGCATAAAGAAAAATTAAATCAAATAGAAATAGAATTTAAAAATAAAATAAATGAATTGATGCTGAAAAAAGCATCTATAGAAGTGCAGATTGAGGAGGAAAAATTGAAAAAACTCCAAATAGAAAATAAAACTTTTATTGATTAAAAAATTAAAACATAATAAACATAATTAAAATTTATTCATTACTTTCATTGGCCAACCTGTAACAAAGAAAAAATATTATTATTATTAACACTCCTCAATGAAAGATACTTTAAAGAACTTTACATTTGTCCTATAACGGCACTGACCTTGCAAAATATTCTTGTATTAGTTGGTTGCGATATATTTGTTCTGAACTCCCTTGTGTAGTAGATATTTCATTAACGGGCATAACTATGTCTGAAGCAGTTCCATGTGGAATATTTTCTTTATGATTTATACATATATTATGTAATATTGCTGTGGCAACAATAATTGGCTGAACATTTTTAATATTTACTCGTAGCTTAGAGCCAATAGCTGGAAATCTACGTTTCCAAACACCAAATGCTCTCTCAACAACATTTCTAGTTCTGATTTGGCTTTCATTATATAACCTTTCAGATGGTAACTGTGGATCACTGAGGGGTGTCATTAAGTAGGTTTTCAATGCATATCCACGGTCACCTAACAAACAACAATTTCCAAAGTCACTCCGGTCAAATTTCCTTTTTATTTCGCTAGCGTTGAAAATTGTGCTATCATGCACAGAGCCGGGCCATCTCGCTACTATGTCCAAAATTCTGAGCTTGGAATCTGCTACCACCTGAGTGTTAATGGAGAAGAAGTCCTTCCTGTTTCTGTAAAGCTCTGCATTGTTGCCCCCTGAAATATTAGACAGAACAATTATTATTAAATAAGTAGGTACTTTCACTATTATAATAATTATTAAACCAGACCCACCTTTATTCTAGAAACTTGGTTAAAAATTGAAAATTCAAAACACAAATGCCCTAACATTTTCAATCAACCAATTACCTGGGTTTAATATTGGAATATGAGTGCAGTCTATAGCACCCACAACACTTGGAAATTTCGATATATTATAGAAATCTGCTACGGTTGTCCTGATTTCTTCCATATTTTGAGGCATGTGCAGCATTCTTTTAAATTTGACACAAATCGCTCTAGATACCGCATGAATGATTCTACAAATAGTAGATTTATGCAAGCCAAACAGATCTCCAGAACACTGCTGAATATTTCCAGTCGCATAAAACCTTAAAGTTAGCAGCATTTGGTCTACTGCACTCACTGCATAATTTCTGAAATATTAATATAAGGTAAGTATTAGGTATATTTACCTACCTATCGTAACGAATTGGCAGCTTTTTGATATTATGATGAATAACTGTTTCAACATTATGACTGTTAATGTTGATTGTTGGTACTTACCTAGTAGTTGGTCTCTCCAATGTAGACTTCACTTCAGCAACTATCCAAAGTACTGTTTCTTTGCACATTCTAAACCTTTCGAAAAATTCAACTTCATCCCAATAGTCTAGCTGCATAATTCTAGAGCGAAATGTTTTCGGGCGGCGTGTTAAAACGTATTCTAAAATGATTTCTTCATCAGAAGAACTTTCCGAGTCATCGAAATGTATAAGTACATTTAAATCCATTATTTTTTTAAAAAAGCACTCTTTTTGGGCAGTAAAATGTCTCGACTCGACTAGATATTATCCGCAACAACAAACGAATCAAACTAATGGTCAATGTTAACTACGCAGTCCGAGCGTAGTCATTTTATTTAACAATTTGTCAAAAAAGTTTACTACAGTTAGCTTAACTATCGATTGAAAAACAACATTTTGTAATTTTTAACAAATAGTTAGTTTAACTATCAGTTTTTAACTATTTGTAACCTTAACTAGCGATCAAACAACGGGCCCTTAACATATGAAACAAAACTGAAGTATGCACAGCAAATATTAAACAAAATATATATATATATATATATATATATATATATATATATATATTGGATTGGATACGATTATAGAAGTAGAATGCAGCAAGATCACTCCAGAAACTGTGCCTTATTTAAATTATGATGAAAATGGGCAAATAACTTTAAAAATAAAAAATATGTATTATTATCAAGTACAACTACAAGGGTTGTTATATGTGACACAAATCAAATTTTGGAATTTCATTGTATTTACCTTTAATGATATGAATTATGAAGGTAGTGTCTATAGACCGAGATGATTTTTTGAAAATCTGTTGTCAAAATTTGCCATCAGATTCTGGTAGACATATTATACAATCCTACATTCTGTCATAGACTATAAGTTAAAAACATTTCTGATCGAATAAAAAAAAATGTCAAAAGGCAACTGTCATGCTGACAGCTCTGTTGATGATCATTTTTTCTGCAACGATTTTTTTTACGCGTTTGGTGTTCCGTGCAACAAAATATTTGTTTCTCTATAAACAACGAAAGGTAAGTCGTGCCATTTTTACAATTTATAGTTTTTGAGTGTTAATTAAGCATAAATTACTTAATGAAATTCATTGATCAATTCAAGTGATATTCGGCTTATAACCTATGTGGGAGATATACTCCTATTGTGTCATTCTATTTTGATACGAGCTTTTAGGAAAATTTGACTCATTTGATTTTTTTACACAATGTAAAAATGTCTCGATGATGGCGAAATTGCGAAAGAGCTGCAAGCATTGTTGGAATCTTCTGAAGATGAAGAGGAATTCGCATAATGTGTCTTATACATTAACTAATTTAAGGTAATCGTTTCCCGCTGACTATTCAAATGGAGCGATATTCCTGTCCTTTTCCAACTGAAGCCGATTGGACGCTACTGATTGGACAAGACGAATCCACAGAATACAAATTACTCTCGGAGAAGAACATTAACTAAATACCACAATTACTTAAGATTATAAACATAATATTTAATTAATAAGTTTGTCCTGTCTTAGTTATTAAGGTTTAAAATATAACAAGAATGAAATATCGGAATTAGTTCAGCCGTTCTCGAGTTTAGTGCTAAGAATCACATTCTGCTATCCATTTTATTTTATGAATCAAATTAACTATAATATATCTTCTGCATATTATTATATTATATCTTGACGGTGTGCGCGAGCCTTAGATAACACAGAGCTCGATATTTTTATGTACCCTACACTTTTGAATACAAAAAATTATTAAAGTTATGAACAGTTATAAACTTGTATTGAGACAATTTGGACTTTGTTGTGTTCTCTAAAGATATTAAAATGTAATTCATAATTAAAAGTTTATGAAAATGTATAACAGAAGTACCGAAGATAGTTAGGTTGTGCAGTATAGTTAGCCGATGTGTGATGTGCGGTGTGTTAATTAAACGAATTTTCTGGCCTATATTGACGAAAGCTATTTGTTCAATTTATAATAACGTAAGTACTTTTTTGTTTTGTTACTGTAAGTTATTGTTTATTTATGTTATCTAAACTTGTCATCTAAAGGGTTTTTGATGGTTTTTAGGAGGTTTGTTGCTATGAGAGGGCATTACAGTGACTTGTATAGTGATAACGGGACAAATTTTGTAGGAGCATCGCGAGAGTTATGTTGAATGATCAAAACAATAACTTGGCTAGTGAGGTATCTGATTGGCTAGCGACCAACGGTCCTCAATGGCACTTTATACCACCTCGGGCACCTTTCGGAGGGTTGTGGGAAGCGGGAATTAAGTCTACAAAGAATCATCTGAGTAAGGTTATGGGTAATTACATGGTATACAATTAGTCCGGAAACTGAGACCGGTGATGTAGTGCTTATAAAAGAGGACGACTTACCTCCTGCAAGATGGTTAATGGTTATTATCGTTAAGAAACATACCGGGCTGGACAAGGTTACGCGGGTGGTAACCGTAAAATGTAAGGAGACGTGTTTAAAGCGACCAGTATCAAAAATTTATGTTTTACCTACTGTCGAATAATATTTAGTTCTCTGAAATATAATAATAATTATTGTTGTTACTATGTAAACCTGATCATTAGTAATTGGTTGTATGTCTAATTGTGAGCATTATGGTTTTATTTAATTTTTTGTGATTTTAATGTGTATGTTTAAAGTTTATTTTATTATTGCTATACTATTGTTAAAGGTGTTAAGGTACATATTGTTAAACTAATATGATTCTTTTTTTCCAAACTAGCACTCGTATGGTAAGAAGTAGTAAGCGACCATATTGTCATTGAGATACAGTCCACTTAATTACTCTTGAATATACTTAGGTATTTTATGTTATCATCTTCATCTCTGGGAAATGTTATGTTAAGTTCATCTTCAACAATGTTATATCTTTAGTTGCTATTTATCTTCGAGTGATATCCTTTTCTTATATCATAATTAAAGACTGTCGTCTTGGGGGGGGGGGGGGGTTGTATTTCCAACTCTGGCTGGTTGGGTTTAAAAATCTATTGTGACTTTTGTAAGATTTGATGTTGTCAGAAAAATTGTGACATGATTACGAGAATATATCGGTTGGGAACAAGACGTGGTTTTTTATCTTTAGTTTTTTTATGCAAACAGGTGGTTATTTTGTGTTGACGTATGTTTTGTGCCAGTGTGTCCATCTACTTCGAAACAATTTACAAATAAATTGTTTTTGACTGGACCTTCAGACCCAAATATTCGATGTTGTGAAGACCACTTTGACGTAAGTGTACGTATATATTATATTTTTAAACGCTTAGTTACGAAAAAAAAGTTACCCCACTTTATTTACCAAACTTTTCATTGACTTTTTATTTTACAAGTGTAGAACGACATCGAAAATTAGATGAAGTTTGAAATGATTGGTGGGAAACTTTTTCCAGCGAAAATCGTACAGTAATCATAAGTTCCGAAACCTTTTCAAGCCTTTTTTTATATGTTTGTTGCAATGGAACGATAATTTGCAGTAGAGGGACCGTACACTGCAAGTTGCAACAACCTCCGATGCCCAGATTTTAAACAATGCTTTAAATAACGAAGATGGCGTGTTGCACTGGTTTTATCGGGATGAGATGGAGATGTTTTCATCCTAGACCGTAGCTTTTGAGATTCTATAAGCAATCTGGAGGTATGTGGTTATGTGGCTCAGAAGTCAGATGCCAGAAACTAAGCACCCGAACGAAACCCAGCTTACTACTGACCAGGCTATTAAATCTAGACTTGTGACCATTTGCCGCTGGGTGGACGAAGTGATAAATGGTCGCTTTAAAAGAGATTTTCGTTTACAAAGATATGTTCACAGTAAGCGGGCATTAAGTAACATGATAGATTTTCTTGAGATAGTTCATGAACGAATCGATATGCCAAACAGTTCGGCAGAACTTGTTATAACTAATAACAAACAATTTTAATAGACTGAGAGAACAGTTTCAGGCCATGGGAGACGATATGTCTGAATTCAATGATTTCCCTAGACGGGCAGAAGAAAAATTTACTCTCTTTGCTTTGGGCAGCTAACAACTGAAGCAAGCCCGTAGTTACTACGGTGAACACGCACAACCAGATGAAGCTTCCATCAATATAGCTCCCACATAGAAATAAATAAAAAAAACTAAAGCAAAAATAAAACTCGCCAGGGATATTCCCGTGGAAGAAGTTCGGGAGGCGGCTGGACGGGATGTTCTCGTTTTACGAAGCCGTCATACAATCTAGCCACGTTTTGTCGAAAGTGTGACATGTTTACAGCTGATCCAGCACTTAATGGAAGACAGGCAATTCCTTATTATTACTGCTCAATGCTCATGCCCAATATGGAAACAGACAAAAAGGTGGGATGAAAGGGAATTCTTATATTACACACTATTTTATTTTTACACTATAAAATGTGTATATATATATATATATATATATATATGCATAATATGCCTATTAAATATGTACATGTTCTTTCTCATCATTTTTAGACTTATCTACTTATTTATTTTTTATAATGTAAGTATTTATAAAGTTTTTTTTTTTACTATCTTACTGTTCACTTTGCGCTGGCGCCAGTGTGCATCTGTCGAGCGATTGGCAACAAGGCCCCACAGAACACCAGGGATCGCGGTGTATACTGTGATCATCACCTGAGTGGGGTCCTTTTCGGTGGAATTCGCATTACACTGCATTGTAGTTTGCTATCTATACCCAAATATACACCTACCTACAGTATATTATGTCCATCTGGCACTTATTTGCTAATGTTCCTTTTTTATATTATTTTTGTTTTTTATTTTATGCTTATTGTCTTTTTTGTGAAATGTTTATTGTAATGTGGTGTAATGTGTTTGTACTGAATAAATGTTTATTATTATTATTATTATTATTAAAGGTGTTGTTCACACACCGCGATTATTGTGTGGTACATGAGTTTCGCACGGTATGCGGAATTTAATATTTATACGTCTAGCAGAACTAGGTTTGGTGGGTGTTATAGTTACACTGTCTTGAGAATTAGAAGACTTTTGTAATTGAACTCTAAACTATCAGTTATTTTCAGTCTGATATAAAGTGTAAAAATCAATAAATATACATATTATTATGAAAATGGCGAGTGATCCAACTTGTTTTATTTGACTAAGTGTAATCATTCAATTTTGCTGCCATATTAACTATTGCTCCAATTGGAAAACGATCCCTTTTTTTTTTTTTTTATTGGCCGGCACTTTCAGAAAAAGCCCAACATTGTATGGGGACTGAATATTCTCCTTTTTATATCCCGATTACGATTTTCGTGATAAATTACGTTTGTGTTAGTTTCAATAAAAAATATTACTAAACAACATTAATATAGCTTTTGTATTTTGTAAACGTTAGAGATGTTTCAATTCCAATTCGTTGTAAAACCGGCTGAAGATCCGAAGACAAAATATTATGTGATCTG
Organism: Lysandra bellargus; assembly: GCA_905333045.1. NCBI lineage: Eukaryota > Metazoa > Arthropoda > Insecta > Lepidoptera > Lycaenidae > Lysandra > Lysandra bellargus. The sequence continues at coordinate 102,525 of HG995357.1, forward strand.
CATAACCACAATCATAGACGTCGATAAACGTTTGTTTTTAATTCTGAAACAATTACAACTAGCAAAACTGCATAGTAACTAGATTAAAACACAAACATTTTAAAATGTAACGGCAACAGTACAAAAAGACACGAAGATTGACGAGTATGAATTTTATCAACACCAGAATTACGTGATACATGTTCTTACGCCTACATGTTCTTACGCCGGAAATTAGTTCCCGAACCGGTGGTAGGCCTCATGTAGACATGACGTTCTAAAAGTGTTAACTTTGTTAAACAATTTGGAAATAAAATACTTTGATTTTTGATTTTGAATAATAGTAATGAGCATAAATCCATTAAAAGATATAAATACTTATTGGTCTACAGGTGAGTTTTTCAGAAATCCTGTCATTTGCAAAGTAATGCCCTAAAAAGATTTTAAAAAATTACACAAAATCTCCATATATCAAATATTTCAACAGAGGCTCCACGAAACTCAACAGACTATGATAAATTGGGTAAAATTAGACCTGCCATTTCAATCCTAAATAAAGTTTTTCAAGACAGTGTTCAAGTGTCAGAATTTAATTCAATAGACGAAAGTATGATCAGGTTCAAGGGTCGTAGCCACATGAAACAGTATACAGGGTGCAATTAAACCTTCCAGCCAAAATTTTTCCAGGGCTTAGGTATCATTAAGAGAGTCCAATAAACCAAAAAAAAAAATTGGGTGATATTTTTTTACAATAACATATTTTATGCCAATCAAATTCCTTGCAGCATGGTCATTTCAATTTAAACCGCGAGTTTATCTCGCAAACGATGATAATACTTATGTTTATTTACATTTAGAAAATAAACATTATTCACCTTTATTTGAAGAAGAGCATAATAATATTGAAAATACAGTACTTCATGCCGAAAGTATACAAGACGTTGAAATTGAGGATATTTCTAGAGAGATATCTGATGTAGTTACCCAGATTTCGATACGGAAGAAGGACGTAGGAAATTAGTCCAATCTTACGTTGATAAGTACGATGGTGATATTCCGACATACTTATTCATCTCTTAATCTTGCTAAAGAGTAGATTACAGTTGAAACGACACTTGTGTCTATTAAAGAAGAAATTGGTAAAGCGATCGAACCTAAAGAGGGCGAAGAATTATCTGTGAGTATAGCTCATAACATTAGTGGTAACCAAGTCGAAATAGAAAAGGGTAACACTATACGAGTAGGAGATTTTATTTCAGTCGCGACGTTTGATAGTGCGTCTGAAGTTGTGGAGGATTTGTATGAGTTCAGAGGGAAATCAATCAAAGATGCATCTGCTTTCGATTCTGCTATTGAAATGAATGAGAAATATTGTAATGAAAGTGGTAAGAAACTCATTGAAGAATTCATTACTGAGTACGATAAGAAAATGGAAAAGATCAACTTCAGTGATTTTCAAATTAATAATATAATCATAAAGAAGAAAAGCCTATTGAGGATGTTGTTTTTAAAGAAACCGTTATTACAATGTACTCGAAAGAAAATTCTTTCAATATAGATTACAATGCGTGGAAACCTATTGGAACTAGCACCACTGTCAGAGAAAATATTGAAGATGCAAGATGCGTTAGCGAAGAACATGTTAAAAACACAATCACTATATCAGCTTTACCCTTTGCGGATATCGATTTTAAAAGAGCAGTTAAACGGTTAATCGGTGTCAAAAAATCACGTTATATTAAAACTGTCGCTCCTATAAAAACAGACACGAAGACATTTATTGATAAAGTTCTAACTAAGACCAATAAACCTGTATTTAACGTTACGGAATTAACCAGTAAAGGAGAAATACCAGTATATTTTAATATAGAACTACTAAAACTAAGAAAATTAGGCCTTTTAAATTATTGAACAATAATAAAAAATCTGAAAGCAAGTCTGATGTTAAAATCGATGATGATATTAAAGAAACATATTTAGATTTAACAAATGTCTCGGATGATGTAATGAACGACTTGATAATGATAATGAAGGTACACGATAACAAGAAAACATTAATAGTCGATTTAACTTCTTTAGATTCTCAGGATATGGTCGACAGTAGATGCGAGATGTTAAAAGGATTTATGTCAGACGGTTTCGCTGGAGCGGTGTAAGTTTATGTTAAATTAAATTCGAAGATACTTGAGATTGGTTAAAATGAACCCAAAGCTTCAGAACAAGACAATAAATTTTGGAAAACCATTTCAAATCCCAAGTATCCAATTCCAGATCACAAACCAAAATTTAGAAAAGAGAAGACTGCCAATAATAGTGCATTGAACGCGATTGTAGAAATTAGAGAACTATGGAGAACGAGTATTGGTATTGCGAACAGAACATATGACGATGTATATATGAAATTATCTAATCCGCTTGCTATGGATATTAAACGATTCATGATGATTTACTAAGAAAAATTCTCAGTATAAGATCGTTTTGAGTCTAAATGGTTGTTAAGAGAAGACGGAGATTGTGTCTATGATCAATGTTACAATGGAGAATATTTCTTACCCATGGATGAAATTATGCATGATGAGATTATTATTATGGAGTAAGAAAACAGTTTTACTACAGGAACCTAGACTACTTCACAGCACTAGTAATTTTGAAGAATTAGTAAACCAATTTTCGTTACCTACTATAGATATGGTTGTGGGTGTTCCAGGTTGCGGGAAAACAACATTTATTTTAAACAATATTAAGGATGGTTCTTTAGTATTGACATCATCTTCAGAAGGTGCGTGTGATATCAGAGAGAGAATGGCAAAGAAACACGGACGTGATTGTAATGATTATAAAGAAAATTAGCGCACTATCGATTCATACTTATTAAATAGTAAAAATCAATACGATACCGTGTGGATTGATGAAGCTTTAATGCGTCACCCTGGTGAGATCTTTTTAGTGTGTTTATATACAGGTTACAGAACGTTACATTTGTTAGGTGATCCTAATTAGATAGACAGGTTATATTAATCGGTCGTGTGTTATTGAAATTTCAAGAAATTTTTTAAACCGTCTAGAGTCTTAAACATATCTTATAGATGTCCGGTAGACATCATGGCCATGTTGTATCAAAAATATGAAGGAGGAACCAAATCCGCTTCTAGTATAATGAACAGTGCCACGGTTAAAACTTTCACGTCTCTAGCGAATGTTCCACTTAATAACGATATTTATAAATATTCAGTATTCAAACAGTCGGACAAAGATGTGTTGAAAAGAGCGGGATATAACGTATCAACAATCCATGAATTTCAAGGGAAGCAACATAAGGATATAATTATAGTTAGACTTTCAACTAAGGTGAAATATATATTTCGAAACCCCATATACTAGTAGCAATCAGTAGACATACGCATTCACTTACTTATTACACACCTGTGCGTGATGATTTAAGATTTTTATTAGAAACACATATAGTAGGTAAATTATTAAATAAAGTAAAAGTTGATATTTCTGGAGGTGCACTTGATATAATTATACCAAGACCTGCAGAAAACAGTGAGTGTGAATATGTTAATTATATGACATCAAAAACTATTTCAAACGATCATATTTTGATGATCGATTTTGAAAGAAATGACGTTGAAGAGAAACAATTATATTCTCAAAAGTTTTAAAACACATGTAGTGGTGATTTAAATACCTTGACTTATTTCCACGATTTAATTTTACCTGGAAATGCGTATCACTATCATTACTTAGTGTCAATTTACTAAATAATGATATTGATGTCGAATTCGACGATATAACCATAATTGAGGCATAACGACATCCATAAATTCGTGGTTTTGATAAATTACGACCCATTCCCATGTTACCGACGATGATGCCTTCTTCTCAATTAGAATCAATTATTGCATTAAATAAACGTAATATGGCTGTCCCAGAATTAGATGGGTTGGTTGATCCCAATGCCTTAGCAGAGAGGCTACTTACTCAATTTGTCGACGAGTATATAGATAAGACGAAACTATGGGCTTTAAAAGAATATAAGACATATCCCATTAAACCCAATCCTGAAATGATTGAAAATTGATTAACTACTCATGATCCGGCGGTTAGAAAGATGCTAAATCCACCCGACACTGATTTGAGTGATTAGGACTGGAACAAATATAAATTCATGTTAAAACCTACTGTAAAACCTACTTTAGATCTCACAGCGCCTCATGTTAATAACGCTTTGCAGACGCATGCCAAGAAAAATACCATAATGCGATTTTCTGCCCAATTTTTAAGGAGATAGATAGAAGACTTGAAATGATATACAACAACTTTAGAGATTTTACTAGAATAACTAATGAAAATTTTTCGAAGAAAATGGAATAGGGTATTCCTCCTCAATTGTTTGAAGAATTGTTGCAGAGAGGAGCGCAAATGCTCGAACTTGATATATCGAAATATGATAAGAGTCAGGGTCTCGCTGCCCTGATTTTTGATTGTTTGATCATGGAATTAGCCGGTGTGGATAATTTTTTCATAGATCTCTGGTTCCACTCACATGTTTACACTTATTTGAAAGATGCTGAAAATGGTGTTCGATATAGAGTAGCTTATCAACGTAAGTCTGGTGATGCGTCAACATTCTGTCAAAATACTAGATTTCTTATGGCAGTAATTGCAACTATGTTTGACATGAGTAGAGTTTGCATTGTTTGCAGGTGATGATAGTTGGTTGACAGAGAATTTAAGGACATGAATTCATGGTGTGCCACTTTGCTTAATTTAGAGTCATTTTTTTTAAATATCATCGCTCTATATACTTTTGTTCTAAATATTTTGTACACGATGGTATATCATGGTATGTTATCCCGGACCCAGTTTAACTTTAAGTTAAGTTTGTAGTGTATGTCACACCTCCCTCCTATATAAGGTAGCTGATGAGTAATTAATAAGTTAGTAATAAAACATCTTTTTCGCGAAGACAACGCTCTTTTAATTAGTCTCCCAAGCCTGCTCAATGCATGGCGACCCTGCCAGTGCTGCCTCGCGACAGCGCTGCGCACGGGGTACAGGGGACAATAATAATTAGTCAAGAGACTTAAAATAATTGGACTTAAAATTGAAAAAAATATTAAAATGTGACTTTCACAAAAAGTGAAAAAGTGTAGACAATAATATAGTGTTATTTTTATTTATTTTTATTTATTTTTATTTTTATTTTATGATACTTGGAAAACTTACAGCTATTATTACAATTAAATTATAAGACGGAATACATAATAAGGAGCCAATTACAAGTTTTCACTGATAGTAATAGTTTACAAAATATTGACTTAAATGTTACATTATGAATACCTAGTACTACTACAACAAAACTTTAAACATTTTAAACAAAAAAAAATAATCAGTTATTGTAAACAAGAATATCAGTTATTTATAAATAAGTATATATATATATATATATATATATATTTTTTTTTTTAAGTTAGTGTTGCTTATTTCTAGCATTACAATACCTATTACGTACAGAAGAGCTAAACATCAACAAACGATTAATTAACTAAATCAACAAAATGCTTGCATAATGATCTCTTTAGAGTTGAAATATTACAATTGAAAATATCTAAATCCATATTAGAACAAACTGAGTTAAGTTGCTTGCTTGCACGATACATGAAGGAGTTCTGTCTGTAGTAGGTGTGGGTAGTGGGTAAGAAGATAGGAACATGACGACGATAGGACTTAGTAGGAATTTTAAAAGACAACTTAGATAATAGGTTAGGGCAGTCTAGATTATTCGAAGAAATTTTTACAAGAAAAGACACATCGGCAATAACACGACGGTCCTCTAGGGTAAGGAGGTGGTGTTTGGTACAGACAGACTTATAATTGGAACTACTAAACCGTTGATTAGTCTTAAAACACAGGTAACGTATAAATTTTCTTTGGATATTCTCAATTCTATTAATGTGAATTTTATACCTAGGGTTCCAAATTTGGGAGGCATACTCGAGGTGACTTCTAACTAGAGAGCAATATAGAACCTTGATAGTTTTAGCGCGGACAAAATCTTTAGAATTTCGCTTTAAGAAGCCAAGAGCTTTAGATGCCTTTGATATGACATGATCAATATGAGAGTTAAACGATAGTTTCGAGTCATGAATAACTCCAAGGTCTCTTATAGTGGTAGTTCTGGGCAACGGCTGATTATGAAACAAAAAACTTTGACTGAACAGTGAACGGCCGTTACTCAAAAATATAATGTAGGATAAAAATAAGTAATAAAGTGTAGAGACAAAAAAAAAAATAGATAAATACAAATCTGTTACAAGTGGAAATATAAAACTTAAAAAATATGACTCAATGAAAAAATAAAAAAATTGTAATCAGAATTTAAACTCAAAATTAAATTATAATAGTTGGAAAGTTGCAAGAAGAATATAATATGAAACCGAAAAATAAAAGTTGTTAAAAAAAGCTGTCGGAAGAAAAATCGAAATTTTGGAGTGGAAATGTAAAGCAGGCAGCCGGGAGTTGATGGTGTCAGATGAGTGGAATATGCAGGCGGCCGGGAGATGTTGGAGTCGGATGAGAGGAATAAGTTAGAGTCGAATAAGTTAGTAATAAAACATCTTTTTCGCGAAGACAACGCTCTTTTAATTAGACTCCCAAGCCTGCTCATTGCATGTTAGGTAGGAGTGATTTGGCGAGTTTCTCTCATTTGGAAGAATATCGAACATCTTTAGTTGATCTTACGAGTGTTTACGATAATATCAATATTGTGAAAATGTTAAGTAAGGCTATTGCAGAGCGCTACAGCGTATCTTTTAACGTTGATGTTTTAATTGGTACTTTGCGTAATTTTATCATCAATCCATCTCTGTTTAGTCAACTTTACTATTCAAGTCCTAATGATATTCTAGGCGAGAATTAGTATTTTGTTGGTTTATAATGGACAAAATTGTAGTGCTTGAACTATTAAGTAAAGATATTTATAGTAAGACAGACAGAGAAGAAATAATTGAAATCATTAAAACAGTAGTTGAGAAAAATTTAGTGCCTAATTTCGAATCAGTAACTGATCTGTTAACACACGTCGGTCTTAGCAATTCAGTCCCTCAGGAGAGTAAATTAGATCATTGAGAGCGGTATTTTGAATTTATTAAGCATTTATTTGTGCAAGATTCCGCGCAAGGATCCGCCTCGTCCTAAACGCGAGGACTCACCAACCGTCAGGTCTACTAGATCTACGACCAAAGGCGTTGGTCCGGTCAAACGACAATCTCTCAGTTAAACGAGACGTCAGAGTTTGACCCATGGGTTACTCAATCCTGAGTCATTATCATCTATCCGACAATCATCTGTTGGAGTTGGTGCTGATTTACCATCTACTTCCGACGCGCAATCTCAGTCAGTTTCGATCCCTGGAACTCCATCTACATCTAAAGAATATTTCGATAGTCCTCTAGAGTTTAAAAAGTATAAAAGTTCAGGATACAGTAGTTCACAGAAATCCGTCGCTAGTGGTGGTGTGATTATATCAGAATCAGACTCACCACAGGGATCGATTGACGTGACATCTGAGTTAATAGATAGTGCTGAAATTAATTATAACACGCGTAAACTGGGTGTTGTTGAAATGGCTCAAGAAAACGCAGTTGTTGCTGCAATTAACACCTTACCCAGTCAGCATACTGCACACATAACACAACTGATCAACTCTCACAATGAGGAGATACAGAGGAAATTAGACGCTACCGTTAATAAGATGGAAGCATCATTTCAATTAAGACCGCACAGTACTTCAGTGCAGATGGTAGTCGATGAGACAATACGTACAGCGAATCGCGGATATGTTAATTGGACGCGGAATTCACATGCTCAAATCATCATCAGTATGTCAACAAGCGTATGCTTGTAGATATAATTTCTTCATCTCAATCAATCAGGTTAAAAAATAAATAAATAAATAAATAAAAATGCGACATTATTAAAAGCAAAAAATATGTATGTTTATAACTGTCTTATGTGTAAGCGTCTTGTAATGTGTTAATATTGTGTCGTAATGTGTTGATATAGCATGCCAGATAAAAATCTGGAAAGAAAACATTAGCACATATTTCATCCCGTGTATAAATAATTAAAAACTGAAAATAAAAAGGTGTGCTAAAGGCAAACTCTATGATTGTCTTCACAACAGAAAACAATGCTCATGTTTTCTGTTGTCTAGCCGAAAATAAAATCAAAGTGCTTTCAGCATTTAACTGAACTGTGTCTTGTGTGTATTGAAAATATTTTTTTCTTTCTTTCTTCTTCTTTCTTTCATTAAGTACAGATACAATGTATTCTTTAAAATACAGAATAACCAGAACAAATTCAAGAATGTTAGGCACCAGAAAAGTAATCATTGAAGGCATCCAACATTACAAAAATACAAACAATATTACGGGCCTTTATCAAGATATTATAATAACTGCACCAGATCATTTCGAGCCTATACTATCCCACTGCTGGGCAAAGACCTCCCTCAAGGTCTTCCATTATTGTCTCGCTCCAACGCCACCGCAGGCAGCCCTGGTTTGTAGGCATCCAGTTCATCTCGCCATCTTTTTCGAGGCCGTCCACGGTGGCGTCGTCCGCCCTCTGGTACCCATGATCCCACAATACGTTGACACTGAGGCTCTTAAACGGCGACGTTCAAGAATAAGCACAAAGTGTCGAAACTATACTTCAAAATATTATATTCCGGACAGAAAAGGGAGAAAAGTGCCTGTTTGCAGCAAGACTTTTGCAGGTATTTTAAAATTAAAAGGCTTCGCGTATTAAGCTATTACAAGAAGGCACTTTCAATCTGGTTCAAAAGCTAAAGAAAATAGAGAAGAAGATAGAGATATACTTTGCTTCTCGCAAAGAGGCAGTACAGAACTTCATCCGTGAATTTCTGGCCATTGAATCTCATTATTCGCGAGGTTTTATTAAACACCGTGTTTATTTACCATCCAATCTAAACATAAAAAAATGCATCGGATGTACAACGATGAAGCTTTACCGGATTTCGAAGTGATAATAGGATTTCTCCGCAAAGTTTTCAACACATCTTTTAATAAATGTTTTGGATCCTCCCGCACAGACGCATGCTTACATGCCTCGAATTACTTGAACGTAATTGTACTGGCTGTTACCATTGTCTAAACAACTTGAATCTTGAAGGAAAAAAATTGTTCGAATGGTCGCCGATGGCTGTGGCGGTCAGAACAAAAATTCAATGATCGTAGCTATGGTAATGAAATGGCTACAACAATCAGATCCGTCGGTATCAGAGGTACAATAATTAATTTTCCCCGTGACAGGCCATTCACTTAAAATACCGCCGGACCACGTCTCTGTGTGGACTGAGAAGAAAATACGGAAAAAGGAATGTGTCGTTCGACCAGATATTGTGAAATAATATCGGAACATGCCACGGCGCATTATTTTGTCAAAGTACATCGGTAATAAAAAAGTTGTCATGAAAAAAAAACATAATTATTTTATTTTTTGAACCAGAAACAGCAAGCAATAATAGAGTACAGGTAAAGAGAGAAAAACTCAAAGACGTAGATTTAAAGAAATATTACGGTGAAAGCTGGAGAGATACAAAATCCTACTACAAACAAGTTTTACCAGAAGATGAAATTATTGCTGAAATGTAGGAAGACGAACGTGACATTATAAATAATACCGAAGAATACCAACATGATGGATGAGGTGTTAGATTGTGTGCAATTTGTGTATGGCTTATTTGTTATAAATATGTTGGTATTAATATAATAATTATTGTAGTTTTATAAAAAAGAAAAAAAAAACAGATTACAAATAAATGAAAATAACGCATGGTTCAACCAAATACAGGCAAATAATATGTAACCAGAAGCAAAAAATGCATTTTTGATATATAGTCTGGCAAAAACTTTGCAGTTACAACGAAAATAAACCATCGTGATTAGGAATTCTGGAAAACAAAAATAGAGAAAAAGTTGAAAGGAAAAAACAACTTTTAAAATAATAAATAAATAATATTAAATATACTTTTTAACACCCTGTATAAATCATCGATGAAAAAAAAAATCCCCGTGTAAGAAAATTAAATATAGTACAGGATGTCTGATGTCTGTTGTCCATGGAGAGCTGAGGAGAAGCCAGGCGTGAACAGCGCCTCGCCTCACCGGCAACAAGTCATTTGGTCAGAATTGCTTAAATTATCTTGGCAATGACTCGCATAGGAATGCCCATAGCCCCATACCGATTATGCCGCATAAAGCTACGAGACAGCTCTAGAAAATCCGTGTTTGTAAACACGTCATGCAAGCTTGAGCTAAGCTGATACAGAATATTACGTTTCGATTCGGATACAGTTGAGCCCTGCAAGAATATATTCGAACGCGATGAGCATCGTCCTCTGAATTTAGAAGTGCTGAGCCGTTCAAAGAGTAATCAAGGAGAAGATTCCTGAAGATGCAATACGCACAGTAAGAAAACGATTAAAGTCCCTGCATAAATTTACTGAACGGAATGGATAGAATGTCACTTTATTGCGTTACACTCTGTTTATTCATAATCCATCATTCATTTAAAAATTCTTGATATTTTACTTTTACTTTATCAAACCTTTGCCAGTCACGAGTCACGGTAAAACAAAAAAAGGTTAAAGCTGAATATCTGAAGTAAGGAAAACGAGATCATTAATAAAAGCTGTAAAAAGATGGAAATCAGGAATAAGAAATATGTTGTAAAATTATTATTTTTTTGCAGATTTGCTTACTCTAAGGGCCTCGTTCACCATCTCCGAGTAAAGTGTCGAGTAGGATACTCACCATAATTTCACCATCTCAGAGTAACGTTAATCAACGATTAAAGTAACATGTAACTTACTTGTAGCTTCGACTCGTGAGTAATACTTTAATTGACAATTTAGTTATGTCAGTGTGTTTTGTGGCTTCTCTATTAATTCAGTGCATATTCAAATCCCTAGTAGATACGATAAAAAAAGACCAATATGGATATATTTGATTTAATAGAGCACCAAATCGATGAGTTAGAAGAACAATCTATACAAAGAATACCTAAAATTCGAGTTTATAATGTCCGTATAGAACTGTAGACTATTCTAATGCAATATCGGCGAACAAAGAAAAAAAAGGATATAGATTTACAGAAGCAGAAAGGATTATGGCATTGAGCTTATGCAAACGCAGCCCTAGAGCTTACAAATAGCTTCAAGAATATTGTTTTGCCATCCTCTAAGTCTATGACATTGAGCAGACTCATTTCGAGAGCTAATTTAAAGCCAGGGATCAACAAAATTATATATATGCAGCAAAAGAAATTTTAATAAGAAAATATAATATAAAAAAATATAATAATATAAAAATAGTAAATGTCAGTAACCTACATCAAGAAGTATGTGCTTACTAACTCATACAATATATAACTAATTAAATATCTTGATTCAAGAAATAATTCAGTTTTGACAGAAACAAGACTACTATTAACGCTAAGGTATCTCGCTACTTTAGCCTACTTAAGAAGTGCAGCTGATTTTTGTGGTGTCAGCCCACCAACAGCAAGCCGTATTATTAAGAAAGTTACTCAGGCAATCGCTCAATTACGACCAATAACGATAAAGTAAAAATTTGAGTACTCTTCATATTGCAAGGTTCCTCAGGGTAATAGGAGCTATAGATTGTGCCCACATTACAATACAATCACCTGGTATATTATATTTTAGTATTTAAATGTTTGTTCCTTTTTTTTGCTTCAAAATATACTTCAAATTATGAAATATACACATATTACAATCAATTATAATAAAGTACATGATTTTAAAATGTAATACTTAAACCTACTTGTCATTTTAGGAGGCGATTCAGCTGAAAATTATAGAAACAGAAAATCTTATTTTTCAGCCACTCGAGCGCTATATTAATAAAATAACAAGACAAGTATATTATACAGCCACAATGTTTGGCCAACGTTAAAAAGCGACGCATGACGCCATTCTATCTATGGTAAATCTGTTAGTGTTCTCTCGAATTTAACAAGTGTCGTACATAATTAAAATTTAGTGTTTTTGAGAATATTACTGTTGAAAACGTAAGTACAGTGTCTATTTTATTAATATAGCTATAAGTTTAATATGTATTTAATATATTACTTTCACAATTTTACTTCAAAGACAAGTAAGTCGTAAAAATCACGATATTTTTTTTATAGTAATTGTGTTTTTGCATATTAAATTCAACACTTTCTCGTAAAAGGCTTTTTAATCCTATAAACAATATCATTAGTTATTACTTAAAACAAACATTAATCATGCTACTTAAGCCAAATTGACGAAATTTTGATTTTTCTAACATAATAACAACTACTGCCGACCGTCGGCATGTGACGCTTCGAGCGTTTAGAAGGAATTGCATAATGTGGATACGACTTCCTAAGGCCTCGGTCTCGAATTTTGCGGGCAGCGGGGCGGCGGCGGCGGCGGCGCGGGAGCGGCAGGATCTTATGCGTATCGTCAAATGGACCGGGTCTCGAAAACAGCGGCGCGGGAGCGGCGCGGGGGCGGGCGACGAGCGGTGCCCTCCAGTCGAGCGGTGACCGTCCCGCGTTGCGCGTCTGCATTGTAGTATAGTGTTGTACTTTTTTTTGTGACGTTTCAAAATGTCCTCGGACGTGCAAGAGCAAATTATTTCGGCAATCTTTGAGAGGAGACCCATATGGAACAGCAAAGATGTGAACCATAAAAATAGAAGAATAATTAATCAATTATGGGAAGAAATAAAAAACGAACTGAATATTGAAGGTAGGTGAATATAAAAAATATTTATTATGTTATATACAATGTTTATTATGGTTTACAAATTAATTAGTAGCTAATGGGATTATTTACAAAATATTCTTTGAATTTTTCACGTATATATTGTGCTTGATAAGACGTCCGGGCGTTGGTTTGTAATCGTGTTTGTAATGTTTGTTGATTCGTATTGACAGTAATATAGGCAATGTCATTATCACCATCCTTATCTCGGATAATATTATGCAACAAACAGCAAGTTTTGATGAGTAATCTTGCATGACATTTGTTTGTCTCTATGGGCGATCTGAAAATATGCCACTTGGATCTTAAAATTCCGAAAGCACACTCAATAGTCTTTCGAGCCCGCGATAATCGCTTATTAAATAACTCATTTTGTGCATTAAGTACGCTTTGTGGATAAGGTCGCATCAAATATGTTTTGAGTGGATATCCTTCATCTCCAATAAAAACCATTGGTAGAACGATATCTGATGAGGGTAGATATTGTGGTCCTGGTATATTGTAGTTATTACTCTGAAGTAAACGGTTCAAATTAGAGTAATGGAATGTCCCTGCATCGCTTTGTTTCCCTCTTCCTCCAACTTCTATACAAATGAATCTTTTGTCAGCATCCGCGACCGCTTGCAAGTGCATCGAAAAGAAATGTTTATAATTATAATGCGATGATCCAGCGAACTTAGGATTTTTTATTCGACAGTGCTTGCCATCAATAGCACCAACGCAATTAGGAAATTGCCATTTTTCATAGTATTTTTCCGTTATATTTTTCAATAATTCTTCTGTCGGTTTTGGCATATGTAAATGTACCAAATTTTTCCATATAGCTTTACAAGTGCCATAAACTATGTTGGCCACCGTTGTTTTTCCCATTCTGAATGACAACGACAGTCTTTTGAAAGGCTGCCCACTCGCCAAAAACCTGAAAATTAAAGCATGTATATGTTAAAGTTATGTATGTAATAAATAGTCTGTTCGTTCTTTGTTTCAGTGACCGATTTAAAGAAGAAATGGAAAAATTTAAAAGATCACTATAGAAAGGAATTAAAAAAAAATCCTGCCCCTAGATCAGGAGATGCCGGAAATGTTAATCAACCCTCAAATTGGCAATATTTTTCTCAATTGAGGTTTTTGCAAGATGAAGTTGTACCAAATGTTACTGAGGGTAATTTAAGCAGTACTGAAGTAAGTAATCAGATGAGTAATGATTCTTTTGAGATAGAAGACATATCTGGAGAAAAATCTCAAGAAGATACAACCGGTCATAATGAAGAATCTTCTATTTATCCACAACAACCTTCTACATCCTCACAAGAGGCTCCTGTTTCTTCTCAAGAAGCTTCTACATCATCGCAAGAAATTTCTACGCCTCCAAGAGAAGCTTCTGCGTCACAACGATCAAGAAAAAAGAGAACAGCGAATGACATAAGAACTGAATTTTTAGAATTGGAAAGGAAAAGGATAAGACTGCTGGAAAATGATTTATCAAATCAAAGTAGAAACGAGGCTTCCAGAAATGAGAATAAGTCTGATGACTACTACTTTTTTATGAGTTTACTTCCACAAATGGAAAAATTCACGCCCGTTCAAAAGTTTAGAGTAAGACAAAAAATTAATCAAGCTCTTCTAGATGAGTTAAGTGTAAATGAAAGCACGTACCCTTCTAATGAATCATATATGTATGGGTATAGTACTCAACAATAGAGTTATATCAATCTTATAATGAAAATACTGTCAATAAATAACAAAACTGTGATTTAAATAGTTAACTAATCGTCGTACAAATGAGAACTTTAATTTTAGAAAGGAGATTTAGTTTCAAGATTAGAATAAGCGTGGAATTATTATACTGACCACTAAGTATATCGACCTTGTAATAAAAATACTGTAAATGAGTGAGAAAACTGTGATTGTAGAAATAATTAATCGTCGTACAAACGAAAACTGTGATTTTAAAAATAAATGACAAACTGTTATGTTACTTATTTCATACGAAACGTTTTTATATTATATTTTTCGTCAAAGATAAATAATTAAGGCTGATTAGTGTGTAGTAGGTATTTAATTAAAATTATTGTATCTGGGAACTTAATACCGATGCCAAACTATTTACTAAATTAGTAGGTACAACACTTCCTTTTTGAAACAATCAATAAATACAATTACAAATTACAATTTCGTTGTTTTACTTACCCAAGCGTTATGTATAATTTTTCTGCTGGAGATATACCCCTAAAACTTTTTGGATTAATTCCAGACTCTAAATCACTCTTGATAGTTTCTAGAATATAGTCAAAAGTTTCTACACTCATTCTGGTGTAGTCGTAGAATTTATCGGGATTTTGTCTCTGTTCTTCATAATTTCGATAAAACTCGCCATTTATTTTTCTTGCCCTATAGTAGGGATCCACTTCTTCTTTTGCCCACAATAAATCGAGCATTAGGAATACATTTGAATCAAAAAGATGTTGTCGCCGATTTTCAGACATTTCGTTAGCGAATGTCGACAACACAACCACAAACACAACACTACACCGCTACAGTGCCGCGCGATCTGCCCGCTGGTTTCGAGAACAGGTATGCGTTGCCCGCCCCTCTCCCGCGCCGCCGCCGCCGCCGCCCCGCTTCCCGCAAAATTCGAGACCGAGGCCTAAGACTACTATGTTGGGTTTAAAATAAATAGATAAATATATGATATATATTTATCTATTTAATATATACTATATATATATATATATATATATATATATATATATATATATATATATATATATATATATAATATATATATATATATATTATTTTATATATATATATATATATATAATAGACAAATAGTTTAAATAAATATAATAGAATAAATAAATAAAAAGGCAATAAAAACTACAGACTTCGCTATTCGACTTAAACTTTGCAAATTATAATCTAATACTTTGATTTAAATTTTGTTTCAATTACACAAGATTACAACTAAGGACAAAGTCGGCGTGGGTCGCTGAACCCCGGATGGACGCAAGTCACGAAGTGGTCAACACAATATGTCGTGCGAGACCCGCTACTTGGCGAGGCTTGGGCGCGAGGCGAAAGTACAAAATATAACTGGCTAATAATTGTTTGAATAATATTATATTTTATTTATTTACATTTAATTTTATGCTTTATGGGATTGAAGTACAAATCGGTCGAGTTAACTTCGTACATGGCGGCGATACTTATAGTATGGCCGTCAGTACGGAGTTAACTCGACCCTAATATAAATATTACAAAATATTTTATTTATTTATTTAAATAAATAAATTTATTTAATTATTTAAATAAATAAAATATTTTGATATTAAATGCGATGGTTTTCTTGGTGTTTTTTTTTTTTTATATTTTGCGCTTTATATTTTGGTGACAGTATCTGCTTTTTTTGCTTTAGTATTGAAAATATGGATGGTGGGGCGAGAAACTCTGGTCGAGGTCGAGCTGGTGGTGTGGGAAAGAGAAGGGGTGGTAGAGGTGCAAGGGGACAGGGTCGTGGCCGGGGTGCTAGGGGACGTACCAATCCAACTGGTGAAAAGTAATATACTTTTTTCTGTTCTAACGTGTCGTTAAATATGAGTACACTTTAAAACTTATAAATAAATGTAATAAATATGTTTTATATATTTTTAGTTTTCCTATTGGAGTCGTTGACGACGGAAGTAGTGGGTCTCTTCTAAGAGATAACCCTTTGGAGAGACCACTTCATCAAAGACGGCAGCGACTTTATCAATTTTATGATGAGTCAGCTAAGTATGTTTTGTATGACTTGAGTTGTTACTTAAATTATATTTTATTAAAGTATTTTTAATTAATTTTGTTTATTTCAGTGTACTAATAGATTTAGAGGATAATATGGCGGACGTGGAGATGGAGCCGTAAGTCTTTTTATTAGTTGAAACTATGACTTACCTTACTTACCTTGCCTACTTAGTAAATACTATCGGGTTTTTCAGGGCTAGACATGAAAATATATCGTTCAGCGCTCTGCCAACGCAGAATGAAATTTTGCCGCCGTCTCCTGCTGCGTAAGTTTTTTTTACTAATACTAGCTGTCCCGGTGATCTTCGTTTCACTTATACAATCCAATTGGTTCAGCCGTTTTCGAGTTTTAGCGCGACAAACATATTTTAAAATCCATTTTTATATTTATATAGATTTCGCTTTGTGTCATTAACAAAGCTTTTATTTTCAGGTTCGAGACTTATGGAGGTAGCGCTCCAGGGACTCCAAGTAGTGCCCTATCGTGAGTGAAAAATTGTTGCTATTCGTACTGGAATGTTTAATTATACTCTACGCTTAGTCGATGTTTCTGTATATCTGCTCTATCAGTTGTAGATAGTACTTTAAACTCTATCTCATATATAATATATTTTTAACTAGGTATCCCGACAAACATTGTTTTGCAGTATAAAGTATTTCTGATTTTGCCCATATTATTTTATTGAAGTAACTAGTCTTTTATTTTCAGGTTAGAGTCATTTGGAGGTAGCAGTCCAGGCACTTCAAAGAGTAGCCAGAGGATGCCACCTTCATCTGCCCCGTCGTAAGTGACGAGTAGACTAGACGTTCCGTGCGGCTTCCCATTTTCATTAGCCGTTAACTCGTACACATCATACGGGGAGTCCCTGCAGCCGAATGGCGCATTTTCATTGGTCGTGGCATGCGTTTCAGAAATATCCTGCACCCCGCATGCGGACCCTATCGACCAGTGAAATTGCGCCCTAAGCGTCATAACAAACAAACAAACTCTTCAGCTTTATAATATTAGTAATTAATGTGAATTTGTTTACTTTGCGCTAAGGAAACCAAATTTCTCTTCTTTTAGACCGAGCACCTCCAAGCGTGTCCCGCCATTCAGCAGAAGGGCTTTGCGGCTGGACGAGATCGACTACTACGTCAATCATGGCAAGTAATTTAAATATGTAACGATGTCGTTACTTTTATATGTCAGTCACCCTTTCAGTAACATTCATGTTTTATCTTTATAGGAAGTGAAGACGACAGTGACAGCAGGTAATTCAGGTAATTTGTGATGGTCAATTAAGATGCTTGGACATAGTTGCAACATGGCCAGGGTCTGTTCATGATCAGACTATTTTGAATAATTCTTTTTTGAAACAAAGATTTGAAAGTGGACAATTTGGAGATAGTTTGATTCTCGGTGATAGTGGATATGAGTTAAAGCGATATCTTTTGACACCCTTTCTGAATCCATCATCCCCAGCAGAAAATTTATATAACGAGTCACACATACGAACCAGGAATACTGTTGAAAGATGTTTTGGTGTACGCAAAAATAGATTTCCTGTACCTAGGCGACAAACTACGTTAAAATTAAATCGAGTACAAGCTATAATAGTTGCCTGCTTTGTACTACTTTCATTTGCATCAATTGTTATATTATATAACAATTGATACAAATGAAAGAATCTTTGAGGACAACTGTGACTTACTTACTGAACTTACTGAACCTCGTGAATAAAATGCAGCACAGATTCCAGATTCCAATAGTGATACCAGAAATGCTGGTGCAAGATTATTTTTTACCATTTTTACGTCAACTTTCCCTCACTTTCAATACAATCCCATAAAAGACGAAATTTCCGGATTTGTCTGTGATGGCAGAACTTAACCATCAAAATTAGCCGACTATTTAGCATACACATTCTGTTCCGGGACCTCAAATGCTGTAGAACTCTCAATGTTGATAAAAGAAGTAATCATAGAATTATACAAGGTGTCTCAAAAGTAAGTTCACATTTGCTTATCTTATTACGCGAAAGCAACTATTCTGAGGGGCGCGGGGGGTATGTCAGTCGGTAGTCTGGCTCTTGGGAATTTAGTCGCTATGAAGCGTTTCTCTGGTGCGGACCGTGCGTTGTGCGTACGTGAGTTTTACAAAAACGGTAATTCGGCGACTGTAGCGCGTAGAAAATTCTGCAGTATTCGACATATTCGTCACTTAAATGATGCGCCTAGCACTCGACTCATTGCAAAATGGGTTGAGAAATTTGAAGAGACTGGGTCAACTCTGGAGAAACCAAAATCTGGGCGGCCAAGAACATCAAGAACAGCCGAAAACGTGGACAGTGTTACTCAGTCTATTCGAGATGATCGAAACCTCGATTCGGAAGCGTGCTGTTGCTTTAAATGTGCACATATCTTCATTATGCCGCATTTTACACAAAGATTTAAAGCTGCACCCATACAAAATTCAGTTAGTGCAAGAACTGAAGCCTCAAGATGCTGGTCAGAGGCTTGCCTTTGTAAATCAGAGATTGAGCGCTTTCCAACGTTCACCAACATCTCGTTTTCCGATGAAGCCCATTTTCACCTGAATGGGCATGTAAACAAGCAAAATTGTCGTTACTGGAGTGCAACCAACCCAAATCAAAAACATCAGAAACCGCTACATTCACCCAAAGTCACCGTATGGGCAGCGATGTCGGCGCGAGGAATTATCGGCCCTTACTTTTTTGAAGATGGAACGCACACTCACAGTGAATTCAGAGCGTTATGTGGAGATGTTAGACGAGTTTTTCGTACCCCAGCTGCAAAACTTTCCTGGTTACAACCAAAGAACATGGTTCCAGCAGGATGGAGCAACTTCACACACGTCCAACAGATCTCTGCCTCGAGTTCGAGAAATTTTTCCGAACAAATTAATCTCCAGGCGAGGTGACATAAATTGGCCTCCACGGAGTCCCGATTTAACGCCTATGGATTTTTTCCTGTAGGGTTATGTCAAATCAAAAGTTTACGCTAATAAACCGACTTCCCTGGCACAATTAAAAGAAAATATCCGTCATGAAATGGCAGCCATCACGGAGACTACCTGCCGAGCTGTCATAGGCAATTTTAGTGCCCGACTAAATGAATGCCAAGAGCGCAACGGTTTACATTTGGACGATGTTATTTTTAAAAAATAAATTCCCAAACAGTGTACTTCAATATAAAATAAACATTTTTTCAATAAAGCTAAGACTTTTCTTTAAAAAAAAAGATTTAAATGTGAACTTTCTTTTGAGACACCTTGTATAAAGTGGGTCTACGTGTATAAGCAATAATCTGCGACCGAGCCACGACCATCTCTATAGCAATCAACATTATTATCGCAGAGACTAAAAGAAAGTATTTGCAAAGAAACAAGATACTACGCAAAAATTGAGGTAGATATGACGCTTGAAGTTATCCCACTATAGCCCCTATGACCCCTCGATCTCATAAAAGGTATTAGAAATAATTTTTGAAACAAAATTTATAATAATATGCTTCATTGATAACCATACAAAACTAGCAAAATGGCAAAATAATATATTTTGCAATTATACAATAAAGAGCCTTCTTACAAGGGTGTAAGATTATTAAACAACGAATTCTTAGTAATAGAGTCCCGTTTTTACCCTTTGGGCACGGAACTTTAAAAAACTAACAGAAATCTACATCGGCCCTGATAATATTTTTTTCTGAAAATATATACTAAGAATGTACCCAGACTGCAGACGTCATACTGTTTTTTGAAGAATTATTTGATTCACTTAACGGAAGCTATGAGAACTCGTAAAACAAAAGTGGAAAATGTTTGTTAATAATGCTCGTCACACAACCTCTGATCATGGTGCTGTAACAACCCTAATTATTTCTTCGATTCCGTTTAATAAGCATTTCGTCATTCTTCGAGGTTTTTCCGTTTACGTTGCAATTTTCGTTTTGCTTCATTCCAGTTCCATATTTCAAGGCTCAATCAGTTAGATTCTTGAAGACTGGCATAAGTAACGTGTGGGACGTCAGTAGTCAAAGTGTAACAAATTAATTTTAATTTTTGGGTAATAAATTAATTTGGAGATGAGCTTTTGGTTTTTTTAACTGACACGGAAGGTGTTGTAAAACAGTGCCATTTGGTCAAAAGCCAAAACTGTACCAAAATCAATGTAATTTTTAAACAAAGACAGGTTGTCCTGTCTTTGTTTAAAACTGTTGTGCCAACTACAAAAAACTGTCAGGACTATAAAATTAAATCAGTGTGGATGAGAAGTGTCTCATCCATAATGATTTAAGTTGATTATAGTGATTATAGTACGGGAACCCTAGAACAATTTTTTTTATTACTATCAAGCTAATTTTTTGTGAGTAGCTTCATTTTGATAAGACATTTGTATCTGCGAAAAATCTTGAAAGTGATGTAGCTAACAGAGATAGAAAGGATTTCATACTTTGCTTTGACGGTACTTAAATATGGTATGCCAGTTGCCACTGAGTTCCGTATTACGTCGAAACTCAAAAGACGAATTCGTAGTGCCTTTAGAGACTTTAAAAATTACACTTTTGTGCTTTCGAGAGTGAGAAACAATTTGAAAAAACGTGAGCAGGTATGGATCCCATTTTGAACAGATTTACAGATTAATGTTAGTGTTAGTTAAAGTAAATTAAATCAGTGTAGATAGGTATTCAGTCAGTGTAAATAAAACTAGTATTTTTCAATTAAACTGTTAATAAAAATGTGATGAACTTTTAAGTAAGTATGCCTAGTTGTTTGTACCTTTTTATTTTCTTTGTTGTTAAATCTAACTTACATAATTATAGACTCGTCACGGAACAAATATAGGTATTTTTGCCTGTCCTAAGCCAGGAAAGGTATAAAGGGAAGTTACACCACAGGTTACGTGTATTGTGTTTAAATGACAATGATGTACCTAGTTAAAACTTATGTAGGTGGTTGTACCGGACGGTCAATGCAGCAGGTCATCGCCCTTTGCAGTGATTACGTAACTCGGGCGCATAGTACGGTATCCATGAATTTACGAACGGTGTCTGACTGAAACTTTTTTGATTTTTTTAAAGAAAAAACCGTGTTTTCATTTTTAAATTGTGATAAACATCTTTATAATTAAATCTACTACCTGTGGTTTTAGTGATTACGGTGTTTACCCTGGTAGGCTGGTTTACCGATAATAGGCAACGTAGTTTCTTCGTTCGACTTTCAAAAAGAGTATCATGATACCTATTTTGAATATATATAAAAATGGTTCTGAAATTGTGTTAGTCGCGCTAAAACTCGAAAACGGCTGAACGGATTGGGCTGATTTTAGTCTTAAAATATTCGTAAGAAGTCCAGGGAAGGTTTTAAAGTGACACGAAGTTCACCGGGACAGCTAGTTTTGAATAAAAAGATATTTTATTTTATTTTATTTAATGGTATATTAGGGCGGAAATAGGACGGAATAGAAGACATGCCGGATCTTCTATTTTAACAACATTTCCGTCTTGACAAAGCCTCCTACATAAGTGTGTGTATGTGGATTTGTGCAGGGCAAATTTAAAGGGCGACAACCCAGGAAATAACATACCTTTAACTGCCTCTGATTCCTCCGTAGTTGAGCCGCTGGATGATGAGAGTATCGCTTATGAAGAAGTTCGTGCTCACCATAAGATTGTGTATATGCAGTAATACTTATTCATATTATACACATGAGGATACACAAATGAAGTTCCTCATATTATGCCATAGTGACGTCATAGCGACATGTTTGAGGTGTCGGACACTCCAAACGCTGCGTGATTCTTGTCGGACAAGTTGACCACAGTTTTTAAAGTGACTTTATTAAACAAATTCCAAAAAATTAAAGTTGTATGTACGAAGAGCCATGGTGACGTCAAATCGACAATTCCAGGAGTCAAGCATTCGAAAACGCAGCAGCGCCGAAATTTTTCGCATAGAAAAGTTTGTCGGACTCATCGTCAACAAGGCACTCACAAAGTGGTTTTGTATGTATCTGAAAAAAGTTAGTTCCTTGTACTGGGGACTATCATCATGTTTAGGGGGGGGAGGAGCCTTACTTTTGGTGGCGAAATAAATACAGGGGGGGTCACAGAAAGTGTGACACAGCTTGACTACCGGGTGAGGAGGAGGTCAAAAAAAAGTTAATTTTAGTGTGACGTATTTTATGAACGGCCCCATACTATAAAGTTGAAATTCCGACGCGCAATGCTAAATTGCCTACGGATAAATTTACCTACAAATGCGCTCTCTTTCTATCGCATAACGCGTACCTGTTCTTAAGAAATCAAGGTTTTCGCCTTTTAGAAAACAAAATATTTTTTTTAAATTACTATTGGTACGAATAGCAAACCTTTTTACAGTAATATCAAATTTCAGTAAAAAGACCTATATATTTTTATACTTAGTAGTTTTATATTCGATTACAATATTGCAGGAAACTTACAATTTAAATATAGTAACTTGTGTTTATTTCTGTGTAGTTTGTGTGTTTCTTTGTATGAAATTGGTTTATTTGCTATGTTTGTATATAAAAATTGCTTTAGGTAACAATCCTTTTTTACACAGTCTTTTAGACCTGATTTCTCGTTAGGTGAGGTATTTGATGTAGAATTAGCTCTTCTTATATCAGAGTGTACTTCGGTCAATTGATTTATTAACCGGTTAAACTTGTTTTCCACATTTTGTTGAGCTCAGTTCAGCTCCCATTGATAATAATAATAATAATAATAAACATTTATTCAGTACAAACACATTACACCACATTACAATAAACATTTCACAAAAAAGACACTAAGCATAAAATAAAAAACAAAAATAATATAAAAAGGAACATTAAGAAATAAGTGCCAGATGGACATAATATACTGTAGGTAGGTGTATATTTGGGTAAAGATAGCAAACTACAATGCAGTGTAATGCGAATTCCATCGAAAAGGACCCCACTCAGGTGATGATCACAGTATAGTACCTACACCGCGATCCCTGGTGTTCTGTGGGGCCTTGTTGCCAATCGCTCGACAGATGCACACTGGCGCCAGCGCAAAGTGAACAATAAGATACTTAGTAAAAAAAACTTAATAAATACTTACATTATAAAAAATAAATAAGTGTAGATAAGCCTAAAAATGATGTGAAAGAACATGTACATATTTAATAGGCATATTATGCATATATATATATATATATATATATATATATATTATATATATATATATATATTATATATATATATATATATATATATATATATATATATATATTATATATATATATATATATATATATGCATAATATGCCTATTAAATATGTACATGTTCTTTCACATCATTTTTAGGCATGTACATATTTAATAGGCATATTATGCATATATATATATATATATATATATATATATATATATATATATATATATATATATATATATATATGCATAATATGCCTATTAAATATGTACATGTTCTTTCACATCATTTTTAGGCTTATCTACACTTATTTATTTTTTATATATATATATATATATATATATATATATATATATATATATATATATATATATATATATATATATATTATAGTGTAAAAATAAAATAGTGTATAATATAAGAATTCCCTTCCATCCCAACTGTAATATGACGTCACGTCATAGATCAAAACAGGTGGCGCCCGGCTGGCGACTGACCTACATAGCGACGAGATAAGGGACGCGCGCGCAGCATACCGTGAACGAAGCCTGACCGAGGCAGTCCGTACACCTGTTATTTGTTATTTAAATTATTATTAATAATTAAGTGTTATTCTACCGTACACGTATCAACTTAAGCAAGGTTGCGGCTTTGACGATATGGTAAGTGTGTGATCAATACAATTATAACATGATAAATATAATATTGTGTAATATAAGTTTACTTTGTAGTATATGTATATATTAAATAGATAAACATTTCTTTTAGAGACAAGATGACGAGTAAACGCTGTACTTTGGATGCACGGCGCATTTACTGGACCATAGGATAATAGATAATTATGAATTATGATATTATCCAGCGAACCAATAAAAATACCACCCCGCTTCGGCTTGCAATTGCTTTTGCTTTTCTTCCATCTCGCCAAGCAGCCATTTAACTGATTCCGCTTATTTGAAGGTTTTAACGATTTCCGTGAATAGTTTTTCTTCTCGTTCAACGCTTTCTTTGTGTGCCTGTGCAAGATCTTCAGCATATTTCTTTTCGAGAGATGATAGTAAATGCTCGTAGTAATATTTTTCTTTTTCTAAAATGTGCCGATTCCTTGATTCAGCTAAACTTAGGATCATGGTGTAGAGGCGCCGTAGTGACGGTGAAAAAATTCAAGTGAAATTCGTAGTGCAATACGAAGAACACAGGTCTCTCTAAATTTTGGGATTAGATACTAGTGAAGGAAACAAAATGCTACTGACAAGCACTGCATCTATAATAAGCAAAAGACATGTGCGGGGGCGTACATCTACGCCTCGTCATTCTCCAATTCCGCCTCGCCGCGATTATTCAGAAGCTCAAGAAGCAATCAAACGTGAAAAAATACACCGCGCTGAAACTAGGTTACGTAATCTCAGAATCTACGAATGGAATGGTCATCTTGAGATGACTGATGAATGTATGCTAGGACTAGCCATTTTTGTACTCACTCATGGAATCAACAATTCATATTTATTCGCCATCCCTTTGAAAGAGCGTGTAGTTGAACGAAGACTTCATGTCTTCCAAGGAACCAACGATCTACGTAATCTAAACGTCAATTTATTCAGAAGATATCCAGATGCTTCAATTCTGGACAGAATGATGCACCGTCTTGAGGACGTGGCTATAGAGAAATTTATATCGGAGTACTGTCACATCACGCAGTTAACTCGAAAAATCAATCTCGAGGAATCTGTACGTAACAGGTGGATTCCCTCATTTTCACCGCCTGTTGCATCAATTAACAACATATTAAGTGCGCCCATTCGAGAGCATTTATTACGCCCGTCATTTGAGTTATATAATTTAATAGTAACATTGTCCAACAAATAGGACAACCAAATCCAAAGTATGAAATCCTTTCTATGTCTGTTAGCTACCACTTTCAAGATTTTTCGGTGATTTTTGATTCAAGATTTGTGTCAGAATAAAATTTCTGACAAAAAAGCCTCATTATAGTTGATAATAGAGGATGTCATGAGCACCATAAAACATCTGTTGATGCAGAAATAATGATCAAAAGTGTGCTGGACTACGCCAATTCATTTGAACCAGTCGATTCACATTATTGTCTTAAAGATCTGCAGGTGCGTTGCCGGCCTTTTAAGAGAGAATACGCTCTTTTCTTGAAGGTTTGCAGGTCGTATAGGTCCAGAAATACTGCTGGCGACAGTTTGTTACAGAGATTCCAGAGGCACACCTCTGGAATCTCTGTAACAAACTTGGATCACAATCCAACTATGGTCAGGACAATTGGAGGTGGCACCAGCGGTCATTGACATTTCTAGTCTAGGAGCTATGTGAAAAATACTCGCACTGCATTCTGTTAACTTAAGAATAAAATTGATTTTTTGTAAAGAAACATACTATTATAGTTTCATCGGAAAACGCCTTGGTTACCTCTTCAAACTCAAACTCAAACTCAAATTTTTTTATTCAGAATAAATTTTTGCAAATATTTTCTGAAAGTCTACATGATGCCTACCACCGGTTCGGGAACTAACCCGGCGAGAAGAACCGGCGTAAGAAACTCGCAGGGGGCCCACTTTATTTACCAAAAAAAGTGAGAAAAAAATTAATCTTTTAAAATAAAGTTTACAATGCTGTAACTTAAAATTATACAATGTCAACATACATACATAATTGTAAGTCATAAAATAATGTAGAAGTAGCCTTGCAAGCAGCCATCCTACTCCCAAGATGTGCCGTCGTTTATGAAATCATTGACCTTATAATAGGCTTTGGCACACAAACGTTCTTTGACTACTTTTTTAAATTTATTAATGGAAAGATTTTGAACGTTTTCTGGGATTTTATTGTAAAGGCGTACACATTGACCTTTAAAAGATTTACTAACTTTACTAAGTCTGATCACCGGTATTTCTAGTTTATACTTATTTCTAGTGTTTCTTCCGTGACTGTCACTTTTGGTTGTAAATTTACTAAGATTCTTTTTAACATATAAAACATTATCCAAAATGTATTGAGAAGCAACAGTTAGAATACCAATTTCTTTAAACTTTTCTCTCAGAGATTCAAAAGCTGACATTTTATAAATTGAACGTATAGCTCGCTTCTGCAGCACAAAAATCGTATTAATGTCGGCAGCGTTTCCCCATAAGAGGATGCCATACGACATTCTACTATGAAAATAACTGAAATAAACTAGTCTTGCTGTGTCTTCGTCAGCAATTTCCCGTATTTTTCTGACTGCGTATGCTGCAGAACTGAGCCTATCTGCAAGATTAGCAATATGAGGACCCCACTGTAGTTTACTATCTAGTGTAATGCCTAAGAATACAGTGGTGTCCACCAAATCCATCTTCTCATCATTTAATAGTATATTGGTTTTAACTTGCCTAACATTGGGCAAAGTAAATTTTAAACATTTAGTTTTCTTAGAATTTAGAAGTAAGTTATTAACGTTAAACCAATGTACTATTTTTGAGAGAGCACTATTTACCTCGTCATAATTTGACTGTTGTCGCTTCACTTTAAAAATAAGTGAAGTGTCATCAGCAAAAAGTACTATCTCATTATCATTATCCTTAACAAGATAAGGTAAGTCGTTTATGTAGATGAGAAAAAGGAATGGACCTAAAATGGATCCCTGTGGGACGCCTAATTCTATTTTGGTCCCATTGGACCTTTTACTATTAATGTCAACCCTTTGAGTTCTATTTTTGAGGTAAGATGTCAAAAGGTTGAGTGCTGAGTCCCTAATGCCATAGTGGTGCAATTTCCTGATTAATGTAGCATGCTCAACACAGTCAAAAGCCTTGGAGAGGTCGCAAAAAACCCCTAGGGCATCCTGCGAGTCCTCCCATGCTTCAAATATACTATAAAGAAGACCTATACCAGCATCCGTTGTGGATCGACCCTTAGTAAAACCATATTGATTTTTATGCAATAAATTATTTAAGTTAAAATGTAACAGTAACTGATTTAAAATTATTTTTTCAAATATTTTACTTAGAGTCGGTAGAATCGATATAGGCCTATAATTAGTTGGATCAGATTTAAGTCCCGCTTTAAATAAAGGTACAACCTTACTGTGCTTCATCAAGTCAGGAAAAACACCACTCTTTATGCAGTCATTAAAAATCATTGATAGATGAGGAGCTATGATGTCAATTATTGATTTGATAATTTTAGTAGACATGCCCCAGAGATCAGTAGTATCTTTAATATTTATTAATTTAAAAGTATCAATGATATCTTTGGGGACAATCTCTCTAAACCTAAAATTGACATTACATTCCTTTACATTGTCTCTGAGTAGTTTTTCAGCAGCTGCAGGTGAGGAGTTTAAATTTTTCGTAGTTGAGACCGGAATGTCAGCAAAAAATTTTTCGAAGACCGTCGCAACCTCATGATCATTGGTAATCTTTTTATTTTCAAAATAAATTTCAAAATCAGAGCTACGACAGGTGACGTTTCCAGTCTCACCAGCTATTACTTTCCAAGTAGTTTTGATTTTATTTTTCGAATTTTTAATTTTATTCCTAATGTGAATAGCCTTAGCGGCTTTACAAACTTTTTTAAAAATCTTTGAATAGTTTTTTACATATGTTTTGAATTTATCACTAGTATTCATGCATTTTTCATCATACAATTCATATAATCTTTGTCTGCTTATTTTAATTCCTGTAGTTGCCCACACTGTAAAATTATTATTATTTTCATTGCTTTTTTTAACTGTTCTAGGAGTAAATACAGTATTAAATTGGGTTCTTATCATCTTAAACAATTTGTTAAATGCTTCATCTGAGCTATTTGTCTCATCCAATAATAGTTGAATACTTGAACTTAAGTTATTTCTAAACTTCTCAATACGTTTTGTATTCACAGGAACAAACACACGCTTTTCCTCTAGGTAACTGTCGCAATGTATATTAAATGAGGCTAGTTGCCCACAGTGATCAGAGCTAAGCTTATTTATTATTTCTTTTTTACATGGAGAAAAATTTGTAAAAATATTATCAATACAAGTTGCCGTTGTGTCACAGATTCTTGTTGGCTCATAAAACAAGTAATTTAGGTTATATGATTTAAATAGAGATGTGAATCTAACAGTAGTAGAGTTCAAGTCAAATAAATTAATATTAAAGTCACCACAAACGATAACTTTTTTGTTAGATGCACATATCTTTGATAATATTTGTTCCATGCTTTGTTCAAAGGAGTCATATAACCCTGATGGTGGCCTGTATACGCTTACAATAATTAGTTGACTTAACTCTATGCAGGCTACTTCTATTATCCGTTCAGAAGAGAGGTTCACAATGTCTTTACGTTCTTTGAATTTTAAATTTTTTCTAATTAATATAAGTGATCCGCCTCTAATGGCATTCTCTCTGCTGAACGAGCTTGCCACCTGGTGATCATTGAGATTGAAAATGAGTTCATGTTTTCTAAACCAGTGTTCTGAAATACAAATAATATCAATTTGAAATTGTTTTAGAAATAACTCAGTTTCAAGCTCTTTACCTACCATTCCTTGAAAGTTCTGATGCACCAAGCTTATAACATTCTTGCTATTTATATTAGAGTAAGTTTTGGTAGGATTTTTCACACTTAAACTATTAGTGCAAGAGACATCCTCCATTGTCTTATGGTCTAATTTAAATAATTAATTGGAACATATTCCAACTCGTTACTATAACTAGAATACTGCTCAATAGAAGCAGGAGTCAAGGAAGCCAAATTCTTGGCTTTCAAAGAAAATAAAAAATTTGATAGCATCTTTGCTATATGTCTCTTACAGTAATGAGATAAGTAATACTTATCTATACTTATATCATTAATAAATTTACTATCTAAATTATTTATATCCACAACATGACATTTTGGTTGTGTGTCGCTTAAAACTATACAATTGTTGTTGACAGCACTATACAATATGCTATTCAACCTAAATCTTATTTGATTTTCATGAGCACAGCTTTTTGGCAACATTTTTATATAGGGCAAAGTGAATAATATAATGTTTGTTAAGTTTTTAATATTATATAAACATTCTAAAAGATAAGTCATCTGTTTCTTATTTACTTTACCCCTTCTCCCGACTAGAATTATTATAGTGGTGTTAGGACAATAAGTCATAGTTGATGCCCTGTCTATTATCTCACAGTAAGTAGCTCCGGGCATACAAAAGTTAGTGACCAATTGTCCACACATTCTATAAAGATACGTACCTAAGTCTCTTCCTATTTCATCACTAAATAGGCAGATATTAGTCTGGCTTTCAGTATTTACCTTCTGGCTTTTCATATCAGGTGATATTCCCCCAGTTAAATGATTTTCTTGAATTTCTGAAATAGTATTGACTTTTAACAACGAGTTCACTCGTTCCTCATTATAGTGTAACATTTCAAGCAAATCATCCATGGCAGAAATATGTCCCTGTATTTCCTTTTTTGATAATTCATATTTTTTTGTAATATTTTCTAATGAAAACAATAAACTTGAGATTTCAGCCTGAAGGCTGCATACATCGGCCTCATAATTATATTTTATATCTTCTAATTCACTAGAACATTTCAGCAATTTATCACTCAAAAACATTTTATTCTTTGTTGTTTTAGACAATTTTGTAACTACTTTTTTATTTTTAATTGACAATTGCTGAGCTTTCTTTATAAATCTTTTAATTTTTACATATTTCTTCAGTTTTCTCTTACTGTCCATAATGCACACTGGTACTGTATCATCTGCAGTTAAATCGATGGTGCTAATATTGTTACTTGATGTGTTAGAAACAGAACACTTATTGTCTTTTATTAATTGGTTGAATAAAATCTGTGTTTGATTTGATCGCTGAATGTCTAATATGTCTTCCAGTTGGAGTATATATTCCTCAGCACTGTCCAATTTTTTCTTAAGATTATCAGAGTTCTTGAGCGTTTCTTCATATTCGTCTCTGCACTGATCAAAAGAGTCAACAATGCTTTGAAGTTCCACTTTTTGTTGGTATGATAATCTCCCAACTACTTATGAGTTTGAAGTGATATAATTCATACTGTGTTGAGTGTTCACATCGTGTATGCAAAATACGATGTGGGGTCTCTATACAGGTGTGTGAATGCTGACACGTGCAAGTAGTAATAGTGTGTGCAAGACGTGTGTGTGTGTGTGTGTGTGTGTGTGTGTGTGTGTGTGTGTGTGTGTGTGTGTGTGTGTGTGTGTGTGTGTGTGTGAAAAATCATTTTATTTTTATAATTAATATATTATACATTTTACATTATTTTTACACTTTTTACGTTGATATACCATATTTTTATTTAGACTATGATACTTGAAATTGCAATTTAAAATTTATTTTGCAATAACATTGCTGAGTTATTGGAAACATTGATATCGTTATTTGTTTTTTGGACAAGATAAATATTAATGTTCAACTATTATTGTGTCATTTAACTTTTTTTACTTCCTTACGTATTTACTTGTAAGTAAATTTTATACTTTTATAAAATGGAAAAGTCTTTTAGTAAGGAAGAAATTATTGTCAATCAAAATGGACAACAAAGTATTGGCATAAATTAAATCAATTTGAAATTATGATAATGGTTATTACGGCGATGTTCACGGTGGTTGTCGCCTACGTTTACAGCAGAAGTCCATACAGATAACGACAAGTTCAATTTTTTGACGTGATAACGTCTTATAATTCGATATGGGGTGCGCGCACGAAAAACATGACAGTTCATGCGGCGTTTCCCCGCTCTGAGGCGTTCCATTTAAGGCTTGAAGTGCAAGCGAGAGCGCGGAACGAGCGACAAAGAGGCACGTTGTCTCTCAACAACCGTAAGACTCTTAGTCTCGAAACAAAGAGCGCGGCCCACCTGTTTTTTCGATTATATTACGTATCCACATTCGATTATATTACGTATTTCGATGACTTAGAGAATACTTTTGTATGAAGAAGTTTGGTTAGTTATGACTAGGGCTTGAGCTCCGGAATTCCGGAATTGGCATAATTCCGGAATTCCGAAGAAATCCAATATCGTTTCCAATTCCGGAATTGGCGAGATCAATATCGAAATTTCGATATTGAAAAAATTAAATATTATTCGGCTTGAGGCGCGGCGCATCCATATTTTATTACTCGGCTTGAGGCGCGGCGCGTCCGCAGTCCACACTTCCTCGCCCCGCGCCCCGCACCCGCCGCCATACGTCGGACATGAGTCATGTCCGACGTATGGCGGCGGGTCACAGGACAGGTGCGCGCCTGCGCTGCAGCTAGACGCTCGTTAATTCATTCGTTCATTTTTCTCCCGGAGTTCGCGCGAGAGACGGAGAAGTGGAAGTTTACTTGGATTGTCGGCAAATATTCTAATTCATACCTAAGCTGTTGATAATTAATCAAAAAGTTTGATTTGCAGCACATCAAGACTCAAGACCAAGAATAATACAATGTAAGTAAACTGATTCTTTTAGGTAAGTATTTTAATAACTTGTGATTATTGTAAGTACCTACTTATTTTATTTCATTAATCCGTGACAGTTTCCTTCGAGGGTACATACCAACCCAAGCAGAAAGACAGCATTATTATACCTATGTATATATATATATATATATATATATATATATATATATATATATATATATATATATATATTACATATTTACCAAAATATATTTTATTTGTCAGTTAAATTAAGTGTACATACCAGATCGTCGATATCGATACGGCAAATTATCGATAGCGGTTTATCGAGCAGTGCCTCGCACTATCACTATCGATAGATAATATAAGCGGCGCGCGCGCACGATTTCTAGAAGCTTACCAGTCGTTCCCCGATATTGACGCGGAGCGTACGTCACTCGCTAGTTCGCCGCAGCTTAAATATTTCGCTAATTCACTATTCTGTGCTTAAACTCATATATCATTTAGTGCTTATATCATACTGTGCTTTTCATCTCCTATTCTGCACCTTCTTTCGAACTATAGATATGAACCTAGTGTATGTGCTTGGACAATATAGTGTGCTGGATCAGTAAGTCTAGACTTTCATTTCATACGGACCTCATCTAGTGCATTTATCACTCTCATCACATAGCTACTAGCAGCTTTTATTATCTATAACGTAATTTGCTTGACAACTGACGGAGCATCAGTTATGATCAAAATGGGCCGATATTACGAGGGCTACCACCGAATATGTCTTATATACAATATATATGGCATACAAATAGGAGTTACTGATGTTTTGTACAAGAAGAACTCCAACGAAGAAAATAACAGCAACAATGATAGAACGATTGATGCAAATATTTTTGAACCTGAACATCAAGACGAAGATGGGGCATTAGAGGAAAGTAGTGATGATGAAAGTGAAGAATTTAACAGTGGTTTTGATATTGATATACCAACAATTGAAACAGAAAGAGAACTTAACTTTAAAGAAATAGTGGAAAAGATTCGAAAGTTGGTCAGGTCTGTACGTAAGTCAAGCTTAAAGAACGAAGCTATTCAAAAATATGCAAAAGAAGAGTTTGGGAAAGAACTAAATTTAGTATTGGACTGTAAAACGAGATGGTCCAGTTTAAGTGACATGATCGAGAGATTTTTGAAGTTGAAGTCCTGTATCACCAAAGGTTTTCTAGACTTAGATATTGTGGTTCCCATAAATGAAGAATCCATGGCCATACTCAAAGAGCTACACGAGAGTCTCAATGTCATCAAAATAACCGTGGAGTCTCTGTGCACCAGGGAGGCTAATCTAATGACTGCTGACACAGCCCTAAAGTTTATGTTAAAATCATTAGATAGCCTGAATGGTAGTATCAGCAATAAGTTGGCACAAAGCCTAAGAAAGAGAATAAAGGAAAGACGGCTTCCACTGGCATCTGTGCTGACTTATCTCTACGACTCTGAAGACTACCACGAAGACAACTTTGACCTTGGGACCTTCAGCAAACCAACGGGTGAAGAAATGTTCACGGAAATAATTAAAATAATTAAAAGATTAGAGAAGGAGGAAAGAATCCCAGGAGAAGAGGAAGAAAATAGTGATTGTATTGAAATAGTAACAAATACAGAAAATGAAAAAAAAGACATTAAAAAAGAATTACAACCACCATACAAAACAAATTAACAGTAAAAAGTAGAAGGAAGACGAACGTTTTAGATTTAGAAAGTTTAATAAGAGTAGAGATGGCAGTTTATGAAAACGGTGGCGTTAGAGGACAGTACCTACAAAAATGTTTCCAATATTTGAAAACAATACCGCCAACGAGCGTAGAAGCGGAAAGAGCTTTTTCGGTGGTCATCAATATATGTAATCGCGTACGAAGCTCACTCAATGACGACAGTTTGAACGCGCTTACCTTCTTAAAATTTCATTATAAACAAAAATGTACTTAGATTATAAATCATCAACAGCTGTCGCACGTTTCCGTTAGTGTAGTGAGCTTCTTATGCGATTTCATTGACTTTAATTACTACAAATGAATAATTTCTGATTTTTCTTATAAGTAAACTCAAGTACTTTTCATTTCAATTGTTTTATTTGATCATATTTCTAATACACACTAAGAAAGTAAATCCATAAAATTAATGGTATTTGATAGAAAACATACATTTAAATAATAAAATAATAATATTAGGTATGACATTTTTGCAATCTTTTTACACTTAGATAGATAGAGTCAATATAAACTTTTTTATTTGTGTTCTGCACTCACAGTGCTAGTTGGTTAGAGCAGTGGCTGGCACGGATCGCCAGGCTCGTGGGTTCAAATCCCACTCGCGTTGATCTTTTGGTTTCAATATTTTCAATTTAAACTTTTTTTCACAAAAAAGACACTTTTGAGTTCCGGAATTCCGGAATTCCGGAATTGAAATACTGAATATCGAAACCCAATTCCGGAATTGAAAAACCATCCAATATTCAAGCCCTAGTTATGACCTTTGATACATTGACCACACACTGAATGAAAAATAAATAAACAATCTGTGAGCTATTAGTATTATTTCGGCTATTCAAAATTGTGCTCTATTTCCTACGTGTCAAGGTATGACTTGTGCTTTGTTCGAAGATTTTACTGCATTTCACGATTGTATACAGTAGCGTTTTGTATTGCGAATAGTTTATTTTACTCATTATAAATATTTTTAGACAATCATTTGACATAAATACATCGAAATAACTTTAGGTTACACTCGAAAAAGTTTGTTTCTATTTATGGAGATTCGGAAGCGAGGGTTAAGGGGTAAAGTATAATTTACACAGAGCCAGTACTGGCTGCCAATAAGACTGGCAGCCAGTATTGGCTTGGTATATGCCGCGTGTGAACAGTTTTTCAAGCCAGGCCAAACTGTTCACACGCGGCATATGCCAAGCCAATACTGGCTACCAGTCTTATTGGCAGCCAGTACTGGCTCTGTGTAAATTATACTTTAAGGATAGTTGAACGTGACAACGTCATACGTTGTCACGTTCAACTATCGTCAGTAAATCGACTTAACAGACAACCGATTTTTTTTTTCATCAGATAAGACTCTACACCAAGTTTTACGTGATATCACTACTACTACTGAAGTTAATAGAGATGATATTCAGGTTTATACTGATTGTCTACCGATTGTATATCTAAAAATTCAATATTTGGTACCGTAATATTTTCACCGGAAAATTTAAAACCCAAATCACCTAAGAAAAAATATTGTTACGGATACGGGCAGTTGTTTACCTGCGCGCGACCAACGCGGAAAAGTCCAACCTTTGTTTATGTGAATTGCGTGTTTACGTAAACAGTACCTGCGCGCGACAATTGCGCGTACTTTCTAGAAAAGTCCAACCTTTGTTTATGTGAATTGCGTGTTTACGTAAACAATCCAATGGAACGTTCTAGAAAGCGTAGCCATATAAAAGGTAAACAAGCCGGCAATCCAGTTCAGTTTTATCGAAGCGATCTTCGAGGCGACTTCAAAGTGAAAACAAGTGATCAATAGTGAGTGATTGTGATAGTGAACCGACAACTCGGCTACGACCTAGGACAGTGATAGTGCTCAGTGATTTGGATCTAGTGCTTAGTGTTTGGACTTAGTGATTTGTGTGAGCTAGTGTTTGTGAATAAAGTCTTCAAGAGAGTCACCAGGTCTTTCTCTCCGAATCCTACGAACCCTAGCACGTAACAATATATCCAGACCCTAGCAAATGGAAAAGCGTATTGAAAGAGGAGTGATGTTTTTCCGAAGGACGCCGGAGAAACATCACGCGGCGGGCGCCGCAGACGCACGAAGGAAGAGAGTGAAGGGCTACAGAAAGCCAGAATGGTAGGGCTAACGCAGGTTCAGCCAGTATCCGTTACGCTCGAGCGGCCTCATTCCACACGTCGGATGTACGACAAAGGGCCCCGTCTACCTGTGACTACAAGGAGGCCCCCTCTGTCCCTTCTCCTCTCTCTCTCTAAGAAAAAAAAGAGAAACGTTAACAAGATGAAGCTTAGGAAACTACTCAACAATGAAGGATTATATCCCTATCATTTCCGCAGGGTTCATGCCCTCCACGAAAATGATGCGCGGCCAGAATTGGTTTTTGCCATTAGCTAATTGACAATCCAAACGTGAATATTTTGTAGGTCACAGATGAGGCAACGTTTACTCGTGTTGGACTTTTTAATCAAAGGAACGACGAAAGACGTCAAATTAACTAGAACTGTGATAAACGTGGCAAAACAAGCCGAATAACTATAAGGACCAGTTCGTTTTCCTTTTGGTGCGACTCTTAGATTAAGTAGCTTTAAGTAAAAGTCTGTGATAACGAAGTTTTAACTGAATATGGTTTTTAGGAATTTTAACTGACATAACTAGATTATTACTAATACATTTATTGGACTTGTGTATATAAATATCGCAATGAATAGATTCGAAAAGAAAGACACTTCGAAATTCTGGCCAAGCATATACAGTCGGTGGCCAAATTAATATACTCAGTGTGAGATTTTTACGTAGATTCGTATTGGCTGATTGTTTAGCCATTTTGTGCTGTTAGTTTTAGTTTTTTCATTTATTTTTTGTTATTTTAGTATTTTTGTGAGTCAGTAACATTTATTATTCAATAATAATCTTGTAATAATAACACCATTTAGTCCGACAGTCACTGAAGCCATATTTTCCTGTGTTTAGTGCGTGCAATAGGGAGTAAGACACAGGCGCTAAAAATGTTTTTAGCGTGAAACCTGTTATAAAAAGCAATTAGGTCTTATAATACCATCATTGTGAACACGAAGAACCCTTGTATCAGTAATTTCTGGGTTACAAACGTGCTTTTATAACAAAGAAAATAGTAATGGTTAATAAGTGAAATAATACATTCCGCAGACCAGAACAAAATCATTACATAGTTGGAGATAACGTACTTTTAGTTAGTAATACGTATCAAGGCTATTTTCAAATTCATGAAGTAGCGGGATATGAAGTCACTGCATTCCACGATGTATTATGATGGTAAATACAGAGTCCATCAATATGCAAGAACTAGTATACTGGTGTTTGATAATGAATCCATTATCCAATGGTAATCCGTTTGATGTCTTACGTTCGGAAAATCCTCCGAACTTAGTGCATCGTTTGTATCCGAACGATCTGTCAAATTAGGAAACTGGAGCCTTTAATCATATAAGAGGACAAACAGAATACTCTTTAGGCAAAATGAGTCCAGATACATTCGACTTAATGCCTACGAACCTTACCAGATTTAAATACCAGAAGAAAATAAAAATTGACGTAAATACACAAACATCAATGATCAACTTTGCTTGCAACATCAAAAAAAAATTGAAGCGTGAGTTAAAAAAATCTTAAAATAGAAAGAAAATCAAGAGAGATGTAAACATTAATAATTTAATGACAATTTCATCGTGTATGAAGAAAAATGTAAAATTTATGAAGAGGCAATGCAATCTGTCATAACAAGCTGTTTCCCAAATATTCATCAGCAATTGAAGGAAAAAAATCTAACAAAGGCACGAGATTTAGTGACGACCTAAAATCTTTTGCTCTGACATTATATTTTAATTCAGCTATTTGAGAAATTTTGTAAGCATTCCACATCCTTCTACTCTTAGTCCTTAGAAGACTTTTAGCTACACATTGTAATGTAGGGTTCATATCAGAGGTTTTGGATTATCTTAAAGATGCTGCAAAAGTAAATGTTAACCTACAGAATGTTGCACTAATTGTTGATGCAATGTCAATTAGATCTGAAATAAAATATGATAAAAGAAGTGATAAAATATATTGGGGTTACGTAGATTATTGGTCAATGGTTCGGAGACAGGAAAAGCTGAAGACAGCACAATACCAGCTGGAGTTAGGTATCTCAGCCTTAAAAAAAGCAATTAAATTAAGCAAGCTAAAAAAAACAATGCCCTTGTTAATCAACAAGGGCATTGTTTTTTTAAGATCACAAAATTCAGGCGATAAAAAATTTATCGGACTCAAATGTCGTATATTGTCCGATTAGCATCATATTCGGACGGGCTACCGTGTTAGTTTACTAACTCTAAGCCTCGACAAATCTTTCCTTGAGATAGTGGGAGGAAGGGAGAGAGATCTAACTCACTTCGGTAAAGATTTGAGCGAGTAAATAAAGATGCCAAGGCGATTGAAAAACAAGGACTGCATATCAAGAGTGTCCTAACGACAGCTACATCGATGTCTTCGGCCAGTACGGCAGAGCTGCGAGCCCCAAGAACAACCAACGTGCTCCTCAGCGTCACTACTTCAGGTTCATGCTACTCGATTACAATGTTTTTATAGCTGTTAGGAGACTATTAGTTATTACTAGACATCGGATTATATGCATTTTACGCAAATGAATATAATAGCACTTTTTAGTCGATAGTGCATATTTGAGCAATTTTTCGTTGATAGTGCATATTTCGGTAGTTTTATGCCCTCGTAGTCTCAAAATGATTAAACATGAAAACCGTATCTTAACCAGCATTTTTTCCCATACGTGGGGAGAAATCTTTACAAAATAAGGACATTTTTCGCGGATGTGGAATGTGATCGTTCGTTCGCTTACAGCTTCGTCGGACATCGGGGCGTTGCAGTACATTGCAATGCTGTAATTGCTGCACGTATACAATACACCATCCTTCACGTCGCATCGATCCTTGTATTTTACGTCCGTCGACATCGGCAACCCCGACGCCAACAATTTCCACTGTTCGAATTGATTCTCCGTCAGCTTACATTCGTCCATGAAGCATGCGTTTGTGTGTATCAGTCCGCTAAAGTTGAAGCTCGAATGTGGAATCAGTCTTGTCAATTTGCAATAATTAAAATGACATTCCACCAGAGACTTCATGATCATCGTCTTTCCGGTGCTCGGTGAGCCTATGAAGAACAGATTATTTCTCTTTTTCGTCAGTCCAATAAAGTGTTCGAATGTCAACGTAAAGAATTTCTCCACGTTAATTTTGTTTCTTTCCAATATTATTTATTCAATATATAAATTCGATATTTCAATCGACATTCTTCTTGATAATCTTCGTTCATTAAATTTTGGTGCGAAACTCCTCCCAGTCCATTGTCGGGTGTGTCTCTTCCTTCGGTGATTGCTTTTCCATTTTGCTCCTGGTTGACAGTGTTGCAGCAGATGCACGTTTCATTTTCTCCCTTGTGGTGTACAATAGGATATACCGATAAACTTCTGTTTATTTCTGTTTCGATGTCGACGGACGTTACGATATGATATTGTTTAAGGTGTATTCAGATTCTTACTATCAAATACAAGGATAACTCCATATAACCGACCGCAAATTACTGCATTTTTATTGTATGGACGACTAAAGGATTGCCATATGAAAAAATAGAAAAAGACGATGAATTCTGGAATTCCATTGTTTTTAAATAGGAATTCTATTTGAAGTGCATATTACC
The DNA here is from genome assembly GCA_905333045.1 of Lysandra bellargus. Taxonomy (NCBI): domain Eukaryota; kingdom Metazoa; phylum Arthropoda; class Insecta; order Lepidoptera; family Lycaenidae; genus Lysandra; species Lysandra bellargus. Next base: position 142,269 of record HG995357.1, read on the forward strand.
TGAGTTAATAGATACCCGTTTACGTAGGCCTATCAGAGATAAAATATAAGTAACCTTTAAAGTACATATACGTATAACATTGAATGTACCTATGCATGTATGATCATGATTACCAAATCTATTAATAGGAATGCTGAATGATAATAATCAGTCGTGAGGTAAAAGAACTTTAAAAATAAAAAGGGTTATATTAAAATTAAAGAAAACTAAATTCCGACTGCACCATTTTTGAAATGAAAAAAAAGTGCGATATCAGCAGTGGTGACTCGTGAGTACATTGGGACTACGAGTCAATCGACGTGGGGTCTGAAGTCTATTCTCCGATAGTGGTCGAGCAACCTGTACCTAACACTCCCATGTTTGATAACCCTCACGACAACGCCCGCTTCGCCGTGTCTGGTTCCACTGTTTATGTGGAATATGAGCAGTATGAAGAGTACTCCCGGATGGTACAATTCGTAGGGTGATATCCAGAGGGACGATTTTGGTGTGGTACGACTTATTATTTGTTCGTATATGCCTTACAATTCTTCTCACGTATTTTGTTTAAGGTGCATTCAGATTCTTACTATCAAATACAAGGATAACTCCATATAACCGACCGCAAATTACTGCATTTTTATTGTATGGACGACTAAAGGATTGTCATATGAAAAAATAGAAAAAGATGATGAATTCTGGAATTCCATTGTTTTTAAATAAGAATTCTATTTGAAGTACATATTACCCGAGTTAATAGATACGGTGGTGTAGGCTTACGTTCCTTGCTCTACTGTATAACTTGGTGTGCTAGATTAATTGCTGACCGCGATTTCGAAACGCTGTATCTAAATGCTACTATGATACGGACTTGGATAATTCAGAATACTACATACACACAGCCTATATAGGTATTTACGAGATTTGCGTATGGATTACACTTTTGAATACGTTTTTAACGTAGCTGATTCTTTCAGCATACATGTCATATCACCCGATCTTCGAACCTCTATCAATATATTACCCTGCGATAATCTCAATCCCGAGCTGATGTCTAGAAGTTCTGGTTTCCTTCGCTCGTTCAGTGTACATTCGTTTCTCACTTCTCCCTACGCTAAAGGGGGTGACAGACACTCGCGAACTTAAAACCCGCGTACTTTAAGTTCGTCGTGTGTCACCCCTTTAACACTTCGTTATGTGTCTCCATTAGTGTTAGAGAATTTAGAGATGAAAAAATTCTCCATGACGGGAAAACAAACTTCTACGTTGACCATCCAACGTTATTAGTCAATGAAGTGAAAAGAGAAAGTCCATACTTCATCCAGGATCCATTGACCACAAGCAACATGGACATTTTCCTGTATGGAAATGCTTAATTCACACATATAGGAAAAACTGGCTATTTGACTTTTATATTCGACAAAACACGAATAAAATGACATTTTCTAAAAATTATTTCTAGCTGGATCGATTTATCGCTCCCGAAACCCCCTGCATACTAAATTTCATGAAAATCGTTGGATCCGATTCCGAGATTCCAATTATATATATATACAAGAATTGCTCGTTTAAAGATAAGATAAGATTTATGAGAAGAGAACTGTCAATGTATGTATGAGACGTTAGTTAAACAACAGTGTGAAAATCGTAAGGATGTTTTGAAAACCTAATTTTCTATAGTTATGATAGACCCAGTAGAATTTTCTTATATATGTTCATTATGAATCCTGGCATAGATTGTTTCAATGAGCTTCCAGTTAATTACACAAACAAAGCGATGTTCATATCCCCTAGAATTATAATACGAATTATTATAATACGAAGAACTGGCACACCGGTGGCATGTTCAGTCATTATGCAACCAGCATTTAAACTGTCTGATTAGTGGTTCTCTGCTGAAAATGATCTCAAACCGACTACAGTCTACAATACCCGCAAATATGTGTTCAACTATGGATGTATCATGGACTTACACTGATGCTCGACAACTCTCTACAGAAGGAATATATTCGATGCATGACTTGCGATAAGTTGAGGAGCCAGCTCATGTATCCATGAGGAAGAAGTGCTATAACTCAGACAATATCTGCAGCTATGAACCAAGATACATACATATCTGATACCTCGTTCTTCAATAATCGAATCGAAGTAACGTCCGCAAACTTTTGTCGAATAAGTACATTGTTAAGTAGCGATTAAGATGATGATAATACCGCATCTGAGCAGAGTGTAGCTATCGACAAATTTGTTGTAAAGAAATCTATGTCAAATAAATACAATAAAGAAAGACGCATACATATTGATGATGATTGAGGTGGAAAATAAATGGAAACGCATAATTCAAGCAGCTTCAATCAATAGCCCGTAATTGTGGTGTCCACAAAGCTCGGTAGCGAGCAAACAACTTTTTAGTGGAGCCGGCCTAATTTATGATTAATTACGAAACAGATTAGTGAGAGACTGAAGTATAGACTTCAATAAGAATAAAAATTAGGAATTGTCTGTAGTACAAGATCCTTTGTCTTTGTTAAAATGTCAAATGTTATTTCCTTCCGCTTATGAGTTAATAAAAGTGCAATGTGATTATTTTTCTCCACCGAGTTTTATTATAATTTAGCATATGGATGGAAACTTACAAAAAAATATCGACTGCAGAATGACAAAAACACTGTGATCATGTATCAAGAAACATTGGAAATTAAGTAACGAAAAAAAATGATTCTATTAATTGAATCAGTAGCATCGTTGCTATCAAATGCATGTACGTCATTCCCTATTTCACAGTATTACGCATCTAGTGATGTTTGAACTCCTACGCGACCCATAAAAAGAAAATCTGGAGTGACGCTACGTAATACGGAGGCAATTTACAACCATGCTACCGTACGAGCTAACTTTCTCGAAGATATAGCGCGATATAATACATACCCTCTTGCCGTATAAATAGCAATAGACGCCGTCGGATTAATAAGTGATGTCACCGACATAACCTACTTACCAGTAGTGGCGAATGTTCGTCGAGATGCTGATGGAAACTTACAACCAAGGCCCGAAAATGTGATGCTTTCGACTTTAGAGAAACAGTTGTCAAGTTAGCTGATCCTGATAGGCCTGCAGAAATTAGAGAGCGCTTCAGGAATAACAATCCAATACCAGGTGCCATTTGGAGTAACAACAATGTGCTACAGAATCCCGATGAAATTATACCAGAGGATTACAATATTAATGAAAGTATAGGAAATGACATCCTAGGTCTGACACCTTTTATGAGTGCAGTACAAAGATTTGCACCTAAACTAGTTGGCGGAGCACTAGAAACTAAAATTGTTGGAAAAAGATCTATCCTAGTTTCTAATATGATGGGGACTCTTAAATGTCCAGACCGTAATGCAGGTGAAGATATCAATGCCTACGTTCAAAGAGCCGTGCTACAAGGAGATACAAGAAGATTCTCTTATAATACCACATTAACACCAGCTGAGAGATTAGAGGACAACTTGTTCTAGTAGGAGAATGTCCAAATGTGGTTAATTTGTTAAGACCGCTGTATTATAAGCGTGAACCAGATCAACACGCATAAGGGTTTGAGTCTAGTTACACAGCGGTGGCCTGTAATTTATATGGCCTGTAAATGGTAGTAGACTAATCGTCCGGTTATAATAGACGTTAAATTCAATTGTAAATATACCATTCTATATCTATATTGTGGAATTGCTCGCCCCACAGCTCAGAGTCTGAGAGCCAACATCACCGACAAAAAAAAACAATTAAAAGAGATTGTGGAAGATTGCGAGAAAAATATCGCAATGAATAGATTCGAAAAGAAAGACACTCAAATACTCTGGCCAAGCATATTCATATTATACATGTAGTGTGTGTCTCGCCTCCCCGTTATATGAACACTATTTATGTGATGAATGTGTTTATTGTGTGTAACGATGTACCTCGTTTAATGTTTTTTTTAATTATTAATACATACATCATTTTTCTATGATTTTTTTTTTATTGTATTTACATAATTATATTTTGAACATAGTACTTTTTTGTAGATGGGATCACGGGGGGATTCGATTATGACGGAACGAGGACGCCAACTCTAAATGAGCTTCCAATCATTACCTACGGCTTAAACAGTACAGACTACAGATGTCACCACACGGGACTTTGCACGTCTCATCGGATGATCACGAACTTACCACGTAGAACAGAGACAGGACAGAAGAACTACCATTTGTGACCCAGACGGCCAGACCCGACAAGAAAGAGACGTATCTGAGAATTTTTGTAATTTTAAGAGCGCCTTCACATTACGTCGCAAGCAGTGCGGCAGCCGGGCTGCAGCCGCGCGACTTCTATACAAATGTCAGTCGCGCGGCAGCCTAAAGATAACTCAAGTCTCAAATATACTTGTGTCATATTCGGAATCAATGGCTACCACCAAAAATATTAAATTGTGATTTAGTTCACGGCCCGGTGTGATCGCGCCTCCTCGGGCTTCCTTGACGACCTCGGCCTCCGCCTCTGGTCCCGCGCGACCCTACCGTACCTACTGCAAGCGCTATGATCACCGACGTGTACAGTGCCGTAAGTTGGAGGACAGATGTGAGTCTTTCAGTCATAATAATAACGCTAATAACGCGAGTGAAAGTGCCGTAGAGTGAAAGTGCCGAAAATTACGTAAATAAGTCGGAATAATAATAATAATAATGAGTTTATTTCTCCCAAAAATTACATATGCAATTTGTGGGAGACTTTGAGCCCAAACTAAGCCAAGGCCTATATATTGGTATAATAATATAATTATTTCAAATTCAGGGAGGGGGTAGCCGAGGTGTTGCCTTTGATATTAGAAGAAACCCCGTTCCTCTAGGCCTATTGGGAGCGGAGTTATGGCTACTTTAGTAAGACGTTTGACAGTTGCCGAACTGTCAATGTCAAAGTTTGAATGCTTGTAACTCGGCAACTATTTGTCCTGGATATGGGTTTCTTCGGCTTGATCTTCCTGGATTTTTCTCCTCTGTTTGATTCTGGCCTTAGAATTGAGAAAAAAAATTTGATGTCTCTGATTTAGTTCAAATTCAGGGAGGGGGCAGCCGAGGTGTTGCTTTTGACGTTATACTCGGCGCGGCGAACCTTGATCCCTATGACAGTTCGTGTTAGTGATGGGTCGTGTCTTTGGTCGTGTCGATAAATTTTTTTTTAGACAAAGGCGTGGCTTGCATTCAGCCACGTTGGTAAACATGTTTTAAAAAATATTATAATGTGCATTTTTAATGTCCATTATGTTGTTGTATTAATTTAAGATTTTTGGCATAGATTAAGTAGGGAAGTAAAACGAAAGTTTCCAACCTTGTTATTTTCTAATAATGTTTAACCCGGTAAACACGTTTTTGCTATATAAGTACTTATATATTTAATTATCATGAAAATGAATGTTCCCCATTTATTTATTTTGTCTGAAAAAAAAATGTTATTGTAGGTTATAATATTATAGGATATTTTAGATATAGCCACAATATTTGGTCTCTCGGCGGCTGGCGCCCGGCGACCGGCGCTCGCTTCTTCAGTACGAGTGCTAACGCCTTGTATGCGCCACGTGTTTTTTGTTATCGGAGTGTTACTTGTTATTACTGTTTTCTTGTTATTACTGTTTTTTGTTTTTGTTGCTGTTTTGTTATTGCTGGTATTGAAAAATGCCAAAAAGACAACGAAAAACTGTACTCAACAGTGAAACGCGGGAGTTTGTTGTGAACAACAAAATGGCGGCCCTTTGTTGCCACTTGACAACGTACGCGACCGTGTTGCTGATGCTCTCGGGATTGGCAAGGCTACCGTTTCCCGAATCACGAAGGAAAAGTTCGGCGACTCATCGATGGAGGAGAACAAACTCTCAACTCCAAAGAAGAAAAAATATAATAGGATACATCCCGTCACCAGTCCAGATGACTTCGACATGGCTGCGATACGTAACCATATTTACGGTTATGACTTCGCTCAGAGTAGTCATAAAAAATGCGGGTTTCGGTATGGGAAGTGTGACAAAAGAAAAGTGTTGATGGAGCGTAAGGATATAGCATTGATGAGATGTGATTTTCTACGAAAAATAAAGAAAATAGAGAATTGGGACAATGTGGTATATCTGGACGAAACGTGGCTTAACACCAATCACACAGTCTCGAAAACATGGACAGACGATACAGCGAAATCCTGTATCAAAGCTCCTGAAGGCAAGGGCCAGCGTTTGATTATCTGCCACGCTGGTACAGCCAAAGGTTTTGTGCCTAATTGCTTGTGGGCCTTCAAATCAGTCAAAACTACAGATTATCACGAAGAGATGAATTTTGAACATTTTAAGCAATGGTTCATAAAACTTTTGGATAATCTGCATGAGCCCCACCATATTTTGATGGACAACGCCCCATACCATTCCGTACAAGTAAACAAACCACCCACCAGCAACAGTAATAAAGGTGAAATACTAGTGGCTGCAACGCAATGGTGTGGAGGCTGACAGTCAACTGTTAAAAAAAGAGTTGGTCAGATTATTAAACTTACAAAAACTCCAAACAAAGCGGACATATTTTTTGGATGAAATGGCAAAATCTAAAGGTCACACAGTAATTCGGTTACCGCCATACCACTGCCAATATAATGCCATTGAGATGATATGGGTGCAAATCAAAGGTGGGTAATTTGTATTAATTATTTTAACTTTTATGTACAAATTACATATGTACTTTTACTTCAATCTCAGTCTTTTACTTTGCATCAAAATAAATATTGTTTCAGGTTGTGCAGCCAGGCTTAACACCACTCCGCCATTTACAGCCAATAAAATGCTGACATTATTAGAAAAAGCTTGTAGTGAAGTGACTCCGGATAATTGGAGGAAAGTCGTAGAAAAGACCAAAAAACTTTGCTACGATGATTGGGATCGAGATGTGCGATACGACACTCTGGAAGATCAAACATTACTGATAAATGTAGGTGACAGCAGTTGCAGTTCAGATTCCGAGTCTGAGACGCAAACACTCATGTCATTGTCAGATTCAGAATAAAATACAGAGTGTAACAAAAGTAAGTGATAATACTTTAGGGTGTGTAGTGTCCCTTATATAGAGTACATATTTTTCGCCTTCAGCGCTGAGTACTTTCACTGTAAACTATATAAGGAACACATGCAAACCCTAAAGTATTATCACTTACCTTTGTTACACCCTTGACTCTGTGTATGTAAATAAATAATTGTTAAACAGATTTTCTTTCATTTCGTTTTGTCCTATAGCTGTTATTTTTTTAATTTTCTAATGGTATGATCGTAATATTCTGTTCCATTCCATAATATTATACGAACTAAAATGTGAGTATGAAAAAAAATTGTGCACTCGTTTCCATTACCGACATTTTTTTATCGATACTTGCCGCCCTAGTCGATAAACGTCACACGACGTAAGTTTTGCAGGACGTAAACATAAATTCAGATTGAGATAACTTCTCGTAAATGTTATGAATTGTTAAAAATATCAACGGAATACATTACTAATGGTATAAAGCTACGTAAAATTTATAAATGGCATTTTTAGACGCCCCCAATATGATCCCAATTTATTGGTGACGCCACTACAATGTTATATGGTGACATTAGCTGTCAGTGTCATAGGGATCAAGGTTCGCCACGCCGAGTATAGAAGAAACCCCGTTCCTCTAGGCCTATTGGAAGCTGAGTTATGGCCGCTTTTGTTCGACGTTTGACAGTTGCCGAGCTGTCAATGTCAAAGTTTGAATGCTTGTAACTCGGCAACTATTTGTCCTGGATATGAGTTTCTCCGGCTTGATCTTCCTGGATTTTTCTTCTCTATTCGATTCTGGCCTTAGAATTGAGAAAAAAATTTGATGTAAACTCCAGACGTGCGTCGGAGCTGACACACTTTTTTTATGATGCGTATGCAGTACGACGTCACGCCACGTGCTTATTCAGACACTACACAAGCGCAATGTTTAAATGTGTTGATCGTGCCAGCTCTTGTTAACTGACCTGTAGTGATACTGAATTAATTCAAACAATATTAGATTGCGATAAAGACAGTGACAGTGATACTTATATTGTACAGAAGCAACACAAACTACTTGTGAATTACATATCTGAATTAAATTATTATGAATTTTCGTAGAGATTCAGGCTGAATAAAAGTGCAGTAAATCAGTTTTAATACAACCCCATTTGGTTGTAACTTCTAAAAGGTAAGTAAAGTATGCCTGATCATATATTTTTCTCAAACTTTTTTTTAAAACTAAACATACTTTTATCTGCGTTACATTTTCAGGAATCGAGGAATTTCTCCTCTCCATCAATTACTATTGGCTCTGAGAAACTATACATTGGTACTATGCTGGTATCAGTGGCAGACTTTATTGGGGTGTCTAATGTCTATATCAGTGGTCCCCAACCTTTTTTTCATGCGGGCCACAAACGTTTTGGTCTTGGTGTCGCGGGCCGCAACAAAAATTTTTTAGGGTTAAAAAGTAACATTCTTCAAAATTAACGATTTAAAAGTGGAAAAAATTTAACGACTATCCCGTAGATTTTACGTTATTTTGCCGGTGGGCGTGAATTTCAAAGTTGTTGAACGTCACGCGGGCCACAAATAAAGTCCCGGCGGGCCGTGGGTTGGGGATAGCGGGTCTATATCATCAGCTAGCCGTATTGTCTCAAATGTGTCTAGAGCCAAATTATATCCACAATTTATAATTTTGCAATCTCATACTCAACAAGAGTTTTATAATTATATTGCTTGATTTCCTAGAGTACATCAAACATGGGGCTTTAGATGGCAGTGGGCACTCATATGTTAATACAGTCACCAAGTAAGTTTTAACGAGGTATATGTTGGGGTCCAAGGGGAAGTTTGTAGAGTTCCAAAAGAGTATGTTGTTTGAGCACCTTTATTATGTAAGTTCACAAATGGTAGCGTGTTAATTGTGGGAAATATGTGTGGAGGCCACAAAGGAAGATCTTCCGACCGAGCAAGGTGTTATACTCGGTCAGGCCGGAGGCCACGTGATACATTTCAGCTGTCGTACCGACGCGCTTAGAAAACTTCGATAGCGCGATGCAGGAATGTTAGGCGAATGTGGGTACCGCCACATAATAAGTACGCGTTGCTAAGTGCACACAGGAATATAATAAAATAATTTGACACCACAATGACGACGCACGGCGCGTCAACGTATTGAGTTAGGTATGTAGCACAAATTAAAACAATGAATACTATAGAAAGGTCAGTTGTAAACTTGTAATGAGGAATCACTAGTTTTTTATGGAAATACCAGATAGTAATATTGTAAATGAAAAAAATATATATTTCTAGCACAGCAGCATTAACGATGCAGTCCAAAATTATGTGATTTTTCATTTTAATTTCAGATGTATTGGGGTTTAGAAAAGACGGTTTCCTGTATTATCTCTAAAATGTTCTGAAACTGGAAAATGTTCAAGCAGTTATTATAGCCACTGCAGTTTTGCTTATGCAAATTGCCAGAGAATTGAATTGAATTTGGGAGAACTGGAGCCAGAAATAATGATTTCATCCGACACACCACAGCATAATAATGTGTTTCAGGATCATGTCGCTTCAGAGCATTCATCAGAACGTCAATCACTTATAGATAAAAAAAAAATCAAGTGAAGTTCGTAGTGCAATACGAATAACACAGGTCTTTCTAAATTTTGGGATTGGATACTAGTGGATAAGTAGTTTTCTTTATTTAGTTGATTGGACTTACAGTAGATTAAGAAAAAAATATGTAATCTTGGTACGTGACAAAATTATGTTATAGAGACAAAGGATAATAATATGGGCGACTGGCCCATAGACGACCTTGGTCAATTCACGCCGAAGTGGCAGCGCAGCGGCGAGCATTTTCAGTATCATATTATTTTGAACTTTATGTTCATTATTACTAAAGCAATACTATGTATTACAATAATGACACCGACGAAGCCTAGAGAGATAACCACTAACCACCATTCACCGGCAAATAGCACAGTAGTTTTTATGTTGGAATTAACACAGGCAGTTAATTCCAACATAAAAACTAGCAAGGCGTTATCTAAGAGGGGGGGCCAAGTATATCGAAGACATAAGCGAGCTAGCAATAGCTGCATGTCTTACACTTCCCCATGGGCGTAGCGAGGTAAGGGCAGACCCCCCCCCCCCCCCCTCAAGACCTATGGCCCCCTCTACATAGAATCCTGGCTACGCCCATGCACTTCCCCGTTCGAATGCTGAGGTAGAACAATTATTCTCCCAAATGAATATCGTTAAAAATAAACAGGAACAAAATGAGTTTAATAACACTTAATTCTATTCTCTGTGTAAGAGACTCACTACGCAAAAAGAGCCAATGCTGTCACAACTACGTGTGACCTAAATCGGTACTGCAAAAATTGGGTACTAAGGAAAAATATTCCAAATCAATCGCAGGTAAAGCCTCCCAACCTTCGACATCTTCCTAATTTAATAACAACTTTGTTTTATATACCTAATATAGATTTACTGTGTAATTTTGATAAAGAGTCTAATTTAATGAAAAAATGAGTTTTATTTCGTGAACTAACATCTTAAAATTTGGCAATGCTGCGTTTTGGTTAATCTATATCTGATAATAGAGATACAATTCAAATAAATTACCTTGTTCCGGGCCATACCGTGTGTATGCCGGTTGATAGCACGCATGCTACAATTGAAAACTCCGTGAAAAATTCAATAGTCTGGGCACTGTCATAGTGGCACTACAATAATTCAATTCTCTCAAAAAACCCCGGAACCATATGCTATGAACGTTCTGAATGGAGAAGACTTTTTAGGATTTGAAGATATTGTGGATCACACATAAAAAAAATCAGAACATAAAAATCTCTAAAATATCAATTGTTACATTCCGGAAAAAACACCCTGAAAAAATGTTCATGAAAACCTCCATGATGCCGGATACAGAAACCAAAGAAGTTAAACTCAGTACATTGAGTAATGCGAATAAAAAACTGAAGTTTTACTCTTCAAAGTTGCCAATGTGTCAAAAGAAATATGCTGATTTAAAAAATACTAGAAAAACTGGTAATTCCGATAAGAATCGCTAAAGAATATTTAGATTTTAAGACCAGCGCAAAGGTTAAAGATTGCTTACAGTGAGACCGATGTTGAAGACGATTGTTAATGTAATTATTTTAAGTTTTTTTAAGCTAAAGATATCAAATTGTTTTCTAAGAAAAGAAACATTATGTTACTAATGTATATATAATTATTAATTATATATACATTAGTAATGTACTTACTTTTTGATTTTAATAAATAAACATTTCAAAAGTAGTCTTTAGAACTTCTTTGCCTCTTACTGCAGTTTATTCTTTTAATGATTTACATTTACTTACTACAGTTAAATTTTTCAGATTATGCAAAATATTGCTAGTTACTACATACTGATGACAAAATATCACACATTGTTCATTATTATGAGGTTTTTATAGGGGATGTTACTAAAATTAGTAATGATGGTCACCACATTTTTGCCTTCCAAAAAAAAGTGCGGTTTTCGTCGTTCCAAACGTTTACTTACTTAATTAATCTAAGAATGTTTTGTAAAGACGTGTAAACATGTATTTACTTATGTAATAAAAATCTCTTTCAGAGCAACTCAGTTCTAGTTACTGTTTTACTGTTATACAAGGCTTATAAAAAGATATTATAAAACAACATTTCTACAGCTGATTCCCAAGAATAATAGAGAAATTAAAATTTGAATTCATGGTCAGGGCAGATGACAAAATATATTATATCTTGTGTAACGACAATTACCGATTTGGACGGTCGCACCTTTGTGTTCCCAGATAAATTACAACCTGTAACTACAATACATGGTGCAATAATACAGACCCAAATCCTTCAAAAAGTAAAGACTACAAAAACGACATGACAAACGGCAGGTATGTCCCTCAATAAATAAATAAATCTGAAGACACGGCTGTACAATACTATACTTCCGCGCCATCATATTCCTTCTGAAGCCACAAACGATGACCAAAAATTAACACGAAACGAGAGGAAAGTTTGTCATCTTTGTCCTTGGCATATACGTAGGAAGACTGCATACCTGTGTCACAGCTGTTCTAAGCTGCACCAAAAATACCAATGATTGACCCCTGCACGTTTTTTTTTTTTTTTTTTGTTAAGATATTAACATTTAATTCATTTTCTTTTGTGTTGTTTTAAATACGTTTTTTAAAGTTTATATGTTAAATATTTAGTAAAGTTACAAAAAGGTTGTGATTTTCAGGTTAGAAGTTGACACTTGTTATTTTACATGTAAAGTTCTATGATTTTGATTCATAGTTCCTATAAAAGTATTCACTGTTAATTATGTGTAAGAATTCTATTGTTATTCAAGGATAAGATTTGTTTTGACAATAAAGCTGATTACAAGACTGTAAAAGCGTTTAATTGTAGCCATTTTAATATGAGCATGTCCCTGACTCCACAGGAAGTAAATTGTGTACTAAAAATCCACCGGGTAAACTGAGGGTATGGTTTTATTCGCACGTATAGTTATACAAAAATTGGTATGATCCAACTAAATAAAGGATACTTTTTGTCGCAAAAAATGTACGGGTCCCGCGCGACAAACAAATCTCCGTGGTCGTCTAGTATGTAATATTAATAAGTACTATATTCTTTAACATACCTGTCGAGTGCTGTGAGGCGGTTGTTGCTCAGGGAGAGGTCCGTGAGGTTGGCGAGCGACGCGAGCAGCCCGCGCGGCAGCGACGACAGCTCGTTGTAGCTCAGGTCCAGCGTCTGCAGCGCGCGCTGCTCGGCGAACAGCTCGGCGGGCAGCGCGGCGAGCCGGTTGCGGGCGAGCGAGAGCGCAGCGAGGGGTGACGCACCGAGCGTGCTGGCGAGCAGGCGCGTCACGCCGCTCGACTCGAGCGTCACGCGGCGCAGCGCCGGCAGCCCCGCGAGCGCGCCCTCACCCACAGACAGAGACGCGTTGTTGTTGAATATCTTCACCTGATAAAACGGATTATATTAGAATTTTAGCAATTTCTGATGTTATTCCATAGTCACAGGTTACACAGTCAAATTTTCATCAATCTGATTGACCAAATATTGATGGTTATAAAAAGTTCATATTAGAAATACGATCAATTCATCAATCCGTGGGTTAGACGATCTTTTCGTCAATCTCTACTGCATTGATGGATCAGATTGATGAAAATTTGACCATCTAACCTGTGTCATACAAACATGCACTGTATCTCGGGCATTCTCGGGAGTGTAGTTGATAATCTATATTCTATACTAATTCCTAATATTATAATCGATAAGGAGTGGCCAGCAACATCACAGGATCGTGAACTTTGAAAAGTAAGAGGGGAGGCCTTTGCCCAGCAGTGCCTAGCCGGTGCCACCGGTTCGGGAACTAACCCGGCGAGAAGAATCGGCGTAAGAAACTCGCAGAGGGCCCACTTTTTTACCAAAAAAAGAGCGAGATAAAAAATTAATCTTTTGAAATAAAATTTACAATTATGTAACTTAAAATTATACAATGTCAACATACATACAAAATTGTAAGTCATACAATAAAGTAGAAGTAGCCTTGCAAGCAGCCATCCTACTCCTAAGATGTGCCATTATTTATGAAATCATTGACCTTATTATAGGCTTTGGCACACAAACGCTCTTTGACTACTTTCTTAAATTTATTAATGGAAAGATTTTGAACGTTTTCTAGGATTTTATTGAAAAGGCGTATACATTGACCTTTAAAAGATTTACTGACTTTACTAAGTCTGATCACTGGCAAATCTAGCTTGTACTTATTCCTGGTGCTTCTACAATGAATGTCACCTTTGGCTTTAAATTTATTTTTTCTAATTTAGATTACATTATCCAAAATGTGTTGAGAAGCTACTGTCAGAATACCAATTTCTTTAAACTATTCTCTCTGTATTTTTTAATTTTAAATTGTAATAATAATAATAACTAATATTAATGACTTAAATTATCACGTCACGACAACAATCTTGTACGTTCTACTTCCTTGGTTTTTTAGTTTTATCATGTTTTATTAAGTACTAGCTGTCCCGGTGACCTTCGTGAATATTTTAAGACTAAAATCAGCCCAATCCGTTCAGCCGTTTATGAGTTTTAGCGCGACTAACACATTTGAAAATTCATTTTTATTTAAAAGACTAGCTGTCCTGGTGAACTTCGTGTCACTTTAAAACCTTCCCTGGACTTTTATATATAAGATTATATATATATATATATATATATATATATATATATATATATATATATCTTATGTTACACATCAAACTAACCTCCTCGAGGTATTGCAGGCCGGCGAGCAGATCGGTCGGCAGCTCGGCGAGCTTGTTGCCGTACGCGTGCAGCGTCCGCAGCGCCGGCGTCGCGCGCAGCAGCTTCGGCGGCAGCGCCGTCAGCGCGTTCGTGTTGAGGCTGAGCGTGCGCAGGCGGGCGAGGCCGAGCAGCGCGTCCGCGTCGATCGCCGCCATGTTGTTGCCCCACAGCAGCAGGTGCTCCAGGTGCGGCGTGCGGGCGAACGCGGCCGCGGGCAGCGCGCGCAGCTCCCCGCCCGCCAGCTCGAGCCGCGCGAGGCGGGGCAGCGCCGCCCCCGCTCCCGCCCCCGCCCCTCCCTCCAGCGTCAGGTTGGCCATCAGCAGCGCGAAGCTCTCCAGGTCGGGTAGCTCGGAGAGCGCGTCGTACGGCACGCCCATTGAGATCTTATCTGAAATTGTAGGTGTAACGCGATAAGATTCCGCTCCTAGGAAATTTCTTCTCGCTAAGGGTAAACTCTCGCACGATCTCACTTTTGTGATGACTATATTTCGTCAAACCACCGGAAAGATAAAAAAGTGAGGCGATAGTATACGCCCGTAGTAGGATGGTTTCGACTGGATGGTTACTTAAAAAATCAAAAATGCAATGTTGTTGCAATTTTTAATAACAACAGTAATCTTATATCTTGAAACTTAAATTATATATATATATATATATATATATATATATATATATATATATATATATATATATATATATATATATATATATATATATATATATATCGATCTAGCTAGGATTAATTTTCATAACATGTCATTTTATGTGTGTTTTTTTAATTTTTTGAATACCGAGCTTCGCTCGGTCATATAGCTAGTAATAATAATATAGCCTTTTATTCAGATTCAACTTAGTCTAATTACATTATTTAGAAGTTAACTTAAACAAGGATTAAACTAAAAAGTGTACCTTATTCTAATAGCTGCACTTTCTTAATGGTTTGCGATCTGTTTGCCAATCGGCAAAAGGCCTCCTCCAACCGTTTCCATTCTTTCCTATTATCTGTCACTGATCCGGCTCGTCAAGGACCAAAAATGACCAACACTCTCTTGGTCTTCTGGATTATTGTATTCTTTAAATAACATAACTACTCTCACATCACTTTATTTTACTTATTTTTATATATTGCCAATATGAGCCATACTTTCAGACTAAAAACTTCAGACTAAGCTTAACTGTCATCTTAAATTGTCACT
Source organism: Lysandra bellargus (assembly GCA_905333045.1). Classification (NCBI taxonomy): domain Eukaryota; kingdom Metazoa; phylum Arthropoda; class Insecta; order Lepidoptera; family Lycaenidae; genus Lysandra; species Lysandra bellargus. The sequence continues at coordinate 157,864 of HG995357.1, forward strand.
TGTATGTTTTTTAATTACAAAGAAGGTTTTATTCGACTGAACCACTGACCTCCATTATTCAAGTACGCTGTATAATGGAGATCAGTGGACTGAACAGTCAGTCTGTTCCACATTACTCGTGCCACTTTCCTTAGATCGTCGTCCCATCTTTTTTGAGGTCTTCCTCTTTTCCTCTTACCTTCCCTGGGATACCATCTTGTAACTTTCTTGCTCCATTTATCGTAACCTCTGCTAGTGTGTCCGGCCCATCTCCATATTTTGAGCCTTCTGATCTTTTGTTTCACATCTATTGTTTTCGTTCTATCCAATAACAACAGTACTTACTAATATTATGAATGCGAAAGTGTGTCTGTCTGTCTGTCTGTTAACACTGTCTATTACCTCTTTACTACTTAGAGTCCCGCGCGATAAACGAGTATTGGCGCAACGGAGTTGCGGGCGTCATCTAGTAATAATTATAACACAAAAATGAAGGAAAATATATTCACCTCGTAGGCTAACTCGCAGCGAGCGCACGCCGGTCAGCCCGCGCACGTGTTGCGGGCGGAGCGGCGCGCGCGCGTCCGTCACCGCGACGCGCTCCGCCCCCGTCGCGTTCACGAGCGCCAGCACGCACGACAGACGCTCCTCCCCCAGGTCGCACCCGCGCACCGACAGCGACCTGTATTATCACAAGTACTTTATTATACACCATATTCAATTAACAATAGTACAAAGCCGTCATACATCACGCCGTCTACGCGTGCCGTAGACAAATGCCGTTCGTTTGTAAGAAGCCTTACAGTCACTGATTGATTCGTTCTGAGGTTTGAGGATTTAGGGTTAGCGAGCTAACCGCCCCCGCAATGCTCATATGTACCCAGTACCTACTATACAACGAAATTTATCAGTCTTTTTTAACGAAATTTATCAATATACAAGAAGTACAATACACGGTTTATTTTGTTTGCATATTAGCCATGTATTTGTACATACTTCTCGATTTCCTATATCTGTGTAAAAAACCGCATCAAGATCCATTGCGTAACGATCTAAAGGCTAAAGCCTAATTTCACCAATGTCTGTTAACAGCTTATTAAAATGTCATGTCTTCTCTTTCATTCATATGAAAAATGAAAGAGGAAACGTGATTCTAATCCGAGCATTTAACAGTTGTTGATGAAATTGGACCTGAGGCTGCGTTTCCACCAGAGATGTGTTGCGAGGAATGTCTTTTAAGATCCAACAATATCGCTGCGCTGAGCGAGATCACGGCAATGTAACGATTCTATTAGTTCTCAAAAACACATTCCTCGCAACACCTCTCTGGTGGAAACGCAGCCTAAACTTGGATAGCAGGAAGCGACTCGCTGAAGTAACGTACCTCAGCGTGGCGGGCATCGCGGGCAGCAGGCGTGTCGCTGCGTGCAGCTCGGCGCAGTCGAACGCGTCGTCCTCGCAGGTGAGCGCGAGCGCCGCGCCGCCCGCCAGCAGCGTGACGCGGCCCGCCGCCAGCGCGCACTGCGCCTGCCGCCCCCCCGGCGCCGCGCCCCCCGCACACCCCGCCGCCGGCCCGCCCCACGACATCTCCGACGACGAATACAGCGGCAACCTGCACAGTGCACGGGGCACGATCAACAAACGTTACGATTTAAATATAACGATAGGTAGGTAGTAAGTGCGGACATAGTGCAGAGAATCAGTACGCTGAAGTGGAACTCGGCTGGTCACGTAGCTCGAACAACAGACGATCGCTGGAGTAAACTTACTCTGGAATGGAGACCAAGGCTGGGAAATCAGGGTGTAGGTCGACCTCTAACTAGGTGGGACGACGATCTCCGTTTAGTTGCGGGTCCATGTTGGATGCGAGTAGCAGATCGGTCATCTTGGCGTTCATTGAGAGAGGCCTATGTCCAGCAGTGGGCGAATGTAGGCTGATTCATATCAGCCTATAATAATGATGAAGTGCGGATACTGAGTAGGTCTGGATGATCCGAGTTTAGGGCTTCCACACATAACTGCGAATTTGTGCGAATTCTCATCGCAATGTTATTTTTCGTGTGAGTTTTTCAGATATTTGCGATGCGAATTCGCAGTTTTGTGTGGGAGCCCTTAGACATGCAGATTGCAGCGTTGTCAAACGCAATAGCTTGTAGCACTCACTCGGGGGCGTCGCCGGCGCGCGCGGCCGCCACCGCCGCCACCGCCGCCAACAACACCATGTACGTCCACATCTGTAACAAACATCATATCATTTTAGTACATAATATAATATTAGCCCCCGATAAAAATAAGTGTAATACAAGTTTGAGGTGCATGCCTGTCTTCAGGTTTGTCCGTGGCATCGTAATTCGTAGCAGCAAGTGAACCGATAATATCATGTAAGTAGTTTTCTTTTGTTTGAAAGCTGACGTGATCGAGAGTATCGGTTTGCATATTTCATGAAAGGTTGTTACTTATGGTTGACTGATTCTTAAAAGGTACACTTATTAGAGTTTTAAATCGGGGGTTATTATCTTAATTTTAGATGATAACAGTAGGTAACTTACTTACCTACAATAATATATTGTTCAATTTATACAATGGTATTCAAGAGACACGACACGAAGTCTAAAGTCAAGACCGATCCTATCTCAATATTACTAGGGCATCGAGAAGTGTGTACCTGATGTCGGATACCAAGATTTTGTCAGGAGAGACAGTTAGGAAACGCAAAAGCCGGCACGAGGCCACTCGCTGTCGGCCGAGTGAAAACCTCGCGGGTTTTACCGAAAATATCAAAACAGATAATTTAATCAGCCAGCACGTCAATGCCACACTCTCTGACCTTTGGGAATTTCTGTTTATTTATCGAGAACAAACATTAAAGACATTGTTACATCATAACAACACACGGAATAGGAAATATTACGCAAAGGACGGAGCAAAGTGGCGTTACTAGTACATACAGTAAATCCGACCCAAAATCTGTCACGTTCAGCGTTGCCAGATTTTTTTGTGCCAAGTCGGGACTTTGGAACTTTTTAAGTGAAAAAGCGGGATTCTTTAGTCAAAAGCGGGACAAAGTAAAAAAAATTAAAATCAAAAGTTTTTTAAATTTTTATCGTTTTATTTGCATTAATATAACGTTTAAATGTGACAATAGAAAGCCAAAGTAGCCAAAGAAAATCCACCCCTCTACACTGAGGTAGTAAGTACTACGTAGTACATACTACTTCTTCTTTTTATTATGGCGGCCTCAGTGAGTTGCCAGTGTCAAAGTGATTTTGGGGAGACTTTGCTCTATATTGCAGGTCTGGTGAAGGAACATGTCAGTGCCCCTCTACCTCCCACACTCCTTTCTTTCTCAGCACGCTGCACGTACCTACGTTCGGGCTTTCCCCGAAAAGCGGGACTGAGCCTGTCCCGCGCGGGAGTCCCGCGGCGGGACATTTAATTTTGATGAAAAAATCGAGACGTCTAGCAACGCTGGTCACGTTGCATACGTCAAAGAATCTCCATACCAAATTTTAGCAAAATCGGTTCAGCGGTTTGGGCGTGAACAGGTAGCTGACAGACAGACACACTTTCGCATTTATTATATTAGTATGGATTGTTGAGTGTCGATTGACTCACATCGAGTCGATGGACTATGGAGTGGTAGATTCAAGATCGGAGGCAAAGCATCCGCGAGAGCTGACACACGATGTCGCAATGTGTAGTCACCGTACCTAATTTGAGGTCATTTAAGTAAGGCACACCGCTCACAAAACAGTAAAACGGCCCATTCACAATCCTGCGTGCAGTCCGCCGGCTTATGCAGGATAGTGAATGGGCCCTTTTAGAATTAGCTAGACAGTGACTGGCTGGCTGGCAAGTAAATTCCTCGTAGAAAGTAAGCACCCGCTAAAACGAGTCCCACGAAATTAAACAGGAAAAATAGTTGGAGGTCAGCATTAAAATCCTGTCGCAAGTAGTAGACTTGACATTATAAAATACTAGCGACCCGCCCCGGCGTCGCACGAGTATAAAATAATATAGCCACTGAAAAAAAATTATTAAAATCGATGCCTAGATCATTGATTCCCAAAGTGGTCCAGGTGGACCCCATGGGGTCCACGGGAGCCCGATAGGGGTCTACGCTTGCTTTATTTAAAAATGCTTTATCTAAAAAAATGGGGGTCCACGAGTCGTTAACGAGGGTCTATGAAAATTAGGTGACCCGATTTGTCTTCTCCTATGAATATAGGCAGACAATATTATATAATTGATAGCAGATTAAACATTACAGAGCGAGGAGATGTAGAAATAAGTGAAAGTGTGGTAATTTTTGTGTTTAATAGCTACAAAACAAGACAATATAAGCGTTTATTTTTTACCACTCCGAAGTATAGGTTATTGGTTCCTTGCACTGTGACTTGTGAGTCAAACTTAGAACACAAAGGTCCTTGAACTTGGGGTAGCTGTGGGGTCTATGACAAAAAAAAGTTTGGGAACCTCTGGCCTAGATGATCCTTCACGCGGTCTACTTCTTATCTGTGCCAAATAACATAAAAATTGCTCCAGTAGTTCGCGAGATATAAGCCCTTTCAAATAATTTCCCCCGTTTTCCACATTCTCCTATTGGTCAGCGTGATAAAATATAGCCTATAGCCTTCCTATAGACCAGGGGTCACCAAATGGCGGACCGCGGTCCGCATCCGGACCGCCGACCCATTGTGTGCGGACTGAGCAAGTTCGAAGATGAACTTCGTTAAAAATTAATTTCGGTCTCGACATACTGAATACTGATGAACATGTAGCAACAAAAATTGTCACTTTTCTCATTGATACAAATACCTTTGTAATTTCCGTAACTATATTTGTTTATGTTAAAGGGTAAAAACGGGACCCTATTACTAAGACTTCGTTGTCTGTCCGTCTGTCCGTCCGTCCGTCCGTCTGTCTGTCTGTCTCCAGGCTGTATATATATCAAGAACCGCTATAGCTAGACTTCTGAATTTTTCACAGATTATGTATATCTATTGCCACTATAAACAACAAATAAGTACTAAAAACAAAATAATATTACTATTTAAGGGAGGCTCCAATAAACAAACGCGATTTTTTTGGTCTTTTTTGCTCCATATCAATAATGACAACAGGTAGGCACTTGAAACTTTCACAAAGGCCTCACCTCTAAGACAACTTTAATAATTAATTATAATATTTAAATAAAATAAACATTAAGGGGGCTTGCATACAAAAAACACAATTTTTGGCCTATTTTTGTTCGATGACGGTACGGAACTCTCCGTGCGCGAGTCCGACTCGCACTTGGCCGATTATTTTAAATGTGCGGACCGCGATGGTCATTTTATTTCTTAAAACGGACCCCGAGCGAAACTAATTGGTGACCCCTGCTATAGACTATAGGACCTACAAAGCTTTATTTCAATAATTCCTGTTGATCCCGAGGTTCCCAAGGGTGCAAGTGCACCACCTGGCACCCCCTGCCGGCGCCCATGTCAGTTGGCTGCCTGTTGTCTGCTAACAACGTATATTCAGAAATCAATCCTCTTTTGGAGTTACAATGTGGAATGGTTGTTAAATTTTTTTGAATACTAAGTACCTATCGAACGACAACATTACCTACTATTCTCGAAAGGAAACATTTTGTATTCTAGGAACACTACTATACTATTTAAACAACAGCAATGATTATGCAAAATATCGTCCGGTGGCGGGCGATGAGATATGGACAGGTCAAACAAGTTTACGAGTGGGAAGGCCCGTGGCTGACCCAAACGACGTAAACGCCCGCTGCCATCGATTGCGACACGCGCCAAAACAAATGGCAAAAATCCATTATCGTGATTCCTAAAACTGTTAAAATCTATTTTAGTTTTGTAAGTCTCGTTAAAACTCGAGAACGGCTTTACCGATTTGGCTAATTTTAATGTTGAAAATATTTAAATATGAATCATGTTAATCTCGACAAGGTTTAAATCAGTATAGTGTTACCTATGGTGTTACGAAGTTTACTGGGTCATCTTACTGCTAGTCGTTACTAATAATTTGGTAATACAGCCGAACATATAACCTCCTCCTATTTGGAATAATAATAATAATAATCTTTATTTGCATAAATATGGTACAATAAGGTGTTTATATTCTAACAGTGTTTCACATATTCTGTAAATTTTCTCGACGTGCAGATATTAATTTAGGATACTGAGGACCTGTTTCACCGCTTTCTGATAAGGCTATCCACCACTTAACTTGACACATAGAGTATGGAGAATCTGTCGAATAAGCCTATCGGGCACCTTATCAGGAAGCGGTGAAACAGCGCCTTAACATTCTTAAATATAGTTAACATATCTAATATAATCTTTTAAAAGATTATTTTTTTTCTCACTTTTTTTGGTAAATAAAGTGGGCCCCTTGCGAGTTCCTTACGCCGGTTCTTCTCGCCGGGTTAGTTCCCGAACCGGTGGTAGGCAACATGTAGACACGACGTTCTAAAAGTGTTAACTTTGTTAACCTATTTGGAAATAAAATATTTTGATTTGATTTGATTAATAGAAGTCGGTTAAAAATACAATCCATACTAATATTTTAAATGCGAAAGTGTGTCTGTAGTATATATTAAATATCTGTCTGTTAAGAGCAAACCCCTGAACCGATTTTGCTGAAATTTGGTATGGAGATACTTTGGAGTCCTAAGAAAGGACAAAGGATACTTTTTATCCTGGAAAAATGTACGGTTCCCACGCTATAAAAGAATTATGGCGCAATGGAGATGCGGGTATCGACTAGTAAATTTAAAATTATAAACATAAAAATAAAAATGCAAAAGTGTGTATGTCAGGTACTTCATGACTTAGCCCCTGAACTGTTTTTGTTGTTTGGCATGGAGATACTTATGCCCGGGGAAAGTACATACGGTAATTTTATGACGGCAAAATATTCGGTAAGTTGTGATGAAATTGAATTTCGGTGCAACAAAGTTAACATCTAGTATGATGCTTTCAATTTTAATGGCACACATATTTTTGGTAAAATTAAAGCTAAAAAACTGTATTAAATTAAAAGAAACTACTCAAAAGACGACATTGGAGCTCGTAGCATCAAAACTATTGCAAATTGACACACGGATGTTCTACTCTCGCATTCATTATACTAATGCCTATTCAAAATTGAAGAAAATAGAAAATTTCCGATTTTTCATCTCCTCCGTACACTGTGAGACTGCCTGAAAGCGGGACTGTCCTGCCCAAAGCCGGACGTATGATCACCTTAGGCATACGCCATCAAAAATTCAAAACTGTAGCAATGTTTTTGCATACAAAATGTGTATCGAGAAAATATTGTCGTCCTTTTTATCTTACAGTAATAGCATAATATACTTTATAATTCTCTTTCACCCATTTTACGCTTTCAATGCATATTTTACGTAATCAATGCATTAAGGGCATAGGGGCTTAGAAGAGCTAATCGAAATTGACCGAAAATTGCATACATTCACAACGCACACGTGGTATGGCTAAGTCTACTCTGGAAGTGGAAAATACTTGATTACTGCTAATTAAGGATTTATAAAAAAATACACTATAACAGTAGTACACTGGTAGTCAAATATTGTCCATAAATTATATAATTATTATTGAGTGAAATTTACTACTCATACCAGGCATTTTAAGATTTTATTAGAGGTAAGTATGTTAATGTTTGCGATTTTTCTATCGAGAAAAATAAGTTGCATCATGTTTTGAAAACACTATGGAACTAGCATATATATTAGGGTGGAGCGATTTTGTATGAAGAAATTTTTTTTTTCATTTTTTTTTAATGGCATAGCAATAGAAAGTTGCCTTATGATGAGTAAATTCTGCATACAAAATATGGTTTACTTGTCTTGATGTTATGAGGTGCCCCAACGCAATTGAAAATTCGAAAAACACGATTTTTTTGAAAACATTGGTCTAGTTTTGATAACTAATTATCATTTTTCTATATTTGCTGTTCCTTGTAAAAAAAATTACATTGTAATATGTTAAATAAAAGACTGAGCCCTTAGCCAAGACCTTTTCTTTATCGCTTTTCTATAGAATCGCCTATCAAAACGTATGGAACTGATTTAAAAAATCGCGAATATGACGTTGACGTTCGAGTTTCGACTCGTCTAATGTCAATTCTATACATTTTGATCAACGATTTTGTAAAGAAACGATGAAGAAAAAGTCTTGGCTACATGCTCTGGTTAGTAGTATCAATGCTTTTATCAAGAAAAATTAAATATTTATGATATATTATCAAGGAATGATCATCAGAAAAAAGTAGGTTGTTTGGTATTAAATTGTTTTTTTTTTATTTCACTATTAGGCATTCGAAACAAAAAATCTACTTTAATAGTTTGTTAATTACTTCTTCCATAAAACGAATAACATCTCCTTTGAAAACTATATTCACAACTGTACCATCACAGCCACCTTTTCTACCATGAAAATAATTTCTGCATATACTTTTATAATTGTGATCTACATTGTGTGTGCTGATCTGTTTTTCATTATTTCTCATCGTATTTTTAACGATCAATGACAGCAATAGAATCCTTTAATGTAATAATACCAACAATCAACATCTTTTAAGACAGATAAAGAAGCAGATAAAGCTATAATAGCAGCTGCTCTGTCAGAGACTCAGGTACGATCGCATACGAGAGATAATGATGGAAAATTGAATCTCTTTTTCTTGGGTAGCTGAGCAGCTACTTATTATGGTGATTGATTAGCTTGTAAAAGCTACAAGAATAAGCTACAATAGCTTGAACTCGTTCTTTTGGTTGTTAAGTCATCATGCAAAGAACCAGAACAAGACATCTGGTTAGAACCCATTATCTCTTTGTTACGCAGTGATTCTTTTTCTTGTATTTTAATTTTCTTCATATTTTTTACAGTCGCATTTAAATCTACACGGCCTATCATCATTTTTCTTGCAGTTCGTTAATCAAGTAAATAATATACTTCTTTTTTGGGTAGCGACGCTTTTCACCAGATATGTAAAATTTCTGTAGCCAGTCTTTGGGATACATCATGAACTGTCGGCTCTTTTGTTATTTTGTCAAGCTTTGATTCATATTATTATGATATTAATTAATAAATAAGATTTTTTTTATAACAGAATTGGTAGTTGAGACTTGAGACTTGAGATACTGGTAACTTCTCCGATAAACCAAAAACGGGACAACATGACTCTTTTCGTGTTTTGACGACATATTTTGACTGTAATAAAGAGAAATACTAGGTATAAATTATATCGCAAATAGTATTTTATCAATAATCAGTGAACTGGAAATTAAAAATATTACTTGTGCAGAAGTTTATTTTCTTGTGGGTAGTGCTTAAGGGGCCGGGTTACCCTCGAAATTCTCATACAAAGGTAATATCAAAATCATTTTCTCATACGAAAATATTTAACATGTTTGAGTTATTTTTCAGCTTAAAATAGTAATTACCTAGGTTCCTGTACAAAAATTTACTACAAAATATTTACACACTAAAAAATATAAGCGATTACATTTCATAATTTTTTACGCCATTGTCGACATACTTTTCGCACACTTGTTTTATATTAAAAACTCATCGAATCGTAATGTATTTTTCCTGGGACCACAGCTTATATTGTGTAGTTACAGAATGTCTTCAAAAGAATGGCAATATAATAAATTTTCATTCATCATTTTTGGTATTCGTAAACGCAACGAAATTTCTCTATAATTTCCAACATGGTATCGTGCCGATCCGCTCACACGACAGAGCGAGTCAACGGGGCGAGAGGCGCGGGAGGCGCGGGCCGGGCGGCGGAGTGGCGGTACACGTGACAATAATTCATTCAATGCATTCATTATTCAAGTACAATATTCCCTCACAGTGTTGCCATATATACAGATTTATCTGTATCTATACAGATTTTTCATCACCAATACAGATTACAGATTTAGCATAACTTTTATACAGATTTTCGTAATTTTCGTATTTTTTTTTTAGTGTATAATAATTTAGTGTTTATTTATTGCCTTCAACATTTTTTTCCCTGTGTTCTGTGTAAATCGTTGTCCCTGGCAACATTCATAGCGTAGTGAAGGGATTCCCCGAAACATGTTTCATTTCAAACATAAATTGTACAAATGAATGAACGGAATGAGCAAAATGAAACGATTTGTTTGGTTCGAGTTTTAACTTCTAGTTCTCGTCGAGTATCGCGTGTCGTGTCGTATTTGCGCTAAGATTTCTTAACTTTCTTGTCGATTTTGTGTTGTGACTTGTGTGTGCAGTGCTGCATTCTAAGAAAATTAAAATTGATCACTCTTAGTGTGAAGTACCTAATTAACTTGTTAATATGCTCGCGAAAAAGTCACGGAATACGCAGCGTTTTAATCAGACTTGGCTGGAAGAAAGCAGTTTTAAATCGTGGTTAACAAAAAGTAAAAAGGGAGAAGATTACGCATACTGTAAATTTTGTTTATCAGACCTTGCAATCGGTGGTGGGGGCAAAAATGATCTTGTGCGACATATGAAAACAACTAAACACCTAAACGCAATTCCTGGATCTTCTGCCATTCAAAAACCAGTCACAGCTTTTTTTCAAAAAGGTACGATTGCTGATGATGTAAAAACAGGTGAAGTTCTATTGGCGTCTTTTATAGCTGAGCATAACCTTTCAATGAATGTCATGGAACACCTCCCTCAACTCATAAAAACAATATGTAAGGATAGTCCCACTGCACAAGAACTTGCGTGTAGTCGCACCAAAACCACAGCTATTATTAAATCTGTTACAGGAGACACTGAAAAAGAAAACCTAATTGCCGATTTAAAAATTCGAAAATTCTCACTGCTCATTGATGAAAGTACGGACAGAGGATGTGTCAAGCTTTTATGCATTGTTGTTAGATATTATAGAAACAAAAAAATTAAAGATGCGTTCTTTGCACTAATACCCGTTCAAGATGCGACAGGCGAAAAACTTTACGAACATCTAATAAAATTATTTACAGATAATGATATTCCATATAAAGACAATTTGGTTGGATTTGCCGCCGACGGAGCTAATGCTATGATGGGTCAGCATAATTCTGTAGCAAGCAGATTATTACAAGATATTCCCCATTTGTATGTTGTAAAATGCATTTGCCACTCATTCGCATTATGTGCGTCCTATGCATGCACAAAATTACCGCGTGAACCTGAAGGCCTTGTAAGGGATGTATACAATTATATTAGTACGAGTCCGAAACGAACAGGTCTACTAAAGGAATTTCAAGAGTTTCTTGCACTTAAGCCCCATAAAATCCTGCATCCATGCCAAACACGTTGGCTCTCACTTCGTAGTGCGGTAGTGCGGATTCTAGAGCAATATGAAGCACTCAAGTTGTTTTTTATTGATGCTGTGACGACAGATCGTTTAAACTCAGCGGATTCTATTTTACATATCGACTGTGAACTGGCAACCGGTCCTATCTCAATTCTTTGAAGATTTCACTTTTTAATACAATTTTATACTATTTCATACTCCGCAACGCTGCAATAAATCCCATCTCAGATACGTTTAAATATGGCGCCAGAATCGACTTCATTCAACTTGTACTAACTTCGACGCGCAGTGAATGCGAGCATTTAATACTATCTCACCAAACGTGTACGGAGATGAACGTGATTTCGCGCGCTCTTGAAACAAATAACTGTTTTATGTGAATTTATTAGGTTTCTGTGCCATAAGTTATTAGTTATCATTATTGGGGACTTCTAGTAGCTGAAATGGTATGTTTTCATTATAAACTAATCATTGATATTTAATATTTCTACGTTAATAATCTATAAATCGAGATAGTACATTATGCATCGACATTAAAAGTTTTAGCAGATTGGAATGACTGAGAGATAGTACTTTGTGGTTCTTTTCAACTAAGAATGACATCAACCAAAAATACTTTTCGGTAGATTTACCTTTATATATTATGTATACGATAAATTACCTACATGCTTTTAAGATGCACGATTCCGCTATAAGTAGGCATCTAACAAAATTTTATGATATTACTGTATTATATTATATTTATTCAAGTGCCATTAGCATGGACTGCTTGCCCTTTAACCGCGGCGTCGTACCGGCTAGCGGGATAAGAATTGCAGAATGTGGTTATTACTACCTACCCGCCTCTTGACTAACTAGCCACTTGCTTGGTTGGGTTTACTATAGCATTTAAAACAATTATGGAAATAATTTGTAATTTCAAATGATTTATACGTCTTGATATACGCCGCACTGCTACCATTTTAGCTACTACTTTTACCTATACCTACTCTTTTCAGGAGTATAACAAGTTGAGACGTGGTAAGCGCTTGGTACAGGAAGTACTTAATGGCGATAAAAGTAAAGAAAATGCTAAGGTTTGTGATTTTTATCTGTATAAGTTTTAAACAAAAAAATAAACGAAAATGACGAAATTAATAAATAATGTGTTAGTAAATTAGTACGTATTACTAAATCTGCTGAGGTGTTGGCTTATTTTATATCTAATAACTTTCTTTTGTACATTTTAGGATATCAACACAGGTTTTGAACATACGAATATGTCTAGTCAGAAAAATACAGTACCTTTTACCATGTGTAACCAGCAAGAAACAAGCCCTTTTACCATGTCTAACCAGCAAGAAACAGTCTCTTTTACCGTGTCTAACCAGCTAGAAACAGTCCCTTTTACCAAGTCTAACCAGCCAAAAACGGTCCCTTTTACCTTGTCTAACCAGCAAAAAACAGTCCCTTTTATAGTACTTACGGGAGACACCAGCTGTTATACTGAGGACATACATTTTAACCCAAATGTGGACACTATGTTTGATTCTCTACCTGCAGATTATTTATCTCCACGGTTCGTTCCTTCGCCATCCTACCAGTCAGCCATACTCGATTTACAACATAACATAGATGATGATTACATAAACGACGAAGCCTCTTTAGATAAACCAAACATGTCACTCAGCCCGCTACCATGCACGTCCCCAAATTTACCTTCAAACATGTCATTAAGTTCGTCTCCAAATACGCCACTGAACGCACTTCAAAACACACTACCATCAAGCGAAGAATCTCCCGAGTCACCATCAATTTTAGCGACAAATGATACCATAGAAAACAGTGCAGGTCAAGTAGCGCAAAACGTGCAAGGAAATTATTCAGAAAATGACCCCAACAATTATAATATGAGTGAAGGAAGAAAAAGAAGAAAGAAAGCTGAGCCGGCTAAGTGGAAGAGAAACATCAACAAAAAACTCCGAATGGAAGGAAAAGCTTACTTAGGTTTTAGAAAAGTTGGAAAAACTGTTGTACAAGATACACCAAGAGAAGAACGAATAATGAAGTCACCATGTTCTAGTAATGTTTGTTTAAAGTCTAAAAAACGTCATTGCTCATTATTTACGGAAGAACAGAGGAAAACGATTTACGACCGATTTTGGAGTTTGACTTGGGGAGAACGCAAAGCATTTGTGTGTGGATCGGTTTCTAGAGTTCCAACGAAAGCTAATACTACTGACAGTGTTTCTCGACGTAACTATAGCCTTAAATATAGTTTGAATAATGGACAAGAGAGCTATCAGGTTTGTCGAGAAATGTTTATAAATACGGTTGGTATTGGGTATAGAATGGTTCAAGCATGGGTAAGTGAGAGCTCGCATGGAATACCTATAACTTCAAAAGATAAAAATACCACACCAAATAATAATTTTTTATCACAAATTGAGTGTCTAAATAATTTTTTCGATAATCTTCCAAAAATGCCGTCCCATTACAATAGACAGAATTCAACAAAACTCTATCTAGAACCCGTTTTTCAAACAATACAAGAGGTTTATAAATTATACGAGTCGACGTGTACTCAGGCATTGCAACCGGCCTTCAGCCGCAAAAAATTTACTGAAGTTATGGTTGAAAAAAATATTTCATTATTTAATGTAAAAAAAGATAAATGTAACTTATGCGCCGGTTATGAAACTAAAAATGTACAAGAAGAAGTTTGGAAGGTGCATACAGCGAAGAAAGAGATTGCTAGAATGGAAAAACGCGAGGATATAAAGAAAGCTAATGAAGGAAAAATAATTTTATTAGAAGTAGATTTTCAAGCTGTAAAGCTAGCTCCATTTACCCACGCTAATGCGTTTTATTATAAAACAAAACTAGCTTGTCATAACTCGACAATTTACGATGTTGTAAAAAAGCAAGCTACATGTTATTGGTTTTCAGAAGATCAAAACAATCAACTAGTTGCATCAACATTCGTATCATGCTTGATTGACTATTTAGAAAAAAAATGTGTCACTTCTGATAAAAAACCAGTTGTAATATTTTCTGATGGATGTACAGCACAAAACCGTAACAATATTATGGCAAATGCACTGCTCAATTTTAGTATGCTTCATAGAGTCTTCATTTATCAGAAATACCTCGAAGTCGGTCACACGCAAATGGAGGTAGACTCCGTACATGCTTGCATCGAAAGAAAATTAAAAAATAAAGAAATAAAACTACCAAGTGATTACGTATCTACGACCAGAGAAGCACGAAAAAATCCATCACCGTACGAGGCTATTGAGCTGACTTACGACTTTTTTAAAGACTACACGAAACCTTTGAGATACAGTAGCATTAGACCTGGTCGAACAAAAAATGATCCAATGGTCACAGACATCAAAGTCATAATGTATGATCCTTCAGGAGTAATCAGGGTGAAACTTGATTTTACCAAAGATTGGATGGACTTACCTCATAGACCAAAGAGATTCAATCCAGTGAACTGTTACCCACCCTTATTTACATCAAGATGCCGTATTCCTAAAACGAAGTGGTTGCACCTCCAAGAATTGAAAGCTGTCATTCCTCAAGATTGTCATAACTTTTATGATAATTTGCCTTATCAGGAATAATTTTGATCCCAAAGAGCACAAGAATCAATTTCTTGCCACTTCTGCATGCCTGCATTGGTTGGCCTAGTTAAGGTAGGACTGTAGGCAAAGGTGGCATAAAACAAGCCTTATTTTGTTATTTTTGCAGATTCTATCATTTTATTAACTATTGTATTTTTTTATAAAATAGGGTTTCAAGTATACAATACAATTAATTTAGATGAGCCAGTGAAAAAGATATCTAAAGCTTTTATTGAAGAAATGATGACCTCTAAAATTTAGAATAAAAAGTAAAAAAAAAACAATTGTTAATGACTGACCCACCTAGACTAATGGCTTTGTAGAATTGTCCACCTAATAATGTTCCTATAATGTCGGAAATATAAAGACTATTATGAATAAGAATTATATTGTAAGTTATTAACTTAATTTCATTATATTATAGAATATTGAGTTAATAATGTCCTATCGTTACTGTTTTATTTTGATTTTGAAGATAGGCCTTATTGTTTCAAGCAAAATATCCTATGTTCGTTCTTTAGTTGATTTATAATGTCCTATCTCGTTTTTATATTAGAAGGAAGCATATATTGCTACTTTTGTTTTTAATAACATGTGCAATAAAAATATTTAAAAACGACGTATTTTTATTTAATATACCAGATGCTATACAAATGATGCAAACAAGTTTTTTCTTCATCCTGTAAAGTTGTCAAAATTGAGATAGTACCAGTTGCCAGTTCACAGTCGATATGCTGAACAACCCGTACAACAAAATGTACTTGCAGTTTCTTGAATTTTCTTTGGATTTTTTTACTAAATTTAATCAAGCTATGCAGTCCGAAAAGCCAAAAATTCAATCGATTCATGAGCATTTGTGCCGCATATTTAAGTCATTCCTGGATTGCTATATGAATAGCTCATATTTATTTGAGACTGAGCTCCACAATGTCCAGCATGATAACCCACGACACTACAAACCAATTGATGATCTTTATCTTGGCGCGAATGTTTCTGTATCGTTGTCTACTGCTCCTAATTTGAATCCAAAGGATGTACATGTATTTAAACTACGATGTCTAGATTTTTATGTAGAAGGAGCTAAACAAATAAAATCCCGCTACAATTTTGGAAATAACACCACAAAACGTTTAAACTTTCTCAATCCCATTATTGTTAAACGGCGCAGTATACCATCATTGACTCACATTGCACACGCTTTTCCTAATATAATCGGACAAGAACATTTACAAACATTGGACAATGAGTGGCGATAATTGAGAATGAATGACGAACTTCTAGAATCAAGCTCAGAAGATACAGAATTGTTTTGGCATCAAGTCAGTTGTGCACAAGACTTAGATGGACAATCTTTATATCCAACTCTTCTGCAATTTGTTACTGCTTTACTAAGTCTCCCTCATTCTAGTGCCGCAGTGGAAAGAATATTTTCGGCAGTAAATTTAATTAAAACAAAAACAAGAAACCTTTTAGGCACTGAAACGATTGAGGGACTTCTTTTAACGAAACAACTTCTTAGTGATGAACCCTGTTATAAACTCCAAGTTGATAAAAAAATGATTGTTAAAATGAATAAAAATATGTATAAAAAATAATAAATATTGTTTTCTTAAACAGATTTTGTACAGATTTTATTACAGTTTTACAGATTTTATACAGATTTTAGCGTTTTGTGTTCATACAGATTTTGTACAGATTTTTCGACCGTTCTATCCAGATTACTTGATCTGGCGTGTGGCAACACTGTTCCCTCAAGCTCCAAGCGGTCGCATGCGACCGCGCGCGCGATAACAGTAGATTTCCAAGAATCCGCGATCGAGAGAATGTTATTGTTGTTGAATGTTGATTTTGATAGTTTTTTGTGATACTTGAAGACAATTGCTTGAACAAAATAAAATTATTTTGATTTGTGGTGCTTAAACTTTTGATAATAATTAATAATGGATACCGAAAGGTGGGATGTATGATGTATCACACAGTAGTTTAAAATAAATAATAATTATGAATATCATAAATCATAATATTATTATTTTCTTATATACTGTATTTTGTAAATAACGTTTAGGAATATTAGCGATAGTCATAATATTATAATATGATTATACAATATACATTGATATTATGTATAATTAATTTCGTTAGTCTCGCTAAAACTCGAGAACTCCTGAACAGACTTGCTAATTTCTGTCTTGAAATAAAGTAAAATATAAAAGTGAACTTGTATTCTAAGTTTGTATACCTATGTTTGTATATTTTATTTTAGTTTGTATTTTTAGTAATTATTTCCTGATGTCAGTTTTATTCAATTAAATAATATAAATACTTTAATAATTAAATAATATTATTATAAAGCGGAAGAGTTTGTTTGTTTGTTTGAACGCGCTAATCTCAGGAATTACTGGTCCGATTTGAAAAATTATTTCAGTGTTAGTCCATTTATCGAGAAAGGCTACAGGCTATATTTTATCACGCTACGATTAATAGAAGCGAAGAAATAGAGGAAAATGTGAAAAAAACGGGGGAAATTATTTGAAAGGGCTTATCTCACGAACTACTAAAGTAATTTTTCTGTTATTTGGGTCAGATAAAAAGTAGACCACGTGAAGGGTTATAGGCAATTTTTTTGGACTAATTTGTCTGTGAAATGTCTAATTTACGTGGGCGAATCCGCGCGGAACGTCTAGTATAGCATATTTTCGACAACGATTATTCACTCCACTTAGCGTTATAAAATATTATAGCCTATAGCCTTCCTCGATAAATGGGCTATCTAACACTGAAAGAATTTTTCTAATCGGACCAGTAGTTCCTGAGATTAGCGCGTTCGAATAAGCCCTTTCACATAATTTCCCCCGTTTTTTCCACATTTTCCTCTATTTCTTCGCTCTTATTAGTTTTAGCGTGATAAAATATAGCCTATAGCCTTCCTCGATAAATGGGCTATCCAACAGTAAAGGAATTTTTCAAATCGGACCAGTAGTTCCTGAGATTAGCGCGTTCAAACAAACAAACAAACTCTTCCCAATTATAATATTAGTATAGATAAGTATTTATAAGATGTTCCGCGCGGTTTCGCTTGCGTAATTTAGGAATTTCACGCAACCGTACATTTTTCCGCAAAAAATAGCCTATGTCCCTTCAAGTGGTCTATTCTTTATGTTTGCCAAATAACATAAAAATTGCTCCAATAGATCTTAAAATAATAAGCAATTTCATATAATTTCCCCCGTTTTTCCACATTTTTCTCTATTTCTTCACTCCAATTAGTTTTAGCGTTATAAAAAGCCTTACTCGATAAATGGGCTATCTAACACTGAACAGCAACAGCTAGTAATTAATAATGCTCTTTTGATTTTTAGGCTTCCGTAGCCAAATGGCAAAAAACAGAACCCTAATAGATTCGTCATGTCTGTGTGTCTGTCTGTCCGTATGTCACAGCCACTTTTCTCCGAAACTATAAAAAAAAACCTTATAATTTCATAAAAATAAACCTTATTGTTGCTGCGGATTGCGGAACCCTTACGGGCGAGTCCAACTCGCACTTGGCCGATTTTATTATTGTGAATGATAACCATGAAGCTATTATAGAGCTCTATATATTTAGCTCCATGATGATAACAATGTGAGGAATATTTGGAGTAACTTTTTTTCTGTTTTTGAAACTTTATTGTTACGTACTGTCTTTTAATAATACTTAATTAAAAGCGTCGACCTCTGTAGCGCAGTAGTTCAGCGCATGGTAGCTCAAGCCGGGGGTCGCTGGTTCGAAATTCGAATCCCACCGACGGAACAAAACGTTTTCCTCGGTCATGACTCATGAGTCATGACTACTCATGACTCATGGATGTGTATTAAATATGTGTATAATAATTATGTGTATAATAATATTGTAAAAACTAAATAACGCCCGCAACTCTGTTGCGCCAAAACTAGTTTATCGCGCGGAATTTTTCGGGATAAAAAGTATTATATGTCAAAGGACAAAGACTCGGGACCGCCTCAAAGTATCTCCATGCCAAATTTCAGCAAAATCGGTTCAGCGGTTTGGGCGTGAAGAGGTAATAAGCTAGGTAATAACAGACAGACAGACACACTTTAAATGTATAATATTAATTTTTTACAATTAGTATGGAAGTATGGATCTTAAATAAGTTGAGTATAATAAAAAGGAAATCTATAATCTACATAATATTCCTTCAGGCCCCGCGCGAGCACCGGTGATCGCGACAACAATAGAATACAATAGCAATTCCTGGAAATTCCGACTGAAGTAATATACTTATTAAAAAACAAAGTCCCTTTTTTTCCCTCATGTCCCTTTGTTCCCTTTAATCTTTAAAACTAGGCAACGGATTTTGATGTTTCTTTCAGTGTTAGATAGCCCATTTATCGAGGAAGGCTATAGGCTATATTTTATCACGCTAAGACTAATAGGAGCGAAGAAATAGAGGAAAATGTTGAAAAAACGGGGGAAATTATTTGAAAGGGCTAACTTGAACGCGCTAATCTCAGGAACTACTGGTCTGATTTGAAAAATTCTTTCAGTGTTAGATAGCCTATTTATTGAGGAAGGATATAGACTATATTTTATCACGCTAAGACTAATAGGAGTATGTGGATAAAACGTTGGAATTTGGAAATTATTTGAAACTGGGGAAAATTATCTCGCGAACTACTGGAGCAATTTTTATGTTATTTGGCACAGATAACAAGTAGATCATAGGCTATTGATTTTAATCATTTTTTCAGTGGCTATATATTTTATACCCGTGCGACGCCGGGGCGGGTCGCTACTCGCTGGTATAAATTATTATAATATATCCGGTATTATATGTCTGGTACTTGTAAGTTGTAACACAAGTCCTTAGTGTACTTAGCACGGGGCCAGACTGACGTGGTGTGATTTGTGAAGAGTCCAATGTAGATAATATTATCATTAAGTATATTATCATTAAGTATATTATTTTAGTATATTATGTAGAATCTGTATTCTGTTCAGTTCAGTGACAAGATACGCCCGCGCCTGTATTCCTACTATTCCAATATAATAATATTATAAAACAACCACAAAAACAACATTGTTCATGATTCATGAAACAGTAAAATATACTGCGCAACACACGCACGGCTTGAATAACTTGATAGTAAAATAATGAATGACAACGCACGCACACATACTTACGCTGCCGTGTAGGGCGTCCGAGGCGCGCGGGGCACGGGGTACCTCGCAATAGCGAGACGGCTATATATAAAACTTGTAGTGGTGCTTGATTTTAGAGCCGCGTAACCCGAGCTCTTAAAATCACTGTTTCTCACAAGCAGAATTACATTAATAGAGCGCACTTTATGGCGTTCGAACAACGATAGAAAAGTGCAGTGAAATAGCCTCTCCTGCCTCAATCTCCCCATTTATCTACGCAATATTCAAGCTTAAACAGTTACGAACGTAACGGAATACACATAATATAATTAATTTGGCAATATTAGAAGTTGGTAGTTTTTGACAAAGTTTTTCGAATTTCTCTAAAGTTCATGACGTTGGGGGCACCTCTAAATTTATTATGATTTAAATAAAATTTTGTATGTATATTTGTGAACAGTAAGAGCAACTTTTTATAGGTATGCCGAAACGAATATAAAAAAAAAATGTTTTCGCTCCACCCTAATACATATACTGATTAATATTATATATCTTTCTCAATACAAGCATCGCATTCTATCATACAGACATTCCTCTTCGAAATCTCGCATTTAGGTGTTCTAAACCCATTAAACACGCGTCACCGCGTCCTATGGCACACTGCTCTCAGATGAGTGAGCTCACTCATTTCAAGTGTGAACCATTTTCGTGCTGACGATTGTATGGAATGCCTTTTCTACAGGTTATAATTCTATGGCTCTGGCAAAATGCCACAGGCCCCGGCCCAAAAGGACCTGCTCCAAGAGACCGTGAGGTCAGAAATTCTCTATACATTATTTTATTATTAATGTGACAATTTAAACTGATAGGGCCCCACCAATTTGCCACGGGCCCCCATGTAATAGTTACGCCACTGCTATTACTAGATGCAGAAAAAGGATTTATGAGTTTTGATACTCATATTTTCATATGAAAAGTTTTATAAATAAAAGTTTGAGTATTGTTTTCTCAACAAAATCTGTACTCTTGCAACCATCAGGGGGGCTCGCAAAATATATCTTGCTTACATCAAATTTAGGTCTTGCTCTGCCACTAACTAACACTATATTATTATGAAATGGGAGTTAGGACAGTAGTCTTGAGGTTACACCCATCTTCAAGTGCTCGATGAAATAATTGAAGAGACAATGCTGTAGGGGCACATAGCGTTCAAATAAAAGTATGCTGAACAAGGAATTGAATTGCCAAAGTGTAATACAATACAATGCTGACAAGTTCCTACACATACACTTCATGTTTTATTTTTTTAATTATAAAATTGGGGCCGTCTATGGGCTGTTCTCCCATATTAACCTGGTGTACTCATGTAAATGTGAAAACACTTTGTTCCCCTGCAAGTATCAAGGGTAAGTTAAAAATCTCTAAGGAGCTTTGCTGTGCACATTTTTTGTAGCAACTTACTAAATTACATAATATACAATTGCCCATTAAATATCTTGTAATATTAGAATTTGGATTTTATGGTGATGTATTCCCTGTATTACAAAGATTCCACTTCAAACTTTTTGAATAGTTACTGCCAAATAATATGCTGCCTTGATAATAATAATTAATTGCAATAATATTCTATTCTATTGAACTTTTGAATAGTTACTGCCAAATAATATGCTGCCTTGATAATAATAATTAATTGCAATAATATTCTATTCTATTGAACTAGTATTTACATAGAAAAGATGGCACGAACAAAATCTATGTCCCAACTACTTAGTCTTATGCTAAGTACTGATATACGGTTTTGCTCGATAGTTTTACTCCAAATCGAGCAATAACCACTGTGTGGACCGCAAAACTCACAGCTCACTTCGAGCCGGCTATTATGGAATTAGACATGTCAAATATGTCATTTCCTTCGATTCGGAGTAAAACTATCGAACAAAACCGTATGTGAGTACTTAGATATGATATCACCGCAACAGAAGTGACATTTTGAGTTGATGCTGGACAGCTACCACACACAGCGCAAAAACAGTTCGCTGTGTCGTTTCTTTAATATGTAGTAATAATAGTTCAATGTTCTATTCTATATTTTTGCAAATTGGAAACAAACATTTTCAGAATTGTCCTGCTTGTTGACCTATCACCACTTCATAAGCTAACCTGGTGCAAAGAGGCCAGTTACATAGCCTGGTTTTAGTGTCACCATATGATTGTACTTAATAGTTACAGATTACCTAGTAAGGGGGTTTCGCAGAGTACCAAAAACAATTATTTTCTTTTCTTAATCCTTCGATCATGGATTCTTGGAAATCTATTGACATTATCCTATTGTCTCTCGCTCACCAGTGAGCTTATGGGGCTTGATGGGTTAAAATACACAAGAGCAGCATGCAGCATGAAGAATGAGATCTATTGTACTTTAAATGACAAATTTACATTTTATCGTTATAGCTTATAACTGCTGTGTGTGGATCAAACTTGTAATATGAAACCTTCAAAGCCCAACTTCGATACATATTATTCACAGTAGAAACGTAACATTCAAAGAAAGTCAAATGAATCTTACCATTTACAGCTGCATGGTACAAATCTCTTGTTATTTGGGCATTTACAACTTGTGTTTTTACATAGTTTTTACATCCGTAATTGTGACATGCTCCCTGGTGGCGCACACGCAACTCGCATTACTATTTACTTCAAACATGGAAGAAAAGTTCTGATATTATCACTACGAGTTTTATTCATGAATAAAACACTATAATATTTGTATTTCTTGTTGATTAATTTTATCACACGTCCGAATACCAAACGAAATTTTCACAAATTATTATAGAAAATTAGAAATTCTGATTTCTGCGATTTGCGAGTTAAAGGTAGGGTTGGCACTTGGCGATCTGAGATCGATTAATCGCAAAATCGATCTTTTGGAGCAAAAAAATCGATCTTTTTAATCGATCCAACGCATTGAATCGATCCTAAACACCCTAAAATCGAGTTACAATTTTTCTGTTTGAATTTTGAAGGCCCGTATTACAAGAGTGAGATGTATAGTCGTGTTCGTTTGCTTTTTCAACTGCGCATGCGCGGCTTTTTTGTGTGTCAAGAGAGTGTCATCTATACTCTATATCTATATCTATACTAATATTATAAATGCGAAAGTATCTCTGTCTGTCTGTCTGTCTGTCTGTCTGTCTGTCTGTCTGTCTCGCTTTCACGCCAAAACTACTGAACCGATTGTAATGAAATTTTGTACACAGATAGTCTAAAGCCTGAGAAAGGACATAGGCTACTTTTTAACCGGAAAAAGGGGTTGTAAGGGGGTGAAAATGCGTAAATTTGTTCAAATTAAGTTAGTTCCAAAAATTCATAATAGATGGCACCGTGCGTCTTCTACATCGCGCTATCGCTTGCTCATGCATCTTTCTATAAGAGATGGCACTATGTTAACTAACATTTTCCGATTCTTTTGATTGTTATACACGTCGACAATGAATAACTCACTACTCAGTACTTTATAGTGATGAAACCTTAAACCTACCAATGCTAAATAGTTTATGGGTAAAGCTAAAGTTATGTAATGGGGGGGCTAAAATATAAGCTTAGGTTTAATTTTAAAAAATGAAATATAATGTGCGCACTGCACAGCTGTTTTTGGGTATTTTGATTTAAGGGGTACCAGGGGGGTTAGTCAAGACGAATTCGTAATTGCTTCGTTATAGAATCGCCGATCAAAATGTATGGAATTGACATAAGACACCGCGCGCTATAAACTGAAGTCCACGCGGACGAAGTCGCGGGCAACAGCTAGTTAGTCATATTCTAAAATACCTTAGAAAATACCGATAAATTTCTGTCAGGTGAGTGTCATGTTCTAAAATACCTGTCAGATTTTGACAGCAATTGATCGGTATTTTAGAATATGACAATCACACTGACACACAAAAGCCGCGCATGCGCAGTTGAAAAAGCCAACGAACACGACTTATGTTTAGTATTCTTCGTTTCACTTCTCATCAATAAAAAAATACGTTTTTGACTTTTTAACCAACTTCCAAAAAAGAGGAAGTTATGTTAAGGTAAATGACTAGTAGATTGGACAGTACCAGTCATTGGAAAAAGCACAAAAACACAATATTTATTAATGTTGCTTTAAAAAATTCCTGTTTTTAAAGTAAAAGAAAAACAGTCAGTTTTTAAAGCAACATGAATAAAGTATGGTGTTTTTGTGCTTTTTCCAATGACTAGTACATGACTGTCCAATCTACTAGTTATTTACCTATGTTCGTCTGTATATCTTTTTTTGTATCTGTATTCTGTATTTGTGCTGAGAAATGTGATGCCGCGGGCCGCGATTCGTCTATCGTCACGAAGCTTCGTGCTATGAGACGATACCATTGGACGATACACGCAGATCGTCGAATGACCAATGGTATCGTCTCAAGCACGAATTACTACGCACGTGCGGCCGCAACATGATTGACATTGCAATTTTCAAATTGCAATTTTTTGAAGAAAATAAATAATCCTCGAGTCTTAAAATCTGATTTTAAATTTCGTATTAAATTCCATAGTTTAATGTAAGGACTTTTAACTCGATTTAATTGATGTATTTAAAAATGACAACGATCAAAAAACTATAAAACGCAAAGGCTCAGCTGGTGCCTTCATTCAACACACTTTGCGCCTGCAATTTTATAGTTTTTTGATCGTCGTTGTTTTATACATCAATTAAATCGAGTCAAGTAAACGAAAATCGCTAGATATATTGTTTGTCTTTAAATCATTACAAAAATTATCTAAAAATTCCAAATAATTTGGACATAGTATGGCAATTTCGTAAAAAGAAGAGGTAACTTTGTGATTTTTATCTATCGAGTGAAGTTCATGATATTGTGTAATGGAATATGAATTCCAATTTCCAATATGTTAGATCCTTAACTAACACATATCTTTTTCAAAATTTAAATTACTATATCCGTTTAAATCTTGAAAAACCGTTTTTTGAACTAGCTCCCCTTAACTGATACTTTGATATGGTAAATAAAATAATTGTTATCATCGGATTCTCTGATTTTACTGATTCAAAGATCGTTAATTATAACATTTGTCTTGTTTTTTATAAATTTGATATGTACCTACACTGTAAAAACTAATTTGAAAAAAGATCGATTTTTCGGAAATCGATCTTTTAGACCTCGATTTTTTTGTGGATCGATTTATCAGGTCACGATTTGAATCGATTTAAAATCGATCTTTTTCGGCAAGAATCCCCATCCCTAATGGGGAAGATTTTATAGTAAGAGGGCGCCACGCGTATGATCTATTTACATTCTATGGTTCAGAACCATTCCATTTCCGTATATAAAAAAGTACTCTGTGTTCAGAACGGTTCATACGAAATATCAAAAATGTTTTTGTAAATAACGTTTACCTGTGCGACGTTTACCTGTCTGACGTACCTGTGCAATGTATTGTACCTGGAAATTAAATCAGCTCAAAGAAGAACTAGAGAAGAGGGGTGCTTCCTGTAGTGGAAGAAAGGCAGACCTTGTAGAGAGGTTAAATAGTTTCGCTAAATTGATGGGAAAAATCACATCACCAAACTGTTCAGAATGCGGCGTGGTTGAAGACGTGTACCATATTTTAATTGAATGTGTCCGGAACGAAGTCGAGAGATGTAGAATTCTATATGAATATAATATTGATGTCCGTCAGACAGTGGCGTAGCGTGCCATCTCGGCGCCCGGAGCGGGAGACCCATTTTGCCGCCCCCATTCTACAGGGTGATTTTGAAATCTTAAACCAAATTTCAACAGTGGCTTCTACTCATGATACTGAAAACTTGCACAAAGAAAAAATTTTTTGGACAATAAAAAAATTTGAACTTTGTATGGAGATCGGTCAGCTGATATGTCAAGGCTCCATACAAAGTCCAATTTTTTTTTTCAGAATTCAGCAAAGTTGTAGAACAAAAGTTGTTCAGTATCATGAGTAAAAGCCACTGTTAAAATTTGGTTTACGATTTCAAAATCACCCTGTATAGGTCCTCAAATTAAATTAAATTTCACAGGCAATGAAGTATCTTTTATTGAAGGTAAAATAGGATGAGCGATTTTACAAGCGGATTCTACGGGCCTTTTGAGCAGCGAAGTCAGAAATAACTTTGTCAAAATCAATATTTGCAGCCAATTCTTGTTCAATCGACAATATAGCCAAGTTTGATAGTCTAGCGGAGCTCATAGCAGATCTGAGGTAATTTTTTATTAGCTTCAACTTCGAAAAGCTTCGCTCACAACTTGCAACACTAATCGCCAAAGTCAAATATATACGAATCAAGATGATTATATTTGGAACCGAAATTCCGAGATTCAGTTTTTGAATGAACTGGAGGAGCTCCAGTGGTCCTTTACCCCTTATATTATCTTCCTCTGATTCAGAACTGGCAACAAACTGCTGAAGACGCTTCCGCTCCATCTGAAACTCGTCTTTGTCGATGTCTTCTAATACATGGGAAAGATCACACTCGTACTTGCTGTCCAAAAGATTCGCTGGCGTCAAAAATCCGAACTTGTCCGATATTTCTTGAATTTGCTGGAATCGAGTCGTCATTTCTTGAATGATCTTGTCAAATGATGCGAACACCTCTCGACGGAGTTCCTGCTCGTGAGACAAAGCTGCATCTTCAAAAGATTCATCATCATGCATGCGTCTTTTCCTGCGAATTCTTCTCGTTTTTAGTTCGATTCCGAGTTTTTCGCAGAGAGTCTTAGCAAAGTCGATTGCGTCTTGGACGAAACGGTCTCTACTTTCCACTAGGAGGGTTTTTAAAGCGCAGAGTTTCTGAGTACACTTATCGACACTTAGTCCTCGTTGCTGCAGGTAAATCTGTGCGTCATCTACTTCAGGTAGCACTGCAGCCCAAAAGCCAAGAAAAGTTAGGAAGTTAAAGGACTGCATGGCTGTCAGGAGAAGACTGGCTCCTGATCTTGTTTCGGAAGTTTGAGATGAATCTGTTAATTCTTCCAGTACCTCAAGAACTAACTCAAACTTATTTTTAAGCATCTTGACAGCTACATGTCTAGCGCTCCAGCGCGTTTCAGTGACTCGTTTCACTGCTTGACCTGTGACGGCAACCAAAGCGTTCCATCGAGCAGTTGATGCAGAAAAGAAGGCAAATAGCTTCTCCAGAGTTCCAAAAAACGTCACGGAATTCACTGATTCAGAAGCAGCGTGTACCCCAGCCAAGTTTAGTGAGTGGTTTGTGCATGCAACGAATGTAGCTTTCGGATTCAGGGCTTTAATCCGGGCTTGAACTCCATTGTGGATCCCTGACATTGTGGCAGCATTGTCGTAAGCCTGTCCTCTCAGATTCTGTATGTCCAGTCCGTCTGATGTTATCTTCGCGATTATATCGTTGCTGAGATCTTCTGCATTTTTTCCTTTTGGTTCAAAGAAGTCGATGAAAGATTCAACCACGGCGACTTTTTCTCCTTCGATATGTACGTATCGCAGAACTTGGCTCATTTGGTCATTGTGGGAGATGTCTGGTGTACTGTCGAAGATTACGCAATAATATTTAGCTTCTTGAATACGACGGATGATGGTGGATCGAACTTGCTGTCCCAGTAAGTTTATAAATTCATTCTGGGTTTCTGGAGATAGATACGAAACTGGGACTCTTGCTCCCAGCTTTATCTTTGTCAGGTGTTCCATTAGAAGAGGGTCATATTTAGCTAGGAGGTGCACTAACTCCAGAAAGTTCCCGCGATTGCCACTATCATCTCCTCGAATGTCTTCTCGATGTCCTCTGAAGGCCAGATTCTGTTTGGCTAAGAACTGGATAATGTTCAGCAACCTGTACAGTACATCCCTCCACTTCTTCACCTCACTTTCGAAAACTTCTTGTTGTTTCTGATCGATGGTTGCTTTACGGTTCAGGCGAACTTCCAACTCCTTCCATTTCAAGAAGCTCTGCTCATGGCCCGGGCTATTTTCATGGTCTCCGATTCTTGGATTTAGCTTCCACCATTTGTTGAATCCTTCTTCAGATGCGAAGTTTGAGTCGGAATTGCCAAACAGCTTGCAACAAAAACAATACAAGGATTGCTTCGAAGGCGAGTACACCATCCATGTTCGGAGAACCTTTTCGCCGTTAGATAATGGTTTGTAGAACCACTCTTTGGTTAGTTTTCGGGTACCGCCTTTCGTTGAAGTCCCTGAGCGAACAACATCGGCAAATTTGCAATCGATGTGCTGTACTAAGTCAGATCCGCGACGTACTAGAAGTGTTCTGACTTCGTCGGTCATAGGAGAAGGCGAGCAACCTACATCGTCGAGATTCACATCTTTGGCTTCGGCAGGAGCAAAAGGCACGATTTCAATTATGTCTTTTTTGGCAACATTCACTTTTTCTGCAGGCTTATGACTAGATGCTTGAGATACTTCTGGTGAGTCGATTTCGTCTTGACCCTGCTCTGTGGTGGGACCAGAACGACTTTCAACTGCGACGGCAGGCACGTCTTCTTCTTGTTCCTGTAAAATAAGTTATGTATTCCCATGAATACAATAAACATCCCCTAATATAAAATTTCATCCGATTTGGTTCAGCGGTTAAGGCTCTAGAGCTGACAACTGAAAACAGATATACTAGTACATACGCACATACATACATACCTACACATTTTGATTTTTTTAGTTTTTCGGACTCGGTTAACGATATACACTCGAGAGCAATGAATCCGGGTCAGGGCCGCCCAAAGCACCTTAAAGAATCCCAAAAATCTCGGAAACTAAGAATGCTAGATTGATGTAATATATTGTGTTTATTAGATCATATAATACTCTCTAAATAACAGTAACTATATCAAGCTAGCACTCCCAGTCTCCGAGACTTTTAGGATTCCCCAAGGGCCAAGGCGCTCCAAGCGACCCCGACCCGGATTCATTGCTCTCGAGTGTAGATAGAGAGAGAACCTATCCCAATCAAAATCTCAACTTCGATTTTTTTTACGATTATAAATACTTCCTCTATACTTCGTTCACTAGAAAGTAAAAATTACAACCTTGCAATTTATTGCGACCCAACCCATACTTGTTATGTCTAAAATAAGTAATAACAGGAGTAATTCTAGACCACGCACGATTCTAGATGGAAGAATCATATACCTAGGTACTTACACTGGAATCACTTCCGCTGCTGCAGGATGAGGATGCCACCGAAGACGTTAACGTGGCTTTCGAACCAGAACTGGAACTGAAATATTTCAGTAATGCACCTTGAGACTTCTTCGCATCTGCTTCTTTCTTAGCCCTTTTTTTGCGGAATTTGGCACCGCTTTCTTTGACTCTTTTCATTTTCAAAAACTAGTTCAAAGGTTGGGTGAAGTTCTAATGTTTAGTTTTAGAAGATTCAACAGTATTTAAACGATCGAAACACAATCGAAATGACTTTCGTTCCGAATCTGAAACTCTCGCGAAACAAAAATAATGCGTGATTGCGTAACGGTACTTCACGATGCACTAAAACAAACATAAACAAAAACAATTCACAATTGCACGTGGCCAGCGCGCGTTGTTGCCGTTCCGTTCCGCTGATGCGATGTGCGAAAACAGGCAACGTCGCATTGTGCGTGCTGTTGCTGAGCGAATTCTTTATAAGTAGGTAATATCAATAATGGATGATGGAGGATACTGGATAATGATAAATAACAGCCCTCTCGAGCGTTATTTGTACACCGTACGTATGTACAAATAAATTTCGGGCCCCGGGCGTTATTTGAACACCGTATCTACACTACTATTATAAAGAGGAAAGATTTGATTTTTTGTTTGTTTGTTTGTTTGTTTGTTTGTTTGGTTTGAATAGGCTCTGAAACTACTGGACCGATTTGAAAAATTCTTTCACCATTCGAAAGCTACATTATTTCTGCTGAACATAGGCTACATTTTATTTTGGAGAAAAATAGGGTTCCGTAAGATATTTGGGTTTTTCGGACGCAAGGTGCAAAAAATCAACCAGAAAAGTTACTTATTTTGCGTACGCTGCCTAAACTATAAAAGATAGAACCGTAAAATGTTCTAAGTAATTGTAGATCTTATAAATATCTACAAAAAAGTCCGCGACACACTATACCTATCTATGTCGAGTGAGGCACAATAACCATTTAATTATTTAAAAATCTTTAATTTTTTTTGGACTACATTTAAACGCGTTTATTTTACTCATGCTATTAATCCTTATCAAAATAAATTATTTTGTCACTAAGTACAGTTTATGTAGATAATATTTGGTCTTTGAATGATTAAAATTGGACGTTTCATTTTGAAGTTATGGCGAAATTAAAATATTACGATAGTGGGCCGTGGGCGTCACCAAGGCGGGGGTGCGCGTACGGGAGGAAGACAATAATTATTTGTGTTGTGTGCAGCCTGCGAATAATGACTGCGTCGTCGATGTTAGTGTCGGAGTCTGTGAATTGACCTGGGAATCATTTTGCTGACCGAGTCTTTCCTGGGTAGGCTTTTTGCAGCGGTAACCGACATCCACGCGGGCGGAGTACTTTATATGGCAAAACAACGTTTGCCGGGACAGCTAGTCTATACATATAATAAAACTGTAGAACCCAAATTTATGTACAAACAAAAAAAATGACAAAAACAGAGTCAGGCGGATGTAGGAAGAGCAATGAAACACATCGGGATTTTTTCCAATTCACCGGCGACATTTTTTGCCGCCCCCGCGGACTGCCGCCCGGGGCGGGCCGCCCCCTTCGCCCCACCCACGCTACGCCACTGCCGTCAGATAGGAGTATGTAATAGTATTCTTTCTTTTCCAAAATCAAAAGAGGCTGGCATGTTTAGGCTTGCCAGGCCATAAAATGCAAAGGCCGGACTGCGCACTATATAAGGCCGGACATTTTAGCCTAAAAGCCGGACATGTTTTTTTTATTGCCAAACATAATGTTTTTACAGCTGGGCTGTTGAAAAAAGTATTTATACGTGGTGAAAAGTGAGG
Source organism: Lysandra bellargus (assembly GCA_905333045.1). Classification (NCBI taxonomy): domain Eukaryota; kingdom Metazoa; phylum Arthropoda; class Insecta; order Lepidoptera; family Lycaenidae; genus Lysandra; species Lysandra bellargus. The sequence goes on from HG995357.1 coordinate 188,942, forward strand.
ATATTCGATATTTATTAAAAGATGGACATAATATTTATAATAAAAAAACTCGTTTACGAATTTGAAATGTTTATTAAGTTACACTATTACAGTTTTACTTACAAATGGATCATCAGTCTTTTGTAGATAATTAAATATTATTAAAACTAAAAAACAAATGAATATAGCTCTCTTTTGGCATTCTTAATACTATAAACTAAAAAATATAATAAAACAAATAAAAATAATCATTCTTCTGGAAAGTAACAAAAAGATAATATTAATTTTACGGCTAGGTAAGAATTTACTTTATAGTAGGTATTTATAGAACAATTTAAAATCTTTAAAAAATAACAAAATCTAGTTATATTTGGCACTTGCACCTACTTTGTCAAGAATTTCGTTTTCCTTAGAAATCATATCGTAAAATTCTTTACATGTTAATTTTAAATTGCATAACAAGAACATCATCTTAGCAATTGTATCTGTTTGTAGTCTACTGCGTTCCTTTGTCCACTGGGCGTTTATTAAAGAGAAAACTCTTTCAACGTTGGCATTGTGGCCTGGTATTGCAAAATAATATTCTGCCAACTTAAGCAGTTCCGAATAAAATTCTTCATTATTAAATGATTTAAAATACGAGGTCCACTTCTGATGTGCCAACAGCTTTTTAAAGTCAGAGTCATCTTCGTGTTGCTTTAAAAATTTTATGAAGTTTTGCCACTGATCAAAAAATTTATTGTCATTTAACTGTACATTTTTTCTAGACAAAGTGTCTATCGTTTTTGCCCCTTGTTCCCAGCTTGGAATATTAGCTAAAGTCACCCACTGAAAGTGTTTTAGGTCAGTACAAAATTCACTGGTCCAGGAATTCAGGTAATCTTTGGCAATATTGTACATTCTTCTCATGTTTTGTTTAAAATCTTCTACATCATCCCGACGAGCCTCCGATAAACGCCGTAAAATTTCGGTCACTTTCATTGGGCAAAAATTTTGTTCCAATCTTTCGTTTATATTTTCCACTACTTGCGAACACTGATCAATTACTTCATTGACAGAAATATCAGCAGTTTCAGTGTGTTTGATTCGGCTTTGGTATATAGACATGAAAGAATGTAAGAGCCATAAATAACACTCAGAGAAGTCATTTTCGAAAAACATTTGCAATGTTCTGGCCGGATAACTCAGTGAAAGAAAGTATGACTTTAATGGCTCGTACATTTGCAAGATTCTCTCTATGGCGGGATAAAGAGATAGCCAGCGGGTATTTGAATGGCTAAGCATACGTTTAAAATCAATTTCCAATTCTGAACAAACTTTTTTTAAAGCTTCAGTACGAACTGTGAAGCTGGCAAAATGGTTGTGCATTTGCATCACTATGCTGTCTACACAGATTGGTAAAGATTCGATTGCGTGATGTACGGAATTGCTGAAGATATGTGCAATACATCCAACACCGACCATATCATTGTTTTGAGTAGCTGATTTGAGTCTACTGTAGACGCTGTTGGTCCCACTTCTCTCTCTACCGCCAAAGTTAGTATTGGTGTTGTCCGCTGAAAAAGCTATTAATTTATCCAATAAGTTTTTGTCCGTCAAAATGGTGTGTATGTAAGTGGATATTGTTTCAGCAGTCTCGTTCGGTAAGGCCTGTAGCTCCAGTAATTTAACTTGAATTCCTCCCTTTTCAGGGTTGAAATATTGTATAAGCACAGGAAATAGCTTAATAGCACCATGGTTGCTACTATCTGTGGAGACGCTCAAGTATCTGATTTTTGACACTTCTTTTAACATATTTTCTTGGGCAAATGGGCCTAAAACATTTTTTAGGATAGCTTCAGCTTTTGAGCGGGAACAGGTTACATCTTTTGCGATTTTCGAATCTGGATATATACTCTTGCAAAGTGGAGCTGTGCAATCTAGTGAGTTAAATGATTCGTGATGTTTAACGGTATGATAAACCAGAGTAGCTTCTGTGGCCCGAACGCTCCGTTGAAGATTTAAGTTCGCATTGGATTCCATGAAAATATCAATTCTTGATGTAGATGCCGTACTACGAATCTTCATTTTGTGTTTTTCGGTATTTAAATGCTTTTCTAAGTCAGCTTTGCCCTTATTAGCAATGGAAATTATTTGATCACAAATTACACATTTTGCGTCCCATGGCTCTTTGCCAGATTTGAACATCTTGTATTGACTTTTTAAACTGTCAGAAAATATACATTTTCTTTTCGACATGACTAATAGAGAGATCTGAAACAAAGATGTTGTACTTGTATTTGAGGTTTGTCAATAACACATTAATGCTACAAATAGGAAAATATAAAACTAACTCACCAAAAATACGGTCGCCGCTAACTGAAATACTTAATTGTACGTGAACACACGCCAAGCACGCGCAAACGCCACGCGTTCCTAGGGCAGACTAACGGGCGCGAACCTGTCTGCGGACGGTGCGAGCAGCGGGGCGGGGTAACCACGCTCACGCACGCCACGCGCGGCGCGGCGCGAATCGCGGGCCGGAAGATAGTTTGCTCTCCGCTCGCCCTTGTCCGTTCGGGTCGGGCGCTCGTCCGCCCATCGTCGTACGAATCGCCACTCTGACAAAAAGCCTGACAAAAGCCGGACAGGCCAAACACGTACATATTTGGCCGGACGCGACTGCAAAAAGCCTAACATGTCCGGCTAAAGCCGGACACCTGGCAAGCCTAGGCATGTTATATAAGTTAGTTAGGTTAGGCATTAAGTTTAGGGCATGAATTATTCTGTATGTTCCTATGAGGGTGACATGCTCGCAAAGCGAACAAACCCTCTTTAATAAATAAAGAAAAAAAAAAAACAAACATTAAACTATTGACCATAATTCTATGAACCTTTATTCACTTCGTTTATTATTGTTTGTGAAAAACAAGTTCTAAGCTATCTTCTGCTTTTGTAGGTTAGAAGTGTATGATAGAAATTTTAACTTCACTGATAAATCATGTCCCTCAGAACCAGTACAAACCGAAGTTATGGTCATACCAAAAGACGATTATTATAAAGATATTATTTTTAACAAAAAATTAAAACCGACTTCCGAGGTAAAAACAATAATAACATCCTTATAATATGAACTAAAAAGTATTAAATAATTTTTCCTATCTCATGGTGCCTTTTTCCGAATTCGGCTAAAACTCAACTATTTCTGTACTCAATCTTCATAATTTTGAAGTCGGTACCAGATATAGCTGAATCCAGATGCCAGAATATTTGAAACATTTGTAACTGGCACCGACTTCAAAATTATGAAGATTCAGTACAGAAATAGTTGAGTTTTAGCCGAATTCGGAAAAAGGCACCATGAGATAGGAAAAATTATTTAATACTTTTTAGTTCATATTATACGGATGTTATTATTGTTTTTACCTCGGAAGTCGGTTTTAATTTTTTGTTAAAAATAATAATTTCACTCTTTTTAGTTACCTAGTAAAATCATCGCGTACTATACGTAGATTAGGGCCGATTCACACCGAATGGCAGAGGCGAGGCGAGCAGTTTCAGTGTCATATGATTTTAAACTTTATCTTCATTATTGTAATACATAGTATCGCTTGAGAAATTGACGCCGCCGGCGGCCGCAAGAGTCCACGAGCATCCACGGGCGGCCGTAGATTTCTCAAGCGATACTATCTATTACAACAATGAAGATAAAGTTTAAAATCATATGACACTGAAACTGCTCGCCTCGCCTCCGCCATTCCGGTGTGAATCGGCCCTAATACACCTGTATACTATTCTACGTATCTTATTACAATTTGTTAACAGTCACACTTACAAAATATAATATCAGCTGCAGATAATTTTGAACAATACATTTAAAAAAATCGAAGTGGACACGTGCCAGGGCTGTGCCAAACCGGAATTTTAGCAGCGCGGCAGCGGCGAGGCTTTCATTGTCATATGATTTTAAACTTTATCTTTATTATTGTAATACATAGTATCGCTTGAGAAGTCTACGGCCGCCCGTGGCCGTGATTGGTAAGTGTGACAGCTGTGCACTCTAGCATGTTACTTGTATTATCGAAGCAACTTACTTCTCAGAAGTAATGTCAAATGTGTGCCTTACGCTCTGGAGATAAGGTTGAATATTTTGTTATGTTCAATTTTGGTGACATTGACCCTGACGTGAAAATGATGATGATGATGATGAATATAATTTGTATAGTAGCATATGCTTTCAGTTCTTAAAACAGCGCCTAAACCCCCAAACTTGTATCTAAAAGGAATCCGGAGTTCTCTTAGTATCTTCGGAACCATAGTATACCTTGGTGCAGAATCTTGTGTTTTGGTAGCATATGCTTAGGATGCTTCTCATAAAATCAAAATCACCATACGTTTCCATATAAATTTCGAGGAGTTCCCTCGATTACTCATGGATCCCATCATCAGATCACCACTTTTGTGAACATGGTACCAAATTGGAGTGAAACCTAATACAACAAAACAAAAATTTCGAAAATCGGTTCACAAACGGCGGAGTAATCGTTGAACATACAAAAATAAAAAAATAAAAAAAATAAAAAAAAAATATCCACAGCCGAACATATAACCTCCTAATAAAAATATTCTTCCTCACCTCTGAAAGCACAAAATTTACCATACAAAAGAATTGAAGGGAATTTAAATTTTCATCCATATAAAGGTATCATCAACAAAGAAAAATATAATGAAAGAATACGGAATCTCATGCTTAATTTTACAGGCAGTACTATGCCTTTAAGACAATTATATGAACCTGCAAATCCTTATTCAATCGAGTGGGATCATGGCAGTTACAGTGTTTCATTAAAAAATAAAATTTTGGAATCCTTATATTTAATAAATGTAACCTTAGAAGATATTGAAAATATCGAAAGAAGCACTAGAATGCAAAATCAAAATGAAAATTGGTATCAACACAGGAAAAATTGTCTCACGGCAAGTAATTTTCATACAATTTGCCATTTGAGAGTCGAAAGCATGCCCAGCTTTGCAAATAACCTACTATCTAAACGGAGTGTATCAACCAGAGCTACTAATCATGGCAAAATTAGTGAAAAAGTAGCCCTAAAAAAATATTATGAAAAATATGCACTTAAGGTTAAAGAATGTGGATTATTCATTAATAAAGAGAAACCGTATTTAGGTGCTTCTCCTGATGGATTGCTTGGAAATGACAAAATCGTTGAAGTAAAATGCCCTTACTCCACTCGGTATTGCTCAATAAGTCCGGTTACTGTACCTTATCTGTGTTTAGAAAATGGAGAACTGCAAATAAAAAAAACACATCCCTACTACTTCCAGATACAAGGTCAACTGTTTTGTACTAATCGGGAATTCTGTAATCTAATCATCTATACATATAAAGATCTCCAGGTTGTGTATGTTACAAAGGATGAAATTTTTATAGCAGAAATGGTAAGAAAATTGGACTTCTTCTATGAAAACCACTTTGAAAAAGCTATTTTAAATAAATATTTATATAAGTACCATGCAGAAATAATAAAACCTTGATTATCTTACTCAGGTGTATTTATTTAAATTTAAAAACAATTCTTTCTCTAAAATTACAAAGCATTATACATAAAAAAAATATTTTGGAAGTTAGTGGCACATAATAACTATTAATTTCAGATTTAAGAATGATATATGTTTTTGTCAGTCCAATGAGTCTTTCAATATGCACTCTTTTGTTGGATAACTCCCTATCTTTTTTTAAATCATATGTGGAAAGTTGTGACGCCCCCTTTAAAAATGTGGGTATTTTAACTGTAACATTTTTTGAGGCAAAAATGTCTTGAACATTGAACCCTTTATCAGCCATAATTATATCTCCTGCCTGACAGAGCTTAGTTAATGGCGATCTTTCGATTAATTGCCTATCACTTGTTGCACCACCATAACCATCTGAACAATACGAAATCAGACCACCTGGAGTAGCACCAATCAGAAATTTGATTGTATTTTTGTTTTTATAGTTGCTAAATGTGGCCTGTTGTGATAGAGGGTTTGTTGGCTTACATATTGGCACTTCTGTGGAATCAATAATTATTCTTGTCTTTTCAAAATTCTCAAAGTTTTCTGGGGTATAGTATTGAACTAACTCTTGGGTAGGCCATAAGTCAAGTAATGACCAAGTATCATACATAAAATTTACCCAGGTTACAAATATATTAGATATTACAGTTTGACTGACACCAAATATTTTTGATAGTTCGAAATTACAATAGTTACGTCTCAATTTCATTAATGTTAATAGAAACTGGTCTTCCACACTTATAGATATCACATTTCCTGATTTATAACACAGATTATAAGCCATATAAGCCATAAATTTAAATTTTTCGTATGTTTCAAGTCCAGTATAAAATTAACGATCAAACGAACTTACCTGTACGTGAAGTTCGATCGTAATTATACGAGTGTTTCGTCCGAAGAGATTAGTATAATTAGAATATGAACACATAGTAGTTACGCCAGTGACTCCGCTCCAGGCACTATGTTTAGAGATTATAACTCTAAAAAATATAAATAAAAAACTTACAGTTGCTCTCTGGTATATACTTTATGGTCCGGTCCGCGGCTTCCTGTTCCGGTGTCTTACCTCGGCCAACCGCCATGATTCGACTTCATTCCTTGAGAGATATTTGTGATATTTCATCTATGGGTATACCTGTTAGGGAGGGTGGGTAATACTAATCTCTTCGGACGAAACACTCGTATAATTATGATCGAACTTCACGTACAGGTAAGTTCGTTTGATCGTTAACATTCTTCTAAGTAGTCTGTGGGCTTACATCCCGGACTTCGAAGATTGCCCATACGTTGACTTACGCTTGCTCCCCGGACTCAGAAGATTGCTTATACGTTTAACCTATGCACGCTCCCTGGACTCCGAAGACTGCCTATACGTTGAACTCGTGCTCGTTTACCTGGATTTTGAGTTGCTTCGCGATTTGGTACTTGTTGATCTGGAATATGGGTGGTTCAGATCGATCTTGCTGTGTGCCTACATGCGGTAAAACACGTAAGTAAACTGAAATATTTATAAGAATATAATATCCATAATATCATAAATAACCACCTTTGAATCTTTACAACAAGTTTTTGTCTTATACCGTAATGTTATTTTACATATTTTCATATCAGTGAACTTTAAAATCAACTGAGCTGTTCAGATATACAATGATTATAAAGGGGCCATGACTCTAGAAGATTTTTTCCTGTTTTGTACTCGCAGTCAGAGTGTAAGACTCTGCCAAAAAAAAAAAAAGTGGAAACACGAAGGAGTTTTTGGTGTTTCTTGGATTACATAAGTAACTTAGTGATCCTTTTACTTAATACTGGTGTTCGATTCGTTAATATCGCTTAAATGTCGTTATTATCACCTGAAACATGTGTCTAACCTAAAATTGCAATAATTGGGAAGTCCGTCTAGTTTTCATAAGGAAAGGCCGTCATATGCCGGTCTTGCCTCGAATCAGATATTGTCAACCTTTTCAAATATACATGTCTTTATTGTTAATTTGCATTTCAACTTAGGACTACTAAATCATAGCATTGCCCAAATTTTACTGCACGAAAAGAGCATACAAGAGGGGCTGATAAAAATTGCGAAAGTTATAAACAATATAAAGTAAAAAAAAAGAAGGATTTAGTTTTTTTAATATTCCAAAAACCAAAAATTATTTGAAATAATCAAAATTTGAAAAAAAGATCCTTTAAAAGAAGGAAATTTCCTTAAAAAAATCCTACCTCCCGGACCCTTAAAACCCAACCCTTAAAATTTTAATTGATCGACGAAATGAAAATGTTTGCAACCACTTAGACTTACGCTATGCCAGACTTGCCTTAAAATGATTTATAAAATTAATTTTCTCTGGAATGCGAAACTTAGTACCGACATCTTAAACACATATTCGAATGGCCGTTTTGCGGCTTTGCTAGAAACTGTTGTCATGCATTTTACTTCACAAGTTAGGGCTATACTGCTGCTAGAAGGACTTACCTCAAACTTTAATTTTGGAAAAGTATGCCAGACTTCGACACATTGACCTTAGTGGAAAAAGTGACATATATTGTGTTTTATTTGTGTATAAAATCAATTTTCACCAAGAACCGACAGTACAAACAATTACTGTATATATAAATTATACTGTCCGATTTTACATTTTATTAGTATTGTATTTGCAAATCGGAAAAATCCATGGGAATCGCAGACACACTAGATTTTCAATTGTTATGTGGCACCTGGGTGTCGCTTGGGGGTTGATGGGTTAAAAGATGCCGGCACTTCTCATAGACAAGTGCGTTGGCGAGCGCACTGACCCAATCACTGGCCCAATGTGTAGAATGGGTGTTGGCACATTGGCGGTAGGTATTTAAACATTGGCTGGGGCGCTTGCGAGCATGCCTTGCAGTGTCGGTAGCATCAAAGGACACTAATTTTCGCAAGTGTGAGGATTACTCACAAGCGCATTGGCAAGAGCAGCGCCAGTGCATTGGCGAATGTGCTTGCCTATGTGAAGAGGTGGCATAATATGATTTTTTTTTAAACTGGGGAGTGTGGCCTCTTTAGGCCCGCAATACACGTCAGATTTTTTATCGTATATTAGGTATTCATATAAATGTATGGCATGGGTGCCTTCAGACTCTAGTTCTTGATCTGTGCTTCAGACAGTCTGATCAGACAATCGGGCCAGACTATCGGATGAAAAAATCTGACGTGTATTGCCGGCCTTATACAGATTTCTGGCTAAATTTTAGCAATCTTGCAAATATCACCTGTACAATAATTTTGCTTGCATAAATTTATTAAAAGTAAAGTTTTCATTTCTCTATTTTTTAGGCAAAGATGATACTTACTATCTTGCATTCATTTCCAAACCCTAACAAAGAAATTGAGCGCTACCATTTATGGACTCAAGCTGTTGGAATTGATTCATCATCTGTAGATCCCCAATTTGTATATAAAAACCGCAAAATATGCCATGTCCATTTTGAAGAGAAATTTTTGACTTGGAGTAGGAGATTGAGTCCTGGAGCAATTCCGACTTTATTTCTAACAGGTAAGAAATAAATATAATTTAAAAGAGAATAAGCAGAATATACTTCAATACTATTTTATGACGACCTCTGTGACTCATTTGTTGATGCATTGTTAGCGCAAACTGGGGGTCGCGGGTTCAAATCCCGCCGACAGAACAAAAAGTTATCTATGTTCCTGGGTCATGGATGTGTATTAAATATTATGTGTATCATATAATAAAAATCTTAAATATAATATGTATAGTATAAAAATATTGAATATATTTCTGCTGTCTGGTACCTGTAACACAATTCTTTCGGGTACTTATCACGGGGCCAGACTGAGGTGGTGTGAGGCATCCATAGATATTATTATTTTATTATTAGATAGATAGATAGATAAACACTTTATTGCTCACATAAACAATGGGTATATAATCAGACTTACAGTACTTAAAACTAAGACATTAATGTGGGCAAGGGCGGCCTTATCGCTATAAGCGATCTCTTCCAGGCAACCCTGCAGGGCAGGAGAGTTCAAAAATAAATAGATAGCAGGGTAATTATAAGTCATAAATGGATTACTTAAAATATGTACTACATTGAGATAATTGTTTAGGCTATATATATTATACTACGGACAAATAAACATAATAAGTTAAACTATAAGTATAATATTTTAATCTTTTAGACATGATGATAATAATTATTAAATAAGGAATTAAGGTGTATTACAAATATATATAACATTACTGCTTATTATATAAAATAAAATAAAAAAAAATTAACTAGTACTTATATTACTATTTTAAAAATTTAGCGTGTGACTTTGTTCCAAAGATGTCGATGTAGATTCGATTTAAATATGGCAAGTGATCTCGAATCACGGATGTCGCGTGGAAGATCATTCCACAGGTGCGTAGCTCTCACAGCAAAGGAGTCTGCAATGTATCCGGACTTAGCTATTGGTACAAGAAGCTTATTATTATACGCTGATCTTAACGTACGCCCAGGATCTGGATCATTGCTACGAAGACAAAAACAGTCCTTAAGGTAAGAGGGGGTACGTGGATCAAACAGGATATTGTATAATAACACAAGGACATGTTCTTCCCTACGGAGCCTGATGGGCAGCCAACCAAGCTGCTGACGGTATTCAGAGACATGGTCAAACTTGCGCAGCCCATACACGAACCTAATGCAGACGTTTTGCAACCTTTCTAGTTTATTTAGGTATTCCTCATTAAGATCTATAGAACAAACGTCTGCATAGTCTAAAATTGGTAGAAGTAAGGACTGAGCAAGCTCGACCTTAGTCTTAATAGGGAGTAAATTCTTCCACCGGTTAAGTGACCCCACCGCAGCAAAGAGCTTACGACTAACCTGAGAAATGTGGTGAGACCACTTAAGGGCCGAGTCAAAATAAACACCCAGGTTCTTAACAACTCCACTGTAAGGCAGTGTCACATTATCAAAAGATATGGTAGGCAAAGAATTGTAATCAGGCCGGTTAAGTTGTTTCGATCCTCCGATAATTATAATTTGTGACTTGGTGGGATTGACAATTAGGCCATGAGTAGGGCATGTAATATCGGACGATTTTCAATTCCGATACTAATTTTCGATATCGGACCTCAATATCGGAATTCCGATATTAATATCGGAATTGCATATTTTTCGTTGTAAAGTTGGATCGTCGGGCAAAATAAACTTATTAGAAAACAATCAAATCCTTTAATAAAGTACAAAACTTAGTTTTTATTATTTCTGTCTAAGTATCAAATCAAATTGTCGCATTATCCTATCTAACTTTAATTAAACATAAAACAACTCAAAATTAACATAAAAGTAAAATTTGCAAGCAAAATCAAAATAATTAGGAACAAAACTCAGTCTTTATAATTTCTGTTAAAATACTAAATCACAATTCACAGTGTTATATTATCCTATCTTACTTTAATTAAATTAACTCAAAATCAACAATAATTTAAAATTAGCATATAAAATCACAATAATTTGTAACAAAATATTAATCATGGCTCGGTATACCTGTCTATTTAGTTTTATATGTACGCTTTTCTTGATAATATGTTCTTAAAAACAACAAAGCATCAAGCATTTTATCAGATAGAGAACTTCGTATTTTGTTGCAAAAATACCCAGCAGACGAAAACACACGCTCACTCTCAACACTGGTAGGCAAAATTGATGCAAGATACGTGTATGCCTGCGTCAAATAAACACCTCTTTCTCCTTTATTGTCATATATTGCTTTCTCCGTCATTACAAACCCCATAAGATCAAATTCGCCAGACGCAGGCATTGCCCTCTTTATTTCTTTGCATTTTTCTAGTTTTTTATCGAATTCTTGTTGCAATGTCAGCTTACTCGTTGTAGCGAGACGAGGAGCTAGGGGCTCATCATCTTCATCAAAAGATGAAACAGCCGTCGTCGTCGATTCCTTATCAGTTTCGAGGGTGCTACTTAGGTTTTCTTTATATTTGAGGCGTTTTAACATGCTGACGATAACATGACATATTTGCTCGCTTGTGGGTTTGAGAAATGTATCATCTTCTGAGTCACTGTAAAAATCTTCGGCGTCATGAAGGTAATGTAATACTCCTGCGATTAAAAGTCTTCTTTCTTTTATTCGGTTTCGTAAGTTCATAGCGAGACTTGAACTCAGATATGTATTTTGCTGGTCGAGTTTATTTAGCATCAATTTAAGTGCTGTGTCTGCTGTATACAGAGTGGCATCACGTCGGCAAATAGATAGTACAGTAATTTTTACCACTTCCAAACTATTATGTATTTCGGTAAGCGTCTGAATTTCTCCATCTGTGAAAGATACATCTGATTTTATGTCGATAAGGAGCTTGAAAATGCAGTCTTTCATTTTTAGGAATGAACCTATCATGTCATTCATGCTGGACCATCTTGTTCGACAGTCTAACTGCAACTGGATGTTTTCACGAAACTCTTTAGTGAGGTAAGCTCTTAGAGCATCGGCTTTGAGAGGTGACTTTTTGATCGATCTTATGAGACGTCGAACTTTGCCAATTACTTCTTTATACAATCTTGGATCAGCAGTACGAGCTCTTGTATTTTCTACTTCGAATCCATCACCCTCTGTTGACAAATCATTATCAATGTCGCTTTCTGAATCTGAGCGGTTTGTGGAGTCATGGTGATAAGATGATTCTATTTCAGCTTCGTCTTCCGTCGTTTTATATAAGGTATCTATAACGGCGAGCTGAATTCCGTGGGCGAGGCAAATTTGATGGTAGCCGGGTATGTATGAACCCATTTTTTTCATGACGCTGGCGCCATCGGTTGTTTGACTAACAATATCCTCCTCAAGAACGATACTGAACTTGGCAAGGTGCTCGCGCATTGTAGTTAGAGCTACTGTAGCTGTCATAGATCCCGTTATTTTAACTAGTCCAAGATTCTTGAATTCGAATCCTCCGAAAGCTCTGCAATGAAGATTTATGTTCATGTATCTCCTGTTTCTAAGAGAGGTCCACTCGTCTAGGGTTAGTGTAAATCTTTCTCCGTGTTCTTTCATGGACGCTATGATTTTCACTGTTTCACATTTGAGTTGTTCGGCATGTTCGAAAACCATTTTTGAAATAGTGTTTGCTGTTTTAGGTAAATCGTATCCACTTTTTTTAAAAAGTTGTCGAAGATCTTGGCTTTCAGAAAAAAATCGGAAACTTGCGCCATTTAAAGCAGTCATTCGAGAAACAACAGCTTCTATTGAATCTGAAGACGTGAAGTAATCAGTCAGTTTTCGTTTTTTAAGTGTTGTCGTCGGCTCGAGTGATACTGATGTGCTTGGAGTGGTACTAGTCGCGGTTGAAGAAGGTTCATCTGTAGAGTCGCCAACAGCAGCAATGTTCGAGTGCATCGTACGTAAATGTGTGTGCAAGCCAGTAGTAGAACCACCGGTGGTTTTTAATTTTTTTAAACATATCTGGCATTTAGCGGTTTGGCCGTCATCGGATCGATTGAAAATGATCCCATACATTTGATGAGCGTTTCTTTGTAAACTCTGTGTAAATATCCTTCTTTTTCGATGAAGCCCTGTAAAGAAAATAAAATAATTCAAACATACCTTAATTATCGAACTTCTATTTGACGAAAAACTTTAACATGTAGAAATTATTAATGTTAAATTAAATTGTTACCTAAGACGTAATGAAAACTCAAAACTGAATAATACTCTATAATAAAATCCAATCATCAGCCAAAAAACTTAAACGTAACTGTTCCCGCTGGAGCGGGACGGACATAGACGGCTATAGATCGGCTGTTATTGACAACTGTCATCTTGACAGTGACGCAGTCCACTCTAAGCTATCGCGCCGCGAAGTAACGTTAATCCTAAAGCAGAGTCACAACATCAACCACTTTGACATTGGCAACTCACTACGGGGCCATTTTTAAAAAGAAGAAGAAGAAGTAACGTTAAAATACAAAATACGAAAATTTTCTCTCGGCTAGCCGGTCGGCCCACAGCTCGCGATTTAACTCGTATTCATCTCAGCTCAGTGCAAGTGAATATAAACTGATAGACAAAAGTGTCAAGTGTCCTGTGATCTACGGAACCTGTCAGCTCATCTCCTCAAGTCGGCACAATCTACAATACAGAACCAAGGTATTTACTCCTATCTCCTCTAATTCTCCTCTCTAGCGTATGTGAGGGCTTCGCCTTCACAGTAACACTATTTATATTAATTGAAATATGTAAATAGCACTATAAAACACTGTAGTTTACGTCTTATTTCAAATTAAACGCTGTATAAGCTTTGAATAGTTATACAATGTTTTGTCTTCTTCAATCCAATTAAAAATGTCACTTGTGTGACAGGAACAAAACACTGTATAACTATATAAAGCTTATACAACGTTTATTAGTAAGGAGCTGAATGTCGTACATACAAGAGGCAAGACACGCTCAAAAATACAAATAGGTATCTGTGTTTAGAGTTTAGACGGTTAATTAAATACACAAACCCTCTTACTAATAAAATCTTCTTACACATCCGTGTAACGCATGAATAGTTAAGCACGGTGTTTGGGTTACACACACGTAACACAGGGTTTATACAGAGCTCTACTAATAATCAAATGATAATGACATTTATGACTTGTGTAACTAAAATCGCGTTATATACCATAGACTGTAGAGTGTAGACTCAAAGGAAAACGTTCAGGAATTAAGTAACACGCTATCTGATGTTCGGGTGTTGATGACAAAAATTGATGTAAAAGTTATGTTTTTATGAACCTGGTAATTATAATTGGACACAAGATTGATATTTAAACATTTTTAGTTAATATTAATCAGTAGAGTACGTGAATTTCGTTAAACACAGATACCTATTTGTAAGGATTAAAAACGAAGTAGAGTACTTACATCTTCTGGCAACGTTGCACATTAGTCACTCAAAACACAAACACGTCTTCACTCACTATACGCTCATTGATGACTGAAAGGATCACAAAATGCTTGATATGTATGCGAATGAGTGAATAAACGATAGATGCACTCAGTGAAAGAGTGAGACATACAACGCTACAAGGAATGGCAGCTCTTGTATCGTGTACTGTGCGCGGCGGTGTATGTGTGCGTGCCGCATAGTCAGCGAGCTGGCAACAGCTAAGTTTTATGGTACCTACACAGATAATTAATATTATGAATATTTTACAACTCTAGCCGACAATGACGCGCTTAAAAAGCTTAATTTTTTACTTAAACAGAAAATTCTTTGATTCCGATATTACGATATTAACATCATCGGTATCGGAATTTTCATATCGGAACATTCGGTCCGAGATTCCGATATTATGATATCACGAGATTCCGAGATTCATGCCCTAGCCATGAGATTGACTCCACCGAAGGATCGTTGCAAGATCTCTATTAATTGCTACAATGGCAGATTTAATATCATTGGCGGGAGCGTGGGTGTAAATTTGGAGATCATCCGCATAAAGATGGAAGAAGCAAGATAGGAGGGGAGTGAGGAAATTAATGAATATGGAAAAAAGGAGAGGAGACAAAATACCACCTTGAGGCACGCCAGCAGACAACCTGCAGAAACCAGACATCTGATCATTGGCCCTTATACATTGGGACCTACCAAAAAGATAGCTGCGGAACCATTCAAGAACAGGATCAGAGAAGTGAAGTGCGCCTAGCATTGCTATCAGTATGTCAAGGTCAACGGTATTGAAAGCATTGCTAAAGTCCAGTAGAGCTAACACTGTAAGTTGCTGATTTGACATGGCTCGGCGCACATCATCAGAGACCTTAGCTAGAGCAGTAACCGTACTGTGGCCGGGTCTAAAACCAGATTGGAGAGGACTGAGCAGACCGTTGTTATTAATAAAGGAGCTTAGTTGTTGATATACAAGGCGCTCGAGGACTTTGGATAGGAAAGGAAGAATGGATATGGGCCGGAAGTGAGAAGGAGACGTAGGTGACTGAATTTTTGGTATAGGGATGACTGCCGTTTTGCGCCAACAGCTTGGAAATGTACTAGAACTGAAGGAGAAATTAAAAATGTGACAGAGGATAGGGAGTGTAACGGGGAGGGTAAGGGTAATCATTTTTCGGCTTATACCATCAACACCCTGAGCGTTCGACTTGATAGCTGCAATCGTTTTCTCAATTTCAGGCACAGACACAGCTCTAAATACAAAAGGAGAAAACGGAGGATCAGGTGTGGGAGATGACAAAAGGGCATTTATGGATTGCTGTTTAATGGAGGATGGGATGGAACAAGTAGTGGCAAAATGATGATTGAGGGCATCGAGGTCAAATGAGGGAGAAGGGGAGGACTTTGGTTTACCAATTCCTAAGGAGTTTAGGAAAGACCATACCTTAGCGGGATCTCCATTGCTAATTGAAGAGTGTATGTGGCGTCGCTGTGCATCCCTACACAATCTACTGCATTTATTTCTCAGCTCCTTATACTTTTTATGGTTGACTTCAGAAGGACTGTTTCTAAATTTGATTTTGGCTGAGTTTCTTTTAGCCATAAGTCCTTTTATCTCGTCAGTAAGCCACGGCGCAGGCAGGTGTTTTAGCCTAACAGGACGTAAAGGTGCATGTAAATCAAAGATCTGTAACAAAAGTGTATTGAGAACTTCCATCTTTTCGTCCACAGTATAAGCACTATACACCGACTCCCAGCTGATAGCCAAAAGGTCATCTTTCAGCTTATCTAGGTCAATTGCGTTGAAGTTTCGCTGCATGACAATACGAGGTTTGGGCTTAGGACAACGGATTTTATAGGAGAGGAAGATTAGGTCATGGTAGGAGAAGGCTTCGGCATTAAACTGCCCATGTGCACTAACGTGATTCAAGGAAGAGACTATAATCAAATCAAGCAAAGATGGGGCGCAATTGGGAAAGAAGTGTGTAGGGTTAAGAGGAAGGATATTAAGATTGACGGAATTAAGTAAGGAACGGAGTTTGGTTGCTCGGGACATGTGTACGTTGTCTTTGTTGACTAGACAGGTATTAAAGTCACCCATTATGATAGTGTGATCTACATTAGTGACATTTTTTTCTAGCAGAACTTCAAACTTATGGAAATAGTCAATATGTAGCGAAGGACAATAAAAAACTCCTAGCAAAAGTTTAGTATGACCAAACAGTACCTCTATAAATAGGTGTTCCGAGGATTCTGTGTAATCGGAAGGAGATTTATCAAGGATCTTGTAGGAAAGGTGATTTCTAAGATATATAGCTACACCACCGCCACCTTTGCCAGTTCTATCATTCCGAATAAGGACAAAGTTAGGTAAGGAGTATGAGGTGGAAGGGAGACAAGGCTTAAGGAAAGATTCTGAGACAAGGATTGCATGAATATTCAGATTTTTGGAAAAAGTACTAAGGAGGTCAGGATAGTGTGCTGGGATGCTCTGGGAATTTATGTGAACTGCATTAAAATTCCTTGCAAATGGTGCGAACGCTGTTTCTACAGAAACATCAAGAGACTGTGAGATGCTCTGAAAACTATCATCTGAGGAACGTGAAGTTAAAGAAAGAAAGTCATCATCCGGAAGGTCGTCATCGCTATTATTAACTTGCATGGTAATAATTTTATTAAATAAAATCTACTTATACCTAAACAATAATAATATTATAGTGATAATATTATAATTTTAAAAGCAAATAAGTATTTATGAGCCAAGTATATATATCAAGATAAATATAAATAAAGTTTATTATTTCACTCTGCCTGCCTACAGTGCTTGTTTTAAAATTATCAAAGTAATATAAAATAAAAACATACAAAACTTTATTGCAATTAATAAAGGTACATAATATATAATTATATTTTGAGTCAATACGAATTCTAAAGAAAAATTAAATAATTACAAAACTTACTAATGTATGCGTTAGGAATTCCCAAAACACATGCATTCCTAGTGACAAGGGAAAAGTGCAACCTCATTATTAGTGTCACAGTTATTTTTTTTTTTTTTATTTTTTTTTTAAATTCCCCTATACATAATACAGGACAATTATCTGCGTTTTTATTTCCTTATTACACTGATTTATTTTTATTATTAAGTACACTTTATTCTTTTTAACAAGTTATTTTACTATCTACGTTTTTTACTTTACTAATATTACTATTACATTCCTTATAATTTATGACTATATATTTAACGGTATGTATTACATTTTGTTATCCATTACATTCTTAGTTCTCTATTACCATATTCTGTTCCATTATTGACAAATTACATTAAATTACCTTTTACGTGTAGCATCTATACATTTACACTTTAACATTTCTATATTACATTTATTATATTACATACCACAGTCACGAGTGTCCGATTTTGCGTCTATTTTAATACTTATAATTACAACAATTATGGTATTACACAGTAATGGGAGCCATTTTGCGATGAAATTGCCAATTGGTGTTACACATTGCCATAGTTTTGCCGATAGGTATTTTAGGTAATTTTAATTTAAAAACATATAATTTACAACATTACATCACAATTTACTATACATGTATAATTCAATGGTACAAATAATAGATTAACATAATCTATTATTTATTACAAGAAGTAAAAATATAAAATAATTAACATTTGATACATAGAACATTATTTAAATATTTAAAATAAGACATTACAAATAACTATATACTAACAACTTAACTACTGCGAGTTACATATGTTGTGTTTGCTACAGTCCAAATACATACAATGTGGTTGGCAGTGGTTTTTTTTTTTTTTTTTTTTTTTTTTTTTTTTTTTTTTTTTAATATAATAATTATAAATAAATTACACTTTTACACACACTACACAAATAACGAATTTGATTCTATACATATGTTTTATTAATTCGGCTTCTTACTATTGTTATTATAAATAATATCAATATTTATTACTAACAATCATGGCATTACATTGGCACTATATTTTATAAGCGGCGGTGTTAATTTGTGACATCAAATGTTTGTTGAGTGCTGTGTAACCACGTGGGTTCCACATACTCCTCGTCTTCAGGTTCGTATGCCACCGCCGCTCGCGCTATGGCGTCCCATTTGCGCCGAATCGGACACTCCATGCTAAACGCACTGTGTTCGCTCTCTTTACCTTCTTTCTTACAATTAATACAGCAGGGTTTTTCACCTACTTTTAGCCCCTCACACTCCGACCTGTGGTGTGGTCCGGAACAATGGCCGCACCTCGCCTGGGCTGCGCTTTCGGTGCAGAATCGCCTTCCATGCCCATACCCTAGACAGTGCGAGCACTGTATTAGGGGGGACTGGTCGGCGACTCTCACCCTCTGCATATCTATGTATGCGCTCCCTTCCCTGGTGAAGCACTGCCATATGTCCGGAGACACCTCAAGTACGACATGCTCCGTGCGGGGGTCTCTTGACTTCCTTCTATATTTAACACGTACCCTGTCCTCATCCCCATCCAGAACATACTGTATGAGGTGCTTGTTCTGATTACGGATTGCGTCACAAATGTCGTCATCCGTATTCGACTTCAGCACCCCATACAGTATGATCTGGGGGTCCTTATTCCTTATTGTCTCAACCCCGAACCTATCTACTCCACTCTTCGCTAACTTTCTCTTTGCTCTATCTCTTTCGTTTTTGTCCCTAAAACCTATTATTACTTTCCTCTCTTTTCCTCTCCTTATTCTCTCTACTTTGAATCCCTCTTTTTTCGCTTCTATTATCTTTCCTACACTATCCAATATTTCTTGTCCTGTCATGTCATTTTCTTTGTCTTTGATCGCTAAGGAGTGGACAGTTATGGGGCCCGACCGCACAGGTGGGGTTTTCACCACCCCCTTCGCTGCCTTGGCCGCATAACTCTCCACTATCTCAATAGTGTCACAGTTACAACTGACTTAAAACATATTTATCAGCATAAAAAATAATAAAAAAAATAATAATATAATAATATGACTGATAACATCTATGGCAACTCACTCTGGACACCATAACAAAAAGAAGAAGTAATGACAATCTAAAAGTGTCAGGTTGTCAAATGTCAGCTGACAGATGATAGTTCACAGTAGAAAATATTGGATACTAATTAAACAAGCTTCTTTTTAATAGCATTATTCGCTTCAGAAAATATAAGTTACCTTCTAAATTACGAAGTGGCCCACAACCAACGCGCGTCTGAATAATTGTATCTCAGCCACTAGTTACCTTCTATGTAGGCCACAGTAAATATAACTTAGCATGGTGATTATTTTTTAGCATCTAAATTTATGGGATGCATTCAAATAGTTAACATCTAAAATATTAATATATGGCACCAAAATAGTAATACTATTAGCTTCTAATAGTATAATTTAGTATGTTTAAAATATAAGTTAACCTACATTAATCGATTGTTAAATTTACCTAAAATTATCATTGATGGCGCGTGGGGCGGGTGAATCAACAAATGGCCTATAGCTGCTGTCCACCTTCGATAGTTAGTGGACTGTATTTTTATAGTCTCACGAATGCTGGAGTTAGGGGCAGATAGTAGGAAGGAGATTTCGTGCACTAACCTTTGGTCTTCGCGTCCACAAACGTTGGCGCTGAACAGCACGTCTGGGGCCCCAGGAAACACTCGCGAAACACTAGACGATGCGGCACAGATGGAAATCAGCAGCGTACCAGTTCTCCAACGTCCATATATTCTGATAGCGGTCAGCGAGGACTTGACGAAAACGTCTATGTCCGTCTCGTAATGAGTCAAAAATTACACTGTCGAATTCTCGAATTATCTTTTATCCCGAGCTTCAACGACGATAGGCGAAAGTGCACGAAGGAAAGGGATGGAGATAGGTTAAGGGAAGCGCGTGAGACTATATTCATATTTACTCGGCCTAATTAAATAATTTAATTTGTTATCCTTTATTTATTTATTTATTTAATTATAATACGAAATTTCACAATATGAAATGTAATAATTTCATAGTACTCAATGGTTAAAGTTATGCTAGATGGCGTTACCATTTCCCCCCGCCCTTAAAGGTTCGCCTTTAAAAAAAAAAATAATAATATTATATACATATACGGTATATCTAAGCTATATCAACTTAATAGTACCAGATACATATTATGTGGAACATAAATATTTATTATAATAACTATAGCTATTGAAAAAATATATATATAAAGCTTAATAAACAAGGCAGAAAGCGAGCGTTAGCATTATTGATTAGGCAGAGGACACAAACGAACCACGGGACGCAGGAAAACACCCTTAGCGGTCTTAACTGAAACTACGCGAACTACGCCATCCTTACCGGGGTGCAATTTTTCAATAACGCCTAGCGGCCAAGCGAGAGGTGGTGTATTATCAGTTATAATTATTACAATTGTACCTAATGCAATAGAAGGAGAGGCCTTATTCCACTTTTGCCTCACTTGTAGCTTATGAAGATATTCTAGTCTCCATCGCTTCCAGAAAGACTGGACTAATTTATCAATTAATAGATGTCTATGTAATAGCGTGACGTTCCTTCCCTCTACATCGTGCGCGGGTAAAGAATTTAAAGGTATAGCGAATAAAAAATGGTTTGGCGTTAAAGCGCGTGGTTCCGACGGATCGGAACTTAAAACGGTAAGCGGTCGCGAATTTAATAGACATTCTATCTGTATGAGAAGAGTATTTAACTCCTCATAAGATAAAAGTTGTTGTCCTATGACCTTATTTAAGTGGGTCTTAATGACCTTTACCATGCTCTCCCAACATCCACCGAAATGTGGAGAAGCAGGGGGTATGGTCTTCCAAATAATTCTATTCTCTAATAGTTCCTCTTCGAATCGTGGTTTATACTCTTTGTCTAGGAAACGATAAAGGTCCTTTAGATATGACTGTGCCCCTACAAAATTCCTTCCATTATCTGAGTACAGATACTGGACGGGACCGCGGCGAGCCAGAAAGCGCTTCAGGGCAGCTAAGAAGCTATCGGTACTTAAATCGGTGGCTATTTCAATGTGCACCGCGCGAGTCGTAAGACTGGTGAAAACACACAAATAAGCCTTGTAGCTTTTTGCTCCACGACGTCTTAATGGTACGTATGAGATGGGCCCTGCGTAATCGCAGCCCGAGTGTGTAAAGGCCTTTATGTTTTCTGTAACCCTGCCTATGGGTAGGTCAGACATAAGAGGAGAAATAGAACGCGGTTTTAGTTTAAAGCACTTGTTACATTTAAAAACGCGATGACGTATTATACGTCTAGCGGACTGGATCCAATATCTTTGTCTGAGTATGGACATTAAAAGCTCTGGACCGGCGTGTAAATATTTTTTATGATAATAGTCTACAATTAAGTCTACAATGTGATCATGACGCGGCAATATAATGGGATGTTTTTGGGAAAAACTTAAATCGGAGTTTGAAAGACGGCCTCCAACGCGAATAATACCGTTTTGTAAAAATGGCGACAGTCGTTGTAAAGCGGTAGAGCATTTCTTACCCTTGCTTAAATTATCGAAATCGTCTGCAAAGTATTTTAATTGTAAAATGCGTATCAATCTATTTTCAGAGAATTCTAAGTCTGTAACTGATATGGTCGGGGAAGTTTTACATGGTAGCAGTTTTGCGAATCTGAAAATGTAAATCATAGTGCGTAAGAGCTTTGTCCAGGAGGACATGCGGAGCGCAAGAGAATATAAAACAGACTCATCAACTTCTATCAATCCCGTGTGAGTAAGCGTTTTTTGCTCAGGTATGTTTAAAGTAGAAAAATCATGTACCTCGTAAATAGGCCATTCAGAGGAATTAATAGCCCAACGAGGCCCACGGAGCCACAGCGGATGACTAATCAATTGGGCAGGAGTCAAGCCGCGGGAAAGGCAGTCGGATGGATTTTCAGATCCAGCAACATGATGAAAGTTATCAGAAGAAATATTATCATTTAATGTTACAACCCTATTGGCAACAAAGGTATGCCATCGATGCGGTGAACTTTTAATCCAAAATAAAACAACCTTAGAGTCAGTAAAGGCTAAGACATTCATTTTGTATCGCGGGTTAAAATTATCGTAAACGATGCGAAGTAATTTTGACAATAATACGGCAGCGCACAACTCCAATCGCGCGATAGAAATAGTTTTTATTGGAGCTACCTTTGACTTTGCGCATACCAGTTGAACAGAAGAACTGCTACCTATTTGTAAATGTAAATATACAACAGCGCCATATGCCTGCTCGCTAGCATCCGAGAACCCCAGCAGAGTGGCGACACTGCCGTCAACGACACCTAAGTGTCGCGGAATATTAAAGCGATTTAGTAATGGTAATTCTAAACAGAATTGCTTCCAAGTTTTAACAATATTGGGAGGAGGCTGGTCATCCCAATCGAGTTTTAATAACCATATCTGTCTAATAAGCAATTTAGCGTAAAGAATAATAGGCGCGACAAACCCCATTATATCCCATAATCGTGCGATGGTAGATAAAATTATGCGTTTTGTGCATTTGCCGTCTGGCGGAGAAATTTTGAAAAAGAACGAATCTGAGGAATGCGACCAGAGTAGTCCCAGAACCTTATGTTGATTAATTTTATCAAATTCCAAATCAGACGGAAGTTTGTGCGATTCTGGTAGGCTTTGGAGAACTGAAGCGGAATTACTACTCCACTTCACCAAATCCCATTGAGCACCCTTAAACATACTGATCAGCTGGGCGGCTGCGGTAACTCCCTCTTCTTCTGTTCTCACGGAAAATACTAAATCGTCCATGTAAAGCGACGACGACGCGATTTCAGCGGCAACAGCGTATTTATGCCCGTCATCTTCTATCAACTGTTTGACGGTACGTAAGGCGTGAAACGGACTAGATCTTAAGCCGAAACAGACCCTCTTAAACTCATATATTGTTATTGGATCGTTTGAATTGAAGCGGTAAAGAATACGTTGGAAACGACAATCGTTTTCCTTAACAGCGATTTGTAAAAACATCTGGCGGCAGTCGGTGGAAAGTGCGATAGCAAAAAGTCTAAAATTTAAAATTACTTGAAATAAATCTCCTTGTAAATTAGGTCCACTGTGAAGGATATTATTAAGATCTACACCTGAGCTAGTTTTACAACTGGCGTCGAGAACGACACGTAATTTTGTCGTGGACTTATCTTCACGGACAACACCGTGGTGCGGAATTATATATGATGGAGAATTCAAATTACTAATATCTGGTATCGCGGGAACTAAATAATTATTTTGAATATACTCAGATATAACATTGTTATAAGCCTCTCTCAATCGCGGCGAGGATTCAAGTTTTCGTTCTAAACAAATAAAGCGTTTATATGCGATATTATATGAGTCTCCTAAAGAGAACACATCTTCGCGGAACGGCAAAGACACCGTATACCTACCACTGACGGGATCTCGTTCAGTGGTAGTTTGATAATGCATTTCACATTCAACGTCATCGGGACTTTGAACGGGCGGAAGGGAAAGCTCTTCTAGTTCCCAAAATCTTTTAATAAAAGTATCGATAGAAGCGGGCGAATTAATTTCAACAGCGCAACATGAAGCTAACGCGTGAGCGGTATCTAATGTGGGCGCAGAACCCATTAAAATATATCCGAGTACGGTTTTTATAGCGGGCGGAGCGGTCGAGTTGCTGTGTACAACACCAGGCAACAGTAAATGCGGAAACAGCGAAGCCCCGATTAAAACATCAACGGAATTCGGGGTTGTGAACGTGTCGTCCGCGAGCGGTAAATTATTTAAATATGAAAACGCGGACTTATCAACTAAAGCGGAAGGCAAGCAATCAGTTATCTGATCTACAATTAAAGATGAAATATCAAATTTATTATTTGTATTATATTTAGAAGAAAATTTAAAAGAAACCTTTCCTGTAATAACTTTCTTCGAGCCACCAATACCCTTGACAGTCGTTTGCGGTATATTGTGAATGCGAATATTCAAACGTTCACAACAATTTTTAGTTATAAAATTACTTTGAGACGCGCTGTCAAGTAAACAGCGTACCATATGAGAGTTACCTTGCGAGTCATAAATAAAAACTTGTGCGGTGGCTAGTAAAACCGTCGTGGGCGCAATACATTCGCGGCGCTTCATGTAGTAGTTGGGCACCGTACGCGGAGCGCCAGTGCGAGTCGCACACAACGCAACGTCCGAGCGCTCAGTGGATAAGGCTGTCCGCGCGGGCGCGGGGACGGGCGCAAGGTTCGGACGCGAGCTCCCTTGCGGCACGGTAGCAATATCGTTATGGTGGCGGTTCGATTCCGAATTGAACGGGTTATAATTATTAAAATGAAGCAAAGTGTGGTGTTTAAGCTTACACACTCTGCAGTTTGAATTAGAGTTACACACAGAAACTTTATGTTTTATACTCAAACAGTTTACACAGGCGTTAAGTTCTTTAACTAATTTAAATCTCTCACTGGGCGAAATATTATTAAAAGAAGGGCATTTAAATAAATGTTGATGTGTTATATTATTACACAGACAATTAGACGTAGTATTATTATTAGTTGTAGTGGTATATGTTTGCAATTTGTTCGACACTGGCTTACTATAATTATTAGTACGAACGCGATCGCTTATCTTTTTATTGTAATTATTGTGCGTTAGTGTACGTTGCAATATTTTAGACTGATTCTGAATAAAAGAAACTAGGCTGTCGAACGTCGGAATAGCGGATGAGTCATTCAATCTTTCAAAGGTATTTATAGTATCAGAGTCTAACTTTCTTAATGCGATATGTAACAGAATAAAGTCTGTAAGATCCGGAATTTTTAAGTTTTTTAAACCTCTAACGGCAGTAACAAATTTATCCATAAATAAATCAATATTATTAGACGATGTGCTAACAATATTTTTGAAATCAAGTAATTGGTCTATATACGAGGAAGCGAGTAAGCGTTTATCATCGTATTTATCGATGAGCGTTTGAAACATTAAGTCATAATTTTCTGCGCACGGCGTTATTCCCGCGCAGGCGGCTTGCGCCTTGCCGGTGATTCTGCCAAGTAAATAATATAATTTTTCGGAATCCGTGAGAGATTGGTTTTCGTGTATGGTCGATCTAAAGCTGGCATAAAACAATGGCCACGATTTTATATCACCATCAAAGGACATTAATTCTATGGGCGGTAAGCTAGGCATAGTTTTGCGCGGCAATGTTTCGTTGACCTTGGGCAAACACTGCGAACTAATATATTTAATACGACCGTACAACTCTTCAAAGGAAACCAAACATTTATAATTAGGTGTTGCTTCGGGATTAATCGTCAATAAGCGGTCATTATAGTGATCTAATAGTTGTGTAAATTCGTTTCGCAATGAACTTAGCGTTGTAACGGAACTAAGGAAGCCTTCCTTTACGTCCTCGCTCGTGTGTATAATTTTCGAAGTGTCGTAAATACTTTGAACACGTTCGAAAATAATATTACGCTTTGCTTCGAGTAATTTAAGTTCTTTGTCGTGGATTACTGTAGATGATCCCTTTTTACTCTTAGATTCTTCCGACATTGTAAAAGAATATTATGCGTACAAACGAAACTAAATTAAATACTTTATATGTAAGTATCTAAATCGACAAGCAAACCCGGTTGGCAACGCGAGTAGGTACCTATCTATTCGTATGGTGCGTTACAAGTGTTACAACTTACAAGCAAACGCCAACGGCGCGACAACAAGCGGCGCGGCGGTAACAGATTTTTCTAGAATGCTCGAGTATAGGAATAGGTAGGTACGAAGTACGAACTTATAATCCAAATTTACGACCTTAGATATGTATGAAAATTAAGTTTCAATTAAGAAAGGCAAAATATAATTATTTACTAGTTATTTTAAGCGTTTATATGGGTAAATTATATATGATATGAAGGTACTTATAATGTTACGAGAATATTATACTTGGGTAGGTAGTAATATTTAAATACGAATGAAATATACTATTTTTACAATTAAGTAGGTGTTAATAGCTTGTGCAATAAGGGCGGGCGGTATTTAATTTAAAGCCGAATTGACCATGTAACATGGTTCAATCATCCGGCTCGAATGGAACCAAAAATATGATGGCGCGTGGGGCGGGTGAATCAACAAATGGCCTATAGCTGCTGTCCACCTTCGATAGTTAGTGGACTGTATTTTTATAGTCTCACGAATGCTGGAGTTAGGGGCAGATAGTAGGAAGGAGATTTCGTGCACTAACCTTTGGTCTTCGCGTCCACAAACGTTGGCGCTGAACAGCACGTCTGGGGCCCCAGGAAACACTCGCGAAACACTAGACGATGCGGCACAGATGGAAATCAGCAGCGTACCAGTTCTCCAACGTCCATATATTCTGATAGCGGTCAGCGAGGACTTGAATAAAACGTCTATGTCCGTCTCGTAATGAGTCAAAAATTACACTGTCGAATTCTCGAATTATCTTTTATCCCGAGCTTCAACGACGATAGGCGAAAGTGCACGAAGGAAAGGGATGGAGATAGGTTAAGGGAAGCGCGTGAGACTATATTCATATTTACTCGGCCTAATTAAATAATTTAATTTGTTATCCTTTATTTATTTATTTATTTAATTATAATACGAAATTTCACAATATGAAATGTAATAATTTCATAGTACTCAATGGTTAAAGTTATGATAGATGGCGTTACCAATCATCAAATAGTATACTAAAGCCACTATTATTACATTATGAACTATTGAGGACAGACAAATAAAACACTTTATTTATAATAATCAATTTGTGTATTGAAATACAAACATTTATAGTATTAATTAAAAAAAGTTAAACTTAGCGCGCATAATTTCGAAATTAAAAGAAAAAGAAACATTACTGGATTATTAATGCCGCTCGCGCTTTAGTTGGCCTTCCACGCTTTCTTTTTAGTCCAATCGGCTGTGCTTTTGCCTCTAATGGTGGCATTATGAATTTCAGTCTGATTGCTAGGCCTATCAGATGCTTGCAGAGGTATTTGCGATAAAAATCAGGACAATCACAGCAACCAGTAATCCAGTCAGTCTGATTGTTTGGTAGCGTTACTTTCCAAAATGAAAAAAACGATTTTTTTATATTCATCAAAATGCCTGAATTTTTTCTCAGTTTGATTATTTTTGGGCGAGTCTTTGCCAGGAATGAAATATGTGTTGCTGTCTGGCGTTGATTGTACAACTCTAATTTTGGTATCAGTTTTAGCCCATTGATATCCGGTTGTCCAATCACATAACTGCAATTCAGGTTGTGTCGCAAAGGTGTCTTCTGTCGCTTGTTGTGACCAGCTAGTAATCATTTCCTCTGCCACCATTAAGAAACGGGCCAACGGTATACGCTCGCGGAGGGTGTTGTGGTCTTTTATAACTCTGTTAAAGGACTCGAGTGCGTTGTTGGTCGCTGGTGATACTGGTGCTGCACCCAGATACCAGTTTGGATTTTTTAACAGCCATTCTTTTTTAAAATAAGTGACAAATGTTTTTTGATCTTTCCATTTCTCCAAAAATAACTCCGAAGCAGCAGAAAACACTTCAAGTGATGTAGCTGATTGAAGTGCATCAATATCTTCCAATATATGTTTTCGAATATTCTTTTTTGTCGTTTGGTCCAATTTAGTGACCATTTTCTTCTTAGCGTGAGCCCAGCACATTTTCACAATCGTTTCTTCTCCAAACACTTCACGAAATGCGTTTTGTATACTTTTCGCAGCGTCGCAAATTAGGATTTTCGGTTCAAAAGTATAAGAAAAAATGGACAAAAGATTGCTCTTTAATCCTTGAAACATCGTTTTAAAATCAGCCTTACGTTCATTTGTAGATATTGTCAGGCAAATCGGGTGAAATTTTCTGTTTTTATCAGTAGTTCCCACTATCAATACCGGGAACCCCTGCCAAATCAACTTATATGTTGCATCTGCATGCAAAATATCAGCGACAATACATTGTTTCAACAAGTTCTTTGTAGATAATACGATGCGAAAACTAGGCGGATCACTATCGAAAATATAATAGGCTATTACAAAAACTTCGTCCACGTTATCTGGCACATCAGTGTGTTTAATTATCCATTTTTCCAATTCTCCTAAAGAAATAGTGGAGGGTCCATATTTGATACGCCGGCGATCTGCTAAATAGTTATAAAGCTGCCTTTTTGTAGGTATTTTAAGTTTAGAGTTTTTTTTCAAACACTCTAAGATTGATTTCGGCTTTAGGTGTAGGTCATACAGTTTGTTGATTTCAGATTTCGTTTCGTCACAAATACCATAACTGTAGTTACTCTTAATAGAATCGTGATCATGTGCGCAATCTGTGCGATAAAGTAACACTGCTTCTGTATCCGCCTCAAATAGCAAATATATTTCTGCGGCACACTGTACTCCTTTACGTGGTACTTTGTTGCATCTATAAAATCGTTTTTTCCCGTCCATGGAGTCGTGTGTAGTGCGTACTGCCCACGTATTCTCTGCACTCACGGCTTCATTGGCGGTACTCACACTCGAAAATTTACTTTTAAATATCCAATTCCTAGATTCACCTCGCTTTTTTTTCGACGGTTGACCTCCTTCCGATTCCTCATCAGAACAGTACAGAGGTACTTCGTTTTCATTATTAGATGTCATAACTATTTAAAACTTTTCGAAAACTTTAATTAATTAATGACAGATGAAACAATTGCAATACGAACGCACGAACGACAATAAACAAACATGGTGAATGAATGAACAAGAAACGAATGGCGCTCTCTGATTGGTGCAATCGGCCGGTTGCTGTCATGTCGCGCATTCGCGCCGGTGGCTATTTTCACGATAAAAGAATATGAAGTATTATTTTACATGTTAAGTTATATTATATGTTGTTATCTATTGAAGCTCGAATATAATTTTTTTGAGGAGTTTGTATTGAAGCTGTAAAACGTAAATTGGTGACGAGTCAGAAATTTCGTGGCCGAGTTAGTAAATTAGTTGGTAATGTATAAATCAGTAGGACAAGTAAAAATAATTGTTGATTTTGCCTTGACGCTTTCTTTAAGATTTTTAGTTGGCGTTGTAAAGAAGATGAATTACTTCATTAGAGGCTATCTCATTTTCTCGATGCTTAGTTATTTAATGAGAAGTTTGACCAAGTGGCCAAAAAATAATTCTGCGGCCGTATTTATTATTTCTCGAAAATATTTAACGGAGGTAAACACTAAACAAACAAAATAAGTTATAACTCGGGCGAATTAACTTGACACCTGGTTCAATTGACGTTTCTCTAAAGTACTGAGTGCAAAAAAAGTTTTTTTTATTTTAAGTTAAGTATTTCAAAAAAATAACGTTACCGGAACTAGTTATTTTTATAGGGCTACACTAACCACAGTATTTTATGCAATTATTCGGCCAAGTACGAGTAGGTTTCGTAATTGTGCTTCACATGTGAAAAAAATTGTAAAGTTTTCCCGCCGTAAAAAATAACCTATGTGTTAATCCAATGTATTAATTAACTACATACCAAATTTTATTAAAATGCTCCAGTTGTTTAGATATTTCCTGTTATTTTATGCTTTCACTAAGCAATTAATTTTAAAAACACCATTTTATGCCCAGTACTCACATATGATTTTGCTCGATCGAGCAATTACGTAGCCCACGGCTTGGGCTTTTGTCCACACGTTCAGCATTGCTCGATAGTTAGGAGGTAGTTTTACTCCAAATCGAAGGATATAGATATATTTAATTCCATCGAGCCGGCTCGATGCGAGCCTTCAAGCTGTAAGTTTTGCGGTCCACACGGTGGTTTTTGCTCGATATGGAGTAAAACTATCGAGTAAAACCGTATGTGAGTACTTAGCATTACAGTAACAATATCTACAATAAATGAAACAACATAGGATATTATGTCTAGACTAAAGTATCAAGATATTACTAGCTATATGACCGAGCTGCGCTCGGTATTCAAAAAAAAAAAAAAACATAAAATGACTTTATGAAAATGATTCCTGGGTAGATCGATTTATCGCCCCCGAAACCCCCTATATACAAAATTTCATGAAAATCATTGGAGCCGATTCCGAGATTCCAATTATATATATATTTATATACAAGAATTGCTCGTTTAAAGATATAAGATAAGATTACTTAAGAATTTAAATACATAGATTGATCAAATAATAACTTTTAGAAAATTATTACAAATTGCCATATTATATAAAATTTATTAAACAATATTTATCAATTTTAAGAATAAGAATAAGAAACGTTTATTTTGCACATCACACAACACAATATTTACAAACAGACTAAAGAACAAGGACACAAAATAAATAATCTAGCATTATATTGTGTGATGCCAAAAATGGACCCCAGCTCAGCATTAGCAGCGAGTTGCTGCACTGATTTTCTGCTGGGACCAAGGTATGACATCACAATAATATAGTACTTAATGGCAATATAATCACAAAACAAGGAGCATACTAAATTAAATTATTAATCTAAGTACTAAAATATAAATTATTAAAGAAAATAAGTAACTAAAAAAATAAAAATAAAAAATATATTTTCTAATCAATTAATTCTTCTACTCCAGACATCCTTCCTTCAGACTCGCTTTCATCACTTTCATCGTCGTCGTCCCCCTCCTCTTCGCTTTCCGACGAGCTATCTTCTCCTCCAAGGGATATAATTATTTGTCGGACATTCTCCTCTTGCAGTCTATCTTTCTCCCAGTACTCCGCTTCCAGTCTTTCAACATGGTTAACCTCTTTTTGCCAATCTGCTACTGTAATGGATTGAATAGCTTCTTTTGTAAGTCCCTCTATTTTTCTTTCTAACTGGTCAATGTTTTTGTCTGCCACCCTCTGTTTGACCAGATTCCAAATGTATTCTATTGGATTTAAATCACAGTGATAGGGTGGCAGACGAACGACTTCGTGACCATTTTCTTTTAATAATTCATCTACGACATACTTTTTTTGTGGCT
The DNA here is from genome assembly GCA_905333045.1 of Lysandra bellargus. NCBI lineage: Eukaryota > Metazoa > Arthropoda > Insecta > Lepidoptera > Lycaenidae > Lysandra > Lysandra bellargus. The sequence goes on from HG995357.1 coordinate 220,414, forward strand.
TATTCGAGCTAATCAGCTGGTACAACTCCGGTCTTGTCATTTTTATATCAAAGCTTATGTTATGAGTTGTTAACCAACTTTGCATTTCATGTTTTAATGCAGATTGGTGAGGTACTTTTTCTTTTTGTGTTGAGTGGTACGGTGCATTGTCGATTACGACTATGCCGTTTGGAGGCAAGTTGGGCACCAATTTTTCATTTAACCATTTGGTGAAATTTTTAGTGTCCATTTCATGGTGGTAGTCCCCAGTCTTGCTTTTACATTTATAAAAAAGCTCCGCCCCAGGGATAAAACCATTTTCGCCACCCGCATGGACGAGAATCCAGCGTTGACCCGGATTTGTGTTTTTCATTATGCTGGCATCGCTACTATTTTGCCAGCACTTCCGTACCGTATAATGGGAATGTATCCAAGTTTCGTCCAGATACGTGACCGGTTTCTTGTCTGCTCCAAGTTCTCGGTTCTCTTTCATACGTCTTAAGTAACGAGCTCTCCAGGCCGCAATATCTGGTTTTTGTATTAGTACTAATCGAGCGTTCTTGCATTTTTTAAATTTGTATCCTAATTGCTCCCTTAAAATAAGACGCAATGTGGTTCTTTCACCTGAAAACAAAAAGCAGGCTTAGTAACAGATGATAGGAGGACTTTATTATACCATGTAATAAATAAATTTATTAATTACCAAAGTTAATTAGTATTATAAAATATAAAATATTATTATATCAGTCATTAAATAGTGGAGAAATACTATTATTTTTTGGGTTTCTAATGTGATGTCGCAAATAATTACATTTTTTTCCGCTTACATTGCTAACGCAGGCAAAACCATATGAGATTTATCAAGTATTGTAGACAATGAAATTTTTTTAAGTGACTATAACATATTTTATACCCGTGCGAAGCCGGGGCGGGTTGCTAGTTATTAATCATAAAAATAAATAAAAGTTCGGTAAATAAAAAAAAAATCTTTGATAAATATAAATTAAAATTAGCTGTTAGCTGATTAGCTGGGCTAATTCAGTTAACCGGCTTACACAGTAGTACAGCCCTATTATATAATAAAGGAACAATTAGTGACAAAATATTCAAATATTAGATATTAATAAAGATATATATTAAGTAATAAAATGAAGATACACACCTGGAAAATTCAAATCCCTTTTTGCAGCGGCCAATATCTTTTTCAGGGTAGGGACTTCTTTTCTGACTGTATAAAAACTGTTTACAATATTTCTTAGAGCGACCAAGTCAAAATTATCCAAGGCAATTTTTTTGCACTTGGTTTTCTCTTTTTGCCAGGTGTCGACGGTTGAACTGGGGCAGATGTTGACGTACCAGACGTTGAAGGCACTGGCGATTCAGATTTCACCTAAAATAAAATAAGAAAAAGCTTTATTTATTAATTTGAAATACATAGCAAATTCGCAAAACATTATAAAATAAAATTCATATGTAGGTAATATTAGATAACTGTTAATTCATTGACAAACTAACTTTAAAAGCAAAATGTTACGGATTTAAAGTTATACAACATTAAAAAATATCGATAAATCTCTACCTTGAGACAGATTTATTAGCATATCGCCATGAAAAATTCCTTTTCTAGTATTTTCACATTATTGTGATAATAAAAAAACAGGAATTTTATAAAAATATTTTTATAAAATTTCTGTTTTATAAGTGTCGCAAAATATAGAAAATAACAATGAGAGAGTGAGACCCAACACCAAAATACAAAAAAAAAAAAACGGGATAGCACAGTGGTATTTCATTTAAAATATACAAAAAACTGTACTAGTCCTGGAGAAGCTGATTTAGTCGAAAATGTAACTAACCTAAATTAGTAAGTAAGTAATTGCTGCTTATTTACGCAAATTATTATTAAAACCAGTCGTGAGTGACAAGTAAAATGCTACAATATGTACATTGTACGTACAGTTCTTTACCTGCTCGCCTTTTCTTTTCTTTACCTGCTGGCAGGGACCCGACCAGGCCGGTTTCTAAAGGCGAGCAGGTAAAGAACTGTACGTACAATGTACATATTGTAGCAATTTACTTGTCACTCACGACTGGTTTTAATAATAATTTGCGTAAATAAGCAGCAATTACTTACTTACTAACTTAGGTTAGTTACATTTTCGACTAAATCAGCTTCTCCAGGACTAGTACAGCTTTTTTGTATATTTAAATTAAATACCACTACTATAATTATTGTACCTTTCTAAAATCACCATTAAACAAGCAACTTTTTAAGCTACAAAACGCTACGTAACCATCTGAAGTGCCACCATAGTGGCCGGTTTACACGTATTAAGTTGATAGGTAGTAACTAAATTCTAATTATTATCTAGTTTAGTACTTACCAAATTTTAACTTGCTACTTGCTACTTTTTGTGTTTACATGCAATTCATAACTTAAAATTTAGTTAACTACTTATCAACCACAAAACACCTGTTACAAAAAACCTGTTAGCCAGCCACAAAACACTGGCTTTCGTTATAGGAGGCCATTTTTAAAGGAGAAGAAAATAGGTACATAAAACTAATTACCTGTTTTTTTATTCTTAGTAATGTACTTTTTGATATCCCAGTTGCAGCGCAGGTTCTATTGATAGGTTGATCCACAGGTATTAGAAACTTCCTATTAATTTTAAGATGCTCACGAGCTTCTTGAGCACTTTTAGTAGGGTTTACGGGAATCACTACTTTGCTGAGTTCTTTCTCGCGTTCAAAAAAAGCCAATACTTTGAGTATTAAAGCTCTCTCTTTACTATGGATAGTTCCTACCATTTTGATTTAATATGTATATACCACAGACGTACGGCAATGTTCAAACGTTAATACGGATAACAAAAACTTAACAAATTTAACGTTCAAACGTAACAAATAACACAACAAAACTCAACAAAAATCCAAAAACAATAACAACTACTAAAAAATAACTCCGAAACGCAAACTCAATAACACACGTGTAACGGTAACAGATATGCCATGGCAGGTAATCTTCATACCAAGAAGCTTATACCCTAATGGAGGTTTCATAGTGAACAATAGATTGAAGATAAAAAATATGTCCTTGGATGACGTCATTGTTATGTGCTATCCCTTTTCTTTAGGGTAACCAAAGTTTTGAATATTCTAGGACAAACAAGTAGCCTTATTTTTGCCTTAACTATTAGTACGGGAGCCCTAGAACAATTTTTTTTTATTACGCACAAGCTAATTTTTTGTGGGTAGCTTTATTTTGATAAGACGAACAACATCTTATTTGCGAAAAATCTTGAAAGTGGTAGCTAACAGAGATAGAAAGGATTATGAAATCCTTTCTATCTCTGTTAGCTGCCACTTTCAAGATTTTGAATTGATGGTCCTAAATTTCTAAAATATGGACTGTTTTATTATATAGGGTTCTGTAATCAACAAAACTTGGTTGACTACTGAACCCTAAAACGGAATCCTAACAAGCTGATTTTTTGTATATTGATAGGTTAATAGTTATATAGGTAATTTAAGAGTAGCATTATCCTACAAATAGAACAATCCATATTTTAGGACCATCAAGTCAAAGTATGAAATCCTTTCTATCTCTGTTAGCTACCTCTTTCAATATTTTTCGCAAAAACAAATGTTCGTTTTATCAAAATAAAGCTACTCACAAAAAATTTGCTTGTTAGTAATCAAAAAAATAATTGTTCTTGGGCTTCCGTACTATACAGGGGGAGAGCCTTGCTATAATTTACTAATTATTCTAATGCCCGGGCCGCACCTGTGTAGTGCTTCGTGCTTAAAACGATACCATATGGACGATCTGCGTGTATCGTCTTTTCTAAACTCTAATGGTATCGTCTCATAGCACAAAGCTTCGTACGATAGACGCATGTGCGGCCGAGGCATTAGTCATACATATTTTATTACAAGCTTTTTTAGCTTCACCTGTCCGTTCGTCCGATGTTTGTTGAGAGAAGCATTGTTCAAGCAGAAGCAACCGTTAAGCTGGTAGAAGGGGGGGACACTGGACTCTAACGATTTTTTCCACTTTAAAACTTAATATTTCACAAATGGATCCCTAAATCGGAAAATGATCTATGAATACTCATAATATTTTTTAAAAACCTATCCAACGACACCCCAGTCCCCACACGATGGGGTGGACGCAAGAAAAAAATCATCCCCGCTTGATGTGTAGGGAAGGTACCATAAAAAAAATTAAAGATTTCATATACTTACCATTTTGTCGGCATCATTTATATGTGTATTCATGCCAAATACAGCTTTGTAGGTCCTATAGTCTCTGAGTAAAACCGCGGTCAGACAGACGCACGGACGGACGGACAGACGGATGGACAGACCGAAACTATAAGGGTTCCTTGTTGACTACGGTACCCTAAAAAGTTCACTTTGAACAAACTTTTATGAGCTGCTTTATTAATGATTATTGGTTACGATATTCTATTTGAGGCTTTATATTTTATATTTTGATACGTGTTTTAATGAAAACTACAGATTGTTAAATGCGCGCGAATTCGAATTGGGGCGGGGCGACGAATCGTTGCGGTCAGGTGAGTTGAGCTGCGGACCAATAGCTAACAAAAGTGAATAACTAACAGAGATAGAAAGGATTTCATACTTTGATTTGATGGTCCTAAAATATGGATTGTTCTATTTGTAGGACAATCTTACAAAAAATCAGCTGGTTAGGGTTCTGTCAGATTAAAGTTTAGAATCATGCCCAACGATTTTGATGGTGAGATGGGTTGAGGAGGAATGGGTTGGATGAGGAAAAAACCCCCGTACCACTCCCACCCTCAGGAGACCCTCCATTTATGAGAAATTTGCATTTAAAATTTTCGTAATTTCGAGGTTGGGTCATCTGTTCTCTGGTATTTACGAAGTGTTTTCAAGGCATCGCAAGGCTGCGGTGAGTGGGGGATTTCATCATTCCGAAAGTATATAATCCAAGGTTTCTTGATAAAAATTAGGTAAGTAAAATTATCAAAAATCACTGTATAGTAAGTAAAATTATCAAAATTCACTGTATACTGTCTATTAATCGTATGGGTTTGGCTAATAAATATTTGGCTTCTTCTTCTTCTTCCTTTTTTTTTAGTTGGCTTTTGGCACTGACACCGGGGGTGTACTTTGCCACATACAAAGTTATTCTTCTTCATAATAATTTTCATCATCGTTTTACTATATCGTCATGCCTAAAGTCTAAGTCTAAGGAACTCCGTGTTACCCCAATGCGATTTTTTTGGGTTAGGTTAGATGGCTAAGGCGGGAGCATAGCGCATCGAAGCTCGTGGTTATTTTTTTGTGAACCACCCAGAAGTAGGAGCCCCGCGTAGCGGGGTTCCGTCAACTCATAATTGAAGCCAGTTGTTTTTTTACGGGAGTTTTTTTTTTGGTAGATAGCTGATGTAGTCAGGTGTAACTTCGGCTACTTTTTAACCGACTTCCAAAAAGGAGGAGGTTATATTTTACTTTTTTCATATTTGTTTGCGGACTATCCATCTTTGTCATTATACTATGTTGACGCGGACGAAGTCGCGGGCAACAGCTAGTCAATATATAAAAAAAACTAAATAATATGCAAATGTTTTATTAAAAATAGATTAAAAACCACACATTTACAATCAACAGTTTTCATGGCTTGAGAACATATACCAGCTGGCGGATTGGAGCAAACAGGTAAAACAATAGCTTCTTGCACTTCCACAATTTGTTTCTTTTTAGGTGGTTCATTTTCATCGAGCTGAAAGAGGTAGCAATGTGAGATGAAAATGTAAATGATAATCCAAGTCTCAAAGTCAGCCATAAAATTTTAATGCTTACTTACATATTTTTCAAGTATTGGCATTACTGACGCTTTAGCGCACGAAGTTTCTTGTGAGCTTGAAGGAATATTAAGACATTCCTGAAAAAAAAAGTGATATTAAGAAGAGGAAGACACAACTTTAAATGATTAGTTACCTGAAGTAATCTCATTTCTTTATTCATACTAACATACTATCTTCATCATCTGTGTGTCTGTCTTTCTGTCTGTTGCATGCATGCTTTACAACTGAACCGATTTTTATGAAATTTGGCATAAACATAGATAAGATGTTGAGAAAGGAGATAGGTTACTTTTTACTGTGTCTAAATACATAGTTCCCATGGGAAACGGTACAACCTAATTTTACCACAAGGAAGCCGCAAGATACCTCTAATATTTAGTGAATTAATTCACTATTAGAACTTACCAATGTTTCGCAACACCCACATATCTTTGGTGTAGCAGATTTCAATAAGCGGCCAGGTCTATTGATATCATAGTCTTCAGATCGAAAGTGTAGGCTACAAATTCTGCCAGAGTTATAATAATTTGATTTTAATGGTATTTTAGATAACCAAGCTTGCCTCAGGTCAGGGTCACTAGGGAACCTGTAACGTAAAATAGGTGCCATAAATGTAAAATGCTAAGTAAAGTATTTAAAAAAACCATTAAAATACAAGGACAATCCAATCCAAACTACCTAATAGTCATCCTAGCCTAATATATAATACTTTTGTTCATAACACCTTTTTCGGGTAATAAATCATTTGCAGTTATATGTACGAACTACGAGGACAATCCAATCCAAAGTACAGCTAATGGTCACCCTAGCGAAATGTAAAAATATTTCATATAATTATCTTACCCGTGAAATTTTACACCACAATTTGGATACCATACACTTTTGCAACCTCGAACTACACAACTCATTGTATTTGGTTTAAAAATAATAAGCTTTATTTACTTGTAAAAAATCGAACAGAGACGCTGTCAACAACCGGCAGCCATAATGTTTTGACTACGTTCTGACATTTGCTTGTGTTGCTATTAAAAAATACTAACAATAAAAAATGGGAGTAATGTGAATAAAAAAAAACATAAGTTTATTTTTCTTTTTGCTTTTGATGTTATGCAACCAAAAACCACCCTTGAATTATTATTTATTTAATTGTAAGGTTTTTTTTAATCGTGTATATGGGACGTATTTTAGGCTTAAAACTAAAATTGATTTTGTTATTAGGGAAAATATAAAACGCTTTGGCAACTCTGTGTTTTACAAGCGAGCGAGTGAGAACTATCAAAAGAAAAGAACAGGACATAACAAAAAGGTCAACAGAGTTCAAATATTTGATCTTCACTTTTTTGTTCTGCATGAAACCTCCATTAGGGTATAAGCTTCTTGCTTCATACATAAAAAACTAGCACTTAGTGGCTGTCATAGACAAAAGAAGACAGTGCAAGATTAGAAAGTGACATTTACCTACCCTGCCCTCTTCCCCCTTTCGAACGCGTGTGTCAACTGTCATTCTGCCAGACTGCCGCCATTTTGTCATTACAGTTTTGGTGTTGTCGATAGAGTGAAGTTCTGCGTTGATTAATTTCCGTAACTTATCCTCATCTTCAATTCATTGCTGTAATTGGCGTTTATTTCATAAACTCCATAATGTTTCGTACGTGCTGTGTGGTGAATTGTGGTTCTAAACGAAAAGACGTTGTTCTCCATTGTTTTCCATCAAAGACTGAGATAGGACTCCAAAAGTGGTTACAGTGCCTTGGTGATGATGGTGACAATATTCAGTGTCTAAGTGAAGCAGAAATCAGTAAACGTTTTGTATGCCAAGTTCATTTTGAGAAAAGATTCATCACAAAGAAGAATCGTCTTCGCATTGGCGCTTATCCAACATTGTTTACAAACAATGAAATTGCTACTGGTATTCCAGAAAGAGCATCGCTTGACACTGGTGAGTAAAGCGTATTGTTATATTATTATATTATGATGCACGTATTGTTATATATTATTATGGCCGTAATTCAGATAGTTACAATTTTCAATATTTTTTACTATACTTACAGAAAAATCATGTTGGTCACATACTGCCCTCATATGTTTTTTATTAGGTACTCATTAAGATACTATACAATAAGTGTAAAAATTTTTGTCAAAAACTAAAACTGTCTAGTAGATTTTAGTGGAATATAGTAACAATTTTGGTATATGGAGTCACAAGTAATTTACTTATACAGTAAACCTGTTAAGTTAGCTCAGTTTTGCTGTACTATAGCTATAGCTATATGCCCTGTGATAATAATAAGTGAAATTATTTTTGGGTTTATGTTGACTTATTGTAATTTTTTTCAGAAAATAACAATCCAAACACTGATCACTGTTATTGTAAGAAGAGGTACCATGATGACCACAACTATAGTAAAAGTATCTTATCTGGTAAGTTAAACATTCCTCTCTTATACTACTTTTTTCTCCAAATTCAAATTCTTTATTAAGCATACAATAGTATAAAAGCTAAGTAGCATACAGTAATGTGTAAATATTGATTTCAATGAATTTTACCATACATAATTTGGTGTAGAATGTAGATCTTATAGTTTATTCAATAATCATGTTAGCAGACTAACAAAAAAGTTTTTATTTTAAAAATAATCATTGTCTTAATTTTTTGTTTTATTTTTTCAAACTTGATTTATTTTTTGTAGAAAATTACAAGAGAATAAGAACTGAATTTACCGCTGCTTTGCCTGGTAAGCAAATCTCAATATTAACATTAAAACACAATACATTTTCATTAAATCCTTTTACTTCACAATGACTCTTTTGATTACAGATGTATCTACTTCAAATTATGTGGAACAAGTTCCAGTACAAGTCCTTAATTCGCAGACAGGTAATTTTAAATAACTAATAGGTAGCAACCTCGTTGTGCCCATATTAAACACTACACAATATATGTACATATTTTCTTTCTAATATATTTCTTTTTATTGCAGAAGTCATGCAATCTATTTACAATACTATTGAACAAGTCGTAGTACCTGTAGATTCTCAGCCAGGTATTGTTTTATTTCTTAGCAACTTATAGTTAACACAATCAGACTAATGAACAAATAGATTATATTAACATTTTTCTATTCTTGTAATTGTTGCAGAAACCCATCCAACCACATCTGATACTGCTAATCATTTGAGTAGCAGTCCTAAAAGAATATATCCACAGCCAGTGTCAGGTATGTTTCAGTTCACTTGCTTAAGTAATTATCTATTTCTTATAATGATTATTCAACTTTTTGTTTGTAGGTGATGTTACATTGCATGTAACAACTCCGAGAAGACGCCCCAGAATGCGTATAAGCAGAAAAATTAATACATTGACACTAAACTGTCAGCGTATTTATAAAGAATTTTGCAAATCTCAAAAACAACTTCGATTTAGTCGAAGAGCCAGAAGAGCAATAAAATTTAATAAGCATAATACATTTGAAAACATGACAAAATCTTTAAACCCTATTGCAAAAAAAATATTGTGGTTGCAAATCAAGCAATGCACAAAAAAAAGTAAGGGTAGAAGATTCACATTGGAGGAAAAAATTATTGGACTCTCCATCATGAAGCAAAGTCCAAGAAGTTATAGATTTTTACAAAAAATTTTTATTCTTCCGTCAAAAACCACACTAAATAAGTTGGTAGCCAATTTAGATATTGAAGCTGGAATCAATCCTCAAATTTTTGAAGCTGTCAAAGAAGAGGTATGTGCTAGCATGTATCAAATATTAATCCATACTAATATTATAATAAATGGGAAAGTGTGTTTGTTTGTTTGTCCTTCCTTAATGACCTAAAAAGCAACCAATCGACGATTTTTGGCATACTTAGTTGAAAGGATGGAGAGTAACATAGGCTGCTTTTGGTCTTGGAAAAACATCATGTTCCCAAAATATTCTTATTTTAACGCGATTTTCGCGTTCCACATAAGCGAAGCCGCGGGCAAAAGCTAGTCACTAATAAAAGTCATTGAAAAATCCATAATATTAGGGTTTCTATGTATTTTCTTTACTTATTTTTTTTTTCTATTTGCAGGTTGACACTTGGGATGCTAATAAAAAATACTGCTCCGTCATCTTCGATGAAGTTGCATTAGAAGCAGGTCTTCACTATGACAAAAACAAAGATAAAATTACTGGTTTAGTCCAATTGGATGACGAAACCGTAGATGATTTTGCAGATCACACTCTTGTGTTTATGGTCAGAGGAGTCTTGCATAAATGGCAACAGCCACTGGCTTTTTACTTTTGTAAAGGTGCAACATCGGCTGTAAAGTTGAAAGTAATCATAAAGAAAGTGGTCTCTGAAATAATAAGTTGTGGACTGTTCCCACTGGCACTTGTTTGTGACCAAGGAACAGCTTTTTGCTCTGCCTTAAAAGCTCTACAAGAGGATACTAGACGGGAGCAATTAAAAACTAATAACCCTGTAACTGGTAAGTTTTGGTTACGTACCTAATATTTTTACTATTTAGAAAAATTAAAATACTATTAGAATTTACAACTATTATAGTCGGTATCAAAAGTTTAATTTAAGTATTATTTACAGATGGCGTCATCATAATAAATGAACACATTTTAAGTATTATATTTGACCCACCGCACCTCTTAAAAGGCATACGAAATAATTTTCTCACCAAAAATATAAAGTATGAGGGCAAAATATCCAAATGGAACGATATCATTGAAATGAGACTACTCCCAAAGTTAAATGATGAACATGTTATACCTGAGAAAATAAAAAAGATGAAGGTAATTTTAAATATGTTATCAGAAACTCCAGCTTAGCAAAAAAAGTCAGTAGTTGTATACTAATATACACTTTAAGCATACAATGTTAATATTATTTTATTCATAATTTTAGGTAAAAAACTGCCCGAGTCTTCAGCAAGTCTGTCGCTGCAACTCTGGCTTACACTGCTGAATTTTGTAAGTAATCATAATGTTCTAAATTGCTCATACTAAGCATAAATATTTATAATACAATATCGCATGATCAACTATGTGACCTAAGATTAAAAATTAAAAGTTTCATACAAACTTATGCTTAAAATGTAATTTAATTCACTATTTCTTTTAGGGGTTTTTAACTATGTCACTTGAGGACCTCCAATGGAACATTTAATACTTCTAGTCCTTCAACTATTCCATATTTACATCAATCATTTTAAAATGTCTAGTATTTTATTAACTTTTTTGTTCTAGCTCAATATGGAGATGGAACCTCTGTTAGTTCTACTTTAAAAAACACCACCGAAATTGTTTCATTTTTTGACGACCTTTTTGACTCGGTGAATGGAGCTGCGATATTTAGCAAGTACTCGAAAGGAAAGCACTTACGAAAAGCGGTCACAAATAAAAGTGATCATGAAAATTTTTGGAAAGAAGCCAGAGAAAAAATTAAAAAAATTACTTTCGTAGACAGTACAGGTAAAGAGACGGTTGTGCCTTCTTTAAAGAACTGGATAGTTACATTGACAAGTTTTGAAAGAATATGGCAATTTTTAAAAGAAAAAAATATAAAGATTATGCGACCCAGATATTTAAATTCAGACCCGATAGAAAACTTTTTTGGACAAGTGAGAGCATACAATTTTAGAAACAATGACCCAAATTGCCATTCTTTTAAATGTACATTTAAAGCGCTTTTAATAACAGGATTTATAAAATTTCATTCAACATCCTTTAATTGTGAAGATGATGCAGGGGAACAATTATTAAAATTAAAATCATTATTTAAAAGAAAAGTCCCCTGTGAAAAGTCCATTGATGGGTCATCTAAAGGAGTTGACTCGTTGATGGACTTTTCAAAAGATAACTTTGACCCAGAAAGTCTAGTAAGGAGTGTCAGTAGAGAAAGGCTCAACACTCATTCCAGAGCATATACAGCGGGGTGGGTTGTTAGAAAAATTTTAAATAAAATAAGTTGCAATTTGTGTAAAAAAAATTTGACTTCAGAAAATGAAGAAGCAATTCACAAATGGATTAGTGTTCGTGAATACAAAACATTAAAGAAAAGAAAATTAACCTACCCGGCTGAGCATGCTGTTAGGTTGTTTACAGATGTAATGCAGGAAGTGAACGAATTTCTCGAACTAAATGTTCATTGGGAACAAATTTCAGAAAATATTAAAAAAGCAGTCATAATGAAGAATTCGTTCAACTTCCTGCAATGTAAAGACCATAAAAATAATGTAATTCATTACTTTCTGGGCTTCACAATAGGCTACTTGACCTATTTTTTTTCTTCATGCTAATCGCTTCTTTATCATTCATTTTCACAAAAAAAACTAATATTTTAATATTTTACACAGTAGAAACCCATAAAAATGTTGATTGAAAATCATGCCTTTTAAATGGCGCCGAAAACACTGTCCGCCATAGTGTGACGTCATACATTTTGTATTTTAAACTCTCTTTATTGAACAATTTTTAATGTGCTAAATGTATGAGTCTAAAAGTGCCCAAAAATTATAAAATAATTAAATAAGAAATTAGAAATCATTTGTAATGTTGAAAACTTTTGGAGAAAAGTTTTGGCCATTTCATTTCCTGTCTACAATAAATGGAGATAATATATAAAACTGATATTTTATTTGAATTATTTAAGAAAATATATTTTACAAATCTTTCTAAGCTTATTCTAAATATTTATGTACAAATAAACTTACATATAACGAGCGCGATGAATAAAAGATATTAAACTAGTATGAGGATGACGTCACATCCAAATCGGAAGTACCGCAAAAGCGTTTTCGTCAGTACAAATCCTATTTTCATAAAATCATATTTTCAAATCGACTTTATTTATCAATCATACGTTTTTATTTGATGATAAGGGTGAAATACGATTTCCTAGGCCAAGTTCTACTAGAAATATGCATTAGTTCAATGAAATTGAATATAGGTCAAGTAGCCTATTCGATTAGGAGTGTTTAATTGGTGCAATGTAATTAACAGTATTTTAAAAGGCACAGATGTCTCACGCCTTCAAAATAAATTGCCCCGAATGCAGTCAAAAGCATATGAAAAATATAAGAAAAAAAGAATTAAAAAATAGAATTATTGTGTTTCATTATTTTCCTATTTCCTTATCAAATAAAATATATTAATATATAAATAATTTCCACGCGAGCGAAGCCGCGGGTATATGCTAGTATCCAGAATAAAACCAAATTTTAAAAAATAGACTTCCTCATATTTTATAGCCCTCTTTTTCGCCAAGCTGTACGTATGGCTAATTCTTAGTCTCCATGCCACAGAAATTAAAAAAAAATGAAATGTCATATTCTAATCTTGCAAGTGATTTTTTTTGTATGGGAGATGTTCGTCTGATACGTTAGTATCCCTTAGTAGTCTGTGAGATATGCTAACGCTACTGGACGCGTACGACGAGAGCGGGGCGCTGCGCGGGGAAGCGAGGGAGGGATAAAATTTAAGCCAGGTGTCAAGTTAATTCGCCCGAGTTGTATATGGATAAAAAGTATAGACCCACAAAATAAAAACATGCAAATTATGTGAAACAAATAGCTGGTAGGTACATATCTACAGTTATGTGGGTTGAACGACACAAAATTTGGTTCACCTACATATTATGATTAATGATGTTTGTTCTGCAGTTCCTGAAGCTCAGCCAATGTTTCAACTTTGTGCCTTGAGCCATCTGGACCTTTTATATAAATACCTCCGTCACGAGTCCAGCACGATGAGATGCCGAAAAAGTCTCTGGCTGCCATGAAGATGTTGTGGCGCTGCTTAGTGAGGAACTCTGAGAGGGTGACTTTCGTTCCTTTCAATGCCTTCTTAGCGTTCCATACACGATCACGGAGTGATTTTTCATTAAATTTCACTATAATAGGCCGTGGTTTAGGGTTACCACTATCATTTTTAAGCTTCCCCATACGATGACAAGAACGGATTTTGTTGGGAGTAATGTCAACAAGATTACATTTAGTGGTCAAAGTTTTAACTACAACATTACTGGTTTCCTCATCCTTGGCCTCAGGAACACCATGAATAAGCAGCATTTTTCGACGAGAGTGTGTCTCCATACGGTCCAGTCCTCTGGCCAAAGCATCCACCTCGGCTCGAAGGATATTGAGTGCACCGCAAACAAAGGATTTAAATGCTTGAAAGTCAGTGTTCAATGCGGCAATGGTGTTAGGTGGCTTACGTGAAGTGGCCTGATGTAATTCTGCTTGAAACTCAGCCATCTTTGAGTGAAACATCTTAATCATGTCCTCCATATTCGATTGCACTTGTGCGTAGTCCATTATGAAAGTAAAATTTATATGTATGTTGTTCAAAATGAGAAAAACACTGCAGGCAAGTAGCACTATTTATGCATAAACAAGCAACATATGATTAGCGCAAAAATAAATACAATTAATATTCTTAAATTATTTTATTATTATTATATATTTAACAATATTGTTGCTGTGTTGATGTTAACCTAACCTAATGAATAACCAAAATCATTAGACTAATATATCTTCTTATATATAAAAATGGATTTTCAAATATGTTAGTCGCGCTAAAACTCGAAAACAGCTGAACGGATTGGGCTGATTTTAGTCTTAAAATATTCGTAGAAGTCCAGGGGAGGTTTTAAAGTGATACGAAGTTCACCGGGACAGCTAGTAAAAATATAAAAATGGATTTTCAAATGTGTAAGTCGCGCTAAAACTCGAAAACGGCTGAACGGATTGGGCTGATTTTGGTCTTAAAATATTCGTAGAAGTCCAGGGAAGGTTTTAAAGTGACACGAAGTTCACCGGGACAGCTAGTCTAATATATAAAAATGGATTTTCAAATGTGTTAGTCGCGCTAAAACTCGAAAACGGCTGAATGGATTGGGCTGATTTTAGTCTTAAATATTCGTAGAAGTCCAGGGAAGGTTTTAAAGTGATACGAAGTTCACCGGGACAGCTAGTAATAAATAATCAGATATTTTTATGTTATGTTATTACAGGTCCAGCAAATATTGAAGGTCCACTTGAAAATGTTTCAATGCAACCTGCTATGCCGTCTACTTTAAGAGGTAACCATTTTGTTAATAATTATTATTATACACAGGGCATACGTGCTTAGGCAACCATACGGTCATTTAAAAATCTTGTCCCAGGCACTACAGTATTTGAGGAGTGGTTGTATACAACTTATAAGTCATCCACAACAGATGCAAAGGCCAAGATTTTATACACAGGGTAGGATATTTAGCATAAACCTTTTAGTTTTAGGGACTCTATAATAATTAACTTTATTTGGACTATGTTACGTTGTATATAAAATTTATTGGGGTTGTTCACAAATTACGTGAGGTGTTTAAGAGGGGGAGGGGGTTGAGTCAAATCTCATCTAATCATATGTTGGGAAGTTACGAGAACTTAAGTTTAGTATAATTTATTTTCATTAATTACAGGTCCACAAAATGTTAGAGCTCCACTGATTGAAATAACTAACACATTGGAAAATGTAACAATGCAACCTACTATGCCGTCTACTTCAAGAGGTAATAATTATTATTTTTATAAATTTTAAAAACTATGTTTCTGTATTAGGTTGATACTATGTACTTAATATATTATGTATTATGTTTTACTTTGAGTAGTTGTTTTTTGTTGTTCTGTGCACTATGCTATACCTAGGGGAATTGCTAGGACTATAAAATATTTATCACTACTTGTAACTATCAGGAAATGAAATTATATTAGATATTATAACATTAATGGCGGCTTCACCTGTGTGAATCAAAATATCAAAAATATTAATTACTAGAAATGAACCCCACAAACAATATAATATCACTTTATTTTGTTACACTGTATATTCATAATACATGATAATAAATATTCAATATAGTATGGGAGCCCTAGATTCTGTAATCAACAAAACTTGGTTGACTACTGTACCCTAAAACGGAACCCTAACCTAAGATTTTTTGTATATTGGTAGGTTAATAGTTATATAATTTAAGCGCACCCTTGTCCTACACATAAAACAATCCACATTTAAGGAGCATCAAGTCAAAGTATGAAATCCTTTCTATCTCTGTTAGCTACCACTTTCAAGATTTTTCGGAAATAAAAATGTTGTTCGTCTTATCGAAATGTAGCTACTCACGAAAAATTTGCTTGTTAGTAGTCACAAAAAAATTAGTTCTAGGGCTCCCGTACTAATATTTCCTAACCCTGCTTAAATTTTAACAAAATATGAAATTGCAGGTGAATGTTTGCCTGCAGCCACAGTCCAGCAGAACAAGCTTGTGAAAACAAGAGCATTATTAAAGGCTGTAAAGAAGCTGGATATTAAGAACAAGAAATATGCTTTAAGATTAAAAAAGGCAATGAATTTGTCCGAAAACAAAACTTTCCTAAAAGCACTGGGAAAGTTTAAAAACTTAGCAGCTATATTCACTCTTATGCAATTTAGAGAAGTAGGCAAGAAGAAGGGGTATAGATTTTCAGAATCAGAAAAAATTATGGCACTAAAGCTTGTACAAACGCAGCCCTAGAGCTTATAAATGGCTACAAGAATATTTTGTCTTGCCTTCCACCATGACCTTGAGCAAACTAATTTCGAAGGCTAATTTAAAGCCAGGTATCAATAAAAATATATTTTTGCAATTAAAGACAAGAGTAAAGAAAATGAAAAAAGATGACAAGGTATGCACCTTAGTCTTCGACGAAATGTCAATTTCCCCTAACTTGCAGTACAATCCTAGAAAGGATGTAATTTCTGGCTTTGTCTGTGACGGAAAAATAAAAGAACCAAAATTAGCAGATCACGCTTTAGTATTTATGATACGTGGAATTAAAAAAAAAATTTAAGCAACCAATAGCTTACACCTTCTGTTCTGGAACCACAAGTGCTGTTGAGCTTTCAATCTTAATAAAAGAAATCATCAGAGAATTGCATAAAGTGGGTCTAAGAGTTTTAGCTACAGTCTGCGACCAAGGTACGACAAACTCGAAAGCTATTAATATTCTTATTGAAAGGACTAAAAAGAAAGTATTTGCAAAGAAATGATATACTCCGCCAAGAAATTTTTGAGATAGACGACGCTGAAGTTATCCCTCTCTATGATCCCCCCCCCCCATCTCATAAAAGGAATTCGCAACAATTTTTAAACCAAAAATATAATATGCTCCATGGACAACCATAGAAAAGTAGCAAAGTGGGAACATATTATACAATTATATAACGAAGACCCTTCATACAAAGGTGCAAGATTATTGAAAAAATTGACAGAAAGCCGCATCAGCCCTGATAAATTTCAAAAGATGAAAGTAAAATATGCAACACAGGTCCTAAGTCAAAAAGTTGCTAGGACAATGGGATACTTAGCAGGTAAATAAATTGATTATTTATCTTACCGCACCCTATTCCTGTTATACCACTAATACTTCAAGTGGGATTTTTTTTGTTACTCACTGATGGAGTTGGATGCAATAAACTTTGACATTATAAAATTTAGTTCCTTTATGTTTAAACCTTAACTCTATGTTAGGGACACATAATACTCTAAACTGATAAAGAAAATGATAATATAATAATTAAAATGAGTCTAAAGTATTATCATTTTCTTTTGTTACACTCTGTATATTATGTCCGCATTAGGTATCTAATGATTATTATTATTTTGTCTAGCTCTGCCCGGCGCTGCTGCGTTCTTTTTAACTTAAAACTAATTAGTATGGTTTTTGATAACATGGTTTTCTGTTGTAAAATGTAGCCTATGTGTTAATCCGGGATGTCAGTTAACTTCATATCAAATTAAGTCACAATCGCTCAGCTAAGCCAGCAACACAAACTTGGTAGTTTATCATAATAGTATGATATAATTATGAAATATAAAATTGAGTTCTTCATTTTATTATTGACAAATTTTCGGCACTAACTATTGTGACGAGTTTATATGACAGTATGGAGACTGTTGATAACCAAGCACTATTACTTTTAACAGAAACCTTTTCTTTTCAGAAAAGAAGACACTACCGGAAGAATGTACCCAGACTGCAGATGTCATATTGTTTTTCGACGAGTTATTTGACTCTCTCAATAGAAGTTATGAAAACTCCCAAAAAAGAAGCGGGAAAAGTCTTTTAATGTCAGTCACACCAACCTCTGATCATGGTGCCATTTGGTCAAAAGCCAAATCAATATTAAAATCAATGAAATTTTTAAGTAAAGACAAGCAGGTAACAAGTTCCAACTATAAAAAATTGGCTCATGACACTAGATAATGTCCAATATTTATTAAAAAAACTGTCTCAAGAATATAAAATAAAATCAGTCTGGATGAGACACTTTAATCAAGATCCACCTGAAAATTTCTTTGGGATGATTCGAAGCCATGGCTGGAGAAACACAAATCCAACTGCAGCTGGCTTCGAATCATCCTTTGCTGCACTTCTAATTAATAATTTAATTGAGAAACATTCTACAGGGTCAAATTGTGAAGAAGACGCTGGTAAAGGAATGTTTAATTCTATTTCAATATTATTTAAAAAAACTGAAACAAATAGTGTTCCCACTGATTTAATACCAATAACAAAAAATGTTTTTGTAGATTTTAATATAAAACTCGCAAACCCTAGAATAAGAGCCTCATTACAATATGTCACAGGATATTTGTTAAAAAAAATTGGGATTAAATTTAAAAATTTGAATATTAATTTGAATATTTAAAAATTGCCGTTTATGTAAACAAAACTGCTACGATAAAAATGCTACGAGCGAATATTTAAAATTAAGGGAGTATAGGAGAGGCAAAAGATATTTATCATAATTTATTAACGCTTTTTTCAAATATTCAAAATTTAATAACGTTTGTTATAAAGACACAGTCTCATATACCAAATATTAAAGCATATTTAAAAACAATATTATATACCGAATTACAATTCGCAATATTTGAGTGTGAAACAAACAAAAAAGACATCATTGAATATCTTTTGGAACTGTCCTGCATGTTTTTTCTTTGCAACTGGTGCAGAGATGTAAATAAAATTATAAATGGCACCAGAACGGAGGTGGAGAGTGACGACATAATAAAGATTAGAGCTTTGAATTTATTCAATAAAAGAAAACATTAAGCATTTCATGGTTCTTTTATTTATCGATTCCTTGTAAGTAAATCCCAAAGTAATTTTCATAGTCAAATTCTCTAATATTATTATTAAAATAATATAAAGACATTTATTTGACTGTCGAAAATTACTTTGAGAAAAGCAAATAAATGTAATAAAATCGAGGGAGGGCCCTGTGCTGCTACTGGTTCAAAGTTGGCACCATATACCACCAGACGGCGCCACCTTCCATACATTTTGAAGTTTTACCTCTATACCCCTATATATAAGTTACTCTATGGTTTTATCTAATTAATTGATAACATAAATTATATAACGTAATATCGATATATACCCATCACTAGCAAACTATTTAACTGTGACAACCTGCATAATAACGAAACACTAACATTATATATCTCTCTTTCTTGCGCACTATCAATACCGTAAGTAAAATTATTTTTGACAAAAAAATTAAAACCGACTTCCAAGGTAAAAACAATAGTAATATGAACTAAAAAGTATTAAATAACTCTTACTCTCTAATAGTGCCTTTTTCAGAATTCGTCTAAATCTCAACTATTTCTGTACATACTACAGTCTTCATTACTTTGAAGTCGGTACCAGCTAATTCGTGTGTTCAGTAATGTCAGAATATCTGAAATGGAACTGGTACCGACTTCAAAGTAATGAAGACTGTAGTATGTACAGAAATAGTTGAGATAAGTTTTTTCGTTAGAATTAAGTTATTGATAACTTTACCGAAAGCTGTGTAGTGTGTAATAATGTTTTATGTTTCTTCATTTACATACTTTATAATTTGTCCAAAGGGATGTTATTTGTTAACCTCATTCTTTGTTTCAGGCCAACATGTGGAAATTTCTCCAACAGTGACTACTATTATGTAATAAACTAATAACACACATTGTTGCTTTCTTGAAGACTTAAATTCAAATTAAAATACAGAACTGTACCCGCCTTACCAAGGCCGTCGATGTAGAAGAATATCATAGAAAAAGAATAAATAAGATATAAGAAAGTACTGAACGAATATACCTACCTACATCAGACTTTCAATTCAAAATAATTTTAACATACAGACAATTCGTCGTCTTGGAACAACAGGGTTCTATCTGACATTTTTAAAGAATTATATTTTTACCCCGTAGGCTAACGATTCGGTTGTGATGGTTCTGTCTTTTCCACCCATTGTTTTGTTCATATTTTGTTCGTGAGAAATTTAGAAGTAAACATAGTTCTATGCAGGGCTTCATAACGTTATCGAATAAGAATAAGAATAGAATAAGAATATTTTTATTTTGATACCACACAACATAATATTATATATCTAGAGCAAACAATAATAAAGCAAACAAACAATAATAATACGACGTGCTTAGTATTATTTCTACAACTACAATACATATTATATTGCGTGACGTCAAAATTGGCCCAGGCTCAGCTATACGAATAACAGAAAAAATATCGTTACGTATCGTTATCTGGCTACCATTATGAAAATAACGGATTTTCATAATGGTAGCCAGATAACGTTATTTTTTTAATGATATCTAGTAAAATTACGTTATATTTACCGTTATTATTATAACGTTATTTTTTCGTTATGGCATAACAAAAAAATAACGTTATAATAATAACGGTAAATATAACGTTATTTTCTGGTATCAGGTATGCGATCGTGCACGGTGCACCAAATCTCACTCGTATTTAAAATGTAATAAGCGTTCTCTGTGAAAATACAAAGAAAAAAATACACCTTAAAAGCGTGATTACGTTTAGAAAATTTTCCCGCCTGTCATGACTTTCTTGACGGACTATAACGTTATCAAAGAACATATATTTACCGTTATAAATCCTATATAACGTTATAACATGTACCGTTATTAAATACATTTATAACGTTATTTCTAGTATCGGTTAAATTTTCATAACGTTATCTATGCCCTTGAAGCAATAACGTTATGAAAAAATAACGTTATTTGAAGCCCTGGTTCTATGTGCAAACTTAGATTTTTCACGAGAGCAACACCGTTCTATCTGTCAAATGTCAATTTGACAAGACAATTTATTCGCGCAAAAAGCGGTTTCGAAACTAATTACGTGTGGTTTATGATTTTCAATAAATAACAATGGTTTCTCATGCTGCTTGAACGTAATAAATGCCGTAAACAAAGCTGACGGTCTTATTTGACACCGAACGGATACATTTTTGGAAAAACTCGGTAGGTAACTCAAGAATTTGCTATCGGTTTGTTTTTTTCGGTTATTGAATTGAATTGCTTACAATATTTTGTTTTCTTTACAGTAATCATGGCAGAATGTACTCTAGATGAAGTGACCGGATGCTTCATATCGAATTACCCTTCTCCTGACAATAATGTTCTAATAGAAGTTCTTGATGAAGAGACAGGACTTTTTAAAGAGGTTTCTGTGCCTCGAGAACAAGTCGTAGAAGAACAGCAAGAAAATCGGCAAAAAAACACCGTCCGAACACCAGAAAAAGAATGAGTAATCCTCAATCTTGGCAGAAAAATGTAAGAAAACTATGCAGACAATCGGGGCAAGATTATGTATCCAGTCGAGGTAAAAATGTACCAGCAAAATCGGTGAAAACCCAAAAAAAGACTGTCTAAAATCCTGTAAATTTGGGTGCGTGCATATCATATCTGAAGATTTGAGAAAGTCCATACATGAAAAGTATTATGAACTCGACCAAAACCAAAAATATTCCTTCATACTGGAGACGTCCGAAAAAACAGCCAAAAAGAGAAGCACATGTAATTCTGACCGAAAAAAGTTTACCTATATTTTTTATTTTAATGTGAAAGGTAGTTACAAGAAAGTGTGCAAGCCTTTTTACCTGTCAATACTTGATATTTCGCAGAAAACTGTTTATGGTGCTCACAAAAGGAAGGACCCATTGACTGGAACGGCATCTTCAGATAAAAGGGGTAGACATAACAATCACAGACGTATATCCGATGCTCAGAAGGAGTTAGTGCGAAAGCATATTGACTCATTCCCGAGAGTAGATTCTCATTACTGCCGTTCTACAAGCAGAAGACAGTATCTTGATTCTCTATTGAGTATTAGCAAGATGTATGAGTTGTACCTGGAATTTTCCAAAGATTTGACTGATCAACCAGTAAAATAATCAATGTACACGAGAATTTTCAATGAAGAGCATAATCTATCTTTTCACCATCCAAAAAAAGATAGATGCGACCTGTGTGAAGAATTTAAAATAGTCAGACAGGAGGGCACTGCATCTGATGAGTTGAAACAGAAGTATGAAAACCATATATCAGAGAAAGATGCTATGCGACATGAGAGGAACAAAGATAGGATGCAAAGTGAGACTCCAGTATTGTGTTTTGATCTTCAAAATATTATAACATGCCCTAGAGCAGAAATAAGTTGCTTCTTTTACTTAAGCAAGCTTAATTTATATAATTTAACTGCTCATTTGAGTACAGACAAAAAAGTATACTGTGCTTTATGGAATGAAACGTTTGCTGGAAAATCTGGAAATGATGTAGCAAGTGCATTGATTGCCATATTGAAGGCAGTTTTGACTGAGTATCCCAATATGAAAAAGATTATATTGTGGAGTGATTCGTGTGTACCACAGAACCGTAATTCACTCATGTCAATAGCAATTTTGAATTTTCTAAAAGAGAACATGAGGAAATTGAGTCGATTGAAATCAAATATTGAACTCCTGGACACTCTGCAGTACAGGAAGTAGACTGTGTTCACTCATGTATTGATAGAGTCATGGCAGCAGCTGAATTTTATTCACCTTTATCATTGATGAGACTTCTGAAAAAAGTGGATCCGAAGAAACCCTACAAAATAATACAAATGCAGAAAGACTGTATTTTTGCATACAATGACTGTGTCAAACTGCTTAATTATTCTGTCATACCATTCACAAAGGTAACAGCCCTCAAATTCACACAGTGTTACTTCACAGTATTCTATAAAACCAGCCACACAATGACTGAATGTTTAAGAGCCAGTATACTGAAAAATCAGAATCGACCATGAAGAAACTTGGGAAATCAAGCTATCTGTTTTCCACGGGATATTCCAGAACCACGTATTGTGAGGGCTCGCCTATCACTACCTCCAAACAAAATAAAAGCAATAAAAAAAATGATAAAATGGATGCCTAAAAATGATCAGGATTTCTTTAACGCCCTGCTGCGAGAAGTCGAACCCAGCAGCCAAAATGAAGAAGCTGAGTAGCATATAAGGTCACTATTGTTCATTACCATTAATTTTTATGGAAATATGAGATATATATATAATGATAAGACTAATTAAATACCTACAATGAAGTTTTCCTATTAAAGGGTAGAAGTAGTTCTATGTACATTGAAATATAAGGTCACAAGGTTTTATGTCACATAGAACCTTTTAGTTTTTAAACTTATGGGTATAACATTCTGCAATCACATAGAACCAACAATAAAATTAAATCGTATTTTTTTCCTCAAAGTCGAACTGTCTGTCTGCAACATGTTAAATTTAGGTCACAGCAGACACAAATTCAGTGCTCAGAATAATTACAAACATTTGAAAGGCAAGAACATGTAATTCTTACCCACCTTCTTTTTTGATTAGCTCTCCTGTAAACTTTTTATTTCAACATTTAGAACCTTGTTGTTCAAAGACGACGAATTATAAATTGGCAGAACGAAATTGAAAATAATAACTTGAATTGAATTTATTTGAAAATTTGCAATAAAGAAAATGAATAATAAGATATATTATGTTTTCAAACATAATAATATAAGTATAAAAATATTATAAGCTTTGAATTTGTTCAGTGTCTTATTACATTTTAATTTCCTAAAATATATGTACAACTTGCTACTGGTAACAAGAAAAGATTTGGCACTCTTTTATTTAAACCGCTTTCAGCGGTAAGACCGCCTGTTAGTACATAATATTATGTATTCCTATACCTATTGTTTTATTTTAAATTGTAATGTTTAGTTTGTATAAATAAAGAATTTTCTATCTATCTTTCTACCTTATTCTATCATGAACAAATTTTTGAATACGTAATAAACTTGGTAGTAATAATATATTATAGGATCCAATCAAAAATGATTATTTGATCAAATAATCATTTTTGATTGGATCCTATAATATATGATCCTGTAAATGATCCAATATAAATGATAATGTAATACCCCCCTAAGATCTTGGCAAGATGATGTTATGTACTATCAGAGAAGTTGACTCCCTATGCAGATGGCAGACCTAAGTAATTTGGTCGCATTACGTCAAACCCAGCCGACCGATCACAGCTAACATTGAATTAAGAGTTCGGGTTACGCGCTCGATAAAATCAAATTCGATGCCGCGCCAGTACAAGTTTTATATGTTGCTGTCTCGCTAATCGCTATTGCGAGGTACCCCGTGCCCCCCGCGCCCCAGACAGCGTATTATATGTGTGCGTGCGTCGTCATTCATTATTTTACTCTGATCAAGTTATTCAAGCCGTGCGTTTGTTGCGAACTTGCGAAATATTATATTTTACTGTTTCATGAATCATTAACAATATTGTTTTTGTGGTTCTTTTATATATTGGAATAGTAGGAATACGGGCGCGGGCGTAGTGTCGTCGATATTGTCACTGAACTGAACAGAATACAGATTCTACATAATATAAGTATTAAAATAATATACTTACTTACTATAATATCTACATTGGACTCTTCACAAATCACACCACGTCAGCCTGGCCCCGTGCTAAGTACACTAAGGACTTGTGTTACAACTTACAAGTACCAGACATATAATACCGGATATATTATAATTTATACTAGCGACCCGCCCCGGCGTCGCACGGGTATAAAATATATAGCCACTGAAAAAATGATTAAAATCAATAGCCTATGATCTACTTCTTATCTGTGCCAAATAACATAAAAATTGCTCAGTAATTCGCGAGATAATTTTCCCCCGTTTCAAATAATTTCCAACGTTTTATCCACATACTCCTATTAGTCTTAGCGTGATAAAATATAGCCTATACTCTATAACCTTCCTCAATAAATAGGC
The DNA here is from genome assembly GCA_905333045.1 of Lysandra bellargus. Lineage (NCBI taxonomy): Eukaryota > Metazoa > Arthropoda > Insecta > Lepidoptera > Lycaenidae > Lysandra > Lysandra bellargus. Next base: position 245,452 of record HG995357.1, read on the forward strand.
TATCTAACACTGAAAGAATTTTTCAAATCAGACCAGTGTTCCTGAGATTAGCGCGTTCAAGTTAGCCCTTTCAAATAATTTCGCCCGTTTTTTTCCACATTTTCCTCTATTTCTTCGCTCCTATTAGTCCTAGCGTGATAAAATATAGCCTATAGCCTTCCTCGATAAATGGGCTATCTAACACTGAAAGAATCATCAAAATCCGTTGCGTAGTTTTAAAGATTAAAGGGAACAAAGGGACATGAGGGAAAAAAAAGGGACTTTGTTTTATAATAAGTATATATTATTATGTAGATTATAGATTTCCTTTTTATTATACTCAACTTATTTAAGATCCATACTTCCATACTAATTGTAAAAAATTAATAAAAAAGTGTGTCTGTTTGTCTGTCTGTTATTAGCTTATTACCTCTTCACGCCCAAACCGCTGAACCGATTTTGCTGAAATTTGGCATGGAGATACTTTGAGGCGGTCCCGAGTCTTTGTCCTTTGACATATAATACTTTTTATCCCGAAAAAATGCACGGTTTCCGCGCGATAAACTAGTTTTGGCGCAACAGAGTTGCGGGCGTCATCTAGTTTTTACAATATTATTATACACATATTTAATACACGTCCATGAGTCATGACTCATGAGTCATGAGTCATGACCCAAGAAAACGTTTTGTTCCGTGGGTGGGATTCGAATTTCGAACCAGCGACCCCCGGCTTGAGCTACCATGCGCTCAACCACTGCGCCACAGAGGTCGACGCTTTTATTTAAAAATTATTAAAAGACAGTACGTAACAATAAAGTTTCAAAAACAGAAAAAAGGCTACTCCAAATATTCCTCACATTGTTATCATTCAAAATAATAAAATCGGACAAGTGCGAGTTGGACTCGCCCATAAATGGTTCCGCAATCCGCAGCAACAATAAGGTTTATTTTTATGAAATTATAAGGTTTTTTTAAATAGTTTCGGAGAAAAGTGGCTGTGACATACGGACAGACAGACACACAGACATGACGATTCTATTAGGGTTCTGTTTTTTGCCATTTGGCTACGGAAGCCTAAAAATCAAAAGAGCATTATTAATTACTAGCTGTTGCTGTTCAGTGTTAGATAGCCCATTTATCGAGGAAGGCTATAGGCTATATTTTATAACGCTAAAATTAATTGGAGTGAAGAAATAGAGAAAAATGTGGAAAAACGGGGGAAATTATATGAAATTGCTTATTATCTTAAGATCTACTGGAGCAATTTTTATGTTATTTGGCAAACATAAAGAATAGACCACTTGAAGGGACATAGGCTATTTTTTGCGGAAAAATGTACGGTTGCGTGAAATTCCTAAATTACGCAAGCGAAGCCGCGCGGAATATCTATATATAATAAAATCGTAGGAAAGTCAATTCTGTACATTGAATATTTTTGTACAAAAAATAATACTTGGGATGTGATCTACTATGATAATGCGAACGAAGTCGCGGGCAACAGCTATATTATAATAAAATCATAGGAAAGTCAATTCTGTACATTGAATATTTTTGTACAATAAATATTAATACCTACTTGGGATGTGAACTACTATGCTAACGCGGACGAAGTCGCGGGTAACAGCTAGTATGGAATAATCGTTGTCGAAAATATGCTATACTAGACGTTCCGCGCGGATTCGCCCACGTAAATTAGACATTTCACAGACAAATTAGTCCAAAAAAATTGCCCATAACCCTTCACGTGGTCTACTTTTTATTCAGATAAAAATTTTCTGTTATTTGGGCTGACCCAAAAATTGCTTTAGTAGTTCATGAGATAAGCCCTTTCAAATAATTTCCCCCGTTTTTTTCACATTTTCCTCTATTTCTTCGCTTCTATTAATCGTAGCGTGATAAAATATAGCCTGTAGCCTTTCTCGATAAATGGACTAACACTGAAATAATTTTTCAAATCGGACCAGTAATTCCTGAGATTAGCGCGTTCAAACAAACAAACAAACTCTTCCGCTTTATAATAATATTATTTAATTATTAAAGTATTTATATTATTTAATTGAATAAAACTGACATCAGGAAATAATTACTAAAAATACAAACTAAAATAAAATATACAAACATAGGTATACAAACTTAGAATACAAGTTCACTTTTATATTTTACTTTATTTCAAGACAGAAATTAGCAAGTCTGTTCAGGAGTTCTCGAGTTTTAGCGAGACTAACGAAATTAATTATACATAATATCAATGTATATTGTATAATCATATTATAATATTATGACTATCGCTAATATTCCTAAACGTTATTTACAAAATACAGTATATAAGAAAATAATAATATTATGATTTATGATATTCATAATTATTATTTATTTTAAACTACTGTGTGATACATCATACATCCCACCTTTCGGTATCCATTATTAATTATTATCAAAAGTTTAAGCACCACAAATCAAAATAATTTTATTTTGTTCAAGCAATTGTCTTCAAGTATCACAAAAAACTATCAAAATCAACATTCAACAACAATAACATTCTCTCGATCGCGGATTCTTGGAAATCTACTGTTATCGCGCGCGCGGTCGCATGCGACCGCTTGGAGCTTGAGGGAATATTGTACTTGAATAATGAATGCATTGAATGAATTATTGTCACGTGTACCGCCTCTCCGCCGCCCGGCCCGCGCCTCCCGCGCCTCTCGCCCCGTTGACTCGCTCTGTCGTGTGAGCGGATCGGCACGATACCATGTTGGAAATTATAGAGAAATTTCGTTGCGTTTACGAATACCAAAAATGATGAATGAAAATTTATTATATTGCCATTCTTTTGAAGACATTCTGTAACTACACCATATAAGCTGTGGTCCCAGGAAAAATACATTACGATTCGATGAGTTTTTAATATAAAACAAGTGTGCGAAAAGTATGTCGACAATGGCGTAAAAATTTATGAAATGTAATCGCTTATATTTTTTAGTGTGTAAATATTTTGAAGTTATTTTTGTTCAGGAACCTAGGTAATTACTATTTTAAGCTGAAAAATAACTCAAACATGTTAAATATTTTCGTATGACAAAATGATTTTGGTATTACGTTTGTATGAGAATTTCGAGGGTAACCCGGCCCCTTAACATAAGCCGACCACATGACTTAGGTCCGAAATCTGCATAGGAATCAACTTCCCCGATAGTACATAACTCTATAACTACTTATATCCAGCTCTGAAGTTTCATCGATCCATTTGTATCTTTCAGTAAGTTATGTGAAATATTCTTTGGACCTTCTACATCTAACTTAATTAACAATAATTGAAGTTTAAAGTTTACCTTTTTTCTTTACTTTAGAACTTGATAACACAGACACAGTGTATACTTTAAATAATAAAAAAAATCATTTTCTATTAATAGATACTTTAAATATTTTGTTTTGTTTCTGTGGCTAAGAGGTTGTTTTGTTTAAAGTTTATAATTTAAATAAAATATTAGTGATCTAAGGGCACGCTGATACACACAGCTGTTACACAAAGTATGTAGTTAGTTATACTGTTTTGTATAATGTACTTATATAAGTACTTAACTGTTTTGTAGTTCTAAAATATTATGATTTAATGTATTATGCTAGTTAAAAATAAAGATAATGATAAAGATTATTTTGTTTTTTATAATCCCTAACTTATACTTAACCTGTGGTGTTTGAAAAGATTAAAGAAGAAGAAAAGAAATAAAATCCATCCCAATTGTGTCTTTTGGACTATAATAGTTAGAAATGGACTTTTCAGCACAGAGCAAGTCAATCTTACTAATAATTCATCTACTGATGACGAAGGCATTACTCAATATAATATGAATATAACCTTACTAGTTGGCATTAAACCTGTAATTTCTTAACTTAAGGGGCCGGGCTACCCTCGAAATTCTCAAACAAACGTAATACCAAAATCATTTTCTCATACGAAAATATTTAACATGTTTGAGTTATTTTTCAGCTTAAAATAGTAATTACCTATGTTCCTGTACAAAAATTAACTTCAAAATATATAAACACAAAAAAAAATTTTTGTGTTTTACTCTAATTTTTAGTGTTTAAATATTTAGTAGTAAATTTAGTAAAAAAAAATTATACACAAAAAAATGTTTTTAGTGTTTAAATATTTTGAAATTAATTTTTGTACAGGAACCTAGGTAATTACTATTTTAAGCTGAAAAATAACTCAAACATGTTAAATATTTTCGTATGAGAAAATGATTTTGCTATTACGTATGTATGAGAATTTCGAGGGTAGCCCTGCCCCTTAAGCGCGCTCTCAGTGATAAGAGCCAACTATTTATACGGGCCTAAATACGAATTCTGAAAAAGGCACTATTAAAGAGTAAGAGTTATTTAATACTTTTTAGTTCATATTACTATTGTTTTTACCTTGGAAGTCGGTTTTAATTTTTTTGTTAAAAATAATAATTTCACTCTTTTTAGTTATCTACAAAATAAGGCTTTATGTGTAAATAACCAATACGAATGTTAACTATTCACATTATGTTACTTTAAGCGGAATTGTGGTAAATGCTTGCAGTTATCTAAGCGATGCTGTAATTTCCAAACTTTTATCTTTAAAGGATCAGGAGTTCTGTTAAGTGCCTTTGAAATTTCTCTTATTCGTAACGTATGTTTAAGTTACTAGAAACAACATTTTAACCACTATGAGTGTTTTGATAAATTTCAAGGATTTTCCTCGATTGCTCATAGATCCCATCATCAGCTCACCACTTTCGTAATTGTTATACAAAATTAAGATTATAGCCTATACAAAAACACAAGAATTTTGAAAATCGGTCCACAAACAGCGAAATAATCATCAAAAACATCTGCTTCGATGCAAAATATCACGAAAAGTACCAATAATTGGGTCATAATGTGATGACACATGTTATAATTATGGTCGTGATGATGATGATCAATCAAATTGATGTGTTGGCTTATGCTTTCAGTTCTTTAAACAACGCCGAAATCCCCAAACCTGTATCTATAACGATTCAAAAGTTCTGTTAGGTACCTTCGGATCCAGGGTATAATCTGGTGCGAAGTTTTACTTTTTGGTAGTATTTACCTTGAATGCTTCAGAAAAAATCGAAATTACTATATGTTTCCATACAAATTTCAAGGAGTCCCCTCAATTCCTCATGGATCCCATCATCAGATCACCACTTTTGTGAACATGGTACCAAATTCGGATTCAACCCCGCACAACAACAAAAGAATCATGAAAATCGGTCTACAGACGGCGAAGTTATGGTTGAACATACAAAAAAAAATATACAGACGAACATATAACCTCCTCCTTGTTGGAAGTCGGTTAAAGATAAAGATATATGTACTAGGGGGTGTGCCAAAATGTTTTCGTTTTCGCTTCGTTATAGAATCGCCGATCAAAATGTATGGAATTGACATAAGACGAGTCGAACGTCAACGTCATATTAACGAACGCTTTACGATTATAGATTTCTTCTATATTATTTCTTCCCTGTATTGTTATTTTAGCCCGGCTCCCATGCTTTAGTTATTGTTCCGAGAAATAACTACAGTTGAAATAATATCTGTTTATTCTTGAGAATTGAGATTTTCGATACAATAATTTTCCTTTGTGATTGACAATTATTATTGAGTTGAGAAGATGGCGGCGCGACGCGGCGCTGCGCTAGTGTTGGGATAGCCGCGCTAGTGATGTCTCGCGTTACGCGTAGATAGTTTTAGTTTTCATTGGAAAATGTTGCTGTCATATATTTTGTTATTGTGCCAACATTTAATATTCGTGGCATAGACTACTATCTTATATCTTTAAACGAGCAATTCTTGTATCATATGAAATCGGCTCCAACGATTTTCATGAAATTTAGTATATTATAGGGGGTTTCGGGGGCGATAAATCGATCTAGCTAGGAATCATTTTCAGAAAATATCATTTTATTGAACGTGTTTTATCGAATACCGAGCAAAGCTCGGTCAAATAGCTAGTGTAACTTACCTACATATAATATACCGTACGTACGTACGTCACGTCATGAGTTAGGCTTAGGTCGGGTCGGGGGAAATTACCTTCGCAGTTTTGATGTAACGGGACTGTTAATGATACTTGAATATTCCATCATGCTATGGAAAATATAGTAGTGATAATTTATCACAAAGAAAAAAACAAAAAATAGGTACCTAGCTCATAATATTATAATATTTTGTTATTTAAATGAAAATTCAAAGATATTTTATAAATCTCTGTCAAGTATGTCGGTGAGGCCGATGAGTCGCGCGACGTCCCGCCACGTAGCCACGTCCATCATCAGCATCAGCTCCGCCTGCACGGACGCCGCTTGTACTACAAAGAAAAAGGAGCTATAATAATAGTCTGACTGCTGCACTCAAATACAAACATTAAATACATAACTGAAATGAATTAATGAAGATTTCCTGGACCTAAACCACATTATCTGTCATACTTAAAAATTGAATTTAATCATTACCTATTAATAATAATTAAAATGTCTCTGAGTGCGGCCGTTGGCCCGGTAGCGTCGGTATTTCACGAATCACGTCTGCAGGTGAGACCGCAATATACGCGACGGCACGGCAAATGCCGTCGTACCCTTACTTTAAGAACTTTGGTGTAATAATAAAAATTATTCCTTAGATTATGTTCTACTAGCTGTTGCCCGCGACTTCGTCCGCGTGGACTTCAGCTTATAGCGCGCGGTGTCAACAAAATTGATGTCAAATTTAAAAGATTTTTAAAACCCTGGTACCTCTTAAATCAAAATACCCAAAAACAGCTGTGCAGTGTGCACATAATATTTCATTTTTTAAATTAAGTAAACTTTATACCAAATTTAAAGCTTATTTAGCTCCCCTTTAGCTTTACCCATAAACTATATTTTATCATTGGTAGGTTTAAGGTTACGTCACTGCATACATAAAATAAGAGTAGTGAGTTATTTGATAACGTGTAAAACAATCGATAGAATCGAAAACCTTTACTCAATATGGTGCCACGTCTTAAAGAAAGACTTATGAGCAAGCGATAGCGAGATGTAGGCGACTCTTAGCGCCATCTGTTATGAATTTTTGGAACTAAATTAATTTGAACAAATTTACGCATTTTCACCCCCTTACAATGCTTTTTTCCAGTTAAAAAGTAGCCTATGTCATTTCTCAGGCTTTAGACTATCTGTGTACAAAATTTCATTACAATCGGTTCAGTAGTTTTGGCGTGAAAGCGAGACAGACAGACAGACAGACAGACAGACAGACAGAGATACTTTCGCATTTATAATATTAGTATAGATTTAAATAATAGGTTAATTTGCGTTGGCCGGCACTTTTAAAATTAGCCCTAAATTGTATGTACGTTGGATCTTGTCCTTTCATCTCGATCCGTCCAGTGGTTTGGGCTGTGCGTTGATAGATCATCATGTCAGTCATATTTTTTAGATAGTGGAACTTGGTTTGAGGCATATGAGTGCGCCAGTGCGATGTTAAGTACAGGGCCGGTACCTCTCATCTGGGAGATGCTGTCCTCAATCTTCTTGAGGTTGTCGAGCTGCCTCTCGATCTCGCACTTGGCCGCCTCCACAACATCCGGCTCCCCCGTCGCTTCCGGCACACTGCTCATGGCTTCAACTGTTAACTATAAATAGCTAATTAAAAAGTACGACTATTATAAAAGTCATAGTTATATTAGATAACAAAGTTTTTTTCATAGTCGCCTTGAAAATTACCCAGTTACCTAGGTAGTAGGAGAAATATAGGAAGCATGTTCATTGTTATACGTCTGCACATTAAAATATGTACCAAACCTAACTAGGTATCATTTTAATTTTCAAAAATTATCTAATAGCACTAATAGGTAGTAACGGCCACACTCGGAAAACTGCATAGGTACCTGCTTTTATAATACATACTAGCTGACCCGGCAAACGTTGTTTTGCCATATGAAAAATAGATGTTGGCCGATTCTCAGACCTACTCAATATGCTCACAAAATTTCATGAGAATCGGTCAAGCCGTTTCGGAGGAGTACGGAAACGAACATTGTGACAAGAGAATTTTATATATATAAGACTTAGATTGAAAAAGTATACTTATAAACAATAGCAATTATCAAACTAAGTCTAAAAATTTTGTGTTTTCTTTACTTTCTTTTCATAATTTATGCTAAATATTTATTTATGCATCATTTTCTTTCAATTTATAACACTAAAAGTACTTACTAGGAATTTTTATTTATTAATTGAACTCAAACACTTGAAGCGCCTATGAATTTTTCGAATTTCGATTGGTTGAAATAAAATTTAAAATAAGAACAAACTTAGCATTTTCATTTTTATTTTTTTATTATTTATGGCAATAGCCAAGTCATGTCAAGAGACATTTTAAAATATATTGCATACATTTTGAGTGACCCGTTAGTTAAATGTGCGGCGCAGATGAAGGCCAAATTAATCCTTTTGCGTCGATAAATCAGGCCAAATAATCGGAACAATGGTGCCAATCATCGCGCCGCCGGACTAAATCTGTTTTTGGATGGGTTTTGGTATGTCGCCACGTCACTGACTGAATGTCATTGGATTTATAAATACGAACAGCTCCAGAAATAGGCGGCTACAGGTTTTCCAGGCGTACCGACCGAAATAAAGTAGCCTGGATTCGGTTAACAATAATATTGTCTCGCCGAGCGGGCGGTCGATCGTGAGTCCGTTATCAAATATTTCAGTTTAATTCGCCGTTAATTCGCTATGGCGGCCATGGACGACGACGAAACCCAACAGTTTTCCCTTCGCTGGCACAATCACCAGGTAGGTGAGTAATTCAATAATTTTAGATGAGAGTCAATTAATTTCAACATCAAACGGAACCGTGCGATAACAATCCCGTGCAAGGATCTGCAAAAAAATATATAAATTCTATTTTTTAAAATCGACTCCCGCTTTTGCTTTTTTTATTATTCTTTTGTCGTTGTTTATAATACTTATAATTTAATAGTCTGATGAAAAATATGTACGAAAGTTGTAATAAAAATTAACTGTTTGTCTGTTTAATTTATTTCTTAATAATTCCAGATACACAGAGGACCGTGTTATCTGAAGATACATTACACTCACTCTGGACACGACAACACATAGACGGTACTATAACAGTCTACAGATTGCTAAAATTTTCGCTTACTCTTGCAAAACTTAACAGCTTAGTGGCTTTCTGTCGTAGTTAGTTTAATTTTAATAATTAATACGTAGATTCTGATAAAAAGACTTACTTAGGGAAGAGTTACAAATACTAGATTATTTAAAGTATAAGTGCAACTAAATAATACACCATCAATATATAACTGTTAGATAATAATCATACAATTATACTCAGTCATACAATTTGTAGATTTTAATTTCAAAATTAAGTAATTGCTTCAATCATCACGCTCGATTACAGGAAGTAAAAGTGTAATAAAACTAAAAAGTTACTCTTGCCTTGCTACTTTCACAGCGAACTCTAGTCTCTACATACATACATAATATACAGAATGTAACAAAACTAAGTGATAATAATAATAATAATATCTATGGACGCTTCACACCACGTCAGTCTGGCCCCGTGGTAAGTACCTGAAGGACTTGTGTTACAGGTACCAGACAACGGGAATATATTTAATACTTTTATGCTATTCATATAGGTATTTAAGATTTTTATTATATTATATATATGATACACATATTATTTAATACACATCCATGACCCAGGAACTTCATAAACTTTTTTGTTCCGTTGGCCGGACTCGAATCCGCGACCTCAGGTTTGAGCTACCGACGCGCTCACCACTGCGCCACGGAGGTCATCATACTTTAATGTATGTGTTCCTGACATAGACATTATTTATACGTGGGAGAGCCATGCTTCGGCACGAATGGGCCGGCTCGACCGGAGAAATATCACGTTCTCACAGAAAACCAGCGTGAAACAGCGCTTGCGCTGTGTTTCGTCGAGTGAATGAGTTTACCGGAGGCCCAATCCCCCCTACCCTATTCTTTTCTCTACCCTCCCCTATATTCCCTATTAAAAGGCCGGCAACGCACCTGCAGCTCTTCTGATGTTGCGAGTGTCCATGGGCGATGGAAGTTGATTTCCATCAGGTGACCCGTTTGCTCGTTTGCCCCCTTATTTCATAAAAAAGACAGAAAGTAGCAGCACTGAAAGAGCAATTTTTTTCTGATTTGTATGGGCAGGCGCCCCAGCGTCATGCGTATTCCCATACAAAAGTGAAAAAAGTTACCTTTTCAGCGCTGCTACTTTGACAGTGAACTCTATGTCAGGAACACATGCACCCGCCGTAGTATCACTTAGTTTTGTTACCTTCTATAAATTGCATTTTTTAATACATGACAATAATATGATTTACATGTGGTTACCAATACCAAAAAAATGTCTTTCTTTTTAATTAAGTATACACAGAACTTCACTTCACTACTGTTACACACACTAATATTGGATTATTCTACATAAAGTACACTGTTAACGATCTTGTTTGACAAACATGTTTGATGTAATTTACGTTTTCATCAAACAGCAGCGCAGACGAACAAACGTGCATCATACAAGTTTGTCAAACAATTAGCTAGAATCGGTTTGAGATCATGAGATCTTGTTTGACAAATACAGCGGAACACGTTCAAACACGTTTGTCAAACGCTACGCCAATCCAAATTTTCTGCTCAAACACGTAGATACTAGAATGTTTGACAAACGCTTCAAACAAAGCTGTACACTATCAAATTGTTTGACAAACACGTAAGTAAAGTTTGACAAACAATTTGATCGTTTATAGGGTACTTAATAAGGGTTACATGAGGTGTTTTTTTTAATTTTTTGAACGCCCCTCCCACCCTGGTGAGATTTTATTCAAAACACCCTCCCCACCTAAAATCTCACGTGAGATTTTTCAAAATGTGGGTTTCTTACGTAAACGTTTGGTTTGACACTCAGTAGATTTTCTTTCGAACGAATTTGTGAATGATCTTAATCCTATAACGATTATATACCTAAGCTTACGATTAAATCTTAGTAAGCATACTGCATACGTACAATTTGGATGAAATGGACCAAAATAGTATTATTTTTTTGAAAAAAAAAATTTACCCCAAACACCTCACGTAAATTGTGGACGCCCCCTAAGCAACAAAAATGTGATAATACTTCATTAGTTATATTTATTACCTACGGTGTGTATGCTGTCCCATAAACTCCATGCCCTTAAATCTCTTCTGTGAAAGTAGCAGCGCTAAAAGATTTGTTTTCTCATTTCCATCATATTTATGTCATTGAGACATTGCTCATACCTAGAAACATAGAAGTCAACAGTAAGCACTGCTACTTTCATAGTGAACTTCACAATTTTATATTTTAAACTTAAGGGACATACAGCTAAAGTATTATTACTTTGTTTTGTTACATCCTGTATACGGAATCGTCCTACAGGGCACAGGCTACATAGGACAATTCCGAGAGTGTTAGGCCCGTATTTTTGGTCAGTACTCAAGATGCATCTCGGTCTCAAGACACGGTTCAGATTCTGTGATTGGTTGGCTGTCAAAATTTGGTTCAATCATAGAGCCGAACCGCGTCTTGAGACCGAGACGCATCTTAAGTACTGACCAAAAATACGGTTCTTAGATACCTACACCACTCTTTCTAACCAACTATGAAAATAAAACATTTTGTATTCGATTGAGTGTGCATGCGACCGGACTTGAGGATTTACGAATATACTGAGTGTGGCAAAGCGCGCCAGATTTCCTAATTCCAGACTCCAGAGAGAGTAGAGACCTTGCTCCACACTGCTGATGAGAAATTCCAATCAGCAGGGTGGAATCATAGCTATATGGCGCACTTGCCGGGGTGGCGCGCTTTGCCACACTCACTATACTATAATGTTAACGCTGCGGTTCTAGTAACCATCAGTCGGCCGTGACCACGTGACGGTCCTGTCAGCTCGCTACACGTGGTACTGACTGTTCCCTGGTGTGTCAGAGCAGCGTGGTGGGGGCGCTGGGTGAGATGCTGTCGTCGGGCGCGCTGAGCGATGTGACGCTGTGCGCGGCGGACGGCGGCGCGACGCTGCGGGCGCACCGCGTCGTGCTCGCTGCCGCCAGCCAGTACTTCGCGGAGATATTCAAGGTGAGTGTCCCACCCGCTTCCCTCGTTACCCAGGAGCCGGAGGCAGCCAGACACAGAAGTAAATCAAGACACTGACAATCAGGCCAGTACGAATTTTGCACTACAGTGCAAGATTAAGGCCGGTATAAATAGTCAGTACTTAAGATAAATCTCGGTCTCAAGACGCGGTTCGGCTCTATGATTGGTCCAAATTTTGACAGCCAACCAATCACAGAGCCTGAACCGTGTCTTGAGGCCGAGATGCAGTAAAATAGTCATGCTCAAGACTAGCATACTCCGAGAGCTTCCTATGGTTACGCTGAAACTCCACCCAATACTCCTCTAACGTGTTCAACTTACGTTTACAGTAATCAGTGATTTTTCGCTCCGCTCCATCTTTCCTAAAGTTAGCCAAAAATTTGGACAGATATTCACTTATTTCAATTTGGTTAGCGTACAACTTCTCCATTTCGATAGCTGCTATATGGTCAGTCAAAAAAAAAAAAAATAGAAAATATAATATGGTTCGATCTCACCTGAGTATCTCCTTAGACAGGTACTGCAGTACTCTCACCGGCACCCGATCAGATGCACAGGTCACTTATGGTCACTGGTTTTTAATAGTTCCCGAAAACATGAAATACCTAATGGTCCAGTAAATCGCGTCCCGAACCTAACTCTTCTCGAAGGACCATGAAAAGGGTGTTTGTTTTAGGGGTAGAGTTTCTGGTGGTTTGGTTTATGGTTCGTTGGTTGGTTCAGTTTATGGTTCGCACGCGTGGTTAAGTTAAAAGATGAAAAACTGGTTTAACTATTTATTCACTATTTACTACACTGGTTACTTAATTATTATGGTTTATGGTAATGGTTATAATATGGTCTCGGGCGGCGGACCGATTGGTTGACGTTCGACTACTACTCGACAACTACTGTGTTCAGAAAAGCGCAAGCGATTAATATAAGTAATGTAAAAATGCTGAATGTTCAAAATATGTTCGATGTACCTCGAACAAGTACTGACTATTTATACCGGCCTAAAACACGCGTACTCCTCCCGCTTAGCCGTTCTATCTTGATTTATTTCTGTGCAGACTGCAGCCAGACCTTAGTCATTTTATATGAACTGCGAGTTTTTGTATCCTATACAATTCTAGCAGAACACAATGTTTAACGCACGGGAACCGTTAATTTTTTCGGGATAAAATATATTATGTCCTTTTTACCAGGGACTCAAAGTATCACCATACCAAATTTCATCAAAATCGGTTCAGCAGTTAGGGCGTGAAGAGGTACCTAACGGAGAGATAAAAACTTCGCTTATTGCTTTTAATAACTATTTAGTGAACTGTGCTTTCGCATTAAACATTAGTAAGGTAGAGGGCATCATGGCAGTGGGGCTGAGTGGTGGTGTGTGTGTCGCAGGAGGTGGAGTGCGGGTCGGGGTGCGGGGGTTGCGGTGCGGGGTGCGGGACGGGCGGCGTGCTGGTGGTGGTGGCGGGGTGCGGGGCGGCGGAGCTGCGCCTGCTGCTGACGTTCATGTACACGGGCGAGGTGACGGCGGCGCGCGCGCGGCTGCCGGCGCTACTGTCGTTGGCGCGGACGCTGCGGGTCTCCGGCCTCACCGACACAGAGGTGACGCTCATAGCTCCTCAGTTCGAGAACATCTATCGACTAGATTGCCCCTTTTTTTTGTACGGGAAATGCTCCTACGCATTCCGCGGCCCGCGGGGGACGGGGAAATCCAGCCGCGTATATGTGGGGCTCTCTGTGGTCGATAAGGTGGTAAATTGACCACAGCTCTACCCACTAAAACCCATCCGTGCCTTCTCCTCCGCTTGTCGCTGAGCCGTTGGACCCGCCTGAGACGAAAACTGCAGCGACCTAGTTAGCGACTTCAGCGCATATACTCCGCGCGGCAGTCTGCTGCCGCCTACTCCGGGAGAGCTGCCCAACCAACCAACCAACCGGGCGCTCTATGTCGACTAGACTGCCTCTGCTTTTAGTCTGTTTTGATTCGTAGACTATGCGGTCGTGTGCCGATTAATGATTCAAGCCTATTTAAAAAGAGTAAAAACGATTCATGTTTCACCACTGAGGTAGTAAGTACTATGTTTCACGAATTTTGTAATAAGTACGAGCTAGTCGTGACATCCATTAAGTTCAAATCTGTAACCGAAGGTTATGCTTTCCAGGATACCCTCGCCGACTCGGAGTCGGAACCTCTAAACCTCGGGAAGCCGGAGAGCGAGCCCGAGTGGGGGTACGCGGGCGAAACGTCGGCCGCCAGCGACCGGAACCGCCTGTGCGGGCCGGCGTGCGGGGACGAGGGGGGCAGACCGAACGGGGGGCGGCCGGAGTGCCCGAGCGAGACGGCCGACGGGAGCGACAGACTGAGCAGGCTGGACCAGATCGTGCAGAACCTGTACACTACGCACAAGCTCGCCATGACGCCCTCGCCGTGCCTGGGTGAGTAGCACCAGCGGAGATTCGATCGTGTGCATCGAACGAGCACTGAGCGCGTTGGACCTATTTCGATGAAATGCCGGCAAACAAGTCTTAACAAAATATGTTTCCCCGCGCTCCCTTTGTGGCGAGAAATGTACGTGTAACATATTTTGTTTGACAGGTTTACCGGCATTTCATCGAAATAGGTCCAATGTGCCCTTATTTCATCTAGGAATCCCTATGACGTCCGCTCACTCGAGGCACGACAGTCTCAGGAGTACCCTGGACAGACTATTGCCGGACAAACGTATAGCAGGAGACTGTCGCGTCTCGCCAGCGAGCGAGCGTTCGCCCTCAACGAGATAATGATGTTCCCTAGATGCGAGCGAGGCGCGCGACTCGACGTGCGGCGTGTGCGGCAAGCGGCTCAGCAACCGCTACAACCTGCGCGTGCACATGGACACGCACGCCGGCCGCCGGCACGCGTGCCGCGCCTGCCCGCACGTCTCCCGCTCGCGCGACGCGCTGCGCAAGCACGTCGCCTACCGCCACGCGCACGTGCCCGCACCCACCCCTGCACCCACCGCCACTCTTGCGCGAGACAGGCTCTTGTGACGCGCGTTCACTGGGGGAACCTATTCTCGCGACTCAAATGTCGCTCCGGTCGCAGGCTCACGGTCGATCGGAGCGACGTTCGAGCGCGGGCCCCCGGGCTAGACAGTGGGCGGACCACGGAGGAGTCGAAAATCGTGGCCGACGGCGTCGGTGCCTCATTATCCCAAACCTAGATTTCGTAGCAAGCATAACGCAAAGACATTAAGAATACAATTTTGGCACACGTGTTTGCCGCAATTTGTACGCGACTGGACTTATATTTAGTTACTTTTGGGTAAATAATAATTATGTATTTTCAAAAAGAAAACAACCTAGACAAAATTTGTCAAAAGTGCTGCTGGAGGCGGCGCTGAGGCTTTTTGTAGAACAGCAGATTCAAATTTACAAAGTTGACTGCATACTAAAACTAGATTACTATTTTCATGAGTATATTCTCATTTCTCTCCTAGAAGTTTTAAAGATAGTGTTTAATTTTTTTTCTGTATATTCAAAACATCTAGTTAACAGCGAAGAAAAGTTTACTTTTTAGTTGTCGTTATAGCGACTGAAATGTATAATGATTAATGATTATACAGGGTGTAACAAAATAAAGTGATAATACTTTAGTGTGTGTAATTATAGTCCCTTGTATAGAGTTCACTGTAAAAGTATTAGCACTGAAAGAGTAACTTTTTTACAATTAATATGGGCAAATTTGACGCTGGAGCGTTTGACCATACAAATCACAAAAAATGCTCTTTCAGCTCTGCTACTTTCACTTAGTATTATTACACCCATATATTCCCTTTAATGGCGACATTAAATTTAGTTAAATTAAAATGTTCAGCTATAAATAAAAATGAAAATAAAATAAAATACCTTTATTGCAGACTGTCACAGCCCATAGAGGTTAGTATTAACAATAATCTTATTACTATGTTAGTAAAACAATACAGTGATTTTTCTCTATAAATTTGCCGTATTTGCGCCACAGTACCGGCGCACTGGGGACATGGACATGGAGTGCTCCCAGTGCGCCGCTATCGCGCCGTCGCGTCGGCTTGACTACATATCGCCTTCAGCATGCTGTTGTCACTCCCACGAACCCTGTATATCAGTGACGCGGTACGCTTGCGTAAAACTGACGGAAAGTCATCAGTTCTAGCGTCAGCGAACATGCCGGATGCACTGCAGTATCGCGGGAGCGCCAGCAGCATCCTGAAAGCAATAAAATATAGACCGACAAGGCTTTATATGAACGTAGCGAAAAAAGGAACTAACGCCGCCAATCGCCATCATACAAAAACCAAATATTTGACATGTTTTTGACAGTTCTCTTTTACCTGCAGCGCCATCGCCCACGTTCATTAGCCTTGTCGGTCCGTATCGTGATTCGTGGATCTCGAGACCACAGAGACTCGTGTCAGACAGACAGACGGGACGGGCAAAAATAAGAAAAGGTTTTACAAAGTATTTTATTACTATCTAGTTTCTAGATTCTAGTTGAAGGGATTACGTCTGCGAATGATTTTCAAACATTACAAAGTACCGTAAGTTTCTAGTCATAGTCAAACAAGGTACAAAAAGACAAAATAAAAGACATTTTTATTTTAATATTTTTGATTGTAATATTATTGTTAAGTTCTTTGGTTTATTATTTGTATGTAATAACTAATGAACTAATTATACGTTTAAAACAATATTTATTTTATTTTAGCGTTACATAAGTGGACCTTTTTTTTACCTCGTTTCCACCTGGCAGGAGCCATGTAGCTCAGCGAATTTGTGAAATGGAGCCGAGCTGCTCACTTTTTGAGCGATGTAAGGGATCTAATCTCAGAAACTACTGGTCCGATTTGAAAAATTATTTCAGTGTTAGATATAGCTCATTTATCGAGGAAGGCTCTAGAGCCTTCCTCGATAAATCAGCTATAATTATCTAATATATATGATTAGTTAGCCTAGACTAACTAATAACTATATTAAGGTGAAGACAGCTGCCAATTCGACATCTTTGTGCAGTTTTCTAGACTAAAAAGTGATTTTTGATTATATTTGGAAAAGCTTGTCGAATTTAATTAATAAAATGTACTCCTACTGGATGAAAAAAATACCAAAGTCACATCTTTCAGGAACTTTAAACAGTTCTAACTAAAATAATAATACAATGTATGTTTTAAAAATTTGTTTATTTAATACCTTTTACAAAAATTCAAAGATGCCGGATTTAATTTTCGGTTCTGACATCTAGATTTCCCATTATATTAATTTTTCCCTCTGTCTCTCTGGCATGAAAATCGAAACAGGTGCGAGAGTGATGCGAGATCAAGGTCATTGGCAGTTGTCAGCGTCTTAAGGCTTTAGGCTAAATAAACAGTGAGGTCTAAGCTAAGACTAACAGGAGCGAAGAAACAGAGGTACGTGATTCCATAGGGTTGGCACTCATGACTCAACCCAATAGTTTTATGTTTATCTTTTATATTCAGTATTCATATTATCTCAAATGTATATTGTTAAATTAGAAAGACATAGTGTTGGACAAGGAGGATAGATGACTTGATAAAGGTTGTTAGATGTAGATGCAAGTAGTTAAGATGAGATGCAAGTAGTTAAGATGTCCAGCAGTGGATGTATTCTTTCGGCTGAAATTGAGTTGATGATGATACTTGCTTACACTTTTACGATACTTGATAGGCTGGCAAAACATTAGAGATAAAGAGTTTAGAAGTGATTCAGTGTCTTTTTATTTTTAATAAAGAATTTACAGTTAATAAAGAAGACAAATTTTTCAACAAAACGAGACCAATTTGGTCTATTAATATCTGATAGTTCCGTAGCTACAGCTGTTCTAAGTTGCTGAGGTGAGTAAACAAAATGAAATAATATGACTTACTAGACGTACCGCGCGGCTTCGCCCGCGTAAATTAGATATTTCACAGACAAATTAGTCCACAAAAAATGGCGTATGAACCTTTACGTGCTCTACTTCTTATCTGTGCCAAATAACAGAAAAATTGCTCCAGTAGTTCGTGAGATAGGCCCTTTCAAATAATTTCCCCCGTTTTTACACATTTTCCTCTATTTCTTCGCTTTTATTAGTCGTAGCGTAATAAAATATAGCCTATAGCCTTTCTCGATAAATGAGCTTTCTCGATAATAAATCTAACACTGAAATAATTTTTCAAGTCGGACCAAGTAGTTCTTGAGATTAGCGCGTTCAAAAAGCCCTTTGAAATAACTTAGCCCGTTTTTTCAACATTTTCCTCTATTTCTTCGTTTCTATTAGTCTTAGCGTAATAAAATATAGCCTGTAGCCTTTATCGATAAATGAGCTATCTAACACTAAAATTTTTTTTCAAATTAGACCTGTAGTTCCTGAGATTAGCGCGTTAGAATAAGCCCTTTCAAACAATTTAAGCACTTCTTTTTCGCGCTAATCTCAGGAACCACTAGTCCGATTTGAAAAATTCTTTCAGTGTTAGATAGTTCATTTATCGAGAAAGGCTATAGGCTATATTTTACTATGCTACTACTAATAGGAGCGAAGAAATAGTGTAAAATGTGGAAAGGGCTTATTTGAACGCGCTAATCTCAGGAACTACTGGTCCAATTTGAAAAATTCTTTCAGTGTTAGATAGCCCATTTGTCGAAAAGGGCTATAGGTTATATTTTATTACGCTAAAACTAACAAAAACGAAGAAATAGAGGAAAATGTTGAAGAAACGAGTTAAATTATTTGAAAGGGCTTATTTGAACGCGATAATCTCAGGAACTACTGATCCGATTGAAAATTTCCGATTTGAAAAATTCTTTCAGTTTTAGATAGCTTATTTATCGAGAAAGGCTTATTTTATCACGCTACAACTAATAAAGGCGAAGAAATAGATGAAAATGTGTAAAAAACGGGGGAAATTATTTGATAGGGCTTATCTCACGAACTACTGGAGCAATTTTTCAGTAAGTCATATTATTTCATTTTGTTTACCCACCTCAGCAACTTTGAACAGCTGTAGCTAGGGAACTATCAGATTTTAATAGACCAAATTGGTCTCGTTTTGTTGAAAAATTTGTCTTCTTTAATAACGTGTATTAATTTATGCCGTCAAATAGATCAATAATTGACCACATTGACGAGAACTTGTAAAAACTCGAAAAATAAATGTTTTTTTGGAAAATTTACAAACATTTGAACAGCTGTACCTTTGAAACTATTCAGTTTATCGAAACTTTACTATTCTCATATTGTTGAAAATTTTGTCTACTTTAAAGTAATTCCTGATAACATCTACCATTAAACAGGTCCTTGGTGCTAAAAAATGGTAAAAACTGAAAACTGATCAAAAATTTAATGGTTTTTCATAAATTTTACAATGATCCGGAAGGATTCCGAGGTGGAAAAAATATATTTGACATTACCACTTCATCACATACAACATATAAAAAAATCAGAACTACCCCATTTGATGCAAGTGAAGACCCCTTTTATTGTACGATTTCCATGGACTAATGGGGTAATTCCGAATTTCAAATCTATGAAAATTCGGTTGAGCGATATACTTGACACATACGTTAATATTTTTGTCACCGGGGGTTTTCCGAACGAAAAAGAAATATGCACTTTGAATACTAGGTCTTAAAACACACTTTTGAATGAGTTCGGAATAACCCCGACATGCTTCGGAATATCCCCAAGAGAAGAAAAAAAAGTGCGTTTTTTTAAATAAGCTTAATTCATTAACTAAAATACATATCATGACTCTATAAGTGTACGCTAATAGATGATTTCCTTGACTAGACAGAGGTAAAATCAGTTTAAAAAAAACAATTACAAATAAATAAAAACATAAATAAAAACAAACACTACCTATCAACTCAAGAAAAATCGTATCGGAATAGCCCCAATAAACCTTAATATTATTTGTATGAGTAATGGCCGAAAATTTAAGAGATTACGAAAATCTACATTGCCATTGCACCATAAGTTTTTAATTTAGCACATAGATTTTTGTAATCTGAAAACGTCTTCTCTAGGTGCTCAAGACAGTTTTAGATTCGTCCGATTCGTACAAGGTTTGTTCAAAAGTATTATATAATATTATTATTATCGATGACTTTAGGATCAGAGGAAAATGTTTGATTTTGAAATAATTATGCTCTCCTTTCTTCGTGTTAGTAGCTGATGTGCTTGGTGTATACTGCATAATACTATCCGCTTTTGAGAATTATTATTGTCAACGGCTTTGTTTCATAACTTTGACAATGACAATAACCGCGCAGGCTGTCGTCCGGCGCGCAATATTATGATACCTCTGTGGCTCAATGGGTAGAGTGTGTGGCAGCTCAAGCCGGGGGT
The DNA here is from genome assembly GCA_905333045.1 of Lysandra bellargus. Lineage (NCBI taxonomy): Eukaryota > Metazoa > Arthropoda > Insecta > Lepidoptera > Lycaenidae > Lysandra > Lysandra bellargus. Next base: position 266,006 of record HG995357.1, read on the forward strand.
CGCGGGTTCGAATCCCGCCGACGGAACAAAAAGTTTTTCAATGTTCCTGGGTCATGGGTGTGTATTAAATATGTGTATGATATAATAAAAATCTTAAATATATGTATAGTATAAAAGTATTAAATATATTTCCGTTGTCTGGTACCCGTAACACAAGTCCTTCAGGTACTTAGCACGGGACCAGACTGACGTGGTGTGAAGCGTCCATATTATCATTATATTATTATTATTATTATACGTTACCTGGGATACGACCTTGGCGAAAATCTGAATTGTCATATTTTAGTTTGCGAAAAGGTGCCAAATTTAAAACGGTTGAAGTATGGGAGTTACATTTTCTTAGTTTATATTATTCGTAGGTTGTGTCTTAGTTTAACTTGGCGACCAAGTATGGTCGATTTTCTTTTCTGAATGTTTGTATCTCGCTCGACAGTGTTCACATATAAACATAACAAAAACTGACAAATTACTCATTGAACATAAAGAAACAAACGTTATATTCATGACGTTACACACTAATAATAAAAAAAGCGGACACATTTTTGAAATCGACTGAAATGATAACTAAAGCGATATTATTTTATAAATTCATTTAGGACAAGTAGAAAATATATCGTAAAGTGTAATAACAATTTAAAAATACGAGAAACAAATTCAGTTTAGGAAACATTATCAATTTTTCATACAAAAGCAGCAGTTGGACAAAACGTTTTTATATGAAAGTAAAACCACTACTTGTAGAAAAAATATATTTTTGAAAAAATTAATGTTTAGGGATACTGCATTTCGTGGAGATTTAATCTAAACATAAGAAGCTCGTTATTTAGAACAATGTACAAAAACTCAAATTTATGAAAAAACTATCAAATTATTAAACAAATAAAATTGGGACAAACGAAAAATAGACCCAAAATCGACCCAAATACTGAACCAGCTGTAAAATTTAAGGCGGCAAATATTATAGTCCGTTTGTTTATAAACAATCTTGATAAGTATACTGTACTGTACTGTAATATAACGACCGAGCAGGATATAATTGAGTACATAAGCAATAAAACACAAGTAGAGGTGAATTTAAGAAAATTGCAACAAAAAGAGTTAAAACCTTTTAATTCTTTCATTGTCTACGTACCGAAAAGTAAATTATCTCTGTTTTTAAATGATACCCTTTGGCCTGAGGGGGTTACGTTTCGGCGTTTTGTTAATCTTAAGAAGATCTCTTAACACACCGGTGATGGTATTTCAGTCAATACACAATAATTATGGATAACAGTGCTACGAAATTTGTTACTTTTAATTGTAGATCACTGATAAGATCGACTGAGTGTATTCGATCTTTATGTAAAACGGCTGACATAATCGCATTACAAGAGACACGTTTACTCCCACACGATATTCCTTTGCTGGCCACGGTGGACTTGGATTTTGATTATGTCGGAAAATCAGCTGTAGATATGTCAAAGGACATATTGCGTGGGCGTCCATATGGAGGTGTGGCAATCTTGTGGCGGAAAAACCTATTTACTTCTGTGACACCTGTGAAATATGTTAATGATCGGATTATTGCTGTTAAGGTAACAGTAGGGCAGTGCACTTTCTTAATCTTTTCCCTGTACATGCCTACGGATCAACAAACTAATAAAGTGGAATTTACTCATTGCTTGGGTGAGTTGCATGCTATTATTGACAGCTGTGATGTGGAATATGCGTATATATTGGGCGACTTTAATGCCCAACCGCAGTGGTCCCCAACCTTTTTTCATGCGAGCCACAAACATGTTTTGATCTTGGTGTCGCGGGCCGCAACAAAAATTTTTAGGGTTAAAAAATAGAATTCTTCAAAATAAACGATTTAAAAGTGGAAAAAATTTAACGACCGTCACGTAGGCTTTACGTTATTTTGCCGGTGGGCGTGAATTTCAAAATTGTTGAACATTACGCGGGCCACAAATAAAGTCCTGGCGGGCCGCATGCGGCCCGCGGTCCGCGGGTTGGGGATAGCGGCCCAACCGGGTAGACGGTTTGGTGATGAACTATTGAACTTTTGTGAGATACAGGACTGGATCTGTGCTGATGTAAAATTACTAGGATTAAACTCTAATTCGTATACATACGTTAGTGACAGTCATGGAACAAATAGTTGGCTTGACCATTGTATTGTAACACAGGGTACCGTACAAACTATTTTAAATGCAAATATAAATTATAATGTATTTTGGTCAGACCATTTTCCGCTAAAATACAGTGTAACCTAAGGGTCTTGAGATCACAAAATGTATATCCGGCTAATAATATTTCTAACAATATTATCTGGGTTGAAGGGGATGATTCTCAAATATCTTCGTACACTGAATATTGTAATAAAAAGTTAAAGGAGATTGATTTTCCTGACATTTTTATAAACTGTGCCAATACTTTGTGTGACATTCCTAGTCATAAAAATGTATTACTAGATATGTATAATAGCCTTATAAATTGTCTGAGCGAAGCTTCTATACTTAGTGCTAAGCAAAAACTTCTCACTACACCGACCGCGACTGGTCAGCAAGCAGAGGCCAGAGCACATATCTCTCTCTCTCTCTTAAATTGAGACATACTAATCAAGAATTAATCTGTTGTAGCACTTAAGTAATGACTCATCATTATTATCATAATCATTACTCATAATGCAACATTAAAGTATTGAAGTAGTTAATTAAAATTATGTTTTTATACTTTTCACGTGCACATATTTTAATCCTTATTAATGTACTAATAGAGGTTAAATTGAATAGGTGTAAAAGATATTGAACAAAAACGGAACCGCCGCCGGTACCGGTGGAATCCCAACCAGCACCTTTAGACCCAGATATTTTAGTGGCACTGGGTGAGTTGCCATTGGAGGACATCACATATGGCCCGGACATACACCCGGCCCAAAGGTGGGTTCCTATTCTTAAGAAACCTATCTGAGACACAAAACAAAATGAGTCCCTCTTCAAGGCCTCAAAATTGCAAACTATTTGGAGCTCCTCATTTAAATCCCGAAATAGCAGCCGCTATTTCCGAGGTTGCTCGTGCTCGGGACAAGAAAATCGAGAATGCTCAACAACAATTAGGAATAGGTTTGACAGCAATCAACAGAGCATTGTCCAGGATGTTGGAGTTCAGCGACAAAATGGTGGCAATATTTATTGGACGCCACTAGAATTTTGTCCGATCTTCATGCTCTGGAAACCAGCACCAGAATGAAGTCTGTTTCATTTGGTTTGGATAGTTTTTTTTTATTTAATTAATTCAAAATTCTGAAAGAGATGAAATGCTATTTGGGTCCGACTTGCCAGAGAAAATTAAGGCCTCAAAATCTGTTGAAAAACAGGGTTCTCAAATTAAAAGGGCAGAGACGAAAATTTCTTACAGACAATCTATTGCGGCGCTAAAATGGTCACATTTAGCAATTCCTGCCAATCAATTCAGATAGTGAATTGTCAAAACTGTCAAACATGTCAAATTAGTACGAATTACTAGATATGAATTGCATGCATATAATGACCATTTTGCGATTTTAAGTAATAAGGTAGTGTTATCTTGGATTCGTGATGGCTTTCCTACACATTTTATTGAAAACGTTAATTTTATTAAAAAACAAGGGTTGGGGTCCAAGGGGATGTTTGTAGAGTTCCAAAAGAGTATGTTGTTTGAGCACCTTTATTATGTAAGTAAGTTTACAAAATATGGTAGCGTGTTAACAAGTACGCGTTGCTAAGTGCACACAGGAATATAATAAAATAATTTGACACCACAATGACGATGCACGGCGCGTCAACGTATTAAGTTAGTAAAATAATTGTTTGTTCTTGCTGCTTTTGATTGATTTCAACAGCACTGAACTTTCAGCTAACACAAGGCCTTTAATTTATGCTCTGATGCCGAATAAAAAACAGATTAGCTGTGATCTCAATTACCATAACTAGAAATACAGTCGTACATTGTGATTTCGAGATTTCCCTGTGAAACACTATACTAAAAGTATATCCAAACACAAACATAAAAGGTTGCTATTACCATTGGAATCGTAACATGTGGCGTATGAGTACATGTGATAGATGCAATATGACTGAGAAAAAAAAATACATACGAAATACATGTACATGTACTTGGAATAGTTCTTACTTTTGCAAATTGTAATAATATACTACAGATTTGTAATAAATTAGCAGCGACAATAATATTTAATGTTGCTGCTAAAAATTGGGAGGAGTGACCGGTTTTTTACGGTGAAAGAGGTGGCCGAATTGATTTTGTCTACTGGAGCTAAAAATAATTTTTTGGTACTTTTGCCTACTCACAAAGACAAGTATGTCTCTGTGAGTAGGCAAAAGTACCAAAAAATTCAGTAGAATAATAAGAACTAGTAGCAAAAATATTACAAGAAGATCTCTCTTGAATCACTTGGGCGATATGTGGCAAGAGATAAATAAGTTTCATTCAACATTAGCCAGTATAACTTCTTCCACCACAATGAAAATTTTAATGGCATTGTTGAAGCCCGAACATACATTACAGGTCTTTTTCGTGACACATTTCTGCTAAAAAAACACTACCAAAAAGAAAGACTCTAGTTCAATGGAAGTTGATGTTCCTGATAAGAGAAATTATACTCATGTTTACTCTTTGACATTAAATAACAAAGCTCATCAATCATGCAAGATGTTTTTTCTTTTTACTTTAGACATATCAGCTAAAAAAGTTTAAACTGCTCTCAAAAAGAAAATGGATAGTGGTGTTACTGAGCATGACAAACGTGGATTGAACCCTGCACCAAATAAAATTTCTGAGGAACGAAAGAATATAATCCGTGATCACATCAAGGCCTTACCTGTAGTAGACTCTCACTACTGCCGAAGTTATTCTAAGCGAAAATATCTACCATGTGGCCTGACTGAAAACCTCTTGTATCAAGATTCAAGACTACATCAAGTATTGTGAAGAGAAGGGAGCATTACCTGTATCATCTTATTACTATAAACATATTTTTACTAGCGAGTCCAATTATGGCTTTCATAGGCCAAAAAAAGACCAATGTGATTATTGCGCCCAATTTAAAAACAAATCACCAGAAGAGAAACACTCCAGGAACAAAGTAACCATGACTTACATTTAATTAGAAAAACAGAAGCTAGAGAACAAAAAAGAGAAGACAAGGCAAGAGCTAAGGCTGATCCAACGTTTCGTGCTTACACTATGGATTTAGAAACATCTTACTTACCCCACAGTTAGAGATTGGTCAACTGTATTATAAGAGTAAATTAAAAAACTTATAACTTTACCATCTATGATCTTGCTAAAGGCACCGCAATTAATTATATGTGGCATGAAACCGATGGTACAAAAGGAGCATCTGAGATAGCAAAATGTATTTGGAAACTCCTTCCTGAACTGCCGCCAGAGGTGACAGAAGTAACATTTTACTCAGATACTGCTTCAGGATAACAGAAACCATATAATTTCTGCTATGTTTACTAGAGCACTATGTTTATTTTAGATTAAAATCGATAAAGTTTTAATCAAGCATTCTTACTTCTGTTGTTAAACCAACAGGTTAGTGAAGTGAAGGCTCTAGGCTAAATATATTAAGGCTCTAGGCTTGATATACACTAAGACTAATAGGAACAAAGAAACAGGAAAATGTGGAAAAATGAGAAAATTATTTGTTAATTCCCTAGACCATGTTGTTGTATAGATATACAACATGCCAGGCCTTGACTTGAACGTACTGAAACATTTAAAAGGAAAAGCGTCTAAATTGTCTGAACAAGATAAACTTTGTGTAATCCTGTTCGACAGATGGCGCTCAGAAAACGACTGATCTATAATATATCATCCGACAGGATCGACGGTTACGAAGATTATGGAAATGATGATAGGTCTAATCGAATTGCAGATCACGCTCTGTTTTTTATGTTACAAGGCAAACATCAAAAGTATATGCAACCAATTGCTCACTATTTCGTTAAGGGAACCGTCTCTTCAGAAAAATTAGTAGTTCTCGTGAAAAATTTCATAAATTCCATTACCGAAACAGGCTACAATGTTATAGCCACAGTTTGTGACCGAGACCCTACAAATGTAGGGGCCATCAAAATATTTTTTTTTTGTCATCAATCAAATGATTCAAATTATTACTTTGTTAGGGATAAAAAAATGTGGTAATCGCAAAGAATTTGAGTTCAGGTCAAGAAAATAAGCAGTCATAATTTTAATATAGGAAGTATCAATATTAACATCGAGGAGCTTCTAAAACTGTTAGAGACTGTTAACTTAAATAAAGGTGCCGGCCCTGATGACATTTCTCTAATATTCATTAAAAAATGCGCTAAAAGCCTAGTCGCACCTCTGAGTATACTTTTCGAACGGTCATTGAACGAAGGTCACTTACCAAACATCTGGAAATCAGCATTCATAACCCCAGTACATAAAAGCGGTGATAAAACCAATATTAAAAATTATAGACCAATATCTAAATTATGCATTTTTTCCAAAATTTTTGAACGCATTGTCTATAACCAGGTCTATACTGAACTACAAAATTGGTTCATCCCTGAGCAACATGGTTTCCTGAGAGGACGCTCGACTACTTCGAATCTCCTTCTCACGTATGACTTTGTCAGCTCTTCTATGGATTCAGGCTGCCAGGTTGATATCATTTACACCGACTTCAGTAAGGCCTTCGACCGAATCGATCACCGTATACTCCTTGAGAAGCTCCATCAAGCAGGTATACACGGAAACCTGTTCCGGTGGTTCTCCTCATACATCAATAATCGCTCTCAAGCTGTGGCACTGAACGGATTTATCTCAACCTGGATGCCCGTCCCATCTGGTGTTCCCCAAGGATCGCTTCTCGGGCCACTTCTGTTTGCGATATTCTTGAACGATGTGTCGTCCTGCTTTCCCTATTCACGTTTTTATCTTTACGCCGACGATACTAAAATAAAAAAACGAATCACCTCAAGTAATGATGTTCAATTACTACAGGAAGACCTTAATAGATTTTGTGAATATTGCTTTATTAATAAACTAGACATCAATGTTTCTAAGTGCTTGTTGTAAGCTTCACTCGCAAACTCCCTACCTCTATTATTAAACATAATTACACTTTAAACAATCAGGCCCTATCACATAAGAACTCTATAAAAGATTTAGGAATAATTGTTGACTCCAAATTGCTCTTCGACGAACACATTGATCACGCTGTAAAGAAGGCCTCTAAGGCGCTAGGTTTTATTATTAGATCCTGCAAAGACTTTAGAGCACTCAAGCCGATCAAAGTTCTTTACTGCTCCTACGTACGCAGTATACTTGAATACTGTTCTGAAGTATGGAACCCTATCTATCATACTTACATTTACAGAATCGAATCAATTCAAAAAAAGTTCTTGAGATACCTACAGTATAAATGTGGTGATAACCTTATCGACTATGAAGCTAGATGTATGAAATATCATTTCCTTCCCTTACAATACCGTCGCAAAGTCTCGGATCTTGTATACATAAGCAAAATTATTAACAATTTCATTGACTCCTCAGAACTACACAACAAAATAACCATCAATGTACCCACCAGGTTTTTTCGCACTTTTCTTCCTTTCCACGTTCCACCCTTTAACACTAATTATCGTCGCAATTCGTTCATTTGTAGATCTTCTGCCTTTTTAACGACCTCATCCGTGCTCACTCAAATATAGATGTTTTTTCGTTCAAACCTTCACACATAAAATTACTCGCTAATAAAGACTTCTTTTCTCCTGAATAATTGACCCATGTATGCATACGGTATGAAACCAGTTCAGTGACCCAAAGGTTATTACTTACTTATTAATATAAAGTAAGCTAATTAATTTTCTTAGCAATTATTGTACGTTGGTTATGCTACTATTTTTTTTTTCTTTTTCTTCTTTTAACAATACTCACTAAAATATTACCTGAATGTAAAAACTTGTAAATGGCTATTTGTTTTTAACTTAGTAATTATTGAGATTTGTTTAGCTGTAAGTTTTTCTGTACAAATAAAAAAAAAAAAAAAATTCGTGCAGAAATTTAAACCTCTTGAACACTCGAGAAAAGATAAGGCAGCGCATCTACTTAGACCTTCTCTTAATATTTCAAAGATGTTCAAGATGTACATACAATGATCAAGCTGGGCCTGGAATGAGTTTTTCCGCAAAGTTTTCTGCACTAGTTTCAATATTGGATTCGGAACACCACGAAAAGATGTTTGTTCAACATGCCTGCAATTAAACGAACAAATGAAGCACGAGAAATCTATGACAGAGAAGCAAAAATTAATGGTCGAACTTCGAATTCACAAATTAAGAGCTAAGGCGTTTTTTTCAAAAATTTCGAGAACAACGAAATGACGTGGTAACAATCAGCTTTGATTGCGGATTGCCAGAAAAATTTACCCTTGCCGAAAGTTCCAGACCAGTCCACGTATTACTCCAAACAGCTTTATCTGTACAATTTCACGGCAGTAATCAATCGGATCGTCCCATTTAAAACTAACAAAAGAAAATGTCAAATCGTATGTTTGGACCGAAGATGTCACTGCAAAGTCTGCAACTGTAATATGCAGTGCACTTCTCCACTGTCTTAATTCAATTGATATTGCGGGTATAAATACGATTCGCCTAATGGCTGACGGATGTGAAGGTCAGAATAAAAACAGTGTAGACGTTTTATTTGAAAACTCCCTAGATAAAGTGAGTAAATAATTCCCCGTGTATGTAACAACATACACGGAAAACTATTCAGGAACATACAATTTAAAAAATCGATGGAGTTTGATGAGCACATCGTATCTGCTAGCTGATAAAGCAATAATCCCGGACTGGATCATTGGCCGTACGAGTATTACACTCAAGCACATCCATCATCGATAATGATTAGATGATTAGAGAGAATGATTAGCGAGTGAGGCGATGCGGTCACGTATTTTTGCTGAGAAAGACATCAATTACAAACAAGCCGTTGAGTTGGCTTTGGCTTTGGAGGCGGCGGAGCGGCATGCGGAAGTGATTGCAGCACCGAGCGAGAGCGGCGGCGCATCGGCGGTGGGCGAAGGCCTGCATCAGGCGAGTGTGCGGCGGGTGCAGCAGCGCGGGACACGGCCTGCACAAAATGGCGGCGAGGGCGTGGGCACTGGAGGCGCAGGCGCTGGCGGCGTGGGCGTGGGCGTTGGAGGCACGGGCGTTGGAGGCGCGGGTGAGAGGGGCGCCGGCAGCTGTTGGAGATGTGGCCGGGCGCATCGGGCTGATAAGTGTCGTTACTCCAACTATAATTGTGATTATAATTGTGTGTGTGTTCGAGACCAAGGCGAGAGGGGTGCGGCGAGTGGGGCGCGGAAGGCGGCCCCACTGACCGAGCTGCGCGGGGACCGGCAAACCAGTCCACGGCGAACGAGAGGGGCGGAGAGGCGCGCCGGCGGCGGCCGGCCGGCGCGCGCGCCTGGAGACGAGACCAGACCAAATTCGATCCGCGGATTGTAAACACTTTTGTTGGCATAAATAAAACACTTATATTTTGTGCCTCGAATTTCATTCTTGTCCCTTAAATTCGCAGACAGTGTGTTTAACGCCTCCGTGGTCTAGTGGTATAGAGCGCGGCTCTTGACTCGGAGGTCGTGGGTTCGATTCCCGCGTTGGAAACATGATATTTCCAAGTTTGGTTAGGACAATGCAGGCTGATCACCTGATTGTCTGACAAGTAAGATGATCCATGCTTCGGATGGGCATGTAAAAAGTCGGTCCTGCGCCTGATCTCTAGCCAGTCGTGTCGGTCGTCCGTCCCACTGGGTTATGAGAGTAAAGGAATAGAGAGTGCTCTTATGTACTGCGCACACACTCGGGCACTATAAAATTACTCCTGCGTAGCTGGCCTGGTTTCAATGAAACCGGCCACCGTCACCGAAACCGGTGTGGGAGCTACTACTACTATAATTGTGATGAGTGTGGCGTGCGGGGCCACCTAAAAGTGATGTGTAAAATGGGTAACAAAGGCCGGGCGAGTGCCCGTCAAAATTATGCAAGTGACGTCGAGGACTTCTTTAATATCCAGGTGGATGGTTCAGGTGACAAGCCCTATATAGTTAATGTGAAGATGGACGGTCGTCCCATGGACTTCGAAGTAGACACCGGGAGTCGCAACTCGACTGTAAGTGAGGACTTTTACAATTGTAATTTTAGTCATAAACCGCTATTGTCTAATGATTTGCATATACGCAGTTACGTCGGATCAAAAATGGATTCGCTTGGATTTTTTAATGTAAATGTTAAGTTGGACAGTACGTCAGTGTTAAATTGTAAGTTATATGTAATTAAGAAGGGGGGAGGGAGAACCTTTGTTATGCCGAGAGTGGGTGCGCGCTCTAGGAATTAAAAATATAACTATAGATTTACATGAAATTACGAATAACGCGGTTTGCGATCCATTTGTGATACGACTGATGGCTGATTTTCCTGAAGTTTTTACTGATAATTTAGGAACATGTGTTAAGAAAATTACGCTTGTGCCTACATACTGTATATTTTATAGTTAACGAATAATTATTTGTCATTCATGTTTGCGTCATCTAGGTCTCCTCATCTAGGTTTCTAGACCGCGGCACCATTCCCAGTTTGTACAGGAATGACTAAACATCAACTCTATATAAATAGTCATCTTTTTGTAATTACGAAGACACTTCGCTTTAAGCTCGCAATATTGTAACTCATCAACAATAAACGGTCACGGTAAACCAGTCTTTAAATAGTTCCTATTACCTCCACACCGGTAGGTAAATTGGTGACCCCGACGACGGCCCGACGGAAAACCGGCGCTATTTAAATCGCACATCTAAATCGACTTTCCACAAGCGGATTCCACCGATTTTAGATTTCAAAAGGCGACATAATTTTTGTGCCGGCGCGACGTGTCAGTGACCGAAGAGAAGTCCAAGATGAGCAACCCCGAACATTCAAAATTTCCTCCAGCCACTTCCGCTTCAACGAGCAGCGTTACGCCCGAGCTAGCAGCAGTCACCGTATCCTCAAGGCTTCCAGATTTTTGGTGTGACCAAGCACGTCTATGGTTCGCCCAATGCGAGGCAATTTTAACACCACATAAGCTGTCTGATGAAGCAAAGTACAACCTGGTCGTCACCAAACTGGGCAAAGACGTCATTCAACAGGTCAGCGATATTCTACTCTCTCCACCAACGACAAACAAATACCAGGCGCTTAAGGACAGGCTTCTGGCGGTCTACGAGGAATCAGAAAACCGCCAATTACAGAAACTGTTGAGTGAAATCGAATTGGGAGACCAAAAACATTCTCAATTGCTACGGTACATGCGAGATTTAGGCCGAAACAAAATCCCAGACGATACTTTGAATATTATGTGCCAAGGTCATCTATCGTCATCCACCCGTGCCGTGCTCGCTGTAAGCGATGTCAAGGATCTAGAGAAATTGTCAGCTATCGCAGACAAAGTACTGGAAAATGCAAGACCTCTCAACTTATCGGAAATCGCCAATAAATCATCAACGTCAGTAATGGAATTACGAAGATCAAGATCGACGCGGAGGATTACAATACAAATAATAGCAATTATAATCGTCACATATATATGAAAGCTCAGGATGGCCTTCATCAGAATTATCCATCATGTATCGTGAGTATGTGGGTATGTGGGTAGTCCAATTGCGGTAGATCGAAATAAAAATTAACGTCGTCTTGGATACTTCAACGATTTACTCCAAATAATAATCAGATTGCCTAACAATAATCACTGAAACTTCAATTAACACACAATCACTTCAAAATGTCTCTCGATTAACCAGATATATAGCGATTCGTCGAAGATGTGGTGCGCTTGCGACCGCTGTCTCAGAACTGTCGTCCCAAGATGGCCGCCCCGCTACCATAGACTCGACGCTCCGCTAGAGTGACAGTGACAAGCTGTCACTCTTGACATTGGCATCTTAATGTGCGCCGACATATAGATATTACAACAGATCATCATCGCGCGGGCGCAGCCGTAACACTACCCCAAGGATTATGTTATTATCACAATCGATTTAGACATAGAGCTAAGAAATGTACAGAACCGTGTACCTGGAAAAACAACATGGCAATAAATTCGGAAAACTAGTTTCGGTGCAGCCAGCGGCGGATGTCTGCACCATCTCGCCAGCCCACCGCCTATGTGTGACTGATTTCAACAGTGGCCTACGCTTTTTGGTGGACACTGGGGCTAATGTTTACGTTCTACCTGCAACCAAAAGACCCTATACCAGCAAAAGCGATAAGGAATATAATTTATTTGCAGCCAACGGGACCGCGATTAAAACCTTTGGAACCAAGAATCTAGTACTGAATCTCAAACTTCGAAGACCGTACTCCTGGACTTTTATTCTCGCAGACGTAAAACAGCCAATTTTAGGCGCCGACTTCTTAAGCCATCACAAGCTATTAGTCGACGTTAGCAACAGGAAATTAATAGACGCTGTGACAAGTCTCAACATTATCGGATCTATGGTGACATATGACGGAGCGACAATCAAAACATCATCGTGTAATGTGTCGAGCTAGCGAACGGTCGTGCTCCACGTTACACACACTGCAAATATTAATTAATATTTTCGCGAATCGCGCGGTACATTGCCGCTGCACGTGACCATGGCACTCGTGGCCAACGAGTTGCTGGCGTTTATCCAGCACGCCATCGACACCATGGACGAGGTCAGCATCGTGCAGATCTGCAAGTCCTCCTTCACCAGCGAGGAGATTTGCCAAGGGAAGCAGTTGCTGTACGAGACGCTCGGCCAGAGCGCGAACATGCCATCGCGACGAAGAGACGGAACCGAAAGGAGCGTGTAGGACATCATCTCCCTGCTGAAGCAGACGGATCCGGATGAGGTACCGGCTTTTGTGGCTAAAGAGCTGCACAAGCTGCCGCCCGTCACACTGGACCAGGTCGACGTCGTCAGCCTACTGAAGGACATCAGGTTCCTGAAGGAAGAGCTGGCCGGAGTTCGAGGTAGATTGCAGGCATCGGAATCTATCATCAGTGATCTACGTAGTGAATTATCACAATTGAAAAGTAATAATTCATTATGTAGGTTACCTGACGCCGCATACGTCAACTGTCATAGAGGCGCGGCGGCGGCCACGTTTAGCCCGTCAGGATCCGTCCATTGACCCGTCCGGTCAACGAACACCGCCACTGTCGCCCCCGCCCGCGCTCCCCTCCCGGTTGCGCCGACGCCGAGTCCACAGGCGACTCGGCAAAATTACGCGACTGTTGCTGGTCGCCCCGCGCCTCCCCCGCGGGCTAATAAAAATGGGGTGTATGAGAACCGTAAGGCTTCGGAGAATCGCAAGTCTACGGAGAGCCGCAAGGCTACGAAGAGCTGGAAGGCCAAGTCTTCTCGACCTGGCAAGGACGAGAGCAGTGGGTGCGATGAGGAGAGCTTCATACTGGTGGAGAAGAGGAAGAAGAAGCCCGCCACCCGCAACCATCGCGGCACTGCGCCCTATGTACCTGAGCTGCGTCTGCGGAGCGAGGTCCCCGCGACGCCCCTGCACTGGTCCATGGAGGTCGAGGCCGTCGTGGACTACATCCAGAAGAAGACAACACTGCGCCTGAGGGTCGATCATCTGCAGTCTCGCCACAAAGTTAACTTTAGCTCTTTTGTGGTGAGAGTACCGACGAATCTTCTGTCGACTTTCGAGGCGCCGGAGTTCTGGCCGATGGATGTAGTCTACCGGAGGTTCCGGGGGAGACTCCGGAACGAAGCGTCGAGTCACGTCGCCGGCAAAAATTAGTGACAGTGTTAGTTTATAAGTGAATATAAAATATGTATGTTAGTTTATAAGGTATTTATTATATTATTAATATGTATGTTAGATTTAAGGTATTTGTTATATGATTTGATTTGAAAAAACAATCGACGTAACTAACCCTTACTACGAGCTACTATCAGCCTACCCGGACATCACCAAACCGGCTTTCTACAAAGACACACCGAAACATCTAGTTATGCATCACATCGAGACTAAGGGTCCACCCGTCTTCGCTCGCGCACGCCTACTTCCATCAGAAAAATATGTCAAGATCAAAAAGGAGTTTAACTACATGCAACAGATAGGCATTTGTCGTCCTTCGAAAAGCTGTTTGGCAAGTCCATTACACGTGATAACCAAAAAGAACGGGGAGTTACGTCCATGAGGGGATTATCGAAGCCAGACCGATACCCGATTCCAAGAATTTACGATTTCACAAACCTTCTAGCCGGAAAGAATTTTTTTTCAAAAATTGATATTTTACGAGCTTATCATTTTATTCCCATCGCCCCGGAAGATATAGAGAAGACGGCTATTATCACTCACTTCGGACTCTTCGAATTTCCCAGAGTGACTTTCGAACTCAGGAACGCAGCACAGACATTTCAACGCTTCGTGAATAATGTCGTTTTTCAAGGCCTGGATTTCATATTCAATTTTGTTGACGATACAATAATATTTTCAAATTCAGAATCAGAACATCGCAAACATCTCGAAATAGTATTTCAACGACTAAATCAACACGGAGTAACAATTAATTTAGCGAAGAGTGAATTTGGCAAGCAAGAATTAAGTTTTCTTGGATATCAAGTTTCAGCCGATGGCATAAGCCCTCTAGAAGATCGTGTAAAAGACATATGCGAGTATCCGAAGCCAGAAACAGTAGATCAACTACAGAGATTCCTGGGCATGATCAATTTTTATCGAAATCATCTTCCACACGCCGCTTCGTACCGATCCATACTTAATTCATATATTCACAGTTCAAGGCGTAAGGACAAGACTAAAATAACCTGGAACAAGGGATCAGAAGAGGCATTCGAACAATGCAAATCTCATTTAAGGGATGCAACTCTACTATTTTATCTCATAAGCACAGCACCTCTAGCGATAATGACGGACACCTCCAACACATGCGCAGGAGCAGTTTTGCAGCAGAAAGTTGGCAACCAATTGCAACCTCTCGGATTTTTTTCACGGAAATTTAATGAAACTCAGCAGCGCCTATGATAGAGAGTTACTAGGAATTTACATGGCAGTCAAGCATTTCAGATATTCAATTGAAGGTCAACAAATTACGACATATACGGATCACAAGCCATTGATTTTCGCATTGCACAAGAAGGCAAGCACTAGTGATACCCCTCGTAGAATACGTCAGCTCGATTTTATAAGTCAATTCTGCACTTCAATCGAACACATAGAAGGATCGAAAAACGTCGTAGCAGACACGCTTTCTAGACTAGAACAAATAGACATGCCTTCTCCTCTCGACTACAACGAGATATCACGAGCGCAACACAATGACGAGGAACTGCAAAAACTGTTATCATCTCAAAATCTTCAATTTAAAAAATTTAATTATTTCAACTGCGACATGCCTTTATCCTGCGAAACCTCAAAACAATCAGCAAGACCATATTTGCCGCGACAGTTTCGTGTTGCCGCTTTCAACGCTATTCACGGAATTAGTCATCCCGGCATACGCGCTACAAGAAAAATGATCGCAAATAGATATTTTTGGACCAACATGAACAAAGACATAAATCAGTGGACTAAGAATTGCATAGAATGTCAGAAGTCAAAAACTCAGCGTCAATTTCGCCACTCGGTACATTTCCAAAAAGTGACCGATTTCAACATATTCATATTGACATTGTGGGACCTCTAACCTATTGTCAAGGCTACTTGACAACAGGTTAGAGGAGGAATATAGACCATATTTGCTAGATTTGGGTTACCAGCCTAACTCGTTACTGATAACGGACCTTCGTTCCTATCGGCGGAATTTCAATATTATTGTTAAAATAATTGTATTCACCACGTGACGTCGGCGCCGTATAGGCCTCAAGGAAACGGGGCCGCGGAGAACGCGGTAAAAGCGATTAAGAAAGCTATTAAGCGGGCCTTGCACGAGGGTGAGAATGTGTCGCAGGCGCTGTCTAAATTCCTTTTTCAATACCGTAACGTCGAGCATGCCACGACTGGAGTGGCTCCGGCAGTAGCATTACTGGGTCGCCGCCTGCGCGGTCGTCTGGACGCCCTCCGACCGGACGTGTCGGCCGAAGTGCGCAACGCGCAGCGGCGACAGATGTTCAACAAGGGGGGACAGGATATGCACATCGAACACGGGGAACCGGTGCTCGTACGAAGTTACTCCAGTCGCTCAGTGGGTACCGGGAAAGGTCACGGAAAAAACGGGTCCAGTTTCCTATCGGGTTCAAGTGGGTGATGGCACCGAGTGGCGCCGTCACCAAGATCAAGTTATTAATTTAAAAGCGAACCGTAAAAGTAGATTTTCGCTATCCCGACCGAATTTGGAAGCGCCAGCCGGGTCCTGAGGGTCGCGACGCCGACGACACGTGTTTGGAGATAGGTAGAGAGGAAGGAAACGCGGGGGCGGAGGTCGCGTCGGAGGATGCAGGTGGGTCAAGTGAGAGCCTGACCACTCGCTCTCCGACGCCTCCTCCGGCCGGGGCGTCTAATCGAGCTTTACGAGCTTACAATCGGGCTAAGAAATTGGTTTAAATGTTTTTTAAAAATAGATATATGTAATTCTAGTTTGTATGTTTGGTTTATTGGTTTAAATGTTATAAGAAAAAGTTTGGTAAAAATTAAAGAGGGGAAAAATGGGAAGTTTTAGAGTCTGTGGGTAATTTATGTCTATGATTTATTCCTGTCAAGTGTCAACTGTCAACACTGAATAAAGCAGTCTCCCGCCAACCGCCGTTTCATTTATTACACATATCCCGAGAAAACTACGCAAAAATGTTTCAGACCTAACCAATATTAGTATAGGTATAATACACGGTTTGGTGGTCTTTTTTTTTTGCGTAGGTTTCTTCAGACGGAAACAGGACGGAAACATCTGCGGGTGGAGAAGCCTGCCTAAACGGCAGGGCACAACCTAGGAAGTCCAAACCCGTCAAGAAACTTTTTAAGAAGCTCAAGAGGGCCCTCACAAAGGAGGGGCATAAGAAGAAGACAGACGAAAGGAGTATTTGTAATTGTAGTCCAACTCTCGGATCGACGGCTGGAACTACTAGTAGTCATATATATATTTTTTTATTATAAAATTGGGGCCGTCTATGGGCTGTTAGCCCATATCCTTTTTTTTTAAGGGGTTGAAATTTCTAGTTACAGTGTAAGGTGGCGAAACGGACGCGCAACTCCCCATCAACAACCATGTCGACTTTCAAGACGGTGGTGCTTACAACCCTATACCGACCTACTAATGTAAAAGGTGGACCAATGATAGAAGTTATTAGCTACAAAACTGATCCTCGAGACGAAGAGTACTTCGCCAACTTTTAAGTACGGGAGACTTTCGATCTAACCTCGACTTTTGTAAACAGGCTAGTGTATTACAAAGGAGATGGCGGATATATTCCTTTCATCAATTCAAGAGTTCTATTTAGCCTAGCCGATAAAAGGACAATCTATGCTGGGTTTTATACACCCCATCCATATAGCAGCGATTACAAGAATCCCTTTAAACGCACTTCAGATAAGGAGAACGTTGTTAGACGCATCAGTGTGAGCACAATTGAGACCGTCAGTGCTCCGATACATAATAAATCCAATATTACGAATAATGAGGAGGGTCTTAAAGACCTCTTCAAAAGTGAGGTAGTAGTCATTGGTCCCAGCGTTATAGACGCCGCTATCCGCAGCGGAAGACAAGGGGAGTTAGACGTGGGGGGAGAGGTCTGGCCAATACACGACCCTTCGGTCGGGCTGGTAGTACTAGACCAAGTCACCAGCAGCCCTGATGTTCTATGGTCAATTCAGATCTTAGGGGCGCTACCTTACCCCATGGCGTGTCGAACCGAATGGTTCCTTGTCAACGGCCACGACGACCGTGACAATCTGCAACCAATGGCTTTTCTCAGGAATGAAGGCTTGGTTACTATACCGAATGGAGTAACCAAGCTTATATTGATCACGACCAGCAAGCTAGCACGGATAAGGATCGGAGAGCTTGACTTTAACGTCATTGAAAGGAATCGAGACGAACCAATAGTGTTGCAGCCCTTTGATGCTTCAGACTTAATTAGAGAGTGTCTGCGGGTTACTTTGAGCCAGTCCTCATCTTTGGGGGGGGGGGGGGGGGGGGGGTATCTGACGCTTGGGCAAGGGAGCGGTTGTCTGGACGAAGAATAGACTGGACAGAAATAGATAACTACGTTACCCTCTTGACAAATAGATTCCCAGCACAAGAAGAGGTTGGACAAAATGCAGCGGGAGATAGGACCTTATACCACCTCCCCGCAGCATTCAGGAATGAGGAGCTAGGCACTGCAACACTACCTGCTCCTCCGGCTGAGGAGAACGAGGACCTGTGGTACGGCAGGTTCGGCCATGAAAGCTGTGTGTCCGCTATGGACCACGCTGTAACCGACAACTAACAGCTGAAACCTGTTACCCTATCATGTTCCTGGGGGTCTGGGGCAACGACGCCGAGTTGGTAACAGGGCTAGGATGTGGCACTATAGACCAACCTATGCTTCATGGAGAGTGTGGAAGGACGGGGAGGGCTACAGCGCTTGACACGACGAGTAGAGCCATGGCCTTACGACGGGCCTATGAGGAAAACAAGGTAGGTATGATTATTGAGGAAGAGGTGGCAAGCCCGTCTACCCACGAACACCTAGGGGGCTTCTGGCATAGTATGGAATGGAAATAATAATATGGAAAAAAGGATAGGCGCATAGATTTAATCTATAAATGAATGAGTAGTTTGTTTTTTACGAACCCATAGTTTATTATTAAGTTTATTTATATGTTTTGCGAATCACATGAAAATCGGCCTTTTTAACGGCCACATCGGATATGCGAGGGACGTGTTCTGTAACTATCACTCACTTGCATAAGATATTTGAGGTGGCCGAAATCTTGCATCTATAGTATTTACATCTGAATATAGTAAATCTCAAGTAACCGGAGTCCGGAATCATGAATATGTGAAAATTGAAGCCGATTAGGTGAGTACTTAAAATAGTTCTCGATGTTCTCGATAGATGGCGCTAGCAATATTGCTGTCGCTGGCTACATTGCGCTATTAAGATTTTTTCCGACCATATAATAAAGGCCATCCGACTACTCCGCTGGGCCCCGCATACCTTGTGTCATATGCTCTGCATATGCTCTGCACGCCACTGATATCAGGAGTAAAGATGGAAGATCTACTATCAATTCAGCTGTAGTTAGTTGGAGCTATTGAGCAGCTCTACTCCAATTACAAGATGGGCCGGAGAGCAAGACCGGTGACTACATCAGGCATACTGGCAGGAGTTTCAAAACAACCACTTCAAGCTATGTGGTTGTGGCGACAATGAATTTTTATAACAATACGGTTCCATTGGTACTGCAGAATAGAGTATTTTATAATACTATTTATTATTTTGCAATTTGTCAGCACCACACTGACTCTCCTGTGGCGCTTTAAGTGAATAAAGATGGGAAAATAAACAATGATCGTTCACCTTCAGTCACATTTATTTATTACGTGTGTCGTTTCGAAATCAGCCATTACTAAATACAAATAATCCAATTCTTTCTTTATGCACAAAGTTACAAAGATACATAAATGTTATAATAATGTTTATAGTCCATATAATTAATATTATCGGAGTGTTTTTAACGCGCAGCTTCATAATTACCCTAAATATCGTAAAATATGAAAAATGTTAGTATTTAAATAATATTTAGAACACACCGTTAACTATATTGCAATTACTGTTACATTCTTGAGTAAATTAATATTTAGTGGTGTTCTGGTTCCCTATTTAGTCATATTTTATTACAAATTGTAATAAAGACCTATAATTTTGTCCAATAATTGTTTTGTTAAAATGGCGTCACAAGAAGCAGCAACTTGAACCTGAATTTTAACTTAGTGCGCGTCTTAGCGCTAACAATAATAGAAATAGCAGCCAGCAGTCCAAGTAATCCTGCGCAAGTTGAAAACGCTGCGACGCGCTGGCCACGGCAGCGCCGGTCAATAAAGCGAGGTGTCGCCAGACGGTAAAACAATACCGTGAAGTTTCAGAAAAAGCCAAGCCCTCAATTTAATTTTTCTTCAATACACACCGTTTAGTTGCGGGTCCATGTTGGATGCGAGTAGCAGATCGGTCATCTTGGCGTTCATTGAGAGAGGCCTATGTCCAGCAGTGGAAGAATATAGGCTGATATTATGATGATGATGATGATACACCGTACGGTCAAGAAAGTTGTTTATTTTTCATTCCCACCTATGTAAGAGCCATCTTTTTGCGTAACCTGGAACCCTTTGGAAACGCTGTGCCGACGGACGGTATTTATAATGGCTGCCAAATGCAAGTTCTCTTATTTATGTGAAATCTGATTCGAGAAACTTATCAAAAGGTTCCAAACGTAATGTTGGTCGAGTTTATTGCTACGAGTAAGCATTAATTAGCTGAAATCAGAGGTGCAAAAATGTTGATGTACTTAAGTATTATATATTATAGTACTATCGCTTTTTCTTCTAAATGCCCAATAAAAAAGGGAAAAATAGAGGAAAATAAAATAAAAGCTAGGAATGCCACATATTCAGATTTACTTGAAACTAATGCGTGCTTTTCAAGATCTAACAGCACGTAATTTAGATACTCAAGTAAATAATCTCATGAAATCTGATAGGTTTGTTAATAGTTTAGTTAATACAGTTATTCAAATAGTTTATAATAAAGAGACACCTGTTAATTTTGCATCCATAAAAGAAACATTGAAAACGTCCCTTAACAATAAATTTTTCCTAATCTGCTAATGGATATCTCCAAATTGAAGATAGTGTAATGGAATACTCGGACAAAACCGAAATAAGTTTGTCGCTGCTTTGTTTTTATTTACTGTTCAAAATATTAGCCATTAAAAAATAATATGTAGAGATGGATAGTAGCATCGAAACAGCAAAAAAGAGTTCTGAAATCTATTGCATGCCTGAGTACCTATTATTTTCAAGCGCGCAAGAGCACAAAAAAGTGTACGTTGGCACAGAATATAATATATAATAGACGTTGGAAAATAATCATACACTAAATTGTCCTATAAAACCAAAGAATTCAAATTCCACGAATTCTATGATTTAAAAAAAACTGGCAGACGAAACCATTTTCAACCGCTCCAAAGATTACAATGGGAATAAAAAAAAGTGGTTAAAATTAAGAGAATGCAGTATCGCAAGGACTCTTCAAAAATGCCAAATGCCTGTCTCTGATGACGTAGGTGCTACTACACCTGTTAGTAAAAATGACAAAGAATGTTTCTCTGGCTTCTCTTCTGACGACGTAGCTAAGGTGGTCTTTAAAATGAAAAAAGGCAAATCTCCAGGTTTTGATGGACTACGCCTAGAACACGCCCTATTCGCAAGTGATAAGGTAATCCCTATGTTGACAGATCTCTTTACAATCTGCGTCAACATAGGGTACCTGCAGAAAAATTTAATGAGGACCATGGTGGTTCCTATCCCGAAAAACAGAACTGGTGACCCTTCTAGCCCTAAAAATTATCACTAGGAACTATGATAGTGAAGATTTTAGAAAGGCTGATTTACCCTAATGTAAATAGGAGTGCCAAAATTGATGACGCACAGTTTGGTTTTCGTCCCGGTCTCTCAACGGACTCGGCAATCTTTGCCCTTAAATCGACAGTCTTATATTATAAAAAACGTAACACATCCGTCTATGCTTGCTTTTTAGACCTTAGTCGCGCTTTCGATCTGGTAAACTATATTTTGGTATGGCGAAAGCTGCTGAAATCAAATGTTCCATCAAAAACTGTAGTCTGTTAAGATACTGGTACGAAAACCAAACTAACTTTGTAAAATTGGGCGACGCAAACTCAACTTTAGATTAAACTTGACTTTAGATTAGAGTGTGGGGTGCGCCAAGGGGGGCTAACCTCTCCGGACCTTTTTAGCCTGTATGTTAACGACCTGATTGAGGAGCTCAGGAGCACTCGAATAGGTTGTCACATAGGTTCAACGCCCGTTAACAACCTAAGTTATGCTGACGACATGGTGCTTCTGAGCCCCTCAATCAAGGGTTTAAGGCGGTTGCTAAGCATTTGCGAGGACTATGCTATAAGACATGGCCTCAAGTACAATGCAGCAAAGACGCAAATTATGGTATTTCGGGCTGGAAAGGGCCTGCGGAGGGTCCCATCTGTTAGCTTAGACGGACAAGAGGTAGAAAGGGTCGAGCAATTCAGGTACCTGGGGCACATCTTAACCGATGATTTCTCAGATAATGAGGATGTAATGCGCGAGCGACGGGCACTGGCTGTTTGGTGCAACATGCTTGCACGGCGTTTTGCGCGCTGTAGTGTTGAGGCAATGCTGACGCTCTTTGGCGCATATTGCCAATGCTTCTATACGTGTCAGCTTTGCCTCAACTGCTCCAAAGCCACGAGAAGCAGTATCAGGGTTCAGTACAATAATGCATACCGTACCCTGATGAGACTGCCAAAGTTCTGTAGTGCTTCGGGCATGTTCACCGACGACGGAATCCCAGACGATTTCACGATCATTAGGGCACGCGGCAGCATTTTGGTCACGCATCCGCTCTTCGGATAATGAGATCCTTCGTGTGTGTGCCGGGTTCCCGGAAAACTCGATCCCAGCCTACTGGCTTTCGGTGCATCGTGGCAGTAACCAAAAGTGACAATTTTAGATTTTAGATTTTAACTTTTTAAATGTACTTTTATTTCAATTTATATTTTATTTTATTTTACGATTATATTATTTTAAACTTGTCACTTTTTAAATTTATTTTATATATCATTTTAAACTTGTATTATGTTATTTTATGGGTCTATTGCCCGAATTAAACGATTATTATTATTATTATTATTAAAAATAACTCTATGGTATTGTTTCGCGGGCGATTAATATTTCGTCAATATATCAAAGGTAAAAAACATCCTACATTATAAACTTCAATATATTCTAACCGATGAATATGGAGTTGTTATGAAGTGTGATGTATATGTCGGGCTTCAGATGTTGTAGTAGGAGGTGTCAATCATAGTAAGAAAGTGGTTTTGAGTTTACTATCATTAATTTTATTGCTAGCTCTACATTGCGGCACACAAGATAATACTACAATCAATTTTAGCGCTTATTTAGAAATTTAGGTTGGAGTCTTTTAAAGCAGCTATATTTAACCAGCGTATTGCAGAGTATAATCAGATCTGTGGGTAAATAACATCGGAATAAAATCGGAAGCAAGAAGATAATATTATGACCGCGTTTTATTATTTCCTTCTTCATAACTGTCTAATAGATGATTAAGCGTAGTGAATGAAACTCCAGGCTGTGAGATTTCTTTTATTAACTAGGTATTGGTAATTGTGCAATGGCGGCATTCCAGTCCTTGCGCGCAGAGCCAGGTTACAGAGACAAAACTAGAGCGGGGCGCATAGACTAGTGTTGCTACATCTGACATCTTCCCTTTTTAAAAAGAAAACTAATGTCATTTGACAACTGATTGACACTGACATTTCTGAAAAGATTTTGACAATGACACTTTGATCACCTCTTAATACATTTAAAATACAATCTACTGTTATTTCACATAAACAACTACATTTTAAAAAGACTGGGGCAAAGGATCTGGAATGCATAAACTTACATATGTCTTAAGTCTAAGTCGTATTGCGTACATATTCAAAAGGATTACAAAGTTAAGATAAGTACCAGATATTATTATTAACACTTTAAATTTAATCATACATTCATAAGCCATTCTTAATCTTATACATAAATATTAAGCAACTTAAATTAGTTTGTATACATGGATAAGTATTTTGGTGGTTTTGAAATTCGACCAGATCTTGTTACACGGTGATTACTGTTTGATGTTTGTTGTATTAATGTATCTTGCTTTGTTACAGGTGGTGGTATAGTACATAAAGGGTTGATAGACGAGCAAGGAAGAGACTATGATATACGCGACGAGGTTGCCAACGGTTTAAGAATCATCTGCCTGTTTCTACGGAATGTACCAAGTGGTGATGTGACAGTGTATGACCGTGGATATGGACCTATGCCTATAATAGTACCCGGAACCCACTTATTGTTTGGACTGTGTTTAAAGTACACTTCATCCCCTTGCGACAAATTTGTTAAGTTTCTACTGTGTTGATCATAATTAACAACTTTTGGTACTAAATTAGACTCATTTACTGGTACTCTGGTTCTTAAATATCTAGACATGAGAAGTTGTGAAGGTGAGAATCCTGTTATACTGCTAGGAGTGTTACGATAAAGTAGTAGCCCTAAATATGGATCTGAGTTACCTGCTTTAGATTTTTTAAAAATGTTTTTGATTATGCCTACTGCTCTTTCCACCATGCCATTTGAACTACTATGATATGGACTTCCAGTAGTGTGTGATATATCCCACTTCTGACACCATGTCTAATAGATGATTAAGCGTAGTGAATGAAACTCCAGGTTGCGAGACTTCTTTTATTAACTAGGTATTGGTAATTGTGCAATGGCGGCATTCCAGTCCTTGCGTGCAGAGCCAGGTTACAGAGACAAAACTAGAGCGGGGCGCATAGACTAGTGTTGCTACATCTGACAATAACAGGGATATAATAAACAGTACATATTTGGCTCGACAGCTGCACGGCGGGCGCAGAGTAAAAATTGTCTTCTATATTCGTTGCTGATGCACACCGTAAATATAAGTGACATTAGTGCAGAACGACTTGTTCTTATCAGAGAACCCGGCTCCCGGCCTTGCTGACCAAGTCCACCGGCGAGTAGAGCGCGCTAAGAAAAAAAGAGAAACTTATGTCTTTCTACTACACCTAAAATCATCTCGAAAAAGAAGCTACAAAGATCTGAATGATAAAAAATACCGTTAAAACATACACACCAGTTCTCTCGACTTCGCCTTTTATAGGATTTGTCGGATTTAGGAGAAAGAAAGAAAAATTTAAAATATTTGACGACGCACCATCTGAGCCAATACCTTATTATTGAATTCTTTGGTTTAGTTAGAATTCACGGTGGATATAATGATAACTCTGATACTTGGCAGTTCAAAGGCATTTATTATAGAAAGCTATTATGCTACATGAAGCTCAAATCTGCCGAATCAGGGAATTGTGTTCCTTCGAAAAATATAAGCGTTATGATGTGCTCCTCGGCACCGCCCGCTCGCAAAGATGAGTAGGACGAAAGCGATGAAGATGAGAATGTGCAAGATGAAGATCAAGAATTGTTTTCAAGTCTTCTCAACGATACCCAATTTCCTGAGTATATATCGACGGTAAAGTGCCAATGTCGCGTAGCGACATCTATTAGGCCTCTTAAGAACCTTTACGCCTAATAGATTGCGTCGCTTATCGATAATTTATAACTTGGAATGAGGTTAGTAGCGTCATCTTTGGGGTAATGGTGCAACTATTATAACTCTTTGTTGGGATATCTGTTATTTTTACCAGATATTTTCCTTTTTTATTAACTATTTCATAATGAAATAAAAAGTATTGTTTTAAATTACATCTACAAAAGATAATTATATTTTTTAACATAATTAAAAAAAAAATTGTTGATGACTTTTAATTCGCGTTCTTTGACAGCTACCACTGTCAACTTTAAAAAAATATACCGGCTCGAGGGTATAAAAACTCTCCGGCTTGGGCGTGACTTTCTTTTTCTTTACTTTCAAAGGACCCCCCGTTTTTGGTGAGTGCGTGTTTAGTATTGTGTTTGTAGGATTTTCCAAGTTTCTTGTCTTTTAATACCTTTTATTGTAAATTCAGTTTAATTCTGTATTTGGTTTTTATTGTGGCGAAAATCACATTATGTATTTGTCTAAATTGTAAAATTTCTCTTTGTGATAGACCACGTGTTTGACGGCTTCCTGTTTCAACCTTTTATTTTGTAAAGTAGATTCTTATTTGTAATATTAACTTTCTAATATTAATTCTTTCACCAAGTGAGTCTTAGTCAGTGTCACAAGTTCAATAACCTTTTGCTTTTTAACTGTATGTTGATATTTTCTAAATTCTTTTTTTAATTAGTGTTTTTTTAATGTTTGTGATGGACCCTGCAACCACGTGCTCGAAGTCTTCGGGTGAAGAACACGTGCTTTGGGGGTCAACAGCGTGAACCCTCCTCTAAGTCTCTTTTCGAATATTCCAGGGGTGCTACGACCGGAGTAACTCTGCTACGACCGGAACAACTCTACTACGACCGGAGCAACTCTGCTACGTTCCGGAGCAGCTCCTTGAACTCTGCTACGTTCCGGAGCAACTCCTGGTGCTCTGCTACGACGGGAGCTACACTCCTGGAGGTTCTACCACCCCACCGGCTCGCCACGTGTCAGCCCATGCCGTCTGGCTGACGCCACACACCGAACTTGCCGCCACATACGGGATCCCGAACACTGCCACCAACACCTGGCCATCGACGCTGCACCTGTTACCGGGATCACGGAGGCTTGAGGAGCTGGAGTCCCGCAAGTCACTGCCTGTCCCCAGATAAGCGTCGTGTCCCTAAACCCGAGAGCTAAAGACTGAGAAATAGACCGAGGCTAAGTTTCGTACCCGCGTTCTACGCTCCCCGCTGACTAACTAGTTATTATTTAAATTTTGTTATTTGTTAATTCTCTTTTATTCATCTCTCTTTTTATTGTCCCTGTGCCGGCCAGGTGACAATTGGCGCCCACTCGGTTTCTTTTTGCATAATATACCTAGCCTCAGTCGTTTCTTGGTCTCTCCGTGGTTGCGGGTTCAGTTTGTGTGTGTGTGTTGTGCCGTCCTACTGACTGATTGTTCCAGTAAGTTCTTTTTGTTTTCTTTTAATTATATTACTGTTTATTTACCCGTATGCGGTCCGGGGTAAGAATTGACGCATCCTTTGGTATTTAGGTCGTGTAAGAAGCAGGAAATAGTACCTCTCACCGCACACAATAATATATTTATTTATTGTATTCTCTTTTTATATTTATCTATATTTTTATATACCATCACTATTAAGAAGGTATATAATTTTCTTCCTGAATTTTTAAACAGGTTGTTACTCTTTTTAGGGAATATAACCCTTAACTTTTTTGGCACTGTTGCCTAATAACTTTTTATAATATTTAAATTATATGTATTACAATATACACTACACTACACATTTACACACCCCTACACACCCTCACTTACATACACACACATCTCTTGCGCACGTATCAGCGTTACCTTCAGTAACGCTTATGTGTTTTGGCTTTTACCCTTTTTCGGCATTAATTGAACCTTAACTTAGAAATTCTAAGTTAAGAAAACATTAAATTTAACCTCTAAATTCTAAATTATCTTTGCCTTTTACTATTATAATACTTTGCCAATTCACTTTTAACTTTATAAAAAAAAAAAAACTTAATTTTAATTTTTGTGGCACTTAACGTTTTATTTAATTATAATATTATTACTTAAACAGTCAGTCAGTAACTTGTCTTGTCCTGTTCTTTTGTCTTTTTTTTTTGTGTAAAGTATTAGGTTGTAAAATACTTTATACTTTCTTTTTTTTTTAATTTTGTACTACAAAATTAGTTTGTTTAGGGAACTACAAACACACTATTATCTCTCAATCACCATTAGTGTTCTCTTTTTATTGCTTTAAGTCTTTTTTAACTTACTTTTGGTTATTAATTTTTTTTTTATAAATTTAACTTTTCATAATGTCTTCTAAAATTAAATTTATTTCACTCCAAAAGTCTGAGTTGGAGTATGAAGTTCAAATTCGTAATGAAACACCAGCTACTACTGTTGCTGAGCTTAGGAAGCAAATTGCTAAACTAGTCGAAGAATATCCATCGGAGGACATTCTAGAGTCTACTTTTCCCGTCCGGGACGACCTGTTGGGAGTTGAGGAGACACTTCAAAAAGTAAAACAACAGCTTGACTCGCACCTAGCTCCTAATGCGTTGCTCCGGGCGGAGAATTATTAATAGAAATTCTGTTAATTCTATACTCTAGGCGTATTACCTAGAGTATAGAATTAACATAATTTCTATTTCTAATAACGATCCTCTTATTGATAGTTACAATAGTTGCCTTGAAACTTTTCAAAATCATTTGGGTTTACTTCATCAACTTAAAGACTCTGGTAGTTGCACCGTTTTGCCAGGTTCTACTCCTTCTCCCACTGTACCTCCACTGAATATCACAGTCCAGTGTGAGAACAAAAAATTATTTTCAGACTTTTAACTAAAATTTGATGGCAAGTCTTGTGTCCGTGCGTTTATCTCTCGTATTAATGAGTACTGTACACAGCATAACGTAGATGACGCTAAAGTTCTTTCTCACGCTTTTGACCTTTTTACTGGTGATGCCTTACACTGGTACCGTAGCATTTACCGGAAAGTATATGGTTGGTCGGAGCTTTTAAATCTTTTGTATGCTGACTTTGACAAGCCTAGTTACGAATACAGGTTAATGAACGAGATTCGTGGTCGTACTCAGGGCGAAACAGAGACCATCACTATTTATGTAGCTATTATGGAGTGAGGACGTGCAGTCTCGGCTCACATTGTACCGCGAACCTCCGAAGGTCACAACGGAGACTTTGGCACCGGACCTAGCTTACAAGTCTAGTAGTAGTAGTGAATCTATTGCTATTGAGTCCCATTTTTGCCTCTTTTCTTTTGGTACATGTACCATTACAGGACAACCAAAAATTCTTATATTACTTAAGTTTGGTTTCTTTAGTGATGCAGATGCATAAAGCCATGACGAAGAAGGAAGTGGCGTCGTTCGTCATGACTATAGACTCATATTTGATCAATATGGTTGAGAGAGGACTTCTGACTTGTTAATAATCGAGGAGGCTTTGATGTTGCATGCTGGGCAAATTGCGTATGCGGTCCACACTAGCGGTGCGCGGAGTGTGCTGATGATTGGAGACACTCAGCAGATTCCGTTCATCGTACGTATTCCTCAGTGTAGTATGCGGTATATATTCCCTCTTCGTGTATTCCCTGATATAGAAATGAAAAGTTCTTCTATCTCTTTCCGCTGCACATTGTCTGTGGCGACTGTCTTGTCGTCACGGTATAAAGACGGAATGTATTCTGTGAATGACGTGCTGCAGGACTGTGCTGTGGAAAGATTTATCGGCTTGGCCTCTATAGCGAAGCTACATCCGTCCGCGGTTTACCTATGTTTTAAGCAGAGTGAGAAAGGGGAGTTGATTAAGAATGGATTTTCCCCCGTTCACACGGTGCAGGCGGACCATGTGGTTGTTGTCAGGATGACCGAAAAGAAGGAGGAAATATATAAGTCAGAGAGTCATTCCCTGGTCGCGTTTTCGCGCCACCGTAAGTCGTTGAGGTACGTCACACCCGTCTTTGACGATGCTTTGGGCAAGTTGGTGGCGCAGTCGAGAATGGTGTCTAAAGCAATTTCGCGGCGATATCTTAAGCGAATGTGTGACGTGCCGTCTCCTGTCATTCCAAACTTGGCGAACGCGGAAGAATACCCTAAAGCTCGAGCGGCTGCTCTCTGGATGCACGGTGAGGATAAGATGATGATAACTACTGCATCCGAACGTATGCTGCCAGTGACCAGGATGGACAATTCTACTAAATCAGTCATCAAAGAAAAGGAGACGGTCACGTCGGTGAGCGATTCGACAAAGGATCCGGGTGAGGGAGCCGGTTACTGTTGGAGGCTACTCACCGTACTGTTCACACCCGCGGTATTGAAAACGGATATGCCCACTACAGAGAAGATCTATTCTGTTACGCGATATAGAGATACTGACTTACCCACACTTTTAGTAACGAAGGAGTTCCAGGATTACAGACCCATCCCGAGAAGAGCGGCTGTTCTGCAGCCAAATTATAGTGCTAACTTGACGACCTCCGTAGCGCAGTGGAAGCGTGCTGGGCCCATAACCTAATGAAAATTATTGTTATTTTAACTAATAGCGTTTGGATTTGGAAATTAAAATGAGAAAACATACGAGCACAAAACTATATTCAGAATGGCAGATACAAAAAGAGAGAGAACAAGGGCAATGACAAATGACATTGACGTTGACAGATCAAATATGACAATTGAGACATTTATCTATGGCACCATGTTGCAATTAATAAATAATTTAACAATTATTCGAATAAGTTCACATCCTCAAGATACTGTTTACATTATATCATATTACCTAACGTTATTGAGTCATTCACAATAGTAAGAAACATGAGACCCTTTTTTGTTCACATTAACTGTGAGGAGTTTTTATACCTAATTTGAAAACGAGTGTTGTGAGAAAAAATATATGGGGAGATCTGGGGTTTAGTTTTTATTTCATGTATTTATGTGCAAAGATGATAATAAAAGTTAATTTAAGTAATGAAACCTCTTTTATTTTATTTTAAGTAAGGAAAACTAGATAAATTCTAGGTACCCTAGATTTAAATTCTTATATTAGATTAAAATCGTTGCTCTGGCAAACATGTTGAAAGAAAATGTGAAAAATAGCTTATTCTAATTATAATAGTAATTGTAGCAATACATAAATTAGAATCGTAGAAAATCAAGTTTTAGTTATACCTAACGACTCGCAACACCGCGTCTGTCGCGGTGCCGCCGGGCGGTCTGACAGATATCAAGAGGGCAGCAGATTTAATCGACAGACTAGAGAGTGGGAAAACGTCTTTACTCTGCGGCCCGGTGCCTACCCACATTGTCCTGTGCGGCCCTTGGCTAGAAAAATGTTACGACCGCTGTTCTAAAGTATAGACTATAGAGTCATAAGTTGTGAATCCGGAAAATCAAACGATTTGTGACAAAGTCCGTGTGACCACACGTTGGTGCTTTGAACAAAGCTAAATAAAAAAATAGGTATATACAACCGCCATTACGTAATACTCGAACGCTCCTGAATATAAAGCTACATAGAATACTCCTATTCTATGTATGTACTATAATGATAAGACATGACGCATATAGAGTGTATTGTATATACAATATGGGACATATTGTATATACAATACACTCTATATGCGTACTTCATAAGAAAATCGTTATAACTTCTAAACTATCTGACTTAGAGCATTGAAGTAAATAATTTATTTAAGATGAAAACTTCCTCTATCTTTTTAAACAAAATAGAACCAGTTTAACGTGCTAGATTTTTCACAAAAAGCCATTAATTAAAAAATACACTATTTTTTTCTTAATCTTCGGTTTTTCTATGTTTAATTCCACAAAATTTATAACAAATTGCCTGTAAATTGTTAATACAGTTTTAATTTGTAACCATCTTTTTATTATGTCCCGCTGACAGGCTGCCATTTTACAACCGTGAAAGATAGAAAAAATTTGAGAGCCAATTTGTCGATAAAATATGTATGTATAGTACGCACCTATTGTAACTTGGCATAAATAAACATACTTATATTTTGTGCCACGATTTTTTATTCTTGTCTCCTTAAATTCGCAGACAAGAAATTGGCGACCTCACCACCTACAGGGGCGTTGAACGTCGCGCTCTAAGCAAAGTGTGCCCCCTTCCTGACGATGCAGATGCTTTGGAAGAAGCACCAGCTTCTTCCAAGGGGGCCCAGGATGTTCGAGACCAAGGCGAGTGGGGTGCGGCAAGTGGGGCGCGGGACGCGGCCCACTGAGCGAGCGAGCTGCGCGGGGATTAGGGCTACCACCTCTCCGGGTTTGACCCCGAGTCTACGGGTTTGCATGGTGCATGTCCGAGCCACGGGTTTAACATCGATATCTCCGGTTTGCCGCGCGGATTGCGTGCGTCCAGGTAAGGCGTGAACGGGCATTGGGAGACTAGGGATAGGATAGCGGGCAGAGAGCGGGGGCTGTACCCCGCCCCCGCTCCCTCCTGTACATGCACATGTAATTTACAAACATTAGATGCAAAACGAAATATGCTCATCTCAATTAGTGCTTCGTTGTTGTAGTGACCGTGTTTAACGAAAGGATTATTGCAGAAAGGTGAGCCAACGGGAAGAAGCGTCCCCCGGGTTCATCCAGAATGTCCTTTCGAGGGATGCGTCCACATTTACGATAAACGGAATGTGGAACAGGAGGAATGCCCACATTTGGTTCGTCGAAAACCCTCGGGCCTGCCAAGAAACTGTCAATCAAACACGTTGGTCAGTTAACATGTGGGGTGGCATCTTCAAATTTGTAATATTGGGACCAGTATTTTAGCCTGCGCGGATGTATGGTGTGTCAAAGAATTTTTAAACTGCGATTTCACTAAAGAACTGCATGAGCACATTCTCACCATTGACCTTCAGCGAACGTGTTTTTTTTTAATGAAATAAGGGGGCAAACGAGCAAACGGGTCACCTGATGGAAAGCAACTTCCGTCGCCCATGGACACTCACAGCATCAGAAGAGCTGCAAGTGCGTTGCCGGTCTTTTAAGAGGGAATAGAGTAATAGGGGAGGGTAGGGAAGGGAGGGGAAGGGAAAAGGGGAAAGAAGGGAATAGGGTAGGGGATTGGGCCTCCGGTAAACTCACTCACTCGGCGAAACACAGCGCAAGCGCTGTTTCACGCCGGTTTTCCGTGAGAACGTGGTATTTCTCCGGTCGAGCCAATAATGAAAGATAAAATATAGCCAAAGCCAAGATAAAATATAGCCTATAGGCTATATTTTATCACGCTAAGACTAATAGGAGCGAAGAAATAGAGGAAACTGTGGAAAAAACGGGGGAAATTATTTGAAAGGGCTTATTTGAACGCGCTAATCTCAGGAACTACTGGTCCGATTTGAAAAATCCTTTCAGTGGTAGATGGCCCATTTATCGAGATGGCGCCTCGCCTCGCCGCGTTACGTTGCGGTCTGAATTGACCCTTACTTTTTTGTATTAAATTTTAGGTGGCAAGATTGTCCTTCGGAATTTAAGCATCAAAGAATTGCACGATAGAAATACAAGGACAGTGTAGCAGATTGTCTTAGCAGGTACGGAATAGAACAAAATCGAATACGGCGGTAGCGGTAATTGATATCCCCATTCAATGGGATTCAGCAGTAAATATGCTGGAAAGCCTGCTTAATTTAAAAAAAAATGTATTGCTAACTTAGATTCGTAAGCAGAAGACATTTGGGCGTCAATTGAAAGTTATTTAGATACTCTACGGCCGTGCAGGATTTTATCGAAAAAATTGCAAACGGAACAAATTACTTTTAGACATTTCTATATTGCATGGATGAAGTGTCGTCTGGACCTTGAACAAATAAATACCTCTTTTGCCAGGCGTTTGTTGTCTTGATTAATAAGTCGCCAAGAAACGCTTTTTAGCAATGAATTCTTTCTTGCTTCTACCTAGACCCAAGAGTTATTGCTACTCTTTCGTTTGCACAACAAAACAGCGCTCGGGCTTTGCTACTTGAAACCTATAAAAGGCTATCTAATTTAAATAGAACAACAATTAATGCACAAACGCCAAGTCCTGGTGTTTATGATAATGTTGTGTCAGGAACTTCTGCAGAATTTGATTCATATATTGAAAATACCAATTATTACAGCTACCTTCGCCAACATTTTATTACTAACAGACGCATAAGTATAGATGAACAAGCTTTCAGTCATTAGAAAGAAAAAATTAATTTAAAGTTAGTTGCTTTTTTCAAGAACCAGTATTACCATCTAAAACTAGCATTTTAGAGTATTGGGAACAGAAAAAATGACAGATCCATATTTATATAATTTAGCAAAAGTGATATTGGCGACACCTACACCTACAAGTGTAAGTGTGGAAAGTTCTATGCATTGTCGCTTTGTTAAGTCTCTCCCCCTCCATCTGAGTTAAATCGTCGTAAGGTTCCGTTTTTGGCACAAAACGCGCTAACAAAAATCAGACACTTCTTAACAAATATCGAATGTAATAAAATGTTGTTTCACGTATAGACATTATATTATTGTTACATATTAATAAGTTATCATTTAATTTAATTCGGCAGATTTTAAACTTGTATTAAAATATTTCAGGGTAAAATTGACTATTCACAAGTATTAGAAATTCAAAATATAACCTTAACAATAACCAAATTTTAAAAGATTGACAACCACTGCTTAAATTGCGAAACAAACTTACTTTTTATTTTATCCACAGAGTGTTTTGCCCATTTTACAAGCCGAATAGTCATATAGTTAAATGAAAATTATCAACAACAAAATAAACAAGTTACCTTCTATGCATGGTTGCTTTGTAAGTCTCTCCTACTCCATCTGAGTTATATCGTCGTCGTATGGCTCCGTTTCTGGCACAAACCGCGCTAAAAAAAGATCAGGGACTTCTTAAAAAATTTCGAACGTAATAAAATGTTATTATTTTTAACAAGGATCAATTTATCAAAATTTGTCATGGTTTAATTGCATCCTGTATACATATTCTGTGAAAATTTCAAATCTATTACCGTTCTTGGGATTCGTATTCTTTGTTTCGTTCTAGTTTTGTATTTAAAACACACATTTGACAATGTCCTACTTTTCTACCTTTTAAATGACTCGCCACTAATTATCGCTGCTTTGGAAGAATAGTGTATTTTTACCAAATACTACAAAATTGAGTTTTATATAATGTAAAATGATCTGTTTTGTAATGTAAAATGATCAGTAAAGATCGTATTTCTATAACAATTTTTACGGCCGTGGCGCCACCAAAAGCCTGTATCCTTTTGGTCAATTTTGGCCTAATTTTTTTGTTGACAGCGTTGTATCGCAAGTTGCAACTTGCCTTTAGAAGTGAACTCTAGGTTGGTTTTCTGACATATGGTGATATTACAAAATAATAGAGATTTTAAGTGCGCCTCAATCTAGAACACTGCATTATTTCGAGATGTGACGCTATTGTATAAAAAAATCTACAAGAACTCTCAGACACTTCTCAAAAACAAAGTATCACCTGGGATTACTACGTTGTTGTACAAAAAGTCAGTGTCACTTAAATGTACTAAAATTAGTTATTACTGTTTATAACATAAGATAGAGTCGATAGTATTTATACAATCAAAATTATAACGTTTTTCTAGATAAATTATATCGTGATTGTAATTGTATTTTACGTATTGTAACTATATTTGTTAAAAAATATGTTGCATTATTGGACTGTATCAGGTATTTCAGATAAAAAGCAACTCGAAAACGCATTTTTTTTATCAGATACCTATTGAACTAATCGGAATGAGCCTACCTAATATTTTAGTGGGTACTTAGTGTTTTTTACCTATCAACTCTTTATAATCCAGATAACTGGTTACTAGTTACCTAGATTATAAAGTGACATAGTGATTTATCAACGCACAGCCCAAACCACTGAATGAATCGGACTGAAATTTGGCATGCAGGTAGATGTTTATGAGGTAGGTGTCCGCTAAGAAAGAATTTTGATCAATTTTACAGGGGATGAAAGTTTATACTAAACTTTGTCAATTTTAAGCCAATCGGGCTGAGACTTTGATACCTAATAAATAATAACACTTCTTAAT
The DNA here is from genome assembly GCA_905333045.1 of Lysandra bellargus. Classification (NCBI taxonomy): domain Eukaryota; kingdom Metazoa; phylum Arthropoda; class Insecta; order Lepidoptera; family Lycaenidae; genus Lysandra; species Lysandra bellargus. The sequence goes on from HG995357.1 coordinate 301,578, forward strand.
GCGAGCTAAGCCGCTGTCAAAAGCTAGTTGACTAATATAGACGCTGATGCGTCTGAACAAATGTGCTTTCTTTTTCAAATTTCAAAAGTGAATGAATGGATTTATATTTGTATTTGCATCTCCGAAACTACAGGTCCGATTTAGGTTATTCTTTTTTGTTGTACTAGGTATTCTTTAAATAATTGAATTCTACAAGTTTCATCAAAATTGGTCCAGTAGTTTCTGAGATACAGAATTTTAATTCTTTGTAACGTATAATTTTGAAGTAGGTTTTAGCTTTTTAAAATACTATTTTGATTGATGCTTTATTGGATAATGGATATATTTTCATGTTTTACGATTATGCTACTGGAAAATCAAGCAGAAGATAGAATGTATCAAATCTTTTACTACGTGAAAACAAAATTTTAGATGCAGAAGATTTTAGCTGATCTTCTACAGCTATTATTCAGTTGACAGCATTAAGGATCCGTCTAATGTCATTATAAATGATGACTATAATAATTATTCAGATTATAATCATAGTGACTTAAATAATAAATAGACACGCGCAAAACAATTTAATAGAAATAAATTTGCTAAAAACATCAATCCCATGTTTCCAGTTGCGACTTAATATTCAAGTTCGAATCAAATAAGTACCTAAAAAGGCCAATGCAAAGAAGTACTACGTACCATTATACTAAAGACGACAAACTAATTGTGAAACGTGATTATGAACTTTATTTTAAGCTCAATGAATTAGCAAGAGATCAAAAAGATGAAGGCAAAAACTATACTCAGGAGAATAATTATTGTACACTTAAATCTGTTTATAATCTGCAAGCGACTATGCCTTGTCCCAAAGATCGACATTTTCTTGTCCTATTAAGTTTAAGTGCTATAATTTTACTATTTATGGTATTGTGGCGGTACCCACAATTCGCCTAACATTCCTGCATCGCGCTATCGAAGTTTTCTAAGCGCGGCGGTATATATACGACAGCTGAAATGTATCACGTGGGCTCCGGCCTGACCGAGCATAACACCTCGCTCGGTCGGAAGATCTTCCTTTAGCGTCACCACGCATATATCCCACATTGGTGACCCTCGACAGAACACGCCTCCTTCATCATCATCACTCCCCGCCCCTCCGCACCGCACCAGCCAGCATCGCCTCATCGGATACCTCGTCCACTAGCCGCAATGTACCGCGGCCTGGGCGACTCCGCATCGGCATCATCGGGCTTTCTCACTACACCGACCGGTCAGCAAGCAGAGCACATCTCTCCTGGTCAGCACGTAGCATCGGCCCCGTACGGCAGCTTATCCGACTCACTGGATCCCGTGCAGCAGCTTACAGTTCCGACTCACTGGGACTCACTGCAATAGTTCCGACTCACTGGAACTCACTGGCACTGGCGACTCAAGCGACAAGACTTCAAGATTCGACCTCCGGTCTTCGGGGGGGAGTGATGTGGCGGTACCCACAATTCGCCTAACATTCCTGCATCGCGCTATCGAAGTTTTCTAAGCGCGTCGGTATATATACGACAGCTGAAATGTATCACGAGGGCTTCGGCCTGACCGAGCATACCACCTCGCTCGGTCGGAAGATCTTCCTTTGGCCTCCACACATTATTCCCACATTGGTGACCCCGACGTGAGATGTGCTCTGCTTGCTGACCGGTCGGTGTAGTGAGAAAGCCCGATGATGCCGATGCGGAGTCGCCCAGGCCGCGGTACGTTGCGGCTAGTGGACGATGTACCCGATGAGGCGATGCTGGCTGGCGCGGTGCGGAGGGGCGGGGAGTAATGATGATGAAGGAGGCGTGTTCTGTCGAGGGTCACCAATGTGGGAATAGTGCGTGAAGGCCAAAGGAAGATCTTCCGACCGAGCGAGGTGGTATGCTCGGTTAGGCCGAAGCCCACGTGATGCATTTCAGCTGTCGTATATATACCGCCGCGCTTAGAAAACTTCGATAGCGCGATGCAGGAATGTTAGGCGAATTGTGGGTACCGCCACAGTATTAAAACCAAAGATATAAACATTAAACTGTTTCGTATGGCATGAAGGCGAAGCTAAACGTGGAGACTGGAGAGCTGTAGATATTGGTACCTGTGTACTAAAATTGAGGAATTGTTCGGAATCATACCCCCTGCAACTTTTTGCCATGTTACACGCGAAAAATATACGATCCTCATTACCTTGATGAGTGGCAGTCTTCCGCCGCGCCGTGCGTTTTTCGCGTACCAGTTGTTTCGCGCACTGTAAAAATCTGGAACGAACTATCACCAGCATTATTTCCAGACCGATACGACCTGCAAACCTTCAAGAGGAGAGCGTATTGCCTCTTAAAAGGCTGGCTACGTACCTGAAACTCTTCTAATTTTGCGAGTGTTAAGGTCGACGGTAGTTGCTTTGAAATAAGTGTGACAGTGTTCACTCTGTCAAAGCTGTTCACTGCGTAGAGCGTCAGATCTAAAGAAGCCTCAAATTTGGTACGATCTGTACACCTGATCAATACACACAGATAATACAAAGAGCGCAGAAGACTGGTAGCCGGCCTATAAAGTATAATATGAACTGACCCTTGCTGATTATTATTACCAAAAGTTTAGCAACTGTTATTGGCAGAAATAGAATGTGAGTCAACAACAGTATTTTAAAAAAGTTATTCCACACCTAGCATTACTGATTTAAAATGAATACTGTTAAGATGAGACATCCCAAAATGTATCAATATCACTAAGAAAAATATAATGAATATTTTTTATTATTTTGAAATACACCACTGTTATGAAAAATAACTTTATTTTTTTCTACATTTTTTTGTAATGAGCCAGTAGTCTTCATATGTTCGTCTATGTTATTTCGTTATAAGTGTGAGACCAAGTAGTCATTTTCAATATTTAACTAATAAACAAGTATTACTCTTTTAAAACATTTATTAAACATAAACTGCAATATATTTTCAGTGTTTTTATTCAGTTTTTTTTTAACATTAGCGCAGTAAATAAAAAAATATCACCATTTGAAGATTTGAAAAAACTTTAAAGTGCTCTACTGAAAAATCCACTCATGTTGAGTTACGACAGTATCCTTCCAAAGCAGCGTTATATTGAAGACATAACACTATTTTTCCGTGAAAAAACTATGTCCCCAGTTTTCTCCCAGCTGACCGAGTCTTTGGTCGGCTGGAGAAAGAAATAAGAAAGAAACCTGTGATAGCCAACAAAGAAGAATATTATGACGATTTCAAGGAATATGGTCAACTAAAAGTACTGGGAGGAGACTGGATTCTTAAAGATATAAAAAGCTTGAAAGTACAGGAAACTTTATGGTATACACTACACCGTCTTCGAAGAGAATTTTTTCTATAAGAAACGGAATTTGTTAATTTATATTCCACTTTTAGGTTATAATATGAAATCACTTACATTTTTGTTTTTACAGCAGCAATCCATTTATACAGGGTGTAACAAAAATAAGTGATAATATTTTAGGGTGTGTATGTGTTCCTTGTAGAGAGTTCACTGTGAAAGTAGCAGCGCTGAAAGACGAAAAATTGTATATTTGATCTAATATTCAAGCCGCTTAATATACTTACATAAGATTTACACTGGTTCATTTTGGTAGTCTACAATACAACGACAGTAATGACCCATTTTCAAAACAACATTGACGTTTGACTGCTGACTAATCCCCTTTTGTTGCACATTTTTGGCGCAACCAGCCCAGCAATCGCTTTGTTTACCCCTCTACCCATTTCGCAAGCTCCGAATAAAGCTGAAGAGTTTGTTTCTTTGAACGCGCTAATCTCAGAAATTACTGGTCCAATTTGAAATCTTCTTTCAGTGTTAGATAGCTCATTTATCGACAAAGGCTATATGCTAAATATACTTACTCTAAAACTAATAGGAGCAAAGAAGCAGAGGAAAATGTGAAATAAAACGGGAAAATTCCACGTTCATAGTTTTTTGTAAGGCCAGTATTTTGAAGTTATTTACAAAAGTTTTATATATCCCTGAACTATATTGTTGTGTTAAAAACTTATGCCTGGCATTGACTTGAATATAATGAAAAATTTAAAAGAAAAAGCGTCTAAGTTGTCCGAACAAGATAAACTTGTAACTCTGTAATCCTGTTCGACAAGATGGCGCTCAGAAAACTAATGTTCAATATCATCCGACAGGATCGACAATTACAAGAATTTTGAAAATGATGATAGGTCTAACAAATTTGCAGATCACGCTCCCCTTTTTCTGTTACAAGGCATACATCAAAAGTATAAGCAACCAATTGCTCATTGTTTCGTTAAGGGAACCGTCTCATCCGAAAAATCAGTAGTCCTTATGAAAAATTTCATAAATGCCATTACCGAAACAGGCTACAATGTTATAGCCACAGTTTGTGACCGAGGCCCTACCAATAAAGTCAAAATGTAATAAAAAATTTACATCAAAACTTGTGTGAGAAAAAAAGATCTATTACTTACTATCTAGATTCTAGACCAAAGAAAAAAAACTCATAACAGAAAAGAGAGTCCACAAATTGAGAAAGAAATATATTTTTTTAAAAGATACGTGAGCAAGATGATGGATTAAAAGTGATATAGTTCGATCGTCAAAAGATTAAAGAACGGAGAACCTCCCTCTTTTGAAATCACCCGACCAAATAATGATGCTATTAACTCTCGTTACAGTATGAACATCGTCCGTTGTAGACGACTTACTGTTACCATAATGTTGGGGCCATATTTAGATATGTTCGCAGCGTATTCACTAAGGTTTAATGAACTCATATTGGGTCCAAAGAAAATGGTGTAGACGGTAAAGCTTCCCAGTATCCAAATATGGCCTTTCTGGTGCACATCACATTCTTCTCGAAGGAACCTCATTCTCACCTGAGCGACAATTCTCAATTGTACAAAATTTTGAACCTATGACAGCTTGGCTATGTATATTACGGAGTGACGGGATCAGTCGCAAAAAATATGGTGCGCAAAAGAGCTATGTCTTATGTATAGACAATCAAATAGAAATTACCAAAACAATCAAACAGGCACTGGAAGTGTCTATGATTACGACCCTGTTGGCAGAAATAGGTACTCCTCGTTACTACATCACGACATGTATTATCCATTCATATTTATGCAGATGTGTGGAAAATGCATAAGGGCTCAAAAAAGGAAACTCAAATAAAAAATCTCGCAGAATTATTTGCTCTGTCAGACGGCGAAAACTCCGAAGACGGCAATGAGAGTGATGAGGACGAGAATGAAGCAGTTTTCTCATCATTTACCAGTACATATTTTAGGTGGATCTGGTCTGAAAGTATCACAGCCAACATCAACAGTTTCGATTCTTCCGTCTTTTTCTAATATGGATATATCTGCCACACATGATAGTATTGCAACCCTCAACCTACTCCCTCTAATTCTAGAATGTCTTCAACCCACCCAAATATAGAAGGTGCAGAGCATGCAGCAGCAAAAACCTTAAGAAAACATCCAGAATACAGTGTACAAAATGCCAAGTTCCATCCAGCCAGGAGCTTCAGCCCCTTAAAGGGTTATTGGTTTACTCGCGAAGAATTGGGAAGCTGTTTTCGTCAACAAGGAACCAGCGATAGGGCAACCAAAATAAATATTCCCAATGTAAAACTAAACTCCAAGATGTCTTGTGCAAACCAGACGGGTCTTCTATCAGGCGTCTATAACCAAGTGGGAGTAAGCTCCATCTTTGAGCGGCAGAAGAGAAAAACATTTTAACAACAGGAATAAGTGTTTCTGGAAAGACCATTACACAGATACAAAACGTGTTAACAACTATACTTGGGGAACTACACGACAACTTACATAAGAACAATGGCAAACAAGCCATGGGAACTACTAAGTGCAGAGACATGAACACCTTGACTTTGAATAATCCAGGCACATAAGTAGATAATAATAATAATAATAATAATAATAATAAGCATTTATTCAGTACAAACACATTACACCACATTACAATAAACATTTCACAAAAAAGACAGTAAGCATATAAAAAAGGAACATTAACAAATAAGTGCCAAATGGACATAATATACTGTAGGTAGGTGTATATTTGGGTAAAGATAGCAAACTACAATGCAGTGTAATGCGTATTCCACCGAAAAGGACCCCACTCAGGTGATGATCACAGTATAGTACCTACACCGCGATCCCTGGTGTTCTGTGGGGCCTTGTTGCCAATCGCTCGACAGATGCACACTGGCGCCAGCGCAAAGTGAACAATAAGATAGTAAAAAAAAAACTTTATAAATACTTACATTATAAGAAATAAATAAGTAGATAAGCCTAAAAATGATGTGAAAGAACATGTACATATTTAATAGGCATATTATGCATATATATACATTTTATAGTGTAAAAATAAAATAGCGTATAATATAAGAATTCCCTTTCATCCCATCTGTAATATGACGTCACGTCATAGATCAAAACAGGTGGCGCCCGGCAGGCGACTGACCTACATAGCGACGAGATAAGGGACGCGCGCGCAGCATACCGTGAACGAAGCCTGGCCGAGGCAGTCCGTACACCTGTTATTTGTTATTAAATTATTATTAATAATTAAGTGTTATTTTACCGTACACGTAGATGTACTACAGCACAGTACAGCTAGATCTAAGATGTTCTTGGGAAGAAAGGACAATTAGTTTTTATTTACAAATATAATTATACTTTGTGTTAATGAAATATTATATAAATCTTATTAGCATATGTATACTTAAACATATGTATACTATAAGATAGTAATAGTACTTTTGTGCATGCTGATCTCTTCACTTCAAACTCCTGTTCACATATTTTTCTAAGAGTGGACGCGGTACGGAGACCGCTAACGCCTCCGTACAGCGGACCATATAAAATTTTAGAAAGAGATAGTAGTCTTCAAAATATTAATTGATAATCGAGAATCTAAAGTGTCGATTAATAGACTTAAGCCCGCGTATATTTTAGAAAAAATGAAGTTAGACATGACAGTAGATTAGATTAGCATAGTGAGGCTAATGTGTACACGCCTTTACAGAAATCACGTAGTGGCAGAAAAATTAAAAAAAAACCTGTAAGATTCTTAGATGGTAACTAGGTTAATGGTGTATTGGCAGTTTTGTTAGCAAGTAGGTACGCGAAGGTTGCGTAATGTCATCTCAGCACATATTAATTGTATTAAGACGTTAAGTTAGGAATATTTGCATTCACTTTATTTCAAATCTCAGCTCAACAAGTTAGTTATATATTATAACAATATATAAATTTGATTATCAGCTCAATTCACAAAGTTTTAAGTTATCAGTTTAACTTAGTTTTATAATTATTATCAAATTTTATAATTTAACAAAATGCGGAAAACATATTCGATTGAAAAGAAAGATGAAGAAATTGTTATCGCTCATAACGGAGCGAATCACGCAATAGCATCTAATACTAATTTTAAATTGGAAGTGTTGAGCATCACGGTGACTGATGCTATAAGGCAGTCATCCTTTTTATGCTTTGTGCTATTTTAATATACAAAGTTTGTGTTACACGTGCAAGGAAGATGTTAAAGAAGGAATTAAATTGTAATCAGGGTATAGATTTAAGTGTTTTGTCACAACATAAGCTCCCAAATGTTAATGTTTGCTAAATTCATTTTTTTTTTGCTATTTGTCAATTATGTAAATAATTTTTTTAAGGAGGTGTATGTAGTGTGCGTTATAATAGGCTACTTGACCTATATTCAATTTCATTGAACAAATGCATATTTCTAGTAGAACTTGGCCTAGGAAACCGTATTTCACCCTTATCATCGAATAAAAGCTTATAATTGATAAATAAAGTCGACTTGAAAATATGATTTTATGAAAATAGGATTTGTACTGACGAAAACGCTTTTGCGGTACTTACGATTTGGATGTGACGTCATCCTCATAGTAATTTAATATCTTTTATTTATCGCGCTCGTTATATGTAAGTTTATCTGTACATAAATAATAAGAATAAGCCTAGAAAGATTTGTAAAATATATTTCATTGAATAATTCGCTTAAAACATCAGTTTTATATATTATCTCCATTTATTGTAGACGGGAAATGAAATGGCCAAAACTTTTCTCCAAAAGTTTTCAACATTACAAATGATTTCTTATTTCTTATTTAATTCTTTTATAATTTTTGGGCACTTTTAGACTCGTATATTTAGGACATAAAAAAATGTTCAATAAAGAGAGTTTAAAATACAAAGCGTATGACGTCACACTATGGCGGACAGTGTTTTCGGCGCCATTTAATTGGCGTATTTTTCAATAAACATTTTTATGGGTTTCTACTGTGTAAAATATTGAAATATTAGTTTTTTTTTTTTGTGAAAATGAATGATTAAGAAGCGAAGCATGAAGAAAAAAAGTAGGTCAAGTAGCCTATTCTCGGTAATCGCATATTGTTAAATCAGCTATATTCGTGGCGTGGCGAGTAACTCCTGCGAGAGTCAATCGTCTGCCCATCGCCTATCTAACTTAACGTGTAATAAAGTGATTCAGCGCATCCAGTATTTAATTTGAAGACCCCAGCCTTAGTTCACTAAACTTTCATTGTGAACAATTACAAACTTTATTTGTGTGTCAAACAGTCCACAATCGCTTTCTTTACCCCCTCCACCCTCTTCGCAAGCTCCGAATAAAGCTGAAGAGTTTGTTTCTTTGAACGCACTACTCTCAGAAACTAATGGTCCAATTTGAAAAAATATTTCACTGTTAGATAACTCATTTATCGACAACGGCTATAGGGTAAATACGCTTACACTAAAACTAATAGCAGCGAAGAAACAGAGGAAAATGTGGAAAAAACAGAAAAAATATTTGTCAACTTTAAGTTATTTACAAAAGTTTTATATATTCTTGGACTATATTGATGTCTAATAAACTTATGCCTGGCATTGACTTAAATCATGAATGTACTGAAACATTTTAAAGAAAAAGCGTCTTAATTGTCCGAACAAGATAAACTTTGTGTAATCCTGTTCGACAAGATGACGCACAGAAAACTACTGTTCAATATCTTCCGACAGGATCGACAGTTACGAGAATTATGGAATGATGATAGTCTTGTTCTTGTGGAGTTTTGTATCTGTGTAATGGTCTTTCCAGAAACACTTATTCCTGTTGTTAAAATGTTTTTCTCTTCTGCCGCTCAAAGATGGAGCTTACTGCCACTTGGTTATAGACGCCTGATAGAAGACCCGTCTGGTTTGCAGAAGACATCTTGGAGTTTAGTTTTACATTGGGAATATTTATTTTCGTTGCCCTATCGCTGCTTCCTTGTTGATGAAAACAGCTTCCCAATTCTTCGCGAGTAAACCAATAACCCTTTAAGGGGCTGAAGCTCCTGGCTGGATGGAACTTGGCATTTTGTACACTGTATTCTGGATGTTTTCTTAAGGTTTTTGCTGCTGCATGCTCTGCACCTTCTATATTTGGGTGGGTTGAAGACATTCTAGAATTAGAGGGAGTAGGTTGAAGGTTGCAATACTATCATGTGTGGCAGATATATCCATATTAGAAAAAGACGGAAGAATCGAAACTGTTGATGTTGTTGGCTGTGATTCTTTCAGACCAGATCCACCTAAAATATGTACTGGTAAATGATGAGAAAACTGCTTCATTCTCGTCCTCATCACTCTCATTGCCGATTTCTGAGTTTTTGCCGTCTGACAGAGCAAATAATTCTACGAGATTTTTTATTTGAGTTTCCTTTTTTGAGCCCTTATGCATTTTCCACACATCTGCATAAATATGAATGGATAATACATGTCGTGATGTAGTAACGAGGAGTACCTATTTCTGCCAACAGGGTCGTAATCATAGACACTTCCAGTGCCTGTTTGATTGTTTTGGTAATTTCTATTTGATTGTCTATACACGGTACATAAGACATAGCTCTTTTGCGCACCATATTTTTTGCGATAGATCCCGTTACTCCGTAATATACATGATGTAATCTCAAGAACTACCGGCCTGATTTGAAAAAATCCTTCAGTGTTTGATAGCCTATTTATCAAGAAAGGCTATAAGCTTTATTTTATCACGCTAAAACCAATAAGAGCAAAGATACAGAGGAAAATGTAAAAAAACGGGGAAAATTATTTGAAAGGGCTAATATCCCACAGACTACTGGAGCAATTTTTATGTTATTTGACACGAATATATAGTAGACTACGTGAGACATGGGTTATTAATTTGTGAAAAATATACGGTTTCCGTGAAATTTCAGATTTACGCGGACGAAGCCGCGCGGAACGTCTAGTATTAATTACTATGTTTATTGCTCCATTCATCTCCATGTCTTTGGCATGCAGAAAAATGCGGCTATCAGCCTCCTTATATTAATTAGGCCCTGTCAACAGCGTTTTCGTTGGTTGAAAATCATATATTCTAAATATTTTATTTTATTTTATTTTTACTATCTTTTATCTAAATATTATTCCAAAATTGGCATTTAAACATTCGATTCAATCGAAAATGATACCAAACTCGACTATATACCTAAATCCCACGAAGTTATTGACCTCATACCTTGTTAAAGCTAAAAAAAAACCCCTCCCCCACCTGCATGAAATATTCAGGTGGCTCTACATCGTAAACCCATCTTAGGGATATAAAGATCAATCCTACCAAAGGAAATCTTTGGTTCAGCAAAAGCCGTATTCCTCGTTTTTTTGTCTTGTACGCACACGACTACTACAGACCTACCCCGACTGCTGTGATATTCACAAGAATTCATTTGCGCTTAGCCAAAAGTGGGATAAGAAGACCCGCCAATTAATTTTTCGTCTTTTGTCGCCGCATGATGAAGAAGAAATACTGAATTTAATAAAAGAAGATCCTAGTCTGAGTATCAGGCAAATCGCAATTCAACTACATTTGCCAAAATCGTCTGTGTGGAGAGTTCTGAAAAGGGAAGGATTACAACCCTATCATTTTTTAAAAGTGCAAGAGATAAAACTGATCAGATTTCTTGGAAAAATTAGTCTTTGCTTCGTCGTTAAATAGAAGATTGCGGCTAGATCCAATTATTATTTTTGTAAAATTGGACTGACGAAGTCACTTTTACTGGATCGGGCTATATTAACCACCAAAATGAACATCTGCGGTGCCATGGTTATTCACAATAAGAGAAAGTTCCAGCCAGCATCAGTTTACAGCTGTGAATGTTTAGGGTAGGAATCAGGAATGGATCAATAATCCTAATTGGGCAAATAATTTTGCTTTCTACAATAAATGGCTCAAGATTTGTGCAGATAAATTTTCATTTTGCACTCCTGGAGTTGCCGTTAAGTTATTGAAGGGGAAAAAAGTCTTCTAATTCCTAAACTATCTGATTTAGAGCAAAGACATTTAGGAATTTATGTTAGCTAATAACCTCTTCTATCTTTTAAATATAAAAAAAAAAACAGTTTCATGCGCTAGATTTTTCACAAAAAACCAACAATTAAAAAAAAACACTAAATCCAGACATTTTTCATTTTACCTTTGTTTTCTATGTTTTACTCCACGAAAATTAAAACATAATCTGTGTTATTGTAGTCTACAATTTCAGCTATCAAATAATATCTTTTTCATGTTCATAGGACATTCACATAAGAAGTATAACTGGTCTCCTAAGACCAGGACTCTCGTACTAACGAGAGTCCGTGTCTTTGATACTTATACCAAAAACATAAAATGGCTGCCATTTTACAACAGAGAGAGAGATAAAAAAAAATATGCCAAGAATTTGACATTGTGCCTTGAATTTATATAATTTCAATTCAACAAAAGAAATGTGGGCTCCGCCATAGTCAGGTTTAAACACAAACAATAAAAATAAATATATTAAGTTTTTATTATAACATCATTATAAGGACTAAAAATATTGTACACCAGCTTCTAGCTGTTCTCTACTTTCTGACGGGTCACACTATATTTACCTTATTTAACTCCTGTTTTTCAATAACTGCATCACCATCGAGTGACACGACACCATCACAAACTTTCACGCAATCATTTTGCGCTATATCATCGTCCCGATCGTCATCAAAAGAATTTATATTTTTACTATCACCTACATCGTTCTTTTCACTTTCATCACTCGGCTCATAAGAATGTCCTTTCATTTTCTCGAGCCACAAACCCATTGAGTTGTCTTCGATTTCACCTTTGATTATATTAGGAAAGATCTGTTCATGTTTAAACCTCTGCACTGCTTCGTCCTGGTCATCCCAATCCAGAGTATCGTGGCTCTCTTTATAACGCGCGCTGTAACGTTCGTAATGTACCTAAAAGGACAGAGCATATAAAATTTAATTAATAATGATTATGCTCTCTTAAAATAGGAGGAATTAAGCTACATAATAATATTATTTTTACCTTATCTAGGACCAGTCCTAAACCTGGAGCAGTAGGGATCATAACCTTTTCTTTACTAAACACTTTATCTAATATCGAAATATCAGTGTGGTTTCGAACAATTGCGATCATAAGTCCAACCATTTTTCGAATTTGATGCAACATAAAACTTTGACCCTGAAAAATAACACAAATTAATCGATACAGTGGAACTCGCTTCAATCATTGCAGGGTAAAATCAAAAGTGTATTCACTACCAGTTATACCTTTACTAGCAACTCTGCAAATTCCATTTCAGATTCCATGAAAACTCTTTCCAAAGTGAAACTCATCATATATCTTAAAGCGGATGGATCTTGAAAATACCTGAAACAAAAGAATACAAAATTAATTTAAAATAATGATATGAAGAAACTAAATATATACAAACGGAATATTTTTCGGTGCCGATTTTATTTGTGTCTAAAACTGTCGTATTTGAATACAGATAAATTGATCAATTCGGAAATATTTATTTTTAGGGTTTCTTACCCAAAGGGTAAAACTTCTATTATTAACTTCGATAAACTCGAGACACTTCGGTGTCTGTTTGTCTGTCTCCAGGCTGTATCTGAAGAACCGCGATAGCTGAATTTAGAAATTTTTAGTTTGTTTAAATCTGTTGCCCCTAAAATACTAAAACGTAAACGGATAATGGTACCGGTGTCAAATTGTCCAAAATAGACATTGTTTATTAATTAGTACTAATAACTGTAGTAAGATTAATAAGACTCTCAATCAGCTATCTTCGAATGTTGAAGAAGACGAGTCATCAAATATAGACGATCCTGAGAATATGCATTTCCTTCCTCTTGATGTGCGCATACATTAAAAGGTTTTATGCAACTACAGACGCGCACAACGTTTTAAGCTAAAAACTCCATTGTCGGAAACGCATCGTGTAATTATGACAAAAGTACGGTCTCACTACAAAAAAATTTAACATCTGTTAAGCACGCGTTCGACAATTCGGATGTCGAATATACGGAAACTATTTACGAGAATACTATAAATTGTGTGAGAATTAAGCCTTTCGAGCAATATGCAAACACTAGCTCACACAAATCACTAAGTCCAAACACTAAGCACTAGATCCAAATCACTGAGCACTATCACTGTCCTAGTTCGTAGCCGAGTTGTCGGTTCACTGTCACAATCACTCACTATTGATCACTTGTTTTCACTTTGAAGTCGCCTCGAAGATCGCTTCGATAAAACTGAACTGACTGCCGGCTTGTTTACCTTTTATATGGCCCGCCATGCTTTCTGGAGCATTCCATTCTGGATTGTTTACGTAAACACGCAATTCACATAAACAAGGGTCGGACTTTTCCAGAAAGTACGCGCAACTGTCGCGCGCAGGTAAACAACTGCCCGTATCCGTAACAATATTATGGAAGAAGTAGTTACAAACGATATAGTATACAATTATTCAGAAAGGGAATCAGTAAACGAATATGAAGGTCGTAAAAAAAGAGGACGGAAAGTCAAATAAAAATATAATAGACAGGAAAATAAAACTAGAAAATATAATAATTTACCTTACGAAACTAAAAAGAAGGAAGTGAAACCTAAAAAATTCATTTTAAATGTCCGTGTAAAAAAATTGTGCTGATTTGATTCCAAGAGAAGATAGGGAACGAGAATTTTATAAATTCAGACATCTTGGATCGTACGCAGCTCAAGTTTTATACATAAAATCCAAAGTCACAGAAAGCAAAAAGAAACGTAGTTATGTTACAACATGTTCTCCGTCAAAGAATAAGCCTCGAATATTTACCCGCTCATATACACTAAATAATACACCTGTGTGTCGAGAAATGTTTTGTGAAACGCTGCAAATCACTCCACAAAAAATTACTATCAGTCTTCGGAAGGACTGAGTTGACAACGAAATAAAAGATAGAAGAGGAGAACATGTCGCTGAATGGAATAAAACACCACAAAGACATATAGATCTGATTACTGATGTTATGAACAGGTTGCCAAAATATCAGTCACACTATCGTAGGGAAAAGAATAGCGATGTATTATATCTGCAGCCAGGAATGACAGTACCAAAAATTTATGAATTATTCAAAATTGAATTTGAAAAACAATTCGGAAAAGACGCAAAATATCCATCATATGGCGTTCTTAGAAAAGTTTTCGTACAAAAATTCAATTTGAGGTGCAAAAGTCTTAAGAAAGACACATGTAACAAATGTGATCTTTATGAAATGACACTGAAAAATTCAGCTACTTCCACTGAACGAGAAGATGCCCAAAGACAAAAAGAAGAACACCAAACGATAGCCGAAGATTTAAGAAAGAAAATGAAGGAAGATTTTCAAGAGGCTAAGGCTTGTGAAGGGTTTGAATGTCTGACTTACGATTTGGAAAAGACCATTTCCCAGAATACCCACCGGTATCGTGTTTTGTAAAAGACAGTTATGGGTGTATAACTGCGGTATACACCCGGCTTGGCCACCCGGCATGTGACTTGTGTGAGAGTTATAAAAATGCAAACGCCGATGTAAAATTAAAACTGCAACAAAGCTATGAACAGCATCTACTTGAGAAGGACATGGCGCGACGTGAGAAGGAAAAAGATAAACAAGAAACAGGTGCTATAGTAGCTGTTTATGATTTACAAGCTGTTTTGCAGCTTCCGAAGGGCCAAGTATCGTTGTTTTTTTATAAATCTAGAATAAATTGTTTCAATTTTATAATAAGTGATTTGTATGCAAAGAATGTACTGTTTTTTTTTTGTTGAGACTGAAGGGAAGCGTGGTACGGTAGAAATAGGAAACTGTTAACTGCTTATGCTTATGCTGTTTTTAATATGAGAGTGAAATCGATCACCCACAAGTTTTTAATTAGAGGTCATTCCCAAAATGAAGGGGATAATGTTCACAGTGTAATAGAAAAACAAGTGAAAAGGTACATCAAATCCGGTTCAATTTATACACCGTTACAGTATATTACATTGATACGAACTGCTAAAAAATCTGGGCCAGCTTATAAAGTGCATGAAATTACCTATGACCGCTTTTATGACTTGAAAACTTTACAAGAAGCTTGGGGATCAAATTTTAATATGGCAATCAAGTAAAATGGCAGGAAATTAAAGTCCTCAAAGTTGAAAAGGATAGTCCCATGTCATTTTTCTATAAAACATCTTATTCAGATACTGAATTTAAAAAGTGCTGGGTAAATAAGAGGAAGACCAGACGTACAGGAGTAGTATCTACATCTGATATTCCATCAAGTTTGAGTAGAGCATACACAGATAAGATTCCTTTGTCGGATGCCAAAAAGAAAGATATTAAAGAACTCGTGGACAAAAATGTAATTCCAAAGTCTTTTTATGATATTTTTTACAAGAATATTTTGTGATTTTTTTTTATGTTACTCAACTGAACTGATTTTTTTAAAATTATTGTCTAGTTTAAGAACTAAGTGCCATTCACTAACGTATGTCTATCAGTAGTAAGTAGCTATTGACCAATGATTTTAACTGTGATTTGAAACTATGGGTATGTAAGTGATAGCTTAAAAAAAAGAAACTGGCTTATAATTATTGTATAGAGTAAAATAAAAGATAAAAAGAAGAGTTTATTGATTTAATATGGATTATTTTGTCTAAGATAAAAATGTTTATTCCGGTTGTGATTATTAATATCCGGTTGTTAATTACATAATAAAAATTATATTTTTGTTACACAGACTATTCTGTGTAACAAAAACCTATGCTTTTAATAGCAACTGTGATTATAAAAGTAATAAGCATTATAATAATTTCCTAGTAAGTGCTGTCTAGTTGAATATAGGTCACTAAAATAGTGTTTTCTTGTTGTAAAGTAAAATAAACAACCATTTTCATTTGATTACATACCTAATTGTTTTATTTCAATTCTTAATCTTGTTTGACTTCTGATAAAAAGGCAGTGTTCAACTTTACGTGAGTTTTGAACACCAACAATGGGTCATATATCTTTAAGGTGCAAAGTAATGCAACTCATTTTTATTTCAGATAAAGTAAGGTAATTCTTAATGACACTAAAAAGTTTCTTATTACCTAAAGAAAACTATATTAACTAAAAAAATAATATTTTTTCAACGTTTGTAAGAATAGCATTCAAAATTGGCTTTCAAACATATGAATATCATGTTTGTATTATTAGTTTCTCGATATCCCTAAAAAATATTCCAAAATCAGTTTTAAGTCATTTTTAAATATGTATGTCAGTTTTTAAGATATTTATTATATTATTAATATATATGTTAGATATAAGGTATTTGTTATAATATGGGCCTCTGATGCCCGAAATAAAGAAAGAGGATTTGATAGTGTATAGTGACCCAAAATCACCTCTTCTCTTTTTCAAACAAGAGACCATTCTCCCCTAACTTAAAATGATCCTTTTATTATTATCACTTCACATCAACATCCAGGTTAGTGTCACCAAATTCCTGAATAGGATCTGTCCAGTGGACGATCGGACTGTTATCCGGAGGTTTCCCTCCGATCCGCAACTGCACAGATGGATGACTAATCGAGCACAGGGACTCGTTGTGTTGTTTGTAAATATATTCATTTAAAAATAGTCTAACTTAAAGGTTTAAAATTTCATAAAATTAATAAATGGGTAAAAGCAAAGTTGATCAAGACCCGCGAACTAGTAACGCGACCCTGAGAACTGGCTACCCAAGAAAAAAATCTTTACTTCACCAGATGGTCTGATAGGGGACGACAAAGTTGTCGAAATATAATGTCCTTTGACAGTACATAAATTAGGTTTAAACGCAGCGATACGAAACAAAAAATTTCTTCATGGACAATAGCAAAATCCGGTGAAACCGTTAATAAGCAACATCCATTGTTTAACCACATCCAAGGGCAGTTACACATCACACAAAGAAAAATTTTCTTGTTTGCTGTATAGGTAAATGAAACAGAAAAACTGAAAACCGAAGTAATACAGCGCGACGATGAATTCTGGGATAAACAAATGAAGGATGAACTTCTTAAATTCTGCATAGATAGCTTATTCCCGGAGATTCTAGATCCACGCATTTCCAGAAACTTACATAACTTCAGAATGTTCACAACCAGACATCAGTAACGAAATCAGAGATGGAAACAATGACAGAGACAAAGACAGTGACGTTACTGTGTCTACCGCAGATCAAGAATATTCTTACACAAAACAGAATAGAAGACGAAGACCAAGAAATAGGTGAGTATAATATCAAATCACTTGGTAGGGCCATACTTCCTGCCTGATAATTTGAATGGCGAAACTTATGAAAACTTTTACAGAGAGGAGTTACCCCTCTTGATGATGGACTTGCCACTTTTAGTAAAAAGAAACATGTTATTTCAACATGATGGCTGCCCAGCGCACTACCGAAGTGTGCGGGCATGGTTAGACGACAATTATCCAAATCGATGGATTGGAGGAGGCGGACCCATCGCATGGCCGGCGAGGAGCCCTTACTTATCGCCGATGGATTTTTTGTATGGGGCCACATGAAAAGCCTTGTAATACGACAAAATTACACCGATCGCAAATATCGATATTCTGAAAGAAGGAGAAAGCTTCGAGCTTCTGTCGTTAAGAGGAATTTAAGAAAAAGAATGAGAATGCGTATAAGAAATATTTGAAAACGAATTGCATAAATGAATAATAGATATTTTTTTGTTTTATTTACTTCTTCACTCTAGAAGGTCGATGTTTCGCTTTTTTAATAGTAAGTGTAATACCTTTTTGAATAGCTACAGAGACGTCAAAGTTTTTTAAATGATATTATGCAGAAAAAGTTCCATACTTTTTTAAATGCTTCAAAGTTAACAACACTTAATGTTCGTTTTTCAATTCTAACCACTGTCAGGCATTAAAGCCAAAAAAAAAATAAGAATTTTGGAAAAAAAAAAAACTAAATTCTATATCTTCATAACGGTTAAGTTTCGGATACCAAATTATATGACCAAATCAATCAGAAATGACCCGAGTAATAACGTCCTTTAACTATCAGCACGTCTTTCCATGTAACCCTGTATAATTAATGCATTTATTGTGCAGTGATATACAGGTTATTATAGTAATTGAATTATAGCTTAGTGAAGAAGAAGATTTTAGAAGTGAAGATGACGGCCATTAAGAGGTGTTCAGAAAAACCTGAAAGGTTTTGTTGGGTTTAGTTTGTGTTTAGAAATTATAATAATTAGTGGAAATATAAACAGTGAATGTCGTTTCTTTGTTTTCAGGTAAAATTTACAGTACAATAATGTGTGAAATAAGATATTCTATGATAATATTTTAACAAAATAAACAGTCTGAGACTGTTTATTTTCATCAACTAAGAATAAAATGTTTTTGAGTAATCAATTGCTGAAGTGTTGAAAAGCCCGATGTATGCAGCCTTCAGGTTGAAATTTCAAGCTTATTGTTTTATAAGAGAATATTACAAAGAAATATGAATTATCTAAAAAAGAAATTACAGAAACATATTTCTGCGATGGACGATTTGCTAGAAATGTTACATTATAATGAGAAACGAGTGAACTCCTTGTTAAAAGTCACTTCATAAAATCAAGGAAATCATATTTTGACTGGAGGAATATCACCTGATATATAAGAAACAGCCAGAAGGTTAATACAAAGCCAGACTAATATCTGCCTGCAGGGCAATCGCGCTAAACGTTTTCAACTGAACCGCAAATGAAACTCGGACGTTGATCGACTTTTGGAACGATTCGGTATCGCGCTAACGTTTTGACAGCCAGTTGAGACGTTACTGAACCTCAGCCCAAGCGCAAACGCTGTCAAAACAAAAAGTTGATACAAAGCTACTTCTACTCGCACGTTTCTGAAACGTTTCTTATTTTGGTGTGTTAAATTGACGAAAATCGATGGAAAAATATAACATAAGCTATAATCAAATTATAATATAAGCTTATGTTTTACTTCAAAGCTCTACAAAGGACTATTTGAGTTTGTTAAAAAGTGAATTGAACTTTGACATTACTTACATACTTCTTTACGTAAATGGTTTCTATGCCACAAAAAACTTTTGTCACAACTTCACAAGTCAACACGGCTTTTGTAAATTAAAGTAAAACAATATGAATTTAACTACGTAAATTATAAACTCCAAGTAATAATCATCCACAAATCACAATAACTACTTGAAACAACTTCACTCGTGTCATATTCATTCGTAAATAAACAATTTGTCAATTGACTAATTAACGCATCGGAAAAAATGTGTTCATATTTAAACCAATCAAGATTAAATCAGAAGGACGCTGATTGGTCCGCTGCAATGTCTGTCTAAAGGTCAAACGTTGCGCTAAGTTCGAGTTCCATCTTAGGTTGAGTTACGGTTGGAACGTTAGCACGATACTGAAATTTGTTCAGACGCAGCGGAACCGAACCGTAACTGAACCACAACCAAAGCAGATGTGAACCTGAATTGAAACGTTTAAAAATAACGCGATTGCCCTGCTGGTTAGTGATGATCGATGAGATACGAACGAACCAAAACGAACCTATATGCTTCAAAATTTTCTTCAGTAGCATTCCAGGCTTCAGCCTACGGTTCCCCACAAATTCACATGAAATTTTATAGCTCTTTTCATTCTGGATGATTTTCTGTCTTACACGAAGAAGGTATAAAATGTTAAATAGAGCGTTTCATTTTGTAGCTTCCGACCCCGTTATGGATAACGAAAATCCCTTCAACACTGGTGCCAGAACAATAACACCTTTTGACCAATACCAATGATTTAAATTTCGGCATAAAAATTCGATTCGATTCGTCACCTCTGACGCGACGCGACAAAAACCATTTTGTCGCTTACGCCTTTTCCATTTTTTTTTGTTTGTTTTTGCTTGTTTTCTATGAGAAGCCGGGCCGGCCTCTCAAGGAAAACAAGCAAACTAAAACATATCCAACACGGTTTTTTTTACTTTAACGCGGCGTCACCTTAAATTAATATTTTTTTTTATTACAGCTCCTACATTCTAAGAGCAAAGCATCAGGTAACCCATCGCGTGAGACCTGTGTTGCGCCGATGGAAGTGGACAGTGATGTATTAATGTCTGTAGATAACTTGAACGTTCCTTGTGTAAGTAGTTGATCATAACGGCACACATTTTCATAAATAACCACCAATAGGCGTGATAGTTTTTTCCGTAAAGTGTACTACAAAAGTAGTTCAGGTTGTGGGTCGGGAAGGGGTCGCTTCGCTCGCCCTGATAACATGTTCATAATTTCAACAAAAAATATCATCGCTATGTAATTTATTATTCCGTATATTGATAGTCTATAGACGGTTATATTATTATTATTATAACCGTCTAAACAAATGTGCCAAATTTCAAACGAGTGTATAATGTGTATTTTTTATGTTTGCGTTATCTCTGGAAGTACACACCTACAAGTCCGATTTAAGTAATTATTTTTTGTACTAGGTATATTATTGTTCAACTTAGGGAATACTTCAAGTTTTATGAAAATTAATTCAGTAGTTTTTTATTAATAGCTCGAATTCCTAAAAACTTTAATCTGTATTTATTATTATTTACAGAATTAATCTCCCAACGTCACGCCGCGTACATTAAAGAGAAAATGGAAGAATCAACAAAAGGTTTCCGAGAGGAGGTTAAAAAGGTTAAAAGCGCTTCGCGAGAAAAGTCGTCGATTAAATAAAAAGGTGGCAGATTTATCTAACATTATTTCCGAATTAAAATCAAAATTATTAGTATCTGATGAAAATTGCAAGTTACTTGCGTCAATTGAGACTACAAATAGAGATTTAAAAAAAAAAAACTGTTATGCTCAGAGACTTCTAAAAGAAAATATTCTCCATCGCTTTGGAAATTTGCATTATGTTTACATTTTATTAGTCCAGCCGCGTACACTTTTGTGAGGAAAACGTTTGATAATTGTCTTCCTCATCCGTCAACACTACGTTCTTGGTATAAAAGCATTGCACAAAAGAGTCTATAGAATGCGTAAAAATTCTAGCCAAGCGTGCCAAAGTTGAGGGTAAAAACGTTTATTGTGCTTTAAGTATTGACGAAATGACTATCCGAAAACAGCTTCAGTGGGGCGGAAAAAAATTTGTAGGGTTTGTTAATTTTGGGGAAGTATTAGAGGGTGATAGTGTGGCAATTGCTAAAGAAGCCTTAGTATTTATGCTTACAGCCATAAATCAATCGTGGAAAATTCCAGTAGGCTATTTCCTAGTAGATGGTTGCAGTGGTGACCAAAAGGCAAATTAAGTTCAATAATGTGTACGTAATTTCCTTGACATTTGACGGCTGTCCAGCCAATTTCTCAATGGCAAAAAAGTTAGGCTGTAATTTAGATGCTAATAATATTGCTGCTCTTAAGACTTCATTTACGATTGGCGATCGAGAAGTCTTTATTACTCCAGATCCAGCTCATATGCTTAAATTAGTCCGAAATACATTACGCCGCCCTAGTGTTTGAATGGCCAATCGACCAATTTTACCAAAATAGACTTTTTATTTCAAACTAATAGTAACCTTGATTGCGCACTTTACAATATAAATATTTTTTATTTTGCTTGCATGTAACTTGCTTTTTTGGCAAAAATTAAATATCCAATCTCCCATATAAAAATTGTTTTAAGTGCTTGAGTAGTCTAACTCCATATTTTGCTCAAACGAATGCATCCAAATATCCATCTCCGGTCTTGTTTGTCCAATATCCATCGACCGACCAATCACGGTCAAGTATTGCGAAGGCCACGCGCACGTCACGCGACGCCATTTTGTTTGTTTATTACTTGTTATTTGCTTACTACGACAAATTAAAAAAAAAATGAATACTTTATATGCTTCAAAATGTTTGTAACAACGAAAAAAATGGATGTTAAATTGGGCGAAGTTGATTTGGAAAGGTACGTTGCCAGTTTCTTGATATATTCTTTAGTTTCAATTTTGTTTTAGTATTCGAAGTTACTTGAGGGTAAATACAGGGTGATTATTTATAAGTACTTAATAAATAATTTATTACCTTGTCACATCTAAGCCATGATCTGTTCTATTTTAAACCGACTTAAAGAAGGTTCTCAGGTTGACCTCTATGTATGTATGTATGATGTATGTTTGTCCACAATTATCACTCGTTTGGCAGAACCCATTCTGATGCGGTTTTCAGAACAATATTTGTCACATTTAGGGTCAATTTAAATTAGCGCAGAATCGAAGCGAATTACCAAAACTGAACATAGCAAATTCAACCTTAACTCCAAAGCGTTAACGCACACATTACTCCTGAGAATTTAAAAAGCGCGCGCATTCGAGCGAATTCGCGCAAAACATACTGTTTTTTTTTTTTAAACAAATTAAACATACTGTATAGCGGACATGGTAGTATTTTGGACAAACAAGCACTAAACTGGCACGTTATTTTAGAGAACTATATCCATGTCGTTGTACTCAATCTCCTTAAACATAATTATGTCGGAAGAATTTCGGCCAATCTCCAATAATAAACTGAAATATAATGAGTGCTAAAGTTATTATTTTCAATGACTATTTCTATACATATAAAGAAATACTACATTTTTCTAACTCAGCAAATTTTTAATAAAATTATATTAATATCCATAAGTAATTTAAAAAAGACTTCTCCTGTAAAATTTACTCACTGGTCGATTGGCCATTCAAGCACTAGGGCAGCGATTAGGCGAAAAAAAAGAGCTAACAAATTTAAATAAAAAAAAAAATTCTTGGGAATACATTTCAAAGCTTCACGAAATTCAAGCAAACGATGGGCTACATTTAAGAAATAAACTACGCAGCGAGCACATACATTTTGCAAAGCAAATAATGAAGGTTAAACTTGCAGCTCAAACCTTCAGTAATTCTGTAGCTGAATCAATTTTGCTTTGCAAGAATTATTTAGGCTTGCCTGAATTTCATGATGCGGAAGCAACTGTAGATTTTGTAAGAAAAATTAACGATCTATTTGATATTTTAAATAGCCGCAATTTCATAAATTAAATGGACAACCTATTTTAAGTACAAGCCGAAAAACAGGGTTTTTTGGATTCCTAATATGCATTACAAGCATTAAAAATATATATCAAAATTTAACTCGTTATGAAAAAAAGATTAATTTATTTGCAAAGTTGGAACCGACTTAGGTACCCGTCATTGACAATGACCATGATTACATAGCTGATCCTTCTAGATTGACCATTTATAGCAAAGAGATAGTCACGTACATTGCGGGTTTTATAACAAGGAAATTGTTAAAGACAATTAAATGTGAGGATTGCCTTTTATCTTTCATTACAAAAAATACTGACAAGCATTCAGAATTAATTAAAATAAAAGATAAAGGAGGTCTTATATATCCTTCTGATGATGTAAGAACCGTATGTGAGTTAGCAGAAAAAATATTTAGAGCTCATTCTTCTAAAGACATTTCTTTTTTCGCGGAAGATAACATATTGACTAAATTGGTATCTTGTTGCTTTAAATTATGCACTAATAATTCAAACAAAATCTTTCTTGAGGATCATTTTCGTTGCTAGCCGTTTATTGGGAACCATCGGTTTTTATTAATAAAAGCGATTGCTATGTACTTTTTTGGAACACGAATCCACCATTAACTAAGCAAAAAGTTGTTCCAAAACAAAATATTCGGCATATTTTTACAAAATTAATACATTTTCGAGGTCAGTAGTTTAACAGTTTTATTTAATTTTTGGATAAACCTTATACTTACCACTTTTCTTTAAATCTCTATTTATGATCGCTCGTAATACGTCATAGCTATTTATTTAATACATCTATCCTTTTTTTTACTAAAACTCCAATCGTTTCGTTCAGCATCTTTAATTTTAACTCTTTTACTCTGAATAATAAAAACTGAGAAAACGTAACTCCCATACTTCAATCGTTATTGAATTTATTCGGGTCATATTTTGTAGAATGTGTTTTTTTTTTTTTTGAAACAGTTACTCTTCCTTAGTTTTTATTATTCGTAGATTTTATTATATTTTTGTCTCATGAGACTTTACTTTTGAAGAGTACACTTTTTTGTTTCTTTTTTTTTAAGTTGCAGGTCGTGTTGATCCAGAAATACTGCTGGCCACAAGACGTGTTTCGTTCTTCAATGTGCTTTGCACATGCGTAAAGGTAAAAATTAGTGCCAGTGTCAGTACTCAGTATCATTATAGTCATGTTCGTTTGGTTTTTCAATGCACATTGCGCATGCGCAAAGTTATAAGTTTTCAGCAATTTCTGTCAGATTTTCTAAAATTTTTAGTTAAAAAGAGTTTAACCTCCAAATTCACAAAACCGTTTACACCACCTATCTATAGCAGCCCAAAAGGCGAATTTTCAACTGACGTCACGCTCTCCAGCGCGTACGTCCAGATTAGGCATTGGCGTGTCCTTCCCGATGCGTCATGTAGATAGTGTTCGCTGCTTGTTGGTGTACGAATTCTGTCGTGCGGTTCCGAGTGAAACCGTTGTCATTTTCAGCGACTATAAATGCAATGTAAATTTATGATAAATTAAATGTTTACTGTACCGATGTAACTACAGTTCTTGCCGAACTGTAGTTACACCGGTCTTTATATGAACGTGGCGAGAAAAGGAACTAACGCTTTTATCATACAAGAACGTCATTTTTGACAGTTCTCCTTTACCAGCTGCAGCGCCCATTGACAGTTTGACACATTCATATAAAGCCTTGTCGGGCTTTACAATGCTTAACAACCTACAACTATCTGGTGTCGCAGGCTACGGCGAACTCGTGGATAGCGGAGGGAACTTCCGTGCCTTCAAGCGTTTTTGTCACAATTGGAACTGGTCATAGTATAACCATGGAGTAAATGTATAACTCAACAAATTCTAACATGTATTAACCTAGCTCTAGCTTAGTAGTCACAATAATTATTATTAAATTTTTTCCCGTGGTGCTTCCCCTTTAGTTCTTTGACTTTCGGTCATTGCAACTTTGTGCTGTCTCCCGCTTTGCATGGGGATGGAAAGTAGGAATTATTGCCTACTCCTCCTATCTTCTTTTGATTAATTTCGTTGCGGGTCCCAAAACAGCTTTAGCATGTCTCTCAGGCTCCCTGAGATCATATCAAAGGGTTTTCGTGGTTGGATACCGCTGTCGATTCTGGTGACACAGGAGACACAGTGGTGGGAAAGTGTGGTGGGCCAAAGCCCGATAAAAATACTTCTTTAAAATTTAAATAATTACTGCCGTACTTAGAAATATTTAATGATTATTAAACTTCAAATAAATGAAGAGTTTGACAGATATTGTATCTGCCAAACTCTTCATTTATTTGAAGGGGCTTAGAGCATATCAATTAATGTACTATGTTAAATAAATATGTTGATGATTGAATTGTGTTTTTTAATACATAATGGCTAGTGCCAGATTTTACCCGCGGGTTCGCCCGCGTATAATTCTAATAGATTGCTGGTCTTTAATGCAATAAATCATGATTAATATAATATACTACCTGTCTCGGTGAACTTCGTGTCACACAAAAACCTTCCCTGGACTTCAAAGATTATTTGAAGGCTAAAATAAGCAGAATCGGTTCAGCCGTTATCGAGTTACAGCGTTTCTAACACAATTGTAAATTAATTTTTATATATAACTAGCTGTCCCGGTGAACTTCGCGTCACTTTAAAACCTTCCCTGGACTTCTACGAATATTTTAAGACTAAAATCAGCCCAATCCGTTCAGTCGTTTTCGAATTTTAGCGCGACTAACATATTTGAAAATCCATTTTTATATATAAGATATATATTATATCTAAATAAATAGTTTGAAGTAATGTAGTTTACGAGTTACGACCGGAAAAATGTCACAATAATATTATAATATTTTTGGGGTCGAATAATAATATAAAAATTTCAGTAAGTACATAATATAAAATATGTAAAAGACTATTAATTACATTTATATTTACTGAAAGTTTTTAACTTGGCATTAATAATATTATAATATTAGATCCGTGGGTAATTTTTTCATATCTCTTATTACTGGCAACACTAACTACTTTTCTTGTTGTCCCTTTCAGTGGCACGCTGAGAATGATTCTACTGGGTTTCTTTTTCTAAGGCTATTAGATACCAGATCGCCAAAACACGATTATTTAATTAAAAAATTATATTCATTCATTGTGTATGTGTGCAAACAAAAACTTAATTTTCGTACAAAAATGACCTATTTTGAAGCCTTCTGAAAATTGTTTAAAGTTGGTAAGCAACGACAGATATGAAACAAACTCCAAGTGGCATTAAAAAAATTAGAAAAATAAGTGAAATGATTATGATGTAATACTACCGACACTTTGCCAATTTATAAATACCCATAATTGTCGGAAGTGGTACTACCGACAGTTGAACCATTTATAAAACCGATTAAAAATGTCGTATGTGACACAACCGACATTTTACACATTTGAAAAACCGGTTAAGAACGTTGGATGTGGCACATCCGACAATTTTAAATGACCTACGATAAAATGTTAATGAAGATAAATGTTTTTCTTATAATCAAATCTAAAGCAATAAAACATAAGCTATACTGTTCAAAATCTTTAAATAATATAATAAAGTATAGTAAACACCATTATCCGCACTAGTATTAGCTTCGATCATAATATTTCCATCAGCATTTTTTTTCCCTATTACTATATTTTTCTTAATTTCGTTGAGTACCTAGTTTGACTAGCCGTGCTGATCTTGAAGACATTAAAAATGGCGTCGAAAATTCAAAAATATAACTAAGGTTGCAAAAAAACAAGTGACAGCGCGAGGTCCATTTCCTCCGTTAACATAGTCGGAAGTGGCACATCGAGCGCTCTCACTCGCCCCCGCGTCCCGTTAACAACGTAGGTTGTGACTATCCGACATTGTTAGCGGACTATCTTAGTAATATACGACATTTTTAATGTAGCTATTTCAGAAACTATGCATAATATAGATTTTATCTTTTCAGCTAATGATAGCTTTGGTTATAAGGACATGTTTTATGAAATAAAATAAAAATGTCGATTTTGCACATCCGACATTGTTAATAGTCATGGGCGATTTATGGACACGCAGATAGTACTTAGTAACAGATACAAAGTTCGATTGTATACTTACGACTAATTCTACTGAATCAATAGCATTCAGTAAAATTAATCATTAAAATTAAAAACTAGTACTACTATCAAGTAAGTACCAAGATTATAGTCCGTGCAATCCACGAAGACGCGCCCCACTATTCCTCCAAATTGTTTATAGTATATGTGTGCAAGCTTTCGCCAATGTTGAGTGTTGTCGGTACGCACTGATTACCTATCAGTACTCGCTCAGACTACAATAAATAGACCAATTAAGAAAGAGCGTCACGACTCACGATCAAAGTTAAAGTGATGTTCACCCAAAAAGTGGTGGGGCGCGTCTTCGTGGATTGCACGGACTATAGTTACGTCGGTATAAAATCAAGCAGCGGTTTCAATGTGTGCATACACGTAGCGTACACGTAGGGTTCAAAATGTGATAGCGTCCTTAAATGAATGTGTAATTTCGGCATCAGTAATAACTGTTACGTAATATTAAATGTTCTGTAATTTCGGCATCTGCGAGCTAGAGACGTAAATAAAACGGCACTTACTTCTTTTCAGTGAAGTTGTGGTAGTTTTTCGTTCCCTTGTAGGCCGCCAGTACTTCGTTCACTTTGGAATGTTTCTCGGCCGTTATCCGGTACGCCTTCCTGTCTTCCACCCTCGTGATGGCGGGCTCGAACACGTACGTCGGGAGGGTGTAGCTGTACGTGCGCGCGTTACATTTCGACTTGGAGTTGAACTTGTTGGTCGCTCGCTTCACGCTGAACACTTTAATGCACGGCGGTAATCTCGCGTTTATCTCCTCTACGTCTACTTCCAGAGCTGAAATTTAAATATTCAATAAATCATCAAATAAATGTTTTTTGAAACTAAAATGGCTGATAAGCTTCAGATGAGTATCGCATAGGATATAAGTTTTTGTTGCAGAAAAATAAATTATTACTGCGCGATAACCGAGATTCGAGAAAAAAGTAGATACTATGTACTACTATAGAAAAAGTTTCCAGAACAAGCAGAACCAGGACTCATCGTTATCGAAGAACCTAAGCCAGGGCCTTCCAAAATACAACGGCTTATATAAATTTTGCATATTATAATTTATAATGATAATAATATATGATCATAAGTAACTAGATTTTAAGTTTTATTTTGTTACGAGTTCTACCTTTTTTTGATACCTACTGAATTTGCACAATTTTTGCCTTTTTTCTTTTTAATTACTTGTGTGGAAAACCAGCTAACATTTATCAAATGACAGCATCCATAAAAATTAAATAGATTCGGATTTAGCACCCCAAAACACACGGAATGAAAAAATCAGAACTACCCCAAAACTTTCCTAGCAAAAATACAATTTAACTGAAGTATTTAGTTTCTCTCGAAGAAAATGCAAATAACATCAATATCACATGGCAGGAGTGGGGATAGTCCGATAGTATAAATATGAGTAAGTAGGTAAAAATACAAAATTGGTGAAAGAAAACCCATGGCTACAAAAAAATATGTGAAGGATACCATGAGTGGAACTATTTCTGAACTAATTCAAAAATTCAACAAAGAGTTAAAAATTTAAACACTTACGGATTTTGTCGCGTAGCACTTATATTAATCCCGACGTTTCGGCTGCTTTACAGCGGCCGCGAAATTTAACCGCGAAGATGGTTGGGTGCTGCCATCTAGTTGGGATCCAGTGATAAACAAACTAAAGCACAAATCTATGACACCTCGGCTTCAAGACACTGTGAGTTCGTTCTGCGTAGATCGGAACGCAAACAAAAATTGATGAATCGTCGGGTAGTTGAATAACTTCAAGAAATTGAACACCTGGCACCTCAGTCCGTCCGTGACCACGGCCGCTGTAAAGTATAAAGCAGCCGAAACGTCGGGATTAATATAAGTGCTCCGCGACAAAATCCGCAAGTATTTAAACGTATAATATCATGAGTGACACTCGCGTAAACTTAAGAAATTATTGAAGAGATAAAAACCTTCAAGCCGCATTATAACAATACTGGTTATCAGCATATATTATACCATGTGACCAAAGAGGCAAGCACCCAAATAAGCAAGCTATTCCTGGCGAAGTCTGCCTTCAAATTGAAGAACACATAAAGTGCAAGTAAGTCATTATGCTTCAAATCATTGGACGCTAGATTGGACGTTAGACAAATGTTTGAATTGTTTAAAAGGAAGTATCCTGAAACGAGAGTAAAATATGAATTTTATTTTAAAAAATTTAAGGAAAGGTTTTCTCTAAGATTTGGACGACCTCAAGTTGACACATGTTGTACCTGTGAGGATCTCACGATCTGGATAAAATCACAAACATAAAATAAAAATGCAAAGAGGGTAGCTAAGGCACAGCTAGTCATTCATAAAAAACGAAGTCAAAAATTTTATCAGAAATTAAGAGATGTGAAGGGTACTAAAGGAAATGAAAAATATGATAACACTGTACTGGAATCAGCTTTTGATTACATGATGAATTTGCATTTACCACAAATTCCAGCTCAGGAAACTTTTACTTGCGACAACTAGTTGTGAATGCTTTTTGCATTACAAAAAACTAACATGTCAAAATTTTATATCTACCATGAAGGTGTAGGTGGCAAAGAACCCAATGAGGTGACCTCCTTTGCAAATGATTACATAAACACTGAAGTTCCTCCAGGTATACGCCCCCGAGCGGGTCGCGATGCGCTGTGTTCCAGTGCATCGCGACGTAAAATATGCAGAGGAATGGCCTAGACAAGCCCTAGTAGGGTCTCTGTTCGGCCTGGGGGGTGTCCGAGCACCCTCACTCAGACGTGTCTGCCGACGACCAGGCAGACGCCCGCTGATAGAACTGCGATGGCCCCACATTTCCCGTG
Source organism: Lysandra bellargus (assembly GCA_905333045.1). NCBI lineage: Eukaryota > Metazoa > Arthropoda > Insecta > Lepidoptera > Lycaenidae > Lysandra > Lysandra bellargus. The sequence continues at coordinate 332,002 of HG995357.1, forward strand.
GATCTGTCAGTAGCGGCGCAGAAAGGAACACGGTCGGGTTTTAGTGGGTAGAGCTGCGGGCACTTACCATCTCATCGGTCGCAGCGAGTCCCGCATACCCCGGTTGCTATTATGCATCCCCAGCACTGCCGGGGATGCATAATAGCATTTCCCGACCAAAAAAAAAAAAAAAGTATAAAGAACTTTTATGTCTCTTCAGATAACTGTGGAGGCCAAAATAAAAATCATACTTTGTTGAGATATTTTGGAGCCATGGTGGAGAACTCAAGAAGTTCAGTAAAATAGAACAATGTTACCCAGTCTGAGGGCATACTTTTCTGCCTTGTGACAGAGCATTTGAGTGTGTGAAAAAGAAGTTAAAAAAGGGAAGACCGGTATAAATTCCATTAGGGATTTTGTTCAAATTTTCACAAAGGCATCATCCAAATTTTTTCATCCAGATTGTTCTTATAGCAGAAGTGTAGAAAAAAAGACAAGATACATTTCACAATATCTACAATCTACATACTCCCATTTCATCAACTCAGTTGACAATATTGGAAAGGTTCACATGCTTTCACATAGCGTTTTTCCAAGAAAAGCATTTCTTAACAAATTATTTTGCCTTCAGAATTGGCATACTTATTCAATGAAAAAACCGATAAATATAAAAAAAAATTGAAGATATCAAAATTGAAGCATCTTCTATATCTTGCATTATACAAAATTTATTATATTTATAATGATCACACACATATTTTATTACATTTCATTAATTACTCGTTGAATGTTGATGTTTTGGATTCGTTTACATTCAATATAAAGTAATTATGGCAGAAAAGAGGAAACGCTCTAAATTTGGAAGACAAAGACAAGTAAATTATTACTACAACATAAAGAAACCATACTAAATAAAAAAACAGATGGGGCCACAAATGAAGCGAAGAATAGCGCATGGATAAGCGCCAAGCTCCTTTAATTCAAATTCAAACACAAGTATAAGTTATAAACATTCCTTATTTATTAGATTGAAGTAAACATAATCTATACTAATATTATAAATGCGAAAGTATCTCTGTCTGTCTGTCTGTCTCGCTTTCACGCCAAAACTACTAAACCGATTGTAATGAAATTTTGCACACAGATAGTCTAAAGCCTGAGAAAGGACATATGCTACTTTTTAACCGGGAAAAGGGGTTGAAGGCGCTGAAAATGTGTAAATTTGTTCAAATTAAGTTAGTTCCAAAAATTCATAATAGATGGCGCCGCGCGTCTCCTACATCGCGCTATCGCTTGCTCATGCATCTTTCTATAAGAGGTGGTACCATGTTTGATGTTGAGTAGCGTTTTTCGATTCTTGCGACTGTTATGCACGTCGATAGTGAATAACTCACTACTCAGTACTTTATCTACGCAGTGATGAGTGACGAAACCTTAAACCTACCGGCTACCAATGCTAAATAGTTTATGGGTAAAACTAAAGTTGTGTAATGGGTTATGGGAGGCTAAATAAGCTCTAGGTTTAATTTTAAAAAATGAATTATTATGTGCGCACTGCACAGCTGTTTTTGGGTACTTTGATTTAAGGGGTACCAGGGTTTTAAAAAGTTTTTAAATTTGACACCAATTTTGTTGACACCGCGCGCTATAAACTGAAGTCCACGCGGACGAAGTCGCGGGAAACAGCTAGTATTATATAATTACCATTCTAACCTAAAATCCAGATAAAACTGAAATGTATCTGTTTGTTTTAGAAACAAGGAATCATTGATGAAAATGTGGTAGAAGTTAAAAAGTGAAAGCTAAAAATATTATACTCAAATAAATAACAATATAACTCGAACAGAGGGTGGCCCATTAATTTTAAAAAGTGACCCTGTACTGGCACAGGTTTGTGCTATACTTGGGCCAGGGTGCACAGGTGTGTTGGGAGTTCCAGACTGCGATGCTGAATCTAGACAAGAACAGACACTAACTAAAATTTTTGCATACAAAATGAGCATTTGCAACCTATCTTTTTTTACTAAGAATGAATGAATGAATTTATTGCACCAAAACAACCACGAATAAAGAACTTAGTAATTATTGAGTAAAGAGTACAAAAGCTTTGTCCACATTGTGCCTTTTTCTATTCATCAAGGGCATGCCTTATAGCGCTGTCAACGTCATGAGGCGTGCCCGTAACGCGCGTTGAAATCGTAGCGCGCGCTATGACACTTTTCTTTCAACGCGGGTAGATTTTGACGCGCGTCACGGGCATGCCACACGTTCACTGTTGACAGTGCAATAAGGTATGCCCTTGTTGAACAGAAAAAAGGTACAGTGTGGACAAAGTCAAAAGGTGGTCTTATAGTTACAAGCGATTTCTTCCAGGCAACCTTATTATTGAACTATATTATACTACGCAAAGAAATAACGAAGTTCCATGCTAAACATAGAACCATCCAATTTTGATTTTATTAATTTTTATGATAACACGGTTCTTTGTTACACATAAGACTTTGCTTAGAGAAAAAACATCTATGTCTATGACCAAAATTCTATGTTAGCTGTCAATGTCAAAGTCATCTCAATTTCGCGGCGCGGCGGCGCTACGGGTTTATTGGAGTTTACTCATTAAGAATCGATTTGCATATATAAGGCGCCCGGTATGAGGAAAATCCGAGGGGTAAAACCTACTAACAAGTAACGAAAATCGTGTCATGTTTTTGGTGCGCAGCTTTCTAATTTGTTTTAACAAGACAAGATTTGAATGCACAATCCTTTAAAGTTTAAAGAGTGGGTATTAGGGTGTCCCTTAAATTTCAAATTCGATATATTTTTACGCATACCGTCTCAAAAGTTTCGTAATGACCCTATAATGTCTAGAAATAAACTATAAGTTCGATTCCTAAACTATAACCCGTGCCGACTTGAGATTAAACTTCTTCATACAAGTTACGTATAAGTACTGCGTTGTGACTTGAAAGTAAATGTTTTTTTTAGGAATTTCATGCGTGATTTTTTATGATTATTAATGCTCCATTATTTAGTGCGTAAACATGCCAGTTTATTTACTCCTAACTGCGTGAAGAAATTTATTGATTTATGTCATGTTTGGAGAGAGTGGCAAAAAAAGCAAACTATCGTTAAAAATTTGTTTACTATAGTTACTATTCACAATAACTGCGAAGGACAAAAAGCTCTACAAGATGTTTGCTTATTATTTTCGAATGCACAGTGGTAACTAAAGCATATTACCAAGATTTGTGCTTCTTGAAGATGTAAAAAGTGTACGGAAAAATTGATACAACAATTTTAAGGCCTCTCTAAGGAAGTTTCGCCATAATTTATGGTATTTATGTGAAAAGACAGTCATTTTATCACTGTTTGATGATGAATGTTGGTATCCAAACTAAAAAGCAGATGATTTTCAACTTCAACGGGGTAGAATCACAAATTTTAGCAAACACAGTGATTCCGTCTAAGGAAGAATTGTCTCAAAAGTTGTTTCGTTGTATCTTCTTGGAACAATAATTATTATCTGGAATTTTTAAGAAAATGAGTCATTTGAGAGATGTAAATTTTACTGCCGAAAGGGCTGTTAAATTGATGCACGGCTGAAGATGAACATAAAGAGTTGTTGCTGCGCTGAATGCAGAAACATAGAAAAGTGTATCTTAACTGTAAAAAACACTACTCTAAAAAGAAGCTACCCTGTATGATTGTGAGAAATGTATGTTATTGATTAAAGATTAATGTTCATCTTATTGAATTGTTCCATTTTCACTTACTTTTATTGCACCTCTAGTGATTTAATGTAGATCGACATATCAGGACAAAATTACGTTTCATACTAAACTTTGAAGCTCGGTCGGCACGGGTTGCAATTGTGCTAGGAAGGCAAACATTCATATTTGAGTATCTTATAACGTTAGTAAAAAATATACAGGGTATGCATTTTCGAAAAAGAATTTTTTTTTTCATATAAGGGACACCCTAGTGGGTATTCCCGGGTAAATATTAGGTATACATATAGAATGTACACATTATTCAGATAAAAAATTAGTAGAGTAGTAGATTAGTTCAAATACGGGGAGGGGGTAGCCGAGGTGTTGCCTTTGATGTTAGAAGAAACCCCGTTCCTCTAGGCCTATTGAGAGCGGAGTTATGGCTACTTTAGTAAGACGTTTGACAGTTCCCGAGTCAATGTCAAAGTTTGAATGCTTATAACTGGGCAACTATTTGTCCTGGATATGGGTTTCTTCGGCTTGATCTTCCTGGATTTTTCTCCTCTATTCGATTCTGGCCTTATAATTGAGAAAAAAAAATTGATGTCTTTGATTTAGTTCAAATTCAGGGAGGGGGTAGCCAAGGTGTTTCCTTTGATGTTAGAAGAAACCCCGTTCCTCTAGGCCTATTAGAAGCGGAGTTATGGCCGCTTTTGTTCGATGTTTGACAGTTGCCTAGCTGTCAATGTCAAAGTTTGAGTGCTTATAACTTAGCAACTGTTTGTCCTGGATATGGGGTTCTTCGGCTTGTTCTTCCTGGATTTTTCCCCTCTATACGATCCTGGCCTTTCGGATTTTTTTTTCGGAAAATGCTGTATAGGCGATTATACCTATATACTATATGTTATTGGGCTTGTTTGTTTCTATCAGTGTCGATGTATTTATATTGCTATTTTTGTTATAAATATCAATAATTAATATTGTTATTGTGAAGTTATAATTTTTATCATTATACTGGCTAAAGTGAACTAAAAGTATTTTGAAATAACTATGGCAGAAAGGGGTGTAGATAATATTGCCGGAACATCTGATTTCATATGATATTAATCTTTTTTCAGTTGAATAAACTCTTTTTGCGTATGGTTAGATACTCGTACTTAAGGAGTAAACTCCAGTCGTGCGTCGGAGCTGACACACTTTTTTATTTTTGTGTCATTATAACGGTTACGGTCTATCCTCCCTTCAATTTTGTGTGAACTTGATGACCGCGGCGAACAATTCTGGACTGTTCGAGTGATGACTCAGTGGCAGATAAATGTTTCGTGCCTCTTGTCGTATCACCTTTTTGTCGTATATCTTCAAGTTCTATGAGTTCCACAGATTCTGACGAAGATAGGATATAAGTTCATTTCAATTTCATACCAAACAGTTCAAGAAAATTTTCAATTGATAATTTACATCAACAACTTTTATTTTCAGATCTGTACACACTTAATCCAACGCTGATGAAGGAAATGTTGTATGTGAAGTACAACCTAAAAAACGATCACGTAAGCCAGGAGAAAAGACAATGGGCAAAAATGTATGGAACCTGGGACCACCCACCAATGGCATTGAAATATGTGTCATCGGATAGGTCTCTTGAATTGGAACAACAATTGCTAAGACACATTTGTTCTTACAGCTGTCCGTTCCGAGTTATGAGACTTGTAAGTTCAGATGTAAAGGTTACATTTACCCACGGCTAGCCAAGCTACTTGATTACCCAAGCTATTCTATTAGCTGCTATTCTCTGAAATTCTGCCCTCCTGTTATTTAAGCACTTGCTTTTTACATAATTGTAGAGGATGTTTGTTGCATCCACTTTGTGGCGTATATGACCTTGTGCGTGTGTGAAAGTGATTTATAATAGCAGCAGCTATTTTAAAATTGACGAACATGTAAGGCAGCACTCTATTAAACTATTTTTGCCGCAGCAGCTTTAATTAATCTCGTTTAAAGCGGCCGTTTACCACTGCCACTACCTAGCGACATACTGTTACAGCTCGAGCTTCACTTGCCTGGCCCTGTTCTGTTGCAAGCTGTGTCTTTCCATTGTATTTAGATTGTGTTTTTTTTTTATAAATAAGGGGGCAAACGAGCAAACAGGTCACCTGATGGAAAGCAACTTCCGTCGCCCATGGACACTCGCAACATCAGAAGGTGCTGCAGGTGCGTTGCCAGACTTTTAAGAGAGAATAAGGTAATAGGGTAAGGGAGGGTAAGGAAAGGAATAGGGGAGGGATGGGAAGGGAATAGGGTAGGCGATTAGGCCTCCGGTAAACTCACTCACTCGACGAAACAAAGCGCAAGCGCTGTTTCACGCCAGTTTTCTGTGAGCCCGTGGTATTTCTCCGGTCGAGCCGGCCCATTCATGCCGAAGCATGGCTATACCACGTAAAACGGAAGCTTCGAACCACGTACGGTGGTACGAACCATTCATAACCGCAAGCTTCTATAGACTCCAACCCATCCCCAAACCCACGGTCCAAGAAAAACGCGTCATATTCTTGAATTAAAACATGCAATGACGTTTTGAATTATTGCGTGTCAGTTTCCATGTCAGCAAGTGTGTTTCTTAAGTTTAGAATATATTTTTCTTAAGCGATGAAAAAGTCTCATTACTCCAAATGGACAGTTATTACAGCAAGGTGGTCATAATGATTGTTGTTCCTATTGAGGGGACCTGTCCAGTAATATATACCTTTTTGCTATTGGAGGGTGGTCCCAATCTGCCCAGTGTCCTTAGCAAGAATGGGAGATTAATAAACAAAAAGATGCAAGAAATAAGGGTTTAGACTTTAGAATAAGTTTGTAGTCGCAAGAAGCTAGTGCCGGCAAAGAAGATAATAAAAACAAGGATTGTCTAAATAAATGTGTGTTAAAATGTGGCCAAAATATTACTGATGATGAAAGGTTATCAATGTTTACTAATTATCTTAAACTATTTCCAGAAGACAAACGAATGTTTTTTGTTGAATAATACAAATTGTTTACAACCTGACAGAAAACGCAAAGGAAATAATTATGAAAATTCAAAGAATCATCAGATATCAGTTTTTTTTTTCACTTTGAACTTATGGATGTATTTCTACCAACTATAACCTATGCTTGCCAAACATGGTCTCTTACTGAACTAAATATGAAAAAGATCAAAATCTGCCAAAGAGCTATGGAACGACGCACATAGGTCGTTTTTTACGATTTAGGCGGCCAAAAGTAGAAATTCCAAGAACAGAATAATGGCAAAATGAATATATACCTGGAATATTACGATACCTGACGAACAATAAACATCCCCACCCACACCCTGGCTCGCGCGGGCGCATTGTATTCTCAGTCGAAACTTTAATGTCGCACATGCTGCACGTGAACGTTCTCGACGCGCTTTAATACTCTCTATCTTTGAAGTGAATATTTTATGTTTGGTTATTTATTTGCTAGTGATAGTGATGGATACCAATAATTCAGGTAAGCCTTTATTAAAATAATATAAATTTTGATAACAATGCATTGCCATTGACTTATAAAATGGTTCTGTAAAACTGACCTTTTAACAAGACTTTTTTTGAATTTTAAAATTTTCAATGGTTAAAATACTGTACTTCCGCCCCTTTCCGAGTAGAATTTCTGGACTTATTACATACATTGAAGTCTTGGGAATATAACTGGTAAAAATCAGCTGCTACTTTTTGCTACTTTCTGAAATAATTTATGTTGAATGATTTTGGAAAAAAATTGAAAAACTAATATTTTTTTTTTTGGCTGAAATGTTTTTTCTTATGCAGGAGGATCATCCGGCTGCTCGGGAGGGAAAGTGTTGACCAGAAAATACCTTTTCGATAAAATGAACGAGCAAAACTTATCATCGATAAATGAAAAATTCGCATATTTAGAAAATTACTTGCTTGCGAGTTACGGGGACACAGAAGAACATAAAAATGAGATAAAGAAAAAGTATTCACATTTCAAAAGTGAATTGACAAAGAGGTGGATTGGGACTCACAGAATACTTGAAAAATTTCTGACGGCTAATAGTTCTTGGTTAGAAGGAACTTTTGAAATTCCAGTAGACACGCATAAACGGCCGGGACGCCCATCCCAATCGTTTAGTGAGTCTAGCGAAAGGTCAAAGAGAAGAAAAACTGAAGAACTTCGCTCCACTTGCGACGAAGACGTAATTGTCCACGCGGCACGAATAATTTTGCATACAGAGGGAAAAAGAAACGCCGCTACTGTGTTAAAAGACATTACAAATTCTAATTAATCTGCAAGTGATTGTAAAAGAAGACATTCGAAGTCTAGTGAAATAGAGCCCCTCACTCCTTTAGCAGCATTGAAAATGTTCGTCGAAGCTGATTTGACAAGAAGGCAGTATGAAATTATTCGAGCAACAAACAAAAGATTCTATCCTCGTTATGAATTATTATTGAAGGCTAAGGAACAATGCTATCCACCAAAAGAGTCAATACGAGTTACGTCTACCTGCGCGGAAAGCAGCCTGCAATCTTTGTTGGATTAGGGCCAGATTATCCCTCTTCTTAGAAGAAGTCTTATTGACACTTGGTGCAGTCGAAAGGAAATCGCTTTTGTTATACTGCAAATGGGGTTGTGATGGATCTCAGCAAGCCCAGTTCAAGCAAATATTGACAAATGAGGGTGACTCTGACGCAAATATTTTTATTACTTCATTTGTGCCGCTACGAATTGTCTGCGGTGAAGATAAAAGTAAAGTCGTGTGGCAAAACCCAACCCCATCTTCACCTAGATATAGTCGTCCAATAAGATTTAGGTTCATAAAGGAATCTACGGATATCACGAAAGAAGAAATCAATTACATAAAGGATAGCATAAATTCACTGAACCCGTCAGAAGTAAACCTTAATGGTGAGAATTTTTTGTTTCAACACGAGTTTAAAATGACAATGGTCGACGGAAAGGTCTGCAATGCAGCTACGGACACAAAGTCTACCAGCAGATGTTATATATGTGGATCGACATCGAAAGATTTTAATAATCTGTCAAAAAAAAAATGATGTTTACCCAGAAGCTCTTGAATTTGGCATTTCCGTGTTACATGCGAGAATCCGGATTTTCGAAAGTGTGCTGCATTTAGCCTATAAATTACCGGTAAAAAAATATCGCGCGAACGAACCAAAGAAGAAAAGGAGCTAGAAGACCAGAAGAAACTTGAGATTCAGCAAAGATTTAGAGAGGAGACAGGTCTCTTGATTGATATGCCGAAGAGTTATTGCGGTAATACAAATGATGGCAACACCAGTAGAAGATTCTTCGAGAACCCTGAATTGGCTGCAGATATAACAGGAATCAGTTTTGATTTAATTTTAAGACTAAAAGTGATACTTGAAGCCATATCAAGTGGACATAAGATCGACTCTACAAAATATGACGAATACGCAATGGACACTGCAAAAATGTATGTTGAGTTATATGGCTGGCATCCAATGACTCCAACGATGCACAAGTTGTTGATTCACGGAGCTTCTATAATAGAAAAATCGTTGTTGCCTATAGGACATCTGTCAGAGGAAGATGCTGAGGCCCGCAATAAACATTTCAGATCTTATCGCCTAAGCTTTGCGCGTAAGTTTTCAAGGGAGAAATGCAATTTGGATGTTTTTAATAGGCTACTATTAACATCCGACCCGTTAATTAGTGCCACAAGGAAGACCAAAAGACCCGCAGCCAAATCGTTTTTGCCTGAAACAATGCAGTTGCTGATCCCTGCTGAGCCAAATCAACAAATGGAAATTGATGAAAGTTGCGAAATGTTAAATGTAGATGAATAATTTCAGCAAAAATAATATATTGTGACAATACCTATTTTTAAACCATATTCTTATATTGTGTAAAAAATGTATGTAAATCTAATAATTAATCATTTCTTAGGGCATAAAAAACTTTGTTTTCTTTTAATTACTCGGATGAATAGATTTTTTCTATTTAAACTTCATAAGTCCTTAACGATAGTTATATGAAAGTAATGAAAGAGATTTGGGGTTGAGAATGTAATACGTGGTTAAATGTTTTGTGACGTGTGTGTGTATCTTCAACTTCAAGTTTAAGAAATAGTTTAAGAATTTTTTTTGATACGAAGTCTTTTTTTGTCGTAAAAACCACCGTGAAAAGAAAAATAAGAGCAATAAATCAGTGAAAACCCAATATACATATTATAATGTTATCGTATAACGTATTGTGTAGCGAATAACACAAAAAATAATTTTGGCTGCCTAAATCATGAAAAACGACTTATGTGCGAAGTCTACTGAGGATAAAGCTAACCGACAAATACAGAAACGCTTATTAGAGATCAGACCCTGTTGGAAATAATTGTAGGAATAAGAAAACGCGACGAGATTAATATCGATATATTTTCACAAGAGCACAGTCGTACATACCACAGCTAAGGTTGGGCCAAGAGAGAGAGCTTCCCATTTTGACAATTGACATTTTACAAAAGACACTGACAGGCGACATTTATACTTCTTTATAATGTTGTATGCGTTCACTAGTTACATTTCCAACACTGGCCCTTGAACGCAAGCTCAGATACATTATTAGTCATACTTCTAGTATACATTATCAATTTAGTCATTGCCATTTAACCGAAAACATCCGACTAACAAGCTATGTTTCTCTTTACAAAGTGCCTTAGTTAACACATCCGCCAACATGTCTAGAGTTGACAAATATTTTATTTCAACAACACCTTTATTGACAATTTCTTTGATGAAATGATGACGAATATCAATGTGTTTAGTTCTCGAATGAAATAAGAAACTTTTACATAACTTAATGGCAGATTGATTATCGTTATATATAAATTGTGATTTTAGTCATAGTACCAAAAATCTCAAACAGAAATTGTCTAATAAACAAAGCTTCCTTACATGTGTTCCTTACAGTGCCATGTACTCTGCTTCGGTGCTCGAGAGCGCAACAAGGCGCTTGTTGCTGCTCTCTCCGTGAATGTGAACAGCGATCAGTGGTACATAGACTCCGGAGCCACTAATCACATGTGCAATAGTGAGGCAGTGATGGTAGGGTGTGATTCCAGAAAAATTGTAGATGTGAGTGTTGCAAACGGTGAAAAACTGTACACAGCGGGGTTAGGTCACGTAAAAGTGAAACTTAAAGACTGTGTAAGGACAATAAGTGATACTTATTATGTACTAACTTAAGTACTAATTTATTGTCATGACCAAGAAGGGTTACATTGTCACTTTTGATAGTACCACATGTACCATATATGATAATGATGAAGTTTTAGCTACTGGTACGCAGCTGAACGGTGTTTATCAATTGGACACTGTGTCAGACAGCGCTCGTACTGCAGAAGTGAGCGATTGCAGCTTGATGGTGTCGACGGTGGCAGATTCAAAGTCCCAGGAGGTATGGCACAAGCGACTAGACCATCTCAATTCGAGAAGTATGCAACTTCTTCTCAAAGGTATGGCAAATGGCATTCATTTTACTAATTCAAATTTTCAGCAATGTGTCTCATGCGTTGAAGGAAAGCAAAGTAGGGTTCCTTTTCGTAGGAAGTCTAATAGTAGAGCAACAATACATAGGCTGCACTAAAAATATCGGGAATGGAATACTTCCACTATTCCTGTCATATTAAAATCTTTGAATTTCAACGTGGACGTGTCAAGCTCAGTGATGATCCCCGTCAAGGTCGTCCAAAAACTGCAGTCACCCAAGAAAACATTGATGCTGTGCGTAAGCTGGTTGAGGAAGATCGACATGTGACATACCGCGAAATTCAGGTAACTTTAGACATTGGCATGAGTCAAATACAAATAATATTGCATGAACAATTAGGTTTAAAAAAGTTGTTTTCCCGATGGATACCGCATTTGCTCTGTGAAGAGCAAAAAGCGGCTCGCATTACTTGGTGCGTCGGAACTCTCGAAAGATTCCACGGAGGATCCTCAAATGCTGTATACAACGGTATCGTATCAGGTGACGAATCCTGGATATACACGTACGAACCCGAAACTAAAAACAAGTCACGAGTTTGGGTGTTCGAAAATGAGTTAAAGCCAACAAAAATTGTTCGTTCACGGAGTGTTGCAAGAAAAATGATGGCCACGTTTGTCTCCAAAACCGGCCATATTGCGACTATTCCTCTTGAGGGACAAAGAACCGTTAAATACTTCTGTACTCTGTTTTATTCAGGATGGGAAACATTGGTATTTTGCTGATCCTCTTTGGAGCGTCAGTTATAATACCTTCGTCATGTCATAATATCGCCTTTGATTGTACTTCAGATCAATCAAATTACACCACTATTAGTCATACTGTTAGAGGTAGGAGATAGTATTTTTGAAGAAGAAGATTTTGAGGAAGAATCAACGGAAATACAACTCTTGAAGCTAAGAGAAACTGCTGATGTAGAAGTATTCTCATGCATGATTGCGCTTAACTACGTCATCTTATACTGTGGATCATACAGCCATAATTCACTGGTGAAAGGAGGAATAGTAAGTGAGATATATCACCTTACCTATGACGAATGCCTAACTATGCATAAGCTCAGACGCGCCAGAGTATATGGACAAGAGTTTCAGATAAGAAAATTCAATGAGACTTTTTCCAGTTGGATTACTCTAGCTGGAGAAATAGACCCCGATGGGACATGTTCAGGCGGACATTTTAACAATGGTCGTGGAGAATATAATAGTGTCTTTGTACACGGACTAGTAACTTTCTTATTTTCAACTGGAAATGCAATTCGAATATTAAAAGAAGATAAAATAAAACTAAGTAGCGGAATAACTTGCAAATTGACAGATGAAAGTTGTTTAGATCCCACATTCGGTCGAACCTTTTGGAAGTTAGAAAAAATGTTTCCATGCGCTGAAGATGCTTATCACATATTGTATAGTGGACTTGCTACCAAAGTGAAAACTATAGTTGGTAGAGATATTAATAATATTCCCATTATCTCAATAATGTTCAGTGTCAAAAATGATAAGCAACTCTTTACACTCACTACTATTGGTGAAAAGAATATATGTCGATTCAGTATGTATCAAACCGAACATCCCAGTTCACTGAAATAGCGAAAAATCAATATTATTTTAGCAGCGCTACAATTCCTGTAGGAGATTTGGATCCCTTTGTCTATATCAAACTCCAAGGTTATGTATGTCACACATGGAATAGAAGGAGCCATGAGGCGTATGCATCGATCATTATCAATGAAAATTTGTGAGATGGAAAGAAATCATTTGATGACACTACAGACTTACAGACACTAGCTCATATCGCCCCAGTATCATTCGCATATCAATATATGGACGCCCCAGGATATACAGCAATTTCTGCTGGTGAAGTAATCCATGTAATAAAGTGCCATCCCGTACCAGTTACGCCTAGAAAAGAAGAGGAATGTACCATAGAATACCCTGTATATCACAAAAACGAAAGTTTCTTTGTCACTCCTAGATCACATCTCTTGCAGAAAAGCGGAACTCCAGCTCCTTGCGCTAATGCATTAAATCCCGAATACAAATTTGGAACCAAATGGTTTCGTTTAAACAAAGGAATGTCTATCACCAGTACACCACTAGTTCTGTCTCCAAAAAAACCATTATCTTGGGATGGGCTAGATCTAGGAAATTTAATGACTGCTGGAATATACACCAGCGAACAAATTGACGAAATACGACATCAAATAATGTATACTCAAGAGAGAAAATCGATAAACGAAAGAGTTGCTAGCGGAATAAATGGCGACAGCATCAGCACGACACCCATTGATAATTCTATTTTCATCAACGAGAAAGTGCTGTGTTCCAAGTTCCACGAATTTTGGCTGGAAACTTGGGGTTGGTTTAAATTCATTGGAAACTTTTGTTCAGCTATCTATACAATATACGTTTGTCTTCTGTTATTAGTAAAAACTCTTGGCGCGCTAGCAAGAATTAAGATGTTACATGAACTATTTGGTTGTTCGTACGTAATGTTTGCTTCTTTATGTGAAGGGATAAGTGATTATATACTTCATAGGAATTCACACAAATTTGCTACAATGAATGTCAATAATAGAAAAAATAGAAAAGAGAGCTGCATTGACGAAATGGAGCAGCAAGAATCAAAACATGCCATCGAAAATAAGAACCTTTATCTCAAAATAAATTCGAATTTCTTTGTTGAAATACCGGATGCTCCTCGAGAATAGTCTCAAATATACCAAAACCTCCCTTTCTGATTAATCAGAGCGTCCTTGTACAGACGAATAGTCAGATGTTATACAATGCAGAATAGTATGCTAGCATTTGTTTGCCACAGGTCGTTTCTGAACTCCGTAAAGAGAACTGCAACCGCCGCATCATCCTACATCACGACAATGTGAGTTCTCACACCGCGCACAGAACAAAAGAGTTTTTAGAGCATAGAAGAGATCATAGAATTATTAGACCATCCGCCGTACAACCCCGACTTAAGCCCTAATGATTTCTATACTTTCCCTAAAATAAAGAATAAATTGCGTGGTCAGAGATTTTCATCACCTGAAGAAGCTGTGGACGCCTACAAAACGGCCATTTTGGAGACCCCAACTTCCGAATGGAATGGTTGCTTCAATGATTGGTTTCATCGTATGGAAAAATGTGTCAAATTTCACGGAAAATACTTCGAAAAGCAATAAACACATTTTTAAATAGTAATGTTGTGTCACTTCCTTGATTCCCGAAATTTCAGTGCCGCCCTCGTAGTGTTAGGCTTAATTCACACGAGTTTGCGTTCATTAGTTACATTTCCAACAGACCCAACTACGAGATTTCATAGATCACGCACTTTAACTCAAATTGAAATGGGCACGACATATTGCACAAAGACGAAGTCGGTTACTGCATGGCACGGACCTAGATCAGAGAAACGCCGACCAGGACGTCCACACAAACGATGGGCAGACAGCGTACGAGCAGTTGAGACACTGGATAGATGTGGTACAAGACGGAGTGGTGGTCAAATTTGGAGGAGACCTTTACCCAAAAGGGGGTTCCAAACGATTAACGAATAAACTACTACATTATGACATAAAAATCAAGTATATACAATATACATATTATAAATGTTAATCAATGTTCTGAATCAGCTATATTTTGTGACATCCTTAGAATTATTGTGTAAATTAAATTTTATCGTAAGTGCAAATACAACTTTAGTTAATAACAATTATTGCACTTTATAATATTATATTAATTAATACTTATTAAATCGCTATGCTGTCCCACTGTTGGGCAAAGGCCTCCCCCAGGGCCTTCCATTTTTCTCGCTCCTGCGCCACCGTTGGCCAGCCCGGCTGGTATTTTGAAAATGTAATATAATAATTGGGAACAAATAAAAGGCTTTTTATATTTATTTATTAATATAAACATTGGTTACATTTTAAATATTGATTAAAACCTGTGCCTGGTGACTCAACAAAAGCTCAATGTACTTATTGTAAACGGAGGTTTTCGGCTAAGATCAGTGATCTCAAAAGCATCTTATCAAAAAAGGTAAAACCATCGTTGGACACATCTCAGTAAATTAATTTTGCAGCGAGTAAACCAAACGAGTGAAGCTGAGGCATCTTTGTCTCTTTTTATTGCAGAACATTGTTCAACCTCCGCTGTAGACCATTTAGGATGTTTATATGCGAATGCATTTCAAGGATCTGGATTCTGAACTTCATGAAAAATGAAGTTATTTCTACATTTCTAGGACTCAGTGAATTAGAAAATTCTGACGCTGAAAGAATCGTTACATATTTGATAGCATTATTAAAATATTCTGGATTGCAAATAAAAAAAATTAATTGGTATAGGCACTGACAACGCCTTTGTGATGACCGGGATCAATACAAATGTGTACATAAAGGAAAAATATGTTTTAAGGCATTTTATATTAGTAAGATGTGTATGTCATTCCATACAGCCCGCCGTATCACACACTTCTGTAGGTACCATAACACGTCAAATTGAGTTTTTGATTCGAGAAACCCATAACTGGTTTAAAATATAATCGAAAAGGCAATCTGGTATCAATCTCTGAACTAAGGGGGAAAACCATTAAAATTTTAAAAACTTGTGACACACGATGGCTTTCTATTGAACCTGCGATTAATCAAATATTAAGTCAGCGGAGAGAATTAACATTACACTTCGAAAAAGCTCATTTATTTGATAATTATTACAAAGCTGAGATGCTGTATCAAATGTTTAAAGCTTCACAAAATGAACTCAATCTTCAATTTTTGAGATGTGTTCTGGATGAAACAGTCAACACTTAAAATATTTGAACAGAAATCGACAGACTCTACATTACTCTTTAATACCTGTCTCAAGATTATAATATCACAGGCTTATCTAAATTTTAATTCCCTTCATGTCTCAAGACACCTTCCACCGAATCTGTACCTAGGTTACATTTTTGAGACTAAACTACAAGAATCTGATCTCCCAATGATATTAAGAATGGTATTAAAGAAAGATGTGTTAATTTTGTCATTAAGTTAATTCACAACTGCAGCAAAGATTGCCTGAAAACTTGAAATGCCTAGAGAACAGTTCTTGCCTTTCTGTTTCAAGAATATTAAAGCCAACAAGATCTTTACAAGAAAACTAAACCTAACTTGACTGGGGTAGTATGTGAGGCGTGATACTTTTCATAAAGTGTACCACAAAAATGTAAAGGTT
Organism: Lysandra bellargus; assembly: GCA_905333045.1. Taxonomy (NCBI): domain Eukaryota; kingdom Metazoa; phylum Arthropoda; class Insecta; order Lepidoptera; family Lycaenidae; genus Lysandra; species Lysandra bellargus. The sequence goes on from HG995357.1 coordinate 348,443, forward strand.
ATTTCGAGGCTACGCTCGCCCTAATTATCTTTAGTTGACGTTAAAAGCACAAACTTATGAACTGCTAATGCTCACCCCATTACAAACACAGATACTCACGTAGTTTGAGCGAGACGACCTGCCTCGCCGCTGAGACACCTTTATCCGTCCGTGAGCTTCTCTGAAACTGCGCGTTCTGTTGGTTGGCAAAATCTTCTTCTGTGATGTATTTAGCGTCCAGTAACGCTTTCAACAAATCCTCCTCAATCGTCGGCACTCCTGGATTTCTACAAAGAACGAAAATAATAATAATAATTAAAACAAACAATTATCATAATATTTTGTTCAAATTGGTACAGTCCACAAATAAAATATAATTATCATGCTTTTTTTTTGGACATCACTTTCCTAGCCATCCTGTAATGTATTGGTTATTGTCATGGAGGGAACAGAAAATATTTATCATTACATCTTCTTCAAAACCACAAAAAATAAAGGACTTTAGCGGAACAGAAAAGAAAAATAGAACCAAATCCATTTCATACTTTCTCAACAATGAGATGGGAGATAAAATATAATTGTGCAGATTTTTCTTTTACCCACTACTTCCGGAACTTTCGTCGAGCTCAAAATACCGTAAAACAAATTATAGAGTCTGTGGATGCCCATACTATTGCTGATTCCTCTCGTTACGATCTCGACAATTGCATTCCGACCAACCTTTTATACAATAATCTTAAAATTATTTGTCAGAATATACGGAGCATCAATTGCCGGGGATTAGACATTTATTCGGATCGATACAAAATATAGAGTCACCAGAAGTGGCATTAACTGCTTTCGGGTCCTTCAGACATTGGGGACATCCTTATTTAGATTATCTTACAGGTTTGGACAATTTAGAGACTCAATTTTTTTGCCCCGGATACCCACCCATTGTATGAGATAGGAGAGTGTGCACGCAATATAAGAGGAACGAGTGGGAGAAGGGGTGGCCGAAGGGGGGTCAGAGGCGTGCGAGGACAGAGTACACGCGGGGGTAGGTATCCGAGACGGGGCCGTAGAGGAGGACGGCAATGGGTGGTGGGTGAACCACTCCACAAAATTTGGTTGACTGATGCCGACGTCCCTCCGGAATTGGTGAATTTGGCGACGGATGTTGTGAGGAGACGGCAGAGGAGATCGCAAGGTGATGCCGTGGCTGACATTACTGAACGAGGAAGGGTAGCTAGTGAGAGTGAGGACGAATTTGTCGACGCCAGCGATGGAGGTGATGGTCCCCATAGACTGGAACGCCGGAATCCTGACTTTGAGTGGTATCCTATGGATACCTTTCAAAGTCGGGAACAAGATTTTCTTCCAGAGCGTACTAGGGAGCGTACATTAAGTCGTCTAATCCCATGTTCAGTAAAAAATTATGTTATGGCAATCAGACAACGGATGCCAGCCGAACAATTTTATCCTATATAATATTATAATGAAAATAGTATGTTTTTTTTTTTTGTATATTTTGTTTATAATTTGTGTTGTAAATAAATATATTGTTGTATAAAATTGTATTTTTATTCAATAGGCATACCTTACAAGTGCATATAAAATGTCGTATTTTGGTTTACACCTATCACATATCTTCTCCACCTATCATCCATTGCCGTATGTTTATACGGCAATACATAGAGAAGATGTTTACAAACAATAAATACTCTTTGACACAATGTAGTAAATGATATACTTTCTGAGTTATTTCAGTTTGAAAATGTAAAATAAATAACATTTTAGATATACAATCTGAAATATCTCAAAAAGTATATCATTTACGACATTTTGTCAAGGAGTATATTTTGTTGTTAGTAATTATTTTCTGAGCTATCGATTGACGTTTGTTTCATATATGTACACGAAAATAACTTTAGGTATGCCACGCTCCATACAAAAAGGTTCGAACTATTTATGCACAACGAGTAATGCCCGCCCCGCACTCTCGCGAGATATTCGTATACAGGATGTCCCAAAACTCAACGATAATCTGGGACCGGATGAATGGCCAAGTTATACCAGTTCCGTGAAAAATAAAATAAAAATTCCATATCGCTCAGTTCAGCGATAATAGACAATTTTGTAAAAAAGTCGAAATTCGACACCCTTGGTCGCATTTTCAAGTCCTGTGATCACCAATGTCACAATTTCGCTGTGATTTTTTTAATTTCGAGATCTTCATTAACGATGCTATTGATCGCAACTACGAATTAATGCAAAAAACATTGTTAATTTAATAAAATAAGTTAAGTTTTAGTGAGTCATGGTTCACAAAAATATTGTTAGTTAACTTTGACACTTCATTTTGAAAAAAATTTGTACTACACTGCCCTTGGCAAGTTATTTAAAAAGTTGGCGCATTTAATCAAGATTTAAAAATGGTGCAACACTAGCCACTTTTCTTACCATTAAAAAATTTATATCAATTTTTTTTCAAATTGAACTCATTTCTAAAATAATAATTGATACTTTTTTATATTAAAAGATCAGGGTATTGAGTGTGTGTAATGAACAAAAGTGATAGAATGAGATAGATAGTGACGCTGACAGTCTGTCTCACTCTAGAGCAAGACAGATCGACATTCGACTTTTAGAATGAGCGAGACGGATAGTGACGCTTGAGGGGTCGTCCGTTCACAACATTTAGTACGCATCGTTTCTTCGTCTACTGCGCATCTCTCGTATTCGTGTTACTATCGTACTAACGACTTTGGCTTGTATTACTTTGGACTTGATACCGCTTCCGTACTGACGACTTTGGCTTGTGTTACTTTGGACTTGATACTGCATTTGTACTGACGACATTGGCTTTGCTTTTCTGGACTTTGTGCTGTGAAAATAGTGTGTGAACAACATGCCGGATCTGTACACAGTACAAGAATATGCAAATATGCATCTTATCTACGGTGAATGCCGTTGTAATGCCTCTGCCGCAGCCAGATTGTATCGCGAGAGATACCCCAATGTGCAGCGTCACCCAGATTATCGCGTATTCCAAAATGTGCACGCGTCATACTCGGAAGGACGATTGCCCAGTGTTCGTACGTCCGGTGGAAGACCGCAAAGAGACTACGACGACGTAGTTTTGAATGAAATTCAAAATGACCCTAGCACTTCAGTACGTGCGATAGAACTAGCAACGGGAGTACCGAAAAGTAACGCTCATCGAATTTTAAAACGAAACGAATTTCATCCGTATCATGTGCAACGCGTCCAGAGTTTGCTCCCACGAGATTACGCACCTAGAATTAATTTCTGCAGAACAATGTTAACGAAAATTCGAGAAGATCCTAAATTCCTAAACAAAATTTTATGGACCGACGAATCTACATTTAAAAGAGACGGTTATTTGAACTTACACAACCTTCATGAATGGCACGTCGAAAATCCGCATTTAATGCGTGAAGACCGATCCCAATACCAATTCAAAGTAAACATGTGGACTGGAATTTTAAACGGACGAGTAATTGGACCATTTGAGCTAACTCAAAATTTAGATGGCGCCACCTATTTGCATTTTCTTCAAAACGATTTGCCAAATTTGTTAGAAGACGCACCGCTCAGTATTCGCAGAGAAATGTGGTTTCAGCAAGATGGTTGTCCGGCGCACTATGCTCGAGCTGTAAGGGATTATTTAAACGCTGATTATCCTGACAGATGGATCGGACGCGGTGGCTCAATTTTATGGCCTCCTCGTTCCCCCGATCTAAATCCAGTTGATTTTTTTTACTGGGGATGCATAAAAGAAAAAGTATATTCGAAAAAAATACAAAATCTATCAGAACTTCGCCAAAAAATTGCTGCAGCGTCAGAAGAAATAAATTCAAGAAATTTGGCACGACTGGTGCAAAGGTCTTTTGTAAGGCGTTGCAGAGCCTGTATTCGTGCCGGAGGCAAACAATTCGAACATTTATTGTAGTTTAAGGAGAATAATTTAATAAAAAGTTTTACGACGGTTCCTTCATTGTTTTATTAATTATTATTATGTTTTTTTACAGTAAGATTGGTTATTAACTGACTGAATTACCTCTTTACTAAAAATAATAATTTGATTTAAGACCAGAAACAAAAAATAACAAATTTTAGTATCAAAAATTCCTAATCTTGAGTTGTTCAAAATAAGCTCAATTTGGAAAAAATGAGAAATAAAAATTTTAGTAGCAAGAAAAGTGGCTAGTGTTGCATCATTTTTAAATCTTGATTAAATGCGCCATCTTTTGAAATAACTTTCCAAGGGTAGTGTAGTACATTTTTTTTTCAAAATCAAGTGTCAAAGTTAACTAACAATATTTTTGTGAACCACGACTCCCTAAAACTTAACTTATTTTATTAAATTAACAATGTTTTTTACATTAATTCGTAGTTGCGATTAATAGCATCGTTAATAAAGATCTCGAAATTTAAAAAATCACAGCGAAATTGTGACATTGGTGATCACAGGACCTGAAAATGCGACCAAGGGTGTCGAATTTCGACTTTTTTACAAAATTGTCTATTATCGCTGAACTGAGTGATATGGAATTTTTATTTTATTTTTCACGGAACTGGTATAACTTGGCCATTCATCCGGTCCCAGATTATCGTTGAGTTCTGGGACATCCTGTATAATCGTCCATAGATATTATAATACTATTATTATTCGCGAGAATCTTCAAGAGATCATCATTTCTCCCGAAATTCTCATGAACTCACGAGAGTGTGGAGCGGGCATTAAACTATCGATAAAATCAAATCGAAGTGAAGGACATCCCTAGTAGTTTTTGTTTGTCGGAGGGTCACATTTCAAGTGCGTTGTTTTTATGCATCTCAAGTTCTTGCGTTGAACTTTTTATATAATTCGTTTGAATGGTTCTCTGTTATTTAGAATAGATTATTATTTTGTTTCAAATCTTCCGAAACAGTCAGCAACATAGTTTCAAAAGTTTATATTTCTGAAACAAATATAATTCAGACTGAATACTATATTATGATGGCTTGATAGATATAAAATTTAAGAGCTATTATAATGTTTTTTACACAAACATAAAATATGGTTTGGTTGTAAAGATATTATATTATTTGTAAAAAGAGGGTAGGGCCGGGCGCCATCTTGTTTTTGCATACGTCAGCCTCGATTTTTGCATAGATTTTTTCCGATCGAGGGGTTTGCAATATTTGCCGACAACCGATTTGCCGGCTGATTTACTTACAAAGTCATTGAATTCTGTCCGACATAATAAATGTATTAAAGGATTAGGACTTATGTCTAGAGACAGTGATTAAGTTAAAGTTAAATATTGTTATTTCTTTAAAAGATGTTCGTTTATTTGATGTTAGTTGGGGTGTTAAAAAATAAATTGTTTATGGTAACATCAAATAATTAATTTACATAATCTGTAATTTTGTCTTTGTTAATTTTTACACTTCCACTTCCGGTCTCTATTGTACTGTAAATTCTGTACAATGCAGGTCACGTTTGCAAAAAAATTAATATTCAACTTTCACAGTAATACGTTGTTTTATTAAAAATACTAGATGACGCCCGCAACTTCGTTGCGCCCGCCAAAACTCGTTTATCGAGCGAGAACCGTAAATTTTTCCGGGACAAAATACTTTGAGTCCCGGGAAAGCACATAGAATACTTCCTAATTCCTATGTCCTTTCCTGGGACTCAAAGTATCTGCATGGCAAATTTCAGCAAAATCGGTTCAGCGGTTTTAGCGTGAAGAGTTAACAGATAGACAGACAGACAGACGGGCGGACGAGCGGCCGGACGGACGGACGGACAAACAGACAGACAGACGGACAGACAGACTTTGGTATTTATAATATTAGTATGGTTGGCACAGCTCACCATAATATGTATTTATATATATATATATATATATATTAATGCGTGGCGTATGACACGGATGCCGTGTCATCCGCAATGAATGCAGCTCAAAAAAGTTTGACAGCCCATAATTTTTTTTTTTCAATTCACAGAATATTGAGAAACGAAGCCTATAGGATTATTTTACGTAGAAAATTAAGATGGTTTTGTTCAGAGTAGAACCTTCTAAAGTGTAATTTGAGGGAGATACAATCGTTTTCTAAATGAATCGGCTCCCGTGTCATACGCCACACGTTAAAAAAAAAATAAAAAATGAAACGGCTGCCGTGTCATCCACATTGAATCGGGGTATTTTTAATCCGGGAGTTGACAGTACTTATATTTAAAATTTTAAAGTATGTAAATATAAAATTTTATAGATAAGAACTCTAAAACAATTCAAATAACGAAAAAATTATTAAGTATTGATTTATTTTATTTTACATTGAAAAAAATTGGATTTGTTAACTGTAAGTCACGTGATTGGAAACGCCAATCTGAAGCAGTGATGTCATCGTTCAGTGTCAAACAAAATTGACAGTCGTTAAGAGGCCGGGTACCCTTGGAATTTCTCATACATACATAATACCAAAATCATTTTCTCATACGAAAATATTTAACATGTTTGAGTTGTTTTTCAGTTTAAAATAGTAATTACCTAGGTTCCTGCACATAAATTTTCTTCAACATATTTAAACACATTTTTTTTTTGGTTTAATTTTTTTTTTGTAAATTTACTACTAAATATTTAAACACTATATCTGAGTTTGCCGCGAATGAAGGGATCAAGTTTCATTTCATACCTTCTTACGCCCCCCACTTCGGCGGTCTATGGGAAGCTGGTATCAAGTCTGCGAAGCACCATATGAAAAGTATGATGGCAAATTTAAATTTAACGTATGAAGAGTTGTCTACTCTGTTCGCACAGGTGGAAGCTATTTTGAATAGCCGCCCCTTGTGTCCTATCTCTTCCTCTCCTCACGACTTTCAATCTCTCTCTCCAGGGCATTTTCTGGTTGGTCGTCCGCTGACATCGCTGCCGGATCCAGCCAACGACGATGGCAGCTCCAGCTTCAAGCGCTACGCCCGCATCGAACAAGCTCGAAGACACTTCTGGAATCGATGGCAGCGGGAGTACGTCAACGAGCTTCAACAGCGTGTCAAGTGGCGAGACAGCAAGGGCAACCTTAGCGTAGGAGACCTCGTCCTTCTTCATAAAGACAACAGCCCTCCACTACACTGGCGCCTGGGTCGTGTTCGCGAGCTTCACCCCGGTGTCGACGGAGTTGTCAGAGTGGCCGATGTCGCCACTCAGAGAGGAGTCGTGCGGAGGACAATCACACGATTGTGCCCCCTGCTAGCAGCTGATCCAGGGACTGAAACACCCGCAGGGATTTCAGGGGGGGAGTTATGTTGAAGCCTTGCTTCAACATGCTTAGAACCAGCAGCGAGCAATTGCCATTTAATTCGGACAGGCGCTCGAATAAAGGATCGACGAGCCCACCACCTTACCTGACGTCACCAGCTACGTCATCGAGGACTGAGGAGGGGGCCCGACCTATCTAGAAGCCGTCCTTTTTCGCCCTACAATCGCCCGTAGCCTAACATCGTTCCATTTTTGTAATCCATCAAAATCTTTGTAATCTGCGTATCGATCCCTGCATAATTGTACAGAATAAATTTATTATTTTGTACGAAGTTGTTTCTTTAAACAATTTCCAAGAATTTTCTTGTTTCTAACAAGAAAAAATCCATGGGGGATTTTTATGTGTGGGAGCACATGAAGAGTTTGGTCTACAGTGAGCCCAACCCGATATCATCTGTACAAGAATTGAGAGCTAAATTAATTAACCCATATAATCTGCAGAATACCTTGTTAATCTGCAGTATAAGTGGTTTACGCACATTAATGGTCTATATATATAGCTATCAGTGAACTTTTAAATTTTAAATCATAAGCAACCTACTCCCACTTCAATATCCCCACTTAAATGCATCAATGCAAAGAACTGGCGGAGGTCCTCCAGCAGATACCTGCTTAACCGAATTGGAAAATAAAACAATAAATATATAGTCATCAACTATATACATAGACATAAGTTTTTTGTAAGTTATTTAACAGAAAATTAACGTAAGTTCATGTTTTTCATCAATCAATTTGTGTTTATTTTGAGAACGAATATATAGCATTAATTTGATAAAGATGTCCTTTGTTAATATAAACGGAAAACCTTGATTCTTGAATTGTAATTTTCTTAACCCTTTGACGTAAAAGGGACACGGGTGTCCCTTACTTTTATTGTAATTTTTTAGCCAATTAATAACTTTATTGAAAAAACAATCTGTCAAAATCGTAGTTTTTGAACGAGCCTTTAGTTTTGTTTCTATAAGTTGGTAGCTCTGCGCGAAAAAAAAAGTAATTTGTTCCCTATTACTTTTCGGTGTTTTGGCGCGCTTCTTACATATTTTTCAGGAGTGATTTTATTTATGTTTTTGCGGTAATTACTAACTTCTAGTACAACATTTCATGAGAATGGTAAGTAAAAGCTGTGAATTTACTACTATTTACTAGATTTTATGAAAATAAAGTAACTAAAACACGATATTTACAACAAGGGACACTGCTGTCCCAATATGCGTAAAAGGTCGTACTCCTATATTATTACTGATATTATTTTATGATTTATTTATTCAATGTTGATCGTATTTTATATATTTTTTATTGTTTTAGGCCAGTAGAGGAACACGAATATTCTACTTGAACGATAAGGAAGTGGAGGAGTATCTCATGGCTGATAACAGCGATGATGAAGATGCCCTAATCTTGGATAAGGAAGACCAGGCGTTTATCCAAGGAGATATAGAAGCCGGTGTATCCGAAGTAATAATTGAGCCTGCTCCTGCATCAGACTTCACTTCAGCTCAAGATCCAGCTCTAGGTTCATCATCGTCTGACTCGCTTGATCCGCCGTTGAATAGCATAGTACCTATCTTTCAGTGGAAAAGGAACACCTACCGTCCTTATATTTTTTCTGACACTGATTACGAGTTTGGTAAGATAAATGTACTGCAGCAGTTAGAGTCGCTAAAACCCATAGATATTTTTGAAGCTGTTATTAATCTCAAGCCCTTGATCGAAGACATAATAATCCCAGAGTCCCTACGCTATGCTCATGAAAAAGGTTCAGTTTTCACTACAGACCTTCAAGAAATGACAGTTTTCCTGGGCATGAACTACATTATGGGTTACCATGTGTTACCTACTCTAAGGAGCTACTGGTCCACTGAACCTGATATGGGTGTACCTTACATAGCCAGAGACAATGACAATACCTTGACAATGCCTAAAGATTTGAAGACATAAGGAGAAATTTGCATTTTTGTGATAACGAGGCCCAACCATTACCCACATCATCTAATTTTGATAGAGCATATAAAATTCGACCAGTGATGAATCATTTCAATGAAAGTTTTCAATCGGCGATGAATAATACTCTCACTCAGTCGATAGATGAACATATGGTGAAGTTCAAAGGCCACAACATAATGAAGCAATAATTGGCGAATAAACCCGTAAAGAGAGGTTTCAAAATGTGGTGTCGCGCCGATTCTAAAACCGGCTACTTGTTTCAGTTTGACCTATACACCGGTAAAAGAAGATCGGGAACAGAAACAGGATTAGGAGAGTCTGTAGTATTGGATCTCACAAAATCTTTGGTCGGACTTGGGTGTGAGATATATTTCGATAACTTCTTCAACTCTCCTCTGCTGCAATACAACCTTGCCAAGCAAAATCTCAAATCTTGTGGCACAGTCCGTACACAGCGAAAACATACGCCGAAAAATCTGCCACTAGATAAGGACATGAAAAGAGGCGATATCTATACTACTAGCTTCGAAGGAATTTCGTTTGTCAAGTGGATGGACAATAAGGCCGTGCATCTCCTCACGAATTTTTTGTCGCCAATACCTACTCAAAAGGTCAAACGTAAACAAGTAGGTTCGGCGCAATCTTTAGAGGTCACATGTCCCGATATTGTTTGTAAATACAACAAAAATATGGGAGGTGTTGACCTCATGGACCAAAAGAACTTATGAAGTCGACAGAAAATCAAAAATAAAGTATTATCTTCGGTTGTTTTTCGATTTATTGGATATTGCAATGAACAATGCATATATTATTTACGAAAAACTGCATACCGATCACCGAGTAGAGGGTTGTTTGCTTTCGTCACTTGAATTTCGTCAAGTTGTGGCCCGAGCGATGATAGGCAGTTTTTCTATAAGAAAGCACACATTACCGTCAACCTCTATGACGAAACGAATTCAAAATCTGGGACACAAGCAATCCTTGCCATCACACGTGATGAAGAAAGGACCCTCACGAAAAAGATGTGTGCAGTGCGCCAAGGTGGGAGTTGAGAATCGCACTAACAATATTTGCGATTTATGCAACGTAAATTTGTGCTTCACAGCAAACAGAAATTGCTTTGCAGAGTTTCACGTGTTTTTTCCAATCCTATCGATAAAATACTCCACAAAGCATACCCTAAACTACTAATATTCATAAAAACACTTTCATACTAGTTTTGTACGTGTAAGGGTTAAGAGGCAACTGAGATCAAGACGAATGTATACACCTCATGCATTTATCGGGGTTATTATGGCGTTGGAGTTCATAGAATTAGAAGAATTTCAAAAACTTTTTTGATATCTGGACATCTATACACAGATCGTCGAGGCGGAGATAGTATGTCTAAAAAAAATTTACCTAAGAAACGTAGCGTCATGTGTTTCATTGAAAAATTTAAATGTATAGAGTCACACTATTGTCGCTCAGCGACGTCAGAAAGGAAATACATGTCTTCCGACCTTAACATGTGGCGACCCAAAATGTGGCTACTATACCAACAAGAACATGACGACACTTTAAATGTCAAAGAATGCTTCTTTAGGCATGTATTTAACACGTAGTACAAGATTCAAAATGCTACCCGTGGATGTTTGAAAGTGTACCGAACTAACAGAAAAAATTAAAGTGTAAGTAATTATTTTATATATTATTATATAAAAAATGGACATCGAATATAAGACAAACGAATGTGTTCATAATCATCGCGTTACGGGGCCCGGGGCGCAGCCCCGGTGGGGGGTTGTGGGAGGCGAAGCCCCCCCCCCCCCCCCCAGACGAAACAAAACAACAAATTAATAGATTTTAATTGAACAATGTTGTTTTTAAAGTACCATTTTATGTAGTAGGATGTACTAATTGAAGTTGCTTGTAGTGCTTTATTTGAACAATTACAATTACAATTATATCAATATTATAAAATTGACGCGTGTATTAATATTATGGGTTTGAAATAACAACTTCACGGTTGCCATGGTAATGAGTTATTTCAAATAGGTAGCGGGAAGAAAATTTTACACTGTCAGTTGTGAGCAGTCTGAAGGAAATGTGCATCTTTCTTCCCGCAAACAAGGGAAGGAAATCAAACTTTCGGTCCTGGTGTGATTAAAAAATTATTTCAATATTTTATTATTGTATAAGTACCTATATCTACAATAATATAATAAAATCAACTTTCAGACTCTTAGCAGAGTGGGTCTGTTTCCCAGCCTCAGATGCAGCCCGAAGGAGTATCTGCTGACTTTGACGAAAAATATGGTGTTCCCAATATATCAGGGCTCATTGATTGCAATTTGCACCCAAATTAAAATATTTCCACCGCCAGGACCACATGGAGCCCAGTATAAAAATGCCAGGAAGAATGGTCAATGTTCAACTGGCATTATATTATGCCAGTTTGAATGCCAGATTCTTTCATATGGAATCAATCTCAGGTGAAAAATGAAATGAGGAGATTGATAGGGGTATTGGAAATTATTTTCTGTTAGGTTAGATGGGAGGATGAAATAGTACAAATGGCTGGCAAAATGTGGACTAGAGTGGCATGTCAGAGAAGTGAGTGGAAGCTGTTGGGGGAGGCCTTTGCCAAGAGGCACACAGAAACAGAGACCGCGCTACCGAATAATAATTAATTTGAATTTGAAAATTGTTTTTCTGAATAAAGGCTAATAATAATAATAATTTATACGGGCCTTAGGGCCTGTTTCACCGCTTCCTGATAAGGTGCCGGATACGTTTATTTAACAGATTCTCCATACTCCATCTGTCAAGTTAAGTGGTGGATAGCCTTATCAGGAAGCGGTGAAACAGGCCCTTAATATGTTTTAAGCGTGTGTGAGTGATAAAGAAGTTGTCGATCGAGCACCGGAGTCGCCGACGCAGCTTCCGAGTTCCTCTAGCTCTGAATCCTCGGATTCGGAATCCGACACACCCCCCAAAATTAAGAGGCCTAGGGCTTGTTTCTTCGCTGTTGACAGCGCTGGAGAGTGGACAACGGACCAGCTGGACAAGATCCAAGAGCAACTAACCGCAATAATAAAACAACTAGCACCCCTTTCTTCAATGCAAGAAGATATAAAATCTATTAAATCCGACATCTCACACTTGAAGGATTCGCTTGAATTGTTTCCAATGAAGTTAAATGCGTTGAAACAAAGAAGCTGCTGAAAATATGTCATCGAGCTTACCGTCTCTTCAATAAGAAATTTCGCGTCTCAACTCTCAACCAAGAACTCGACAAAAGAGACCATTGGGATTGCGCTAACAACGTGGAGATAATCGGAGTACCTCAGACTAACAACGAAAATTTGTTTAGTTTGGCGCTTAGTAAGCTTAGTTTTTTTCCCGATACCTTTTCATTTTATTGGTTTTAATGCTTCCAACTTATACCTTAAAACTGATCTGGTACCAGATAGCTGAATCTTCAGTCTTCTGACAGAATATTTGAAACTTTTGGAACTGGCACCGACTTCAAAATTATGAAGATTGAGTACAGAAATAGTTGAGGTTTAGCCGAATTCGGAAAAAGGCACCTTTAGATAGGAAAAATTATTTAATACTTTTTAGTTCATATTATTATACTAAAAGTTTGTACCTTGGAGATCAGTTTTTTTTTTTTTTTTTTTTTTGTTAATTAATACTTTTTATTTTTAGTTTTTATTTAAAAGACGTTATTATTATTTTTACCTTGGAAGTCGGTTTTAATTTTTTGTTAAAAATAATAATAATTTCACTCTTTTTAGTTACTTAGTAGTTCATACATACATATTTATATTGTATTAGTAAATCGTGTTTTGTTACAAAATGCAATTACACTCACAAAATATATAAGGTACTTAGATAATTTCAAACAATAGACTCAACAAAAAATGAAACTGAACACGTGTTAGCAAATTTAACCACAACATGACCATAACACGGAACGGTACCTATTGTTTTATACAAACAATTGCTTTGCTCATGCCGACACTAATTCTTTCTGATGCCGCAAACCACAAAATAACACCGAAAACAAGCCATTGTTTACAATCCGCAATTACTTTTCAAAGAGATGCCGAAATGTTTTAAACTATTTGGCTACCCGCTAGATCAATAGCACCAGGGGCGTACTCTTGTACTTAGACGCCCTAGCGCCCACGCATAATAAAATAATTGGCAGCTATAATACTCGTAATAATTATTCATATTTGGTTCTTCTCACAGGGTCCCGAACTTGTGATAGGCACCGTAGTAACGATGTCAGAAAACATTTTTTTTTTCTCTACTTACTTAAATTCCATTGGGATCTATTATATTTATGCCTAAACATTTGATAGCTCGTTCCCTCGCAGTAAAGTAATAAAAAAGGACAAGATAAAAGCAGAATTGTAAGGAAATGGACAAATTCACTATATTTTGTATCCCCGAAATTAAAATTAAATGAGAATATCGAGGCAAGCCCCGATAGATGATCGTGCTATCGATGCGAAATTGTATGTTCCGTCAAGCAAACCACCATAAATCAATCTGAATTTATTTCAGATATTATAATATCACGTGTCAATATTAGAAACTTTTAAGATTTTTTAAAAGGATAACAACATATTATAATGCCTCTAGTAAAAAAATCTACCCCGTTACAAATTTGTAAATACGCCACTGCCTTGCACAGTTACATCCATTGTTTTAAATGACTTTTTTCTATTGTGTTTGTTTTTTTTTTTTGACTTGCACTTTCAAAATGCAATTTTAGGGTATTGCGATCAGTTGCTTTCTGGGTCTCGTAGTGCTAACAACGAGAAACGCTTGATAGTGACAGCCTGGTTTAAGTTTTATTTTTGGGCTTTGCTGGTTTTTGTTTTTAAATTGTAGTACAAAATTATAAGTTGCGTAAAAAACTTCATATTTTTAATATCTTCTCAATTTTTTATACTAATGCATTCTTTTTTGGATCACTCAAATTTATGAGATAATACACATAAATTTGAATGTGGTAAAGTGACCGAAAAGGACATTAAAATTACGAAAAGTATTTCATAATTTTAATATCTTTGCTTATTCTTGTTTTAAGAGCATTTAATTTTTTATATTTTTCTACATGATTATCCCATTTTTAAGTAGAGAACATATTTAAATACTTTTGTTACATCTAATTATTGTTGCTTTACTTTGCCGTTATTTTAAAAGAATATATTTTTATTTCATATAGGTATACTTATTGTTGTTAAACATTCTTTAATATTATATTGAACTTGACCTGTTGAACTTTATTTTCAGCATTTCATTTTTTTACTTGCTTATAACATTTTTCTTTTATGTTGTATGTTGAAGTATTTGAATTCTATTTTTTAAAATATTGTTTTTGATTTTTTATAAGCTTTAATTTCATTGCTACGCATATTGCATAATATATAATGTTATTATTGATAATTTTATTTTAATTTCTCAATTTTCGACGTGAATACGCCTTTTCTTGGTTTTTTTTCACAATAGGTTTATTATTAAAACATATTATTCTTTTTACCTACTTTAACTTATATTAATATTATTATTTTAAATATTTTAGATTACTTTAATATTTTTGCAAAAAATAAAGACAATGGGAAGGCCCAATAAAAACGCAGCCCGTATGAGGGCAAACAGAAATAGAGAAAGTAATACGGATAGGACAGATAGACTTTCAAAAAATTTAAAGCGAAATGCCAACTCCCGTTCACAAGAAACGCCTTTAGAACGTGAGACAAGGTTGTCTCAGGTTAGAGCGTATATGCATAATCGATTATCACATGAATCGGCCGAACAACGAGAACATAGGCAAAATGTTGAACGTGGCCGTTTATTAAATGAAACTCAGGAACAATATGATCATAGGCTCAGTGTCATTCATAATCGTTTAGATAGTGAAACACCGCAACAATATGAGCATAGGCTCAGTGTTATTCATAATCGTTTAGATAATGAAACTCCGGAACAATATGAGCATAGGCTCAATCTTATTCATAATCGTTTAGATAGTGAAACCCCGGAACAATATGAGCATAGGCTCAGTGTTATTCATAATCGTTTAGATAATGAAACTCCGGAACAATATGAGCATAGGCTCAATCTTATTCATATTCGTTTAGATAGTGAAACCCCGGAACAATATGAGCATAGGCTCAGTGTTATTCATAATCGTTTAGATAGTGAAACTCCGGAACAATATGAGCATAGGCTCAGTGTTATTCATAATCGTTTAGATAATGAAACTCCGGAACAATATGAGCATAGGCTCAATCTTATTCATAATCGTTTAGATAGTGAAACCCCGGAACAATATGAGCATAGGCTCAGTGTTATTCATAATCGTTTAGATAATGAAACTCCGGAACAATATGAGCATAGGCTCAATCTTATTCATATTCGTTTAGATAGTGAAACCCCGGAACAATATGAGCATAGGCTCAGTGTTATTCATAATCGTTTAGATAGTGAAACCCCGGAACAATATGAGCATAGGCTCAGTGTTATTCATAATCGTTTAGATAATGAAACTCTTGATCAATATGAACATATACTTAATGTTATTTATAATCGTTTAGACAATGAGGCACCTGAACAATATGAGCATAGGCTTAATGTTATTCATGATCGCTTAGATAATGAAACTCAGGAGGAACGCACCCAGCGGCTAAGTGTTAATAGGCAAAGAAATGCTGATATCATAAGAACAGAAAACGAAAATGAGAAACAAAGACGTTTACAAAAAAAGCGAGACTCTGCTCGTAATAGTAGATTTTTAGGGGAAAATAATTTTCACGTTGCGATAAATGAATTTGCGGATGTACCTTGCGGTGTATGTACAAAACTATTATATTCTAAGCAAAGATTCAACTTTAATACTTTATGTTATACGAATCTGCTACCACCTAGATTAATGGAAATGCAAAATATTGTAACGTGCTCACGATGTTCTACTACCCTTAGGAAACGCAAAATTTCCTCCCAAGCGTATTGGAATAAAATGGAACTAATATCAGTACCACTGGAAATAGCGTGTTTGTCCGACGTAGAACAACGACTACTTTCAAGGATAATACCATTTTTAAAAATAATTAAGGTTCAAAATCGCTTTAGCCAAAATTGGTGTAAAGGTCAAGTGGTTTTATTTGCACAAGACGTTGTAGAAATTGCACAGCAACTACCACTTCCCCTAAATAATGCAGGTTTAGTCGTGGTAGTAGAATCGCGGGAAAATTTAGAACAGCACAGGCAATTTAATACAGAATGTTTGGAAGATGGGTGCAAAGCTTTAAAACCTTGTTAGTATAGACCATTTAGAACCGGACTTGACTATTCTTAGCGTTCGTAACGCACGATTTTATTTTTAACGAATTTTTAAAAAATTTGTTGAAAAAACCCAAAATTTCGCAATTAATTGCAAATAATGGCCAATTTGGAAGATAGTTCAATTATTTTTTATTGTATTTCAATTAATTAATGTGTAAGCAACCAAATAAGACTAGATTTACACATCTGTATCATGAGATAAATTTGTAACAGGGGCTTGAAGTAAATATATTTTTTGCGAATTTCGGAAATCTACGTATTTGAGGCCATAAATAAAAAAACGGTAACTGGTTTTTTTGTTCAAACATTTTGAAAAACATACCTAGTTATTACTCTTTCGATTGAGGTATTAACTACAAAGATCGCTCACCAATTACTGAAATTATGGCCTACAAATCAAAACTAGGCAGAAAATTAAAAAGTTTAGGCCAGTAGATTAAATGACGTTTGCACTTTTAGTGTTGAAAATGATAACTAAGATACATTTTGAGTATTATCTTACACATTTTAAATTTATTTGGGGAGAGATTTCTAACAAAGGCTGACTTGCGATGCACGGCAATAAAAATGACCCTTCCAGGTAGTGGGCCTACTAGACAAAAAGTAGCTGTACTTTCAACACATTTTATGGCAAAATCAACTTTCTGGCTAAGAAGATTAAGCAGTTTTTTCTTAGTCCTGTCCGTGACTACCTGTTTTTTAGGGGACGCTTGTTAAGTTTTAGATAATTTTAAATACTAAATAGCCAGTCGAGTAACAACTGTGCTTGTGACTAGACGCTATATCCTCGTTCGGAATAATTCACCGTGTTCAGTTGTAGCCCATTGCGCTCCTGCATGTGTTGATTTATTTCTTGATCGTATTTTGCACCGTGTTCAGTTGTAGCTCTCTACGCTCCTGCACGTGCTGATTTAGTGGACTTTCTTAACTGTTGGACACTTTAGTGCGCTCTTAAGAAGTTTTTAATTAGTGAAGTGACTATGGCTTCATTCACCAACCAGGAATACGCCGACATTATTTTTATGTATGGTAGAGCAGACGGCAATGGATCTTCCGCACGACGGATGTACGCTGAACGCTTTCCTAATCGGCGAGTACCTAATGTACGAGTGTTTTACAACACATTTCGTCGGCTTGCTGAATTTGGGACCGTACATCGTGTGGAACCTGGAGTCAACCCAGGCAGACATGATACCAGCGTCGACGACGCTATCTTGGAGGCATTCCGAGCTAATAAGCACACCAGTTGCAGAGAAGTAGCTCAGAATTTAAACATTTCACACTGGAAGGTGTGGAAAACCATGAACCAAAATGACAAGTATCCATTTCATGGCACAGGCGTGCAAGGTCTAGAAGAAGGAGATCCCCCAAGGAGAATGCAGACATTGAAGATGCGTGGTTTTTGAAGTCCATATTGTGGACAGACGAAAGTAAATTTTCAAGGGCAGGTATCACAAATTTCCACAACCTTCACCAGTGGGATGATAAAGCCACCAACCCGCACTGGAAAAAGCAAAAGTCATTTCAGAGGGAACTTTCGGTAAATGTGTGGGCCGGAGTAATTGGCAGAAATCTAATCGGGCCGCATGTTTTACCGGACCATTTGAATGGAACTAACTATTTAGAGTTTTTAGAAAATGATCTTCCGACACTAATAGAGGAATCTGGAGCACCAATATTCGAAACTGACCAAGAAATAATCTTCCAGCAAGACGGCTGCCCAGCACATTTGACGGTAACTGTACGGGAACACTTAAATAACGCTTTCCCTAACAGTTGGATTGGCAGAGATGGGCCTACTGCTTGGCCCGCTCGATCACCCGACCTCACTCCGCTTGACTTTTTTGTGTGGGGTAGAGCCAAGGAACTCGTGTCTACAGATAAGGAAATAAGTACGAAAGAAGAATTAATCCAGAAGACTAACTCTGTCTTTGCAACAATGAAGCTGGAGATGATGTTAAAAATAACCACAACAGATGTGAGAAGAAGAGCTCGTGCCTGTATAAGGTATCGCGGCGGACATTTTGAGCACGAAAAATAAATGAAAATTAAAAAAAAAATTCTTTAAGTTAGTCCCTCAATTTACTGTGAAAGTCATAATTTCAAAAATTGAAAAGCGATCTTTGTAGTTGATACCTCAATCGAAAGAGTAATAACTAGGTATGTTTTTCAAAATGTTTGAACAAACAAACCAGTTACCGTTTTTTTTATTTATGGCCTCAAATACATAGATTTCCGAAATTCGCAAAAAAAATTTACTTCAAACCCCTGTTACAAATTTATCTCATGATACAGATGTGTAAATCTAGACTTATTTGGTTGCTTACACATTAATTAATTGAAATACAATAAAAAATAATTGAATTATCTTCAAAATTGGCCATTATTTGCAATTAATTGCGAAATTTTGGGTTTTTTTTCAACATTTTAAAAAATTCGTTAAAAATAAAATCGTACGTTACGAACGCTAAGAATAGTCAAGTACGGTTCTAAATGGTCTATACTAACAAGGTTTTAAAGCTTTGCACCCATCTTCCAAATATCCTGTATAAGCTTAGACAGAATAAAAACTGCATTACAGTGGTTGCTGTTGAATAACAGATTATACCACGATGTAGTGCCAAATTTTTCAAACATAGTAGGTAGCAATATTTCGCAGATCGTAGAAGTAGCTGATGCTACGGAACATGATAGCACAGAGGTGCAAAATGTTCGACAAAGAATAGAACCCGACATGCGTAGAACAAACTCAGGTAGCTTTGTAAGTTTAAGTAATGATATTTTAATGTTACACGGTTCCTTTCATCAAGGAAATGATCGATTTAATGAAGATTCGCGTGGGAAACAGTGTACTGGCATAGCCACTGTTGCTTGTTCCGTCTTTTTGTTATCGGATGCTACTAGATGGACAGTAAGTGATGTTGACTATACTGGGTGTCCCAAAAATACCGTCTCATAGTGACATGGGAGATAGATTAGCCTTATATCTCTCGGATAAAATAAAAATGACCTTAGTAAAAGTTGCTTAGTTTTCGAGATATTTGGATTTTTTTGGTTTTATTCAAAATCTCCATTTTTAGTTAGTTTTTATTTCCGCATTAGTACAAATTCCTTTAATTTATTCATTTTTATTTTTTTAAGTATCTCGAATAGTTGTTTGATGCATACAAAATAAATTTTTGTCAAATAGTAGTGTATTTTTTAAGAAAAAAATATTTTTGTGTTGCGTTTTAGCTCTCCCAAAATTTCGAACAAAATTTTGACAATCTGCCGTGAAAAAAAAATGTACTAAAGTAAACTGGAAAATAATTTTAAAAATTACTCAATTTATTGCAGATTTAGAAATGGTATAACACTTACATAAGAATTTTACAGAAACTTAGAAATTGCCATTTTTATCATTAAAGTCTAATTCAAGCCGGGCTCAACTATGAAGTGAATATTCAATATTCAAACACAATGAAAAGGCCACATGTTGTCCTTTGTGTTCGGCGTTTGTGATCCTGTTCTTAGGTTAAAAACTGAGTGAGATAGCTGTCAATGATCAACGGTAATGTTTGTTAAAGGCCTAATAAGTGCAAGGGAGCGCGCAATATGCGCTACTCTCTTCCCACATTTTACAACACCGTGTTCCACGAACGATCTCGTGGACTTTAGTACGTTCTCTTCCGTTTTGTGCGATACACGTGCTATTTTGTACTGCTCTCGTTTCTCTCATTTTTTTATTACTAGGCGTTATTTTTGGACTCTGATTTGCATTCGATTTGGACTATTGTTGAACTGATTTGGTGACAACAACGACGGTTTGCGCTCTTACAGACAGCTGGCTGGTTTTACTGTGCTAAGAATGGAAAATCCACGAGGTGCTGCTACTCAATTTACTCATCGTGAGTACGCCGACATGTACTTAATTTATGGGGAAACCAGGCGTGTTTCTAATCGAGGCGTAGTAACTTTAAGCTTACGATTAGCTGCAAGATTGTACGCGGAACGTTATCCAAACCGTACACCGCCATCGTATCATGTGATTGAACGATTGGATTCTGCCTACAGAGAGGGTAGAGTCCCAGGAACTCGAGGTGGTGAAGGGAGACCGCAAACAACCGACGAAGATGTCGTGTTACAGCAAGTTACCGAAGATCCGTCAACATCGGTTCGTTTGATTCAAAGTCGGACTGGAATACCGAAATCATCTGCTCATCGCGTTTTAAAAAGGAACAGGTATCATCCGTACCACATACAAAGAGTGCAAACTCTCCTTACGAGTGACTATGCCAGACGGGTACAATTTTGTCAACGAATGTTGGAAAAAAATAGGGAAGATCCCGACTTTTTTCATAAAGTACTGTGGAGTGACGAGTCGCAATGTAGAAGAGATGGTTATTTAAACCTTCATAATATTCATAGCTGGCAGCTAGAAAACCCACACGAGAATAGAGAAGATCGGTCGCAACACATGTTTAAAATAAATTTATGGACCGGAATCTACAACGGTACAATAGTAGGACCAGTGGAGCTGCCTCCAATATTAAATGGTCACACCTATTTGGAATTTTTAGAAAACCAATTGCCAACGCTCCTCGGGGATGTGCCACTGGAATCATTACGAACGATGTGGTTTCAAAACGACGGCTGCCCAGCACATTACGCTCGAGACGTTCAAGCACACCTGGACCGCAGGTTCCCGAGAAGGTGGATTGGGCGACTGGGGCCAATCTTATGGCCACCACGATCCCCTGATCTTAATACCCTGGATTTTTTTTATTGGGGATGTCTTAAAGACAAAGTTTATGGTAAACCAATACGCAACGAAAGGGAACTACGCGACAGAGTCACCGCAGCGGCTCAAGAAATATCTCAGATAAGTTTGAGAAGATTAAAGAATAATTTTATCAGAAGATGTCGATTGTGCATTCGTGTTGGAGGTCGACAGTTCGAGCATTTACTGTAATAAATCTAAGTTCTAAAGTTTTTTTCTAATTTTATTTATTATCACAGTGCCCCATAACAGCGAAGGAAAGAACGAAATAACAAATTAGGGTTGCAATAGTACATTCAGTTTTACAAGTCTACAGATACAAAAGATAATAAAGGTCGATAGATAATAAGACTGCGATGAACATTCCTGGTACTTTTTCATCTTCTTTACTACATAAGAGTCTGGCTTGAATCAGACTTTAATGATAAAAATGGCAATTTCTAAGTTTCTGTAAAATTCTTATGTAAGTGTTATACCATTTCTAAATCTGCAATAAATTGAGTAATTTTTAAAATAATTTTCCAGTTTACTTTAGTACTTTTTTTTCACGGCAGATTGTCAAAATTTTGTTCGAAATTTTGGGAGAGCTAAAACGCAACACAAAAATATTTTTTTCTTAAAAAATACACTACTATTTGACAAAAATTTATTTTGTATGCATCAAACAACTATTCGAGATACTTAAAAAAAATAAAAATGAATAAATTAAAGGAATTTGTACTAATGCGGAAATAAAAACTAACTAAAAATGGAGATTTTGAATAAAACCAAAAAAATCCAAATATCTCGAAAACTAAGCAACTTTTACTAAGGTCATTTTTATTTTATCCGAGAGATATAAGGCTAATCTATCTCCCATGTCACTATGAGACGGTATTTTTGGGACACCCAGTATATTAATAGTGATGTATATATTAATAGTCGGTGACAATTACTATCGTCAATGCATAATGGCTAGGCAAAATCCCGATGTCAGAGAGCAAAACATAGAATATTTAGCAGTAAGGGAACTTTTACCTCAATTCTACTTCAACGAACAATCCATTACTCTTAACCTCAACAACAATCCAATTGATGGACATATTGACATCGATCGTAGCGATGAAGGGTTTCCGAATTTAAGAAATGGTTTGGAGTATTTATTTAGAGATCATCAATGTGGAATTGTCACTAGTAATTCGGTTTCAGTGGCCGTGGCGTGCCTAACCGCTTCTAATAATATGTATTATTGGTTATTTGACTCACATGTGAAAAAGAAGTAAAACCCAAATCAGATCAATAATGTACTTTTATTATACACTAACACTTTAGTAACTAATTGCACTTGTCGGTTCGACGTTTAGAACAGTAATGAATTACCAATATGGCGACTATCCTATTTATACCTTTCGGAATATAACAGTTTTAGAACTACCTTATAAATATTTGATAAAATAATGACTTGATTTTATAATAATGAAATAAAGTAAATAAACATTGATTATGATTGTAAACTATTATTTAAACAATTTCTAACATTCGGCCATCCTGAATCAATGCCTGGCCTCAGGCAGAAAATAATGTTTAGTTACTTTCATACTATACTATTTTATGAGAAACTAACAATATAATATTTAATAATATAATATGCAAGCACACTAACATTTTAACATATTGATTAGCTTAATCTAAATTTAATGTTTGTTTTATTTTATTAGTTACTTTCTTATTATACTATTTATGAGAAACTAACAATATAATATTTTATAATATAATATGCAAGCACACTAACATTTTAACTACCTATCAATGTTTATTTATTTTCGGCCATCCTATTGTGATTATTGAATGGCCCCATTCAATTTTGATTAACATTACAATATTCATTTCACTTCATTTTGTAGCTTTCTTCACACTGCACTCTATTATTTAATTAGCACTTTATAATTTCACTTCACTTTGGTTTCACTTAACTCTGAGCTAATTTTCGCATACACAAAACGCGCACTTTTCTAGGAAAGCACTAGAACAGGCTGCAGCCTGCAGGCATAACAATATAGCACACACGGGGTGCAACGGCGTAGTAGGCCGCACCACCGCGTACAAACACGAGGTGTAGCGGCATTGTAGCAGCTGGTGTAGCGTACACACACGGGGTGTACCGAAGTTGTAGGCCACACTACCGCGTACATACACAGGATGTATCGGCCTTGCAGCAATGGATGTAGCGTACACGCACAAGGTGCACAAAACGTGAGCCACACTACCGCGTACACACACAGGATGTTTCGGTCTTGCAGCAATAGATGTAACGTACACGCACAAGGTGCACAAAACGTGAGCCACACTACCGCGTACACACACAGGATGTTTCGGTCTTGCAGCAATAGATGTAACGTACACGTACAAGGTGCACAAACGTGAGCCACACTACCGCGTACACACACAGGGTGTTTCGGCCTTGCAGCAATAGATGTAACGTACACGCACAAGGTGCACAAACGTGAGCCACACTACCGCGTACACACACAAGGTGTTTCGGCCTTGCAGCAATAGATGTAACGTACACGCACAAGGTGCACAAACGTAAGCCGCACTACCGCGTACACACACAGGGTGTTTCGGCCTTGCAGCAATAGATGTAACGTACACGCACAAGGTGCACAAACGTGAGCCACACTACCGCGTACACACACAGGGTGTTTCGGCCTTGCAGCAATAGATGTAACGTACACGCACGAGGTGCACAAACGTGAGCCACACTACCGCGTACACACACAGGGTGTTTCGGCCTTGCAGCTGCAGGTGAAACGTATACACACGGTGTGTACGACTACACGTTGTCCGCAATATAATGCAATTGTAAATTTTACTTATATTTCGAGTCGCTTAAGTTATTATGTAATAGTAATATAAATTCATTAAAACTATTTTAAAAATAACGATCAAAAATAATTTCGTTGTATAATTTGATTTATGTATAATGTATATATATTTATGCATAATTAAAGATATTGTATAGTTTTTTAAAAGTTGTAAATATAGAGTATGTAGTTTATTACATATAAATAATGTTCATGGTAAAGTATCATTCCGCACTTGAATCATTTGAATCATCACTATCGGAGCTATTACCGATAGGTCCCAACCTTATCCAAGGCTTCATTTTATCCGCCGAGTACACATTTTTATATTTTCTGCTCGAAAAACCGTCTATACTGCAGACTTCGTAACGATCGTTACCTAGCACAGCAGAAACCTTGTAAGGTCCACTGTATGGGGGAACAAGTTTTTTGCTATTACCGACGTTATTACAGTTTTTTAATACCATAACTAGGTCTCCTACTTTATACATGTGAGCAGTACAACGTTTTTTATCGAATCGGGCTTTCATCGCACTCTGTTCCTTACGTATATGTGACGTTACTTCTTCCCGAATTTTTTGAATATTTTCGTTTTGCTCTAAATTCATTGAAGTCTCATGCAAATGACTTTCTGCAATATTCACAGTCTGCTTACCGAAAACGATCTCAGCGGGGGTTTTGCCTATACCTTTATTAATAGTGTTGTTTAAACTCCATTGTACTTTGTTTATTTCTCTGTCCCAATTGCGATCGTCTTCGGTAAAGTTAAGAGCAGTCAATGAGCCAAGAATAGAACGGTTATAACGCTCGATTTGACCGTTTGCTCTAGGTGTTGCTACCGCGTTTTTGACGTGTTTTATTTGGTTTGATTCTATAAACCGATTGAACTCTCCTGAGGTAAAGCTAGTACCTCTATCAGAAACTACAACTCTAGGTGAGCCAAATAACCCTATGAATTCCTGTAAGACCTGAATCGAAGTTTTACTCTTAGTATTCCGAACAGCCCGTAACACAATAAACTTTGTAAACGCATCGATTATTCCTAATATATAAGTATTTCCGTTCCTACTGCGGACAAAAGGACCTACATGATCTATATGTACACACTCGAAAGGAGTTGTAGGTTTGGGTATGGGATGCAACATGCCTTGCTTCTTTCCAGAAGGTTCTTTCGCGTAGGCACATTGAATACATGATCGCACATATTTTTTGACAAAACGTGTCATACCCGAAAACCAGTAATCTCTCCGCATTTTTTTTAGGGTCTTTTCAAAGGAAAAATGACCACTTTCATCATGACACAAAAGACAAACCTTCCATCTAGCATCATGTGGCACTGCCCATCTCAACGTATCCCCAACTTTTCTATATATTTTACCGTCTTTTAAACAATAATTCTTCATAATATCCTTCGCTTCTGCACAATTTTTATCAAGAATACATTTAATGAGTTTTAATTTGGGATCAGCTAATTGTATAGATAATAAAGTCTGGGCATCTAAATTTATTTTAAGCACACTAATTTCATGTCTGTCTTCGTCAGTAAAGGGTAAAGAATTACGACTCAATGCATCTGCGTGTTGAAGCTGACTACCTGGTCTATATTCTACGGTAAAGTCGTAATCTTGTACAAGGAGCCACCATCGTGCAATGCGTGGAATTAGGTCTCGTTTTGTTAATGTTGTTCTTAGCGCATTACAATCAGTCACCACCTTGAACTGAATACCAATTAAATAAACTCTAAAGCGATTTAAAGACATTACTACAGCCAACGTCTCCAATTCGTACGAGTGAAGATGTTGTTCTTCTGGAGAGGTTTGTCGGCTGTAGTAAGCAACAGCTCGAAGAGACGAATTTTCGTTTTCTCTTTGCAATAAAATTCCACCAATGCCATGTTGACTGGCATCGGTATGGAGCTCAGTGAGATAACTGGGATTGTATATGCTAAGAACTGGTCTCGACGTTAGGGATTCCTTTATTTTAGCAAATGCATTAATTTGTTCTTCACCCCATCTCCAAGGAATATTCGACCTAGTTAACATAGTAAGTGGCCTAGCTATAGTTGCAAAATTATAAATAAACTTACGGAAAAAACTAGCTAGGCCAATAAACTGCCGTATCTCGTGCGGGTTTTTAGGAGCCGGAAATGCCAATACCGCATCTGTTTTTCGAGAACCAGGCCTAACCCCATTACGTGATATTTCAAATCCTAAGTATTCTATTGATTCCTTAAAAAAATGGCATTTCTTTAAATTTAAAGACAGCTTAGCTTCACGTAATATATCAAGTACCAATTTCAATTTGTGTATCCCTTCATCTATTGAACTAGATCCTATTACTATGTCATCCATATATGCAAGGACAGCTGGTATTTTATGCTTAATTAATAATTTATGTACCATCCTTTGAAATACCGCTGGAGCGTTCGTCAGACCAAATGGCATACGGTTATATTCGTAGTGTCCGTCTGGTGTGACGAATGCTGTATAATGTTTGGAGTTCTCCGACATGGGAATCTGATGATAGCCTTGGGTTAAGTCCAAGGTGCTAAAATAGTTTTGTCCCTGAAGACAATCGATTTGATCGTCAATTAACGGCATAGGATATTTGTCCTTGATGGTTTTACGATTGAGCGCCCGGTAATCGACACAAAGACGCAGTTCACCATTTTTCTTTGGTACTAATATTATCGGGCTCGCATACTCTGAATTTGATTCTCGAATTATATCACTCTCCAAAAGTTCGGATATAATTTGAGAAACTTTTTCGCGCTCTGCTAATGAAAGCCTATATGGACGGTATGTAACAGGAGATTTGTCATGCAGATCGATTGTCATTTCGGCTACCGATGTTTTACCCAATTCACCGGTTGAGAACGCAAAACAATCTCTGTATTCAGTTAACATATCAAGTAATTTATTAACAGCCTCAGGTAAAAGCGTTTTGTCAATATTCAGGTCATTATATGAAATTTGGGAGTTATCGTTAGACACATAACTAACATTTACGATGTAACTATTTTTAATATTTTCAGGAAATATTTGATTAGGTATACCTATACCTCGAACCAAAGTTGTATCTTTAGCTATCTGTATATCCTTTGAGTTAAGTGGAATCAACACAATACTCCCTAAGCCTTTGGTTACAGAATATAAGCCAGGCAAAATTAAATATTCGGCTTCTTTATTTAACCTAAGATCGGGTGTAATGCTAACAAATCCGGTGAATTCCTTATTACTATATACTTCTATTGAACAATTATGACTAACTGTAGCATCTTCTTTAGATTTAAGGATTATCACATTAGATTTATTTGGAGAAACTTGGTAAAGAATTAGATCTTTGTCCGATTTAAATACTCGGACTGAGGGATGTTCTGTGAGAGTCTGTCCAATTAATATATCCGCGGGTAAATATATTGCAGGAACTACAAATGCTGGTACTTGTAATTCAACCATGTCCAATTTTATATGAATAGTTATTCTACCTTCAGGAGTAATAGCGCTGTTTCCGAATCCTTTTAAAGTTGGCAGATTAGTATCATTTACTTCCGATTTTAGGATGCTTTTAACTTTATCGCTAATCAGTGTACATTCACTTCCAAGATCTACATATCCAGATATATTCATTCCATCAACGTTAACCTGTTTAAAATATTTATTATTACCGTTGCCTAAAGTTTCGTCGATAGTCATGACCTGCTTTGAGTTTTGTTTGGGATCAGCAACTTTTGGACTTTCAATATTATTATTGTTTTTATATTTATTAGTCAAACTAACTTTACAATTTAGCTCTAAATGACCGTAACGCTTACATTTGCCACATTTTAGAATTTCTTTTGTGCAATTTACTACCGTATGACCAGTTTCATTACAATTGTAACAGGTAACCGCTTGTATAATTTTTTTGTTACTGGTACTATCGAAATTGTTTTTAAATTTACTATCTTGTGTATCGGAATGTTTTCGCAGGTTATCAAAATGACTACGGTCTCTAAAGTAATTCTTTTTGAATATTGCTGTATCCTCTTTTATATGAGAAATATTCTGAAAGTAATTAAGTACTTGATCAGGATCACTGAATTGTGCTCCTTCTATATTCATTCTAATATTACTGTCGTAAACTCCGTGGCTTAAACAGTCTACAGCTTGCCTGCCTTTTAGTTGACACCGATTAATCAACATAATTTTATCGTAAAAATATTCAACTAACGTTTCATTACGTCGACTTCTTCTATTAAGCATCTCAACCAAAAGATCAGCATAGTTGTGATCACTAGGGAACGTTTTCAATAATTTTTGTTGCCATTCTACCCAACTAAATTTAACGCTTGTAAGCCCATCGTACCACTTTTTTGCTAAACCGGAGAGTTTTGGTAAAGCGTAAAAGATAGTTTGCTGTTCTGACCATCCATAAATTTCAGCCGATTCATTAATTTTAGCAATCCAATCGTTTATGGTTTGACTCTTTGAGGCTGGGTCAAATTCAGTTATTATATTTTGCGATCCCTGCACATGACTAGAATTATTATTACGTAAATTGTTTCCTCCCTGTAATGCACTGATTAACTGATTAAGTATATTATTTGAATTATTATCTTGCGAAGTGTGGGTTTCACTCAAGTCTGCACTCCCACATGGTTTATCGCGATCATTCCGTCGTGTACTAGAACGAGACTTTTGTCGGTGTCGAGGCGTTAACGAATCTACTCGTGACCGCTGACATCGCGAACGAGACCGACGACGAGAAGTACGTGCACGGTTACGTGTTCCGCGCGAGCCTGATTGTGAACTGTGACGTGTTGAAGCAGAGTCACTAATTCGAGATCTACGACGCGAGTGTCTTGTACGTGAACGACTGTAGCGACGTCTTAGATATCGACGATGACGATTGTGACTACCCGAACTGCCACTACGAGAAGAGGAGCTGCCGGTAGACGGGCTACGATGTCGCTTACGACTTTTTCGAGTCGATCTAGTCAAATTATTTGAACGGTTTCTAGAAAAAGGTGTAGGGCCCGTCGGTGTACCTTCACGGTCTGACATATTGATATTTAGGATAGTATAATATAACTTGTGCGAATGAATATCTTTACAATGATACTACCGATTATTATTATCTTAAATTAAAACGAAAATGTGGGTATTTGAGAAAATTAGATATCAATAATTTTTATAGTCCAACGAAAAAAAAATTGCAAGCTTTCAATATATTACTAATATAATCAATGGCTTAAGCGAGCCGAGACACAGTTAAAAACAATAGCACAGATATCTGAAAATAATCACTTCGTTATTACTTCAAAAACAGGTGGGTACTTAGAGTTAAAAAGAAATACCCGTTATTACAGTTATACTGTATATACAATTGTAATCTAGTAAATTATGAACCGTTAAACCAAATATATTGAATAATAACGGTAATACAATATCTCCAGAAAATTCTTTGTATTTCATTCATATACTAGTTAAATTTTTGCACATGAAAAATATGTAAATACAGTTAACTCATAGCAATACAAATTCACACAGCATGCACAGATTTAAAAGGTAAGCCGTAGCTCCAGAATGAACGTTAATAATTTTGAATTTATATCTGTAATAATGTCATACAATTGCGACTTACCGACTTTCACGCGTCATCACTTCATTACCAGATTTAGGCCGTAGGCGATCTTTATCCAACACTTCTGATTTGAAAAAGAAGTAAAACCCAAATCAGATCAATAATGTACTTTTATTATACACTAACACTTTAGTAACTAATTGCACTTGTCGGTTCGACGTTTAGAACAGTAATGAATTACCAATATGGCGACTATCCTATTTATACCTTTCGGAATATAACAGTTTTAGAACTACCTTATAAATATTTGATAAAATAATGACTTGATTTTATAATAATGAAATAAAGTAAATAAACATTGATTATGATTGTAAACTATTATTTAAACAATTTCTAACACATGCTAGGGGCCCAAAAGGCTATGTAGCACGTACGAGGGGTACTGCCTGTTGTATGCGTTTTAGGAGCGTTGAACAACTATTTGTAACATTATGTCGTAACCTAAAAATTAACTGTAAAAAAAACGCACATTTTTTAAATATTTTTTCTATAACCCCAATTGTGATTGTAGAAACAGAATCTATGCTGGAAACTTCTCAATCGGTACACCAAAGTTCTGATAGATCAACGATTGTATCCTCTCCTTCTAAAAACACTGACGAATCAATTGTTTATACGTACCCTCCTCGTGCTAAAGATACATTTTCTGGTAATAGCGAATTAGTGAACACTGAGGAGTCAATCGTTTATACATACCCTCCTCGTTCTGAAAATACGTTATCTGGCAATAACGAAATAGAAAACACTAACGAATCAGTTGTTTATGCATGGCCTACTCGTTATAATGACACGTTATCTGGTAATAGCAAAACAGTAAACACTGACGAATCAGTTGTGTATACATGTTCTCATTCTATTTCTACGTCAAACGATAATGTAAACGCTGAGCAAGGTAGCTCAAATTTTGACGCACATAATATTATATTTTCAACAAACTTACTGCATTCGATTGACGATAACGTTCCAAATTTAGATGCCATTGTTGAAACTCATAACGAAAATGAGTCAAATGAAAACCTCAGAATAGTTGATATTCAAAGAAACTGCTCCTCCTCTTAATATTGAAAGGGAAAAAAGGATGGAGGAATTGTGTTGGTATTTTCTTTATCCTGACGGAAAAAACGGATTCAGTGAATCAAGAGACATTTCTATAACCCCTCTTGATTACTTTCAAGCCCGTATTATGGGTAATGATAATCGTTTTCAAAGAAATGATTATTTGTTTTTTGCGCTATCGGTTGTAGAATATTTTAAAGCAAAGGCTAGTGTGTCTGTATCATGTCGTATGAAACAAGGCGAGCACACACCGCAAGGTTTAGTAGATAATATGCATCTTACGATGAGAAATATACGAGGGTCAGCTGCATATTGGCAAAAATGCTCCGCAGAATTAATAGCTATGGTGAGAACACTAGGTCCACCGACATGGTTTGTAACGTTTTCATGTAATGATTTAAATTGGCTAGATATGATTAAAGCATTACTTATAAGAGACGGCCGTCCGAACGACGTTCCTAATTCGGCTGACGATATATCTTTTCACGAACGTCTTGCACTAGTGCAAAAGTATCCAGTTATCGTCGCTAGACAATTTACTCTTAGGGTAAATGCAGTATTAAGATTTCTGAAACAAAATCCTGATTAGGATTGGGAGGCGCACTTAAGGACTACTGGTATAGGATTGAGTTCCAAAACAAGAGGAAGCCCTCATTTACATATGCTTGTGTGGTGTGAGTCTATTCCGAGTTTTGATACTCCTGAAGGTTTAAGCGTAATTAACAATGTAGTCTCATGTTCCCTAGATAGCGATAATGTTGAATTAGTAAAGAAACTGCAAATTCATAAACATTCTTCTACCTGCTATAAAGATAGAAATACTCGTATCTGTCGTTTTGGGTTTCCAAGGCCGGTTAGCGACACAACGACATGTTTAGATTCTGATGACGCTCTCCGTAATAATGGTCGATTTTGTCTACTAAGACGAAATGTAAGCGAAGTTATGATTAATAATTACAACACGATTCTCCTTAAAATTTGGGGAGCGAACATGGACATACAACCTTGCGGAAACGTTACTGCCGTTGCTTATTATATTGCAAAATACGCCAGTAAATGCGAACCGTACGACTGTGGTGACGTAGTAAGGGAAGCGGTCCGAAAAGCGAAGCGGCAAAGTAATGATGTATGGAAACAACTATTTTCTGTTTCGATGGCTATCCTCGGACAGCGATTAATTAGTGCACCTGAAGCGGCATATCGTCTTTGTCACTTGCCTTTAAAAATGTGCACTCGGAAAACGGTTTTTGTTAACAGTTGTCGCCCAGAATTGCGCTATAGGATATTAAGATTCTGTCAAGACGAAACGACAATTTTTAGCAATATATTTGATAATTACGAGCAAAGGTCTAACAATTTGGAGGACTTAAGTTTGGCTGAATTCGCTGTCCGCTATGAAACAGTTTCTGATACATTCAGAACTGATGATGACAGTGACAGAGTTAAGAGATGACGAAATCGAAAGCAATAGATACATTAAGTTACGGAATAATAGAAAAATGCGAATCAGGAATCAAGCAGCGGTGTTACAAACACGATATTATACAATAAATAGTGACAGAGATGGTTTTTTTTAAAGTCTTATCGTTTGTCATATACCTTTTCGCAATGAAAGCGATCTCCTTCAGGAAGGGGAAACAGCAGAAGCTTGTTTCTTGCGTAGACAGTTAGAATTAAGACCTCTCATGCATAATTTATCAGTAGAACAATTTGCTCACGCTGAGCAAGTGATTCAGCAAGCAATTGTTCAAGCTACGGCTTTCAACATAGTTAATGAGGATACAAATCGATCTAGAGAAACCAATAGGAATATATACGCGGAAGACCAAATAAATACTATTTATAATGATGACGATTTTATTGAAAATAACGACCCTACAGCTATGCCCGATGAAGTGTTTATCAACGGAATTAGGGGGCTTAATATTCAGCAAAAAGAATTGCTCCAAACGGTGTCTAATACCATAGATAGAAATTTAAGGCTAACGGAATACGTAAACAATATATAAACCATTGCGGCTTTTTATTACGGGTGGTGCAGGCAGCGGAAAGTCCTTTATATTAAAACTTATAGTTGAGCAAATTAGGCACTGCTATGCTCCAACTGTTGATCCTTTGATAAAACCAATATTTGTAGAAGTAGCATCCCTAACAGGAGCACGTCAAAGGGGAATGCCAATATTAGGCCCATAAGTGCACACATAATTGGCTATATTAAAAAATATATATATATTTATAGTAGTTCTACCTTGTATTCATTAATCTGTACAACTTGGCAACTTTATATAAAAAATATTAGTCACTCAACACACAAGCGGCTGGATCTGACCGCGCCATTTGTACTGCGGCTATACAAGTAAACGAATATGAACCTAGATAAAAGTGCGACAAGGCTTTAAATGAATGTGGCGCTGCTCGTAAAGAAGAACTGTCAAAAATGACGTCTTTCTCTATGTACATTAACATAAAAATGTTGCCCTTACTAAAAATATTATTTTGTCAGATCATATTTATTGAAATAATATAATTTATATATTGCTATAATATGATATTTATACTTATTGTTACTTTTTGCACTGATTTCAAATAAATAAAATAAAAATAATGACCTATATATTTTTTAATATATAATTGTTTTCTTTCTAATATCGTCTGCCTTCTCATAACTTATTTTTTGTGTTCTGGCAACACCAGTTCTAAGTGTCAGACGCCGGAAAACGTTTTCTTGTTTAATTAATTGTTTTCATATTTTGTGCTGTTGAGAAAGACGTATTCTGTGATTTTGTATTTGATCTCTGTTTTACGACTATTACTATGGATACTGACTTTGGCGATTCTTCTACACCCGATGACTACGGCCTGATAATGGATTCCGCTTCCGCTACTCACGACGACATTGGCGAGAACTTGGATTTGGTGATAGATGCTTCGACAGACGACCCTGGCATTCCTTCTGGATCTAGCGTTTCTGAACAGTCTTCGTCTACTGTTGTGAGTGGAGATCTTCGGTGTATAAACTGTTGTGTGAATGTGTCTAGGATGCGAAGACACACTTTAGAAATAGCTGAAGTTCGAGGTCTTATACAACGATGGCTTGGATCGCAACAGGTAAATTAAATAAATCTTATATCCATGTAAATAATAAAACACACAAAAATGCCCATTATTTTATACTACTGAGTTTATAATAAAATATGATAATGTAATATACAATTCCTTTCATTTTAGGTACAAGTTTCCAGTGATAGTTTGGTGTGCCATGCATGTTGGAGCAACGCCTTGGACGAGATACGACATCCAACAAACCGTGGACCTATTGTTGGCCATGTCCATATATGTATCAGCTGTGGAATGTCACTATTAAGGAGACGTTCTCACACACTAAATACAAATTCATTGCGTGAAGCTGCTATTAGAAATATGATTGCATAGCAGATAGCACCCCGTCAGGTTTGTAATATTGTATAATAATTTTAGTAATATGTATTATATGTTATATGGTATTAATATTCTAGTACTATTATATTTAGTTTTAGAAATATTTATATTATCATAAAGTAATACTAAAGTATCATAAGTAATTCAAAACAAGTAATTTATTTGTAATGCATAATATTTTCTTTGTTTTTTAGATGCCAAGAACAACATATCTCTGTCATACTTGTTGGAGAAGGACTGACAGAGCAGCCGAACAAACTACTGTCGAACAGGACCCAGAAGCAGCAAACAGTCCTCAGGAAGTATCAACAGTTAATACCTCACAAGAAGATGGGAGTTTGGGTGGTAGTAACGATATATTCTTGCCAAACTATATCAGAGCACCAAGCACACAACGCCAGTGTTTTTATCCTGGGTGCAATGGAACTGAAAGATGTTTAATACCGTCATCGCTACGTGTAAGTTTACTTTGCGACTACAATTATTATGTGCCTTCAGATTGTAGGATCTGTTCTTATCACTTGAGCAGTAACTCATGGGAATTACTTATAGAATCTATATATAATCCTATTAAAACATTTAGTTCAATACAAATTGAAGAAGTATTTTCTCTATTAAAAGAAAATATGCTTTTGCATTTGGATTTTGAAAACATACATATCATGCCAGATCATATTGTTCACTATTATCTAGGTTTTTCAAAGCAGCAATTTCAACAAATCCTTTTAGAAGTCCCAAGATTATCAGAAAAACACAGAGGAGCTTTTGCTCTTGCAGCCTATTTAATGAAGTTGCGAACAGGAGATAGTGATGAGCGCATTGCATCTTTGTTACGAGTGCCTAGAAGCACATTAGAATATTTAATGAATACAGCTCGTGAAATATTGGACCAGGACTTTGTCCCGAGGAATCTTGGCTTAAACCATATCTCGAGAGAAGATATCTCTCAAAGAAATCTTTTAATTCCGAATGGCCTTTTTGGGGGTGAAGACAGAAAACCTATTATAATTGCTGATGGAACTTATCTTTATATAGAGAAAAGCTCAAATTATCTCTATCAAAAAAGGACTTACTCACTTCACAAGTATCGTAATTTAGTAAAACCATTTTTGCTAGTATGTAGTGATGGTTATATCATCGATGTCTTTGGCCCCTACCCTGCGACAACAACTGATGCAGAAATCTTTAAACAAGAATTCACAAACGAAAATAGCCCTTGTCGACGCTTTTTCCAACCAGGGGATGTCTTTATATTGGATAGAGGCTTTAGGGACTCATTACCATTATTACGTAGTTGTGGCTATAATGTACATGTCCCTTTGTCTCTTGAAGAAGGTGAAACCCAGCTTTCAACTCGGGATGCTAACGAGACAAGGGCTGTAACGTTATGTCGCTGGGTAGTGGAGGTTGTAAATGGCATCTTTAAAACAAAATTCAAAATATTCAGACAAATATATTTCAACAGGGCTTCTAAGCACGTTATGATTGATTTTTCCGTGGCTGCTGCTCTTATTAATAAATATAGTTTAAGAGTCCAAGATAGAGAGGATGCTGCTGAAATATTAGATATAGTGAACCGAAACATGAGTAGAAATAATGATCTGGGTGATTATGTAAGAGACCAACATCTGAATAGAGTAAGAGCAGATTTTCGAAATATTACTGTGAGCAATGAAAATATTAATGAATTTCCTAGATTAAATATAAATGAATTAACGTTGATTGCATGCGGGACTTACCAATTAAAACAAGCTCGCTCCTACTATAGCGAGCATAGGAGGTTTAATGGGTGCTATCATATTGAAATATGCACAAATGTTAGAAACAGGATAATGGAGGGTAATATATTTGGACCTAATTCTTTTCTGTTAAGGGCAAGAATTGCTAGTCGGCATGTTAGTCGCAAAGTATACTTTGTGTATATTTTATACAGTACAATTATTACAGGCCGTGAAGCAATAAATCAGTATTACTGTAATTGTATTGCAGGCCGTCGAACGGTAGGGTGCTGTGCCCACGTAATGACTGTGTTGTGGTATTTAGGATGGGCACGGCATCAAAACAATATTTTTCCACCGGCTCAATTTTTAGATGAAGTATTGGTAGTATATAATGATGATGATTGATGAATAAATGCATAAAACTAAAATATAATATTGTTTTATTACATTGTACTCCCAGATAAATTAAAATAATTTATAAAATGACATTGCACAATATATATCATTAACTTGTGTTTATGACATACAAAAGAATGAATAACTCAAAAATGCCAAGTTTTTTTTAAACCACTTCTTTTAGGAATTAGTTGTTGCCATTGCCTACTATAATAATCAGTAGACTGTACAGGTGTGCACTGTGGGCCAAAATTAGTATGGAGACTTGGCATGCCCCTTTTCGGTAGAACTCTACACTCAGTGTTTTCGTTGCCAATTGAAAAAGGTGCAGCCATGACTTATCGCAAAATGAGCGGACAGCCTCTGGAACGGGAAAGACGAAAATGGCGTTATATTAAATGGCTAATAATAAATGAAATTTCTATGGTATCTTATGAAAATTTGCGAATTATTCATTTACGATTACAGGAATTTAAAAATAATATCCTTTTATTTGGAGGTATTCATGTGTTACTATTCGGGGATATAATGCAATTGCCTCCAGTAAAAGGCCATTGGTGTTTCGAACAACCTTCATGGCTTAGCGCAGAGATAAATTTGTGGCAACAGTTTTCCTTTTGTGAGCTCACAATTAACATGCGTCAAAGTAGCGATACTGAATTTGTAGATTTATTAAATAATTTACGTTTTGGCGAGCTTACAATGTCACAACTGCAACTTTTGTGCGAAAGACGTCGTATTGAGCAGGTTGGTCTATTTGCAGACGGCGCTGCGGTCAGAATTTTTCCTACAATAAAATTAGTAGATGATTATAATTCTAAGGTGACGGATATGTTAAGTGAATCAACTCGCATGTATACGATACATGCTGTCGATGAATCACGAGAGGCCGCAACCTACGGTTACCGACCGCCACCTAACGTAATACCGGGCGACGTTAATAATTGTGGAGGTTTGCTACATACGTTGCAAATAGGCATTGGATCTAGACTCTAGAGTAATGTTAAGACGAAATATCTCAGTATCTGAGGGTCTTGTAAATGGTGCCATGGGTATTATACGCAAGTTTCGTTGACCTGCACTACGACACGATCAATTAGAAGTAGGTGAACTGCCTGATGCGGTTCTCATCCAATTTGATGATGAGAGTATAGGTTCCAAAGTGAAAGTCGATGACGGATTAGTTGCGATAGCCCCTCTAACAACGACATTTCAAGCCAATAAGGACTATGGAGATGTTGAACGCCGAATGTTGCCATTAATATTAAGTTGGGCAGTAACAGTGCACAAACTCCAAGGTACAACCTTAAATAGAGCTGTCATTGATTTAGGGAAAAAAAACTTTGCCAAAGGGCAGGTTTATGTAGCTTTAAGTAGAGTTAAGACATTAGACGGCATCGTGCTTAGTGATTTAGAACCAAATAAATTGCTAAAAAAACCTCACGATGATAAGGCACTACGAGAAATGGAAAGGTTAAGACAATTATAATTTATTACGGTAATTTAATTAGTTTATGTTAATAAGCGTAGGCCATGGCCTCTTTAAATTAAAAGGAGGTTTTCAGAGGGAGAAATTATATTACATACATAACATTTATATAAAACGGTATATTAAGCAGTTGGTTCAACATGATAAACACGCCGCATGACATTTTGGGATTTTGATTTTATATAGTAATAAAAACCTATACTATCAGATCATATTATATTATTATTTACATTTGAATGCGACAGTCCTAAGCCTGTAAAAGTGTGAAGGTCATTTTGAATCAATTATTTTATATACTTAATTACAATCAGCGAAAGAAAGGAATATATTTGAGGAAGAACAAATAAATACTATTTATAATGATGACGATTATTGCGGCTTTTTATTACGGGTGGTGCAGGCAGCGGAAAGTCCTTTATATTAAAACTTATAGTTGAGCAAATTAGGCGCTGCTATGCTCAAACTGTTGATCCTTTGATAAAACCAATATTTGTAGAAGTACCATCCCTAACAGGAGCACGTCAAATTTTCGGTAGAACTCTACACTCAGTGTTTTCGTTGCCAATTGAATAACCTCCTCGTTTTTTGGAAGTCGGTTAAAAAGGTGCAGCCATGACTTATCGCAAAATGAGTGGCGGCCACGGCCTCTTTAGATTAAAAGGAGGTTTTTAGAGGGAAAAATTATATTATATAATACATAACATTTATATAAAACGGTAAGAACCTATACTATAAGATCATATTATATTATTAAAATATTTTCGGTAGAACAAGGTGCAGTTATGACTTATCGCAAACTGAGCGGACGGCCTCTTTAAATTAAAAGGAGGTTTTCAGAGGGAGAAATTATATAACATACATAACATTTATATAAAACGGTATATTAAGCAGTTGATTCAACATGATAAACACGCCGCATGATATTTTTGGATTTTGATTTTATTTAGTAATAAGAACCTATACTATAAGATCATAAAAGTATATTATTACATTATTTTCTGTACAACAAGGTGCAGCCATGACTTATCGCAAAATAAGCGGACGGCATCCTTAAATTAAAAGAGGTTTTTAGAGGAAGAAATTATATTATATACATAACATTTATTTAAATTAATTAAAAAGAGGTTTTTAGAGGAATAAATTATATTATATACTTAAATAACATTTATATAAAACGGTATATTAAAAGTTGATTCAATATGATAAACACGCCGCATTAATGACATTTTGCGATTTTGATTTTATATAGTAAAAAGAACCTATGCTATAAGATCATATTATTTTGTTATTAGATTTACATTTGAATGCGACAAGAGCGGCGGCCACGGCCTCTTTAAATTAAAAGGAGGTTTTTAGAGGGGGAAATTGTATCATATACCTACATAACATTTATATAAAACGGTATATTAAGCAGTTGATTCAACATGATAAACACGCCGCATTAATGACATTTTGCTATTTTGATTTTATATAGTAATAAGAACCTATAAGCTCATATTATATTATTTTCGGTAGAACAAGCTGCAGCCATGACTTATCGCAAAATAAGAGGACGGCCTCTTTAAATTAAAAGGAGGTTTTTAGAGGGAGAAATTATATTATATACATAACATTTATATAAAACGGTATATTAAAAGTTGATTCAACATGCTAAACACGCCGCATTAATGACATTTTGCGATTTTGATACGGTTTACTTTTGTTTTTGCCTAGCACTATGCAAAACTATCTTGGAAGTTCTATTATTATATTATTACTGCTTTCGTAATAAAAATGAATACTCAAAGAAATTAAATTAGTTGATTCAAAATGATAAACACGCCGCATTACCTAATTAAACAAACTATTAGCCACGAATTTGTATATTATATCGGCTAGTTTGCAATAAATTATTACTTAATTAGATGCGACAGTCCTAAGCCTGTAAAAGTGTGAAGGTCATTTTGAATCAACAAATTTTTGAGTCTGAGCTGATAGCCTACTATCAACGCTTAATGCGATCCGATTTAGGACCTAAATTGAATCGCATTTGACATTTCGTACCATCGTTTTATACCTATCAATTCAGTGTCATATCACGGTCAAATCCCTAGTATAAATTCATAGACGCCATATTTGACGATAACCTTAACTTTAACATTAACTCCGCTTCTGGTGCAACCCACTTTCGGATCAAGACGACCGCGACGCCCACACGTCGCGCGACTCGATAAATAATATTTATAAAACGTCGCGGTCACCTCGATCCGAATGCTTACTTCTAACTTCTTTAGGAATGTATCTACATAATATTATGTATGGTAATAAGATAATAATAATAACAAAATCGTCTACTTAAATAAATAATGGTTTAAATTATTATACTAGTATCGAAGCAAATTTTATATCTCAGAAGTATTGGCAAATGTGCGCCTTATGCTCTTGAACTTGAATACGATAATTACGCACGCGGCGCGCGGCGCGGCGCCGACCACCGTGTATAAACAGCCTATTGTTATAATATTATATAATAATTAATAATATAATTAAATTATTGTATCCATACTTATGCCTTGTACTATTGTCTATTCTGTGCCATGAGACATTGGTGACCTTAACACGACGTGGTAAAGATGATGATGATGATGATGATGACGATGATGATGATGAATATGAATTGCATAGTAGCATATGCTTTCTGTTCTTAAAACAACGCCAAAACTCCCAAACGTGTAACTATAAGGAGTCAGGAGTTCTCTCAGCATCTTCGAAACCATGGTATACCTTGACCAAATATTTGACTTTTTGGTAGCATATTCCTAGTACACTTCACATAAAATCAAAATCATCATATGTTTCCATATAAATTTCGAAGAGTTCCCTCGATTACTCATGGATCCCATCATCAGGTCACCACTTTTGTGAACATGGTACCAAAGTGGAGTGAAACCTAATACAACAAAACAAAAATTTCGAAAATCGGTTCATAAACGGCGGAGTAATCGTTGAACATACAAAAAAAAAATAAAAAAAAAAATAAAAAAAATATATCCACAGCCGAACATATAACCTCCTCATTTTTTGGGAGTCGGTTAAAAATATATAAAATTCCTGGACTTCAATGCTCTCAGTCACATAGTTGAGAAGTTATAACAATGTAATTTTAAAATTGGTCAGATTAATATGAGAGCCCAAAAAAAATACAAGTTAGAAAAGTTACAAAAAAAAAATAAAGCAGTCAATTAGAATACAGTCAAAACCGTTTATGGTGACATCATTTAGAACAACATACAAGTTAAATTGACCAAAATCAAAAAAAAAATCTATATGACTACCTGTCACTGGTTATTACAACTATCGGTTTTTACGACTAAATATGAGTAGTCCCTTCGATGTTGTTATAACAGATTTTGACTGCATATGCCATACATCTTAATGTTACAACACACTGGCAGAGTAAACAGAACTAACCTGAGTACCTCTACTTCAAACAAACAGGCGAATATACGCGAGTTGGGCGGGACTGTCAGTTTCAACATGTTTCACTATGCTGAGTAACGCATTCGTACTGCGCGTGCCGGCCGATATGACATACTATGTCAAATGCACGAGATCTCTTCTAAGTGGGCCTACTCGTTAGTTCTGTTTACTCTGACACTGTTGTCAGAAACATTGCAGAACATAATCATTTTTAAAGAAATGTACAAACCTTTGCATGCCGTAATAGTTGACACCGCAGTAGCCAAGCAACATTGCCATCTTTTTCTTTTTGATTCTCTCGAATGGTTTATCACACAATTTTTTCACGTCACTCTCTCCATCAATTCTGTTAGGATCTGGGTCCTCCCATTTCCGCTTTTGCTTTCGTCTGTTGTACCTAGTTCTGCTCTTGTCACTGACTATTTCCTCAATCTTGTTTTCCACATCTTTGTCAGTTTCTGTGATATTTGCAATTTTTTCCGCAGCAACATCAGCCATTGTGGAAAACTGCCTTAAATCTGAGTAAGAAAAGAGTTTGGTTAAATAGTTATCATTTTCCATACACCAATAAAAAAAATTAAGAAAATCAACCTCGTTTGGGTAAGTTCGTTTTCCGCGCGGGAGCAGTATATTTTTCCGGAATAAGAAGTATCCCCCGGTTCAGCGGTTTGGGCACTTTTGGACAAAACTTGGACACAAATAAGTCAGCCATTTACATTAAATATCTTGTTGTTGTTAGCCGACCGTTTGTACAATTTCCAATTTATATTAAAGATAAAAATGATTAATAATAGTTATTCTATAAAATTAGACTGAATTAGACACATTTTCAAAAGCTATATTAAACAGAAGTAACAACTGAGTAGGGCAAAACAACACGTGGGTTTACCTGCTCGTAAGTTTATATTTCTTGATAGACACACACTCCGCACCGACTTGATAAGAATATTAAATAATCGAACTGACATACCTAATTCAAATATTCACTATGAGCAATAAATATTTTTATAGCTTTTAAATAAAATCACAATAATCCACAATGTAATGCCATAGCTGATGGCGCGGCTTCTTTCAAATGACAATTGACATTGACAATGACAGATGACTTATGATTTTTTTTTAATTTGTCCCGGTCGGGACAGGCAAAGGGAGCGTTGCCCATACAGCCATAGATGACTTATGACTTATGAGTTATGTTTTTTTTTCTTAATATGGCACTTCGGCTATATAACCATGGCCAGTGTCGACTGTCGAGTTATCGAGTATAAGTCAGGGCTTCATAACGTTATCGAATAACAGAAAAAATATCGTTACGTACCGTTATTTTCATAATGGTAGCCAGATAACGTTATTTTTTAACGATATCTAGTAAAATAACGTTATATTTACCGTTATTATTATAACGTTATTTTTTCGTTATGGCATAACAAAAAAATAACGTTATAATAATAACGGTAAATATAACGTTATTTTCTGGTATCAGGTATGCGATCGTGCACGGTGCACCAAATCTCACTCATATTTAAAATGTAATAAGCGTTCTCTGTGAAAATACAAAGAAAAAAATACACCTTAATAGCGTGAATACGTTTAGAAAATTTTCCCGCCTGTCATGACTTTCTTGACGGACTATAACGTTATCAAAGAACATATATTTACCGTTATAAATCCTTTATAACGTTATAACATTTACCGTTATTAAATACATTTATAACGTTATTTCTAGTATCGGTTAAATTTTCATAACGTTATCTGACCCTTGAAGCAATAACGTTATGAAAAAATAACGTTATTTGAAGCCCTGGTATAAGTATAATATTATAGCGGAAAAATAATATTCTGGTAGGTCTATGATATTCAAACTTATACAGATATGTTACGTTCATACTATTTTCCGGCTTAAATCTGTTCCGAACAATTTTCAAATGGAAGTGTCTAGCGTAAGTGTATACCGTTGTCGGCATAATAAGTAGGAAATCGCTAGTATGCCGCTAGTGGTATTTTAGTAATGTGCGCTAACAAACCGATACATTATGCAGATGGCGGTAAAATAAAGCGTAGTGTTTAGTCCGCCGCTGTAGCCACTCAGGCTTAGCATTACAATATTTTTAACCGGCTTCAAAAAAGTAGGTTATCAATTCGATGCGTATGCATCATGTATGTAATATTATCTATTAATAATATGTAATATTTGCAGACAGCAGAACTGCCCAGTTTTCGTATATGTAAAGCGCTAGCTGTTGACTCAATGAAAATAAAAATAAATAAAAGGCGAAAAAGATGATTGAAAGAATTTTTGCTCCACGAAAAATTATGAATTATTAACTTTCTAAACTACTTGGAACCAGCAGACTTAAGAAATTACCTACGAATGGATTCCAGATCATAAAACATAATATAATTTGACTTTAATACAGATTTAGCAGTTCCCACTACAGATAAAAGGTTGAAACCATCTGGCAACACTGATTTAGTCAGTTAGAAGCCTTTTTTTTCGATTTAGGATCCTAGATAGGATTCTAGCTTTCTAAATGTTATTCCACTTGACTAAATTTTTTAGGATCCTAGCTAGGACTTCCTAGCTAGGATAAGTGAAATAAGCGCTTTAGTCTACATCAGCGTCTGAACAAATGTGCCAAATTCCAAATGTGTATGTATGTATGTTTTTATGTTTGTGTTAGCATATATCCGGAACTACAAGTCCAATTTGAGTAGTTCTATTTTTTGCTGTTCAAGGTATGATTCAACTTAAAAGACCCATTCACTGGTGATAGTGAATGGGCCTTTTTAGTGTGTAGGGAATACTGCTGCCGCTCGTACTAAGAGTGCAGTAAGTAGTTGAAGTAGGGGTTAAGGATAGTTGAACGTGACAACGTATGACGTTGTCACGTTCAACTATCCTTAACCCCTTAACTCTCGCTTCCGAATCTCTATAAATAGAAACAAACTTTTTCGAGTGTAACCTAAAGTTATTTCGATGTATTTCTTTCAAATGATTGTCTAAAAATATTTATAATGAGTAAAATAAACTATTCGCAATACAAAACGCTACATACATTCGTGAAATCCAGTAAAATCTTCGAACAAAGCACAAATCATACCTTGACA
This sequence comes from Lysandra bellargus, assembly GCA_905333045.1. Lineage (NCBI taxonomy): Eukaryota > Metazoa > Arthropoda > Insecta > Lepidoptera > Lycaenidae > Lysandra > Lysandra bellargus. The sequence goes on from HG995357.1 coordinate 392,920, forward strand.
CGTAGGAAATAGAGCACAATTTTGATTAGCCGAATTAATACTTATAGCTCACAGATTGTTTATTTATTTTTCATTCAGAGTGTGGTCAATGTATCAAAGGTCATAACTAACCAAACTTCTTCATACAAAAGTATTCTCTAGGTCATCGAAATACGTAATATAATCGAAACAAAGAGCGCGGCCCAGGTGGGCCTTACGGTTGTTGAAAGACTTGAGAGTGTAAATGGAACGTCTCAGAGCGAGATAACGTCGCATGAACTGTCATGTTTTTCGTGCGCGCACCCCATATCGAATTATAAGACGTTATCACGTCAAAAACGCAATAATGTACTTATCATTAGGACTTATGAATTGTTTTGATAAAGCATTCCTTTTTTTATCGGTGGGAAACCCACCGGTAAAAAACACCGGCTGGGCCACCGGACCCGCCGACGAGGGCGATATCTGCGGCAGCCCAGTTAGCGGCATCTGTCTGTGCAGACTCCATCGCAGCAGCTGTAAAGCTGTTGAGCCTTCGGGAGAGCAGCCCAAGGCAACGGGCGCTCTTCGTAGCGGATTCCCCAATCCGCCGCCCGAGCCTTGATTACGGCGGGAGCTGGCGCTCATGTATGGCGTGCCTGCGCCCTCCGCGCCGTCTTCGAACGGGATCCGCGGCCACGTCCGCTTCTCTCTCCCGTTCGGCAGCCTTTTCTGCGAGATGACGGCCTCGCAGAAGTTGGCTATTGCGTCAAATCCTTCACTCGACCGAACCATAGCCGTCACTATGGCCGGGATGCTTAGGTCAAATCCGGTAGTAGCGCAGAGCACCGCTCGTTGTTCTGCCCATGCCGGGCAGTCCTCGAGCGTGTGCTGCGGTGTGTCATCTCCGTGATCGCAGTGGTGGCACTGCGTCGTCGGTTCTCTCCTAGCCGTACGGTGCAGGTAATGGCCAAAGCACCCGTGCCCGGTCAACATTCATCCATAACTAACTTCATTCATAAATAAATTCAATATTTTGAAACACGAACTGCAATTTGGCTTTCAAAAGAACAAATCAACTCAACAAGCATGTTTCAACGTTACTAAGCAAATCATAAACTGCATTGATGAAAAGAACCACTGTATAACTGTTTTTATTGAAATGACTAAAGCTTTTGATTTTGTTTCACATCAATTACTACTAATCAAACCCGACTTCAAAATTTTGCGTAATTGAGGATTAAAACTCCCTATCTCCAAAACTACTAAACCGATTTTGATGAAACTTGAAGTATTCCCTAAGTTGAACCATACCTTGTACATACAGAAAAGAACTACTCAAATTAGACTTGTAGTTTCGCAGATATGCGAACACAAACATAAAACATACATACATACATACACTTTTGAAAGGCACATTTGTTCAGACGCTGATGTATAGGTACTAATCTCTAATAGTCCCCAGTACAAGGAACTAACTTTTTTCTGATACATACAAATTTACCACTTTGTGAGTGCTTTGTTTACGATGAGTCCGACAAACTTTTCTATGCGAAAAATTTCGGCGCTGCTGCGTTTTCGAATGCTTGACTCCTGGAATTGTCGATATTTCGTCACCATGGCTCTTCGTACATAGAACTTTTATTTTTTGGAATTTGTTTATTAAAGTTAATTTAAAAACTGTGGTCAACTTTTTCGACAAGAATCGCGCAGCGTTTTGAGTGTCCGACACCCAAAAGATGTAGATATTGAGTCACTATGGCTCTTCGTACATACAACTTTCATTTTTTGGAATTTGTTTAGTAAAGCTAATTTAAAAACTGTGGTCAACTTGTCCGACAAGAATCACTCTGCATATTGGAGTTTCCACCACTACAAAAATGTTGATGTGACGTTATTATGTCTCCCCGTACATACAACTTTAAATTTAGTAGTTTTCGATTTAAAATAAAGTAGGGTTAATGACTAATGATTGGACAGTGCCAGTCATTGGAAAAAATACAAAAACACAATATTTATTAAAGTTGCTTTAAAAACAGGCTTGTTTTCAAAGTAATAGAACGCCTGACTTTAAAAAAAAACAGGCAGTTTTAAGCAACCTTAATAAGGGGAAGGGGAAGAGAAAGCCCTTTAATATTTAATTAATCGGCCAAGTGCGAGTCGGACTCGGACGATCTGATCGTACGAAGGGTTCCGTACCATTATAGAGCAAAATTAGACCATAAATTGTTTTTTTTGTATGGGAGCCCCCCTTAATTTTTTAATTTATATAAATATTATTATTAAATATATTAAATATATATATTATAAAGTAAACATAATATAATTAAGGATGTTGTGGAAAATTCAAGTACCTACCTGTTGTCATTATAAGTATAGAGCAAAAAAGGCCAAAAAAATCACATTTGTGGTATGGGAGCTCCCATTAAATATTATTTTTTATTTGTTTTTCTTACTTACTGTTATAGCGGCAACAGATGTACATAATCTGCAAAAATTTCAAATCTCTAGCTATATAGCTTGAGTTACAGCCTGGAGACGGACAGACGGATATAGAACGAAGTCTTAGTAATAGGGTTCCGTTTTTACCCTTTGCGTACGGAACCCTTAAAAATGCCAAAATTCGAGAGGCTTTCAAACCAACACCACAACCACAGTTTTTAAAGTTATTGAAGAGCTCGTCTGTAGAATGTACTCGTTCAAAACCAAAGACGACGTCAGCAGAAAGTTAGAAAAATCATATAAATACTGCAACGATTCGGAAAAAGTTAAAAAAAATAATTTAGTCCTGCGATACGTCAACCCATTAAGCAAGAACTTTTGCAGCATATTAAGAGGATACAATTATACTTAAGCAGGTACGATGCGTAATACGGTGCAATTCACATATTATTCGCAATCCGTCGGAAGTAACGCCTGACGATTATGGCTGGATTTTATTCGAATATGAATTTATAATCTGAAATTTCATCAGAAATATTAGGCACTCTATTAATATTTCATTATCAATTTAATGCTCATTCAATAACCTTTTAATAAATTTCCTAATATTATTGTAGTATTGTCAATAGCAGCGACGATAGTGGTGAAGAATGAAGATGACAATGACAATGATGATGAAAACTTAGATGATTATAACAATTATTATGATAATGATGTAGATAGTCAGTGTTGTCACACCTACCAACTTTATGCTAGATCTACCTATTTCACCTCCCTTCTACCTATCTACCAACTTCGGTACCAAATCTACCTATTTTTCAACATTATAATTATCATTGTTCACGTACAAATAATAAACGTTAGAGGCTGCTCGGATAGCATTTTGGTATATAGTCGTCTTGGTACAACACTTCCTTCAGCAATTATCATAAAAAAAGAAAACGGACCGCTACTACACAAGGTGCAGCTGTTCTGAGTCGTTCACTCACTTTCGAAACTCAGATTAATCTGTGAACGGTCCGAAACCTAAAATTAATAGTTGATTAATTATTGATTCTCAAATAATTAATACTATTATTATTGAAATTAAAGATAATTAAAGATACGATCCTAAAGATGAAATAATATCTGTACGGTGCGCACAATCCTTTTATGATAGTTTGATATTGATTTGATAGAGAGCGAGAGAAAGTCCGTTTTTGATACTAATGTCGTTTATTGATCGACTTATAGAATGATATGAGTACGCGCGGAATGATTGATGACCGAATGCGAACTGAAGTTATTGCTAACAATTACTTAAATCGTGTAAGATGCTGATGATACAATTCTGTGTACGCGCTTGCCCGTACATGCTCCCGGGCGAGAAGATGAGGAATAAGAGATTAATGATATGTGAGTGACGTGCTATACAAGGTGATTGAACAATGTGTCCTTAAAATTAAAGATGATTAACAAGGTGATGATACAATATTGACTTAAAATTAGAGCGACTGGTTATGCTTAAAAAGCACGGGCGACGTGCCTTTATTCACTACACGCGCACTTGAATCGCACATATGAGACTCACTTTTGCTATGCTTTTCACTTAAGCCGTAGCACTGATTTACACCACCTTGGTCACTACACTGATTCACTGCACACTCACTAACACAACGAACCAGAGGTGGCCGCCGGGGGCCCAACGGGTGGACCTCGATGACTTCTCCTTCTACTTGGCCCGCCGCCGGACGCGCGGGCTGCGTGCTCCCGCGGTAGCGCCGCCATAGCAGCGCGGCGCCGAAGACTGCTGCTATCGTCACTATCACGTATATGACCGTGTAGTGATGCACATCATGATACGAGATGCGCTTTGTTAGTACTTCTTCTGATGCCTTTTTGAGCTCCTCTATTTGTCTGGAGACATCCCTAAAGAGTCCTCGATGATCGGATATTGATTCGTTGTCGACGACTGAGATGGGAACTGATAGATTAAAGATCTTGTTGATTGGCGGAATGTCTATTTATAATATATCCGCTTCTTTATTTAAAACGTTCGATTGTAATTTGTGTGTAAAGATCGTAAATGAGCTACCTTTAATTACACACTTGTCGCTAAGTGTCATTATTCCCACCTGGTGTAATGTTTCTGCTGCAATATGATGCTCACATATGATTGTTACGGTGCAATGACCGCAGCAATAAAATAAATAAGTGTTTATTTTAAGTTTTACATAAGTTCTGTTCTAATTTAGCTTGCTGGATAGGCTGCTTCGAAGTACATAACTGAATATTAAAATCATAGTTTTGGCAATGTCGTAAGTCCTCGTCCGACATAGGAATATAAGAATCTTTGTGTATATTTATTGCGACGTAATCTGATACTGGCACGATACTTATTGTATTGAAATTAATTCTCTTTGGGATAGGTATTAGCTTAAAAATTTCGAAGTAGTCTCTGCTAACCAATGGAATTTTAACTTCAAATATGATAAATTGTTTCGATGCTCTCGCTTTTAAATTAAGTAAGTGATACATTTTTGATAGATCTGACTGAATATTCTCTAGGGGTAGCGATACATCCTTTGTTAGTAAACCCGCAATAATGTTTAGCTCGTCCCGCAACTGCTCGGGAGGTAAGAGATGATAGTTTAATTTCCCAGAGTAGACACTGGTGAGTGTGTCAATGAGCGTCTCTTGAATGTTTTGTAGACTGGACAACATGTTGTTGGCAATAATCGATGACAGCGTAAATTCGTTGCGCGTCGCTACCTCTTGAAGTACATCTCCTTCCACGCGGACAGCTTCCTCTAATTCACTCAGATGTTGACTAAAGATTTTGTGTTGCTTGTTCATAGTATCTTCGACCCTTTTGATTAGGTTGAGTTCTGCTTCAACAACCGATGTCTGGTTTTTCCACAAAATTGCTAAATGTTTTTCATTTTCTCTGACTGTCTCGATATCTGTTTTGTACTGTTCGGTGAATTGTTCGTCCAGTACGCCGAATAGACTGTGAGCGATATATCCGACACCGTTGATAAGGCCTCGGCGTAGTCGCGTGCGCGCGCTTCGCCGTGTGAACTGCTGACCGAGTAGAACGCCATTGTTGTGGTCTAGATCGTTGAACCCGTGACGTAATTGTAAAAGGATTATGTCACATTGTTTTATCTTGTCGTTAGGGTTACTACACGTGTTTTCTAAATAATTAATATAGTTTGTGAGCAGTTTCGTTCCCTGCCAATACGGATCCATGTCATAATAAATTACGAGTTTCCATTCATCTCGTTGGAGCCGCATGTCTGATATTTTGTCAAAATAAAATCCTTGTGTTGCATTTAAATTTGATACTTGATATTGGCTTGTAACTGATGAAATTGATAAGATTAAAAACATAAACATTGATAATAGAAAATTGCTATATTTATTCGGACGTCTGACGTGTATGGTTCCGTAGCTCGTTTTAGGAGATGCTGAGTGTTCATCTGCTTGCTGCTGATCTGGTTTGGATGACGTAAGGTCGGTATCATTAGCGTGTACAGGTAATCTTGATATTTTAGTGACGGGTCTTTTGATAACGCCGTTTTTAGTTTTGATTGAAACTACTCGAACATAGCTATCCTTTCCGGGATGTAATTCTATTATTTTTCCAAGAGCCCACTTTGCTGCAGGTAGATTGGCGTCGTGGATAATAACGACGTCATTGATGTTGAGATTCTCCTGTGGTTGACGCCACTTGCTCCGTGCTGATAGCTGACACAGGTACTCGGTTCGCCACCTCTTCCATATGTCATCAAAAATTTTCTGAGTTAATTGCCATCTTGTTCGATGATCTTTTTCTGTTTCAATAATTGTTAACGTAGGGCCGCTCGCTAAGAAATGTGAAGGAGTGAGATAGTTTAAATCTTCTGGATCTTCAGTCAGTGTGCATAAGGGACGTGCGTTTAAACAGGCTTCCAATTGTGCTAGTAATGTAGAAAATTCCTCGAATGTCAACTTTTGTTCACCGATTACTCGTTTGAGATGATATTTAAGACTCTTCACTGCTGCCTCCCATAGGCCACCTGCGCTCGGCCACGAGGGGGCGTTGAAGTGCCATTGGATTTCCATTTCTGTGATAGCCGAAAAAAATTCACTGTCTAATGTTGATTTTATATCTAAATATTCTTGATTTATGATTCTGCTAGCTCCGACGAAATTGGTACCATTATCACTATAGATGTGGCGAGGTGTCCCTCGTCTGGCAGACATTCTTCGTAATGCCGCCAGGAATGATGATGAGCTGAGGTCTGATACCAGCTCTAAGTGCACGGCTTTTGTAGCCATGCATACAAATACAGCGATATAGCCTTTCGAAGTTTTTACACCGCGACCTTTATTTGTTTTGACGTCGACGAATCCTGTGTAGTCTGCGCCTGTATTGTAAAATGGTCTTGTCGGTGTGGTGCGGGCTGCCGGTATGTCGCCCATTAATTGAGTATGCTTGACAGGATTATGACGCTTACATATTACGCACCCACGCAAGCGCCTTTTCACAATATTATTGCCTCCAACGATCCAATATTTGTGTCGCAAAAATGCTGACGTAAGTCTAGCACCACCATGAAATGTAAGCTGATGAGCCTGGTCAATAAGAAGTTCGGCTAAACGACTGTGACCGGGGATGATAATAGGGTGCTTCATCTCGGGATCTAGATGAGTATTTCTGAGCCGACCACCAACGCGCAGGATGTTGTTTTTATCTAAGAATGGATTTAATTGATTGATTGTACTCTTCGTGAGTAACTTGTTGTTTCGAAGGCTAATGATCTCCTTAGCGAAAGTATGTTCCTGAACATTTTTAATGATTGAGTAACATGATCTCCGTAATTCTGATATTGATAGAAATGATGATTGATTGGGTTCCGGACGGTATTTGAATCGCAATATCCATGATAGTATTCGAATGATTTTATTATATGAGCTGTAATTTGATAGAAGTCGATATATGATATTGTTGTCTGTCCCGGCGTGCTCGGCGACATTTACTTGTTTTGTTATTTTCACTTCCTGATCAGTAAAATATTTTTGAGGTGTCTCTTGATATATGCTGTTCTGCAACACAGCAGGACCCCGCCACCACAAATTGTGCTGAATCAGCTGTGGAACGGTGATTCCGCGACTTGCACTATCAGCAGGATTGTGTTCAGATTTGATGTAACGCCAACATGATCCTGGCATGACTTTGATGATTTCTTGAACCCTGTTGGCAACAAAGGTTTTCCACCTTCCTGGATCTCCATTAAGCCAGCCCAATACAACCATTGAATCTGACCAACCATGTATCTCGGTGTGGTAATCGCTTAGACACAACCTAACTTTTGACATAAGTCTTGATAATAGGAGAGCGCCACTTAGCTCTAGTCTCGGAAGTGATATCTTCTTACCGAACGGAACTAGCCTTGCTTTAGCTACTAATAATGTAGCTTTACTTTGTCTCCATCTGTAATTTTACAATATATAGCACAGGCATATGCTTTCATTGATGAGTCACAGAAACCATGTAATTCGAGTCTGTGGCATTGTTTTGTGTAAATCCATCGCGGTATTTGTAGTTTATTAATATTGTTTATATCTTGCTTAACCTTATTCCATTCTGATTTGATATTTTCGGGCAACTCCTCATCCCAACTGATTTTAGAGAGCCATACGCTTTGAAATATGATTTTGAGCTTAGTTGATAAAGGTGTTAGCCAACCTAACGGATCAAAGAGCTTGGAAATATCTGATAGTAATGATCTCTTTGTTTCCGACTTTGATGGCTGATCTATCCTATATCGGAATGTAAAAACATCTAGGTCTGGATTCCAACAAAGTCCTAGTGTCTTTGTATGTTCTGCTTGCTTAAAATTAAAGTTATCTTGATTGCTTGATTTGTAACTAGGATCTGATAATTCGGGAATATTAGATCTCCATTTTCTAAGGTTGAATCCACCTGATTTTAGCAGCTTGATAAGATCGGCATGAAGTTTCCTTGCCGCTTCAATAGTATGCGACCCATCTAAAAGGTCATCCATGTAAAAGGATCGGTCAAGGACGTCTGCTGCTTGATTATAATTATGTTTTTCATCTGCTGCTAATTGTTTCAGAGTCATCATGGCCAAGAATGGAGCTGATTTAGTGCCATACGTAACTGTTGTTAGTTGAAATTCTTTGATAGGTTCATCTATATTGTCGCGCCAAATTATTTTTTGCAGAGGTTGATCTTCTTCATGTACCCAAATTTGCCTAAACATTTTTTCGATATCCGCTGTAAATGCGAATTGATATTGTCTCCACTTAATTAAGAGAGATTGTAAATCTTGTTGCAGATTGGGTCCACACTGCATGACGTCATTTAAACTATGCCCAGAGGAGGTTTTCACGGACGCATTAAAAACCACTCTAAATTTTGTAGTTGTTGACTCGACCCGCTGTACACAATGATGCGTCATATAGCATTCAGGTTTCGTATTGCTTGCTGGTTTCATATGTCCTAATGATTGATATTCGCGCATAAATAATTTATAGTCTTTTTCTAAATTTTCTTGCTGGTGAAATTTTCGTTCTAGAGATCGAAACTGAGCAAATGCTTTGTTTTTGGAACTGCCTAAATTTTTCTCGAAGTTACTCTTCATAGGAAGTCTCACGACGTATCTCCCGTCATCTCGTCGCGAGGTAGTCTGCTTGAAATATTCGACACACTGCTGGTCTGCTGATGACATATTTGATTCTTCAGAAATATCCTCGATCTCCCAAAATTTTTGAATTTGCTCTAAGTTATTTAAAACGATGTTACATTGCAGCGTTTTATTGCTACCGCTTAAAATCCAACCTAGTTGCGTGTTTTGTGCAATAGGTGAAACCTGATCCCCTCTACAAATTCCATCTAATAAAATTAATGAATAAATATCGGCTCCTAAAAGGAGATCTACCGGGCGACTGATGTTGAATTCAGGATCTGCTAACTTAAGATTATCTAAGAATGACCATGATGGTTTTGTAAACGACTGACTTGGCAAATTTTTGATTAAATTTTGCATTATATAAACATCTGTGTCAAATTCAAAGTTACCGTTTAAAGAAAGGCATTTAATATGTATAAGACCCTTGCAATTACTTTCTTTTGCGCCTACTCCAAAAATTACTCCTTGACATTTTTGACGTGATAGTCCTAACTGATGTGCTGCGTTCTCCGTGATTAATGATGCTTGAGACCCCTGATCTAATAAAGCACGCATATTTAAATATGACCCATTCGAGGTTTGCACCTTGACCATTGCAGTGGCCAAAAGTACTTCCGGTATATCGTGCTGTGACACGTGCGCGTTTGTTCGAGGTGCTTGTGTTGGTTCCGATTTAGGTGCATTCCTTGACATCGTCATGTTTGAACTTTGATCCGATTGCACAAACGCGTCGTGTAAAAGTGTGTTATGCATTTGATTGCATTCGCGACATGTTTTGTTAGAAATGCATTCTTTACCTTGGTGGCAATAAAGGCAATTTTGGCATAAATTAAATTTTGATACGGTTCTTCGCATAAATGCTGGCGACATTTGCAAAAATTGAGGACAATGGAAAATGCCATGATCGTTCGTTTTACAAATAAGACATTTATAAAACTTTGTTAAATTGACGTTCTTTATTTTATTAAATTGCGATGTATTTCGACCGTGTGTCGATGATATTTGCTGATGTTTGAAATTGTTTGATGTTTGATATTTACTGCTATGCCCCGGGTTTGCTTGATAATTTTGACCGCTGTTGCGCGTCATCGATTTATTAATTTGCTTGCGACTTGTAGATTCTAGAGTAGTAAAAGTAGTTTCTAGATATGCTAAGAATTCCTTCATATTTGGTATTTCTCTCTTGTTTTTGACTGATGCAATGTAACGATTTTCGGTTTCTGTATCAAATTTAAGACATAAAAGACGGATGACTAACGGATCCCATGAATCTACGTCTACTCCTAAGTTTCTGATGGCGTTAAGACTTTCAAGTAGAGTGTCATGCATTTTCTTGATATGATACAATGACCCTCTTGGTACTGCAGGAATGTCAAGTATAAGATCTATGAGCGAATTTAAAATTAATCTATTGTTATCATATCTGTGATTCAAAATTTGCCAACATACTGAATAATTGTCAGATGATATAGTTAGATGTTGGATGAGCCTCTCGGCTTCACCTCTAACTTTTGATTTTAGAAACTGCATCCTTTGTGCATCCGAAAGCGAAGGATTTCTGTGGATTGATTCCATAAAGAGATCCTTGAAAGAAACCCACTGATGATAATTCCCACTGAAGCTTGGTACTTCCAGTTGGGGTGTTGATTGTTCCGTATGAGTTACGGACCCCATCTTTTTGTTGATAGCAGCTATGATGTTATTGTATTTTCTTTCATATGTGAAAAAAGTAGCTTCATAGTCCGGGTCCCTACCGCCTAATTCGCTGTCCAAATCCCAATGAGCGGAATCTATTGTTGACCAACGAGATTCTATGGAGCGGAGAAGGTGCTGAAACTGCCATTTTTCATTTATTTTATCTAGATTTATATTTGATAGAGTGTGCTCAAACGCCTTAAAATTACTGCACTGCTTGCGCAGCATTTCGTCGGTTTTGCTGTCCATGCCTCGAGATTGAGCTGATGATCCCTGACCTAAAGGTGGTTGAGCGCTCGGAACACCCAATGGTGTAGCGGGTTTGATAAGAGGGGTGGAGGGCCTACTCTCCTCCCTTGGTTGATAATTTTCAATTACTCCCCTAATGTTGAGAAATCTATCTTTCATTATTTCAAATTGGTTAGTTGTAAAATAAGTATGCGATTTAATACCTAATCCACAAAGCTTTATATGATTTGATTGATATTCGTGCCAGTAACCGTCAAGCGTGTCGAGTCGGCGTTTTATTTTTTCAGAAGTTTTCCGATCTGCTCCATCTTTCTTGAAATTAGTATAAAGTTGCTCAATGGCAGCGGAAATTTGTTCCTGTGTTGCTAATAGATCTTCCACGTTGGACATTTTGATTTGATGTAATTTGCTTTAGTGTATAAAATTGAACGATCTTACTTGAAATATGCTGGTAATTGGCTGGAACCTGGGCTGCTGACTGCTTCCCGGGAACGCCACGCGATGATGCTGGGTGATGGTCTTGATAAATGATGATAAGTCCTTTGATATCGCAGGCACTGAGTCCACGTTTTCACTGAATCACACGCGAGGCTTATTTCGTCATTAAGCCAAAAAGTCACTCGAAGGACCAAAAAGGATGTACGGTGCGCACAATCCTTTTATGATAGTTTGATATTGATTTGATAGAGAGCGAGAGAAAGTCCGTTTTTGATACTAATGTCGTTTATTGATCGACTTATAGAATGATATGAGTACGCGCGGAATGATTGATGACCGAATGCGAACTGAAGTTATTGCTAACAATTACTTAAATCGTGTAAGATGCTGATGATACAATTCTGTGTACGCGCTTGCCCGTACAATATCTTATATATAAAAATGGATTATCAAATGTGTTAGTCGCGTTAAAACTCGAAAACAGCTGAATGGATTGGGCTGATTTTACTCTTAAAATATTCGTAGAAGTCCAGGGAAGGTTTTAAAGTGACACGAAGTTCACCGGGACAGCTAGTTTCAAGATAAAAATCTATCAGGATAGTCTGAATATCGTCGAGGAGACAAGTAGGTACTTGCACTTCCACATAGCAGTGCAAATATATAATATGTTACCGTCGGAATGCAGAATACGTTAATGTGCACATTACCTAGGTAATCTGCAGATTCCTTGATACCATCCGTTAAAGTGTGAAATTTAAAAATCTTATATTTGCACTTTACCTAGTTAGTTTGCATTGTCTTCATTCGTAAAAGTCCTTAAAACTTTAATTTAAGCTTGTCAACCTAAGACTGTTGTTGTTTTGATTAGTTTTTTTCTAAGTTAGTAACATTAATTTGACTTTGGACTTAAACAAAGGATTGTTTAAGGCTAAAAAATTATATTTAATAATTTTCTACAACTAAATATTATGTTTACCTAATTCAAACAAGAACATATTTTATGTAATTCAATGAGAATAGAATAAACTTTTTGCACTTTAACTGACTCACCTAGATAATCTGCAGAATACCTTGTTAATCTGCAATCTAACTGGTTTACGCACATTAACGGTAACATATGTTATAAATAATAATGTACGCTAGAATTAATTAGTCCGCAAAGCGGTTAAAGTTTAAACTTAAAGATTGTTATCGAGATTCCGCATTCAACATCGCAAGAGAGTCATCAAAAGGTCAATAAGTTTTTGTTATACCTACCTAGTAGAATCTAGATTCTAGATCAAGAGCACTCGCCGTGCCGTAGCTGGTACGGACTACGGGGAGCTCGAGTGACAATGCATCAAGATCGATCACTTTACTCGCTACTTCTAGAACATTTTGAATGTCAGCCCTGTTGGCGACTTTCAGACATAAAGTTAATATACCTAGCGGATAGGTATATCAACTTTATGCTTTCAGACGTAGCCACATTTGACAACGTAGGTATATAGGCAGGATAGTAGATAAAGGTATAGGTAGTAAGTACTACCTACGTGCCGTCTGCCGACACCGTAATTCGTACTTAAATAAACGAAACATCGTTACTCCTCAGAGCTGTTATACATACATTTATATATTACTAGACGTTCCGCGCGGCTTCGCCCGCGTAAATAAGATATTTCACAGACAAAGGATAAGGTCCAAATTGGGCTAATTCAAAAAATGCCGGCCAACACAAATAAACCCATTATTTAATCTAAGGAATATTAATCTCTTAATATATATTAGGAATATTAATCATCTAAGGCAGGGGTCACCAATTAGTTTCGCCCGGGGTCCGTTTTAAGAAATAAAATGACCTTCGCGGTCCGCACATTAAAAAAAATTAAACAAAATATGTAAAATACGGAAATTACAAAGGTATAATTTGTATCAATGAGAAAGTGACAATTTTTGTTGCTAACATGTTCATCAGTATGTCGAGACTCGAGACATAAATTTTTACGAAGTTCATCTTCGAACATGCTTGGTCCGCACACAATGGGTCGGCGGTCCGGATGCGGACCGCGGTCCGCCATTTGGTGACCCCTGATCTAAGGAATATTTTTTATTATTACACCAAAGTTCTAAGTCAAGTCTCCGAGATGTTATTCAATGACAAACTTTTTTATTACATATTATGTAATAAAACTTATTTTACTAATTAAAAGCAATAAGTAATCGATCCCAACGCCCCTATTCGAGTTATTGAACAGATTAAAAGCCAAATACCTACAAATGATTTGGAAAAATTCACAGGAAGAGGGAACCTCTACGTGCTTGGGGCTTGCAGGGCACAACTCATTGCTTACTTGGAACGTACCCTAAGCACGTAGGTCGTAGAGTATCCCTAGTAGAGAGCCGATTGCCAAAGCAGCCTTAGCTCTCCGAAGCAGCCTTAGCTCTCCTAAGCAGCCTTAGCTCTCCAAAGCAGCCTTAGCTCTCCGATTAGTCCCCTAAGCAGCCTTAGCTCTCCAAAGCAACCTTAGCTCTCTGATTAGTCCCCTAAGGAGTCTTATCTCTCCAAAGTAGCCTCAGCTCTCCAAAGCAGCCTTGCACGTAGAGTATCCCCCTTCCTTTAAATTTTTCCAAATCGTTTGTATGTATTTGGCTTCTTCTTAATCTGTTCTATGACTCGGATAGGGACGTTGGAATCGATTACTTATTGCTTTTAATTAATAAAATAAGTTTTATTACATATTATGTTATAAAAAAAGTTTGACCTTGAATAACAACTCGGAGACTTGACTTAGAACTTTGGTGTACTTAGTAATAAAAAATATTCCTTAGATTATGTTCTATTTAAATAATGGTGTGTTGGCCGGCACTTTTAAAATTAGCCCAAAATTGTATGGACGTTGGATCTTGTCCTTTGTCCACAAAAATAGCCTATGATCCTTCAGGTGGTCTACTTCTTATATCTGACCCAAATAACAGAAAAATGGCTCTAGTAGTTCGTGAGATAAGCCCCTTCAAATAATTTCCGCCGTTTTTTTCACACTTTCCTCTATTTCTTCGCTCTTATTAGTCTTAGCATGATAAAATATAGCTTATAGCCTTCCTAGATAAATGAACTATCTAATACTGAAAGAATTTTTCAAATCGGACTAGTAGTTCCTGAGATTAGCGCGTTCAAATAAGACCTTTCAAATAATTTCCCCTGTTTTTTCCACGCTTTCCTCTATTTCTTCGCTTCTATTAGTCTTAGCGTGATAAAATATAGCCTATAGCCTTTCTCGATAAATGGACTATCTAAAACTGAAAGAATTTTTCAAATCAGGTCAGTAGTTCCTGTGATTAGCGCGTTCAAATAAGCCCTTTCAAATAATTTCCTGTCGTTTTTTCCACACTTTCCTCTATTTCTTCGTTCCTATTAGTATTAGCGTAATAAAATATAGCCTATAGCCTTCCTCGATAAATGGGCTGTCTAACACTGAAAGAATTTTTCAAATCGGACCAGTAGTTCCTGAGATTAGCGCGTTCAAACAAACAAACAAACTAACAAACTCTTCCGCTTTATAATATTAGTATAGATATAAAAATAAATAATGTAAAAAGTGTAACGAAGACCTAATTAAACAGCCTACATACTGGTCGACGAAATAAAATCCATGCTGCATGCATAATATCGCAGCGCGCATGCGGGCGAGGCGCGCATGCGCGGTCCGCGGGCCGCGGCCAGTCGAGTCAGGACCCTCGCAGCGGGACGGAGTACGGACCAGCGAGATGCGCGGCGGAAGCTCGGAGCGGCTGGTAGTGCGGGCGGGGCGAAGCGGGGGGCGCGGCGGGCGGCGGCGCGGGGAGGCGCGCGCGCGGCTGACGCGCTACATCACCGTGCTGCTGGCGGCGCTGCTCGGGGGCGGCGGGTCCGCGCTGCTGTTCCTGGTGCCGCTGTACGCCGACCCCGCGCTCAGCGCGCTCGCCGCCGACTTCGACCCCACGCCCGCCGCCTGCGTCACCGAGCGCCGCGACGACCGCCTCGGGCTCGACAACTGCACGTGGGCGTCGTGCCGCGAGGGCTGCACGAGCGACGCTTACCGCTGCACGCAGCTGCACGTCAAGTACCGGCCGGCCGGCGGCGAGTGGCGGCCGGCGGTGCTGTTCGTCAACATCAAGGGGTGCGGCTACCCGCCGGCGGTCGACTGCGCCAACTTCACGCTCAACTTCGGGCCGGTGGGCGCGCGCTACCCGTGCTACTGGTCGCGGGCGGAGCGCGGCGTGGTGGTGCCGAGCTGGTCGCGCGGGGAGCAGGTGGCCACGGTCACGCGCACGCTGGCGATCCCGCTGTTCATCTCGGGGTGCGCGGGCATCGGGCTGTGCGCGCTGCACTGTGAGTGCCGGCCGCGCCGCCGCCGCCCGCCGCGCCGCCCGCCGCGCCTGCCCGCGCCCGTGCTCGACGACTCCGCGGTCTACCGCCTGGCGTAGCGCGGCGCCGACCCCCGGGACCGCGGCGGATACGCGACGATCCCTCGGAAGACGACGAGTGCTCGTGTGAATCCTAGCGGCGCCTCCGACTCCTCCGAGACTAGGGGAACGATCCGAATTGAACTGTAGTAGCTAGGTACCCGCTGCGGCGCCGCGGTGTGACCCCGAGTGAATCACCGGGGCCGTCGTTTGTGACCAAGTGCTCTTAATTTGAGTGGCGTTGGATTATTCAACCCGTGCTCTGTCGAATACGTTGTCTCCACAGACTTGGTGAATGACAAAGGTGATAGAGAATTTTACCGCCTAAGATAAAAGATTCACTTCCGGGTTCTTGTAGCGACCCGGTTATCGAGGGTTATATCTAGTAAGTAAAGATGTGTTGTAAATAATAGTAATTGTTGTTTCATTTCTTGACTTCGTAGTTTAGAAAGGACATAGGTCATAGACGAATTATTATGTACAATAGAATCCATACTTCCAATAAAAGGCGAAAGTGTGTCTATCTGTCTGACTGTTTGTTACCTCTTCACGTCCAAAACGCATGATATACGAATTTTGGCGTAACGGAATTGCGGGCATCATCTAGTATATTTATATTTTTAATAATTATTATGATTTATGAATGTTCTTGCAACCGATCATCGATGGCCCTCAAAATATAATTAGGTATTACATAGTAGTACCTATAGTACATTTTACCACCTCAAAGTCTAATATGTAGTACCTAATTACTTATTTAATACTTAAAGCACTTAAGTAAGGGTTATTAAGGGCTATATCAAAAATGTCTGGAAGTGAAAGATGAGGTTCCTACAGTTATCCCGAAATGAGATTTAAATAACCCCGGCAGTCGGGTAAAAAATGGCTTTATACTTTAATTTACTTTATCGAACGTTAGACAGAATTTTAGCTAACTGGATGCCTCGGTAACTGTTTTGCTACGATTTATGAAAATCTTCGCTCTTCGATGTTTTCATATTTTTAGCAGTGTAAGTACATAATATTATTTGGTAAGGCCGCCAGAATTGTCAAATAGTAACACAAAAAAAGTGTGTTACCGTTACACAAAATTTTTACAATTTTGGATAAAGGTGGTTTCATAATGTTGAAATAAATAACCTACAATTTTAATTTTTTTTATTTCTATACGACGCTTTAATACAAGATAAAATGTGTGTCTGGGTTGGTTGGTTGACACAGGTTACAACATGTAAGTAACTCACGACTTGAAAACCATTACTAGGGCTCTGACTGGGCTCATCATTACGAATAACTTTTTGTATGGAAGTAACAGTGAAATAGCGAAAAAATAAATCAGCTGTTCCATACTTTTCAAGTGAAGTTAATTGAAATAAAATACCTACATATTTTTTCACATTTTCAGTGTTGCTTCCATACAAAAGTAATTTGTGATGATGAGCCCGAGTAGTAGTTTTCAAGCTATGCGTTAATTTAGTTATACGTTGTATGGCCGTCCAAATACCACTATGCATTCGGCTTTATAGATCGATTGTGCTGCGATAACACAAATGTAACACTAATGTAATATAATCGTAACACAAATGCAACACAAAAGACTTACAATTTACAAAAATTTTAGATTATATTTCGGTTATTTATTGCAACTAGACATTAATGGGCGATTTATAATATACCTTTGACCTCATCGCTAACAAATATAATACAATAACATTAAAATATCTGTTTATTACCTTCGAATTCACATTTACTTTCATTTTTTTCACATAAACAAAAACGTAACGACCAGTTTAGACTCATTTACTCTTGAAACAATAAACCTAGCATTTTTTTCTTAATTTTGTTGATGACAGTGCTGCCGTATTAACGCTGCATTTGCACGTTGAATCTTTAAATAGTAGCTTTGGGATAAAAATTCGTCACACAATACGTAACACAAAATAAAAAGCCATATTTCATTTTAAACTATCGATAAAACAAGTCAGTTGAAGGGTTTTCGCAACAATATTAACATTAGAGCAAGGGACTATCATCTAATTCTTCGACGGTATACTTATTATTCAGATATTCTCTACAATTTAATACTTCAGTCGGAATTTCCAGGAATTGCTATTGTATTCTATTGCTGTCGCGATCACCGGTGCTCGCGCGGGGCCTGAAGGATTAATGGATATTCCAACCATAAGATACTGCAGAAAAAAACGACAAAAAGTCACACAAATAATAATTGACAATTTTGGCGGCCTTACCCATAATAAAACAATTGAGATAAATATTATGCTTCGGCAAAATACATGATTAGTCGCGACCACAGAAATTAATCAACGCGTTACGCGACGCTTCGAGTCCGCCCCAGTGTGAGTTGAGCCTTTGAGCAAGTGAATACTGAACTACTGACACACAATCACGGTCACGGTCACGGAGCTTCTGTGACCTACATTTGTGGGCCTGCATTACCCTATTCTATCTACTACCTAAAAGCCGAGCTTTTTTGAGGGCTCGCGTCATAAATATGCTTTGCTCGGTATTCGATATATAAACAAGAATAAAATGACATTTTATAAAAATGATTCCTAGCTAGATCGGTATATCGCCCCCGAAACCCCCTATATGCTAAATTTCATGAAAATCGTTGGAGCCGATTCCGAGATTCCAATTATATATTTATATAATTTAAAGAATTGCTCGTTGAAAGATATAAGATTTTACGCTTAAAAAACTGCCTTTTTAAAGAGTAATAATCTTTAAGGCATTGATTTTATTTTAATAGTAACCAAGCCTTAACTGGCCGATGATGTAATCTACATAATATAATACATAAATAAAATATAATAATATAACAAATCAATAGACGTGATAGTATTTCTGCAAACTGCAAAGTATACCACAAAAGTGCTCAGGTTGTGGGATATACTAAACTGATGACTTAAAAAGATTTCACAAAAACGCATAAATATATAAAAACTTTTTATTCTCATAAAAAAATAAATACAAAACACAATGTATCACAACCGCCCACGGGCCGGAACCGGTCCAACATAAACAATTCTCACTGGTGCCTTTTCATTTTGCCAGGCAACGTGCAGCAACTACAGGTGATAGGACATTAAGGCTAGCCGCAAACGTACGGTTTTCTAATTAGGTTTCCTGATCAGGAATCCAGATTCGGAGACACGAATGCATACCTTACATACAAAATATTCTACTGAGCGCAAACGTTCTTACATTTTCCGGACGGAAAAAAAACCTAACGTACGGTTCGAATCTCAGGTCGCGCGTACAAAATACAAAAAACTTAACTTCTGCGTTAGGATCACGGAAAACCTAATCTGGATTCCTGATCAGGAAACCTAATGAGGAAACCGTACGTTTGCGGCCAGCCTAAGTGTAAATAATTTTGTACAGACATTTGTGACACCAGTTATAGGCTGCATTTTCTCTGTGTGTCTAAACACACTGCCGAAGTTCCGCGGCGGAAATTCGGCATGATTACGTCAGAAATGTCAAACGCATAGGTACAATATAACGCGACGCAATGTATTTTAAATTAAAGATGAGACACTATGCCGAAATTGCGCCGCGGAACTTCGGCATAGTGTGTACTTTAGACACTAAGGGCCTGTTTCACCGCTTCCTGATAAGGTGCCCGATAGGCTTATTTGACAGATTCTCCATACTCTATGTGTCAAGTTAAGTGGTGGATAGTCTTATCAGGAAGCGGTGAAACAGGCCCTAAGGTCGGTACAGATAGTCAGTACTCAAGATGCATCTCGGTCTCAAGACACGGTTCAGGCTCTGTGATTGGTTGGCTGTCAAAATTTGGACCAGTCATAGAGCCGAACCGCGTCCTAAGACCGAGATGCATCTTGAGTACTGACTATTTATACCGGCATAAGAGTGCAGGAACTACAGGTGGAGCTGGAGCACATGAAAAGTACATTTTAGGTTAGTTGCGCACGTTCCCTATAGGATCAAATGGTGTTGTCGACGGTAGATTCGTTCATTAGTTCTGAACCTCGCAAAAGTCTAATATGACATAGCGATCCCTCGACCACCCATTTAATCGATAATATACTCGAAAAATTGATTCACATTGCGGACGGTCGGAAAACATC
The DNA here is from genome assembly GCA_905333045.1 of Lysandra bellargus. Classification (NCBI taxonomy): domain Eukaryota; kingdom Metazoa; phylum Arthropoda; class Insecta; order Lepidoptera; family Lycaenidae; genus Lysandra; species Lysandra bellargus. The sequence goes on from HG995357.1 coordinate 412,919, forward strand.
TAGCCGAGCCGACAGATCGCGAGTCGCGACTACCGCTGACATAACCCGACCGAATCACGGAGGCCATCCGCCCGGCTCAATTTCTCGTTCGAGTATGTAAAGGCACATTTAGAAGCCACCGCACCGAGTCCCTCGAAATATTTTCATCGGGATCGTTACTTTCGAGAAATGCACTACGGTAGCTTCCGTCCATTCCGAAACAACTTAAAACGCAACATTCGTCGATAAACTTATAATAGCTGACCAGAAAAATTAAATCTCCGCTGGCGATTAAATAGAATTGAAATAACTTTTCTGATACAATAAATATTATTGCCGAATGGGGTAAGAGGGTCCACTAGATTCCAATACAATAGAGGGAGAAGAAGGCTTGTCATAAGTAGCCGACTTCGGTAGAAAAAAATTTATTTAGTAAACTGTAAGCTCACACATTCTGGACTCAATTTCAGCCTTACATTATTTTTGTCCGTAGCGAGATAGCTCCTCTTACCCCATTTAAATTCCTAATCTGACAAAAATATTTTTTGACAGTATAATTTTCAGGCAATTTTCCTATTGTTATGTATATATTTGAAACCATACAGCCCACTATTAACAAAAAGTAGAATATTATCATTAGCAAAAGAGACATCGTTTCACAAAACTTCTTTGATTTATTAACGGGCAGTGGACTTACTAAAATCAACATCATATTAAACTATTAATTAACAAAGAAAATTGTGCTAATAAAGATGAGTTACATTTCTTTGACAGAGATCAAGTCGGAAGACAATAAAATTATGTTAACCCTTTTACAAATTTTAAACACAGCATTTATACTCAATGTCCGCTATCGTCATGCGGTTGGACGTGTCAGACAAATACAAACCTCGTGTACCTCGCTGTGTAAATGTTAGTAAGGGGGTAATTGGGACTGAAACATGATGGTAACATGAACTGATAAAATATTTTGTATATTCAAGATACATGTTTGATATCATTATTTTCTTCATTGAAAATGGGAACCGAAGGCCCGCTTTGTCATCCTAGGTCGTCACTCGTCGCCAATCGTTTGTCAAAATATCATACTTACATCTTTTTAGAAACATTAAAAGGATGACACAATATTAGGTTCACCATTGACTTAATCCAGACCGACGAAAACGGGTGTTGATATTATGATTATAAACAATTTTAAGTTCAAAAAAATTAGGTTAATATTAAATTATATATTAAATAAAATGTTTTAATACTAAATACATGTTGCTTGTATAATAATATTTCTGGCAAATACTAACAAGCAACAATTTGCGGAAAATCACCAAATAGACATCAGATAGACGTTCTACATATTATTATTTAGGGGTATTACGATCTATAATGCTTCAAATAGCTTATTGCAAAATTTTGCTGCTACCAACTTCATATTGAGCAACAGAGACAAAACATGGAAATAAGCTGCATGGTTTTATTGAAATACTTGCCATGACGTTAAAAATAGTAAAATAGTTTTTTTTACCTGCTGGATGATATAGAGAATATTATTGCCTTTAAGCTTACTATACGTGATATGAAATGACAGAACCCCCCCACCCCCCTACTAATAGAAAATATTTGCACAGCACCAATACAAGGCATGATTGTCTCAGTCTGGCACGTGTGAAAAGTCGTCCGACAGACAACGACAGACCCTGAGTGGTTATATGCCGAGTTCTTTATTAATAAGGGAAAAAAATGTCTCGACTCTTAAATAACCAACAAATAACAAAAATATATTAAGTACCATCATTACACTGATTGTTCGGGACTTTTTTTTTGACATTTCAGTAATGTAATGGATCAAAATTTATGAGATATGGTAACAATTGTTCATCTTAACAGTTAAGCCACAGTAAAATATATATCAACGGGGACCCAGCTACATAGCTATCAACTTGAAATTTCTAGTCGTGTATTACATTATAGTACATTCCATGTACGCTAGTAGTAGTGAAATCAATTTGAGGTTACTTTGTAGCCGTTCTATTTTCTTTTTTAATCCGTGGTTAATCTCCATCTATAAATATATTTTACTGTTATATGGTATCGGGCATTATGATGTAGTATGTATACAGTAGATACTAAAACCTGACCAGTAATATAAAAACCTGCGTTTATAACTAATATAGCAAAACTTATCAATCCTGTGATGATATTAATTTAATATGAATTATAACTTGGCGCATTTCTTTTTGCAAGTTGGCGCGAACTTTTTGCAAGTTGGCGCGAATTTTTTGCAAGTTGGCGAGTTTTTTATATTCGTCAGGCTACAAGCACGCAAGAAGCATGCCTCGTGCTCGCCAGCACAGCTAAGTATACAGGGTTAATACTAGCAATATATTGTTTTATTTTTAACTTTAATATTTCACAAAGACGGCTTTAAACATCAGTAGAATTTCACATTTAAAATCAACCCTGTATACTTATAGCAATTTGTTATATACTTACCTATGATATTCACATAAAAATCAACTAAAACATTCTATAATTTGCATTGCTTTGGCAATTTCGTTTACACACCTTACCATCCGAGATGCTGTCTAATGTGATTTCTACACTTAAGGTCCCGGCAAAGGAAGAGTTTAAATGCGGCAAAACGTAAGGTTATAAGATATAAAGCTTTGTCCCCACTGTGCCTTTTTCTGTTCGTCAAGGGCATGACGAAAGTTGAATGAAAGAAGAAAATTGAAGACAAAAGTGCATAATGTGGACATAGCTATACAGATTCTTACGTTCCTCGGTAATACTATTCATCATACATATGGCCGCTGTTAGGCGAATGTGTATTAACCCACAATTTTTTGTTGAGTTATGAATGCCGTCTTGTTCTGAAATCTAAATGATCTAAAAAACATGACTGCATTTTTAATTCAATACGCATTTTTGTGGGAAGATAAACAAATGCTCAGCAAGATCATAAGATTAGATGAAAAAAGACTTTGCGCCGAATATGTAACCCCCCTTTTTGTGAAGTCTGCTAGGGGTGCTGAATATTGAAACCACAGACAGCCAGTTAGATAGCCAGGTGTATAAACTGGGCGAGGCGAGCGGCGCTCGACGCACTATCAGAGAAGTTGATTCATAATAATTTCTGCAAGCTGTAAGTTTTTCCGAATAAAATAATATAAAATAAATATCCAGGTGATAAGTCCTGTATTCAACTGCCTATGAATAAATTTTTTCGATAGCACAACGATATAAATGTCCGCTCCCTGCCTCGACCGGGCGGATCAAATCCAAAACCTTTTTATCACATTTCGCTAAATTCGACGAGCCTGGCTCGAACTCGCCAGTTTAAATGCATCACATCTTAGTGTCTAAGCACACTAGCCCGAAAATACGCGGCTGAAGTTCGTCATTTATTACGTCAGCAATATAATACAATATAACGCGACGTAATTTCGGCATGGTGTGTCATCGGTAATTTGCAGGCGTAATCATACCGAACTTCGGCCGCGTTTTTTCGGCCTAGTGTGTTTGTTTACACTCACAAAACCCTCATTAAGTACAAAATATGGCTATAACATGCACACATTGCTATTAATACTATTTTAACGAAAAAAAATGTAAATGTGGTTCTTAAGCAAATGACCCTGCAAGGTGTACTTATCTTTGTCTGGCATATCGGAATAGTAACAAGGCAGACAGAGACACCGCACCTTGAATAGTTGCAGTGATCAGTATTCAGAAGTCAATTCCAGGGCCCCGCTACCATATGTGAAATGTGTGCAATGCACACGGGCGCCATCCTCTCGGGGCGCCAAATCGCCATCTTTAGGGGCGCCAAAACCAAGGACCCAAAACATTTGCCTAAAGGGGCGCTAAAATCCTTTTTTTGCATACAGGCGCCAGTAACCGTTACGAAGGCCCTGGTCAATTCATCATTTGCACTAACATTTATGTAAATATTTTTTTGAATAATATGGTTATAATTTATCCTATTTCTAATAATATATATTTGAACACTATTGCAGTCCGAGCCATCTCCATTAAGTCTATAATCAGTAAAGGTTGTGAATTTGTCCAAATTTGTTACTAACTAACGCTACGTTATATATTATGAGAGGTTAACAATATACCGAGTCTTTTGAGTACATAAGGCTCCGAGCGATGTCACAGTGCGGATGTTTCGTTTGTCTGTCCGTCTGCAACAGGGAATATGCATACAACATGGAAAAATGCAAAACCATGATATGATATTCGGATAAAAAATAAAGTCGGTAAAAAAAATTACTGACAAAAAGAATTAGTAACGAAATTTTGTGTGTGCATGTATTGCAAATAACCTTTCTAGCCTTATCATTTTAAGTTATATCCAAAAAGTAATTCAACGTTTTGTTTAATATGCATAATGCATATTCCTTATTGCATCCAGTAAATAATTAAATATAGAGTTCTATGCTGTAATCATGCATTAATTGTAAATACAAAATTATCATCCATATTATTAAATTTTATGGCCTTTTTAAGCCCTAAACTTTAAGTTTTCGAGAAGTTGCTACGCAACTTATTCAACGACGAAATACGCTACAGTATTTTTTTAAGGTTATTATGGAAAAGAGTGATGTAATTTGCAGTCTTATGACCATTTGCAGCTGCTACTGCTGGTCCAGCCATATAACAAAAATAATAATTTATAACCAGAGGTTATATTAGTTTTTTTTAAATATTTTGGTGCATTTATAATTTAACATACAATATACATTACATCACTCTTACGTCTTCCTGTATATAATAAAACGTTTACAATATTATGCGAGATTATTATGTCGAATTTACATTCTCTCAGCTTACGTCCACAAGATATGCTACATAAATGAACATGTCACTGTTCGCTAGCAGTCTATAATAATGACATGTACATAGTCATATGCAGTCATTTTGACTATTTAGATGAGGTAAGATGGTGGCCAGTCACGCCAGTTTCTCGCCCCAGCGAAGCATTTATGCCAGAGAGAGCATTTTTATGTATATTACTATGTATAATCGTTCCGCGCTCGGCGCGGGAATAATTTACCCTCTTACCCCACCTGACACACGAAACATCCGGAGACCGGTCGATCATAGAACCACCTGCGACATCTGCGCGGTGAGCCTGTACCTCTTCCTATCTATGTCTACGCTATCTAAGCCGCGCTTCACAGCCATATTGGGTTCGACGCCGTAGCTGGCCTCGATGAGCCTGGCGTTGCGGCAGAACCTGTAGTCGTCGTGCGTGGTCACCTTGTGACACTTCACCTCCACCTGGGGCAGGTAGTACTCGACGTTAGAGACGCTGATCTTGGAGTCGTCGAGCTCCAGGTACGGGTGCGAGTTCCCCGGGAGCCTGTCGCTGGTGTTGGGGCAAGTGTGACAGTCGGCGAGCCTATCGCTGGTGTGGGGGCAAGTGGTGCCGGGTGTTGGAGTGTACTTGGGCGAGGCACTGGGCGTGATGTTGGGGGAAGTCCTCGCGCTGCCGTAGCCCTGGTCCTCAGACTCCGTCTCTCGAGACTTGAGCACCTTCATCATTCTGAAAACGTTTAAGTCAATGTTAATAAATGAAAAGTTTTATTGCACCGGTTCTCGTAGGATATAATTATAATGATCAGTAAGTTCGCTTCATTGTAATAAACATAGGAGGATATCGACCGTATCGGGATATCAACTCACTCTTTTCGGCCTTTTTATCATCATTTCGATCGCACAGCCCAGAGATCCGACAATTTATGAGAAAAAGACGGCGCTGATTGTTATTGTAATATTATGTATATATTCAGACGAATATTTTCCTGTCAGTATAATAAACTTGTACTGACACCGCCACGCACGCGCACCTTGCCACGTTCCAACCAGTTTAAGTACCATGCCACACGATGCGGTGCGGCGGCGGTGTGGCGCCTGGCCGGTGCCGCTCCGGTTTCCTACATATAAAAATGGATGGTATGGCACACGGCGCCGTCCGGTGCGCGCCGGCGCTGCACCGCACGCGCATCGGAATCGAGACGAGGCAGGGAGGCGGGGAGCTCGAGACCATCGCTGCTACAGTACTGCAAAACATTGCGGCGCCACACTCATCGTGTGGCCGGTTAGTCCGGCGAGATGGGCACCGGTGCAGCAACGCACCGCGTCGTGTGGCATGGCTGTCATAATAATAATAATAATACTCCCCACACCGGTTTCGGTCACGGTGGCCGGTTTCATTGAAACCAGGCCAGGTACGCAGGAGTAATTTTAAAGTGCCCAGGTGTGTGCGCAGTACACAAGAGCACTCTCTATTCCTTTACTCTCATAACCCTGTGGGACGGAAGACCGACACGGCCGACGAGAGATCAGGCGCAGGACACCGACTTTTTACATGGCCATCCGACGCATGGATCATCTTACTTGTCAGACAATCAGGTGATCAGCTTGCATTGTCCTAACCAAACTTGGAAATAAGATGTTTCCAACGCGGGAATCGAATCCAAGACCTCCGAGTCAAGAGCGACGCTCTAGACCACTGGACCACGGAGGCGTTATGGCTGTCATATTAAATAGTACTAACCGCTGCAGCAGATGCGCTACTGGGGCAACAGTGTCCGCGTCGGCCCGGGCGCGCTCGGCCAGCCAGCGCGGCCAGGCGTGCAGGCCGAGCGCCGCGCGCGCCGCCGCCACGCACGCGCACCCCACCGCGCACGCCGCTGAGCTCTTCAGACGCACGTCTGGAAAACGATGATTCTGATGTTAACAAGTAAAAATGGTAATTTTAATAAAAATCCTCTAAGCTCTGGATTTATGTATAAGCAGTACAGGCCATGGCGACGTCCGAGGATGGCGCCAGAGTTCGCACATGGGGAGATAAAATTAAACTGGCCTATGTAAGAAAATCTCACAAGACTGTTAAAAAATAAAACTTTAAATAATGCAAATGTTTTATAGTTAAATTTCTATATATAAATAAAATTAAATTAAAATAAAATAAGCCTGTATTCAGACACATTTTATTTCTTTTACATAATATATAATAATATATACTTTATGCGTTAATTATTTTTCTTAACTAAATCTGATTGCCTTATGGCAAAGGCCTCCCAACTCTCTCACAATTGTCTATCCATAGCCTTCCTGCTCTTTATCTTGTCCTCCCATATTTTCTTTTGCCTTCCTCGTCTTCTTTTCTCTTCTGGTGGGTACCATAGAGCGACATCTTTGGCCCATTTGTTTTTTCTATTACTTATAATATGTCCTATCCACTTCCACTTCAGCAACTGTATGTCACATCTGTTACCCCAGTTTTGGTCCGTATTTCTGTTCAAGTTCAATTTTTTCTTTTAGTTTGATGCTTAACATACTCCTTTCTATGCTATCTATACTTAATAACATTACATGTCCTGACTGACTGACTGATTCATCATCGCTGAGCAAAAACTGTTAAAAATACAGCCATGAAATTTGGTGAGTAGGGTTGTTTTATTAAGTAGACACCCACTAAGGAAGGAATTTTGAAAATTTTACCCTGAAGGGGGTGAAGTAGGGGTTGAAAGTTAGAATGAAAGTTTGTCATTTCTTAAGAACATGAAACCCATATCCGTTATTATACTATGCTAACACAGACGAAGTCGCGGGCAACAGCTAGTTCTGACATATTATTGAATTTGATTTATTATTTTACTAGCTGTCCCGGCAAATGTTGCTTTGCCATAATATATTTGCCATATTATTTTATTGAAGTGACTAAATAAGTATGTCACCAGGGCAACGTCGATAGCTATCCCGTCGCACAAACAATGGTCGCCGTCAGTCAAGTACCGCCGAGCCTCAGACCTACTGAATATGCATATAAAATTTGGTAAAAATCAGTAAAGCCGTTTTGGAGGAGTTCGTGGACTAACATTGTGATTCGAGAATTTTATATATAAGAGATATTCATCTCGCACTGGCACCGCGCACGTATTTATTACATTGCTCGTGGGCGTGAATTGTGATTATTACAGTCTACTACAGAATAAGGAATCATAGTAGTCTATCACAGCCAAACTGGAGATGGAAAATAAATAATACTCACTCGACAAAGTCAAATCTAGATACGCCTCGAGCAGCTTAGCTCCGTCCTTCTTGAAGCGTCTCACGAACTTGGGATGTCGGGTGACCAGGTCGGAGTCCGTCACCACATACTGAGCGAGGAGCGCTGCGAAGGTGACGGGGGTCGGGGCCAGGAGCCTCCACCGCACGTGCTGCCCCACCATCCACTCCAGCTGCCTGAACGTCTTCCCGCACAGTTGCACCCCGCTCACTTTGGCTAACGTCTTGAGTGTCGGTGCTTTGCTCAGGTTCTCTTCACTTTTGGCTGGAATTCGTATTTTTTTGTTACAAATAGTATAAGAAAACATTGCTAGAAGATTCAGAGGCCGGCGAAAAGATCGTAAATACCGGCAATCATTGTGCAATATCACGATCCAACTTTATTCAACAGTTTATTTGACAATTTGATTGAAGGCGCGCGATGTTTAGTATCAACTTTAGACCATAAAATTGCTCGTATAGGGTCCGCAAAGAAACTTGTTTGGGCCAAGAACCAAAAAGCTCACTGTCACCAGTCAATATTTGTTAAATTACATTATATTTTAAAGATTTTATACTTAATTTTAAAAGTATGTAATCTCCTTTAATTGGTCACTCAATTTCAGATACGTAATTTAATTAGAAATTGTATAAAATTAAAAGAGTATGCTGAAAAACGTCAGTTCTTTGGCCTGTCACAAACCCAAAAACGTTCAATCAAGAGACTGTACATCAGATTTTACGATTAATTTCAGAAAACTCGATATATAATTACTGTCTTTAATGTACGTAATAATGAATGTCAGGACTTTCATAATGTAAAAATATTTACAATGTATTTAAAAAAGAGAGGAAACTTTGTCATAGGTTTCATTCGTCAGTACTTTGTGTAATTTTCAAATGCGAAGTTTTTCAACAAAAAACACGTATACGTGGTCAAATACCTATTAATTATGTTTAGTTGGTAATATTTTCAGCTAAGAACTGCAGCATTACTTTGCCAATATTACAGTATGAGTGCTAGCTCGTCGGATATGACATAATCTTACGCAGGGCCAGTAAAACCTCAGTACTGTGGGTAAGTCGTTAATTCTTCATAAATCTGAATTTTATTTTGATTTCTAAATTGTTTACTATGATTTTAAAAAATGTAATGTATTGGTATTAGAAAATACGAAAAGAAACAATAACTTTAATGATAACCTTAAATTTATGTCGATACCATCAGTCTTTTGGCGTCAGTCCTTTATTGTGCCAACGGACTGACATGTTGCCAGAGTACTGACGTTTTTTCCTAATAATCACTTTTATCGCAACAAATAAGGTGTGTTAACTACTTGTTTAACTATCTTACTGTAAAACATAAATGTCGCAAAGACAAATTTGACCTGGAAGGATAATATATTAAATGAGAAAACAGAAGCTGAAAAGACTTGCTTGCCGAGAATCAAACTACCCCTACAAAAAAGCTGCATTAGAAAAGAATATGATTTTCTTTCCTAATGCAGCTACAAAATGTACTTAAAAAATAAGAAAGGGCAGAGAAAATATGTTAGAGAACCTCAAAAGCAATTGTTAGCTTGAAAAAAATTGGTCAAGTGCGAGTCAGACTCCAGCAAGAAGCCCTCGTGTCAAAAAATGGCTATTTTCGAATGCAAGCCCCCTTTAAGTGTTTATTTTATTTTAATTTTACTATTAAAGAAGGAAAAAAAATATTTTGTGAAAATTTCAAATTCATGTTTCTAGTATGGGAGCCCCCTTAAGTATTTATTTTATTTAACATATTATTATATTATTTTTGTATTTTCGTAATAGCTGCAACACAACTTTGTGAAAATAAAAATTATGTAGCCATCGCTATTATTGAGATATAGCCTAGTGAGTAGTGACAGACAAATAAATAGATGGACAAACAGATGGACAAAAAGCGAAAACTTTAATTCTATTGTTGGTTGACTTTAATTATGAATGTATACTGTTTGGTATAAGTACTTATTATTAAATATAAAAAATACGTATTACAATTGTTAAAACTGTTATCTAGATGTTGTGAATTTGTGATAGTGTTTTCCCCACATTTTTATAAAATACCTATTTTCTGATATTTAACTTACTAAGAACTTGATACATAAAAATAATTGAAGTCCTATTTTAAAAACTACTCAAAAAAGTGACTGGCCCGTTTTGCAACGATATATTCATTATATTACCTATCTTATAAACCAATACTTGTTTAAATTTACCATAAAAACTGCAGTAAACAAAATATCCCTAAAAGTTACCCAATTTTTGTAGAACCACCCATACTTATAATATTATAGCAATCATTACAGAGACACAGTACCTGCTAGACTTAAGCAGGCCAGCGCCACGTGTGTCAGTCTATCGTCTCGCAGTATGTGGCAGTCCATGAACAGGTCGAGCATCGCGACCGCGGTGTGCAGGGTGCCCAGCGTCAGCCCCAGCTTCCGCGTCACTTCCCGCAGCTGCTGAACCAGGGCACCGCGGAATTTCAACTGGAAATAACAATAATTTCTATTTACAAAACTTTGTTATCACTCTAACTCCCAAACGGCCTGATCAGGCCGCAATAACAATTGAATAGCTAATGTCTGGATTTCTTACAATTGAGGTATTAATGCCTTATTTGAATAATTTCAACTTTATATAAAACCTTTGTTTTTGTATTTGAATAATTTAATTGCAAAAGTTACCTAAATTGTTAGGCCAGGTTTGAAGATCAAATTAATCTTATATTTATTTTTTATTTACTCATACAAAAATCATTATCTTTACTACACAGTACACACGCTAATGTATTATTATCTAATATATAAAATTCTCATGTCACGGTGTGCGTTATTGAACACCTCTGAAACGGCTCGACCGATTTTTGTGAATCTTAGCGAGCATATCAGCTAGGGTCGAGAATCGAACAACATCTACTTTTTATATTGATAAGTGCATTTGTTGAATAAATAATAGTAAATTATTATAACTCAAGACTGAGGGTGACCATTGTTTGTGCGACGGGATAGCGATAGACGTTGCTATGGTAACATATTTATTTAGTCACTTCAAAAAAGTAATATGCTCGAAATAGGTATTTTATATTATGGCAAAGCAACGTTTGCCGGGACAGCTAGTTTTTTTCAAAATAAATTACTTCTAGTTCCTGATAAGTAAATTTATTTTCAAAATAATTAAGAATCTGTTCATCAAAACCTAACTTGCAATGCCATTTGGTGTTTCTAAATGTATCCCATTCAATGCCTATTTTGCGATATTCAGTCATAATATTATATCTATTGACCATCTTCTATTGCCATGACTAATCTATCATAACATATTATAAAACAAAGTCGCTTTTTTTTACCTCATATCCCTTTGTTTCCTTTAATCTTTAAAACTATGCAACGGATATTGATGATTCTTTCAGTGTTAGATAGCCCATTTATCGAGGTAGGCTATAGGCTATATTTTATTACGCTAAGACTAATAGGAGCGAAGAAATAGAGGAAAATATAAAAGAGGGGAAAATTATTTGAAAGGGCTAACTTGAACGCGCTAATCTCAGGAACTACTGATCTGATTTGAAAAATTATTTCAGTGTTAGATAGCCCATTTATTCAGGAAGGCTATATTTTATTACGCTAAGACATAGGAGAATGTGGAAATAACGGGGGAAATTATTTGAATGGGCTTATCTTGTGAACTACTGGAGCAATTTTTATGTTATTTGGCACATATAAGAAGTAGACCACGTGAAGGATCATAGACTATCGATTTTAATAATTTTTTCAGTGGCTATACATTTTATACCCGCGCGACGCCGGGGAGGGTCGCTAGTTAATTTATAAATACTTTAATATTTACTAACTAAATGACCTTGAATATACACTACACTATTACAAAAGTAAGCTTGTAATTTGATCTTGCATCAGATTGCATAATGTTGTCCATGTTGTAGTATTCAATAGAATATCATATTGTTCTCACTTTTTCATTCATAAACTAGCCTTTACCATATTTAACTGCAGCTGCTGTTCTGTTGCCTTCCCTTCCCTTCCCTAGGGTCTTACTGTTGTTCAGTATGTGAAATGAGTATATTTAGGTACCTACCAAGTACCAACTTGCATTATAGCAAATAGCATTAGATGAATATGAAAAAAAAAAAACCAATGTCTGTACACCACCAAACAAAATATACTGATAATAAAATTATTAACACATTGGATTTGCCATACAATGACTTTTAACCTTATCTGATGCATTGAAAAACTATCCGTGAACGAGGTGTTAATATAGTTTAATCCTAATTTTTTTTTTTTATTACAGTGAGTTTATGCTTCACTTGGTGAGACAAGTTGTCGCAGGATGTCATTTATAGTTGTTATTGTGTATATTATAGTATTAGCTACACTGTACACACCCAATGTATGCATATAAACAAACTCAATTTTTGTACAATAAAATCCTGTCTATACCTCTTTATAGGCAGGAGGCATTTCATCAGGCCAAAAACGGAGACATGTGGAGAGCCCTATCCCAGAAAGCTAATTTTGGTGGTCACGTCCCTCAGCCATGAGGATACCGACTAGGAAGGATACCTCTTTATTGGTCTACAAGTCTTTAAAACTAATGTTCATCTTACTTGAGGTGACTGGAAGTGTATGACAGGCTTTTCAGTCTCTTGCTGCAGCAGGTTATCCCAGATGTCTTCCCAGTACTCACAGTGGTAATCATCATCCGGATCCATTAATGCCTGTAATAGTGTAATTAGTAATTATTATCCCTCCCGCAGAAAGGTACAGGATTTAAAAGAGCCAATGGCATTTTGAAATAAAATCTAATATCAATAAATATTTGTATTTGTACATATTCTAAATAAGTAAATACATAGTGACTTGTTAAATAAACTGGCAAAATAATTAGCTTAACAAGATTATATTTGGCTTCTTTGGTTGGCGTAGTACACGCGGTGCAACATCATGCAATATTGAACATTTATTTGAAATAGTGACTTCAACAATTGCTGATATTAAAATACATTTTACCACAGAATTCTAATAGAATTATAGACAATAATATAGACATCGTTGTAATTAACTACATGCAAAAGAAACAATTGCAGACGTAGTACGTAATGTAACATTAAAACAATATATTAATGAAGTTACTCACAATTGTGTCGAATTTTACATCAGTGAGTGGTTTTTGAGGATTTTCATTTGGTAAATTGTTTCTGATACTTGATAAATTTAGTCTGGACATATTGATGGTCTCCATATTGCAAAAATATATTACAAATTTAAAAGAGAACTTTATTTTCTTATTATTTTTTTACACGTAGGTATACCAAATGTGACGTACACCACGTGGATTGAACGTCAAGTTACTATCACAGATTTTTTACAATTACGCTGCACATTTAAATTTTCACTTCATCAAGACAAGGATACACTGAATTCAATAAATGTTTTATTTAAATTTACAATGAATTATGATAGGAGTTGGATATTCGGTACCGTATTCTTTTATGAGTACAATTATTCCGCGCTACTGTTGGAAATTGAATGACAAATGACAATTGACAATTGACAGATGAAGATGATGACAAACGACAGTCGACAAATGACAATTGACATTTGAGTGAGACCTTGTTTTTTTTTTTTTCTTCTTTTTTGGCAACTTGACACAAAGGATGTGTATGTTGTGCCACAGACAAGGTAAAAAGGTAAGGAATATGGCGGGAAAACCATATTCCTCCTATTATAATTTTCATCATCGTTTTCATGTATCGTCAGGTCTAAAGTCTAGTCAAAGTCTAAGTAAAAGTCAATACAGTCAAGGAGTCGGTCGATTCAGTAAAGTGGTAGACGCTTTACTGAAACTTTCGATGGAGTTTCGGAGGGAACACAAAATAGCACGTTTCTGGATATTACATCACTTTCCTACACTTGTGCATGAACACGAATATCTAATGGTTAATATTCTACCAATATTACACATTAAAAACCCAGCTAACACAATTTTTAGGAAAATAATACAAAAACACAACAGCACTCTTTCACATGCCCGCCAAAACTCCCGAGTGAGACCTTGTTCGTTTGGTTTTTCAACTGCGCATGCGCGGCTTTTGTGTGTCAATGTGATTGTCTCTAAAATACCGATTATTAATTATTTTCCGTCAAAATCTGACAGGAATCTTAGAACATGACACTCACCTGACAGAAATTTATCGGTACCTACTTTAGATTTATGAAACTCACACTGACAAACAAAAAGGCCGCGCATGCGCACTAAATGAGAAAATAAATTGACTCTAGTCTCTAGCAATACCGGGGTAATTGAAATAAAACATTTTGATCATTTTCTTTTAGCAGCTACTCTGTGTTTTAAACATGCAAATATAAAAATTTATCCAATTTTTTTTGAGTTGTCAAAAATTGCCATCAGAATTCAGATTCTGGTAGACCTAGTTCCTTTGCCGTCATGTTGGCACTGCAAATTAGTGTTGCCTCATTATCCTTACTGTGCTACCTTAAAATATAAGGGGAGATAATAACATGTTATCACAAAATGCTTTTAATAATAATTCCCTAAAGAAAATTTTATATAATTCTAAATTTCACCCGCGGCTCTGCCTGCGTTAATGTCTATCCCTTGGGGACCGCTCTTTTTCCCGGGATGAGAGGTAGGTACCCATTTCCTTCTCCATACCCCAGATAACTTGTACCTATGAAATTTTTATGATGATTTGCTTAGTACTTTATGCGTGAAGGCCGAAGGCGTAACAAACAAACAAAGTCACTTTCGCATTTACTAGCTAAAATCCGAGCTTTGTGAGGGCTCGCGTCGCCACACCTTGACTTAAACCTAAACCTAAATAAAAATTAGGTACTTATATGCTACAGCACAAATCAATAGGCGTGATGTACAGTTTGTGGGATATACTATTATATGATATTATTGTTGTATATACATACTAGCTTTTACCCGTGACTTCGTTCGCGTGTTTGTAGTTTTCATCACTAGAAGTGCTTTTCATCAAATAGTTCATTTGCCATCATGTAGGAATCCCTTTGTTAATAACGTAAACACGGTTATAGACACGTTCTGTAAATATTCATAAGTTTTACTTTTATTTAAGAGTGATTAAACTGATTCTGGTAACCCTATTTTACTAAGCTGTAATGGAGGCAACCCGACATTAATGGAATGAGGAATTTTCATAACTTTTTAATTTGACTGTCAAACAGTTTCCATTTTAGTAACTAGATGGCGTATGGGTAGACAACTATCGGTAATACCAGGGAATACCATCAATAATTGCTACAAAACTGGGCAAAAGAATGTAAAACTTGATACATTTCAATTTGTAAAAGACGCCATAATATTCCAATGACTAGGATAACAAAGTTATTACAACGATGTTTTAGTTAAAACTCACGGAAGAAATAGTCCTATTTACCGATATTCACACCAAATGTCACAGGAATTATTCAATTCAATTCAATTCAATTAATTTATTTCAGATTTTCATCCATAGTGTTAGTTTCAACAATAAGTCCTTATTCTAGTCTTAGTAAAAATAAAAATAAGTTGGAGTTTAACTTAAAAATTAAATATATGGGAACCGTGCTATCGGAGCATGGAGCTGCATCCAATGCTTCAACAACACGGAATCCCACCTGCTACCCAACACATTCAGGAGTCTGTTTGGACTGTTTTACACACGCGACCAAAGCGAGGCACATCTCTTTCTAATAATGGTCTGAAAACAGTCTGTATGTGCCTCAGCAAACATAGATGAGGCGCTGCAATAACGCGATAGACCAAAAAGCATCCTGAATATGTTGTTGTACTGAACTTTGAGAGCGCTATATGAGCGCTGCGTATATCTGACCCAAAGGCCACACGTGTAGAATGACTGACAATATGCTCTGAACAGTGTCATTTTGGCTTCCTTGCTACATCGTGCGAACCTACGTGCCAACATATTACCGCGCACACATAGCGCTCTACGCTCCCTCTCTATGTCTTCCGTATCTGACAGAGAGGCGGTGACCCAGTGACCCAGATATTTAAATCGGTCGACTCATATACATTCTGGTTTTGACAACATCTTACCTGTACTCGTGCAAGATAACGGGTATTTCATGGCTAATATTTTACCAATAATGAACATCAAAGACCCAAATAACACAATTTGGGAAAAAATAATAAAAACCACACCAACAATAAAAAGTAGAAGAAATTTGAAGTGACAAGCCCATGACATACCCGCAAAAAATCTTTCAGTTGTCAGTTTTCAGTTTGACAATTTGCGTGTTCCTAAACTGTTACCAGTATACTGGCCTAATCGCTTAGGCCAATGATCGCTTAGGCGTATGCTCTTCGTGACTTGACAGTACACTGATATTTTTTGGAAACACAGCCCATATGTAGTCAGTGATGCAAACCTGCAGATAATTTCAGATATGTGGGGAACCAATAGAAAATCTAGAAGTGTCTATCGTCGCGCCGTCTGCTGGAGATTAAAAGTAAGAAAACATCCCAATACAATTTCACTCTTAACGCCATCATTCTTTCACCACTCTTTAATGTTTTCGGTATGATTTTCTTACGAAATCACAGTAAAACTTATAAATACTCGCAGTGCACGTCTACCGTGTTTACGTTAAATTGACAGACAGTAATGCCAAGTGCCAACATGACGGCAAAGGAACCATTCGATGAAAGTTGAAACGCACTATACCTCATTGATCTAATTTCATTTAGTACACTAATTAAGATCCTAGCTTTCTAGACGTTTAGATTCTAAACGTATAGAAAGCTAGGATCTTAATTAGTGTACTAAATCGAAAAAAGCGTGGCTTCTAACCGACTAAATCAGTGTTGCCAGATGGTTTCAACCTTTTATCTGTAGTGGGGACTGGGATGGGAACTGCTATTATCTGTATTAAAGTCAATTTATATTATATTATAAGATCTGGAATCCATTCGTAGGTAATAGATATAGGTGTAAAATAGATGAAAATTGTTTACACAAAATATCCTTAAATTGTGCACCATAGCTAGTCAAGTTATGTTTTCCTTGTTAAGTCATGTTAAGGTACATAACTCACCTTACATAACCTACTCGTTTTATAGTCATTTATCTCATAATATTAATTATTAATTTATTACCTTATCAATAATTTACTAATACTCTTGATTAGTGGACTGGCCAGTCACTTACATTTTAAATAATAATTGTCTTTTCATATTTAGGTATAAGTACCTTTTAATATATCTTTAGCTGTTATTGTCATTTCATTATTATGCATGTATTAATTAATTAATAATATAAATATAAAAATAGTTAAGTTTGTCTTTTCTTTTTTTAAATAATAGGAAAATAAAACAATTTAATTTCTAAATTCATAATTTATTTCATTAAGAGTCCTTTAATTTACCGAAATTATTATTTTATTAAATTTAAATTCTTTTCAACTCTTTACGTAAATAATATTAAAATAATTAAACATCAAACATTTAAATAAATCATTTACTTATATTATTTATACAACAAGTACCTAAATTAATAGAAAATATCAGTAAAGCACAATACTTATCTTATTTCTCTAGTTGATCCAGTCCACAGAACACTTTTACTCGATCCAGTCTCTCGCACAGACCATAGATAATACAGATATACTACTAAGGGATAACCACGACACTAACACAAACTATAAAGAATGCTAACGCATGACACTAACTAAACTTATTTCACTATTGACTCTCGTTTTTATACCATCCAAACGGATATTAACAGTTGACAGTCTTAATATTAAATAATAATTACAGAATCTATAAAATATTTCCGGTATATTACCGGAAGCATTTTATTCCGGAAGTATTTTAAACAATACTTTAAAAATTAGTAAATACATCGGTAAAATACAACAAATATTCTATAATAATAATCTTATTTTATGTACATTAAATAAGTTACTAAAACAATAATTAACTTTAATAAAACATTAATCAGACTAGCGGAAATATTTTATACCGGAAGTATTTTAACTATTTGTAAAACCTGTTAGAAAAATAAAGCAACCTAGTAAAATAATGTCATTTTAGATTTATCATTAATTAATTATGACATCAAATATTAAAATACTTATTTAAAAATTATTATTTTTATATAACATTTGAATATTTCTAATTCTAAATAAATTATTTCAACTAAGGTTTTAAAAATACGGTTTAGTACATAATTATGTTTTTATTATATATTATATTATTATTATTTATTTAACACGGCCATACTGATTTGTACTTCGTTTTCTGAAGTACTTACATTTTATGTGTTAAGTTTTACTCAACTCAGATTCAACTAAAAAGTAACGTATAATATTATTATGTACATCATACATTGCTACTATCCTACTTTTCACATCAAGTGGACATAGCAACGGTCAGTGATCTAACTTCAATTTCCTGGCTCCACACCTGTTTCACGACTTTCAGCAGTACCTAACCAATTATTATGCAAACACTTTAATATGTTAACCATGTTAACCATGTTAACCATATTAACCCTCATTTTCAATGGGGATCCACACTGCCAGTTTATCCCTGTAGAGGGCGCATCATCGATGCGGCCAAGCTGAACTGTCATTTCCGTACAAATTGTGTTTTTTATAGCTATTGATAAATTTTCGTTACATTTCTCAAGATATGCCTCTTTGTACCGTACCAGGTTGTAATAAAAATGGTGTTCACGTATTCCCCAAAAACCCCAGCCTAAAAAAACAATGGGAAATAGCGATAAGGCGGAAGAATTTTGTTGCCACAAAACGCTCACGGATATGTAGAGATCATTTTGAAGAATCTGATTATGTAGGAGAATCTGCATATACAGGTAAGCTTTAGCCTTTTATAAAGACATACCGTCTTTAAAATAACAAAAAAAATCTAACCTTTACCTACCACCCAGTGACTTATTACTAAAATAAGTAGGTACGTCTATATACATAATAATGTGTTGCAGGGTATCAACAGCAGCATCGCTTCTTAAAACAAGGAACTGTGCCTAGTGTTTTTCCTTGGACTAAAGTGACAACACCCACATCAAGAGCACTTCGATACGAGCAGAGAATAAAAAAAAATAATCTTGATTTTAGTGTTGCACAAGAAAGCACGTCTGAATCTAGCTGTCAAATTCCTCCATCAGCCAATGAAACGGAAATAGCTACATCAAGTCTACCAGATGACACTGTACCATCAAACATGAAGCACGAAGCGTCTACACAAACTGCTCACAGTTGTGGTATATTGTCATTAAATGCCATCAGTAATGATAATAACATAATTCACTTTTATACTGGAATGGAGACATATGATAAGTTTATGCTTTTATTTGATACATTGAGCCCAATGTGTTATGATCTGACTTACCGGGAGAGCAGAGTCATGAATGTTTCTCTGCAGGAGCAACTATTGATCACAATGATCAAGCTACGTAGAAATTTGCCAGATGTAGAATTAGCATTTTTATTTGGTATATCAAGTGTTAATATGAGTAACATATTTATTACATGGGTCAATTTCATGTATGAAATATGGTCAACTGTTAATATTTGGCCCAATAAAGAACTAGTGAAATTCTACATGCCAGAACAATTTAAACAGGATTTTCCAAACACAAGAGTCATAATTGACACAACAGAGATCCCTATCATGAAACCGTCAAACCCAATATCTCAACAAGCCACTTTCAGTAGCTACAAACATAAAAACACTTTGAAGGCAATGATAGGGGCCACACCGGGAGGTCTTATTTCATATGTTTCAGACTGTTATGGAGGCTCTGTGAGCGACCCACAAATAATGGAAAGAAGCAACCTTGACAAGTTATGTGAAAGTGGTGATTCCATAATGGCAGATAGGGGGTTTAACGTTCAGGATCTTTTGATACCAAGAAATGTAACAATCAACATACCAATGTTTCTGAAAGGACGTACACAAATTCCTGGTGTTCAGGTATTAAAAGATAGAAATCTGGCCAGTAAAAGGGTGCATATAGAAAGAATTATAGGTTTGGCGAAAACATACAAAATTTTAAAATCTGAATTGTCTCCTTACTTTACTCCTTTAGGCTCAAGAATTTTGTTTGTTTGTGCAATGGCTTGCAATTTTAGGGAAAATATAATGAAATAAAAATATGCAAAGCACTCATGTTTTTTATTAAATATTTTTATTCTAATCATCATTAAAATATTAGCACTTGTAATGGTTCAGTTCAGATAGGTACATACTACATACATAATATTATGTAAAGTCAAGCACCTACTTAAAACAAAAAAAATATAATATATATCAGTTTTGGTTAATTATACTATAATAGTCTTTATACAAATATTTATTAATAATAGCTTGTTTGAAAATAGAAGGAATCAAGCTTTTGTAGCATTTCCTGGATAAATGTATCATCTCGGTCTATAAACACTACCTTCATATCTTTAAAGGTAAATACAATGAAGTTGCAAAACTTTCTTTTTGTCACATATAACAGCCCTTGTACCTGATAATAATAAATATTTTTTATTTTCAAAGATAGTTGGCCATTTTCATTATAATTTAAATAAGGCACAGTTTCTGGCGAGATCATGCTGTATCTTGAAGCATATGGGCATTTTATTTCTATAATTGTATCCATTCCAAGTAGACCATCCGGGGAAGCACCTAAATAAGGGCGTTCTTTGGACAAAAATAACCCACATTCCATAACTTCAGTTCATACAGCTCAATATATTTCTTTAATGCTACTTTTTCATTTATTAATCCATGAGCCATTGCTTTTGTCTTTATATTTTTTTTGTTCAATATTTGCTGTGTATACTTCAGTTTTGTTTCATCTGTTAAGTGGCACACAGTATGAAATATGCTTGCAGTGATGTGACTTTTTCTAAGATCATGCCACATTTTACAGGTACTTTGGCCTCTGGTCTTGGTCTCGATTTCAAGATTTTTTTCTTCGGACACATTCTCTAAATATATGGTTTCTAAAAACTCATTTATTGGACTTTTCTCCCTGTAGTCATGATCAACACTTATGGCATGTTGGTTAGCTGGTGGATATACCTGCCTCAAGGGCATCGAAGCTGAAAAATTTAAAATCAAGCTTTGGAATCGGCTTTGATATGCTTCTTTGTCAAAGTCTGGATGTTTTTTCAAGTATAGTGAAAATACTGTCTTTTTAACATCTCGTTTTGATGGTAATCTTGAGGCTTTCAGTGGTGTAGCATAATATTTCTTTGCCGGCTGGTGAAATGTTTGTAATTTTGAAGTTGACACTTCATTTAGTAATATTATTTGCTGTTGAGCCATATTTTCTGCACTCAGAAGAACTACAGCAATATGTTTACAGTGTGCCTCATTGCCTTGACCTGCTGCACATTCACAGTTTGCCTCTTCTGGCACCCCTTCTTGGCTAATTTTTATATTTACTTCATATTGAAGTTGTTTCATTGATGCCTTGCAATAACCTATAAAAAAGGAAAGTATGATACCACTATCCAAACAGTTTTCATATAATAATGTACGTGTTTAAACTGTTGTATGAAGCCTTAATTAACTTTCATACATACAAAGTATACAAACACCTGATTGTTCAAGATGAATCAGAGAGTTTATGCGGAAAGAGCTAACTTGTTTTATGTAGGAGTTGTTACAACGGCCTACTTCAGTGTGATAAGTGATATATTATATATATGATGAGCATAAATAAATACAATTAAAATACCATTCAAAAACGTATCTTGTCCTTGTTGACTTGACCTCAAAACATACAGGTACCTTGATTCATACAGTTTTATTGCATCACCAATATTTTTATTGAACCTGTAAGAAACAACACAGATTTAATATAATGATGTATATATTTTTACTTCAATAGAATTGAGGATTTATAACTATTTTTAAACATAAAATACTTTAGAAAATTGAGGAGCTGGGGAACAAAAGCGGACTTGTCCAATTAATCAAATTTTACACTAGAGCAAAAAAACTGAAATAGGTATATGCATATGGGCTGTAATTTTGTGCATTTCAGTATAATTAGTATTTAATACAACATAACTAATAGCCTGCTTGTTGGTCATAAAACTATGCGTTTTCAATTTTTTTTTATTTTTTTGTAATGGACAAGTCCGGTTTTGATTACAAAAGGTGGACAACTCCGGTTATGATTGAAAGAGTTATGGACATGTCCGGTTATGAAAGAAAACTAGATTCTATTATTGTATTTTTTTATTTTAAAATTATATGAACTCTCCCACATCTGGTTCGCAACAGTCACAATCGTCACTGTGGTCGTCGTCTTCGTCATTTATTTGAGTTGTTTCAGCAATTGCCACTGGTGAGGTATGGAATATATTGTTTTTAAACCAATCAAGCTCTTGATTATCCATCCAATTATCTCCGAATTGTTTCTTTAAGAGTGTTTCAACATCTTTTTTCTTGTTTGGTTTTAGTTCATTAACCATTGAAAATCTTTGTAGTAAACTCAGATGGTTTTTTGTCATTTTTAACAATGATACAGCATTTTCTGATGATTCATCTCCATAATAGGTGTTTAAGACTTTCACACCAAAGTTTACGTGATTTAAACGTGCAGTAGGATCTCTTCGTATGTTTGCAGTGCCTCGGCCACGTGCTCTGCCACGACTACGGCCCTGACTTCTTCGTGTTGATTGTTGAGATTGACTAGGAGTTTCTGTTTGGATGATGGTTGACTTTCTTTCTATTATTATTCTCTTTGCATCACAAATACTTTCCACTTTCTTGTAATAGTCTTCAAGGTTTTTGACGTTGTAAAGGTTCCATTTTTCAGCTAAAATATGAACTTTGCCATGCTTTGCGTAAACCTCATGATATTTTTTTGGATCCAAAATGAAAGGCATCTTCCGCAAATCCTTTTCGACCCTCCCGAACACTCGATCCGCCGGCAAGAAGCTGTGACCGCGTACAGGAAAGGTTAGTACGATTTTGGCGACATTTTGAGGGGCGTAGTTTCTCAACCAGAAAATCAAAGTGTGGACGACATGTGCATTTTTATTTTGACCTCCACACCCGTCCGAAAAAAGGCGTAAAACTTCCACTTCAGAAAAATCAGTAAACATCAGGTATGTTAAAAGGGCAGACGCAATTTCGGTGGCGCCTTTTTTAGCTTGGTTTTCTGTCCATATGAAGAAATGTGGCTCCTTTGTAGGCATATCAGTAATGCAGAAAGAATAAAGTCCAACTTGTCGTAAATAAAAACATTCCTGGATTGGCGTTTTAGGAAGGGATTGAATTTGTTGGAGATCAAAACATATTGTCATAGAATTTTCAGGTTTTTCTTTGGTAAGGGAAAAGAACGCTTTGGCTCTAGCTTTATGAACTCGGAGTTGAAGTTTCAATGATTGAAGTTCTTCAGGATTATTTTCAGTCTTCTGCCTATTTTTCAGCAGTTCGCAGGTACTACATATGTCGGAAGATGGTGACGCAAACCCAATATTAAAATCGTTCTCAAAAACATTTTGGAACATCGTTTGTGAGACTTTCAAATCATCAGTCGCTGAATTATTGTACAACTCCCACAACTTTTTTACGTTTAGCTCGTATGACAGGTACACTCTTTTTGATTTATTTCGATTGTAATGTGACTCCTTTGCTGGCAAACCACCGAGAAATTTTCTTACAGATTCCTTTTTATCAATACTTTTGAAACTTTTCCTGTCTCCTCCTCTGCCGTCAAGTGGCGTTTTGCCTTCATATAATTTGCTCGCAATTAAGTTTACTCTGTGCTTACTGAGCCCAAGAGCAGCCAAAAAAAAAGATTTGCATACTTTTACTAACCTTTTTGAATCACGGAAGAGAAAGTATGTCACAAAGTACTTATCCCTCTGCGGTTTGCGAGATTCCTCTCTCGATCTTTCTCTTTCTATGGGGCATGGTGATATGAGCCGTGACAAGTAAATATCCTGTAATTTTTTGCCAATTTTTTCATATAGTAGTTTGCGGTTGTAAACAATTTCGTTTAATGTCAAAGTCTGGCACTTAAATTTTCCCTTGTTATGTTCACACGCAGACACGAAATTCAAAGCAAGGGGGTCTTTATCTGCGTACCTAAAACAAAATAATAGCAATTTTAAATTCATCATAGGTTAGAATAATAACAAACACGCACCGGTAGGTATAATTTTACACTCACTTCGATTCCCTGTTGTTTTGCGCTTGCCGTCCTGTTTTTTTTCGTTTACGTGAGCCGTCATTTATATTGGCCACTATTTCTTCGATTCCGTCCATAATTTTGTCGGTTTTCTAGGAAAATTCTTCTCAAAATTACGAAAGCAATGACCGTCACACAGCTGATTATCTTTTTTTTAATTTAGCAGTGTTGCCACAACTGATTTAGGGATATCATAACAAAAAAACAATGATTTTTTGACATTTTTCGTACTAACGGCAATTCTCCTTACGTTTTTGTCCGGTTTTGATTGGAGAAAAAATCCCTTAGAATTTTAATAAATTTCTAACAGGACAAGTCCGCTTTTGAACGAAATCATCATTTTTAACCATTTTTTTCTCTAAGATCGGACCGCTTTTGATACACAATACTCCGGGGTTCGATAGATATGAGCTTAAAGAGTGCAAAAAAATAAAAATAAAAAATTCGAGTACAGTGGACAAGTCCGCTTTTGTTCCCCAGCTCCTCAAATGTAAGAGTTAACCTGTCAAAGTAGCTTTGTATGTGCTGTTTCGTGATTTTGGGCAGAACAACTGAGCTATTGATATCCCGAAATGTTTCTGCAGCTGGAACATCCATATTCTGTCCATGTTGAGAACTTTGAGGGCTTTGGTTGCCACACTGAAGATTCTGGTCATAGAATTCTAACCTAAAATAATAAGAAACAATTTGGGATTAAAAACATGTTCAAGCTCAACATTTTTAGAAATTCAGACCCTAATAGTGATGATAGTACTTCATGACAACGAAAAAAACATTGGAAGCATTGAATATAACTCAGTTTTGTGTATTCCACCGACATAACATACCTTCTTACGAGATCAGCTTTCTTTCCAGTTACTTTTGCCCCGCGTTTCTTGAGTTCTTCTTTGAGTTCTCCTAGCTTCCATGTTGAGTACATTTTGATAAACAAGATGTTGGACGCTTCTATAACCAAAAAAAACAACACAATCTGTTTCTCAAATCACAACAAAGTTTGACATGGCCGGATCGCTACTAGCGCCATCTGCTATTCGTTTTGCGTGTGGATCCCCCATCACAATTATTATAGTTCACATAAGTAATAATATAACATTCCTTTTATTTACAATCTATGTGTCTTATTCTTACAAACTTATAAGTTTATTATCTTAATAAATATAAGTAATAATTTATAAAATATAATTTTTATTATTTCACACATTATCATGATCGGTCCATTCTCTCTGCCATAATCTCAATTTATCTTTAGCTACTGCAGTTATCGCTCTTAATCTACCTGTTCCCCGTATGGCATAGATATATTTTGGAAGAAGAGCAGTTATTTCATAAGGACTTATGGTCATACTTGGGACTAAGCTTTTCATGTCGTCTAATCTTGTCTTACATATTATTAAGTATATTATACTACATTGCCTACTTCAAATACCTTTGTATCCCATTTCACTGAATCGAATCTAGTTTTGTAGCAATTATTGATGGTATTCCCTGGTATTACCGATAGTTGTCTACCCATACGCCATCTAGTTACTAAAATGGAAACTGTTTGACAATCAAATTAAAAAGTTATGAAAATCTCTCATTACCTAACGTAAAGTAAAACATCAACAGCTTGTTTTGGATCCGTTAGACGTCAACAGTATATTATAGGCCTTATAAAATGCAGCTGTAGTTGCGGTAAGTAGCTAGTTTATAATATGAGATCCGTGGGTAATTTTTTCATATTCCTCGTTACTGGTAACACTTTTTTTTTCTTCCTGTCCCTTTCAGTGGACAGTGACACGCTGACTAGAGTTCTACCGGTCCTTATTCTTTGGTTCTCCGATTGAAACAAAGAAATCTACGCTGCGAAAAGAACATGGAAAAGAACGTCCGCCGTCTTTGTAAATTGTAATCAGGCCTTGTACCATGAAACTGTTTTGAGACTCAAGTAATCGGACGAGAATGCCGCGTCCTACTCTAACAAACGTGAAATGACGTTGTTAGAGCAGGACGCGGCATTCTCGTCCTATTGTTTGAGTCTCAAAACAATTTCGTAATAAGATATAGTCCTACTGTAGTCTGTACCATGGGTGATGAGCGTAAAAGGGTTCAATGGCCTAGATTACACGGTCAATATTATCACGATTCTAGTATCACGGGATTCACAAATAGTACTGCGATACTGCGATTCGGCCTATTACGCCATCAATATTATCACGGAATCGTGATAATATTGATGCGTGTAATCTGCGCCATTCACTATCCTGCATTGCAGTCCTGTTGCAACTTCCGCCGCCGTGTAGGCCTGCAACACCATGCCTCCTGCATACCGGCGGACTGCACGACGGCTAAAAGGCGTCCTTAAAGGGCCCCCGAGACGATCAATCGTAGACGTAAATTTTGGTTTGACTCAAACCATTTTGATCGTTTACAAAGCTAGTTTGAACGGTTTGTCAAACATTTACGTGTTTGAAGCTCGTTTGATGAAATTTCATATTTTTGTTGTGTTTGACGCGCCGTTTGATCGTGTTCCGATGCGTTTGAACAAACTTCATACCATTATTTGGA
This sequence comes from Lysandra bellargus, assembly GCA_905333045.1. NCBI lineage: Eukaryota > Metazoa > Arthropoda > Insecta > Lepidoptera > Lycaenidae > Lysandra > Lysandra bellargus. Next base: position 439,767 of record HG995357.1, read on the forward strand.
GTAGGTACATTATTTTTAACCGACTAAAAAAGAGGAGGTTATCAATTCGATGCGTATGTATGTAATATTTCCAGAACTGCCCAGTTTTCGTATATAATGTTAGTCTATATCAGCATCTGAACAAATGTGCAAAATTTCAAAAGTGTATGTATGTTTTATATGTTTGTGTTCACATATGTCCGGAACTACAAGTCCGATTTAAATATTTTTTGTTGTACTATAATAGGTATTGTTTAACTTGGGAGACTTCTGCAAGTTTCATCAAAATAGGTTTAGTAGTTTTTGAGATAGGGAATTTAATTCTCAATTTCGTAAGTACAATTTTTAAGTCGGTTTTATCTTTTAAAAAATAATATTTATTCGTCACAAGACCTGTACTCCACAGCGAGTATTGAACCAAACTGCGCAGTTCCGTTTGACAAACCGTTCAAACCGACATCAAACGGTTGCATCAAACACGTAAGGCTTGAATCAAACCGTTTGATCGTCTCGGGGGCCCTTTAAGCAGGATTTTTTCTCGCCATTTTACTTGACACTGGCAAAATGCAATAGTTTAAAGATCTACGTAGTAGGCCTAGGCAGTAGGCTGCTGGCGGGTAGCCGATCGCCTCAGAAAAAAAAGTTTTGTCTTGACGTCACGTCATTTTTGGAAGGCTATGTATGGTCGGAAGAAGCGGCTGATTTTGTTTTTCTAAATTAATTTTATAGTACTGTTAATATCTCGTTAGTGATATATACAGTTAAGCGTGCAACCGTAGAATTATCATCAAAGATGTCCTATTCCAACAGTAAGTGCTCCGTTTCGAGTATTTTGTTTCCATAGCGCGTTCATTTTGTAATTATGGAACATGTCCCACAGAGTACACATTTGCGGCCCTGCCGAGGACACAGCGGGGAACGCCGTTGGTTCTGGGCGGCGATCCAAAAGGGAAGACATTTTTGTACACCAACGGAAACTCTGTGATAATACGGGACATCGAGAATCCGGCCATCGCCGATGTGTACACGGAGCACTCCTGCCAAGTGAACGTCGCCAAGTACTCCCCGAGCGGCTTCTACATCGCGTCCGGCGGTAAGTCCGATAACACTTCTCGGAATTTGAATTTATAGGCGATCAACTCGCGTCCATCACGTCCACGACTCACGAGGGGCTCGAGTCTAACTTGTATTACTTACAGTGTAAACTCTGGTGGATTTCTGCCCAAATATGCGCCTCATATAACAATCCATCGAATTTGCATTAATATATTAAGTAAATTGTGTGAGTTAAATGATAGTGGATTTCTATATTGTTTTCCTTGTTAACAAAATATGAGTCTGTGGTGCACAATACACCGTCCAATGCCATTCCATTCAGATCAAGATGTCAGACTATGGATTTTCATACTCTGGGATCTTTAATAATGTAAAATAACTTAGATACACTACAACGTAAAATAGCTGTAAAAACTAGTAGCTGTGACAACATAGGTTATTCAAGTTAGAAATTTTTTTGGCAGCAGATCATAATAAAAAGTCCAGGTATATTTTTACAGAACCATAGGTACATAGAAGGATAATGTGGTAGGATAAGATAAGGTTAAAATAAACAATTTATTAAGAATCATATTGTATGACATGTAACTTGCATAGAGTCAGCTTACACCAAGAATAAGCATGGTGTCCAAAATTATTCAAATTTGGACTTTATTAACTAATCACAAAGGTACATGGTTATATTTTCAGATAATCTAATGTGTATTTTGAAATAATATTATGACCTAGTGTAGATTAGCAGTCTGTCCCAGACCTAACAACACTATTTTTATGTTTGAAATGCCAGATGTAATGCCTGGAAGTGACACACTCCCACAATATAACAAACATGATTATTCTGCCATATTTTGGTTGATGTCAATAATGGTAGATATTACAGAAATAGTAACAAAATGTTCAATTGTATTTACCTCTATACTTTATTAATAATAAAATAAATAATTAGGGGGGGGGGGGGGGGGGGGGTATTCTGTAGATGTCCTGTTCTGTCAAAAAAAAATAATATGGTCACGTTATGTACCTATAGATGAAACAAAATCTATACCCACAGTCCACACATATCATATATTATTATAATAAATTTTCTGTGTGTCTTTTCCCTCTAATTCACTTTTAATTAATCTGTAACAACAAAATGATAGATTTGCAACAAGTCAGTTTTTTAATTTACCCTACAACTAATAAGTACTAAAGAAAACAACTCACATACAACTTTGTTAGGTATTCGCTCCTGTCTGACACAATAGATTTTCAATTGTTATGCGACAGCCAGGTGCCATTTGGGGATTGATGGGTTACACACAGAAAAGTTATAGTACTTAATTACAAAGAAACACAATATGTCTATCAGCTTTACCAAGGTTGTTTCCTGAGATACTTAATCTGCGTGGATTAAGTGGGTACTAAATTAAGAATTAAAGCTGAATACAACATGTATAAGCCTTGTTGTGGAATTGTTATTTTATGACTCATTTACTTTTTTTTATAGCAGGCTAAATGTCGCCCGCAACTCTGTTGCGCCGAAATTCGCTTATCGCGCGGGAACTGTACATTTTTCGGGGATAAAAAGTATCCTATGTCCTTTCCCTGGACTCAAAGTATCTCCATGCCAAACAGAAAAATCGGTTCAGCAGATTAGGCGTGAAGAGGTAACAGAATACATGCAGAATACACATAGACAGACAGACGGACAGAAAGACACACTTTCTCATTTATAATATTAGTATAGATTCTACCATAGAAAGGAGAAGAATAAAATCGGCCAAGTGCGATTCGGACATGCGCACGCAGGGTTCCGTACCGTTAAGTATAGAGCAAAAATTGGCCAAAAATTTTGTGTTTTTAGTATGGGAGCCCCCCTTAAATTTTTATGTTATTTAAATATTATTATTAATCATTAAAGTACACATATATTTTAGGCCTTTGTGAAAATTTCAAGTGCCTACCTGTTGCTATTATTGATATCAAGCAAAAAAGGCCAAAAAAATCACGTTGTATTAGGATTGGGGGGGGCTTAAATATTAATAGCGGCAACAGATATACACAATCTGTGAAAATTTCAGATGTCTAGATATAGCGGATCTTGAGTTACAGCCTGGGGACAGACAGACAGACGGACGGACAGACAGACAGACGGGCCGCCCGTCACGGGCAGGTCTGTCGCATGTCTGCTCGTCAATTCCTAGGTACGGACACAGACATGCCCGCCGGCCTGTGCTCGCAGCATGCCCGCGAGATCGCATTTTTCCCGCGCGGGCACGGGCAAGTCTGTACATGAATGGTCGCGACGGGCGGCTCGTCGTCATTCGCGCCTTGGAGAGTACTTAAAATATTATTTTAAAACATATTATTGTAAACATACAAACACAAAACTTAGAAATGAAGGAACAAAAATAATTTTGACATTCGTTTATTTCCATTTACCGGTCGTATCCTTGTTTGTAGAAAGTTAAAAGCAAGGATTACATGAACAGCAATCTACGTAATGCCGCTAATACAGCGAACTTATTGAAAAATCCAAAGAAATCAATGCCGATGCTGATTAATCATTTGTTGCAAAGAAGATCGAGTCCATGAGTCCACGACCGAGCTGCAGCTCTCTATCTATTCGACTGACGTGCCTGTTCTGTGACCTGTGTGTGTTCAATAGGGGTAAGCGCAGTGTTGTCACATCGAATTTTCGAAAATCAGTAGATAGACGTCATGCCAAAAATTGGTAGAATTAGGTAGATGTTAGAACCAAAAGTTGGTAGATCTACCACCCTCATATCAGCAATTTTTTTAGAATAACAATGCTAGTTCATAGAGAGAGTTTTATTGATAGTGTTTATACATATTTTTATTGAATAACTAGATGTTCCACGCGGCTTCGCCCGCCTAATTTAAGAATGTCACGGAAACCGTACATTTTTCCGCAAAAATGAAACCTATGTGTCCTTTCACGTGGTCTATTCAGTGTGCATAGTGTGCCAAATAACATAAAAATATAGATTTTTATACTTGAAAATGCCTTTCTTATATAAAAAGGTCAAAATAGTTGAAATTCCCCCTCGGAGGGGCAAAATCAACTATTGATTATAAGCGGAGTTGTAGTGTAGATGAACGGCTAAATTTGAGCTCCTGAGGTTTGTCGTAAGGTCGATAATCTAAATTGAATCCTATCTTCTATGAAACAATGCTCACATTTGAAAAAAAACGCATAACAAATTTAAGCGGGGTAATTTCAACTGCTCGCTATACTGACTAGTGATGTGACTGATAAAAAAATAGTCGATAGATGTTTTCACACTTCTTTTTTATACCTACGACAGTAAAAAAAAACCGCGCATTTCCCGTGGCACTGCTGGCACTTAATAGCTGTGGTAGTACTACGGTAAATAAAATTTAACCATGGCACTACCAGTAGTTCCACCGGTAGTGCCACGGGAAATGCGCGAAAAAAATTCGAATTTTGTTTTAAAAATAATTTTAATGTGTCGGCATGAGTACAGGACAGAACGATCTCAGGACATCAGGATGGCAGGTTAAAAGGCCTTACGAAATATATTTGGTTGGATGGTTAGTGTACGAGATTACGAATGTTTGAATTCAATACACGACATAACGGCGGAACTGTGGGGAAGCATGAAACATTTTATTTCACATTAGTCTCCACAGCGCACCCACTGGAGTAAATATGAGAAATGAAAGTGGAAAGTGCAGAATTCAGGGTGATGAGCTAAATCGACGCGTATTTTTCCATGGGTTTATTTCGCATATTTTCCCCAGTGGGTGCAAACAGAGTGAAGACGAATGGGTGGGTTGGAATGGAAATCTAGTCCATAGTCAAATAAGAAAACTATGTGCAAAATAAAAAAAAAATACATATTTATTACTTAAAGAGCAACACCTTCAACAGACATGTTGAATTTTACTACTATATTCTTAACATAACATTGGCACAAAACTTCAGTCTTAGTTTTATAGTCTTTGGACGGAGTAATTGTAACTACAATCATACTATCAAACTAAGTAATTAAAATCAAAACTAAAAAATCAACAGTCTTCTGTTTAACTTAATTAAGTATATTCTTTAATATCAATATCGTTCGGAAACATATAATCAACGCCTTTCACATCAGGGTCGGGAAGATAATCAATTATCTCATGTTCTTCTATGATTGAGTGATCATTTTCGATAATACGAAAGACTTTTTTATTCTTGTTTAAGGAATGAAACCCTTGTACTACAATTTTGCCTTCACTCACACTTTCTATCTGGCACACATACTTAAAGGTCTTTTTGCCCTTCGATGACGAGAATTTTGCTAAAATAAATTTTCCTTCTTTTGGTTTTTGTTTTGACCAACATTGTACTGGGATTATTTTAGATGTACTAGCTTCAATTAACTCCACATCAGCAACATTTTCCTCATAATCTAATTCCATCATGCGGTTGTAAAATGTTTCCAAGTTATCTACCGATTCAGTCTCACTCAAAGATACGTATGAACAAGGAGAATCACTATCTGATACGTATTTCTGGCACTTGCGGATATTCCTCTTACCAGACTTTTTAATATACTTTGACTTTGGATCCAACCCGCCTGATTCTCTCTCCTGTTTTTTAGGTTTTCTGGGTTTTTTGCTCTTTGAGATGGCCTGTTTTTCAAGCAATTTTTGTTTTTTTTTGGTTTTCTTTATCTTTTTTCTTCTTCTCCTTCTCTTTTTTTTTATTTTCTTTAGCTTTTAGTATCATCTCCTTCTCTTCTTTTTCTTTTTTCATTCTATCTATTGTGTCTTTATATGTCAAAACTTCGGCGTTGCTGTTAGCAATACGCTTTTTCTTTGTTTTTGGAAGATCACTCTTTGATATAGTTTGAAGCAATAATTCCTCAAACGAAACACATGGCTCCTTAAGCTCGTTTGTCTTAGCTGCATTTTTCACTAACTTGCAATCTAAAATTTTCAGAGATGATAGTTTGTTCAAGTCAAATTTTTTGGATATTGGCAGTTTTGACGTGACAGTGATAGGTACGTTTTGCATCTTGATGTTACTCTGATACGCTTTTTTCTGGTGGGAGTTATTATTAGAAAAAAAAACTGGAACTTGGTTCGTCACAGATTTTTTCAACTATTTGCCCGTTTGTAAATTGCTTATTTATTTTGGTTAGTGCAATTGTGGTTAAACTTGGAACCGATGGTACGACAGGCATGACATTCTTTTTGAATTCTTGTGTTTCATTGCAATTGTAACAGGCATGCTTATCTTGCGCTGGTAAAGAGTCCGCTTGGATGGCATTCGACTGAGAATTTTCCAATTGTTGTGTCTCGTTGCAATCAGAGCCATGCTTATCTTGCGCTGGTAAAGAGTCCGCTTGGATGGCTTTCGACTGAGAATTTTCCAATTCTTGTGTCTCGTTGCAATCAGAGCCATGCTTATCTTGCGCTGGTAAAGAATCCGCTTGGATGGCGTTGGACTGAGAATTCTCCAATTCATGTGTTATGTTGCAACCACAGCCATGCACAACTTGCACTACTGGTATGGGGCTCTCTTGTATGGCATCGGCCTGAGAATTCTTCCATTTTTGCAATACCAAAGGGTCAAAAATCTCCTCCTTGATGGCATTTCGATTTAATGGTTGAATGCCAGTCTTACGAAATCCATTTTGTAAAATTAGAGGATCCAGTTCATCCCATATTTTGGTTAGAATTCGTGCAAATTCGGACTTTGGTAAGTTTGTACCAATATGAAGCCTCTGCCATTTGATTACTTCGTCTTCCCAGCGGTCTTTTAAGGGTTTCATGGCGCTGCAGTCTAGAGGCTGCAAAACATGTGAGGAGTGTGGTGGAAGTTTCAAAATTGTAACCCCTTCTGATTGCGCGTATTCGATGACATTTAAATCGACGTGCGTCGAATGACCGTCATATATCAGCAGCACCGGCCTCGCACTCACACACGCAGGAACAAACACCGATTTCATATATTTTTCAAATATGCTGGTTTGCATCCAGCCCTTTTCACTAACTGCATAGGCGGTATCAATCATTTCGTTTTTATACAACCACTCCGTCCAAAGGTGTTTCCCTTGGAAAATTATAAGTGGTGATACTTTTTTCCCGGAAGCATTTGCCGCCAGTAACACAGTTGTATTATTTCTTCCGGGACCACTAGTTGTCCGGGTACAGCGAAATCCTTGCTTGCCAATAACTTTACCTTTGACAGGGTCATTACATATGCTGGTTTCATCTAAGTTATAAATTTGTTGAGGCTTATCCTCTAACCCCAGGCATGCCAGCACTTCGCTCAATAAATTGAAATAACCATAAATAATATATGGGTCACATGCCATTCGTCTGGCGATTTCGACGGATTGTGGCTTTTTAATCGATAGGCTGTGTCTTTTTTGGAAGGCCTGCAGCCAATCCTTTCCTGGCATATCATTTTTAAACGGAGTGTTAATTCCATTTCTGCGCACAAATTGAGACACGAGAACTGCCACTTCTTTTCTGGTTAATGGGAAACCATGTTTTTCCATAATGTGTAAGCTATTTGCCATTCGTTTTTCTGTTTCTTCTGAAAAAACCGTTGGTCTCCCAATCTTGTCGCTCATATCAGTGTGGTATACTCTACTTATAATAGTGGATCTTGGTATACCGTATTTTTCTGCTGCTTGGTAGCTCGTCATGTTTTTATTGTTCACATCTTTCAGTGCTTGCTGCAGTTCTGCCTCAGTATAAGTCTTTTCAGTTTTCTTTTTATAGTGGCGAACCATCTGCAATAAATTATAAATATATTCAATAAAGTTGAACTACTATGTAATATTTCTTTTTGTTTCAGGAACTTCTAAAGAGTTATTTTTTCCCAAATATCTTTAATATTCACAATATAAGAGATTGTTTATATCGATTAATTATCGACATATGCACATCACTACTGTTTAGTAATCTTCATATAAAATGTAGAGGGGCAATTTCAACTGCCAAATAGTTGACATTTGCCGACAAAACAATTTCAGTGGGGTTACTTAAACTATTGCCAAAACACTGTTTAAACACAAAGTAAAACAGAAAAATTCAACCTAGTCATATGAAGTGGGTTATAAACAATATAACTTACCTTTAAAAACCTTGGAAATCCACATTGAAATCACTTTTTTAATATAAAATTTAAGCTGTCACTCTGCACGTGCACGCATGGAATTTTGTCGAAAACAAAATGGCCGTGTCGGTCAAACAGTATTAGGTCTATCAGCGCCATCTACGGTGAAATTAAGAAAAGCACATTGCGCTTCCCGAATATAGATGGCATTTTTATCAGTTACGTTAAAAACGGAAGTTATGTTGATTAGTTGAAATTTCCCGCAGTCGAGATTGCCCCGCCTGACCTTAGTATGATTTTTAAATGTTCAGCACTCGGCTCTTCGTTCTTTGAAATGAACCTCTTCGTATGAAGCAAACCTTCCAATCACCAATGTGTCAGTGCTGACTGCTGAGTGAGTTTCTCTGACAAGTCTTTAAATTGTTGAGGAGAACAGTCTCTCAACATTTGCACTGCTATGTGGAAGTGCAAGTACTTGTCTCACAAAGCAGGGGAAATATTGGGGACTGGTCTCTTTTTTTTTATTGTTGCAACATGTTTCCAAAAGACTTCGGGCTCAAGATCAGTCTTTTAAATTTTTTGTTACCACTCTTGTAACGTTTCGGACCGTTCACAGACTAATCTGCGTTTCGAAAGTGAGTGAACGGCTCAGAACAGCTGCAGCTCGTTAATTGCTGAAGGAAGTGTTGTACCAAGATGACTCAATGTACCAAAATGCTATCCGAGTAGCCTGTAACGTTTATTATTTCAAGTACGTGAACAATGATATTATGTTGAAAAATAGGTAGATTTGATACCGAAGTTGGTAGATTGGTAGAAGGGAGGTGAAATAGGTAGATTTACCATAAAGTTGGTAGATGTGACAACTCTGGGTAAGCGGCAGACTTGTGCCAGACCGGGCGGCCCGCGGGCAGCCCGGTAGTGAATTCCACGCTTAAGGTGACGCCGCGTTAAAGTAAGAAACCGTGTTGGATATGTTTTAGATTGCTTGTTTTCTATGAGAGCCCGGGCCGGCCTCTCATAGAAAACAAGCAATGGAACAGCAAAAAATGGAAAGGGCGTAAGCGATAAAATGGTTTTTGTGGCGTAATTTAAAAACCATAAATACATTTCATATGAGCTATGCACATATTAAAGTGTATGCTTCAACTAATTTATGTACAAATTTTGGAACCTTAAATCACTCTCCTCTGTTGGAAAAATAGGAATCCCTTTTTTTACAGAGGTCTTTTCGATTGGTAATTCTGTGTTATAAAAGTTGTCCAATCGTGTTATGCTATGGGCAATTCAAAGATAAAGACATGATGAATACTGACAATGAACTTTAGTTTCTTAGCTTTAGTCATTGCTGAGAAAAATCGGCATCGCTACAGCCAAATAATCAAGGCGTCGCCTTAAGGGCGGGAAGACCAAAGAAAGAAAAGTATTCGCAGCGACGAAGCTTCGCTTGAAACAATCCGATCGGGCCGAGGTGCGGGGCAACTTACTGCGGGGGGAACTCGTGAATGCACCGCCCGAGCGCACCACAGTATACAAAAAATGAGCCGTAGTCTAATTAGCTATTTCATTTTATTTAGAATTTTGTTTCTTTTATTCATTTACTCCTTTATAGTGATGTTAATGAGTACCTCTATAAATCATATTATAATATCATGGCTGCATGCATAAAATTTAACAGTTGAATTGGTTTATCCAATATTGTACTGATTTCGCTGATGTAATTATTTTGTTTTTTTTTTTAGTTTATTTCATCTCAATACTTACATCTTGTATATAAAATTCTCCGAAACGGCTTTACTGATTTTTACCAAATTTTATATTATGCATATTCAGGTCTGAGAATCGGTTACTGACTACTTTTTATATAGATAAGTGCATTTGTTGAATAAATAATAGTAAATTATTACAACTCGAAACAGACGGCGACCATTGTTTTGTGACGGGATAGCGATGGAAGTTGCCATTTTATTTTGTTGAAGTGACTAAATAAGTATGTCACATACTTATTTAGTCACTTCAACAAAATAAAATGTTATTTTATTGAAGTGTCAACTAAATAAGTATGGCACTAAATAGTGCTAAACTAGTCCTTTCGCGCACTGATACCTAGTTAACAATAATAAATCGATGGTCCCGTTTTTTCAGTTCCGATACTTTACCTAAAGTATCGAAACTGAAAAAACGCTACCGTACTTTATAGGAGAGCGATTTAAAGTTTTTTTTTTTGCATAATTTTGCAACGGGTGATGAAGTATTTATAAAAACCACCCAAGTGCGTGTCGGACCACGCGCAATATAGGCTTAAATACTTAGTGGTACCGCTAGTTTTTGATAATTTTTATATTTTTGTATAGTCAATGAATGTACATGTATAACGTGTTTTACACTACTACAACATGATCATCATCTCAGTTATGTTCCAAAGAATTTGTCAAACTGAAAGTCCCTTTATACTTCACCGAATACTCTTTTTTTTTTGTTGATCACCTATAACTCAATTATTATGAATTATTCTTAGCCGTGATAGTTTTCTATTTAAATTCAGCATATTTTCTACTTCCTTGAATTTTTTTACATTTTCAGAAGCAACCGTTTAGCTGGTAGAAGGGTGGAGACTCTTAACGATTTTTCCACTTTAAAACTTCATATTTCACAAATCGATCCCTAAATTCAAAAAATGAGCTATGAATACCTACTCATATTATTTGCAAAACCTATCCCACAGCATGTACATTCTTTTAAAGCTAAATCGAAAACGGTTAAGCTAAACACAGAAAATTTTTGAAAGTTAAATTTAGCACATAAAGTTTTTGAAAGTCAAATGTAACCCATGTACATTGTTCTTCATCTCGCTTGCTAGTGTCCGTTTCTGTAGTTGTCTATTATAAGCCAGTATTTGCTCTTCTGTCGAAAACATATTATGTTAAGAATAACTATGACACTTATCACAGATATCCTACTTAGGAATAAGAAATCCAATGTTCATGCCAACATTAATGATGTCTCTGTACTGACGAAGGGCTTGCTTTGAAAGCTGGCCCATTCTTTGTGTAGAGAAAACATCCTGTTCATATTAATACGCGAGAGAAAACTTTATATCCCTTTTGACGAAAAATGGGAAAACGTAACTTAGGTGAATGAAATTTTGCACATTTATACCTAGTTTATATGGTGAAGGAGTGCATCGAGCTAATATTATTTTGAAAGTATCCTTATATCATACATTTTTTAACAAATAAAACATCACACACACTACAACATACCTACACAGAAAGAAAGATGACAGATTTATGAGTGACAAACCTATATATATACGAATTACACTTTTTATTTATGGTTGTTAAAAAATAAGTGTTCCTGAACATTCACTTGATAGCATTAGTATTTTTTTTGTCATGCGGCTTCAAAATTGGATATTCAAGTCGATTTTTTTTTCAATTAAATTTCTTAATATTTGTATACCATTCGAAGCAATTAAAAGCAACTTTTGTTATGAAACCACTTTCATAAACGCAATATTTAAAATACCTATCGAACAAAGTTCTCTTCCAATGCGTACAAACTACGAAAGAGTGACGTCATAATTTCGTTGCACCTTGTATTGAGCGTTTCGGGCAGGTCTATTTTATGAGATGTTTGAATTGTCATATCTTGGTGAATTTTTAAGCTATCAGAGTCATTCTTTCAGCGATGTTTATATTTTTCAAGGACCTTTCAATTCCCAATAAGAAAGAAAAGTCATCATGCCTATTCTTATAATAATAATAAACATTCAACAAATATTCATACCACACTACACTTAAATACACATATTACACAGACAGATACAAGGTACAAAAAAAAATACAAGGAGTAAAAAAATGACAAGTAAAAAATAACAAGAACGAGACTTTTCGAAATTGATGGACTATGTGCTACATTTGACTTTCGAAAATTTTTTAATTGTCGACATGGAGGTTTATTTTATTATAAACGAAAACCGTCTGTGTTTAATTTTACTGTTTTCGATTTAGAATGTCATTTAAAATTAAACATAGATTCAGTATATCGCGCTTCCCTTGGGAAAATGATGATTTTCTAGACCAAAAAAAGCCTATTTTATTCTCTGCCCTTTTAAATAAGTCTATGACAAAAATCAAGTCGATTGGTTACTTCGTTAGGGTGTGAGAGAATGACAAATACATACAATATTTTAATATCGTTAAAAATAGATTACATTTCATACAAAAATATTTTTTCATTAAAAATCCAGGTTTATTAATCACTAGATGACGACCGTAACTTCTTTTCTTACAAAATTATTTATTACATAGGAACCGTACATTTTTACGTGAAAAAAGTATCCTATATCCTTTCCCGGCACTAAAAGTATCTCCATAACAAATTTCAGCAAAATAGGTTCAGTGGTTTGGGCGTGAAGAGAAAACAGACAGATATAATATATTATACTTTTGCATATTACATAATCTTTTTAATATTATAATTCTGCAGTTTGTTTATTTGTTTGAACGCGCTAATCTCAGGAACTACGATTTGAAAAATTATTTTACTGTTGGATAGCCCAATTATCGAGGAAGGTTATACGTGGGAGAGCCATGCTTTGGCACGAATGGGCCTGCTCGACCGGAGAAATACCACGTTCTCACAGAAAACCGGCGTGAAACAGCGCTTGCGCTGTATTTCGCCGAGTAAGTGAGTTTACCGGAGGCCCAATCCCTTACCCTATTCCCTTCCTTCCCTATTCCATTCCCTTCCCTTCCCATCCCTACCCTCCCCTATTACCCTATTCCCTCTTAAAAGACCGGCAACGCACCTGCAGCTCTTCTGATGCTGCGAGTGTCCATGGGCGACGGAAGTTGCTTTCCATCAGGTGACCCGTTTGCTCGTTTGCCCCCTTATTTCATAAAAAAAGTCGGGTTTTCCTTCCTGACGCTATAACTCCAGAACGCACGAACCGATTTCCACGGTTTTGTATTCGTTAGAAAGGTTTCGTGAGGTTTATAGAAAAAAAAATTAAAAAACTTTAAGAGAAAAGCAGGAAAACAGGAAAAACAGGAAAAACAACGTTTGCCGGGACAGCTAGTAGGCTATATTTTATCACGCTTAGACTAATAGAAGCGAAGAAATGGAGGAAAATGTGGAAAAAACGGGGCAAAATTATATGAAAGAGCTTATTTGAACTTTCTTTCAGTGTTAGATAGCCCAGTTATCGATGAAGGCTATAGGCTATATTTTATCACGCCAAGACTAGTAGGAGCATATAAATGAGAGGAAAATGTGGAAAAAACAGGGGAAATTATATGAAAGGGCTTATTTGAACTTTCTTTCAGTGTTAAATAGCCCAGTTATCGAGGAAGGCTGTATATTATATAATAAATAGAGGAAAATGTGGAAAAAACGGCGGAAATTATTAGAAAAGGGCTTATCTCACGAACTACTAAAGCATTTTCTCTCTTATTTGGATCAGATAAGAAGTAGACCACGTGAAATGTCATAGGGTTTTTTGTGAACTATATTTTCTGTGAAATACCTAATTCACGCGCGGAACGTCTAGTTATTTGTAATACCACGTATAAAATCGAAACGGTCATTTTCGACAGAAATTATATACTTATGAAAAAACAACGTACATAATCGAAACGGGTACGTTAGATACTATTGAAAAACGAAAACACACCCTAAACAATCAAATCTGCCCGTTTTGATAATTTACACGGTAAACATTTTTATTGAGTTCTACCGTACAAAGATAAAGTAAAATCAAATTAGTGTCATTTGATAATGACAAAATGTACAGTCGCGATAGTGCTAGTTTCGTTCTATTTTTACGCTCACCGATACAGCGTCATCTCACGTACTTTGAATTTCTTTATTATACGACGCATAGACTATTACGTTTAAATAATATTATACATCTCTAAGTATAGGAAATTTTCCAAAATTTTTGAAGCTGTATTAAAAAATATCCTTTAAAAAAAGCTCAAAACAGAGGAGCGCACGAAGGATTCCGTACCGTAGCAAAAATAAGCCAAAAAATGAGTTTTTTATATGGGAGCCCCCCTTAAATTTGAATTTTATTGAAATATCATTAAGGTGCATTGGGGTAATGTCGTATACTTTTTGGAAGAGTGAGGCTATTGTGTCATTGTTTCAACTTTAGAAGACGAATTATATATATTTTTAACTATAACTCTAACATTTCAGTTATAATAAACATATTTCCATGTGAATTGTATCTTTTTTAGTTCAAAAGTATTTACGGATTCTGGTATAACTACCCCTTTAAAATATAAACTCTATTTTTACTTTTCATGGGTAATTTCGAAAACTCAAGGGGTAATTTCGAATAACAGCGAAACACGACCTAATGTAAAAATACATTTAAGGCACACATTTATTTTTATTCTATTTTACCCCATACAAAAACATTGTGTATACGAGCCATAGAAGACACCAAACTAAGTTTTAGACTGAAAAATTTTCGAAATTACCCCATCGGGGACGTAGATGTCCTCAACATTTGGAGCAAAGAAGTAAATAGATAAGAACAATAAAAAAGCCAACACTAGATAATATTATTGTATTTATTTAAATTTAATACCCAGCAAAACTATAACTAACGAAATAAAATAGGAACACATTTTTTGTTAAAAATAAAAATAATTTTTACCCAGTCTCGTAAATAGCTAAATCAAAATTAAAAGTAAATTTTAAAAAAGGAAGTAGTTTTCAATTGCAGAGGAAAGGCGCGCCTTAGCTCTGCATTTAAAAACCACGTCAGCAATCAAATAATAAAAGTGGCTTCTTCACTTAAACCATTTTTATATAGTCGTACAGGTTCCCTAGAACAATTTTTTTTATTACAATCAAGCTAATTTTTCGTGAGTAGCTTCATTTTGATAAGACGAACAACAATTTCCTCTGCGTAAATTCTTGAAAGTGGTAGCTAACAGAGATAGAACTATTAACCTATCAATATACAAAAATCTGCTAGTTAGGGTTGTGTTTTAGGGTTCCGTAGTCAACCAAGTTTTGTTGATTAATGAACTAAAACGACTAAAACGGAACCCTAACGAGCTGATTTTTTGTACTTATATTGATAGGTTAATACACAGTTATAAAATTCAAGAGTAACCTTGTCCTACAAAATATAGAACAATCCATATTTTAGGACCATCAAATAGAAATATTAAAATTTAAATCCTTTCTATCTCTGTTAGCTACCACTTTCGAGAATTTACGCAAAGGAAATTGTTGTTCGTCTTATCAAAATGAAGCTACTTACGAAACATTTGCTGGATAGTAATAAAAAAAATGTTTTTGGGAATCCGGATTATACTTTAAAACTGTTTTTATTTTTATTTTAACAACAATAAAAATTGATTCTACACGTCTATTCAAAAATACGTTTTAAACCTCTCAATGTCGAAAATCGACATGATTTGTACGAGTCGAGTCAAGTTTGGACCCTGTATTTTCATTCGTTTATGTTTGTTGGTAAAGGCAGGTAAATATTTTATATGTTGCGCACCCCTGCAAAAGACTATGAAAAAATTATTGGGGAAATTTCGTTAGCAAATTAACCCCACTGGGGTTATTTTGAATGTTTGTTAAAAATCATAGCTAGACCAACATTACTTATTCTTAAGAAAGCAAAAAACGTCAAAGCTTCTTTAAAACAAACAAATTATTACGTAACTTACCTAATTTCTGTGTAAAACAAAACGGGGTAATTTCGATAATCCCAAAAAATCATAAAATTGCACTTGGCGCGAAAAAATGAACTTAGCGCACACGCACTCCCGGCTGACGGCTCGAGGGAAGGGAATCGGGGGAGGTGATTAAATTGGCGTCTCGGTAAATGTGGCCAGAGCTCAAAATTACTTTCTGTTTGGTAATTATTTGCCATTTTCGAAATATCCCCATTTTTTTTTTCTTCCGAAGTTACCCCAATGCACCTTATTTATTATTAAAGTACACGTAAGTGTCTCTCTCTAGTATCTAAGGATTTTGTAAAAATTTCAAGTGCCTACCTGTTGCCATTATTAATATATCGAGCAAAAAATACCAAAAAATCACATTTGTTGTAAGTATGGGTTATGTTATTTTTAGTATTTGTATTATAGCTAATAGCGGCAACAGATATACACAATCTGTAAAAAATTTAGAAGTCTACAGAATACAGACCGTCATACAGACAGACATACAGGCAGACGAAGTCTTACTAATAGGGTCCCGTTTTTAACCTTTGGGTACGGGACCATAACAAGTATCTAGCCGATTTCAAATTGTTCGTAATAATAATTGAGATCCCCACAGAATCTATGCACTAATATCTATTATCTCATAATGAACCGACTTTGAGGAAACTTGCCGTATTTAAATACCTAAGTTGAACAATATCTTGAACAAAATAGGAATTACAGTTCCGTAGGTATGCGAACACAATCATAAAAAAATGTACATACATACATACACCAACCCACACGTTGAAAAACACTGCCCTAAATTGAGCTAGTGCAATGAAAGGAATTACTTACAAGTCTAAGTAAGAGTGAGTAATTCAGGAGATAAAACATAAAAATTAAAAACATACATACATGCACTTCCCAGATACGGCACATTTGTTCAGACTTTGATATTACATGGAAATATTACATTGATACAGGTCGAATAACCACCTTTTTTTTAAAGTTGGTTAAAAATAACCATGTCATTATAAAAGTAATTAGACAGTCAAAGAAAATGTTGCAGGTGGGCATTGGGCATGCCTCCGCATATGTACGTACTGCGAGTCTATAAAATATACAAAATAAAAATACGTTGGAGTTATCTACAAATAATTACAATACTGTATGATAGACGATAGTATTTACGGTTGTTGTTGCGCTAATTCTAAGGTACTTCTATCGAGCCTATTTTGGACTTGGTTTGCGTCACTTGTTAGCAATGATCAACCACTTGCATAATATGTTAAAATTATTTCTCAAATTGTAAAAATATGTATTCAAAATGTTGCAAGAAAAAGTTGTACGGTCCGTCGTCAAAGAGCGCCAGAGCGCGACTGAGCGCACGAGCCGAGCCTTTGCGCCTGCAATTTTATAGTTTTTTGATCGTCGTTATTTTATACATAATTCAATCGAGTCGAAAAATCGAGAGTCCCTAGATATATTCTGTGTCTTTCATTCAGTACAAAAATTATCTGAAAATTCCAAATAATTTGGACATAGTAAGGAAATTTCGTTAAAAGAAGAGGTAACTTTGGGATTTTTTTCTATCGAGTGAAGTTCATGATATTGTGTAATGGAATATACATTCCACTGTGTTAGATCCTTAACTAACACATATATTTTTTTCAGAATTTAAATTACTATATTTCTGTCTCCTGTCACTTTTAAATCTTGAATATCGTCCGTTTCTGGGAATACACGGCCTTAAGGGTATTGCATAATTATAATATTTTGATATCGTGTTATTGTGTGATTCGGATTTAGCGGTGATAATCTCTGGAGTTGGCGCGCGGCCAACTGGAGCGAGACATAATTATTGTTGTATAGCTATTGGTATTAACTAGCTGTAACTCGCGGTTGTCTTGATGTGGCGGAGGCCGGAGCCGACCGTGACGGGGTGACGCGTCGCCACCTCTAAACAAACTCCTACAGGCTTAGCATTAGAGTTGCCGCGAATAGTCGCTTATCGCTATCATTGGGTATGTTTTGGCATTATTCGACATGTTTTGTTATTCGTCTAATACCGAATAATAGGTAATGTCTATTATTCGACATTCGGCGAATAGTTCTCTAACATAAACTTTTAATGAAAAAAACTACAAGCATAATCAATTTATTTTTTCTTAAAAAACAAAACATAAGTTTAAGGCCATCCACCGAACAAACGACCTTGACCTGTGGGCTGTGAGTTGTGACCATACATTTCGCACGCTGAGAACGAAAGTGACTCAACTCGAAATTGGCAATTTTTGGGAAAAGACGAAAATGTGTCTGTGGGACTAAGCATTTTCTGTTCATTTTACGATTACACTAAAACATGATTACGAAAGTTATAAATTTCTTTTGCATTATATTGTTTGACTTAATAGCTTTAGATATACAAAATATTTTTTGCCAAATAATATTATTTTCCTATATAAAATAGCGCTTGAAAAAAAACTCGGAAAAATAGGTCACTTTAGTATTAGAAGTTTCTTTATGTCTACTGACCTTTTTAGGTAAATGTCTGTTCATTTATAATATTGCTTAAGAAAAAAAGGTTATTTCTAAAAATCAGTCAGTTTCCCTCTTATGATTTTGTATATTTTCTCAAAAGAGCCGAATAAGACAGTGAAGTAAAGTTAAATGGCATTTATTAAATCACTTCTTAGACAAAATAGGAACCTGTAATCATCACACTAAACAAAATAATATCAAAATCGTATCAAAAATTGGTAGGAAACAAGGCTAAACAAATGACAACATTAACCAAACCATGCTTTCACTGGTTTCGATAGTAATTCCTAAATATAACATAGGTAACATCTATCACGATAATATTTCTGTAACAACAATAAAGTATTTATCGAATTCAACAATATGCCGTTATTAGCACTAACTTATCAGTCTAACATAGTACTTAGTACAGTTTTGTAATTACAATTCGGTTGTATTACCAAATCAAATAATTTTAATTAAACTCTGCTTAATACACTAACTCAGATAAACAAAACAATAAGTACCTACCAACTGTTTTCACTGGTTTAGATAAGTAATTCTTAAATTAATTGTATTATTAGCACTAACTTATCAGTTTAAACAGTCTTGTAGTCATAGTCATCAAATCATTTTAATTACACTCTGCTTAATACACTAATTCAGACTTTGCTTTTTGAGTATGACATAGTAATACCACTTTAAATTTTATATTTTAATATTACTCCTAATAATAAGCACTTAATACTCGTATGTATCCATGTTATTTATTATTATTTTTAAGTTTAGTTACTCACAAAGTATTATAAAAACTGGCGTAAATAGTAGGTATTAAATTTTTTCTGACCAAATCTTTGAGATCTTTTCTTTTAATTTCTTTTAACTCAAGTGCATGCTCATATAGCTGTTCAAGTACAATTTCTTTGAAACCGATCATTTTTTTACGTTTATTCCTCATGTCAATTTGAGAAAAAATCTCATCGGAGTATGATGTTTTGTAATAAAAGTGAAACATCTCCGCCTTATCAAATTTAAGTACTTTAAGATCATTCCACAAAACTGTTTCTTTATGGAGGTTTTCCTTAAAGTTGTATCCCCACTGC
Organism: Lysandra bellargus; assembly: GCA_905333045.1. NCBI lineage: Eukaryota > Metazoa > Arthropoda > Insecta > Lepidoptera > Lycaenidae > Lysandra > Lysandra bellargus. Next base: position 459,191 of record HG995357.1, read on the forward strand.
TCCTGAAGTAGTTTGAGATTTAAGAAGAATTCATAATTAACTTCTTTGACTATGAAAGGTTGTCCAGACTTCCGAGCGCTTTTGATCAAGGTAGCAAATTGAACTGGTATGTATATAGGCCCTGCTTTTTCGTTCTTCTTGATTTCTTTTTCAATCAAACTATGCACATTATCTGCTTCATTTTGGGTGTGCCCTTTTATTAGATACTTATGGGTTATACTTTCGATATTACCAAAATGAGCGACAGCGTATGAATATAAACTAGCTATAACTTTATTTTTGTTCTGGCCAGTGCAGTTGTCAGAATAAAAAGTTACATGTAACTTTTTATCTACGTTTTTTGCGCTAAGAGTTCGTAAGTAATCAAAAATACATGAGCCTATTTCATTGGCTCCCCTTTGTCCCTGGGTCTCGTCCCAAAAATAACAGTAAACGTCTCCGTAAGACTTTTTATCCTCTTCCCCATTTTTTAATTCTGTTATTGTGAAATCAAGACAGTTTATTTTTGAAGAATAGTAAAAATAACTTGGACTGGGACATAACATGACGGACTGTAAATCATAAATTGCGCAAATGTGGGTCTCGTCAATGTTTCGTCGGTCTGTCCGTTTTTCTTGGCGACAAAGCTCTTTTTCTTGGAGGTGTTTATCATAGTTCGGCTTGAGCAGTGTTTTGTTACTTTCGGGAGCAAGTTCGTACGCAACACACGTTTCACACCTGTTTTTTTTCGGCTGAAAAAAACTTATATTGAAGTCTTTGTTAAAAGTGTTCAAGTATAACCAATAGTCGCACTGTGGCAGACTTTTTTCTTTTTGATCATTGTTAAAATCAGTCCAGAAGTCCCTTATAGTTTTGCTGTCAGATATATACTCCCTACTTGAAGTAGCTCTTAAATAGTGAGATTCTACCCTCGGTATGGACTCTATGTGTTTCCTGATGCTTTGGAGCAATTCAGGGTCTACCCTCTTTTTGTTGTCATGCTTTCCTCTACCCTCAGGCTCTACGATACCATGGCTATTGGTTTTACTCTTAACGGTTCTCAACTGTCTGTCCGTTATGTCCAAAGTGTTTATGAAAAACAATTTGCAAACACGGATCTTTTTGCCATTTACTGTAAAATAAAAGGCGTTGTTTGGAAGGCGGGGGTTTTGAGCATTTGAATACCTGTACCTAGGTTGCACTTCTATCATGCAAGATCTAATAAAAGCACGCTGTAGTTCCAAATTTGACAATCCCCAATAGGCTTTAAACAGATTAGACCTCTCATCCTCTTGTATGTTATCAAAACATTTAAGTCTACACTTGCATGTTCCTCGTACATGTTCCTTTCACATGCTTAGCTGGAATGATTTTTTTTGATTTGGACAAAGACCTGTAACTTTTTCCGGAGTTTCGTAATATTTTTGTCTGATTCTGTTTCCAGTTACCAGGGTTCCTTTTACGCTTCCTACTTTTTGAGGGTTGCGGTTGACCCGAAGAATCAGAAGATGAAGAGCTAGTACTGGAAACATGTCTACTTCTTTGATTAGAATTTACAGCACGGTATGTTGGATCAGAGTCACTTAGATCCACATCACTTTCATATGGGTGTATTGGTGATTGAGCGTATAAACGTGGGTTACCTGTTTGAGGTCTTAAATTGCTGGTACTAGGACCAGGAATAGTTGTATTTTTAAATTCACTTGTAACTGAAGTACTTGAAGATGATGAAGTACTGCTACTACTTGAGGATGAAGAACTGCTCGTACTGGAACTTCTTGAACGTGGTCGGACAGCATCTGTAGTTTCCGAAGTTTTGTCAGTAATGTCTGGTTCTGTATTTATTTCTTGACAAGCTCTTTCAGGCTCCTGAAACATGAATAATTTAACATTTTATCATAAGATAGAAAAGTATATTAGCGATATTAGCAAGTTAGATCTAATACAGAATCAGGCCATGAGATTGATAGGTGGATTTGTTAAAAGTACTCCTATACATGTTATGGAATCGGAACTGTGTCTTCCTCCGTTATTTTTAAGAAGAAGGTTTTTAGCGGGTAAATTTTATTTGAAATCTAAATCTATTAGAGATGGTGAAACCATCTCGAGTATTTCTAAGTTAGCAGGTCTTTGTTCTGGCCATTCGTACTGGCGAGGTAAAAAGATCCCGTTATTAGTTGAAATACACAGAGAAAATTGTGATACTAATGTATATTCTTCCTTAAAACCCGAGATGTTCTCACTATCGACCTGGATGATAAATATAGATATAAAGTCATGTATATGCTTAGGCATAGAAAAATTAGACAGACCCAAGCGTGCCCTCAATTGCTTGTTCATTTTAAGCAATACTGTAACATTTATAAATAAGAATTATAAAAATTACTATCAACTTTACACGGATGGCTCGAAGAGTAGTAACGGTGTAGGCGCGTCTTTTTACGATCCGCAGATTAACTTGAAGGCGTATTTTACCTTAAACAGAAAACATTCTATTATGTCAGCTGAATTGCATGCAATTTCCGAAAGTCTCTCGTATATTAAAACTTGTCCTTACAGTAATTATGTGATACTTTGTGATTCTAAAAGCGCTTTGCAACATCTAGCTCGGTGTTCCTCGTCCATACGAGGGCTACCCATAGCTTACGTTATAATTGACTCGCTTTTGGAATTACAAAGAATCAATGTGAATGTCAAATTTCAGTGGGTGCCTTCGCATATAGGTTTGACCGGGAACGAACAGGCAGATGAATTGGCGCAGCTGGGGGCACACTCGGGTATAGTAGTGCATCAACCGCCTTTCTTCACGGACTTATTGCCGGATCTAAAAAATAATTGCCACAGCCTATGGAAAACTCATTTTGATGAAAGATCGATGGAGAAGGGCATTTGGTACAGAACTCTGTGTAATGAGCCACCTAAGATCCCGTGGTTCATTTCTATAAAAGCAGATAGGATTAGGCTAACGACGCTCATGAGACTTCGCTCCGGGCACGTTCCACTCAATGCATTTGGATATATGATGAAAGTTTGCATGTCGCCAGATTGTAGTTTGTGTAAGAAGCGGGAAGATCTTTACCATGCTTTGGTGGAGTGTGCCCGGGTGGAGTCAGAGAGGCGCAGGTTTGAGGCTGATGCGGGGGTGGCGCTGACACAGCTCGGTTGTGTGAGCGCCATTCTCGCTCAGCCGAAAGATCCTGTTTGCTGGGAGCTAGTAAATTTGTATTTAAATTTTATTAAGTGTAGAGCTAATTAGTATCTGTTTGCAAATTGTTAGTAATGAAGTTTATAATTTGGATGTAATTTATGAGGCTGGCATTGTCGGTTTCGACACAAGCCTAATAAATAAGAAAAAAAAAAAAAAAAAAAAAGATAGAAAAGTTGATGTTAATGACCCATGTCTTACATTGAAATTAATAACTTACATTTAAAGGATTCGATTTTTTGCTTGGGTTTTGTATTATCTGATGTTCTTGGCCCAGACGTGGAGATGTATTTTCGATGATTGAAGGACAAGATGGTATGTTTTCTTTGTCGATTTCCAAAGCCTCTTTAAGATTCTGCAAGCAAGTATAATATTAAATTCTTTTACTAACAATAAACATAACTACTGACAAAAAACGAAGCATAAGTAAATAGTATCCCAAATTACCTCATTTTGCTGTCTATCCTCCACCATTTGAAGAATTAAAGCGCTTCTTTTCATTTTTAGCTTTTGGGATAGCTGACTCAGTAGAAAACATTAAACACTGAAAAAAGTAATGAATTGCACTATTACTGGATGTGCCTATTGAAAAACAAACTTGAAAATATTAAACAGACTTTCTTTTGAATAGCACAAAATATTTAAGAGTATACTTATAACTAAACAGACCTGTTTCAAAATGGGACCATCACTTAGACTAATTTCTTAATACATAGGTGACCAAATTTGACATATGCCACTGGAATTGCTAATACACAAAACATAAAAGGGACCTAAATCTAAATCGGTCAGTTTATGAATATAAATTGTAACGTAACTTACCTCCAACATTGACAAATAAACAGACTCAAGGCGTAATCGGTCACTGCGGTACTAAACTTGTAACGTCCTGCTACGACAACTCACGGTGCAACACTGATTTCGTCACTTTGATTCGGGCGCGGGGGGCGAGAATGCTTGAGTGACAAAGAGACCGAAATATAGTTCTATCCTTTTCTTACCATAATTAGCCAGTTTTCTATTATAAGTATGATAGATTGTACTTTTTTAAGTCATTCTGTATATTTAACTCATTTAACCAAAATTTTGATATCGGTCACTTTCGTTCTCAGCGTGCGATTTGTCGCGTCGTCGAGATCGCGCCAAAACCCTCTTTTTTACTTATCTTAGTTCAGAATTGACCTAAATAAAATTTAAAACGTGGAATATGTAGTTTATGATATTGTCGATCTATTGGCGTGTGTTTCAAATAGCAGTAATTTGTAAATACTAAGGAGATGCTGAATGTATGCTTGAATTTTAATAAATCGGTTTTACTTTGGAAGCTGATATCATTAGTATAATAAAGAAAAATAGAAAATTTAAAACGTGGAAAGGAATGTTGATATGCTGAAGATTATTGCTGTATTTTTATTATAACTTTGTAGCTTTCAAATTATGAGTTTATAACTCGCTATATACGGTAAATTACGGAATCTCCGTAATTTACCGTATTTAGCGGCTTAATATTAATTATTATCATTTATCATTAATATTAAATGTCATACAAAAATCAGGACTCAATTAAAAGTTAGTAAGTAAGTAAGTAAGTAAGTAAGTCTTTATTTCCAAGAAATTGGTTACAATGTTCTTATTGTTATTATTTTTATATTTCACAATTTCTGCCTCCAGTGCGTGGAAATCTTTTTTAATAAGCATAAAAAATCATGCTTTATTACTATAATATTTAACCATAACAAACTTATGATCTAAATAGAATCCAAAATTAAATTATAATAATATCCTCAAAAATTATGTAAATATACGAATACTCAGTCAAAATATCCTCAAACCATAAATAATAAATAAAACAAACAATGGTCAAAGACACAATGAAATAAATAAAATGTCAATCAATTCATATTAAAATCAGTTAAATTCATTTCAATTCCTTAAAAAAATTACAATCAATCAAATAATAGTAAAATTAATTTCAATTCCTTAAAATAAAATACAATCAATTAAATAATATCTATGATACAATATAATATAATCATGACAATAAAAATATGGTACAAAAAAGATACAATAAAAGTGCTTAAAATACAATAAAACATTTTAAATGTCAAATCATTCATATCATAAAATATAGTATAATTCATTTCAATTCTTAAAAAAAAAAATACTAGGTACTCAATTTAATAATTAAAATCTATTAAAATTAAAATTCTTTGTGACTATAATATCATTGAAGAAATCTTGGGCCGTATAGGCAGTAGCATTTATCTAAGAGCCAGTTAAACAATTATTTTTTAAATTTATTTAATGTAATATCGTCATTTTTGAATTTATCTGGTATATTGTTGTATATTTTAATGCTCATACAGTACGCATTCTTACTATGGATTGCTAACCGTTGCCTTGGAACTGTAATTTTCTTAACACTTCTTTTGTGTCTGTTATTTTTCGAGTCTTTTTCTTGTTCAAAATGTGTATACTTAATATTTTTTTATAAATAAACAAAATTCGAGAATATAATTGAGGCCGTGAGAACCAGAGTGGCTTAACTTCTTAAACACAACTTTACAGTATTAAGGAAAAACAATGAGCCCTGATTTAAAATAATTGTAACTTTTACATATGAATATATTCCATTATTATTTGCTGTCTTTCTCTCTTATTATGTAATATTCCTTACCTTTTAGTGATTTGACTAACCCTAGGGTTCATATTTTATTCATTAATAGTTAGATAGGCCACTATGGCATTTTGGGGTTCAGATTAATTGAATAAATATAAAACAGTTACTTAGTCCAAATTATTAATTACTAAAAAAATAATTTTACAATAAAACACATTAATTGCATATTAATCACTATCCAGTTCTTCATCTTCCACATACAAATCATTATGTACTGAAACATTTGCCTTAATATTCTTGTAAAAGTCATGGTATACCGGGGGAATGTATTGCAGAAGTTCTATCGAATCTTTCTTCTTTTCCACACTTATTTGTTTCCCCATGGGATACAAAAGGTCAAGCTTCAAATGCTCCATATTAACAAAATTTCTTTTCTTTATGTTTAATGTAATAATACCTCGGGATTATTTGAATATTTGAAAAATATTGAAAATGGGTGGGTCTTGTGATAAAGAAGCCACTGAATACTCAGCCACTTTACTTTTGATTTTTCTGCAGTGACTTTTCGATTGGTAATATTATTTACCAGCTTTTTTGTTGAAAAAAAAAAACATCTTTTGTCATTTTGACAATTTTAAAGGAATTCTTCTATCTTGCAGCTTTTATAACTACTAGCCAATCATCCGGTATAAATATGTTCTTGAATAACTTTTTCTGATTTTGTGGCCAGTGCCATAGTGGCCTATTAACTTAGGCCACATTGGCATTGAGAATTATGCAAAATTAATAATATGTTTAGGAGGTGATAGTGCTGCCACCTTGTATAAAATATTGATAACTTTCTTAGGCCACTCTGGCTCTAAAGAAAGGCATACTTGGCAGTGGCGGACTAAGACTTTTTGAGGCCCGGAGCGATTTTTAATTTTGGGCCCCCTGGCGCCCTCCAGATTTACTGAATTAAACAAATACAGATAGAAACTAAAATTTTAATGAAATCAATATTCTCAACACAGCACAACAACAGAATTACACACATTTCAAATTTTACACGGGTGACTTGCCGGGTCGATTTTAGTCACCCGGCAAGTCACCAGTCGAATCGCCTGTCCATGTCGAATCGCCACCCTATTTACACGGGTGACTAACGGGTCGATTTTAGTCACCCGGCAAGTCACCAGTCATATTAGGTAGTTCTTATGTTTTTAATCCTTGCTTTCAAGTTTTCCACTGTATCAATTCAAGCCCATTTCATGAATAATCGCTTTGAGCGCCGCTAAACGAATATTATTATTCCGATGATCGTTTACACGCGGATTCTATAAACATGGGTATTTTTCGTAACACTCTATTATTTTTGTCCATGTTTTCGTGAGTGCCGCCCGAGGTCTGCGTTCGCTACAGTAGTATTCGCAGCAAGCGATAGCTTGCGACTGAGCGTTTGCACGGTCGATTTTAGTCACCAGCCGCATGCGGCCATTGGCTGCACGACTTTGGGGCTTGCGACTTTAGCCGCATGCGGCGTAGTCGAATTGCCATTTACACGGTCGATTTTCGTCGTGCGACGTAAATCGTGCGGCTTTAGTCACCCGTGTAAATAGGCCATAAGACTTTCTTATCAACTTCTGTTAGATCGTCTTGGCTGCCAGGACCAAAAACCTCCCGTCTCTGTTGCCTTGCTCTTATATTTTAGGCAGAGTTGGGCATAATTGAAATACTGGTTAATCTAATTACTAATCTAATTGCAAACTAATTAGAATACATTTGATTCTAACTACATTGTAGTTCAATTATTTTGAATTTTAAATATATAATTAGGCAAAGCAATCGATTCGTAAGTAATCCAATTTGAAACAAATCTAATTAATTTGAAATTCATTACATTTGTAATTGAATACTTTGGTTTCGACTAATTAATTATTAAAAACAGAGTAGGTAGATCTAGAGATATTAATTTTAGAGAATTATTGTAAGTATAAATTAAGCATTTAGGTAAATATGCCCTTTAGATTGATACAAGAAGTGGAAAATGTAAATAATAATTTATATTAACATACAAATATTAGGTTCCTATACAACACGAAGTACGATATTCTCCAAGAAAAATAAAAATATTTAAACAAGAAAAATCCTTTTAATTCTGTGGTTTAGGCGTGAAGAGGTAACAAACAGACAGTCAGACATATAGAAAGACAGACAGACACACTTTCGCATTTATATTTAAATACCTATATAGATTTTAAAACTTGGGATATAAAATTAGTAATAGTGTAGTTTGTTTGAAATTTTGAGGTTATGTACCTATGTCATGTCAGCTATGATACTAAATAATTATTACCGTATATTATTACAAAAACATCATTACTTATAAAATTATATACGTTTTCGTATAAAGGTAAATAATGGGAGTTGGGACAAACTTGGACATACCTTTAGGTAGGTACCTATAAGTATGAAAGCAGAGTGCATCAATTTAATAATGATGAAGTTTAATAGTGGTAGTGCCACGCTGCTAGACCAGCTGCCTGATTCACGATCGTCGGAAAGTTTTCACGTGAAAAGATCTCATATTCTGTCAGTATTACAGCGATTCACAAACTTTCCGCCGCGGGAATGAATCCGAAACCAAAGAGAATAATTGACCCATTTTTTTTTTTTACAATAAGTGCTACGGCATATATAGCTACTCATAAAAAAAAATACAAAACACTACTTACATTCGTGAAATCTAGTTAAAAAAACTTCGAAAAAAATACACGTTATAGCAACACACACTAAATAACGCACAATAGCCGAAAATATACTAATCGCCCATAGTCTATATTGTAGTATTTTTCATTCAGAATGTAGCCAATATATCAAGGATCGTACGTCTAATGAAACTTCTTTATTCTCAGTATATAATTATACTGTATTATCTATGTTCTTTATTCCGTCAAGCCCCATAAGGACACAGGTGACCGCAACAACAATAGTATACAATAGCATTTCCAAGAATCCCCGATGGAAGGATTATACAAAAGTAGTCTGTAAGTCAGCGAAATATGTTACATAATTGAATAAAAGAGCGCGGTAACCGGCTGCCGCTTGGGGCTTGAGTCTTGAGAGAATGGCGTACCGCGCAGTAGAAAGTACAAATAGCGCGGCTGCCGACTGCCGCTTGGGGCTTGAGTGGAATTAAAACAAAAAATATTGTTTTATGTGCTGACTGCCGAGTGACAATGACAATCTGTCAAATCTGTAAATCGTGTGTTGAGTTCCGATAAATCACAGAGTACTGTAATAAATTAATAAATCGGTAAATCTTGTTGTGTGAGAATACCTTTTATTTATGTGTAAAACAAACTTATTAATTTACTTTAAATTTTATATAAGTTTCTTTTGTTTTAAATTTGTTTTTCATTTAATATTAGTTTTTATTTGATATACTATCGAAGTTCCAGTGTGGTGAGTATGACCTTGGAATTATAATGATATTATATACTTAAATAACTATTTAAAATTATTGTAAAAGCACAATAATGGTTTAACATAATACATAAGTATTAATCCTTCTAGCCCAATAAGGACACCGGTGACCGCGACAACAATTGAATACAATATCATTTCCAAGAATCCCCGATTGAAGGATTAATACAAAATTTAAAAATTACCATACTTATTTCTAAATCTTTAAGTACCGAATAGTAATACATATACCTACTGCATTTATGAATAAAAATATTTATTGTTCAATGAACACTTCCTAAAGATTTAACACATAATTATTACAGTACGACATTTATTTAATATTTTAAACAAGACACGACTAAGTATTAATAATTGCTTTGTTTTATTCTTATCATTAAATAATTTCATCTAACAATATCCGCCATGACACGGTTCTCGAAGTGAAAAGATTTCACGAGTCTCGGAGGTGGCGGGAACATTCCGCGAAAACGACTCTTTTTTTTTTTTTTTTTTTTTCGAAAGGGTCTAAGCTACTGGTCTGGTTAAGACCATGGTAGTTTAATCGTGGCTATAACTAGTCTGTTGCTAGTTGGTTTGGAGATAAACAATGAGGAGGCCTGGCCCCCTCCCCTAAAGTCACACGTGTGACATTCTAATCGGGCAATATTGGGGAGAGCTACGAAAATAAGCTATTTTCATCTGACGTGGGGACACGGATCCCCCCTGCTCTTAAGGGGTCCGACCCCTTACTCACTCTCTGACGAGTGAGGCTGCTCGCGCGCGATAGCACAAACTAGCTGCGTACGAGTTATCGCGGTAGATGAGCTCAAGTTATTAATGTTATTGCATAAAAGAGGGCCGTCCCTCTCCCCTTCCGAGTCCGGTTGGGGTGACATACGCGTGTATGTTCTAATGTCAAAGTAATTGGTAGAGCTCTCTACGACAATGTCGCGGTCGCGGTCATGATTTAGGTGTGTTCCTATGCTATCCGCATGCGAACTCGAACCCGGGATCGAGCTCGGCACCGGATTTCGGTCGGTCTGTCTGTTTGTCGTTCGGGTCGTGTTAAGTCCTCGGGGAAGGCGCCGGCGTCGTCCCCGGTGCAGTACTAACCACGCGGGTGAGTGTGATTTGTGTTTACGTAACTGTACACAGTACGTTACGTATTCTGTGATGGGGTCTACAGGGTCGGCTAAGATATGCTTAGGCCGCCTGAAGGGGTATCGGAATGTCCGTGCGTCATGTTCATAGTCCACAGCCTTACGAATGAGCGGATTGGGATGTACTTTGCCTTTCTCAAAGAATCTCTCTGAGAGTTCTTTGATATAGGCTTTGATAGTGATAAGCTCGCAGTCTCTATGCAAGTCGATGTTTCGCATGTAACGGGGGGCACCTGTTGCCATGCGCAAAAAACGGTTTTGAACTCGTTGCAATTGGTTCATCTGATTGTCACTTATGTGTGCGAAAGAGACGCACGCATAAGTGAGTATCGTTCTTATACATGTTTTGTATAAGGTGAGCTTATGTCTTAAGGACATTTTGCTACTCGCGTTGAGTAAAGGATATAATTTGTATAACACAAATTTCGCTTTACGTACGGTATTCGATATATGGTTCGTGAATGACATAGACTTGTTTAGTACTACTCCTAAGTATTTGACAGCCGTGACTTCGGGAATTAATTTTCCGTGCAGACTAATAGGTTGCATTTTCTTACGTTTTAGTCCGTTAAATAATATAGCGTGACTTTTGTCGGGGTTTAGTTCGATTCTCCATTTTGCGAACCATTTACCGAGTTCGGTAACTGCTTCTTGGAGTTTTTTGGACGCGAAAGCTATTTGGCGATGAGCAAAGAAAAGGGCCGTGTCGTCTGCGAATAGCGCTTTTTGTACTCGAGGGTAAGTGGGTAAATCGGACGTGTAGAGATTGTAGAGGGTCGGGGAGAGAACCGAGCCCTGCGGTACTCCAGCCTCTAAATCTCTAAGTGAAGACAGAATGCCTTCGACTCTAAAACGAAATTTACGGTTTTTGAGGTAGTTACTTATAATTATAACAAGACTATCGGGAATGCCGAGTTTAAAAAGTTTATAAATTAGCCCATTGTGCCAAATTTTGTCGAATGCTTTTGCGACATCAAAGAAAACAGCGCAAGTCGGTCTCCTATTGTTCTTTTGTTCTAATATGTACTCCGTTAGGCGGTGTACCTGAGCGGGACAGCTGTGGAATTCGCGGAATGCGAATTGTTCGTCAGGTAAGAGTTTTTTATCAACTATGACGTCTTTTAGGCGTCTTAGTATAACTCTTTCGTAAATTTTACCGAGGCAACTAATTAAGCTAATTGGTCTATAACTACTTGGTTCCGTCCGGAGTTTACCCGGTTTGTGGATACCTATTATTATAGCTACTTTCCAAATATCTGGGAATGAACATCCTAGTAAAAGGGCGTTAAAGATGTTCACGAGCAATTCAATTATAGTGGCAGGTAGTAATTTAAGGGTTTTATTTGAGATACCGTCCAGGCCTGGGGCCTTTCTGGAATTCAAATCTTTAATAATATCTTTGATTTCCTCCGTATCCACCGGCCTGAGGGGCTCTGATGGTGGGGCCATGAGTCGGCTTTCTACCTCGGTATTGACTAGATTATCATGATCAGGGTCGGTCGGGAGAGTACTAGGTCGGCACTGATTTTCTATGGTGTCGGCCAAGCATTCGGCTTTGTCGATATCCTCCAGTGCAGGAGGACGATTTGGTCTGTTTAGTGGAGGCATGTCGCTCTCCGTATCTTTTTTGAGGGACTTCGCGAGCGGCCAGTAGGCCGTGTGAGACGGTTCGAGTTCGCTAAGAAGTCGATCCCACCTCTCGGCTTTGTGTTGTTTGATTTTATATTTAACTTCCCTCTCGTAGTGACGGAGGGCCCTCCTCCAGTCTTCCGATGGGTAGCGATCGTATGTGCGTTTAGCCGCGTTACGGAGTCTGATGGACTCTTTTATATCATCTGGGAGAGGCCAGCGATTCTCATGAATCGTTGGCATTTCCCTAGAAGATTTTTCCATGTTCTCTACCAGATGATCAGTCAAGTGGAGAGAGGCCTCAAGCGCCACTTTAGAGTTTTCGATGAAATCGGGAATGAGATCGAGGTGACTCGATTGAAGGTTTTCTAGGTTATCTGCTAGTAATTTATAATCAATTATCTTTTTAGTACTAGCAGCGAGTTGGTTAGAATTGCCAAGCGCAATTTTAACTGGTCTGTGGTCCGAGTTAAGCTCGTGGATTGTTTCCAAAGAGATGTTGAGGTTAATGTTTTTAACTAACGCAATATCAATAACACTAGGGTTATGAATAAGGTTGTTACTACGGCTAGCAGTGTCGTAGCGAGTGGGGTCGTTTGGGGCTAAAATTGCAAAATTTAAGGAGTCGCTTAAGACGGATAATCTAATGCCATTCGTATTAGATATGACATTGCCCCACTCTGTGTGTTTGCAGTTTAGGTCGCCGGCAATAATGACGGCATTGCCTAAATTAAATAGTGATCTTAATTCGCTAGAAGTTATGGGCATTTTGCTGGCTAAATAGGCAGATACAATTATGATAGGTTGATGGTCTGTCATGCTAATGTGACAAATAGAAGTTTCTAAATTAGTTAGGGTTAGGGGTTCTAGGGGAACACAGTGCAATGATTTTTTGTAATAAATCATTGTGCCTCCGAGTTGGGATCGGGTTCTGTCATTTCTAACTATTTTATAGTTAGCTATTTTGGGGCTTTTTCTACTAGGCTTAAGGAACGTCTCCTGCACTAGTAAAATATCGACATTGTGGTTTATGACGAATTCGCGGATTTCGTCTATATTATTATGTATGCCGTTTGTATTAAACGTAACTACCTGTAGGGAGCGCGGTTTTATCCTTCCAGTGGAATCCATTAGTTAAACGATGGTGATAAATTGAGGGAATTGATCCTGCGGATCAAGTCGTTGTAAGTCGACAGACAGGCGGATAATTGTGAAAAAGTCCTAGCCGTCCGTAGTCCGTAGGAGAAATCGGCTACCTCTGACGGGTTTATGAGGCTTAGGAAATCAGTCACGTACCCCAGATCGTCTCCGTAATTGGGGGTTATATTCGCGGGGAGAGTGGGCTTTTTCGCGGGAGGCGCGGCTTTTGCCGCGGGTGTTGCGGGCTTTGTCGCTGGGGGCGCGGGTTTTGTCGCGGAGGGCGCGGGTTTTTGCGCGGCGGTGGGCTGGGCCCTGTTGGGGGGCACGGGGAAGTTATTTGGGGCGCTACTGTTGTTCACCCAAGGTGATTTAGTGGGAAGCGGAGCAGGGATAAATCTCTGCTTTGTTTTTTCCTTATTATTTCTCTTTGTTTGAGGCGCAATTCGTCTCTTTACTTTAGGTGCTTTTACACACCCTCTGTAATTAGCCGGGTGGCCTTGTGTTTTGCATAGCACACAGCTGGGGGGTTCGGACTCCTCAGCTGGTGCTTTGCGTGGGCAGTCAGAGGTGCCGTGGTCTCCGAGGCACTTGACACAACGCGGTCGGGCTTGGCAGTTTCGCGCGGAGTGCCCGTAAAGTTGGCACCTGTGGCATTGGCCAGGAGTGCCTCTTTTACGGGGGGGTTCCACGCGTATGCCGGTTATGTTACATACAGCGCGTATGTTAAAAATTTCCTTACCCTCGGGGGTAAGGGGGAGGATCACTAGTACCATGTTGTACACGTGTTTTTTGACGGGGTGGTACATCCTGTGTACCTCGGTCGCCGGGTAGCCTTGGGCTATTAGGTCTTCAAGTACATCCCTTTCGGAGATGAACTTGTCGACACCTACTATGACGACGCGGAGGACACGTTCGTCCTCTAAGGCATAGGTGTGGTAACCTATATTTTTTCCGCGGAGGAATGCAGTTAGGAGGCGATGGTCCTGAGGCGTTTGGACCTGGACCTTTATCCCGATCGGAGTTGTGGTAGCCGTCGAGTAGCGAAGCTTTTTCTCGTTTATCGCGGCGGAAATGATATTCCATTTTTCCTTCTCCTGTACTATGATAGGAGGAGGCATTTTGGGAGCGAGTTCTGTCACGGAAGCCAGAGGGGCCTGAGACGGAACTATTTGCGAGGCCTGCGAGGCCTGGGATGCCTGAGGGGCGATCGGGGGGCGAACGGGGGACGCGGCATTGCTAGTCTGCACGGACGTCGCGGGTAGCTCGGGCCTAGGGGCCGGTTTAGTCTTTCTCGACTTCGGTTTTCCGACCTGTTTAGTCGGGGAGGACAAGACTGAAGAGGAAGAGCCTTCGGCGCGCTTTCTCTTCTTCGTCTTTTTACTGACGACCGTGGTGAAGTCACCTTCACCAATGTCAGTCTCTTGCTCCGAGCAAGACATCTCAGAAGGAGACGAGTAAGTAAGTCGGGGGGCCACGGACTCTACGGGAGTCACGGCGGTGTCACAGTCGGGAGACACGGGGGAATCAGCATCGTGATTTCTCACGAAGTTGTCCCATCTTTTCGCGGCGTCGGGGTACTCAACTTTAAGGAATGACAAGAATTTGTCAATCATGTCGGCCATGATGTCGGTCGGTCAGTCTGCTCTTAATGGAGAATTTTCGTGAGGGTACAACCCCGCCCGGCGACCGGGAGGGGAGGTGTGTAAAGAGGTACGAACCTCGTGTAGTGTACCTATTTTTCGTATCACCGTACTTACGATGTGTTCCTGGCGGTCGGGAAACACACAAAACTCACAGCACTAGCACTCGGGCGCTGGCGAGCAAGGCGCGGCGCGACCTACGGCGGCAAGCGCGGGCGAGGGCCCACACTCGGGCGAGGCGAACAAGCGCCGGCGCAGAGTTCGCTCGATCGCGGACACACTAAAATCGAAAAAACCTCGAGGCGCGGACGTGATCGCGAAATCGCAACAAGCACAAAGTGTGCCGAACGAGAGCGCGCTGTCTATAGAAAGAGACAGCACCACAGTCGCCTAGCAGCGTGCACTTGAGCGGGAAACGCGTGTTCATCGGACGGGATCCGAGAACAGACTGCGAAAACGACTCCAATCCTCGGATAATTTCCCGCCGTCGGATGTCAAACTCCCATCCGCGGTGAGATCTTTTCGAATCCGTGGCGGAAACTATTTCACTCATACAAAAGAAATGTCACTACTGTCAAAATGACAGCAACATCGGAAAGTATTCACTTGTCATTTGCTTGAAAGTGAAATACCGTAATTTGTGGTGAATAAGGACAAAACTCAACTTTATAACGAGTTTGTGAATAATTTTGAAAGACAGTAGTACCGAAAAATGATTTCATTATTTGAGTCTTGTCAATACCTTTATTATTAAATATAAAATAATGGAATAAACATTGGAAATTATTCACGAAACACTAAAATTTATGCAATCCCTATTCACCCACAATTTGGGGTCATTAGGGATGCGATAAAGGTCAATAGGGAAATATCCTAGGGCTGTCCCCTACGAATAATAAATGTTATTTATTATTCGTAGGCTTACTACTGTTTAGTCTATATTACACAAATCTACCACTTCTAGGGAGTGTTGTAGTTCTGCAAAATAATCGTCTATTATTTGCGGATACACTGCTGCCCTATTTCTTTTGATATTTTGACTAAGGCGCTCAGAAATATCGTTGCTATGCCTTTTTAAAAACCCCTCAATGTAGGCCACGCCAGGTAAATTATTTTTAAATTTCT
The DNA here is from genome assembly GCA_905333045.1 of Lysandra bellargus. NCBI lineage: Eukaryota > Metazoa > Arthropoda > Insecta > Lepidoptera > Lycaenidae > Lysandra > Lysandra bellargus. The sequence goes on from HG995357.1 coordinate 475,136, forward strand.
TTAATTCTATTCCCATTCGATCTAGATAGCCCTTTATAATAATTCTCAAATCATACGTGTCGAGAGGATAACCCCATTCAGAACATACGTTAATATATTTTACAATATATTGTTCCACCTCTTGACATATTGCAGTTTGCCCGCCGTGATTTTTCATTCGACGTGTCACATGTCTGTGCAAAACGGACTTGCTTATATTAAATTCCTTAGAAACGTCAACAATGGATTTGTAACCATTTTTATAGGCTGATATAGCCTGATTCAATATTAGGGGATCATATTTCTTATAGGGTTTAAGAGATTTAGATTTGTACACGCGAGGCATATCTGAAAGAAGAAAAATATATTAGGTGCACAAATATAATACCTAATGATTACATCACGTAATATTATTTATTATTATTATATTATTGATTATATCACGATTACATATCGTTACCTATTTGATAAATATTGTAACTATTTACATCATTTGGAAAAATCCAAAATTATTATACTAAATATTATACACACCATATCAATAATTATGATATAAAATATTATATGTATGTATTTAAACAATATTTTTATATAATAATTATTAATATTATGGTGTGTATAATAAATTACATATGGCATTAAGTCCGCCAATTGTACTTTAATTTTTGCAATAAAGAATGAATAAATAAATAAATAAATATGAAAATAAGTCAGAAAAACATTTTAAGTGATTAGTGCCAACCCTACAGAGCCGTTCCTATTCACCTCTACGGCGTCCCTATTCATCTATACGTCGTCCCTATTCTACTCGTTTTCATTCCCATTGACCCCTCTTTCATTGCTATTCACCCCAAAAACAATGAAAAATTTGTGAGTTTGGAATTCGCTAAATATCATTGCAAGAAATATATTAAATTACTTACCTTTAGTGTGTATCACAGCCCAAACACTTAACTAATACATTTGCGACAAAATAACACTCATACACTGAAGACTTTCAATAACAGAGCAAAGTTATTCTTCCTGTGCAAACTGGCGCTTCGAGGAGTTATTTTGAAAAGTGTTTTTTGATAACTTGTGGCTAATTTCACACATGTTTAGTGTTGCCATCAAAACTGCAAAGAATTCTACTGTTACCTTAAAAAAATATATTTAAAAAAGCAATGAAATGGCAACAAATTTTTTATGTTGAAAACGGTTCTTGGTTTTATCCCTATTCGTCCTTGGATCCCTATTCACCACAAATTACGGTAGTTTCCGCCAGCGGGAAGATTCCACGCGGAATCGCTTAGTGCATCACCCCGCTGCAGTCAAAATGGACAGCGGTAACCGGGGAAGTACTACACTCATAAAAATGGCGTTTAATGACAGCTTCCGGCTGTTGTGTTTTGTATGTTAAGTAAAGAGAGCTGAATACAAATATTCGTCTTGGTCTGCAGGACACCATAATCCCTTTGTTTTTAGATCTCACTCTAGCTCAGCAAGGCATTTGTAATACTTTAAGTTTTTTTTAAATTTTTGTAGAGTACAGAGCATTTCCTTACCTATACATAATCATAATATTATGCTGTTTTGTGCTTGTTCGCTACATATACGCTACATATAGATTACAAAAGGTTCGGGTGCAGGCATTGAGATATAAGTACTACACCCGCAGCCTCCCAGGTAATAAAACAATACTTTATTTTTAGGAATATACTTTATTGTAATTTATAATTTGATAATTAATTTATTCTTATTACAACTATCAAGATAGGGGCAGGGGCAGGAGTACCCTTATGGCGAGCATGGCTTAGGTACCAAACGATGCTCATAAACATGTGAGCAGCAGCCCACTGTTCTTTACTACAATGCAGTTACAGCAATAGCTTTTGATAGCGTCCTGAGTCCTGACCATTCATGTTTCTTTTAGTTACAATAAATACAAAATAAGTTTTTCCAAAAGAATGGCAGAACTTTATTTTAGGTTGAAGCACAATAACACAACACAGGCATAGGGCACTCGAGGCACAACATTTTGCTTAGGATTCATGCTTTCTTGAAAAACGCAATGTTCTGGTGTTGCAGCCGCTCTTCTTATATTGAACAACACAATATTTTGTTGGGATCTTTCATCAACTTCTGGAATATGTGACCTTATGTCTCGAGCCTTGTTCCAACAAACTCCAGAAACTTCATTCATAGATGACATCTGTAAATAAATTATTTGATGAGATGGACATACATAATATGTTTAATTGTTTTTCACTATTGTTATTTTGCAACAATAGTGAAAAACAAATCAAACACTGATACAAGTTAATTTGATTATTAGATTAGAGTTTAACCTGTTGTTGCTCCAGCAAACGAGTAATGTTTTCAGGATTCCACTCTAAGTCTGAAGTAGTGGTGTCCAGACTCTGGCCACATACAGTACACATTAAAGCTGAATCCATATATTCAGGTGCGGAGGGTTGAAAGTGCTCAATTACTTGTGACTATTCTGGTTCTTCGTCTTGAGACCGAAGCTAATATAAAAAATATATATATTAGAGAAAAGCTTGCAATGAATCAGGTATTACGATGAGGAAATAAATTACTATTACTTTATTTCCTAGTGCAATAATGAATTAAGAAACTGTAGTTATGGTACTACATACAAAATTATTTTAATACCTGACTGGTGTCCACGACACAGGGAACCCCAGTGCGAAGATCAATGATTGTGTAGGAATATCCTGTAAAAAATCTAAGTGAAAATAAAGATTTGTTTGTTTGTTTACCTCTTTTGCTTGAATCCAAGAAGATATACTATATTATAGAAGCCACTCTTTGTTGTTCATTTGCCCCTTCAATTAAAATTCTGCATCGATTTGCTTTTACTATGGATCGTCCACATGATACAACGTACATATTATAATGGCCACATGTCTGCTAGGCATATTTTCAGTAGATGCATGATAAGAAAGTTGCCAGCATGCATGGCAAATATGATCAGTAGGTGTAATCTGGAAATAATGATAGTGATTAGAAGTATTGTTAATTATTACCTACTTTTTCCTATTTAATACTTTGCTAGATTAGTTTCACTTTCATGGTTTAGGGAAAACATTTCCACACTTAAAACTTAATAAAAAGTTCATGGTTAGGCTAACACGTAAAACATTGTTTGAAGTAAACTACTTGCATATTATCTAGGATATATCCACAGTCGATTAATACATAATCACAAGGGCCGTGTTCCACTTAGCGTTAAAAACGATCAAAACGCTGAAAATAGGAGGCATTTTGAGCGTTTTCATACTTTTTAACGCTAAGTGGAACGCGGGGTAGATCTTCACTCTCGTCGCATAAAGCGGGCCTTCTCAATTTGAAAACGACAGCAAAGAACTCTGAACAACGGCCATAAGTCCACGCAAAATAATACATGCTGCTACCGTTGAATGTTGATTTTTGGTGTCATACAAGAATAATATTATTTTACTTCCATAATTATTAAATTAAAAAGTACTCTGTGTTTAATTAATTGAATTAATCACTGGTGTCTGGTTTCTCCATCTGTCTTCTTCTTCTTCTTTATAAATGGCCTCATTCCTCAATAACTGATTGCCATGACAAGAAAAAATATCGATGGAAAAAATAGGAAAAAATACATTCATAATATTATCATTTATTTGTTATTTAATGTGATTTTATGTAATATATTTTTTTCATTATGAGTTATAAATGAATAAGAGTCTAGTATTAATTCATGATAAACGTTTCTAGTTTCTACATGAAATAATATTATATAACTTTAGTATTTATTTTACTTATGGCAACTTCCAAAAAATATAACTGCGTTCAGTATGGTTCAGTATTTAAATGTTATTAGTAATTAATCCGTAGTTAAAAAAAATATTATGTATTTACATTTATCAGGTAAGTATATCAAAATAAATACATAGTTTAATTATTGCCTAGATACATAGTAAAAATTGTTGAAAACAACAACAAAATTGTTATGCTGTACGTGTGCTGCCATTCGCCTATATCCGAACCACAAATATAGTTATTAGTACTTATAAAAGTATTATTACTGAATTAATATGTAATTTTTATGATTATTTTACGAAATAAGAACTTTTGTGAACTGTCAAACGACGATATACACCGATATACACCGACGTTAAACTAAGGTCTAGGACTAATCACTTAGATGAAGAAAAAAAAGTAATTCCATGTGTATTTAAATTACTGAAGAATCGAATAAAATGTAATTAGATTCAAATTTATTCTAACTACATTCTAATCAACTACTGGTTAATTGCAGGTGCACAGTTACTTTAGCAATCTGACTATTTTGTAATCAGATTAACAACTACAAAGTATTTGTAATTGTGTAATTGTTAATCTAATTAGTTTTTGCCCAACTCTGGTTTTAGGTCAGTCCAGCACTAAGAAAATGAAAAATTGTATCATGCAGCAGCAGTAGCATTGTATAATGAAGCAGTATATAATCTTATCTTATATCTTTAAACGAGCAATTCTTGTATAAAAATGTGGGATGTCGAAAATGAAAATTATAATTTAACCACTTTTATTGAAAACTTCTTAATCGATATCCGCGCACACGTCTTTTTAACTTTTTCAACCTCCTCCATTCCTCCTCCGTCTCGCTCAACATGCTTCATTCTCGAGCCAACTCTATGTTCAACTTCATAATCATACTCACTGAGAAACAGCACCCATCGGGCTACTTTAGCACATAGATCTTTCTTCTTCAATGTTAACTCAAATGCTTTACAATCAGTTACTATCTTAAATTTTATGCCATACAAGTACTGGCGGAGCTTCTTTATTCCTTCAATGACAGCCATTGCTTCCAATTCATAACTTGAATACTTGCTTTGGGCATCATTTATCTTACGGCTCATATAGTGAACCGGATGAAGTCCTGTATTTGGGTGATGTTGCATAAGAACAGCTGAAAAGGCAATACATGACGCATCTGTGTGTAACTCAGTTTTAAGTTTTGAATTAAAAATCTTTAAAACAGGTTCAGAGGATAATTTATCCTTTAACATCTGAAAAGCATGTCTATGCCTATCTTCAAATACAAATTCTTTATCTTTTTTCAACAAATCAGTAAGCGGCTTTGCTATAACTGCATATTGCTCAATAAATTTTCTGAAATAGGATGTCAACCCAATAAAACTGTGTAATTGTTTATTATCTCGTGGTTCTGGATACTTACGTACGTATTAGTTACGTATGCATCAGTCTTTTCAAAACTAGATTTTACTTCCCCATCTTTGATAGTATGTCCTAAGTATTCAATTTCTCTCTTGATTAAATTAGCCTTTTTCCAATTAAATTTCAATCCATATTCGGAAGCTACTTTCAATACAAGCTGAAGCCGTTCAACTGCTTGAGCTTCATTTAAAGACACAACTAAAATATCGTCAATGAATATCATCATAATCCCTTAGATATCAAATCTCTGAATATAATGCTTACAAAACGCATAAAGTATTGTGGACAAATTGAAAGACCAAAGGGAGCACGCAAAAATTCAAATTGGCCATGATGCGTAACAAACGATGTATATGGGATTGATTCTGGTGACACCTTTAAATTGAAAAATCCGTTCTTTAAATCTAACACACTAAAAAATCTGGCCTCGCACAACTTGTCTATCATGTCATCAATTATGGGCAAGGGAAATTCATCTCTATAAATCTTTTTGTTCAAAAGCACAGGCTTTTTTCAGGCACAAGCAAAGATTACAGAATCTACCCACATTCTTATTGTACCATCTTTTTTCCTCACTAATACCAAAGGACTAGAATACTCAGAGTAACTTACTTGTATAATGCCTTCATCTAACCATTCTTGAACTTGCCTTTCAACAATTTCCTGTTCAGTTAAGGATAATCGTCGCGGTCTCTGTCTAACTGGTATATCATCTTTAAGAATAATCTTCAATTTAATAGATGCTTCTTTAATTTGAAACGGTTTGTAGGTTTCAACACATTGCAAAACTTTTTCTTTTACTGAATGATCTAAAATATGACTTAGATCTACTGTGGAACCTGAAAAACAACATAATTTAGAAATCCACTCATTATTATCAGACAAAAACATTACCTTATACCCATTCATTATCATGGTTATTTTTTGTAACAACTCTTGGCCTAAAATAATTTTAAATTGAATTTTATCTTCGCTTACAATATGAAATAATACATTTTTATAACATTTTCCATCTACAGAGATGTTTACAAACACTTTTCCTAATGAATTAACTATCGAATGTCCAAGTCCCGTTAGTGTCAATTTGTCTTCGTATTTTTCAATTTCGCCTTAAAACAATCATATGACATCAAGTTCACGTCGCTGCCGGAATCCACCAAAGCATTTACTTCCAAATCCTTAATTTTTACCGTAATTATCGGCTTAGTTGCAACATTTTCGATTTTGTTTTGATGATCCGATATGCCGTCAATTATATACTGCACAGAGACATAGTCGGGGAACTTTGCCCTGCGGCCGAGTTCTTTCATAATGAGCATGTATTCGTAATACGATTCATCCTTGCGTTTCTTCCGGCTAGACATAATTTCGTGCATTTCTTTTATATTTACCGCATCAGGAAATTCTTTTACTACTGCTGCCTTCAACTCTTCGTACGTCTTAAATGTTTTTTCGCTTCTTAACCACAACTCTGCTGTTCCCACCAAGGATCGCCGCGCAAAAATCAGCTTTTGTTGTGGTGTCCAATTAAATATTTCGGCATTATCTTCCAAATCCTGCGCCCATTTAGCGGATGAGGCCGTCTTATCATCGCCGCTAAAGTTCGTAATCCCGTCCGATAATAACGCCGCCATATAAGTGTCCGTCTTAGCGTCTTCTGAAGCCATTTTCGTCGTTTTCTCCGTAAAAAATCTACGTCTTCCGATTTTTCACTGAGCACGCCACGTGCTTGTGAACACGCGTTCGTCGTAACCTTGCGGAATCGCACTTATAATTTGTTTTTTCAAATCCCGGACGAGCCCCCAAAAATGTGGGATGTCGAAAATGAAAATAATATTGAATTTAACCACTTTTATTGAAAACTTCTTAATCGATATCCGCGCACACGTCTTTTTCACTTTTTCAACCTCCTCCATTCCTCCTCCGTCTCGCTCACACATACATCCTCATCCCTTCACTCATTACGTTCCCTTTTACGTTAATTAACGTCAACGTTCCAATTATATATATATATATATATATATATATATATATATATATATATATATATATATATATATATATATATATATATATATATATATATTATATCAAGAGAATTCAAATAAAATTGTGTTAATACATACAGTTTGTTGAATAATAATCGTTTGTGGAACTCTATGTGAAGTGCAACACTGACACCAGGCACCACCCACCAGCTGACTATTCTCACAGTGAATCACAAGTATTGTGTCTGCTTAATATTATTTTATACCATAATCATGTCACAAATGCACGAAATTATCAAAGCACAGCAGAGTCTTGAGGAGCTTGTGACCAAGAAGATGGACGAGCTTCATGCCCAGCTGCAGAGCGGCTCCGCCAAGGATACAGTTGCTAAGGTGGCTGAGGAGTTTCGCACATTTCGGGAACTAACATTCTCCATGCTCAGTCTCCTTCGTAAGCAGATCTCTGAATGTTCAAAGGCTGTCGATGCGATTGAGTCCAGATCACGAAGGAAGACTCTCATTTTCTCGGGTGTTCCGGAACAAAATAGTGAAAATTGCTCGGTTACTATCATCAGAATCATCAACGGTCAACTAGGCCTTCCAGACATCCCATCTTGTTCCTTGAAGGCGTGTCATCGGTTGGGCAGCATTGATCCAAACAAAATACGACCGATACTGGTAAAATTCTCTTCATTAGATTCGAAGAATACAGTTTGGCGGGCCAAATCAAAGTTAAAAGGGACTCCCACTACAGTTAAGGAGTTCCTGACAAAGGCGAGGCAGGCTGTGTTTGTCAAGGCAAGGCTACATTTCGGTGTGAGGGCCTGCTGGACACAAGATGGTATCATTGTCATTAAGACTGCAGATGGAAAGCGTCATAAGGTGCTGAATTTAGAAGAGCTTCAGCCCCTGGTGACGAAATATCCTAAAGTAGCCTCTACTATGTCTAAATAGTAAAAATAGCCAATAGCAATACACTATTGTCATAAATTATCAGCTGTTATTGTGTCACTGGTCTAAATTATTATGTTAAGTATTTTCTGTCTTCTTGTATTTGTAGTTGTGTCGTAATCTTCGATTCTTTTACTTTGTTAAGTTAATATGTGTAGACTGAAGTATAGAATTTGCCGGTATTTCATAATTATTTTACCAAAATAAAATATCACACACATTTAATACCTTGACAGTTGATAGACAACGCCAATTGAACTGTCAATGCCACAGATGATGTTACTGACAAGTGACAAACGACATTTTCTTTTTTTTTTGTGTTTAGTTGATTGATGCAATGTGTTATGTGTTAAATATTATTTTTAGTTTTCTCAAGTTCTTCTTTATCGTCACTAACATGTTTGTGAAATTTTTATGTTAACACTCAGTTCTCTTAATGGTTACTTTTTTTTTTCATAATTATTGTGTTTTTTGGGTTAAGTTCATCAGCTCGAAAGTGTTCAAATTACAATAATGATTGTGTTAAAACTTAAACCTGTTGGTCAGTTGGCGGGTGGTACAGACATGCAAAATATAGTATTATAAAAATTATTAGGTATTTTTTAGTTTTAAATAGATAGTATTTATATATTTCTTTTATAATTAATATTATTATAGTATTATTTATTTGTATTTTATTACTTGTTTATTATTATTATATATATATATATCAATGTCTGATAGCGACTCATTTTATTCTGCCAATGATACAAGTATATTATCTAATGAAGAAAGTTCTGACTCTATTAGTTACACGCTAGGTGAAATCTTACACCAGAATTTAAATGTACAAAATAATAGCGTTATTAACATATGTCACATAAATGCGCAAAGTGTACCTAGTCACTTTAGTGACATGATCGAAACCTTTTCTGGAAATAATGTACATGCCATCCTGATTTCTGAGAGCTGGTTTAAACCTCATCTTCTTTCCACATCATACGCTCTGCCTGGCTACATCCTAATTCGAAATGACCGGATCGGTAGGCGGGGCGGAGGTGTCGCCATCTACCTACGGAGTGATCTGCCACATAAAATAATAGCCTCCTCACCATCTGACGGTACTTCTGCAGCAGAGCATATTTTCATTGAGGTCCTCGTGAAAGGAGCCAAATTGGTCCTTGGAGTAGTCTACTGTCCCCCGTCTGTTGAATATGTTTCGGAGTTAGAGCCTGTTTTGGAAGCATTGAGTTCGGAATATGCACATCACGTCATTATGGGTGATTTCAATACTGACCTATTAAACCTATCCTGTCCTCGTTCCCAAAAACTTTCCCGTTTATTAGAATCGGTCAGTCTTCATATTTTGCCGCTCTCCGCTACTCATCATAATATTACCGGCGATGATACCTGGCTTGATTTGATCCTTACTTCCAATCCATCCCTAGTTCAATCCCACGGACAACATCCCGCTCCTGGTTTTTCCCATCATGACCTAATCTATACTTCCTATATCCTTAAACCACCAAAACCACCTCCTAGAATTGTTTTTAAGCGTTGTTATGGGAGGGTTAATATGGAACAACTAAGAGTTGACGCGTCTAAAATTAATTGGGAACCGTTGTATGATGCATCTACAATGGATGATAAAGTTTCAATTTTTAATAGCATCTTGATAGGACTGTACGATTCCCACGCTCCTGTAAAAAGGGTTAAGCTTAAACACCCGCCAGCCCCTTGGTTGACAGCAGAAATTCAGGAAGTGATGAGGCGCCGGGACCGTGCATATAGGAAATTCAAAAGGAATCGGAATGTGTCTAATTGGGATAACTATAAAACAGCCAGGAACCGTTGCAACCAGATGATACGTAATGCCAAACGCCGCCAAATTTTCAAAAATGTAGCTTCATTATCCCCCCCTAATATTTGGAAGTTCCTTGGATCTATTGGTGTAGGAAAGGCGCAAGAAACCCTGGAACTACCCAGATCTATTAGTCTTGATGATTTAAACCACCATTTTTCTTCCATAGCAAAGCTAGACGATCACACAAAATTTCAGACCATTAGTTATCTTAACGGTTTATCACGTCCCAATTTAGACCCCTTTCAGTTTTCTCCAGTTACTTTAGACGAAATCGACAAGACTATCAAGTCCATAGTATCAAAAGCCGTAGGTTGTGATGACATTAGTCGACGCATGATCACCACCATCCAAGATGAACTTTTGCCCGCCATCTCCCACATTATAAACTTCTCCCTTGTTTCCTCAGTATTCCCAAATATATGGCGCAAAGCTTTTGTTCGCCCGCTTCCAAAAATCCCCCATCCGACTAATCCTTCTCATTTTCGTCCTATCTCCATCCTTCCCTTCCTATCAAAGGTTCTCGAAGCCTGCGTCCATAAGCAGCTGTCCGAGTTTGTCTTCGGAAATAATTTGCTCTCCCCACTTCAATCGGGATTCAGACCTGGACATAGCACAACCACTGCTCTGTTAAAAGTTACAGGTGACATTAGAGCTGGTTTCGAGAAATCTTTGATTACCATTTTAGTGCTTGTGGATTTCTCTAACGCATTCAATCATGTCGATCATGACATCCTACTGGCAGCACTCTCTGGACTTCCGATTTCGTCTGAAGTACTTATTTGGATTTCTTCTTATCTTCGTGGTCGTCAGCAGTCGGTACGCACGGAGAGCTCATCCTCTAAGTGGCACAACCTCGACGCTGGCGTTCCACAAGGCGGTATTTTATCTCCTCTACTTTTCTGTATTTTTATAAATCTGCTCACTAAAAGACTTCATATTGCGTATCATCTTTATGCCGATGACCTGCAACTATATATCCAAGCAGGATTGGAGCAGCTATCAGCAGCCATTGCGGAATTGAACCAGGTTTTGAGAGCAATAAAAGACTGGTGCAGTAACTTCGGATTACTAGTAAATCCCGCAAAATGCCAAGCAATTTTGTTAGGTAGTCCGAGACTCTTGTGTAAAGTGAACATAGGCGCTCTCCCACCGGTTATATACAACGGCTCTGTTATTACTTTTAGTACAAGCGTAAAAGACCTTGGTTTACATATTGATTCCTCCCTGACTTGGCAATCCCATATTTCTAGTGTGTCAAGTAAAGTCACAAATACGCTACGATCCCTTTATCGACACAAAAATTTCCTTCCTACTCCGGTCAAGACTTTGCTGGTCCAGACTCTCATTTTCCCTATAATCGACTATGGTGACGTGTGCTGTTTTGATCTTAATGCCGACAAACTCAACAAACTCGATCGATTATTTAACAACTGCCTTCGATTCATATTCAACCTTCGGAAATACGATCACGTTTCTTCGTACCGCTCTAAGCTGCACTGGTTACCAGTACGCCAGCGCTGCTCGGTGCGAGCGTTATGTGTGCTATATTCACTGCTGCATCATCCCCATACTCCCGAATATCTCGCCCCTCATTTTCAATACCTTTGCAGCACGCACGATAAAAACCTCCGATCCACTTCAAATCAGCTTTTAAGTTGCCCTTCCCACAAATCTAATTCCGTCCACTCTTCTTTTAATATTCAGGCTATTCTCCTCTGGAATGCTCTTCCACCGGAAATCAGGATGTCAAAAACAAGAGACACTTTTAAGCGCCGAGTTCGTGACTTCTACTTGAAGCAATTGGCGGACCCTTAGTTTTAATAATACCCATTATATCTTGGCAATTAATAAATTAACTTTAGTAATGTATATATTATATTGATAAATATTTATATTATATATGTATATAAGTATATGTAGTTTCATTTATATATCTTATATATCAGTGTATTTATGTTAAGTATAGTTTAATATATTATAATATTTTATTTGTATAATTTATAATTTATATTTACATGTTGTTAATTTTTTTTTTTAGTTCTTTTTTCTTATTCTGGTAACTTGACTGGCACCTATACAATTTTGATCCTGTATCGCCCAAAGGTTGACTGGTAGATAATGCCATTAGGCATTAAGTCCACCTTTGTACTTGTATGTGCATAAAGTTTTTAATAAATAAAAATAAATAAATATATATATATATATATATATATAATTGGAATCTCGGAATGTTTTTTTCTTTAATTGACAATTTTATATTAAAAATTCTTTGTTAAGATAATGATGTATTAAAAATTAATTTTATATATAAATATAATAATTTCATTGCACGCCATTGTTATGGCAGAATGTTAGAACTACATAGGGGAGACCGGGGCAATATGGGATACTTAAGAGAAAAAAACGTCATATACTTAATGAGAATAATACTGTTTATTAAAAATCTCTTTCAAGTACAACAACACTTACATTTATAATTAACATAATTAAAATCTTTTTTGGCGCTAAATCACATACTTTTCGCTTCTTACTTCCTTGGGAATAGGTATAATATTTTCTGGTGTCACTGCAAACGAAGTTTTTGCGGGCTGTATTGGTCTTTCAGGGGTCTTTTCTTTAATACCGTGTGCAGAAGTGGCAGGCTGAGTCAAAAACTCGGTACTCATTGGTGCCGCAGCTGCAGGATTGGCAGTAACATCTTTTTGTATTAGAATAGTTGGTTCATCTTCAGGTCCTCCCGATATCACTGGCGTTGAATGTATTGGCTGATATGTGGAACCCTTATTTAGATTTTCAGGGGAGAGAGACTCTATGATTGATGTTAAAGCAGATGTAGATTCATGGGCAATCTCATTATGAGCTGATATGGACGATATTTGTTGATTTGCCTGTGAGGAAGTTGACGTCGAAGTGGTTGGGACTTGAGATATTGATTCTGCGTTTAAAATTTGTGACGGCAAAGTGTCAGTGTTTGTCGTTTCAGCTGCTATAAAGTCTGCTTTCGTAAAAACATTCCTGTCAAGTGGCCATATTCCACATTTTCTGAAACCGTTTATAGCGGTTAACATAGTCGCCGCTTGTAAATATGCTTGCCCGAATAGCTTCGCCACTTGATATGGTGAAACTACGCGTCCAGGATGGTCTCTTAACCACTTTTTCACTTCTGCACTATAGTAGATGCTTAGCGGTTTCATAAATGCAACATCTAGCGGTTGCAATTTATGTGTGCAATGGGGTGGCGTACACAATAATATCACATGGTGCTCTCTAGCGTAATCAATTAAGTCTATATTTTTGGTGTGTGACGCGTGACCATCCAGCAGCAACAAGACTGGTTTTTCTTCAGTGGGGTTTACGATTTCTACAAATTTTTTGAACCAGTCAAAGAAAATTTGTGATGTTATCCAACCGTTATTGCTACACGTCCCCCAAAACCCCGTTGGTGCATCATCCATTAATTCGTTCTTCATTCGTTTTCGAGCGAAGATCATCATTGGCGATATATAAGTTCCAGCGGCGCTAAAACAGATTTCAGCCGTAACTAATTGTCCTCTTTCTGCAGATGACAAGCAGCCAACTTGCTTTTGACCCTTTAGGGATAATACCTTTGAGTGACTTTTTGGCACTGTACTAACGCCGGTTTCATCGACGTTATAAATTCTGTCAGGCGTAAGGCCATGTTTTTCTATAACATTTTCCAACAATGTGAAAAACTCATTTACTGCCACTTTATTAAATCCCATAGCCCTCGCAGCAGAAGTCGGCTCTGGTTGTCTAAATGATATATCAGGATGCCTTTTTAGAAATGCACTGAGCCAGTCTTCACCAGCCATTCCAGTTTCTGTGTTGAATGGATTCTCAATATGGTTCCTCTCAGCCAACTGAAAAGCTAAGACTCGAAGCTCTTTGCCACTTAATCCAAAAAGACGCGCTTGCATTGATTTAATGTACCTTGATAATTCTTCCTCCTGTTCTTTATTAAAAACTGTTTTGTAGCGTCCTAGTTTCTTTCTCCCATAGTCATTCTCTGAATCAGGGTCAGCATCTTCAGCAAGTCGAGCCTTTCTCACTCGTCGTTCCAAGGTCGATTTTGGTACGTTATATGTAGCCGAGGCTCGAAGAAATCCCATCGTCTCAGAGAGCACCGCTCTAACGGCTCTTCTCATATCATCTTCTTCCCATGTTGCCCGATCTGTCTTTCTTTTATAATTTCATACCATTTTAACTGCAAACAAGAAAAAAAAACATATAACTTTTTCTAGGTAGAGAATACACATATGGGGCAAAACGGGATAAATCCCATTATGCCCCAATCATTTTGCCCCAACGGACATATTTTTGCAAAAGTGTCAACATTTCTAACCTACAAAGTATTCTGCGAAAATTCAATTAAAATTCGTTAGTTTAACAATACTACAACAAGTATGTTGTAAAATGTTACAATAGCCCTGATACCTACCTTGGTGCACATCGATTTAAAACGGTAAACTTCGTAAAAGTCCTCCAAAAAAGTGTTTTTACTCGCCGCACAATCAAAACAAGTAGCGACATGCACCCGCCGCTCGGACTCGTGCGACGCGACTGAACATCGCACGAATGGTGCTGTGTCAGGTGCTGTTGTATTAACTAATCACGCACACAAGCAGATTTGATGGGCAAGATCATTCCACAGTTTTTCTACAGTCGCTTTTGACCTTCACCCAAGGCTCTTTTTCACGACTCCTTTGGCTAATGCTGGATGTTCTGTAAGGAACTCCAGCAACGCCTCTAATTGGTCATTTGACACTCTAGTCGACATTTCTGAAATATCTAAGATTCATTTTACAAAATATAATCAAATAAGTATACCTATTTTATTAATACATAGTATGTACTTACTTTGCGAGAAGGAAAGTTATTTTGTTTATGAAACAAAGTACAAACACAAGTATCTAACACGAACACGTATCTTTGGATACTTTGTATACTGATGCATTATCACTTTGAAGTATTTTGATTGCATTTTGTAAAGTTTCCACACTGAAAAAACTTAACGAAACTATTACAAAAAATTATGCTACTGGTTACCTAAAAATAGTGACAACATAACTATTGCCATCAGTAGCCAAACCCAATTATGTAATTTTCTAACATAATTTCTTTATTTAATACTAATCAACTGTGTTTGTAGCATATAACAAAACTATTTTGTATTACATTAAAATATCGAAAGTTGTTAGTAACAAAATAATTTTGTTCCGAATAAACTACATCGTTTGTTATTCACTGTCAAACAGTTTGGTTAAAAATAGGTTTTTGTAGGCTTATGCTTAACGTTATGAGTTATATATTACCTAACTCATTGGCTACTTTTAACCACACTGTTGCGTAACTAATGAGGAAGGGTTTAATTTTTAACCAAAATTATTGTAAACCGTGACTCGGTGGTCATTAAAGGCGTACCCAAATTTTTGGGTGCAACAGTGGTGCCCTCATTAGAAATAAATTATTACTTATAAGAAAACTTGAGACCAGATCTTAGATAAACCCATAAGTTATTTATATCTATACTTACTAAATAACTTATGGGTTTATCTAACATCTGGTGAAAACAGAATTTTTAATTGCGTCTCAATTTTTCTAATAATTTATTTCTAATTGTAACCACCGTTGCACCCAAAAATTTGAGTACGCCCTTAATGAACACCGAGTCACGATTTACAATGACTTTGGTTAACAGAAATATGAATAAAACAATTTATTTTCAAATCAACTGAAACAATTATTACAGTCATAATTACCCTTCGACAGCGGTAAGCGGCTCGTTTTCTATTATAATAGGGCACAACCTCCTCCGAGCTGCATTATTCAAGAGAACCTTTTCCTGATACTGTAGCAGGAGTCCTTTGCCTTCATTACAAGTATTCAAGATTTTATACACATCCTAAAATACAAAATATTAATAAATTATTTACCAAAATATGATTCAAGCTCTTTCTAGTTTATAACCCACAAATCAATGAAAAATACTTACACCATGTCCTGGAACACAATCACCATCAAATCTAGTGGATGCTGATGTCTCTGACACCTCCAGGTCAGTCAATGTAACCTCCTGCCCCTCCTGGAGTGTATATTCATATGAGACGTTGTTAGTTTCATCTAATGTTATTATATTTGACTGAAAAGAAATGGAAATTGTGATGTACTTAATACAATAATGTTATTTATAAGTACGCCAACTAATATAAATAATAATTATTATATTTGTGAACATATCACAACAATAATTGAGCTAGGCACATGTACCACTGGCGAAGCCGAGGAGGACCATTAGTGTACATAGGGATTAGGGACAGACAGACGGAATTAGCAACTTAGTTTTATACTAAGTAGTAAAATGATACAATATGTAATATAGATTAACCAAAGGCATGTGGTGATAGGTATAACTGAGCCACAAAAGTCTTTTTTTTAATAATTCAGAAATCATAAAGTCATATTTTAAAGCACTTACAGGAACCACACTTTTTTGATTCAAAGTTATGAAAGCATTTTCCATTATGTCCTTGAGTAATTTAATTTGTATAGAGAGTTTCGCTCTATAACAGGCACTAAATCTTTTGTCGGCATCTGACAACATTTGAAGTGTCTCCAGGTCGATCGCATGTTCTGAAAATAATTAAAACATAATAAAAGGCGTTCTTTTAGCCTGAGTCAAGGACATTATTTCGTTACTTTTTATAATTATTAACCGAGAAAGATAAAAGTCGAGAAGAAAATCTTAGAATAGAGCTCTCTGGATAGTTACAACTTTTCAGTAAATTTTTGGTTTAAATTGTTTTATGATGCAATATTACGTATAAAATAATTAATTTGTGGCTTTTACGTTTTGCAACAGAGAGGAGTGAATAATGGCGGTGCGTGCGTTTTTAATTTCGCGGAATGGGGGATATGGAGTGGAAATAAAAAACCTAAATTATTTTTTCTTTTCAATATGTATTCACCTGCAAGACGGATACATTTCTCAGATCTTTCAATCAATTTATATCTTCATAAAAAATGTTTTGTCCTTATCTTGATTTAAAATATCGAAACCCACCTAATGCAGGGCAGCCAACGCAACACGGCTTTTGTGGACGGGCGCGTTGTCGTGAAAAAGCAGCACATTTTTTTGTCAATTTTCAAAATTATAGAAACACCTTCATCTTTATAATTAATTAATAATATTCCTTCTGGGCCCCAAAAGAACGAGACCGTGTATAAACAGATTGTGCACTCTAGCACTCACAACACGTACAATTCGTAAAGTGTGACTGCACTTTTTGCTGTGTCCAAACAATATTCTTCAAAGCTTTCTTCATTCACGCAGTGCCCACATGAAATAACACAAAGATTGTTAGAAAACATTTCTATTGATTTTTTATCAATACCAGCGATCTGGGACACCAACAAAGGATTCTTAAAGAAGTGTCTTGCGGTATTGCCGTCATTACTGTTTCCTCCTTGTTTCGGCTGATCTTCGACAAGGCCCATTCGTTTGTAGAAATCGTTTCTTATTTTGTCTTTTCTTTCTTTGCCTTTTTTTCGCGCTTCTGCGCCTCTGCTTGCCATTCTCTAAGTTCTAATTTATAAGAAATATGCAATAAATATTCATAGCATCTAAGTCAGTCAAGACATTAACTGTTTTTCTATCCAGCATAGTGCATAATATGGGGATATGTACTTTATTTCTTTATCTCCTAACACAATGTTCATCTCGTAGAACTGTTCTCGTATAGCACGACGAGTATTCAAATTAGACACCGTAAGAACGGCGGCGCGCAAATTGGATAAAACTATTCCGAGAACCAGATCGTTGGGTATCTGCGGATAGTACATGTGGCCATTGTATTCAAAGTTTCCCATCGCTGAAATGGCGTTGGTCAATGGCGAAAAGGTCATGGAAGTACCTCTAGTCACATCGCGGTATTCTTGGTCCATTTGGGGGCGGTAAAACCATCCTGGACGTGTGTCGATACAGCCCGTTTGCTTCATTTTATTTCTGAGCACTAAGGTTATTCGGTAAAATTGGTAAGGCGTACATTCTGGTACACGGCCTTCTCGGCGGCCACGCATTTCATAGATACGTTTGAAAAATGTGAAGCGTCCGTGGCCTAACGGCCTAACGGCAACCTTTGGTTCGCACTCCTAGTAGTGGAGGCAGTGAAGGTTTTCACCTCCGATTTCGTTGAACCTCCATCGATTTTCATGAAAATTGGTAAGTAGGTGGAGGATACCCTAAAAAACAAAAGTGACATAGTGCCAACTTGCGCTTTTGCCCTGGGGGTGGATGCCAACCCTTCTCGGGGGGTGAATTTTTTTAAATAAAAATATGCCCAGGAATCAATAGACACACAAATTCTAAGCAAAATTTGTAATATAAAGTTTTTTTAATAAACCAATACTTTCGGAGTTATTAAAGATCAAAGATCATGTTTTTGCGTGAGAAAAATACTTGTTTAAAAGCGGTTTTCATAATTAACTAAGAAACAATAGGTTTTTACGAAAAATAAGTAATTACCAAAATTAAAGCCAATAAAAAATTAAACCAATATCTACTCTAAAATGCCTTCCTATATTCATTCAAAGTGAGCTATAGGTGATTGTAAATAATTTTTTCTTTCGACGAGTACCTAAGTCTAAGCATTCAAACTTAAATAACGGTAAACCGATGCATTTTATGACACATACTTCTATAAGACTTTTTAAAGTGCTTGAAAATACCTTTCTAATAAGTACTGTACAAAGTTAAAATCATTAAAATTGAACAAGTTATGACAAAAATAAGATGACACTTTCAATTTTTTTTTGAAAAATCGAGAAATAAAACGTTGACAATTTCTACAATAATTCAAACTTGTGGCTATCCCCAAAGGCTTTTCTTTATTTTAGCATAAGTAATGACCTCAAAAATTTTTCATGGTTTAAAATGCTTAGTTAGGAAAAGCAGAATGATTTAGTAAAATCGAAAATATTCAAATTTTCGTAAATATCATTTTGTTTTGAACATAACTTCAAAAATATTGAACCTTCGTAAAAATTATAAAAGACGAAATTGGTGTCCACTTTTCAAGAAACCTTTTGATATTCTTTTGATTTTAATAGGATGAAAAATAACGAAGATAGAGACGTTTAAATCCTAACTTTTACTGCAAGAACCATGAAATCGGGACCTTTTAACCCTATTTTTTTTAAACCAAGGGCTTAAAAAGTATTGTTCAAGTTGATCTTAAAGCTCTTTAAATTTCCTTTAAAATGGTCCATAAATGAACCCGATAACTTAAAAATTAACAGAGCTATCGTGATAAAACAAAAATATTTTTATTGAAAACAATTTTGAAGCAGAGATTTGGGATGCAAATATTGTAGGAAAACCTGTCAATAGGTTCATCTATACTAAAATTATAATAGCTACAGTGTTTTTGTCTATCTGTTACCTCTCAACACCCAAACAGTTCTACAGATTTTTCTGAAATTTAGTATGAAAATACTTTGAGTCTTGGGAATGGATATGGACATAGGATACTTTTTATACTGAAAAAATGTACGGTTCCAGCGCAATTACAGGCGTCATATAGTCCTTACTAAATATACGTTAATCTTTTCAAGTCTTTCAATATTCAGAAAGTAAACATAACGGTAAATGTCGACTCGATAAGAGAGGGGCTTTATAAAATGATGTGCGTCTATTAAATATTTCTTTCTAGCAGATTCAGCCTTTGCGTCAATTTTTTGCACATAGGGTATTTTGAAATCGTTGTTTGGATGTTTTGGGCTAAATAATATCAATATTTGAAATATATTAATAAAATTTATCTTAACTATGAAAAATATTCGAGCTCATTAAAGCGGCTTATTTTTCAGACATTGGGTAGTAAAAAAACTAAATAAGAAATTAATACTAAGCAAATAAACTGAAAAAAATTGGGTTTAAAAACATAAACCTATTAATAAGTTTTTGAACCCAATTTTTACCATGATTCCGAAATAAAGGGGTACTTTTAGGGGTTTACATTTGAGTCTTATCCTTAAATTATATTATAGATATTAAACAAACTGTTTATACGCGATTTTAAAGTTCAGAAATACAACAAGTGTTTTTTCACGCTTAAAGAGATGGTTGCCATAAGAGTTGAAAAATTCACTAAATAATCATAAAATATAATGAAAAAAAAAACATTAAAACATTTATTATATTGAATTTAACCCTATTAGTTAAGCCAGAATGGTTAAATCTGCATTTTTCTATTTTCAACAAAAGGGGTGGATTTCACCCCTAAAATAAAAAAGCGCAATACGAACGTATGTCACTTTTAAGGTAGAGGGTTTAACGTACTTAATCCCAAATTTTCATCCAAATCGATTGAGGTTCAACGAAATTGGAGGTTGCATCTGATTTTTGCCTTCATTTACTGTACTATAGAGGGTGCAGGTTCGATCCCGGGTGGAGGCGTGTACCAATAAGACATTTTCTGATCTCAAGTACATAATACGGACGACGTTCGTACGGTGAAGGAAAGATTTGTTGGCTTCAATAGCACAATTTGATTTTCCACTCCCGCGTACAAGGGTTCTCTTTTACATTCTAAGAAAATTCCCAATCTGAAAGAAAATAAATAAGTTTGTTAGCTTTGTTTACAAGCAAAAAGCATACATATTTGTAGCTTCGACATATAATAATTATTAACCTGGTAAATTTTACGACTTCTGTGGCTCATTTGGTGGGCTGTTGGTAGCTCAAGCCGGAAGTCGCGGGTTCGAATCCCGAAATCAGTGATATTTTAATTTGTTCGCATTATCTACCAGTTATTGTTAATTTACTTAATAATAATAGACAGGTACTTGTTTTTTTATGAAAACAGTAGCTAATTAATGCTTTGATTACCTCTGGTTTGCACATTTTCTATTTCAGGTGTTGGAATATTTCTTTTCCTCTGTATTTCCACATATTTTAAAATACTAGCTATTTGAACGAGCTTCGCTCGGTATTCAATAAAACACGAATAAAAATACATTTTCTAAAAATGATTCCTAGCTAGATCGATTTATCGCCCCCGAAAACCCCTATATACTAAAATTTCATAAAAATCGTTGGAGCCGATTCCGAGATTCCAATTATATATTTATATATATACAAGAATTGCTCGTTTAAAGATATAAGATTGTCCCAGACACTACTGTATTTGAAGAGTGCTTATTTCTCTCTAAAAATACCTTATAAATCATCCACAATGGATTAAGAAGCCTTGTTTATAGTTACAATTGTATTTGGTTCCGCAGACGCGTCGGGCAAAGTCCGCATCTGGGACACGGTGAACAAGGAGCACATCCTGAAGAATGAGTTCCAGCCGATCGGGGGCCCGATCAAGGACATCGCGTGGTCAGCCGACAGCCAGCGCATGGTCGTCGCCGGCGAGGGACGGGAGAGGTACGAATATTATAATTATAATTTATAACAGAAAAAAAATAAATATATATATACAATGTGTCCCGACATCGGTGTCCGATCCTTTAATGTCATGATCTATGGCATATTTTATCGACAAATTGGCAAAAAATAATAATTTTTGATGTCATGATGTATGGCCTATATTAGTGACAAATTGGCTTTCAAATAATTTTTTTCTCCAACTTTTGAAAAAAAAAAATTCTCTGACTTCATACTAATCTGACCACCTCATCATAAGAAAATCGTTATAACTTCTGAACTATCTGACTTAGAGCATTGAAGTAAAATAATTTTAGAAGATAAAACTTCCTCTATCTTTTAAAAATAAAAAAGAACCAGTTTTATATGCTAGATTTTTCACAAAAAGCCATTAATAAAAAATACACAATTTTTTTTCTTAAACTTGGGTTTTTCTATGTTTAATTCCATGAAATTTATAACGTATTGCCTGTGTAAGCGTAGTCCACAAATTTAGCTATCAAATGAGACCTTTTTTATCTTCATAGGATATTTACAAGAGCAGTTCTGGTCAGATTAGTGTGAAAGCCCGAGAAAAACTAAAATGACTGCCACTTTACAACCTTGAGAGAGAAAAAAAAATCAAAAACGGCTAAACGGATTGGGCTAATTTTAGTCTTAAAGTATTCGTAGAAGTCCAGGGAAGGTTTTAAAGTGACACGAAGTTCACCGGGACAGCTAGTAATTAATATTAGTTTAAAATAACTAATAAAACACGCTCTTTTAATGCAGGCACTTCACATGGCTATTGGCTATTTGTTGTATTTGGCAATATTATTGACAAATACGCAAAGAAGCAAATAAAGGCAAATACGGCCTTCCACAAATGGACGTCAAATGCCAAACTTTTACTTGATTTTCTTTACTTGCCTATTTGAATCCTTTGATGTGCAACAAAAACCGACAAAGGTGCGGATACGTGTATTTGGTTTGGTATTGGTATATATGTCAAATAGGCAAATAAGGCCAATATTTTTCAAACATACCGTCTACACATGGTGATTGTTTGGCGAATACATCAAATACGCAAATACAAATAGCCATGTGAAGTGCCTCCATCATATTCTTTTCAAATTTATTTAATAAATTGCCCTGTAATTTTTCATATTAAGTTTCAAATTAATTAAACTACTGGAGATAGGTAAAATCATGCTCGAAGATTTCGTTACATACATACAGCCCAAGCTAATAAAATCGTGTTAAAATAGACCCAAAGTTTGTGCTTTATATATTTTTTACATATTATGCGAGAAATTAGTCGTAAGCCCGAATTTTTTCACGTCCATTCGACAGCATCAGCATTCAGCTTTGTTTGCTTACTTGCACGCTCTCAACATGCTTACTTTTCTATCAGCATGCTTACTTAATACTTTACTATACTTGTACCTGGAGGCCTACATCGGAATGCCGCGTCCTACTCTAACAAACGTTAAATGACGGTAAACTAGGACGCAGCATACCGATTCGTTCGTTTGAGCCTAAAACGGTTTGTCTAAAAAAAAAAACGACTATGATTCAGACCACACAACTGAACTAAAACTTTTTGAGCTCCCATCTATATGTAGCACATCTCCGTTCGCCTCGTTCGATCACACTTTTGTAACGTTGTCGTCACACATTTACCAGCTAATACCCAAGTCAATCGTGCGTACCTACAGATCTTGCAGTCTACGAGCACGCGGCGCCCTTAGTTGTGTGAGTGACCATATCTATACATGCGTACATAGCTCGCTCGCTACTGACTGCTCCGTCAGGTACGCGCACTAACGAAAATGTCTATTTACAATTACAACTATAAATAAAGGCTACGCGCACTCGTAGATTGCAAGAACTATAAAGAAGTTTTACTTCAAAAAGTCTGAATGATTCTTGACGGTTTCCGTGATACCCTAGGTTCGGTCACGTATTCATGGCGGAGACGGGCACGTCAGTGGGCGAGATCAGCGGGCAGTCCAAGCCGCTCAACTCCGTGGACTTCCGGCCCGCGCGGCCCTTCCGCATCGTCACTGCGTCCGAGGACAACACGCTCGCAGTCTTCGAGGGACCGCCCTTCAAGTTCAAGTGTACCAAGCAGGTGAGAGACCGGCCATTGACAGACCGCAAGTTACAGTCGGGAGTCGGGACAGACTGCTGAAAGTACCGACCGCTCAAGAACTGCTAGAGCGGTCCGTGTATGACGGATATGATGCTTTGTTCAAACCTATGCGACTAACGCGACTGCGAAGCGAGAGCGTCTACCGCGCGGCGGACGCTGCTCATGTAATCTTATGGCGCTGTGCACACCTACACGACCGTGTTAAATAAATAATAATAATATAATATATAATAAATACATAATTATGTACTAAACCGTATTTTTAAAACCTTAGTTGAAATAATTTATTTAGAATTAGAAATATTCAAATGTTATATAAAAATAATAATTTTTAAATAAGTATTCCAATATTTGATGTCATAATTAATTAATGATAAATCTAAAATGACATTATTTTACTAGGTTGCTTTATTTTTCTAACAGGTTTTACAAATAGTTAAAATACTTCCGGTATAAAATATTTCCGCTAGTCTGATTAATGTTTTATTAAAGTTAATTATTGTTTTAGTAACTTATTTAATGTACATATAGAATATTTGTTATATTTTACCGATGTATTTACTAATTTTTAAAGTATTGTTTAAAATACTTCCGTAATAAAATACTTCCGGCAATATACCGGAAATATTTTATAGATTCTGTAATTATTATTTAATATTAAGACTGTCAACTGTTAATATCCGTTTGGATGGTATAAAAACGAGAGTCAATAGTGAATAAGTTTAGTTAGTGTCGAGAGACTGGAGCAACTAGAGAAATAAGATAAGTATTGTGCTTTACTGATATTTTCTATTAATTTAGGTACTTGTTGTATAAATAATATAAGTAAATGATTTATTTAAATGTTTGATGTTTAATTATTTTAATATTATTTACGTAAAGAGTTGAAAAGAATTTAAATTTAATAAAATAATAATTTGGGTAAATTAATGGACTCTTAATGAAATAAATTATGAATTTAGAAATTAAATTGTTTTATTTTCCTATTATTTAAAAAAAGAAAAGACAAACTTAACTATTTTTATATTTATATTATTAATTAATTAATAACCGTGACGCGGGATGTTCGCGTCGTCAAAGCGGTACCGTGCGCGTCAAGTTGTCAAACGTGTGTTTTGAAGTGTACATAATTTTGACATAATTAGACTTCTTTTTAAAACCTTTTTTATATTATTTTGTACTAAGTACTCTTTAGCTTATGGTTTTTTGATTTGTTTACGTTTTGATAGATTGTGTCATGAATCATGATATTAGTAGTCGCGCAGGTGTGCACGCCCAGTTTAGCTTTGCAGACGCTCGCGTATCGCGCCCCGCGTTCCGCGTCACTGACGCGTAGGTTTGTTCTAAGCTTGAAATTAGTATGGAAACTGCAGATAGCCGTGCGGCGACCATTATCATCTTGCAGTCGGCCTCGACTGCAAGATGCGTTCCGTCTTATCATTTTTATAGTAGTTATAGCTGTAAATAAATGATAATGCTATTTTATAAAATTGATTTGTAAAATGACTGCAATATTGACACGTACCATAAAATGTAGAATATGATCAGCCAACAAAATTCTTAACACCCACTGTAATCATAGTATTCTAGAAAATATTTACTTAAATACTTACTAACTTATTCATTCTCTCACTGACTCACTTACTGACTCACCCAGTCACTCACTCGCTATTCTCTTTCAGGAGCACACTCGTTTCGCGCAGGCGGTCCGCTACAGCCCCGACGGGTCGCTGTTCGCGTCCGCCGGCTTCGATGGCAAGATATACCTCTACGACGGCGCCACCTCCGAGCTGAAGGGAGAGGTGATGATGATATATACCAGCGGTTCTGCAACTTTTTTGCTGGCTACACCGTTTTGTAAAATTAACTTTTGAAGGAACTCCGAAATAAAAGAAAAAGTTCAAGGCCACTGTAGCGAAATGCGAGTATTCATCACGGATTCCGAATCAAAATTATAATTGAGTGGCATCGTTCATCAAGTGACGATCCTTTAACCAATATTCTATCATTTTCTGGGACTCGAAGTATCTGCATGCCGAAATTCATTAAAGGCAGTTCGGCTGTTCAAACATGAATAGGTAACCGACCGAATTTATAATTATTCCTACTAGTATGAACGTTGAATTGAACTTAATATTTCAGATCGGCTCCCCCGCTCACAAGGGGGGCGTGTACGGCATCTCGTGGTCGCCGGACGGCAAGCGGCTGCTGTCGTGCTCCGGCGACAAGACGTGCGCCATATGGGACGTCGAGACGCGCGAGAGGACCACCACCTTCAACATGGGCGCCGCCGTCGAGAACCAGCAGGTGGGTGGTCGCTGACGACAGATGTGACGTCAGAGATGGCAGGTGTGACGTCACTGACGATAGCTGCCTGCTGGGTGTCTAGCAGTGTAGTGTAGTTAGTGCAGGTGCCCCTATCATAAACAGGGCTTGTTTTTGAAGTTTTGTTTGTTACTTTTTTTTAAATTTAACTTCTTATTTTATATTACAATTTTTTTCTTCAATATAGTAATGTATGCGTTAACCGTGATTCCAGGTGTCGTGTCTCTGGCAAGGCGCTCACCTGCTGTCGGTGTCTCTGTCGGGCGACATTAGCTACCTGGACGAGTCCAACCCGGACAAGCCTCTCCGCGTGATCACCGGCCACAACAAGCCGATCACGTGCCTCGCGCGCGCCGGCTCCCTCTACACCGCAAGCCACGACGGCGCCGTCACCGCCTGGGACGTCACAACCGGTGAGTGTGTTCCGCTATGCGGCCAGTGTACTGGCCGGTGACGTCACTACAGGCGAGTGGGGTGTGTTCCGATATGTTGGTCAGTGTACTGGCCGATGTCTTTACCACCGGTGAGTGGGGTGTGCTCCGAAATGTATGCGTCACTTGCGTTGCCACAGTGCCACTGCCGCTGCCCGACGCGGCAAGTATGTGGAGGGCTGATTCTAAACGTTTACTCGTGTCGTTACTGCCGCAGAAGTATTGGAGTAGTGAGGAGCCGCGAGAGCGGCTGAATATAAACGTCCTATATTACCACTAGTATGTTGCATATATTATTGCTAATGCTATTTTTACCAACACTATTGCAGGTTGCGGCCGTCGCGTGGGCGGCGTGGGTCACGGCAACCAGGTAAACGGCATGTGGGCGGGCGGCGACACCCTCCTCACCGCCGGCATCGACGACTGCCTGCGCCGCGCCAAACAACCCGCTGAAGGTACACTGCACCTGCTACTATTAAGGGGCGACTAAAGCAAAATAGAGAATTAGAGAGAGTCAATTACTTACTTTAAAAATGCATCTACGCGTCGCGTTGCGGTCTGAATATACGATCTGTACGGAACCCTCCGTGCGTGTGTCTGACTCGCACTTGGGCGATTAGTAATATGTTTGTTTGTCAGGCGAGGTGGCGGTGTACGCGGGTGCGGCGTTGGGTCTGGGCTCGCAGCCGCGCGCGCTCGACCACCTGTCGGCCGAGGACCTCACCGTCGTCGCCACAGTCAAGGAGGTAAACACACGTCTCTATTGTTCTGTGTACCATCAAAAATGCAAATAGAATCAGGCGTTACTTCGCGGAAATCCATAGCTTAGTATATTATTATTTTTAACAATATTTCGTAAATAAACCTCCACCTGTAAGTAAAGGAATGAGTGACTGTAACGTATGCCTATGCGTACAGTCCGTACACTCACTCATTACACTAAATTTTAAGGTACAATTCCGTGCATCGCGATCGCGCGCGGCTCACGACAGTCGTCGGCCGCGCGCGTCTGTCCCGGGCCTTGTTAGCGGTGCCATACATTTTCATACACTGCATGGAATTGTACCTTTACACTACAAATTTTGCATATCTAGTTATATAGATAGACTGGAACACTGTATATTGTAACGGTACTTTCGTTACGATGTACCGCCACAATGCTATTAGTTATTTATTTATTTAACATTTACTTTGGACATCTCGGTCCATGTTATAAATACCTTACAGACTGACATACGTAATTAAGGACACGAGTGGATGAAATGGGTAACTAACAATTAGAAAACTGTTGTTTTTTTGTCGGCTGGGTTTGACATAACGCGACCAAATTACTTAGGTCCGCCATCTAACTAGGAATCAATTTCTCTGATAGTACATAGTGGTAGGCGGACTGCTGAACCCCTCCTTAGTTCGCTTCATTGATGAGAAAAATCACATCACCAAACTGTTCAGAATGCGGCGTGGTGGAAGACGTGTACCATATTTTAATTGAATGTGTCCGGAACGAAGTCGAGAGATGAAAATTCTATATGAATATAATATTGATGTACGTCAGATAAGAGTATGCAATAGTATTCTTTCTTTTCCAAATTCAAAAGAGGCTCTAGCATGGTATATAAATAAGTTAAGTTAGGCATTAAGCTTAGGGCATAAATTAGTCTGTATGTTCATATGAGGGTGACATGCTCGCAAAGCGAACAAACCCTTTTTAATAAATAAAACCCGGTTGTATTTACGAACCCCGGTGTTGTTGCAGTTGATCGTAGTGGTGGGTGATGTGAAGCAGTCATCGCTGGCGATCGACTACGACCCCACCTGCGTCACCATCGAGCCCACGCGCCGACACGTCGCTGTCGGAGGTCAGTGCTTATACTAGATACAGGGTGTAATTGAACCTTCCTGCCAAATTTTTTCCCGGGCTTAGGCATCATTAGGAGAGTCCATTGAACCAAAAAAAGTTGGGTATTTTTTTTTTTCAATGACATATTTTATCCCATTTAAAATCGTTGCAGAACGGTCACTCGCGGCGCGAGGGAATGAAAGGGAGTGAGGCGGGATGAGGTGAGCGCGCGGGGGCACGTCACGCGTGGCCGACGCATTGTGTCCATTAATTGTAGTGTTTTTTAGGATAACTTTCGGAAGCTATTTCTCAACATTTTAGTACTGAGTGACTATAAAAGAAAAAATACGTGTATTTTTATTTTTAACAAGGATCAATTATCAAAATTTGGCAGGAAGGTTTAATAGCACCCCGTATGTGCCGACTAGTCGTTAAAGCCGACTATCCGGCCACTTTTGTAGTCGGCGACTAGTCGGCAAAAATCGCCGACTATACGGCTTATTATTATTTTACTATTATTGCAACGAACTTCCTTATCACGCGTTCGGCGTTAAGGAGGCTAGATAACGATATTTGACCTCGACACTTTTATTAGTACCTGCATGGTAGGGCCTTGATAGTATATTATTTGTTAGTATTCCTGGGCGTCAATAAATGACATTTTTTTAATATTTTTTTTTGAGTGTAAGTATATGTATACAGGTTTTTTGAACATTAGAAATAACTTCGTTCCATTCCATTCGGGTGTCCCTTGACACCTCTCAAGTTTTATTATTATTTTACTGTTATTTATATTATTAGTTTTAAGAAAAACCTTGACTATTTTTAAATTTACTGGATTCGGTCGCTGCGTACAACGCCCGCGGGCCGCGATAAAACCTATATAGCTTAAAATTTATCCTTATTTCAATAAAATACTCGGATTTAGCATTTTTTGTTATAAACATTTCTGTATTAAGGTACAACTTATCCTGGGAAAGGAATGTTTTTTTTAGTATTCCGATTTATGACGGCAGCACTTTCACTGTGGGTATCGCAGACACAGTAGATTTTCATCAAAAAGTCAGTCTCATTAAATAAGTTCTCTCTATTACTCTTACATATCAATTTTCGTTGTCATTTATAACTCAAGAACGGGCTCACCTATCCAAACCAAATTTTCAGGGTTTGTTCGGACTATTTAGTAGATGGTTTATGTGAAGTTTGCATAAAATCGGTCGCGTGGTTCTTCATTTATCACATTTTTTGTAACAAATGAATTCAATAAATGGCGGGTCATTTTGATAATGTAGATTTTTTTAGACGGGGAAATTTTTGTTTTGTTGTATAGGGTATGATCGTGGATTGGTACCGGTGATCTGATGATGGGATCCGGAAGTAATCGAGGGAACTCCTCAAAATTTAAATGGAAACATATGCCGATTTTGCTTTTGTATGAAGTGTTCCAGGCATATATTACCAAAAGTAAGATTTGGCACCATGATATACCATGGTTCGAAGGTCCTGAACAGAACTCCGAACTCCTTATAGATACAAGTTTCGGGGTTGGCACGCTGTTTTAAGAACTGAAAGCATATGCTACTATGTAAATTACATTCATCATCATCATCACCATCATCATCACTACCACATCAGGTTCACCAATGTCACGTGATTATGTGCGGTACGCTCTGGTGTTAAGGTTGAATTTGTTATGTTCAATATTAGTGAGTCGCTTCGATGCGCTTCGACTTACGAGTAGTATAAATTGACCCTATAGTTAGTGTTGCGGTTACTAAGATAGCAATTTGATCACGGGATCTATCAGGTATGTATATTGTATAGGAAAGTCTTTCAAAATTGGTACAAACATAGTTCTATTGATGTAGTTTTAAGTAGTTTATACATATTTTTATGATGAGTTTCCATGCGGAAAGAGAACAGAACTCTAGAGCCTAATTATTAGTGATAGGTGTTTGGACATGTCATTTTCAGCATTTCTTGATAAACTTTAAGCATATACAGTAGAATTATAATATGCTTGGAGTTTTTTAAGAAATTCTAAAGTGGTAGTGAAGTCAGCTGATTATGAGTTTTCGTATATGAAGGTGTATCCTGGATCCAAAGTCACTAAGCCAAACACGTCATAAGTATTTACAGAAAGCTTTATTATAACTATCTAAAAAGAGTGAAATTATTATTTTTTCAACTGGATTGTCCCATGCCTATATCAATCTTAATCATAAAGTATTCGATAGTTTTAAAAATTCTTATCCAACAACCTAAAATAGCATACATGTTACAGATTCAGGGCCAGATTTATCATCAAGTTGGTTCGTTATTGCCGTACCCCGACGCATCAATTTTTGCAAATTTATTCTATTGGTGGTGAAAATCGTGAATTGGATCAACATTGTGCAATTATTTCTAATACAAGACGGGAAATTATTCGTGAGCAACAATGGTTATTCCATCAGTATAACGCATTAGTTCAATTGTTTAAAATTTCTCTCGATCGTATGCCATCTGATACTCACAATTAACGTTTGTAGTGTGAATTTGGAAGAATCGTGTTTTTCACATGGCCAACTTTATGTTGCCTGTTCCAGAGTTGGTACCCCCCAGCTATTTGTTAATTCATACTCAAAATGGAAAAACGAAAAATATTGTTTATCCTAATGTTTTATATTAAGTTTTTAAATAGCTAGCAATTTAGTTATAATATATTTTTTTAAGAAATGAATCGATGTTCTAACTGATTTTTGTATTATTTCACTTTATACGTAGCGAAGCACGTACCGGGCCTATGGTAGTCTAAGATCCGGCCATAGAACGACCCTCACCCATCGTATTACGGGATGAAAATGATTTTTTATAAAATTAAATATGTTAAAAAAATTATTTACAGTAGGTTGTCTGAAAAATTTGGTGCAAAGTGTAATTAATTAATAGTTAAAAAATGATTTTTTTTCAAACATTACACTCATTCCCTTACGCAAAAAACTGTATACTAATCGAAGGTATGTAGCTCATAGAATATGCAAACGCTGGGTTGACTTTTTTTTCCGGTGCAATTATCAGGTAGGCAGGTATATACAGGTAAATCGATACTAGTAATTTGCAACGATCCAGTTACGCGATAAACCTTATATCAAAATAAAGATAATTTTATTATGAATATAATGACATAAGGTTGGCTGCAAAAAGTTGGTGCTAAATCGCGGTTGTCGATTTTTGAAAAACGTAATATTCGTGCGGTTGAATATGTGCGAAAGAGAGGTCCGAGGAACGTATCCAGTGCGATAGAAAAGGACGCAGCATTGCAGCTGTGTGTCGCTCAATCGTCGAAAGAAAGAGAGTACGCATGCTCTTTGTTTGTGAAATTGAGGAAGATAGCGATAGACTACAGTAAGTGTTGAGCATTATTTCGGAGCATCCGGCAATGCATTTTTGCACAAAATGATAAAATTATGTATATATATACTTATCTTGAAAATTTCGTGTTTTTTACATCAGGAGACTTAATCAAATAAAACAAAGCAAAAAATCAAAGGTTTTTCCGAAAAAAAATTTAAATAAAACATAAATTACAAACATGAAATACCAAGCTATAATTTTGTACAAAAATTTAATTTTATTATAAATACAATATTTTGATAAAATTTTTTTTAATTAATTTACATTATTCAAGGTCTGATTCATCGGAAATAAAACTTGTATCTTCAAGTTCACAACATTCGTCACTATTTTCGTCTTCTGTCATTTCAGCAATATCTTGTACTGTTAAAGGCGTTTGGTCTCCAATGAATCCTGTTGGTTGTAGATAACCATCAAGATACCAACCACAATTTTCAGGTTGTAATTTAACAGATTGAGGATCCGTCGCATAAAGCCACATAGAATTGACAAAAATTGTTCTTAAAATTTTTTGTTGCAGTGATATCCAGCACGGTGGTATAGTATTTGAGTCAAAACTTTTGATTTTTTTTAAAAATGTTTCGCTATCTTCTTTCGAAGAATAATTTTTGAGGAAAATTCTATATCTCGCTTCATTCACCCTGTTGCAGTTGTTTATACCGTACATACTAGCAGTGAACTCTTGAACTGTGTCTATTTTTTCGTTAATGAAAAGATCAGCTTCGTCTGTTAATGACGAAAAAACTGTCTGATACTTTTCGTTTTTGGAAAATAATTTAAAAGGTTTTACTTTTCCTTTATTAAAGAATGCTTCCGTATAATCGCATCCTGTAAATGCATGAAAAGCTTTGGCATAACTTGGATCCCAACTTCAACGCTAATTCAGTGCAATTAACGCATTCCAGATGTTGATTTTTTTTTTTTGTCGCTGAATTGGCTAGCCAAATTTCTGAATGTTGAATTTTGTGCATATTTCCCAACAAAATAACCAAAACAACCGTATCAGAGGCCTTTATTAAAATTTTTGAACCTGGTGGCGCTTTATATGCGTGAAAAATCATCCTTGTATCCGCTTCTTCATGATGGCATACATAATCAACTTCTTCATTTTTTTTTATAGCATTTTGCTGAACTTCGTAAGAGAAACACTGATGGTCAACGGTTAAGAATTTATTTTTTATTTTTAATTATCGTTATCAAATTTTGTTTTTCCCAATACTCAGCCAAAAAATGTACCAAGGCTGTTTTGAAAGAATAGTTTTTGAGGCTGTTCAAAAAATCTTTGGGTCTGGTTTGTTGAGGTCCGGATATTTTATACGGAGTGTCGAATTCTTTGCGACTGTGACGTTCGGAATCTTTAATCGACGGTGATAAATAACGATCAAAAACTAAATGTATTTCTGTTGCTGCTGTTGAACAAAGTTTTATGAGTATTGACTCTGCAACTTTTTCAAATGTTTGTGGCATAGAAGATCCGACTAAATGCAGAAAGTAAAAACCGTCGATTATTTCAACGCTGATATTTGTCGGCTCGACCACTTCTGTTTCCGATTTTAAAGCTTTCGCTAACGTTGACTTATCAGTTTTAAACATTTGACCAGAACATGAGAAAAGAGCAGGCGGCATCGGTGCTAGTGGAAAAGTTAAGCAAAATTCCAAATTATTTTTCTTGTTAGTACTAATTGCCAACACTCTTCCAAATATATCTCGTTCATTTTCAATAACACCCTTTTGTTTTGATCTTTACTCATTACAACTTTACTTGTGCACTCCGAAGCGAAATTTAAGATTTTATTCCGTTTGATAGCTTTTTCAAATCTTCCGGGAACCGTAGAACATTCTGTGATGAAATTTAGCTTTTGTTGATTGCCAGTTGCCTTGACGTTTAGCAAAAAATCACCAACTTCCGTAGATGCTGCTTTACCCGTGGAAATGTTGAATACATGATTTTTATCTATCGTTTCATCAAACGGATTCATTGTATTTTTTATTGCCTCAATAATACTGTCCAGGCTTTTTTTGTCTTTTTTGATTGTGCTTTTTTGCAATGAGTGCGAAGTATCATCTTTCTTTTTTAACTCGAGATTTTCTTTTACAGTCGATAATATTTTTGTCCTCATGCTATGACTGAGCGCCCATCTTTGACGCGCAGATATTGAGTCCACTGCAAGATTATCAGTCAACTGATTGCTAGCATCAGCGTTGATAGTCTGCTCTAGCGTCAAGTCTACAGGTGATGGAGCAAAATTTGCTTTGGTGCGTCTGATTCCAAAGGCGCCGCGACGAAATTCTTCTACCAAACTGAATTTTCAGTATACAAGGTGATCAAATGACTCAAGTATAACACAGCCCATCTAACATAATTAGGCTGGTTAAACGCAAAAAATAAATCACACATGTTGTATATCGAGTCCACATACAATTCAAAGTTGCTAGTGCGCATGCTTCTTGAAAATCGAAGATATAAATTAATTAACTCACAATACTGATAGTAAAATTGAGCGGTTTTTCCTTTTGCGCCACTTAAATTGTCTCTGCAGAACTGTTTATATCCATTTGAAATACGCTGAAATAAATCTGGCAGTTCCACTCTTTTGTTGACGTCACATGCAGCCTGATCTGATGCATTCTGTATTTGAGCTTGTAGCAATTCATCCAACGATTCGGGAGATACATTTGTTGTGGATAAATACTGTTCAAAATGAAGAATTTGCAATGCTGCAGCAGTTAGTGGATGTAAGCGCTTGCATCGATTGAAATGCTTGCTGTCCAAGTAGCTGTTCATCGAGCCACCGGCTAATACTTCTGCTTGAACTAGAATTTCCACTAAGCCACTAGAATCAATATACTTCCCAATCGTTTTGAAGAATGCCATTTCCATGTGGAATGCTCCCAAATTTATAATGATGCTGTCAAATTTTGGCTTTTCTTTTTCTTGGATCTGCATAGCCATTTTTGCTATTGCTAAATCATATGTCACGATAATATGTGGTTGGCTACACTTTTCAGCTATTTCGTTTGCTATGATTAATGTTTCGTTGACGATTGCGTAGGATGTTGGAGAATTATTTATCGGAGATAAATACTCGATGTTTTGTTGTTCACTCCGATCAGTTGACGTCATGCAGTTATAGCCCAACCACATTGGAACTGAATTTATTCGAGATAATGACATTACCCATAATAAATCTTTGTCAATAGCAATTTCTGTAGAACCTTTGCATATATCCAGTGTATTAGTAAATGAATCTACCGGCAGCAGTTGCAAACTAGCGGTTGGTTTAGAATAGTATGGTCGAATTTCTCGCACAATTTCATTAAAACGCCTTCTTTTACGTGCAGGTGCTTCACTATTTACGTCGCCACCAACTTCACGTGTTTCAGCTGTTTCATCGTCGGAATCATCTGCAGAAGTACTAGGAAACTGATAAATAATACCAACCGTGTCATGCATAGTATCTTTTCTAGAAGTGGTGTCAACGAAGCGGTCAAAGTTGTCAAACGCTACGTGAGTGCAGTGTCCATTCGATGTGTTGATGCCGTTTGGTATTACATTATTATCTTGGACCGACTTATACGTCATTTGTCTCGAGTTCTTCGGCCAAATTGTACCCAATAGTATGGCCATATCTATTGAGCATAGTGATTACTTGCCGAGAATTTGTTAAAGACTTCATTGCCAGTCCAAGCATTAAACTTTTTGCTGGTTTACATCTACCTTTAGTGACTGCATAAATTATGTCACTACATATTGATGTTATTTTGACATTGAGTTGTTCACAATTTTCCTCGGAAACGTTCGGACCTACGATGAGATTTTGCATGAAATAAAATAGTATTTCAGGAATTTCACATTCTCCGCGAATAATGTCATCAGCAGTTAAATGACTGGGGAGTCGATGAGGATTAATATTCTTGATGCACTTTCTCAAATTATATGCTACATCTTCAAATTTTTGATCATTTCTTGTCTCCAACAATTCTTCCAATTTTTGATCATTTCTTGTCTCCAACAATTTTATGTTTGTAGCCATTACTGAAACATCTATGTCTGCTTGATAAACTATTTTTTGGCAACGAGGACCAGTAGACGCTTCTATTTCAATACGGTCACCAAATTTTTTTAATAATTTTTTTTGTAAAGTTTCCGGTCGGTAATCTTGAATTTCATCGACATTTAATTCACGATCTCCGTACTCCAACAACAAAGCTTGATATCGTGAGAATAACTGCGCAAAGTACACAACGTGATTATTATTTATAATTTCGTTTGTAATTAAATCACATAACGATTCAAAAGCCAATTTATGCAAGTTTCTGTATTTATGCCAACTTGAATCGGTATGTTGTTCGGTAACCCACTTCTCTTTGGATTGATACGTTGCGTAACAGGACTCATGATAAGCAACAGTTTGATTTGTAAGTTTTAAGAGGATGTCTGCATCATTAAGATTGTCGGCCATATCTTTTATTTTTTGTACTGCTTCTTCAGTTTTAGCAAATCTGAGATGTAGTACCTGCTTCCCACATTTTTTGCGTTCATAATTGCAAAACAGACAAGTGATTTTGCTACATGACGATGGTGCTGAGGTTGATGGCTCCTAAAACAATATAAATTATTTATTAAATAAGATAATGGCCGAAGAAGAAAATTCATGTTAAAAAAAAACACTTCAAATAAAAATCTGAATATTTAATACCTCTTCTACATTTGTAGAAATCTCTGCCATAGCATTAGCATGACTTTCTTCACCCTCTGTACCTGTTGCACAGGAATCGACATTAGATGATTATTGATTATTATATTATTATTTTAGTTTAATAGAATTTTAAGTCCGTTTTTATTCACTTTAACTGCCCCTGTACCCGCTGCGCAGCGCTGCCGCAAGGCAGCACTGGCAGGGTCGCCATGCAATGTGTAGGTTTGGGAGACTAATTAAAAGATGTTTTTGTCGCGACTGATCTTTATTAACTAACTTAATTATTACTAAATCTACCTTATATAGGAGGGAGGTGGTGTACATACACTACACAATACTTTTTGAGGCTACACTAGCGGTGGAAGTATTAACACGCACCTGAAAAAGTAGGTTTTTTTAATGAAATAAAAGTATTTGATAGATAATTTTCATAAAATGTTTTATTGATAAAGCTATAAGAAGAAATCATCATGAATGATCTTAGGAAAAATTATTCAACTGAAATTACATTTTTAGGTTACTTTTTTAAACTATTTTTTTTAAAAAACAGTAAGAAGCTTACATGTGATGGAATTTAATAATACAAAAAATGCTAATTTCTTAAGAATTATTCTATCTCGTAACAACTAATTTAAATTATAATTAAATTCCACACGCTTTGCAGTAGCATTATTTCGTTATAAAAATTAAATATTTAAAATGTGTTTACTATATAAATTTAAAAGATTTTTTTATTATGTACTTACTGCATTTTCTGTTGCAAAATTATTAAATTCTTCATTATATTTATTGTTTAATGCAGTCACTTTTTTATAACACGTGGTATGATAACCAAGAAATGACGCGTTGATTAGTTCAACGTCGTTGTATTTAAAGTTTTTTAATTTTCGAAAAGCCAATTTTAATGAACAATTTTTAAAAGTTTCATCGTTAAAATCCATTACAGAGTCACTTAAATCACACAGAAAACACTTTTTAGCCATGTTTGGAACAATATATTGTCAAAAAATAATATCGATACGTAGCAGCAACAGTTGCTCCGAAATAATGCTCAACACTTACTGTAGTCTATCGCTATCTTCCTCAATTTCACAAACAAAGAGCATGCGCACTCTCTTTCTTTCGACGATTGAGCGACACACAGCTGCAATGCTGCGTCCTTTTCTATCGCACTGGATACGTTCCTCGGACCTCTCTTTCGCACGTATTCAACCGCACGAATATTACGTTTTTCAAAAATCGACAACCGCGATTTAGCACCAACTTTTTGCAGCCAACCTTATGTCATTATATTCATAATAAAATTATCTTTATTTTGATATAAGGTTTATCGCGTAACTGGATCGTTGCAAATTACTAGTATCGATTTACCTGTATATACCTGCCTACCTGATAATTGCACCGGAAAAAAAAGTCAACCCAGCGTTTGCATATTCTATGAGCTACATACTTTCGATTAGTATACAGTTTTTTGCGTAAGGGAATGAGTGTAATGTTTGAAAAAAAATCATTTTTTAATTATTAATTAATTACACTTTGCACCAAATTTTTCAGACAACCCTCCTGTAAATATTTTTTTTTTAACATATTTAATTTTATAAAAAAATCATTTTCATCCCGTAATACGATGGGTGAGGGTCGTTCTATGGCCGAATCTCCTACTATGGTGTAAATATACTAATATTATAATTGGGAAGAGTTTGTTTGTTTAAACGCGCTAATCTTAAAGATTTAAAAAGTTCTTTCAGAGCTAGATAGCCCATTTATTGAGGAAGGCTATAGGCTATATTTTATTACGCTAAGACTAATAGGAGCGAAGAAATATATGAAATTGCTTATTGCTTATTATTCCAATAACTACTGGAGCAATTTTTATGTTATTTAGCAAACATGAAGAATAGACCACGTGAAAGGACATAGTCTATTATTTCCGGAAAAATGTACGGTTGCGTGAAATTCATAAATTACCCAAGCGAAGCCGCGCGGAACATCTTTATATATTTATCTTTATATTATAATAAAATCGTAGGAAAGTCAATTTTGTACATTGAATATTTTCGTACAATAAATAATACTTGGGATGTTATCTACTATGTTCACGCGGACGAAGTCGCAGGCAACAGCTAGTTTTTAATAATTTCTGCCAGCGAGGTTTTAAAAATTCATATCTTTTTTTCGTAGTAGCTATTTTGCAGTCTTTTTTGTGACATGATTTGTCTTGAATGCTGTTTTCATTAAAAAAAACCTAGTTTTTAGTAGGATTTATTCAAACATTCAACTTCAATTAAGAAATACAAAAAGGAGTTTCCATAGCTTCTGGCTAAGTTTAAAAACTCCGCATGTTTTTGTTATAATTGGCCTTCGATGGTAGATAGGTTAAAAATAATTGAAACACGATTAAAGCAATAAAATTATTTTATCTACTTTTTATCATTGTTATGGCAAATCTTTTTATCATTGTTAGGATTCTGGCGTTCCAGTCTATCGGGATCATCACCTCCATCGCTGGCGTAAACAAATTCATCCTCAACCACGGTATTATCTAACAATCTTTGCCGTCTCCTAACGACATCCGTCGCCAAACTGACCAGTTCGGGAGGGACGTCGGCATCACTCAACCAAATTTGGTTTAGTAGTTCTCCCACCTGCCACTGCCGTCCTCCCCTACGGCCCTGGCGCGGATGCGTCCCACCCCTTCCACTCCGTTCTCGCACACCCCTGATTCCCCTTCGGCCACCCCTTCTCCCACTAGTTCCACGTACAGACGAGGAGCTAGTGGGAGGAGGGGAACCAACAGTTTCGTGATCTACCGCCACATAGAACAGTGGGTGGGAATCAGGGGCAAAATATTCTTCACCCACCTCATCCATTTGCGCACCATGCTCGTCGAATAGTAGCACCACGCCCTCTGCAGGCACCTCACTATGAAAGCAAAAAATAAATAAATAATTAGAATTGATACGATTTAGAATAGAATATTTTCACGCCTATGTGGCAGAAATTGTGATCAAACTAAATTGTAAGACCTTTATGTACGAATTTCTTGGAAATAAATAAATAAATCTAAAAAAAATAATCTAAATCTACGCAGGCATAATTCGTGAACAACATACACAGCACACTTACAATTCTGCCGAAGGCGACAAGGGCGATCGTGACCTCTCACGGGGAGAGGTCACTGGGTCGTTCCTGAAAAAAAAATTCACACAATGAAAAAATTCTATACATCACTATCGTAAACCTAACAAAATAACCAATGCATACCATTCGCGACAGCCTCTCGCGGCGCTCCGGGGACGTGAGAGGGGAGTATGGCGGGGCCTCCACCTCCTCTTCATCCTAGACCAACATAAAAAGCATAAATACACTGCAACCCATAAATTTTATAAATATTCATAACCACATGACAAAAACGACAAAAATAAAAACATACATACATACACTTTTGAAATTTGGCACATATTACATACATACATAGTCGAATCGATAACCTCTTTTTATGAAGTCGGTTAAAAATGAGTTACCAACCTCGTCCTCCAGGTCTTCCTCCACGTCGTCCTCCAGGTCGTCCTCCAGGTCTTCACCGTCTGAAGACCCACCATCGGAGCCACCTTCGGATACGTTTCCATAAAGGAGGTCCAGGTACTCCTCTGGTGGATCTTCGCCGATACACCAGGTTGGCATGCTATATAAAACAAGTAATAAAAATCAATAAACATAAAAATAAATATCCAAATAATAACTTAGAAATAAAAGAAAATTCATTACGTGAAGTCGCCATCATTACCGACATTGCAAAAATTTTATCGATAATCAATCGACACTAGCTATATCCCTATTGAAAACTTACAAAGACATTGTTCACAAGCAAACTTCGCCCTTAGTACAATACAAATAGAGTTCAAAATGGCCGTGGCCGGCGGGCGGCCGTTTTTTATCGTTGGCGACCGTTACTCAAATTACTTCATTTATTTACTAAAATAGAAAAACACGTCTGAATCAGTCCCATAGAAACCAATTGTTTCAAGTGAAAAATATAACTTATTACGATGTATTTCGTAGAAATTATTATGTAAAAATACTTATAATGAGTAAAATAAACTATATAATAAAACAAAACAGTACTTACATTCGATGAAACCACAAAAAACACACAAAATACACGAAAAATATTGCGTCACCCCGATATTCTCGGAACTTTCAACTGAGTGAATCAAAATGGTTGATACTTGATCACAGAGTAAAGTATATTTTTCATTGAGAATGTTGCCAATGTATCATAGATCGTAACTAACCAAATTTCTTCATACAAAAGTAGTCTCTAAGTGGGCGAAATACGTTACTTAATCGCATGAAAGAGCCCGAGCACCGGTGCTCGCGCGGGGTTTGACGAAAGTGTGCTGTCACGTGACCCCGAGCACCGGTGCTCGGCCGGGAATTGAGAGGTTAAACTTAAAAATGTAATTTCCATTGAGGTTCCTGTAAAATAACTGTAGCATATGTATTTTATGTTAATAATTTTGGTTCACCACTAAGATTTAAAATGTGAGCAAGAATAAAAATGCTATTGGGAAATTACCTGTTTTTTGGTAACAAATAGAAAGCACAAATTACTGAAAAACAACTATTTATTACAGTAAATTTTC
Source organism: Lysandra bellargus (assembly GCA_905333045.1). Classification (NCBI taxonomy): domain Eukaryota; kingdom Metazoa; phylum Arthropoda; class Insecta; order Lepidoptera; family Lycaenidae; genus Lysandra; species Lysandra bellargus. The sequence goes on from HG995357.1 coordinate 516,032, forward strand.
AAAACTCATTCCTCCAATTTGAATACATAATCGACAATGTCTTAGAAAGTTATGTTTTAATTGTCTGAAGCTACTTCAATATTCTTGCTTTATTTTTCTTTCCGCTTCTGTAAGTTTTTGCCTCAATTCTTGTTCGTTGTTGCTTTCCTTCGCGTACACCAGATCTTTGTAAAATCCCCAAATAAAAAAATCGATGTGGTTGAGGTCTGGCGAACGCGCAGGCCATTCGATCATCACTGCACGCCCGATCCATCTTTCGGGATATGTGGTTTTCAAATGCTCACTCGTGCCGCATAGTGACAGGGCGAGCCATCTTGTTGAAAAATCATCCTTTGTCCAATGAGATTATTTTGTAAAAAATGTAAGTAACTGTTTCCATCCAACCTGGCCGACAATTCAAAGGGGCCAATTAATTCTCCATTTAGGACCCTAGACCAAAGGTAAACACTAAAGCGTGTTTAAAAATTTGACGCCCTTGCCAAATGCGGGTTTTCTATAGCCCAGCTATGGTAATTATGCATATTGAATACTCCAATCCTTTCAAATCGGAACTCGTCGGACCACAGTATTTTGTTAAAAAAATCAGGGTCTTCTTCAGAATCGTTGCAACATTGTTTGACAAAAAGCCACTCTTCTCGGGTAATCAGATTCTTGAAGCTGCTGGACGCGCTGGATGTGGTATGTTCTGCAAACAAAAATCATTGTTAAGTACCCAACACAGGTTAATTGGTTACAGCGCGGTCTGTACAAAATAGGTTTGGGAGAAAGAAACAATTACCTAGATCAGAGATAGGCTCACTAGTATGACGACGCTTACATAACAAAAAACTAAATTAAACCTTCCTTTTTTACAATACAATCAATAGTTTTTATGGCTCACCACTCACCTTCCTTAAGAATTCTTAAAACAGTAGTCCGTGGAATCCCGGTTCACCTAGTTATTTTCCTCGAACTTGTAGAATTGTGTAGTGTCATCAATTGTCGAATTTTAACCTTGATAATTTGAGTACATGCATCCTTCCAATCAACAAAATCATTTACATGAAATGGTTCAGGTGGCTATTTTTATTATACAGCACCGAAAAGGCTTCTAGTGAGTACATTAGTTCAGCTTTTAGGTTTTTTTACCTGTCTTTCTATTAGTGAATGAGCGGTATCACCCTCATTTTGGGTGTGCCTTTTTATTAGTTTATGTGTGATTGTTAATCTTTGGGTTTAGAATCTTTTGTAATGCGAATAAATAAATTGTAATCATTGTATAAATATTATATGATAAAACACAATGTCATGACTCCTGGAACAGCTTTCCTTGCTTAATAATGACTAAGCAAGGAAAGCTGTTCTAGATACATATTTGAATACACAAGTTCCTAATTCATTTACTCCTCTATTAGCGTTGGACTCGTCCCAAACAAAACATTCTACTTTGTTTTTAAATCACAAATTGTAAAGTTCAATTAAATTAATTTACATTTATGACAGAACACCCCTTCACCCTTGGCATAGTATAAGGAGGGCAAGGAAGTTATCTTCATACAAAGGCACCGCACGCTGCTTGTATGTGTGCGCCATAGTATCAATGCGTCGCCGCACGCACACAATCTCGGACCGTTTTCGGACCATACCAGTCGGGGCTAACACCACGCCGCGCCGCGCCAAACGAATCAAAAATGTCCGATCATAACCGCAGGAGTAATAAATATTGCTGTGTGTTAATTGTAAATCAGATATTAATTATACACATAAAGCAAAGTTCGAATCATAATAACAGATTTGTTTATAGTAGGTACCTATAAGAGACAGGCGTTAGTTTTTAATGTTGTTTTAAAGGGTATATTTATAATTTTATTCAGAGATCGGATTATATGCAATATCCAAGTGCCGAAATATGCATGCAAATATGCACGAAAATTGGCCGAAATATGGACAATCAAGAGTCACGTATTATTATTAAAAGCCGGAAGACCGCGACGTTGCCGCTGTTCATGCGGTTGCGAACGAAGCGCGGACAGCCGCTTGCCGCTCCCACATCACAACGCCACCGCGCCGCCGCCTAAAATTGACAACCCTAAGACAGTAGGTAATTAAATCTTGGATTGGGCCGGAGTTATCCTACTTCTAGGGTTACCAACTTTTTTTTCAAGAAATAAAGTATATTTAGGTTTACGAAGAGAATTAAACAGTATTTCAGACATATGAACAGTATTTTTATTTTTTATTTATTTTAAACATATATTTTTTAGTACTCCTCGCACAGCTCAATAATTTATCATCATTTTTAAAAATATCATACGCTTCACCACAACTATAGCTTAAATTAAAGTAAATTTGTAGCTCATTCTTAATTAAATTAATCGATGCTCTATTTCTGTCCTCCCGCCACTTAGCATTAATTACTGAAAAAACTCTTTCAGTAAATGCTGAGGTGGCAGGAACAGAAAGTAGATATGAGACAATTTTAGTTATGTTTTTAAATTCTTCTGAAGCGCTAAGCGGAAGTAGGCTACTTCCCCTCCTTTTACTATGCCCTTGGAGCATTGAAATACAGCCTGGAGATCATAGACCGCTGTTACAATGTTTTCATCAGCTTTGTCTTTGGCCTTCTCTGCTCGTTCTTTCTCCTTCAAATGTTTATCATGTTCGTCTTTTTAGGTTTTCTTTAGTATCAGAGTTCATCAGCTTTGTCTTTGGCATTCTCTGCTCAACATAGTTCTTTCTCCTTCAAATGTTTATCATAATCGTCTTTTAGGTTTTCTTTAGTATCAGAGTTTTCAAAGATAGCACACGCATCACTTATTATATCCTTTTTTAGAGTAAAACAAGAAACAACATTAATAAAACAGTCGTACAAAAAGTGTTTATTACACACAAAACTACAGATACTAAAAATCTTCTTCAGAATATATGATTGGCTCGATGACAGTCATGACTCATTGCTACTATCGCTTATATGGATATGATAGGGATGTGATCATTTGACGCACATTTTCTTCTTCAAGTTGGTCTCTTCTAATACTCCTGTTGGTAATCTTTCAACGTGATTAACTTGTTTTTTCCAGTCGGAAGGTGTGATGAAATTAATTATTGCATCTCTTGTTAATTTTTTTTCTAACTGGTTTACATTTTTATCTGCCACCCTTTGCTTCACTACATTCCAGATATATTCAATGGCATTTAAGTCACAGTGATATGTGACTTAAATCCCATTGAATATATGAGTGGGTGGCAGACGTGCTATTACCTGACCATTCTCTTTCATTCATTCGTCGATGACGTATTTTTATTATTCAAACATCTCATTATGAAGAGAAATCTGTTCCTGCTCGTTTGTTGCCCAAAAATTGGAATGGAAAACAGCCTATCAGTTTTTCAATAATAGCTGAGAGGGATAGTTCCCATGTGGAAAAATTCTCAGCTGGCAAACAGCGACCGGTTTCCATCCAGTAATCCTAGCAGAATCTCTACTTTGTCTGCCTGGAACTTCCTGATTATATTTACTTATCAAGCTCTGTGCCTGCGCATTTGTCTCAGTACAAATTATTGTTAACTAGATGACACCCGCAACTTCGTTGCGCCAAAATTAGTTTATTGCGCGGGAACCGTACATTTTTCCGGGATAAAAACTATCCTATGTCCTTTCCCGGGACTCTCAAAGTATCTCCATGCCAAATTTCAGCAAAATCGGTTTAGCGGTTCGAGCATGAAGAGGTAACAGACAGACAGACACACTTTCGCATTTATAATATTAAGTATGGATATAAATCTTCAGCGAAAAAGAAATTAAAATAGTCAATAGGATTTGCTCCTGAACTTCACCATAAAATTGGTTTGATTTTGCAAAATGAATTTCCCTCATCTCACCAGTCCATTCATCATTCAGAAGTTGAGCCAGATGCAGAGGGTTGGTTTAGCTGGGCTTGATTTTGACTGTGTGATACAGATCAGAAGGTTGCGTGTTCATATCACGTCGGGGTCACCAATGTTACACCCTATGTTATTACGTTAGGTAACTAGTAAAGTAGTTGTTTAAATGAACACTTCATTTAAATAAAAATCCTTTTGCTATCTGATCACGTTTAATACGCTAGCGACCGGAGTCACTGCGCTAAGAACACTGAACTAATATTTTACAAGTTACAACACGACATCCGACACCACGGATTAGGGAGGGTGGTGGTGGTGAACAAAAAATGAATGTGGCAAGCAATCCAAAATGCAATGCGAGCCTGTTGCCAGATAATAATAACATACGTACACTACAAGTTGATGGAGCAAGTATTGGAGCGGTTGATGAAGTGGTTGTTGTAATTGGAGTGTCATAATAATTATGAGAGGTTGTTAGGGATGGTGCTGCCGTAGCTTGTGAGAAGTCGCAGTCAGACCCTGGCTCAACAATTATTTCTATATTGTCATATTCGGTGCCATAATAGTTAGTAAACTACGGTGTACACTCCAGGACTCGGCCTTCTCTTCGGCCATGCATTTTATAGATTCTCTTAAATATCCACTGAGTATATAAACCGGCTTGTCGCGTCGTATAATTTTATGTATCTTTATCTGAAATAAAACAAATTATTCTTAATTCATTTTTTTATTAAAACATCCTGAATATTTACCAAACCACATGCTAATGTTATTGCATCATCAATGACAGGTATTAAATTATGGTCTACACAAGCATGAGGCAGCAACATATGAAACTCTCTTAATCTATTTATTACTCGTTCAACATGAATTCTCAAAGCTGCTATTCGCTTTGACTGCTTTACTTCATCTTTGGTGCTAGGTTTAGATTGTGAAACAGAAGGTGGCCGGACGAGAGTACAGTTTCTAGCTTCCAGTAAATGTGACAAGTCTTTGAACCCTCTGTCAGCCATCACTGCTTTTTTTGGAGGTAAACAGTCCAAGTAACCACAGTCTTGCACTATCGTGACATCTGTAGCTCTTCCACCATATCCATCAGATATAAAATTAATCAATCCGTCTGGTGTACATGAAATTAAATACTTCAATGTATTACATTTTTTGTACTGTGACCAAGTAAGTGATTGCTGGACTGCATCAGAAGGTTTTTCAATTTGGATTTCAAAGCAATCAATAATAGAAATAACATTTGAATACCTAGCTCTGAACGATATAGGTAAATTTTTATATACCTCAGTTGGTGTTGGCCACACAATCAAGTCTTTCATTTTTGATGCGATAAGAGGTAAACTTTTATTGAATATTCTACTGATAGTGCAATGTGAGTAGCCAAAATGTAAAGCTGTAAAGTATGCTGAATGATTCATTTAACTTCAATTTCTTAAGTGTTATTAATATGTCTACAGTTGGAAGTGGAATGTTTTCACTTAAAAGTTTTATTATATGGTATGACTGTTTAGGTAATCCTAGTAACATTTTGGGTTCTCTATCTATGGCACTTAAAATACTACTGCGCATTACATTATTAAAATGTTTTTCACCATCTGAATCTTCTGATTCATCTTGCACACAATAACTTAAGTCAGATGAGCTACAGGGTTCATAATCATGAGATATCTGTGAAGAAATAGAAGAAATAGATGTACTATCAGAGTTAGTTGCGAATAATTTTCTTTTTACAACAGTTTTCACAGGTTTTATTGGTGAAGTTCCAATATTTTGTGATGGAAGGGGAAAAGGAGATAAAGCTGCATTTGTCTTTTTTGTAGTTAAATTAACTTGAACAGCTTTACTTCTGAAGTTTGATCTCATATTTATTTGCACACACTTGTCACTAAGTAAGATTTCTGTATTAGTAGAGACTTCAACATGGGAGGTACTGGGCTCTATTACAGAAACATCCATAAGAGAGGTACTAGGCCTCACTAGATAATTTCCAGAGCCTTCACTATAGGAAGTACTTGGTCCAGCATCACAATAACTTGTTTGTGAAGTTTCACTTCCTAAAACATTTTCTCTGTTGACTTCAGGTTCGGAGAGTGCTTTATTTATAAGTGATAATCTTCTTTTCTTAACAGAATACATTCCCTCCTGTGGTGATGGAACATTTCGTTTTTGGCATTGAAATTTATGAGGCACAACTCCTTTATTTAACAGTAATTTAACTTTTTCGCCTTGTTCTTTCATGAGCTTGTATTTTATATAATTTACTGTATCTTCCTCGATCTGAAATAAACACAACACTTGGTGAAGCATCTTGGGATACCTAAGTAGAAATAATAAATAACTTTACATATAGGTAAGTACATAGAAAATAGTTCTTTTTAAGTCTATGCAGAGCTTAGATGAAGAATCTTAGATGTTATGACATAAAATATAAGGTTATGAACTTATATAAAGTTCTGTAACCTAGGGATTTCTACAAAACTACACGATGTTATTTGTCCAAATGTAATATACTTACATTAAAATGATCTTCACAACAATGTTGATGCGATATTGGAGATACATTATCCCTTCGCATAACCTTACAACATTGTTTACGTATGTTTGGATCTCTTGGAACAGCAAAAAAAACTTTTTCTGGTGTACTTTTTATAGTGTTTGGACACATTGGTACCATACAATATCTATAAAATGGCTTTTTTTCTTCTTCCATGATTCTTACGCGATATTTTAACTATAAAACACTTTGTTAGCTAAGTATAACTCTCAAGTCTCAATGAAAACAATAAACATTTAAACCCTGCATTCCACTTAGCGTTAAAAACGATCAAAATGCCCCATATTTTGTGCGTTTTGATCGTTTTATCCAATGACGTAAAAAAAAGCGCGAAGTAGTGATTATATTCTCTTTGGCGCGAAGTGGAACGCGGGTAACTGACAGGACGTGCCCTATGACGTCACGCCTCAAGCGCGCGAGAAATAAGAGCGTTTGAACTTGTCAACTTAAACCAATATTTTTAAGATTTTATAAAAAAAATAATTACTACTCTTACAGCTATGTTTATTTTTTTTTTCTATATCAAAATGAAGTGAATATTGAATAAAAATAATAAAAAAATTGTCTGCATATTCCCTATTGGTAAAACAGAAGGTGTTGGTTGTACGACTGTTGGTTGTATGCTTAGACTGTGCGGTTAGCGGATCTCCAAATCCACAGTACAATACTTTCTTGATATTATATATTCGGGCACTGGCTCCATGACCTCTTCATTTTGCGCTTGAGTACTATTATCTGTGTATTTATTAACTATAGTTTTATTACAGCATTTATTATTATTTACATATTTTATTATTCATTAATTTATTATTTAAAAGAAAGAGAAGAACTTAATGTGTGCGAGTATATAGCATTCTCCACACCAACAATAGGTGCTAGTGCCACTTCGGCCACATCTGCGTCTATGGTAGTATTGACTGTAGATAGACAACCCTCTGTAGCCATACAGTACTGCCTTTCTTTGACGAGAGCCGCTCTTTGTCGCTGTTTAAGATTCATCCAGAGGCGGAATGTTATATTCGCTCAGGTTTGTGATTTTGTACCAAAACCAATAGTTCCGATCTGGTGCCTTACTCCCGAAACTGATATCAACTTGATACGAGTCTGATTTCGATTTCGTTTTTGATGTCATTGAAATGCGTAGGAATTCCGGAACAAAATCGTATCAAAATCGAGATGTTGCCATGGCGTCTTGTCAACGTCGTTATAGCAACGTCCTTGTTATAAAGTAGCAAAAGGTTACGAAAAATATGCAATAATGTTTGTGTTTTTTCGTCATACTATAAAAATACATTTCCTTAGAAACTTTAGATGGATGTGCCCATTTTCTACTTTAGTGGGTTAAAAAAAAATAATAATAATATGTAAATTCACTTTTGTAGTTACACAATAGTTACACTTAACATTGTCATATGCATATTCTAATATTTATAAAATTTGTATCCCTGCATGCCGACATTAAAAGCTAGTTTTTATTTGGAAAGTAATGGTCCGTGCGACGCACCTACAAATTGAGATGTTGTTGAGATTCCTGGAAGAAAATTCAGGAATCGCAAAAGGGTAGGCGTGCTTGGCTAAAGCGACTCTCGCTTTAGCCAAGCACGCCTTACAATTTAAAAATGCACTTTCTAGCTCTGGTGTCCACGAAATAACTGTTCTAGATTTAACATTTGGACCAGACAACAAGCTGTAAAGGGGCAACTGATTCTTGGCTGCGTTCGGCACAAAACGCCTGTAAAAATTGGTCATACCAAGAAATCTCCTCAATTCTTTTATGGTACGAGGACAGGTAAATTTTTGAATGGCGTCGACCTTCTGTGGCAATGGTTGAATACCTAGAGTGGAAACAGAGTAACCTAAAAATTCAACTTGTGGTTAACCTAAAATACTTTTAGACGTGTTAACTACAACACTATGATCTTGAAGACGCTGAAAAACAAGTTGTAGGTGTTGTAAATGCTCAGATGAGATCTCGCAATGAAGATTCATTGCGAGATGCTACTAAAATATCATCTATATATGGGTAACAAAAATCTAACCCTCTCATTATCTCATCCATAAACCGTTGGAATGTTTGAGCCGCGTTACGTAGTCTAAAACTCATGTACGGAAACTCAAACATTCCAAACGGTGTGGTTATCGCAGTCTTGCTACGTCAGGTGGATTGACGGGAATCTGGTTGTAAGCGCGTAAACAGTCGATCGTGCTGAATATATTACAACCGTATAAATGATGTGAAAAATCACCAATATGACGTACAGGATACCTATCGGGAATTGTACGTGCATTAAGTGCACGGTAATCACCGCATAAGTGCCATTCGTTATTCTTTTTAGCTACCAAATGGAACGCAGAAGACCAGGAGCTATCGGAACGTCTCGCAATACCAGCTTTAACCATATCCTCGAATTCTCGCTTAGCTACACGAAGTCGATCGGGGGCTAAACGGCGAGGACGCGTAAACACGGGTGGTCCACTAGTTGTACGAATGTAGTGTACTGTATTATGTCTTATATTACGCGTCGAAAGATATCCAGCAGGGCACGTGATGTCTGGAAACTTAGAAAGTAAACAATGGTATTTTGAAGTACTACTAGTTACAGATTTTATTTGATGAGGAGTTGCAGGTGCGGGCGTAGCAAAAGCAGCGAGCGAAGTAATATTATTAACTAAGCGATTATGTCTAACATCTACAAGTAAATTATAATGTGACAAAAAATCTATGCCTATGATTGGTCTCGTAACGTCAGCTATTATGAAGCGCCACGTAAAATCACGCCTTAGTCCAAAGTCCAGTGATAGCGTTAACCAGCCATATGTGTTGATGACGGAGCCATTGGCAGCGAAAAGCTTATATTCCGTTTTAACACAGCGTTTATCACAACTAATGTACTTACGTGGATACGCACAGAGATCGGAACCGGTGTACACTAAATACTGCACTTTAGTTTTTTTTATCACTCACATACACGCCTTCAGTGACTGCCCGGCTCGTTTCCCGGACGATAGGAACACGGAGATCGGCACTTTGTCGATTTGCTCCCGAAACGGTGATGGTACCAGCAGGGTCTCGGACCGACGCTGGAACAACTGCGAGACCGGCGACGCCAGTGTGGAGAACTGGAACGATGCATGGAACGCGAGCGCGTACCCATGGATAACGCGGCCACCTTGCGTGTCAGGTCATCGATACGGCGAGTCAGCTAATCGATAGCTGCAGTAGAAGATGACGACGTCCCGGCAGAGGCTTGACTGGAGACAGCAGCGATATGCGGGGCCGGTGGCACGGTAATCTCGTGGATTTTATCCACTATCTGAACGAGATTATCCAGTGGTAAATCCGCTTGCGCAGCTATAATAGCCTGAATATGGCTAGGCAAGCGATTGGTCCACAACGAACGTATAAATTCCTCGGTAACCTCCGAACCAGCTAAGTTCCTTAGATGTCTCAGGAACTGTGAAGGTTTTCGATCACCAAGCTCCTCCAGGGTTAAGAGTTGACGAACTTTTTGTTCCTGAGAGGCTGACAAACGAGATATCAGTTCTGATTTAATTTTCTCGTATTTGTTCTTCGCTGGCGGCTTCGTTAAAATATCCTTAATTTCACATACGTATTTATATTTCAAATTGGAAATTACGTGATAGAATTTTGTGGAATCGGCAGTAATATTTGCCAGGGCGAATCGCCCTTCCAGCTGAACGAACCGGAATAATGCCGGTTTGTTTGGCCAAAATGGCGGAACCTTTACGGATACAGTGCATACTTCTTCGGGCGCTCCATCCGAAGCGTCCCTAAAATCTTGCTGTTCACTGTCCGAAGCAGACATAACGAGAATTATAATTTATTCCACAGCTATTCACCGTAAAGTTCAATAAAAGCTTGCAACTGATAACATTGTCCACGCGCGCGAGCGACAAACACGTGCGAATGTCCGACCGGGTCACCATTTATACATATAGGTGCGGAGGAGTTAATTAATACACCTATATCAATTTAATCACTGTATTGTCTCTTAAAAACACAAAATACAGGGATATAGAAAACTCAACGTAAATATCGCTAATAACAAAATAAAATGCGCGCGCGCGGCCTTCAGTACCGAGGTTCGTTTTCAGACTGGCGAGTGGCGAGGCATCGCGGATAGCCCGATCCCCGAAGACCGCGTACGCACATTCCTTAGATAAGAACTTGTACACGCCGCACCACAGTATAAAACAGTAACTTTAGCATTTTTAGTACATCGCTACATTACTTTTAAAACCCAGGTAGGTACTCTCCTGGCTGTAGAATGGGGGGACGAAAACGGCTCGCTGGGCGTTGAGACGGCGGCCAGGCTCCACTAGGTAGGTAGGCTCCAACGGCAGCAACGCCACAAAATGGCGGCACGGCACCAATTGCCAAGCCGAACTTGGAACCCCAATCTGGGGTACAATACGGCACTAATAAATTATTAACTTTTAATATTATGTTTAAAGAGAACACAAAAGATACGTTCCAAAAGTTAACGGACTTATTCTTGTAATCGGACACAATATCGTGCGTCTCCTCTGACTTCCAGTCCCGCTCTGCCGTAGCGAATCGTGTGACGATCGAGTCACAAAACGAGTAATTAACGTAAAATGAAGACAGTTCTAAATAATGTCGTCCGCGGGCCCTAAAATGCTGGTGTAAAGAGCGCTAAGACGGCATATTTTTAATATTTTTTCAAGTATATTTACACCTTTGAAACACTTGTATAGGCCATCTTAGCCTTTAATGCGCCTATAATATCGTTCTATACACGACTATAATTCAACTTATAAGAACAGGTCTACTACAAACCCAAACGAACTCCGTGTAACCTGTTATAAGCTTGGTAGTAAAACCTGGAACCACTAAGAGAGAGTTACTAGTGCTGCAAGCCTATAAACTGTGCACTATAGGATAACTTTGTTACTTGGGATTCTATTGGCTGTCAAAAACACTTACCTCGCAACAGTACATCTCTGGTAGAAAGGCAGCCTAACAGGACGGAAACTTTCGAGCAAGTGCGACTAGCACTTTGTCAATTATAAATATTCATATAAGAAAAAATAAGTTTTAAAAAGCAGTTTTAAAATAAAAATAAGGACTAATATTAATTTTCTTTCCTGTCGTAAATTTGGCAATGTCGCATTCATGGGTTTGCCACTACTTTGAAGGTCATTATACATTTCCCAACGACCAGTGATGCGACGCACATGTGCTACGTAATGACCTATAGATTGTACATCAATGTCTTGGAATTCTATTGCTGCCTGTAATTTGAAATTTTCCCGATTTATCAAAATATTATTGAGTACATTATTTTTGATTGGAGGGTTCCTGGCCAATGCGGATGGCCAAGGTTTTCAGCCAGTCGAGTTCACTGAAGACTTTCAATGTCTACGATAAAATGGTCTTCAGTCGTAATTGAAGTAACCGTATCGGGGGATTTGCAATGTGCACAGTTCCTCTTTTGTTTTATGTGGCTGTCTATAACCCTTTCTAATATTTTTATACCGAAATTATAAAAATTATTAACTGGTAATTCAGCGACAATAAACTGTTTTGTATCGTGTTGTGTACAAGCTTTACAATATATATTTTCTTTGTATGACGGTGTTTCACTTAGCAAATATTTTAAAAGGCTAGACACATTAGTAGAGCAATCAAGGACTCCTTTTTCAATTTTTGCATAATGTATCCTTCCAAGTCTCCGTTTCATTTAAATATGTTTTGTTTAAGTCCGGTGCTTCTAATCCGAAATTATTTTGTTTTAATTCATTTGCAAATATTTCTTTGTCACGGTTTTGAAGTATTATAATATTATCCTCTATCAAAATTTCTTGATTCTTAGAAGTTTCCAACGTAGCCTCTGAAATTTCATATATCAATATAAAATGAATAGTATCTTCTTTAATAATCTTCCTGTTTTGGCGAGGTACAAACGATAAAAGTTGCAAAATTTAACTCCGAGTTTTATAGTAGGATATAGGAAAATTCGTCAATACAGATCGAATCTCCGACGTTGTTACTTTATGAAAAATCGTTTGTACCTCGAAAAATTTTATGTGAGTATAAAGTAAATAGTATCTTCTTTAATAATCTTTCTGATTTGGAGAGGTACAAACGATAAAAGTTGCAAAATTTAACTCCGAATATCATAGTAAGATATAGGAAAATTCGTCAAGACAGATAGAATCTCCGACGTTGTTACTATATGAAATATCGTTTGTACCTCGAAAAATTTTATGTAAGTATAAAGTGAATAGTATCTTCTTTGATAATCTTTCTGTTTTGTAGAGGTACAAACGATAAAAGTTGCAAAATTTAACTCCGAATTTCATAGTAAGATATAGGAAAATTCGTCAAGACCGATCGAATCTCCGACGTTGTTACTATGTGAAAAATCGTTTGTACCTCGTAAAATTTTGTGTGAATATAAAGTGAATAGTATATTCTTTAATAATCTTTGTGATTTGGTGAGGTACAAACGATAAAAGTTGCAAAATTAAACTCCAAGTTTTATAGTAAGATATAGGAAAGTTCGTCAAGACAGATCGAATCTCCGACGTTGTTAGTATATGAAAAATCGTTTGTTCCTCGAAAAATTTTGAGTAAATTTAAAGTAAATGGTATCTTCTTTGATAATCTTTCTGTTTTGGAGAGGTGCAAACGATAAAAGTTGCAAAATTTAACTCCGAGTTTTATAGCAAAGTGTAGGAAGTTTCATCAAGACCGAATCGGTTCTCGATCATTATTTCTTCATCCAATATCGTTTGTGCTTAATTATTGTGGAGTAATTTTAAAAAAATAACTAATTTTACTCATTTGTACTGCTTTATATATTTTATTTTCTTCTACTACATACAAATGGTATGTAGTACAAACTACAAGCTACAAAAAATTTTTTTGGTCTTTTTTTGTAAAATAAAAAATAAAAAAAAACTTTAAAAACGGGTACAATCCGGTACAAACGATACTCTTTCAGATGGCATCATTGAAATTCCGGTATCTTTATGTCGGTTGCTAAGCAAATTTTACCACCCCCCCATTTCTACCCTATTGAGGTACAAACGATTTTAATTGCGGTACAATCGGGTACACTCCGGGTACAATCGAATGACATACATAAAAATCATTTTCCTTGAACTCGGTTGCTAACTTCACATAGGTTAAGACGGCGCTAGCCATTTTAAGTTATTAAAATTTATTTAGGTTTTGGTTATTTAAGTTTTTTAATTATTTATGTTATTTTAGTGATTTAATGTTATATTTTGTAGTTCCGAAGTTAAAAAATATGATTAATAAATTAATAATTTTGGTATTATTTTGTAAAAAATACAAATTTAAATATTTTAATTATTATAACGTTACACAATAAGGTTATTAGGTTTTCGTTCCTTTTCTCGGGTAAATTGCATATTTCAATGTTGCATTGTCGAGCTTGTTGTTCTAGGGAATCAATTTTTGCTTCAAGCTCAGTCACTTTTGAACTTTTCTGGTTCTCTATTTCGCCTATAATTTGGTCATATTTATTTGATAAAAATTGAATGCTTTCTTTCACTTCTATATTCTGTCTTTCCAATGTATCTTTCATCTCTTTAAATTGTTTTTCTTGACGCTCTGACTGCATTTTGAACAACATGCGCATCTCCGCCATGAAACTTTTCATTTCATATCTATACAACTTTTCATGTCATATTTTCAGTGTAGGGTGAGGTACGCGGAGAGCAATCAACTGTCTACGGACTTCCAATAGCGCGACGCTTGCCGGTTCTTTTGGTCTTGTTAATAAAGTCGGATTCTTCCAGTTCTTCCAGTGCTAATGGAGGGTTGGCTGGCTTATGATTCAGTGCCTTGTGTTGCGTTTGATTCTGTTTGCGCCGCCGCAGGCATGGTGATTGATGTTGAAGTGGTTGCAGTTGGAGTAGGAAAAATTTCCGTGTGAGGGAAGGGCGTCCTTATGGGTTCTGGGGTTGGTATTCTTGTTGAAACTGCGCCTAGTGCGTATAGCTCTTCCAAGTTTATAATGAAATTGTCGTTGGGATTGGCGAGCATTGATGGCCTAGGATTCGTTACGTTTTCATTGTTGGTGGTGTGATTATTGATTCCCCCTCCATTTCGTTTGTGGTTAGCCTCCTATTATGTACAGTGTGAGGTTATTTATGATTTGTTTAAGGTTTCTTATGGTCGCCATTGCCTCTTCTAGATTCCTGTTTCTTCTTTTCAACTCCTCCTCCTTTGCCCTGCAGCATTCATTAATCATTTTGTGAATTGGTTAGTGGTTATTAGTTATGAGTGATATGATCTTATGGTATCCATGTCCCGTGAAGTTGAGTAATGGCGAAATTTGCCTGTATATTAGTGAGGAAGGATTGTAGGTCATTCCAAGTGGGCAAGAGTGTTTTGGTGTATTTGCAGTTTGTGTTGAGTGTGTATAGGTCTTGTGATGCTTGTTTAGAAAGTGCTTGATTGTGTTTTTTGATTGCACTTATGGGTAGAGCGTCAAAGTCGGGATTCTTGTGCAATAGGACCGCCGCATTTGCCGCCTTGTCCGCTGTTCATTTCCGGGGATGCCAATATGTGCCTTTATCCATGCAAAGTTAATTTTGATACCGTTAGTTGATAATTGATGTAGCATTTTGTGTATTTTGACCACCATATCATTATGTGAGTTAGGGTTGGCTAGGGTTTCCATGAGTCCAGACATGCTGTCTGACAGTAGTGAAATTTCATTGTTGTTTGTGGGGTGTCTGGTGGTCCATTCCATTGCATATAGGATGGCGATAAGTTCAGCTTTAAAGATTGTGCAATAGTTTCTAAGTTTTATTTTTTGGAGTGTTTGATGTTGTTTTCTGTATCTATGACCACAAAGGCCGCCCCGACTCCATTGTCTTGTTTACTTCCATCAGTGTATATCTGTAGATTATTGGTTGTATAATAGGTTTCGAGTTCTTCCATGGAGTGGATTTGTTGGAAGGTGATTCTGGTTCTTAGGGAGGGGTGAAGTAGTTTCGAAGGGTGTGTGGGGGTTTCTAATGGGATGTCGTTGGGGAGAAATGAGGAGAAGCCTGTTAGTTTAGATATTTCAATGTCCGCTATTTCCTTGACTTTAGCTGTGATTGGGGTGAGTTGAGCCAATTATATTGCAGTAGCTGTGTTTATGGTTCGAAAGCCTTGAATAATTTTAATTGCGAAGAGTCTTTGTAGTGCAGTGAGTCTATTGCTAACGTGTTTGTATTTTAAAGATGCCTGCTGAGTAGCAAATGATTGGCTCTATTACACCCTTCTAGATTATTCTTATATTGTCCGGATGGATTCCCCAAGTTGGGCGTACGTTCACCTTGAGTGCGAGAACGAATCTTTGAAATAAGACGATAGTCGTAATCTGACTGATCACAGTCCTCTTTTAATTTCGCGGCGAGCTTAGGCCAAGATAAAATCTTGTTCCTAATAGCACGATACCAATGAAAGGCGTCGTCTTGAAAAATTTCGGTAGCAAAAGCTAAAACTTTCGATGACAAAATATTTCGAGCAACAATAAATTCCTCAACGCGCTGAATGAAGGAACGCACACACTTTTTGCCGTTAAATTTAATTTGCTTCACTACTTTCACTATGGAGAGAAATCTGTTTTTGCTCCTTTGTAGCCCAAAAATTGGAATGGAATAATCTTGTAGACAGACGGCTGAGAGGGATAGTTTCCACGTGGAATAACAAACCAAGGAAAATTCTCAGCTCGCCAACAGCGACCGGTTTCCATCTAGTAATCCTAGCAAAATCTCTGCCTGGAACTTCCTGATTATGTTTACTTATCAACCTCTGTGCCTGTACAAATCATTTTTAAAAAACCTTCAGCGAAAATGTTGTACGTTCATAATACATATTAATTGTATTTTGATTTATTTAACTTTTTTTATAGCAGGAATATTAGTCCTTTCAGATAACGGTAGATTTTTTTCACCGTTTTCATGCCTCGACGGTAGGTGATAAATTTTTGCTGAATACGGTGCATTTACCGTAATTACGGTGTACATGGCAACATTGGCCGCAGCTCATCTTCGTCTTTATTATTCGTGACGGCGTGGAAATATCCTAAATGTAGATTTTGCCAACAGTGACCGTAGCGTTTTTGAAGAAGGCTTCTGACATCTCGAAACTTTAATGGATTCACTTCTATGCCGTTAGTAATTATTGTTGGCCGTATATCCCTAGCGTTTTTGCCTGTTTTACACAAACTTTTGTGGTTTCCCGTCTCAGAATAAAACTCAAGGAAGTGTGGTGTTGATACGTGGTAATATAATTCACCACGTACAAAGAGAAATCTCGAAGTGGAGTTGAGCCGGCGTTTTTAACAATATTTTGTATTACGTGTATTATGCCAAGTGTCCGGAACGTTCGCGTAATTGCCAAATGAGTATAAATACAGTATGGTCGTGCTTCACTAATACTATCTTTTCTTAGTCGATAGGCCAGGATAAGTGACACTAAAACTTGTCTCGCGTCCATTTCAGCATGTGTTCGTTTAATTGCAAAATAAGTATTCATATTTATAGTATGGTCGTGTTTCACACAACCTAATGTTGTTGTCCAATGTCCATTATTTAGTAAATTGGCGAACCATTCTTCAAATTTGTTTGCATTCATTTCTTCGTGATAGTCTCCAGTTTTTTTGACTTAAATGCTATAAGTTCAGTTGGCATAAAGTATAAACCCGTTAGCATTCCCGGCATGGTCGCCAGTCGCTAGTCGCTCACATTTTCCTCCGGCACTTTGGTAGAGGCGTGAGCGGTGTCATCAGTCCATATTTTACTCACTGTGTGGTTTGCGTTTAGCCACGTTTCGTTCAGGAATATAACATTTCCCCAGTTTGTTATATCCTTTGCCGATTCTAAAAATATTACTCGTGCTAGAGCGATATTTTCTGTATCCATATTTTTTTTTTATTAGCCTTTTTCACCGAAAACCACTTTTTTTTAATGTTTGCCGTAGTGAGGTAGCACCGCCAGTAAACAGTCCAGCCTCTTTTTATTTATTTTGTTTTAATAGCGTGGGGTAGTTATATCTCTCATAGTACTAAAGAGTTTGGACTTTTATAGATTTGAAAGGAAACGTCTGGTCTCTTCCGATGCATCATTAATCTTAAAATCTGAGATACAATTATTACGAATCTTACGCTACTGGGTGATACTCGTACAATTATTAGGTACTTATGCCACATTATTCGGGGGACACATTAGGCAATATGTATAAAGTTAGTAGCATACTCAATGCTACAATTAAGATATACTAATACTTTTAGTATAGTATAGTATTAGAACATAATGAGATATTCATCAAATATCGGTATCCGTAACGAATGCTTTGCGCCTGCGCTTCTTTGGAGTTGACAACTTTTTGTCTTCCGTACCCGTATCACCAAAATTTTCTTTTATTATTCGTGAAATCGGCCATTAGCTTACGACAACCACAGTTAAAATACCCGTTCGAGCTTCCACAACTCACCTGTTTATAGTAACACATCGAGATATATTACCATTACCTTGAAGGGTAGTAAGCTGCGATTGGCCTACTTTTTTTAGATATAAGTAGGCATATGAGCTATGTAACTTTTTTCATGTAAGCTATCAATGCAGTCACGAAAATCTATATCAAATATAAATACATCATTTTCGTTATAAAAATCATTGATGCATTGAACTTAAATTCACTTAATAAACTATTCATTATGGTTGCATCATTTGTACTATATGGTCCGCGTACATCATCATATCCATCAGAAGCACAGAGGGTAAAACCGTTAGCTCTAGTACCATTTGTAATTAATTTAAATTATTGTGGACTGGATTTCGGGATTAAAGAAGGGAAAGAGCAGATCATTTCAACCTCTTTTTGGTTCTATAGCTCGCTTCGAGGGCGCCCTCTTTTCTTCTTTTTTTCGCTGGATAAGGAATTTTCACACTTGGCTTATTTAAATATGTAGTTCTATAGGCTATTGCGCATAGCAACGACGTAGAAGTTAATTTTTGAGCTGCGCGGCGCGGTGGAGCAGAGATTCGTTCTAAGAGGCTCGTTTTTAAATACCACTTCTTAGACTTCAAGTTTATTTTTGGCATCTCTGTGCATAATGGTAAAATGTTAAATACCATCATACCCATCCAAAAGTTATAGAAATTAGACAAAAAGTCTTTATTGGCTTTTGAAACAAGATCACTATAGATAGGAAGTGGCCAATTCAATTTTAGATAAGTTTCCACTCTTATATTCTCAAAATCTCTATAAGTGATACTATTAACTATTTCTACTGAGTTAATCAAACTAGTGTTTTTATAAGACATGTCTGATTTATCCTGATTAGAGATTAATATTCCAGGTTTTGTTAGTTTGTCTTGTATTAAAATAGAAGATTTCATGGCCACACTGTCAAGGAAATTATAAATCATATCATCTAAAGACATTAATTTTCTTGACTTGAAAGTCCTAGTCATGGTTTCAGCATGTCTCTTAGTTCTTCTATTGACAGAATCTCCCCTTTTATCTACAACAAGAACTCTGGATTGTTTTATTTCATTGATCTTCTTAATTATAATATCTCTAATTTCTATAGATAGGTAATAACCAACTTTTCTAAGATGATCTATGTAACAAGATTGATTGATTGTCATTTTAGGGTATTCCCCTTCACCACTCAAGATGAATAAGGTGCTATAAATCACCATTTTCTTGAAGTTCTCATTAGAAATCAAACTGGAGTCAAACCCATCCAATACATGGAAAACATCATTCTTAATGCTGTTTAAAATTTCCAATTTAATCCCGTTTTTAACACAACTATTAATTTCATCATTAATTAATTTCCAATTTATTTCTCCAGTATTTAAACTGTCTGAATTCACTAATGTATTTTCCTTTGTTCTAATTCCATAACTTCTTTATTCTTTTTATTATTGAATATCCCCTCTTTTATGTTAGAACTGAGTTTTGAGCTCTCAAAAATCCCTATTCTCCCTTGTTCTTCCACCGAATCATTCAAATTATCACTGTCAATATTGTAGGGTTTATGGGAACTATGAGGGTGCAATGAATTGGGATATGGTTCTGTGTTTGTTAATTCATCCAGTTTGGATTTCCTGTGTATAGCATTTAAGGGGCCGGGTACCCTCAAAATTCTCATACAAACGTAATACCAAAATCATTTTCTCATACGAAAATATTTAACATGTTTGAGTTATTTTTCAGCTTAAAATAGTAATTACCTAGGTTCCTGAACAAAAATTAACTTCAAAATATATAAACACTAAAAAAAATTTTTTTGTGTATAAATTTTTTTTACTAAATTTACTACTAAATATTTAAACTTTTTTGGCTCTCTTATCAATCGGAAAATCATTTTGCCGCTCTTTTAGTATCCTTGATAAATAGAGTTGGGATTTGGTGTCTTATCTTTTATTATATTATGTAAATATTATAATATAGAGTTTAGATTATTTTGTATTCTGTTTTATTTCTCTACAGATGTTCTGTTTAATTTATTAAAGCTACCTGAGTTCTCGAGAGTGTTATTCATTGAAATTTGGAACGGAAGTTTGGAACGTTAGCGGTACACATGACACATGTAACCTGGAGTTACTGGAAATTGTGGTAACTGCTTCTTCCTAAATTGTTATAAGAAAACAAACACAAGTAAAACTCAATCGTATTCTATTATTACCTGTAGAGTTAGTCGAAATTATGGCTTACACGGCTATGGCAGTTATCAATTCGAATCCGTCTGCACCGACCGGGATATACTCTATGTATATCCCCTAATAATCTACAGAACTGGGCGGCTTGAGACTGTAAAGGCCGTAGTATGTGCCAGTGATAAAATTCTGTGAGTGATTAGCCGTGTAATGACCTCCCCCATGTTAAGATTCATCATATTTTAATACCGCAGATTTATTCCAAAGTACGATCTGTGGCTATCATTCATGATATGAGTGTCTTTTTCACGTTAGCTGCAATAATGCGGACTAACGTGGGTTGACTCTTATCGGGGATAGTCACTATATATATTTTTTTATATTTATTTATGCATGTTCCCCGTGAGCCGAATAAGGCACCCCAAATACCACGTCTGATGTCGTGGAAATCGACCCCGGTGGTATTTTCGGGTAAAAAATAAGTTTCATCGACTTCCACGATATCATGATCTCCCCCAATTTTTACGCGGTCATACTTATTTTCCACAGTAACTTTTGTTCCTCTTATCATTAGAGCCATGAAGGGCTTACGATCATTAGAGAGTTCTACAAACATATTTTGCCTCTTATGTGCTCTAGACTCCCAGTCAGACAGCTCCGATGCCTGAGATTGGTCACGAATGCGACGTTTTAATTGTGCTGTATTTCTTGCTGCATTTCTCTTTTTCACTTAGACCTTCTAATATGAACACTGTACAATCGTTCATTTTGGAGCAATTATTGCTATCGATTTGCTTTTGCAAGATCTGTGATAAAGTGGCCGTTTTTCATCAATCTTATTTTAGGAAACACCATAACTCCTGCTATCATCGGGTAGGGATCATATGATACCTTATGCAAAGAGAACCTCCCTAATTAATATAGAAGAGTTAAATCTTGAGAGTAAGCAGTTCCCCTAATAGAGGGATATTTCATCAGAATATTAAGTACATCTGTTGCTGGGAGTAAATCCGGTGTTATCTTACCGGACAATGTGCTGTCGACCACTCTTGAAAAATCCTTGGGGGCTAAAGCCAGCCATGTTGAATATGTGTCTCTAAAGTAACTAGTTTCTAGGTCTCTTCAATTCAATTTTTAATGAGTTAGGTCAAAATTCTGGCTTGCCTGTGAACTGCATTATAAATATCTTGCTGATTATCCTCCATAGTATTTAAACTTTTGATGACAATCATATGGTTGTCTTTAATAGCAGACAGCTGAGAGTCCAATAATGACACTGAATTTTGCAGAGACCATAATATCGTGGCTCTATTCCATGCAACTCCTGCTCCCAACAAAGTGCTCTCTATGAATCGCTTTTGCCTATGTGTGGTAGAAGGAACAAGTGATCCTATCTTGTCCTGAAGAATCTTGATTATCAATTCTTGCCTTTTAATGTCCATCGATATGTTGCATGATAGCTAGTGTCCGACCGAAGGTCTATTTATGGACGAAGCCGAAGCCGATTAATCGGCAATCGCCACAACCTTCGGCCGAAGCCGAAGCCGAAGGTTTATAATCTTAATCTCTCGACTTACAGTAATTAATTTTGTTCAATACATATTGTCTACTAGCTACAATTAATATTGTTTCAAAACTTCAATATTGATGGCTTACCTCTATATTGACTGTCTCATTATAGATGGCTTACCTCTATATTGACTGTCTCATTATAGAAGTTGATTTAGAGATGGTAATAAAAGTTTTGTGATTTATTTATTAATTATTGGGAAATAAAAAAAAATCTTTCTTATTTCACAATTAACAATATGTAATTAGACCAATCAATCAGTCTTTGTTTTACTCGACTAGACCAAAACTAGACTAATAAATAAAATAAACAACGCTTACTTCTTAATAATAAAATGTTCTTAATAATATATTAAGATATTATTAAGAACATGACATTTTAATTTATACAATAATCTTTGTTGATAATCTTATATTTATTAGTAATCTTCTTAATTAATAATTCAATCTTTCGATCGCGGATTCTTAGTAATCTATCGTTATTCTATTGTTGTTGCGGTCACCGGTGTACTTATGGGGCTTGATAGGTTAATAAATAATTAAGAAGTTAGCAATGGAAGATAGTTTTTGTTTATCGTATTTGACAATGACTCCCAGCGGCCTCTGCATACACGAACGGTCCGTCGCTCTCTCACTACTCACTCAGTCTTTCGAATTCGTAACAGTTCGTTCAATTTCCATGGTTGCTCGGACCTTCGGCGAAACCTTCGGCGAAACCTTCGGCTTCGGCCGGGTTTTAGGCCGAAGTTGAAGGTTTTGCCGAAGGTGTTTTTTTTGGCCGAAGGCGGCCGAAGCCGAAGCCGAAGCTTCGGTCGGACACTAATAATAGCCCTGGAGGATTCATTACCACTGAACTTAGAAGCGGCTTGTGGTAAATAATAGGAACATATTATGTGTAACCAGAGTATTCCATATAGGACCCGCTTTGTTCCATGATCAGACCTAATGAGGGAGATATTAGACCTGACTCAAAAACCCTTGTCTGGATGCTTGGAGAGGAAACATTTGCGTCGTATTTGATTTCCTAATCTCGCAATTTGATATTGGTAATATCATATGAGTGCCTCTTATCTTCAGAGATTTGAGTCGAACGTCTTACTCGCCGAGATCTTTTGGTGTTTCCGCGATATGCAAGAGGATGATTATCATCAACAATAACATGCATTTTCCGGCCAGGGGCTTTTGAAACTGGAGATTTTCCTCTCTTATGTTTCGCATCTCCTTGATTAATCTCCTGGCGGATAGGTTTCACGACTTCTGCATTCTTTATAACTTTTTCAAACGGCGGGAGCTTATTAACAGGATATAGGTTACTAGTGGTTTTAGAATGAGGAATCTCCTGTTGAGCGGCAAAAAGTAAGAATTTTTCAAGAATTACAGGATCCACTTCCATTATACTCCCAATTTCGTCTTCCATATCCCTTTATTTGTGCCCAAATAAGCTCGATCGATTACATTGCGGATGTTGGACGGCTTAGTCACTTTTTTTTTTTTTTAATTTTATTTATTCATTAAAAACTACGTATTATGGTTACATTTTAAATCTCGCCAAACTAATTGTTTGACGGCGAGAGTCACTGTCACCATACTTAACAATTCAGCTTTAAATAAAGTTGGACTTGCCTCGACACAATTTCTTACTAACCACGAGGCAATTTCTTGTTTATTAATGGCTGCAGTTGGTGGTTTATCAGCCTGTACCGATTTGTACGGCGCATTTCCTATACTTATTTTAGAAGGCTTTTTTAAATTGACTAACAGCTTCTCAAACCACTCTTTAAAAACCTCAAAGCTCGTTTTTTGTTGATTTATTGTATTTTTAATTTCTCATAATTTTTAAGTTCTTCTATTATGAACTATTCTGATTCTGCGCAAATTCTACATTCTATTGTGCAAATAAAACTACTTTGCCTTTTAACCATCTATTTTGGCTGAAGGAATTTTTAATGAGGTTTCAATTTTCAATGGTATCGATTTACCCTGAAGGAGGCCTTTAAACCATATACCAATAACCCAATTTCATGTTCTTTACTACATAATAGTCCTCCACCTGCTCAAAATGCTTATCAAAGTCGACCTCAGAAGTCTGAGGATTCCATAAACAGTATCATAAATGTTTGTATAACTCGCCCAATACTCTTGTAAAATTTCCATACGTAAATCTAAAAATCCTCTTGTTCGTTTGTCTTTAGCGCTTTTCTTTATATTCATATACAACTTAGCTATTTTAGTTGAATTCGTATCTAATTTAGTCACATATTGTTTAATCTCTTAAGTATTTTTCACCCAGTGGTAGGCCTCATGTAGACGTTCTAAAAGTGTTAACATTGTTAACCTTTTTAGAAATAAATATTTTCATTTCATTTCAACGCAAATTTTTCTAAGTCTTTTTACTTCAATGATTTTGCTACGTTCTTATTTTGAACTTTAGTCACTGTTATCCGGCCGATGGTCCACACTATCACAGTCTTTTATTACTGCGGAAGAACACTTTTTCTAAACCTACATAACCTTCTTTAAAGTAAAAGTTGTTTTTAATGATATCTTTCACTTTTCTTGCCTCTTTAATGAGTGCTTCCTTCATTTTTACTATATTTTTATTTGTCACATAAATAAATCAAAATAGGTAAGAAAAGTATTTAAAATTAACTGGGGACATATTAGAAGAGTCTAGTCTTAAGGGAGATAAATGAAATATTAATACTTAAACTAATAACAATTTTATTGTTATAAAATACAATTTAAAAAATAAGTATTACTCTTGTAGCGGACTTGGGTAGAGCTCAGAGTAAAACACACGGTGA
This sequence comes from Lysandra bellargus, assembly GCA_905333045.1. Taxonomy (NCBI): domain Eukaryota; kingdom Metazoa; phylum Arthropoda; class Insecta; order Lepidoptera; family Lycaenidae; genus Lysandra; species Lysandra bellargus. Next base: position 540,518 of record HG995357.1, read on the forward strand.
AGGTGGTAATAACAATGAACGATTTATTCACGATTCTCACGTCTTATATACAGATTTACGAAAATTAGTTCCAACGGCGATCGTCAGGGAGCGCTGCAGTCGTCGTCCGGTTTGCGCATGCGCCGACCGAGGATATAAATATACCCGGCGCACGCGCTGCGCCTCAGTTCGATGCTCGCAGGTGGACGGACGGGTTGTACGTCACGATGCTCAACGCGCATGCGCGGTCCTCACATACTAATATGCGGCGACACATGCGCAGAGCTTCAGTGCGGCGCTCGCTGGGTAGCGGAGTGGTCATGCGGCGCGTCGCTTCGCCATGTGGGAGCGAGATAGCGCTATACGCGGCTCTGCGCTCTTATAAGAATTATAGCGCGCGTTCGGCGCTCAGTGTAGCGCTCGCAGGCCGGCGCGCTGGTTATGTGGGACGCCTCCATACTCTCAACAAAAAAAAAAAACTAAAGGGAAATACGGAGCAGAGACTCATTAATAATAAACTAATCATTATTCATCAAAAATAATCATCAAAGGGTCGAGTGGGTTTATGCTACACTGGTTTCAGCCGACTGTGTACTCACGGGGTATGGTGGACGTCTAGGACCACCTGGCACTTAGCTTGGAGACTGGAGGATAGCTAGCCAGTGTGAAGAGCTCCAGCCCCTTCGCGTCGTCCGGAGGTGGTTGCTGGTGCTCGGACGTCCCAGGTGTACAGCAGCCGGTGTTCGCAGGGTGTTCAGGTGTAGGCGGTGTAGGTGGGCGGTGGCCATTCCGCAGCCCGAGACAGGGTCAGTCTTCTATAGCTCCATGGAGTAGCGAGGGCCATCAGACCCTAAAGTGGGTAATCTTCTAACATGGGTATTGGGTAGTCTTCCAGTCCAAAAAAAAAAATGGAACTAACCCGAGTACGGGTCCCCTGAAAAAAACATTCCGAAGTTTCAGACACGTGGAATGAACAAACAACCACGGTGGATTTTGTAGAAAATGTTATGATCTACAAAATTAAATGCCTGTGTCATGTCCATAAATAATGCGCAAATTGTTATTATTTTATCCACATTCGTCATAACTATCTCTAAAAATTCATATATGGCAAGGTTTATGCTCTTATCTCGTCGAAATCCTTTTTATTCCTTGGCAAGAATATTTTAAATAAATAAATAAAATAATTAAATAAAAGTTTATTTGATTAAATAGGACCTTACACTACAACATCAACAATTAGAATTTATACAAATTACAAACATTAAAACATAACAATACAACACGAATATAACCGGACACATACAATGAGAAACAACAATAAATAGAACTTGAAATAAGGCAGTAAGTACATGTATTGCAGTTGTATTAATACATGTGAATGGTAGGTAGTGCAATGCCCTATATGCCAAAAAGGACACCACTCAGGCGTAACTCTGTAGCTAGCACTACAGCGCCTGGTGTTCTGTGGCTCCTGCTGTTAATGTCGTTGGATGGACAGCCAAACACTCAGCAATAAATAAGTCTAATCGTAACGCAAATATGTACGCATTTACGCCACAATTAATAATAAAAATATATACTATTAAATATAGATAGTAAATATTATGCTTGGGATACTAAATAATATATTGTTACGTGCTAGGGTTCGTTGGATTCGGAGAGAAAGACCTGGTGACTCTCTTGAAGACTTTATTCATAAACACTAGCTCACACAAATCACTAAGTCCAAACACTAAGCACTATCACAGTCACTCACTATTGATCACTTGTTCTCACTTTGAAGTCGCCTTGATGATCGCTTGTATCAAACTGAGTTGACTGCCGGCTTGTTTACCTTTTATATGGCCCGCGTCGCCTTCTGGAACGTTCTATTCTGGATTGTTTACGTAAACACGCAATTCACATAAACAAGGGTTGGACTTTTCTAGAAAGTACGCGCAACTGTCGCGCGCAGGTAAACAACTGCCCGTATCCGTAACAATATACTTATAATACATAGATATGTTAAAATGTGAAGGTGTATCTGTGAACAATGATCGCGCCACCCGGATCCCCGTACCCCTCACACTCCCCTAACGCCCGTTTCATCCCGATTCCCAATTCCCGGCACTCGGCAGACGCGCGCGCAGAGATCGGGCGGCGGCCGTGCGCCACCTGTTCACAACAATAATTTTGTTGCTCTAAATAACTATAAATGGTATTATATAAATGTTTTTCGAATACTTTGGAAAAGATAGGCACAAGGGCAATAGGCCTATAGTTTTCAAGGTTCTCTTTATTATTTTTCTTAAATATTGGTTTTATTATACTTGTTTTTAATTTTTCTGGAAATATCCCAGATTCTATAGATTAATTTAGAATGTGGCTAAGTGGTGACTTGATGTAATCAACTACATATTTAATAACTTTAGTCGATATGTTCTCATATCCAACGCTGTTAGTGTTTTTGAGGCCTTTTATAATTTGTTTAATATCATCTGGTGTACATGGATTCATAAATATAGAATTAAGTTTCGATGTCACATAGTTTTTGTACAAACTTTGATTTCTTGTATATTTTATTTGTTTTACTTTATTTATATAGGAATTATTAAAAGTATTAGAAATGTCAATGGGATTCGTTATAATTTTATTATTTTGTCTTATCAAATATACACTAATTAACACAGATGAAGAACGAGAAAAAAAAATCTCCTTAGGTAAGGTAAACGATCAAGAGGCAGCAGATATTGTTTTAAAGAGAATAAAGTACTCTGACTTACCGAGGAATGAGCACAACTTAGTTTTGACTAATCTTAAAAACCATAAGTGCACCTTTCAAATTGCAAATATATTGAGAGAGACAACTTGGGGATTTCCGATAGAAGGTATAACTAGTCCTGTCCCAAGCGAACAGGTCACATTAACTAATTATGACTGCTTACCAAAGTCCTTAAGAGCAGATTGCATAATAGCAAAAACATCTTATTCACTCAGATCTGAAGGGAAGGAGGCACTAACTGCGTAACTGCGTACCTGACGGAGCAGTCAGTAGCGAGCGAGCCATGCACGCGTGTATAGATACAGTCACTCATACAACTAAGGGCGCCGCGCACTCGTAGATTGCAAGATCTATATATGGAGAGGATGGATTCTACTAGCAATGTCATACAACTTCTTGACAACATGATTACCAATAAACTTTCTCATCTTCCTCCAGAATTTCAAAATACTCCTAGAAGAATAGTATGGAAAGAATTTCGGAGGTAGTTACGAGCATAGATTTAAGGCTTCATCACAAAAAAGATCAGCTCTTTATTCACTAAATACCAATATAGCAATACATATAAATACAAATTAATTAGGAAGAGCATTACGAGGAAATGAAGACTACAACCTCTTTTTTCAGAAAATATTTTTGTTTATTCAAAACTCCATAACAGAACGATGCAATATGGGGCTTGAACTTTATGACACATACGTAATACCCCTTAACTGTTATGAATATACATATCTCATCAGAAATCGCTCCATAAAGCTAACTCCTACTCTATCATACACACCTAAAGATTATATTAATTCTCAAAATTCACACACTAGAGGATCAAGAAAGATACAGAAATATACTGGATAGTGTAACTGCATTGTCAATAAGTATAGGAAGGAGAATAACACAGACCGGTCATCTTTTAAAGACAATAGTGAAAAAGAATCCATATGTCGCTGGTTCATATCCGGCTCGAAGGACCAAAAAAGATGGGGTCCAAGGAGAAGTTTGTTGAGTTCCAAAAGAGTATGTTGTTTTGAGCACCTTTATTATGTAAGTTCACAAATGGTAGCGTGGTTGCTAAGTGCACTGCTATACGGGAATATAATAAAATAATTTGACACCACAATGACGACACGGCGCGTCAACATATTAAGTTAGGTATGTACAAATCGTACAGATACTTTTATATCCGGCCTTACAGAGCAACAATTTTCATGCATCATTGTGATGGTGATATCACTAGGAAGGTACAATTTTGTGGGTGCATGTTCTCTCCTATAATGTGAAATAGCTGGTTGATAGGCTGGTTAGGTTTATAACCTAAAGTTGAAAGGAAAAACGTTTTGCAGACTTCTTTTTTAATTTAATCAAATCCTATGAAGCCCTTGTGATTCGTAATCAAGAGCGATGTATTTGTTTTGAATATATTGACGTTCCTGTGGTGTGAATTTAGTTAAACATTTATTTATGCATCTCTCAGATGGCTTTTTCATATCAATTTGCTCACCCTTGACCTTTTTCTTTTTTTTGCCTTTCCTTCACAGATTCGTTGAACTTCCTCCTTTTTCTTGAAAAAGCCTTGGCTTTCAATCTGGAATGGCAATAGCGTGTAAATAGCTATTGCCAGCGGGGATAATACGAAGTTCTTAATTCGAACTTCCAAAAATGTGATTGAGCGGCTCTCAATTAATGTAAAGGGATGCGTCAGTGGACTCACCTTGATTACAGACAGTATAGGGCTCCTTATTCGTAGCCGAAAGTCTTGGAAGCACGTGGCCTACTCCGGAGTTGTTAGATATATTTTGGTCGGCCGACCACACAAAAGTTCACAGTATTCAATGTTCAAAAAGGAAAGACACTTGAGATTCCAGCTGGAAAAATTAGCTTCTTCTAGGAAAATTATAAGGGCAGAATTTTCTCGTATGCGCGGTTCGCGGCAAATCAGCAATAAGTGCACGCGAAAGTTCTTGACATCTGTCAAGTGTCAAGAGTCGTGTCTTCTCCGTCTTCTTCAGCAGTGGTAATTTGCGATATTCTGCCGATAGTGGAGATCACACACAACACAAACCCAAAACATTATTTGAGAGCTTTATCATTATTGATTGATTAACAAAAAATATATTATATTTATTATGTGATGATAAAATTAAGTGCACAACCACAATCTTTTGTTACACCTTTGTTAGAGTCGATTACATTTATTAAAGTTGAGTCATTATTATTATAAGTTTTCATTATCGTGAATCGTCTGAATCTGCATTTGAACTCTCTGTAATACATGTATGTTTTGTCCCTATCATCGTCGTAGTCATGGAAAATATACATATCTTCTTAAACATCTATTTCTCCTTCATAATCATTTGGGTTTAACTCCGGTGGCATTGGTATTCCTTCGTGGCATACCAATAAATCAGCACAAGCTGTATTCGAATTTGGCTCATTATCGTGAAAATTAAAGGTCAATTTCATTAGTGAAACGTCGTAAGTTGGTATGAATTTTCGTATTCTTTTTGATAATCAAAAACCACGCTATCATGGACGTACCGAAGGGGGAGCAAAGGGGGGGGGGGTCAGGTGCCCCCTGAAAGATAAAATATAGTCTGTCAAGAAAGTGACGAACTTAAAAAGTGGCAACATCGTAGTGTCATCCCTTTTTTCTTAGATTGATTTGAAAGGGATGACACTACGATGTTCATTCAGGGAATTGTTCATTTTATATAATTTTTATTTGTAAAAACTCTAAAAGTTTCGATTCGTAGTCTGCAGCATGATTAAGAAAGAAATCGAATATGAAAAAGAAAAATTAAATGTAATAAAAATATAAGCCAACACATTAAAGCTACAAAGGTTTTAATCAAGAATATACAATAATACCCACCACCAAATTAAAATAAAATACGGGTTTACACCCAAGTCAATAAGATAACACTCTCAAAAGATTCCCTATAGTGAACATCGTTTACATTATAAACAGGGCTAATGTACCGGACATTAGCCCTGTTTATAATCGAACTTAAATTCTTTAAAGCAGAGTAAAAAGCCTGCTTAGCGTCATCTATACCAGCATATCGCTTCTGAGTTGTGTTTTCTGTGTGATCCATAGATCGCTCACCGAAATCACAACAGTTCAAAATGCGATTGACGTAAAGTGAGTATAGTCTACCGTTATAATTTATGTATACGCCATCACATGGGTATCTAATCGTTTGATCAATATTGTACTTAGTTACATTAGTAAAAAGATTTCTAATCTCATCACGACCGGCAGCAGTCGTGAATCTAATCGATTGAGACGATGATATAATGTCCATAAGCATACGCTTATTGACATATTGATGATTTAAAATTTGAGCACGCGAATTCCGCATCCAGTTCACATAACCACAGTCTCGTTAACGACCATTTGTACCGAAGTACTATGTGGTCTCATTTGAAAAGACACATCTATCTTATTGATTGTCGCGTCAAGTTTTCGTTATATCTCCTCGTTATGCGAGGTGATCAACTGAGTGACGTGTGCTGTATGTTGACTAAGTAAATTGTTAATCGCCGCGATCATATTCTTTTCTTGAGCCATTTCTACTATTGCAGCACCACTTAATTCACGTGTAATGTAATTTACTTCGGTGTTATCTATCTGCTCAACAAATTCAAAATACCGCTCACAATGATCCAATTTACTCTCCTGAGGGACTGAATTGTTAAGACCAATTATATGTACCTACTAGTAAATCAATGACTGATGCGAAATTCTGCACCAAATTCTTCTCGACTATAGTTTTAATTATCTCTATTGTTTCTTCCTTATTAGTTTTACTATAAATATCCATACTCAAGCAGCTCGAGCACTACAATTTTGTCCATTAAATTTGTATTTTAATGTAAAAAGGCCTCGTTCCAGCCATTCACAGCCATTATTTTAGAATTTAGATAAACGCGTGGGTTATTTTTACGCAATTTATGCTGAGAAGACAAATCATCATAGGCAATTAAGTCATTGACGTTCATAACTTTTACTGTCTTCTTTCCTTAATTGGCCTTATCAACGCACTCAACAAAGTCGTTAAAGTCATAAACTTTACCTTACTTATTCAGGTATTGCTCCACTTGGTGGTGAAAACTGTCTGCGAACATAAATATATGTCACGGCTCAAAATATTTTAAAGTAATACTGTCAACGAAAATTTATGTACCATTGATATTATTTGGACCATAAAACTAAGGAGAGACCAGTTTTTATTTTGAGCAAAGCATTATCGAGCCAAAGTACAATATTCTTTAGTATTTTTAAAGCACAAAAATGCCTTGAATGCAGAAATTATATCCTCTTGACTACGATCAGAAATATTTTCGTTCCATATCACAGCGTACGGTTTGTTATCATTACCTCCGGCCCTAGTGGAACAAAGCTTTCATTGGAGGCGATTAACGGCGGGCAAAATATGGCAGATTTAAATTGATCCATCCTTGGTAGCATAATAATTTTTTGTAGGTCAACGGAATAATAAATAACCCCCTTGTCAGTCTTTGCTTTCTCTCTATCTTTGTTGTATCTGGGCATATTATAATTTTGGCATATCTCGCAAGAGTCTTGGTGGTCTAATTGACTGTGACGCTTAAAATATTCACACTGTTCACATTCTTCATTGAAAAGGTGGGCAAAATAAATATTCAGGTCCTTACTTACAACTTTTCTATAAACTTCAAGATATACTTTTATATCCGACCTTACAGAGACAAAATTTTCATGCATCATTGTGATGGTGATGTCACTGGGAAGGTACAATTTTGTGGGTGCATCTCTCCTAAAATGTGAAATAGCTGGTTGATATGATCTCTTAAAGCTTGTCTATGAATTAAAGTCCTTTTGTAAGGTCCTCGATTGGTTTTTTTTGTTCATCAGCAGCTTTACTCCTAACAGTTGTAATTCTTGTCATTGTTAGGCTTATAACCTAAAGTTGAAAGGAAAAACGTTTTGCAGTCTTTTTTTTATTTTATCAAATCCTATAAAGCCCTTGTGATTTGTAATCAATATCAATATATTGACGTTTCTGTGGTGTGAATTTAATCATTTCTTTATGCATCTCTCAGTGCATGGCTTTTTCATATCAATTTGCTCATCCTTGACCTTCTTCTTTTTTTTTGCCTTTCCTTCACAGATTCGTTGAACTTTCCCCTTTTTCAAGGCTTTCTATCTTTTGTTGGACCTTTGTTAGAGTCAATTACATTTATTAAGGTTGAATCATTATTACATAATATTTCATTATCGTGAATCGTCTGAATCTGCATCTGAACTCTCTGTAATACATATATGTTTTGTCCCTATCATCGTCGTAGTCATGGAAAATATACATATCTTCTTAAACATCTATTTCTCCTTCATAATCATTTGGGTTTAACTCCGGTGGCATTGGTATTACTTCGTGGCATACCAATAAATCAGCACAAGCTGTATTCGAATTTGGCTCATTATCGTGAAAATTAAAGGTCAATTTTAACAGTGAAACGTCGTAAGTTTGTAAATATTGGTATGAATTTTCGTATTCTTTATGATAATCAAAAACCACGCTATGGTAATTAAAATCCAATGGTCTGCCCCATAATTAATTAATATTAGTGACATTAAGTTTTGTGAGCTCAGCTATAGCTGGTTTAGATGTAAGCGGCTGCTTTATAATACAATCCGTACTTTTGCTGCAGCTGGGTTGGTCTGTTGTTTTATCAGAGCAAGTATCTTATCACGTCTAGCACCAGAAGCCCACATTATTGAAAAATACTCATGTGAAATAAAAAGTTAGGAATCGCGCGCGAAGGATTCCGTACCACTATAGAGCAAAAATGTGTTTTTGTATGGGAGCCCCCCCATAATTTTTAATATTTATACAATTTTTATTAGTAATTATTAAAGTATCAATAAAACTGAGTATTTGTGAATATTTCAGTTGGCTACCTGTTGTTGTTATTGATACCGAGCAAAAATTAAAAAAAAAATCACGTTTGTGTTATAGGGGGTCCCTTAAATAGTAAAAATTTTATCTTTAATAGTACTTATTAGTAATTGTTATAGCGGCAATAGAAATATATGATCTGTGAAAATTTTAACTCTAGTCTCTAGCTTTTACCGATTCTTGAGTTACAGTCTGGAGACAGACGGACAGACATCGAAGTCTTAGTTATAAGGTCCCGTTTCTACCCTTTAGGTACGGAACTCTAAAAAAGCAAGTGAATAAGTATTTTGTCATTAAATACAGCGTTGAGAATTTGTGTCATTCTCTAATTTACGAAAATACCAGTTAATTACACTACTTACTTAAGTATCAAATGTGCGTCTTAATGATTACTAGCTATATGACCGAGCTTCGCTCGGTATTCAAAAAATTAACAAAAACCACATAAAATGATATTTTATGCAAATGATTCCTAGCTAGATCGATTTATTTCATGAAAATCGTTGAAGCCGATTCCGAGATTCCAATTATATATTTATATATGTACAAGAATTGCTCGTTTAAAGATATAAGACTAGCTATTTGACCGAGCTTTGCTCGGTATTCAATAAAACACGAATAAAATGACATTTTCTAAAAAATGATTCCTAGCTGGATCGATTTATCACCCCCGAAACCCCCTTAAATTTCATGAAAATCGTTGGAGCCGATTCCAATTAAAGATTTAAGATAAGTATGACTAAACTTACCATCTTTTTTATCGCCAATTCCGCCACATCACAGTGCGAAACAACGAGCCTGTCAGTTTGTCAGCAAGCAAGTGAACGAATCAACACGCCGCTCAAGCAAAATGAACCTGACCGTCTATTTTATACCGATATCTTGTAATAAGTGCCATAAACACCCATACGACTGTTAAGTATTGAAACTCAATGTTAAAAAATTAATATCGTAATGATTATAAGCGCCGTAGGCGGTAATTAAAGCATTGATGTTAAGGAAAGGCTTTCTCCAAAATAGAGATTTCATTAGTGTCAGAGCAGTATTTATAGTTACTGCGCTTATGTTAAGCACTATATAATGAATAATAAAAGGTTAAGTACAGAGTTATACGGCACTTGCGGCTGATATATTAAGGGATATATTTTTTTCTTTGTCGTTACCGCTTACACAACTAAAAAAAATATGATAGAAGCATTTTTTTCAGCAACTGTCAAAGACAAAGTTATAGATCTCGATGCAGCGATTCCGAATATGTAACTGACTCAAAATCGGGAAAACGGGTTAAATCGGGTTGTGCTGGATTTACACGGGTGACTAAAGCCGCACGATTTACGCCGCACGGCGAAAATCGACCGTCTAAATGGCAGTTCGACTACGCCGCAAGCCCCAAAGTCGTGTGGCCAATGGCCGCATGCGGCTGGTGACTAAAATCGACCGTGTAAATATTTTGTCGGCACTAGTCCCAGGCGATTTTTGTAGAATGTGTAAATGGGGTGGCGATTCGGGTTGGTCAGGCGATTCGACTGGTGACTTGCCGCGCGACTAAAATCGACCCGTTAGTCACCCGTGTAAATCGAGCATTACGACGATGATTAGGTATAATATGCTTGGCAGTAGACCTCACCTTAAATCTGGTCACACATTTTGTAAAATGATGAAAGTGTGGCTGTCGCTGGCTTTTAGAATATTAATATTATATTATAAGGAGAATAGAACGATTATTCAGTCGGCTGATTGTAATTTCCAGGTCTGGACAGCAAAGTGCACGTGTACGTGCTGGCGGGCGCGTCGCTGTCGCCGCTGCGGGAGCTGGAGCACCTGGGCGGCGTGACTGCGGCCCGCTACAGCCCCGCCGGCACGCACCTCGTCGCCGGCGACACGCACCGCAAGATCATCGTGTACACCACCGACGAGTACAAGGTACGCACATTTTCCTGTGATGCGTTTTGTCACTCATCGTCTACGCGTAGATCTGCAGGGCGATTCACGATTCCCGTTCGACACGGATTCGGAAACTTTACCATGCCGTCATTGGTCAATGCCTAGCGCGGCGAGCGTTTATTGGATAACGCGCTAAGGCGCGATGAAGTTTCCGAATCCTAGTCGAATTACGCGTTGTAAGGGCCCTGCTTCTCATGCAAGTCTCAAGCCGTCGTCATTTCATAGATATTTTCTATCATGCGGGCGGCACTCGCGGCCAGGAGCTTGTTTCCACCCGCGTGCGAACCAGATCCGCGCGCAAGCGATAATATTATAACAGGACTGGAGCCCAAACATAAAAATGACTAGCGGAATGTTTTGTTCAAATCTCGAAAACGATTGAGCCGGTGTTTCGCTTTTTAACCGATAAAAAGGAGGTTTTTTATTTATTAATACAGTTTGAGGCCGTCTATGAGCTATTCGCCCATATCCTTTTTTGCTCTCTTTATATTATATAGGTTTTCTTTTTTTTTATGAAATAAAGGGGCAAACAAGTAAACGGGTTACCTGACGGAAAGCAACTTCCGTTGCCCATGGACACTTGCAGCATCAGAAGAGCTGCAAGTGCGTTGCCGGCCTTTTAAGAGGGAATAGGGTAATAGGGGAGGGTAGGGAAGGGAAGAAAATAGGGGAGGATAGGGAATGGAATAGGGTAGGGGATTGGGCCTACAACACAGCGCAAGCGCTGTTTCACGCCGGTTTTCTGTGAGAACGTGGAATTTCTCCGGTCGAGCCGGCCCATTCGTGCCGAAGCATAGCTCTCCCACGTATAACACGTTTTCGCACCAAGGGTAATTGTAATACAATAATTTACCGAATAATAAACTTCCAGACGGAAAACTGAATAATTATGATTGGGCTTCATTTTATGTGTATTTGTTAATGATATGATGCCTATAAATCTTATATATAAAATTCTCGTGTCACAATGTTAGTGGACGTTCGTTCGACGTTAGGAGTTCGTGAACTCCTCCGAGACGGCTTTACTGATTTTTACCAAATTTTATATGCATATTCAGTAGGTCTGAGAATCGGCTACTCGGTACTTTATTATAGACTAGCTATTTGACCGAGTTTATTTTTTTATTTTTATTAAATAAGGGAGCAAACGGGTCACCTGATGGTAAGCAACTACCGTCGCCCATGGACACTCGCAACATCAGAAGAGCTGCAGGTGCGTTGCCGGCCTTTTAAGAGGGAATACGCTATTTTCTTGAAGCTTTGCAGGTCGTATAGGTCCGGAAAAACTGCTGGTGACAGATCATTCCAGAGTTTTACAGTGCGCGGCAGAAAATTATGCGAAAAACGCACTGTGGAAGACTGCCACTCATCAAGGTGATGAGGATGGTATATTTTTCGCGTGGGACGATGGCGAAAAGTTGCAGGTGGTATGATTCCGAACAATTCCTCAGAGCACTCCCCGTGATACAACCGATAGAAGATGCAGAGTGAAGCTACATCTCGGCGTAATTCCAAGGGGTCCAAGCTGTTTGAAACACTATGGCAGTCAACAATTCGAGCGGCCCTTCGTTGGATACGATCCAGAGGGAGCAGTTGGTATTTTGGCGCCCCTGCCCAGAGATGAGAACAATATTCCATATGAGGCCGAACCTGCGCCTTGTAGAGTTGTAGACGTTGGTCGGGACTGAAGTACTGTTTTGCTCTATTAAGAACACCAAGCTTCTTCGAGGCTAATTTAGAGGGTAACTCTAGATGATATCGGAACTGGACTTCGCTCGATATGTTGACGCCAAGTATCTCAATGCTAGGGGAGATGGTTAAAGATGTGCCCTCGAAACGAGGACATACGACCATTGGTGACTTTTTAGTGGTGAACGCGCAGGCTTTTGTCTTGGCGGGGTTGAATTGGACCAAGTTACGTCTACCCCATTCAGAGACCTTTTCCAATGAATTCTCCACCTTAGACACAAGTTCGTTTCGACTCTCAGTGACATTTTGCCGAGAAATATTGGGGGAGCCGGTATATACAGTGTGAGGATGGGCCCTGATAGGTGAAATGAAACACTCGACGACTTGGTTAAGACTAACTTTATTGTAGTGTAATTCACTTACTTATACTAGGTACATACTTACTATACTACACCTTCCCCGTGGAGAAAAAAAAATTGAACATAAACAATTTTTTTATCAACTAAACTAAACAAATCAAAATTTCTATCATAACTTCTATGCGATACATATTATGATAACAGTAAAGTTATAATATTTTAAGAGAAAAGAAAAAAAACTTTTGTTAAACAATAATATTATGATGTAATCTTAATGATAATAAATGAAAAATTAATTTCTAAATAGCTTAGTCCTATTTTTATGAACTAGATCTATCTTTCCATTTTTTAATATCTTAACGTTTGGCTCAATGTTCTGGCTCAATGGCTTCTATGACCTCATATGGTCCATTATAAATACTCTGCAATTTATTACCTGTCTCGTTTTTAATTAAAATTTAGTCATTTTTCTTATAGGTAATAGGGTTACAATTTTTATCATATTTTTCTTTTCTTGTTATTTTATTTTGTAATAAATTTTCATAAGCTTCTTTTTGTGTAGTCTGTAACCTAAATTTCAATTCTGAAATGTAATTATCATTGTATAGAGGATCTACAGAATTTTGTGTAAAATTAGAAGGAATTTTGCATTTCTTACCAAAAACTAACTCAAATGGTGTAAAATTATTAGATGTACGAACAGAAGTATTAAAGGAAAAGCACCAAAATGGCAACCATGGGCTCCGTAGACGTGAATGATTTTTTGTTTGTATCCTTAAATAATTTCCTAAACTCTTATGAGTATTTTCTAGCGATCCTATACTTTGATGATGGTAAGCTGTGGAATTTAATCGATTTATCTGTAATAACTTACAAGTTTCCTGAAAAATTGATGATAAAAATTCAGTACCCCTATCAGTAGCTACAATTTCTGGTATACCAAAACGTAATATAAAATTATTGACAAAGTTCCTGGCTATTTCCTCTGAACTTTTTGTATACATAGGATATGCCTCAACGTATTTACTCAATTGGCATTGAATTGTCAAAATATACGAGTAATTATAATCGTCCTTCTCCAGAGGTCGTACAACGTCAAGAAAAACTTTTTCCATAGCAGAATTAGCTGTAGTCGTAATTACCATTGGCTCCTTAACACGGTGAGAGCTATGTTTTTGTTTCTGACATTTTTTGCACTTACTAATAAATTTTTTAACATCGTTCTCTAGACCAGGCCAAAAGTAATATTTTTTAATATTTTTATACATTCGTCTTATTCCAGCGTGGCCACTCGTTGGAAGAAGATGAAAATCATTCAATATTACCTTCTGATCGTCTTTATTGTCAATTATTTCTACGTCATTTAAAATACATAATCGCGGACTGGTCCAATATTTTTGTATATTTATCTCGTTAGCTAACTTTGCTATAAACTCGTCATATATTTTACTTTTACATCTTATAAAAATTAAATCGTGCACATTTATTTTTTCACAAAAACTTCTCAGTTCCCTCACAAAAGTGGCTGGCCTCAGTCGCTGTGATCGGGCGACTGGATTTATATATAAACACATTCTTTTTGACGAGTAACAAAATATATGTCTTTTAACTTGCGTAAGTTCCTCAATTCATAATAGTCAATAAATTTAAGTTCAACAGATATTCCCGGTTTACTATAAATTTCTACGACTCTCGGTTGCGCAGGCCGATCGTCAGTAGGTACCATAGCACTCGGAGAACTCTGAGTCTGACTCTGAGTAGCTTTCCTATAATGAGCTCGCGTCATAACCGTGATGATGCTCTCGTGCATCGCTTTTAAGTCTTCCGACGTAACTGGTAAACGTGACATCGCATCGGCTACAATATTTTCGGAACCCTTAACATATTCCATTGTGAAATTATAATCCTCGAGTAAAAATCTAAATTTTGTAAGTCGACTGGACGGATCTTTTATCCCAAATAAATATATTAACGGCTTGTGATCCGTTTGTATTATAAACGGCCTACCATACAAATATGGGCGAAAATGTTTAACTGCTCACACTATCGCCAAGAGCTCCTTCTCTATCGTGGGATAGTTAAGTTCAGATTTGTTTAAATTTCTACTCGCGAAAGCAATCGGTTTACTATTGGAATTACACAAAACGGCACCTAGTGAATGTCGAGAGGCATCTGTCTGTAGTATGAATTTATGATCTACGGAAACATTTGGATATTCGAGTACTGGAGGCGACGAAATTAAAGATTTTAAAGTTGTAAATGCGGACTGACATTTTTCGTCCCAAATAAATTTAGAATTTTTCTTAGTTAACTGCGTGAGGGGGTATGCAATCATTGCAAAATTTTTGATAAACTTTCGATAATAATTTGCAAACGCTACAAATCTAATTAATTCTTTCAAATTATTTGGAGTTGACCATTTACTTAAAACTTTAATTTTTTCTGGATCAGGCAAAATACCTTCACTGGAAATAGTGTGTCCTAGATATAAAATCTCTTTTCTCAAAAAGTCATATTTACGGGGATTAAGTTTCAAATTTACTTTACGTAATCTTGCAAATACATCTATTAAATGTTTAGTATGATTTTCTAATGAATTGCCAAAAACTACCAAATCGTCCAAATAAATTAAGCATTTTTCGTATGTTAAGCCGGACATTGCAACAGTCATCATTTTTGAAAAAGCTGCTGGGCTAGTCTTTAGTCCCATGGGCATCCTCGTCATTTGATACTGTCTCGAAAGAGAACTAGTTTTACTTTTATCTGAATCTGTGACTCCAAATTGTCCAGTACTAAAAGCTGTGTATTTTCGGCTACTAGGCTCAAGGTCACACTGATATTAGCTATTCGAAAGATCGAGCGTAGAGAAATAAACAGAACCTGAAAGAGTCTAAAATGTCTGTTATGTTCGGGAGAGGGAATTTATCATCCTGTATATTATTATTTAATTTCCTATAATCTATGACTAATCGCCATTTTTTAGTTCCTGAATTATCTAATTTTTTAGGAATTAATATTAGAGGTGATGACCAGTCTGACTGACACGGTTCTATTATACCATCCCGTAACATGTCACTAATTTGTTGATTGAGCTCTAATTTTTGTGAATATGGTATCCTATACGGCTTACCGTAAATTGGCTGAGAATTATCTTTCAAATAAATATGATGCTTGTAAATATTTGTAGTCGTCAATTTGTCACCCGGTAATAAAAATATATCCGAAAATTTTGCACAAACATTCTCAATAATCTTTCTCTCCTCTAAATTTAAATGATTTAAGTGAAGCAAATTCAATAATTTTTTAACACGATCGGACGTAATATTTTTACTACGACTAAAATCACACAATTCGTAATCAGTAATTTTCTCTATTTTTGGTTCAAGACGTATCTCATCCTCGCTAGTATTTAATATTAACACTGGTATCATACCATTCGAGGGCTTAACTATAGTATTCGCTATAAATACTTCTTTTTGTAATTCCGATGAACAGACAAGACATTCCTCCGTATATGTAGTCGGTATATAATGTATAGATTCCGATCTTGGCGGTAAAATATAATAACTACTTCTTTCAGTCTGGGAACAAAGCGGCAATACGATACTATTGTTATTCGACTCGTCATTCAAAGTTAAAGTAGAGCATTTAAGGTTCAAAATAGCATTAAAGTTTGTAAGAAAATCCTGTCCTATAATCGCATTCGCTTTGCATGGTAAAGTCTGGAAAACATAAAACTTATGTTGCATCAGAAATTCCTGAGAATTATGCATGTTACTAAGCGTCAAATGAACATATCCTATAGCTTGAATCGCACCGCTTATTCCTTGTATTGTAATGCACTCGGTGTGCATTGGTATGTTGAGTTTCTTTACATTCTCATATTTAATAGCACTGATAATTTAAGATGAAATACATGTGAGGATGGGCCCTGATAGGTGAAATGAAACACTCGACGACTTGGTTAAGACTAACTTTATTGTCGTGTAATTCACTTACTTATACTAGGTACATACTATACTACAACAGCATCACCTGTACTGTCATCCGCATGGCAATGAATGCCGCTGGTCTGCAACATGTCTTTCATATGCAGTAAGAATAGAGTAGGCGATAGCACACAGCCCTGAGGGACACCAGCATCAACAGACTGAGTTTCTGAGCATTCGCCGTCAACTACGACCTTTATGCTTCTGTCTGCTAAGAAACCAGTGACCCACTTACATAATTTCTCAGGCAGCCCGTATGATGGAAGCTTTGAAAGCAGCGCTTTATGCCAAACCCGATCAAAGGCCTTCGCAATGTCCAAACTAACAGCCAATGCCTCTCCCTTCGACTCAATTGCCTGAACCCAACGATGAGTCAGGTACGCCAAGAGATCACCAGCCGAGCGATCCTTACGGAACCCGTATTGTTTGTCGCTTAGTAATCTCTGGCCGTCCAAGTATTGAAGAAGCTGGCTATTGATAATGGATTCCATTATCTTCGAGAAGAGAGATTATAGCGATTGGTCTGTGGTTGGAAGGATTTGAGCGATCACCTTTTTTGGGGATTGGGTGCACCAAGGCTGTCTTCCAGGAAGCCGGGACGATGCCAGTAGAATAGGAGAGCCGAAAAAGACGCGTCAAGACCGGAGCCAACTCTGGAGCACACTTTTTTAACACAATAGGCGGGATTTCGTCAGGCCCACTCGACTTTTGGATATCAAGGAAACGGAGGGCTTTTCGCACTGAGCGCTGATGAAACCGAATATCCGACATGATGCTCGTGCACCGCGGTATGGTCGGCGGTTTTTGCCCCCCGTCATCCAGGGTCGAGTTTGACGCAAAGAGCTTGCCCAGAAGATCGGCTTTGTCTTTTGCGCCTTGGGCCAACGACCCATTTCCTACGTGTAGGGATGGTAGGGTTGGCTTGCAGAAATTTCCTTCAATAGCTTTGGCCAGAGACCAGAATGTACGGGTTCCCGAGGGAGGCGCTCAAGTCTCTTGCCAATTCTATTGACGTGCTGTTGCTTTGCCCGAGTAATCTCTTGAGGGACCTAGAGGCAAGGTTGTACTCCTTTTTATATGTGCTGGTATTTAAATCCCGAGCAGACACCGCGTTGGCCCAGGATTGGTAAGCCTCCTGCTTCCGGCGAGAAGCTTTTTTGGGGGATGAACCAAACCAGGGACGAAATCTGCCGCCAGTTGGCACTTGTCACCTGGCCGGCACAGGGACAATAAAAAGAGATAAATAAAAAAAAGAATTAACAGTTAACAAATTTATTTAAATATAAAAAAAAACTAGTAGTCAGCGGAGAGAGGGGAACGCGGGCACGAAACCTAGCCTCGGTCTATTTCTCGGTCTTAGCTCTCGGGTTTAGGGACACGACACTTATCTGGGGACAGGCAGCGACTTGCGGGACTCCAGCTCCTCAAGCCTCCGCGATCCCGGCAACAGGTGCAGCGTCGATGGCTAGGTGTTGGTGGCAGTGTACGGGATCCCGTATGTGGTGGCAGGTACGGTGTGTGGCGTCAGATGGCGCGTCAGCCAGACGGCATGGGCTGACACGTGGCAAGCCGGTGGGGTGGTAGAACCTCCGGAACGTGGCAGAAGAGTTGCTTCAGAACGTAGCACAGTTCAAGGAGCTGCTCCGGAACGTAGCAGAGTTACTCAGGACGTAGCAAAGGAGTTGCTCCAGACGGTGAACCCCTGGAATGTTCGAGGCAGGCCTTAGGAGAGTGTTCACGCTGTTGATGACCCCCCCTGCAAGCACGTGTTCTCCACCCGAAGACGTCGAGCACGTGGTTGCAGGGTCCATCACAAACATCAAAAAAAAAACACTAATTAAAAAGGGAATTAAGAAAATCAAAATACGATTACTAAAGAGCAAAAGGTTATTGAACCTCTGACATTGACATTCAAAACTAGGTCAGGGCCATTTTTGTTATTACAACAAAGAAAACCAAGAAAATAACTTGACCACGGTGAAAGAATTAATATTAGAGAGTTAATATTACAAATAAGAATCTACTTTACAAAATAAAAGGTTGAAACAAGAAGCCTTCAAACACGTGGTCTATCACAAAGAGAAATTTTACAATTTAGACAAATATATAATGTGATTTTCGCCACAATAAAAACCAAATACAGAATTAAACTGAATTTACAATAAAAGGTATTAAAAGACAAGAAACTTGGAAAATCCTACAAACACAACACTAAACACGCACTCACCAAAAACGGGGGGTCCTTTGAAAGTGATGAAAAAGAAAGTCATGACCAGCCGGGGAGTTTTTATACCCTCGAGCCGGTATATTTTTTTTAAAGTTGACAGTGGTAGCGGTCAAAGGACGCGAATTAAAAGTCATCAGCAATTAAAAAAAAAAAAAAAAATTAAGTTAAAAAGTTAAAAATCTTTAGGTAGATGTAATTTAAAACAATACTTTTTATTTAATTATGAAATAGATAATAAAAAAGGAAAATATCTGGTAAAAATAACAGATATCCCAACAAAGAGTTATAATAGTTGCATCATTACCCCAAAGATGACGCTACTAACCTCATTCCGAGTTATAAATTATCGATAAGCGACGCAATCTATTAGGCGTAAAGGTTCTAAAGAGGCCTAATAGATGTCGCTACGCGACATATCCCCCCTCGCTAGCTAAGGATTTTTCATGATAAAGGAAATATCCTGAAAGAGCTAAGCTAGAAAAAGTGGGGAAAAAAAAACTAAAAGCAAAGTAGAAAAAGCAAAAATAATTACCCTTTGGAAAAAAAAGGGAAAAAAGCTAAAGGATTAACAGCCCTTTGGGAAAAAGGGAAAAAAGCCCTTTGGAAATAAAGGGAAAAAAGATTAAAAATGACATCCCTTTCAAAAAAAGGAAAAAAGTAACAGCCCTTTAGAAAAAAAGGCAAACTAATAAAGTTTGGAAAAATGAGGTAAAATGAAAAAAAAAAAATTGGGGAAAATGGAGAAATGGGAAAAAAAAATCGAGACAATTCCTGTGTCAGCGCGCGGATAATTTGGACCAGAGATTCATAAATCACTTACATACATCAACTTTCATTTTGCATCTCGGTCATATAGACTCTATAGCTTATAGAGGACACGAGTGACCAGACGCCCTAGCACACGAGTATTATCCTACGAATATGAGAAGGACAACACCCAAAAAAAAAAAGGTCGTAGATGGTATTGTACACAACTATAACGTTTGTCTATGCAAACGAAACAGCAAACTAAGCAAGGCGCGAGACAGAAGGTCTTACCTAATTAAACAAAAAAAAGTTAAACGAAAAAAGAATTAAAATTTATAATTTTTAGATAATTTGAGGTCCTTTAAATGCCAAACGCCAAGGTCTTTACCTTGCATATCCTGCAATTCGTAAAGTAAAGGAGAACGTTTACCTACAACTTTACATTTTGTAAATTTAGGAGCTAACTTTTTACTGAAATATTTATCTTTATCGCTCAGGAAATAGGTTTTCTTAAAGACAAAATCTCCTACGTTAAATTCAGCAGGCTGGCGACGTAAGTTATACTGTGAGGTGTTCTTAACGTGGGCTTGCCAAAGGCGCATCTGTACGCTGTCAAATATGGACGACATACATCCCAGATTTTCCGCGTAGGCATCGCGAGGTGCAAAAATAAGGTCGTTGGTGCTGTCGGTATCAAGATAGTGTGAGCCGCAGGACACCAATTCCCTACCAAAAGTTAGAAATGACGGTGTGAAACCTGTCACCTCGTTTACCGAGTTGTTAATAGCAAATTGTATTTCTGGGATATGTACATCCCACGATCTATGATCGTCTTCCACGTAAGTAGAAATACAGGTAATAATCGTCCTATTATACCGCTCGACAGTATTAACCTGCGGAGTATAACGCGGGGTTAAATAGACTTTAGGGATATTATATTTTTTAAAGAGCTTATTAGTTTCATTACTAATAAACTGAGGACCGTTGTCCATAATTACAGTTTGAGGAATACCGTGAACTAAGAAAACGTTTTCCTCTAAAATTCTAGTTATAATATCTGAAGTGGCACGCTTCATAGGAAATATGAGACAAAATTTAGAAAAGCAACACGTAACGACTAAAATAAAATTGTTACGCCTCCTAGTAACAGGTAAAGGGCCCATTATATCCACGGATATTACTTGAAAGGGTCGTGCACAGTCTTTAGGTCGACCCATCTCGCCTAGGACTTTATGGTTTTGAGACTTGTACTGCAAACATTTAGAGCACTGCGAAACATATGCAACTACGTCGCGGTACATATTCGGCCAAAAGTAATTAAGAGCGAGCCGCCTATAAGTTTTAAAAATTCCCATGTGACCAGCAGTGGGTTCATCATGGTTAGCACGAATAACATCAACACGAAACTCTTTAGGAACAACTTCTTTCCAAGAAAACTCTGAGGTTAAGTTATGTTTATTCTTAGATAGTCTAAACAATTTATCATTTTTAATAGCAAAATTAGGAAAAGAAGTTGACAAGTTGTTACAGCCGTTAAAAATATTAAGGTACCAAGTATCTGTGCCGGTATACTTAGACCAAGAGTTAGAAATAGCGTTAACCGTTACCGCGCGAGAAAGAGCGTCCGGAATAACATTGTCGCTGCCTTTACGGTGTTTAATTTCAAAGTTGAATTCCGACAACCTAACACACCAGCGAGCTAGTCTGCCAGTCGGGTTGGACAAGGACAAGAACCATTTAAGAGCACTATGGTCAGTATAAACAGTGAACTTTTTACCGTTTTCCAAGTAACAGCGCCAATGTTCTAACGCTACTAAAACAGCTAACGTCTCACGCTCAGTGATGCCGTAAAGTCTCTCCTGCTTGGTGAGTGAGCGACTCATGTAGGCGACGGGGTGTTCCTTGCCATCGAACTTCTGGGTGAGCATGGCCCCTACACCGTAGCTACTGGCGTCCGTATGTACTTCGAAAGGCTCGTCGTACTTCGGACAGCGCAATACCGGTGCGGAGACCAGGCACTCCTTCAGTTTGGTGAACGCCGCGTCAGCCTCTGAAGTCCACTCAAAAGGAGGGGCATCCTTACGCGTAGACGTAAGTTTATTTAAGGGCCCTGCCAAAGTGCTAAAATTAGGCACAAACCGTCTGTACCAAGTGGCAGTAACAAGGAAACGTTTAACACTCTTTCTACATGTTGGAGTAGGAAAATTAACTATCGCGGCGACCTTGTCAGGGTCAGTACGAAGACCGTTACCGTCGATAACATAACCTAAGTATTTTAGTTGCGGCCTAAAAAATTTACATTTTTCAAATTTAATAGTAAGGTTTGCCTCTCTGAGAGTTTGAAGAACTCTCAGGAGCGTAGCTACATGCTCGTGAAAGGTTTCACTAATAATTACCACATCATCAATGTAACAGAAGGTTTTATGGCCAAAACTACCGAATAAGGAGTCTACCAAACGTTGTTGCGTGGCGGGTGCATTGGTCAACCCGAAAGCCATACGCTTAAATCGGAACATCCCACGACCAGGAACGTAAAAAGCGGTCTTATCACGGTCAGACTCCTCGATAGCCGTCTGCCAAAAGCTGTTAGAAAGATCTATAGTAGATAGATAATGAGCGTCATGTAAGCTATCTAAGATTTCAGAAATATAAGGTAAACTATAGGCGTCTTTTTTAGTTACCGAGTTTAATTTTCTACTGTCTAGACAGAATCTAAAATCGCCAGTCTTTTTAGGGACGACTAGGACCCACGTTGGGCGCCAATTGTCACCTGGCCGGCACAGGGACAATAAAAAGAGATAAATAAAAAAAAGAATTAACAGTTAACAAATTTATTTAAATATAAAAAAAAAAAAACTAGTAGTCAGCGGAGAGAGGGGAACGCGGGCACGAAACCTAGCCTCGGTCTATTTCTCGGTCTTAGCTCTCGGGTTTAGGGACACGACACTTATCTGGGGACAGGCAGCGACTTGCGGGACTCCAGCTCCTCAAGCCTCCGCGATCCCGGCAACAGGTGCAGCGTCGATGGCCAGGTGTTGGTGGCAGTGTACGGGATCCCGTATGTGGTGGCAGGTACGGTGTGTGGCGTCAGATGGCGCGTCAGCCAGACGGCATGGGCTGACACGTGGCAAGCCGGTGGGGTGGTAGAACCTCCGGAACGTGGCAGAAGAGTTGCTTCAGAACGTAGCACAGTTCAAGGAGCTGCTCCGGAACGTAGCAGAGTTACTCAGGACGTAGCAAAGGAGTTGCTCCAGACGGTGAACCCCTGGAATGTTTGAGGCAGGCCTTAGGAGAGTGTTCACGCTGTTGATGACCCCCCCTGCAAGCACGTGTTCTCCACCCGAAGACGTCGAGCACGTGGTTGCAGGGTCCATCACAAACATAAAAAAAAAAACACTAATTAAAAAGGGAATTAAGAAAATCAAAATACGATTACTAAAGAGCAAAAGGTTATTGAACCTCTGACATTGACATTCAAAACTAGGTCAGGGCCATTTTTGTTATTACAACAAAGAAAACCAAGAAAATAACTTGACCACGGTGAAAGAATTAATATTAGAGAGTTAATATTACAAATAAGAATCTACTTTACAAAATAAAAGGTTGAAACAAGAAGCCTTCAAACACGTGGTCTATCACAAAGAGAAATTTTACAATTTAGACAAAATATATATAATGTGATTTTCGCCACAATAAAAACCAAATACAGAATTAAACTGAATTTACAATAAAAGGTATTAAAAGACAAGAAACTTGGAAAATCCTACAAACACAACACTAAACACGCACTCACCAAAAACGGGGGGTCCTTTGAAAGTGATGAAAAAGAAAGTCATGACCAGCCGGGGAGTTTTTATACCCTCGAGCCGGTATATTTTTTTTAAAGTTGACAGTGGTAGCGGTCAAAGGACGCGAATTAAAAGTCATCAGCAATTATTAAAAAAAAAAAAATTAAGTTAAAAAGTTAAAAATCTTTAGGTAGATGTAATTTAAAACAATACTTTTTATTTAATTATGAAATAGATAATAAAAAAGGAAAATATCTGGTAAAAATAACAGATATCCCAACAAAGAGTTATAATAGTTGCATCATTACCCCAAAGATGACGCTACTAACCTCATTCCGAGTTATAAATTATCGATAAGCGACGCAATCTATTAGGCGTAAAGGTTCTAAAGAGGCCTAATAGATGTCGCTACGCGACAAGAGGACGGAATGAAAAGTTCCATCCCCTGCATCACCACATCGGCAACAGAGTTGGCAGTGTTGTCGGGATCATCCGGCGAGAAGCACACGTGCCCCCAAGGATAGGATGCAAAAAACGACCGCATCCCATCCCAGTCTGCCGACTTGTAGTGCCACACACGACGGTATTTAACAGCACGCTGTCTTAACACCGTCGTAAGTGGCACAGAACTCCTGACAAGGCAATGATCCGATGAACCAAGTGGTGCGGTTACGGATATTTGGTAGCTGTCAGGATTTGAAGTCAGCAGGAGGTCCAGCAAGGAAGGATTCTGACCATCCACATCTGAGATTCGCGTAGGCGTAGTGACCAGTTGTGTCAAGTCGTTCGCAAGGGCAAAGTTGCAGACAGATCTCCCGAGCTTTGCTCGGTATTCGATTAAACACGAATAAAATGACATTTTACAAAAAATATTCCTAGCTAGATCGATTTATCGCCCCCGAAACCCCCCATATACTAAATTTCATGAAAATCGTTGGAGCCGATTCCGAGATTCCAATTATATATTTATATACAAGAATTGCTCGTTTAAAGATATAAGATAAATGCATTTGTTGAATAAATAATAGTAAATTATTACAACCTGAGACTGACGGCGACCATTGTTTGTGCGACGGGATAGCGATCGACGTTGCCATGGTGACATACTTATTTAGTCACTTCAATAAAATAATATGGCAAATATATTATGGCAAAGCAACGTTTGCCGGGACAGCTAGTAATACCTCAAAATTCAGTTATGTTTGAAATAAAGGGTTTTCCAATAAGAGGTGTTATTTTGATATTCAAAGAAAAATGCCATTTTTTATTATAAATCATCAGATGTTTATTTCATTACAAAGAGGAAGGTATGCCGTTAATAGTGGAAAATAACATCAGGCAAATGACCACCACGGCCACGCTTACAGGACAAAATCCTTTTCATGAAATTTTCCATAACTAAATCGCAAAGTAGCTGCTCTATGTCCTCGATAGCCTCACGAATTCCATCTTTGAGGTCTTGAATCGATACTGGGCTGTTGGCGTAGACCTTCTCCTTCACGTGGCCCCAAAGAAAGAAGTCGCAAGGTGTTAAATCACAAGATCTCGGTGGCCAATTGTGATCACCTCTTCGAGAGATAACACGGTCCAACCAACAAACCAACCTTCTCCACGTCCACCAAGTCCAAAAATTTTCCACCAATTTCTGTATTGCGGTCTGACAAGGTGCTTCACGACGACCCAAAAATGTTCGAGTTTTACGAACCGTCTCTGCCAAATTTTCACCATTTTTATAGTGAATTTTAATAATTTCAGTGCGTTGTTGAAGCGTGTATCGTACAATTTTTATTAATGGCGTAGTTTCTACTTGTCAAATGCCAAGAAATGACAGCTTCAAAAGTGACATCTACCGAAATAGCGGGCTATTCAAAATAACACCTCTTATTGGAAAACCCTTTATTAGCATTTTAGTTATTTGGTGCATGTTGTTTTGGAATATAAAAAAACTGATGTGTCGTCTCGTGAAGATCTACCGTTCTGGTGTGTAGCGTCATCTGGCCCTTAGAGGCACCAAAATGCAATACTTTGTATTTCTTCGCTTAGTTTGTACTCATAATTCATTGAGAAACCAAATAATACCACCGCTTTGATCTTGTTCAGATGATTTATTATAATATGTTGATGAATATTGTTAAAATAATGATTCTTGAAATGTTTGAGGTCGTTTTAAAAGTTTTGTAATAACTAATAACTGATTAACGTTTCCGTTTTTCTCTGAATTCACTGTTTTCGTTTTTTGTTTTTTCTGTGGTTTCCTTCTGTTTTATTGACCCGGTGTATTACATTATATATGTATAATATTTTATGTTCTAGATCGAACATGCCGCGACTATATCCCCTCGCGATCGCTCAATTAATTAGTGTTCGTCACCTAAGTCACTAATGTCGATCATTTAAGGATGTTCGAACACTTCGATTTCATATGTACCTGACACACTAACATTCTCCCATCAGTAAGACCGTGCTATATTCTTTAAATGGTAGGTACCAACAGCAAATTAAAACCAGTTCGTCATAATTAATTATGCTAATCGTGATCATCGCATATTTTTTTTTAGATTTGGGAGGTTTCCTTTTAAACTCACACACGCTTCTCTTTGCCGATTCATATTGTTCCCACATAATCTGCTATTAGGGTGGGTTTAAGGTGAACGCAGATTCGACCGCACCGCACGCACCGCAATCGCCGCATTCGGAATTCTTTATATGAAGTATAGGCAAGCTCGCATACCTACCCGCGCCGCAGTCTTCGCATCTTCTACATTCTTTATATGAAGAATTCCGAATACGGCGACTGCGGTGCGTACGGTGCGGCCAAATCTGCGTTCACCTTTATACATGTTCCTATTTATTATATTTATAAACGCTTCAGAATATGGACTGTCAAGTTATAGTTCTCGGAAAGCATTTATGAGAGTTGCAGCGATCCTAAAATAGGTCAAATACGTATTTCTATAATGTGTCTTTTAGTCTCTTTTAAAGCGACCGTCTCAATCACCCGTCGAACCATTGTAATGATTCTAGGCTTGTTGGCATTCTCCTTGTTAATAGCTTCTTCTAATGTACCATGTACCGCGGTGATTATTCGATATATTCTTCATTATTGTAGCGTCTGACTTTGAAAGCAGCATATGGCCCAGTGATTTCAATAATGTAGCCGTTACAAATACCATCAGAAAAGGTTTGATCAAGTTTTTGTATTTGTACAATCTGTAACTTGAAACAAGAAGTTATTACTCGTTCGTTAAATATGTTCCATTACAATCGCCGTTGCATTCGAGCCAAAAATGTGGTTTGGTATAAGTCTATTTCTTCTCTCGAACTCTGTCATATATGTCATCTGTGTGTTGCGTCATACGTTAAACCCCAAGTACACAAATAAGAAATCTGGTTCCAAGTATTCCTTTGTCATATGAAATTTTCGTCCTAACTTACCTCTTCCTGTCTATAGGCTGGAGTTTATATCTGTACTGCATTCAATGTTATATTTTAGAAACATATTTCTAAAGCATTTGAGCAAATGTGGTGTGTCATAAATTGATACAATTTCTTTATTTTCTAAAGATATATAATATGGATGCTCCATAGATGCCCCCAAGATGGAAAGTGCTCTCCTGTTGACACCATCCATGTCACATACTGTAGCTGAAATATTTATACCAGCTTCATGACACTGATGTAGTACCTGAAATAATACCCATAAATTTAATATTATGCAATACACAACAGAATATGGTAACAAATGGAAAAATATAAAGTAAAACAATCATAATTATAATTATTGATACTAGGTGTGATAAATTATAAGCTGTAGCAAAACCACTTGAAAAATAATGGGCTAGAGGTTGCTTTATCTTTTTTCTTATTCCTGCTATCATGAAAACAAGTGCATAGCTAGCAATAGGCTACTTGACATATATTTAATTTCATTGAAAAAATGCATATTTCTAGTAGAACTTGGCCTAGGAAACTGTATTTCACCCTTATCGTGAAATAAAAGCTTATGATTGATAAATAAATTCGATTTGAAAATATGATTTTATGAAAATAGGAATTGTACTGACGAAATTTCGGGAATGCCCCTGTGAGGTCCAAAAATCGCTAGCAAAGGCTTATGATCCGTTCTCAGAATGAAAGGTTCCGATCGACCGTAGAGGTACTGGTGGAAACGCCTGACCCCGAAAACGATGGCGGTAGCTTCTTTTTGAATCTGTGCATAATTTTTTTCAGCAGGAGAAAGAGTTCTGGACGCATAAACTACCGGTCTCTCTATCATGTCACTATCGACTTGTGATAGAATCGCTCCTAACCCGCATCCACCGTCAGAATAATCTTAGCCTTAGGATTAAAATGTGCCAAAGTTTTGTCGGACGCCAGGATATTTTTTATCTTTAAAAATGTGTCATCGTGTAGTTTAGACCACTGCCACTTAACATTTTTATGGAGTAGATTGTACAACGGAGATAATAAAGAGGATGCATCCGGTACAAAATTTCTGTAGTAATTAGCTAATCCTAGAAACGATTGTAGCTGCGTCACATTTTCCGGTTTAGGCGCCTGTAAAATAGCTTTGACCTTCTCCGGTGATTTCCGAACTCCATTTTTATCTATTACATGACTTAAATACGATATTTCACTTTTAAAGAACTCGCATTTACTACGCTGAACCGTGAGCCCCGCGTCGTTCAATCGCTCAACAGTTACCAACCGACATATGTGTTTTTCAGTGTCAGCCGCCGTCACTAAAATATCATCTAATAGGAATATAATCCCGTCTATTCCGGCGAGAAGGCACTCCATCGCCCGTTGAAACATTGCCGGCGCGCTAGATAATCCAAACACGAGCCTAGTGAATTTGAAAAGCCCACGGTGGGTATTTATGCAAGTTAACATCTGTGAGTCCTTATTTAGAACGAATTGATTATAGGCGCTCTAAAGATCAATTTTACTAAACCTAATGCCTCCGTGTAATTTTGAAAGTAAATCATTCACTGTAGGGAGGGGGTATTGATCTACTGTTAATTGTTTATTAATTAATAGTCACCGAGTAATCGGCACACAACCTAATATTGCCGTCTTTTTTTAAAACCGGCACTATAGGTGACGCATATTGCGAATGTTCGACGGGTTTAATGATACCTAAACTTAATAACCGATCCAGTTCCTTATCTAATTTCTCTTTAATCGCGTACGGCACGGGTAGCTTTAAAGAAAATAGGCTTCGATTCAGGTTTTAATCGCAACTCGACCGTATATTTATTAAATAATCGTAATTGATTAGAAAACACTCGCGGAAATTTATTTCAAATTTTCTCCGTTACATTTTCATATTCTTGCGACTCCGTAAAGCGTAGCGGGGGCCAACTCTAAATTAAATTCGCGAATAAAATTTCGCCCTAGGAGCGGCGGTCCGCCATTTTGAACAACATACACCGCTAATTCCCGCGTAAACCCTTTGTATGTAATTGGTACAAAAATGGTGCCTAAACATTTGATACATTCCCCTGTGTAGCTAAATAACTTTTTACCGGTCAACGTTAACAGGAATTCCTTCAATTTCGAACAATATATTTTTCAGGTATTAAACTGACTGCCGAACCGCTATCTATTAGAAACTCTAAGAACATTCCACCAATTTTTACGCTTTCTGTCATTGGCCTGCCCTTTACACACCGTATATTAAAGCACTTACCGTCATCTCCATCGTCCGCACCACTCACCACAAAGTTGACCTTTGACGCACTTCCTGAACTGCCTGAACACACTTTACGTAAATGCCCTTTTTCACCACACTTTTTGCACTTGTAGTTTTTATACCGACACTGATTTGATTTATGATTTGCGAGTCCACACACTGCACCTATCCTTCTTGTCGATATGGAAAACTCTTTCTGCTCCTGAAGCTGTGCCGATGCCGCTGCTCGCCCCCGGTGAAGCCGCAGAAGACGCCTGGCGCGCGCTTTTGACGCTTTCCGCCAGATCTATTGCCTTTGCCAGGGTTAAATCCTCTTGGTTCTGCGTGAACAGTTTGTCCCTTTCGTGATCTGCGGCCATACCCATGATGAACCGGTCTAGTAGTGCTTCCTCCAAATTCTTGAATGCGCAGTGCGCTGCTAGTCCTCGGAGCCTGGCCGCCCACTGTGAGTGGCCTTCCCCAGGGTGTTGCACTGCCGCGTAGAATATGGACTTCTCAGCAAAGCCGAACCTTTTTGGAGTGAAGTGCCCGTCCAGTAGCTCGATGACTGCTGTGAAGGTGATCTCCACCTTATTCGGCAAAGCCAAATCCCTGACCAACATGAACGTTTGTTCACTCATAGCGCTCAATAAAATCTCCCGCCACTTGACCGCCATTTTGTCGGTTTCATCATCGAGGTTATTGGCTATAAACCACTGATTTATCCGTGATTTGTAGCTACTCCATTCTTGAGAACGATGATCGAACGAAGATAAAACTCCGAAAACTGTCGACATGGTAAATAATTATACTTTGCACTCGCGGGTTGCCTCGTCGCCACGTGTTAGGTACGGTGGCGGGGAAATTAGAAATAGAACGCGTCTAGTGAAACTAGTGGTCAATTTCGCACTGTCTTTATTGCACTCCAAAAACATAGATGCGCCGCAACGCGGGAAGCGCGGGCGTGCGGGGGAGTCACGCTTCCGGCGTATTAGTACAGAATACAGATTATAAATACAATAATTATTAATCTGTGATCACATTTAACGTATATAACAGGTATATAGATTATTTTGTCTTTAATCTAAAATAATAAAAGCAATCGGTACCTACTCGTGGAAAATAAAATTAAAATACTACCTATGTATTTTATTTGGATAATATCAACAATTACTTGATTATTATATTTATATAATAATACTTTATTACTAAACACAAAGAAATATACTTACGTATGTTTTTTCGTCAATTGAAGCTATCAGTCACCAATTTCAAACTTGCTTAATATAATAATAATTATTGCTTTAATTACCAAGTATAAAAGGGAAATATATTTGTACTTTTTTTTTTTATTATTTTTTATTTATAAAAAACAGAATAAAAAAGTATTTAACTTTTTTATTCTGTTTTTTATATAATTTTGTAAAATTTTAACACAATATGATAATTTGTTAAACTATTTCTAAACTTAAAAGAATACTCCACATTTAACAAAATTTTAATGGCTGAAAATCATAACAAATTACGTCACACAAGTTACATTGTTTGAAGACTATGATTTACCAATTGTTCAAATTCTTTTTCTTTAATTTTTAGTTCTAACTCTAGTATCTTTTGTTTCTTAAATGCTGTCTTGTGTATTCTAATAATCTAGTTTTTTACTCCAACATTGAACATTGAATTTTTGTAACATAATATTTTCTTTTTAAATTATCACTGTTGGTGTTGGTCTTTCTCTTTAGTTTTTTTGTAGGTTTACATTTAGGCTGTTGAGTTATAGATTTATCTGCTTGTCTGCTGACTGGAGTTTTGATATTATTGCCATTGGAATCATTCTCAGTTGTAACAAAAAGGGATAAACAAGAATAAGAAACAATCATGACATTAATATTGCATATTATATAAATTACTACAAAGAACATACCACTATTAAAGTAAGTTGATGCACTGTCAAAACTATTAGATAGTGGCTTTACTTGATCACCCATTATTGCTAATACCTGCGCACCTACACTGCTAAGTACAGGTTTGTATACACCACCATCACTTGCCATTACACCCTTCTGAAATTAAAAAGTTTATTTTAAGAAAGTGGCCCTTAAAATTCATGATAATATAAGATAATTAATAAAAGAACAAACCTTGTCTGCAATGTCATCTTTCCTTAGTTGCTTTAAGAGATACTTCATTTCATTTGAGTTTTGAGAAACGCTCTGTAAAAAATCACATTATTTATTTGTATAATCTTAATGACAATATATTTTGTTATTACATTTTGAAATAGATACTTCCATTAAACTTCTAAAATGAAACAGAAACTTTTCCTATACGTATTTATAAATTAAAAAATTGAAATACCTCGTTATATCTATGTAGCTGCACAACTCTTTTAGCTTTTCTGTTCTTATAGTGTACACCGAAAAATGATTAAAGATTTTCATTACTAACGGTTCAACGTCAATGTCTAACAAATCGGTAGCGTGGCGTATTGCATTATGTAAAATATGAGCAGGACATCCGACACTTACTATCTCTTGCTCTAGGTTCCGGTTCAAATGGGTGATAACGTTATTTCCCTCATTTCGTGTAACACCGCCAAAGTTGACATTAGCATTATCACCCGTAAAAGAAACACATTTACCTTTTAAATTGTATTTCTCAAGAGTTGCAAGTAAATAATTTGCAATAGTCAGCGAAGTCTCATTTTCCAAGGATGTTAACTCAAGCATTTTACTTTCCATGCCAGTCTTCCAATCAAAGTATTGAATGATTATCGGAAATATTTTATCAGCGTTGTGGTTACTGGCATCGGTTGACAATCCAAAAAACACAATGTCTTCTAGTTTTTCAAGAAGAATTTCGATAGTATACGGCGCAATGACATTATTTATAATAGCCTCTGTTTTGGTCCTTGCGCAAGCTAGATTTTTTGGCAAATCAGAATCATGAAATAGTGTTTTTAGTAACTGCGAAGTACAGTCCATACTTTTATAAGATTGGTGGTGTTTTACAACATGAAAAGCAAGCGTGGCATCAACAGCACTACTTTTGTTACCTTTTTGGGTTATGAAACTATCAATCTTACTTGTACTGGCGCACAATCGGTTCTTCTTTATGTGCTTTTCTGTTTTTAAATGTTTTTCTATGTAAGCTCCACCTTTGTATCCAATCGACACAAAACAATCACAAATAGTACACTTCACTTCTTGGTCATTTCTACCCTCAGTAAAAGAAGGATACTTAGATTTTAACACATCCGTGAATTTACAACGTTTTTTGTTTGTAGACGCCATATTACGTGCAACGCGCAACGAGAAATAAACACAAGTAGCTTTCAGCTTTCAGCTTTGTTAATTGTTTACATTAATTTCAAGTGGTCCCGATTCCCATCAGTGCAATGCATTCATGCGAGGGAGGGTAGCGGGCAGGCGGCAGCGGGCCTCGGCGCGGCGCGCGCGCGCCTTCACTTACTTACGGTGTGCTTGCGTTCCGGACTTCCGGGCTCAGTGTGTACAAAAATCCGGTCTGACGTAAAATCCGGGCGGAGTTCGGGTTTAGCGGTGCCGAATTGACCAATCACCATGCTCGAAATCTTCGCTGTCATTCCGCTGTAATAGCACGATTGGTCAATTCGGGCACCGCTAAGCCCCGCTCCGCTTCAGTGGAAACGCGGCCTAACACGTAAAAATCCGGTCTAGACCGGATTTATCCGGTCAGATGGTAACCCTATGCACGATACACAAAACACGCAGACGCAGACTCAAAACTCTCAAGCAGAATAGAGTCCAATGTAACAACTTTTAATAATAAATAAAATTTTATAATTTCTTTTAAGAATGTAAAAATTATGAGATTGTGAGTTGTATTCCGTCGCTGTAATTGGTAGATCTTGATTAAGAGCCCGGGTTACCCTCGAAATTCTCATACATACGTAATACAAAAATCATTTTCTTATACGAAAATATTTAACATGTTTGAGTTATTTTTCAGCTTAAAATAGTAATTACCTAGGTTCCTGTACAAAAATTAACTTCAAAATATTTAAACACCAAAAAATAGAGTAAAACACTAAAAAATATATACATAAATATTAAATTTACTACAAAATATTTCAACTCTAAAAAATATTTTTTAGTATTATATTATATTTAGAATTTCGAGGGTAACCCGGGCTCTTAATAGGTGAGCTTGTCGGCAAGTGGTGCTGAACTAGGGTTCTGTTGTCCGAGTCCGGTTGCATCCGTTCCGAAATAACATTACCATTTTCAATTACTTGATATACGTAAAGAACTAAGTCTATATAAACTTTTGAGCCAAACTCTTCTGTCATACACTCGTCCAGCTGAGTTTCACTTTTAAAAGGCATTTTTGGACTTATATTTCTGGAACTCTGCCCCGATTAGTACTTACCGTAAGTACAGTAGGCGCGCGAGTTCATGTCCGTCCTGAGGAATGCGGTAGTGCTGTGACCTAATTAACTATGGTAATTTCGATTTCGATAATTATTACACATTTGGTCAACCATATCTATCACAAATTTATTACAACTTTAATTAAGTAAATTAATACATGTTATCGAATGGATTTACCCAATACTTAATAATAGTTTATTACAAAAATAGGAAAAAAAAATACAAAGCACAAAAACCCTAAACACGAATTAGTCACTATCAGATGCAAAGATAACTGACAGGGCAGAATCAGAGTCACTATCTTCGCCGTCACTGACTTCAATTATGAATGTGTCTATCGCATTTTCCATTAGTCCATCTTTTTGCCAGTAGTGCTCTTCCAAAATGATGACGTGATCGTCGTATCCAGACCAATCTTCCTCTGTCACCTGGTTTATAGCCATCTCCGTTACTTCTTTCAATCTTTTCAGCGATAAATCTGAGTTAACGTTATGCTCCCTCACAACTCTTTTGACTTTTGCCCATGCCAATTCAATGGGGTTTAAGTCGCACATGTACGGCGGCAACCTTAAAACCTCATGTCCGTGACTACGGATAAGCTGATCCATTTTAAAAGTTTTCTCTTGTGGCGCATGTAGTTTTATCAGCTCAAAAAGCTCGACGTTTCTCATACTTAGTGAAGCCTCTATATTGTTTCTACTAAGCCAGTCTAACATAACTGTTTTAGTGCTTGATTTTGTAGGGACTCTATTTTCTTGAACGCTATGATATGGAGCGTTGTCCATAACGACAACGCTAGCTGGTGGCAAATTGGGAATGAACATGTCAGTCACCCATTTCTCAAAGTTTGTGCTGTTCATTTGCCCGTGGTAATCGCCAGTAGCAGTCCCAGCTTTAAAAGGCAACTTTGCTCCATCCAAAAAACCACGTCTGGATCCGGCATGGACGAGAATCAGTCTGTTCGTGGAGCTAGTGTCGGTTAGTACTGCGTCTATGTAATCATTTCTCCAGCACTTTTTAAACGTGAGGTTGTTGTCTAACCACGTTTCGTCTAAAAAAAAAAAAATAGTGCGGTCGTTTTCTCTATATTGACGAATTTTTTGCAAATAATTTGACCGCGCAAATACCACAGCTGGTCTTTCTACTAAAATTTTTCGCTTGTTGTGACATTTTTGCCATTTATAGCCCATTGCCTTCAGTAGTTTCCTTAAACTTGTAACTCCCCATGGAAAATCTATTTTTTCTCTAATGACCGCTAGAAGTTTAGGACAAGTGGGAACAATTTTTTTTGTTAAATAAAATTCTTCAATACATCTATGTATTACACTTCTATCGAAATCATCCACATTTAAGTTCGTCTTTTTATTACATGGTTTTCCTTTTTTAGAAGGTGAACAAAGATTACCCATTTTTGCTTCTGTCTGAATTCTAGTCAATGTCCTTTTAGTAAGCCCAGTATAACGGGCCGCTCGATCTAAAGCATTGTTAACGGGATAAGCAAATTTGTTATCTTTTTTTTCTTCGACGCACATCTGTAGGACATTTCTTGCCATTTCTCGTGCTTCTTTATGTATTATATAAGGTTTTTTTCTACTTGAACCTGTTGAAGGCGAAGTACTCATGTTTTCGTACACAAAAAAAGAACACAATTAGCGGTTAATAGTTTTTAGTATCGCTATCGACAAGCGCGCGTCACCGTCAAGGACAACACTCGACTGCGGACGAATGCGGCGAGGTGGGTGAAGGCGGGGCGCGATGCCCCCGCGCGTCACCTCAGGCCCCGATGGACATGAACTCGCGCGCCTACCACTACTCACAATTGAAGCTTTAATCGACGACGAACTTGTATTATGACACTGTCTATTCTTGTATTATGATACTGTCTATTCTTTAAAGAGAGATTTATTAATAACTTTCTGCTAAAATCACTCATTTTAAGCAAATGTGCGACAGAGATAGCAACCAAATAAATAGGATGCGCGTTGGCCAGGGCAAAATACTTTAAGTAAATTTTCTTCATTCGGGTTTAGGCAAAACACGATTTAAGGCTATAAAGTCTTTATCCCTGTCTAAAGTTGTATTTTTTCTAAATACGTGCTGTTTGAATGTTGTATATATCCATAAATAAACGTCCTATCGTAAAAATACAAATCCTATCGAAAAACACTGTATTCTTGAATACAGTGTTTTGCATTTTCACGATAGTACGACACTATGACATTTTTGAAGGCAAATATTGGCTAAATTTGCTTTTTGCTCTGCTGTTATTTCGGAAACTAAAAAATATCCCACAGGAGTTTTCCCGCTTTCTATTAACGATACTACTATAAATACCAAAGCTTGGGTAGCTATTTGATCACTTTCTTGTGCGCCTAAGCTAAGTCAACAAGTCCGACATTATTTTTTCCATTCCAAAGTTTTTGCTGGCAGATGGTCATTTCATCAAATTTTAGCGTACATAATATTATCACTTTCTTTTCTGAAAATATACTTTTTACTTTGAGAGCTTCGAACGATTCTTGTGTGAATCCTGGTTCGCCGTTACTTTTTCCATACCATCTACTCAATATTAATGAGGGAGTTTTTTTTTATGAAATACTTAATTACTAAACCCAACAACATATACCTTATTGTTGTGCGGATGACTGGCTGGTGTTTTATGAAATACACAGCTCATTCTATAAGACAAGAATATTTGATTTATTTTAGCCAAGTCTTCTTCACGTGTTATGAACATCTTGTTTATAAAGATTCCATTTGGATATGAATACTCGTTGAATAAGGGCAGGTATATTTTTAGTTTGTCAAAATTGTCTAAGTCTGTTTTCAACTCCGCTCTAGCTCGCACTCAGATATAAGGGTGGATATTTTTTTTTTAAGTGGTTTTGTAATATCTGATGTTCCTAAGCACATTGCTTCTAATCCAAGGAGTCTAGTTAACAAATCACATTTGTCTCCTATGAGGGCAGGAGATACATTAAAGATATTATCTTTAATCTCCACTGTATCATCTTGGAGAGTGTTATATATTGCTATTCCCTTGGGAAATAAGTGCATTAAATATAAGAGGATACCTCCTGATCCCTCTGCTAAAGTAATGATAAGACCTTCTTGATCCCTGTTAATCCATGGGCAGTCTTGTAATACAGTTGCCATTTTTGATGGTGCTGTACTAATTCGTCCTATCCTCCTACATATATGATGTATATATTTTGTTCAGAGAGGTGAGTAGTTACTGCCTAATTCATGAAGATTTGTAATCAAAATGAAGTAAGCCTATTCTTTGATAATCCCCTGTCTTATTATCTTCAACTGTTATTTTGGAGGTAAGTAATAGCACTGGCGAGATGTATTCAATCAATTCATTTTTAACTTCTCTCCAAAAAGAAATGGAGTCCTTCTCATTCATATTTAGTTTTCTTGTGATAACCCTTTGTATACTGTTTAGGGACTCTTGTTATCCATCCCTCAATTCCCCCCCTCTACAAACATAGGGAGTGAGGATAACCCTGTTTTCTGAGCCTTGGATATAGTAAACTGTTCCAGGGATGGTAAGAAGAATCGTCTGCATAGGTAAGACTGTTTTGCTATCTCGTCATCCGCAAAGTATGTTAGACCACTACTTAACCAAAATTTGTCTTTGTCGATTAACAAATGTTCTAATGGATGGTACCAAAACACTAGCAAGCCCTGAAACTTGAGTTACTGTTGAATGTCGGTCAATCTTTAGAGTTAAATGTTTGACAATATCCTCTAACCTATCACTATCGATTATCAAATAGGATAAGAATGTAATAACATCTATGGGATAACTGTCCGTTTCATACAGAAATAAATGTAGGAATTGGTTGTTGTTTCTGTTTGGTTTTTTTTTTTTCAACATTATCTTTTTACCATTATACTCGTAGATTGGCCTGACATTTTTTATACTATGTATTTATCGTCGTATAATATAGGTCTACTTATTGCTTTATTATATTGAAGTTCTATTATAGCTAATATATTAGCTCCTATCATATATTGTATAAACCTACCTACCTACTACTACCCATTAAAAATATTTAGTTATTTTCACGACTTATTTGCTAAGCTGAAAGTAAGTTGAAGATAATATTATGACATCTAGCTCTTCTTGAAGTGCAAGACATTCAGTTATTGTTACCCAGCAATTGTGACAAACAATATTATCTCCTGACACTTAAAAATATAATAACATAATATTAATAATAAATATTTTCAACCGTAAAAGATTCAACGATTAAACCATGATGTAAGAAATATTATGAATATATTTCTATTATAATATTATGATTACCTGTTGCGGTGTGCAACTCACTGATGTATTACATTTATTTCTTCGGACTTAAAAGTACGGTTCTCAGTAACAATATTACCACAATTTACACAATGTTCTTCAGATGCAAAATCAAATAGCTGTATACCGTAATCCTTTAATCCAGAGCCAAGGAGAATTATTGTAGAAGGGAGAAGAAAACCACTAAAACAATGCCAAAGTCGTACGTGAAAAGCCGAAACAAGTTCATGAAAGAAATCCAGGTTGCGGTAAAAGACATCGAAAACCAAACAAAACGCATCCACATTGAGCAGTAAGCAACAAGCGAACAATCAAAAGATTCATTCGTTTGAAAAATGTCATTTCAGTCAATATAGTGTTGCTGCTTGCCACAAAAAAATCTTTATTGAATAAAGTAACAAACGTACACATTGGTTCTAAGATAAATGTTTTCTTTTGGTTAATTCTATATAAAATTACCAACAGTGGTCCGTTATTTGTATTTAACCTGAGTTTATTGTATTTGTTTATAAATCGATATTCGGATCGATTCAATCATAGTAAATATATTTTATCTTCGGCCAACATTTCACCTCAACTGTTTTATATAACCAATACAATTCCCTTTTTTATCGAAACATTGCTGATTATAGTGGCGGTTATTTAAATGTTAACAGAAATCATGTCTCATTATTATAGACTTCTGGAGAAAGTAAGTCTTCTTAAAACAGCTGTCCACTGTGGGCCTGAAATGGGCATAATTCCCCTTTGAGAAAGAAGTGACGAGGTTACTTTTGATAGGAAACTGGAGGTTAAAATGTGACAGGTAGTTCTTGAAGCAAATATTTAGAAATAAAAGACAAGGCAATTTATATATTTCATATTTATTGGTGCTTGATATATTATAAATTATAAAACTATATTCATTTACACCTATTCCTCACCACAACTGTTATCAGAGTTATCAACATCAGCACTTATATCATCATCGGTGGTATCGAGAGTAGAATAAAACAGTTGGTTAGACTCTTTCAAAAATGGGACTAATTTTCTCAAATCATTTAGTTTGACAGTATTTATTGTTGGGCTTTGTCTAGTTAGGACTGTCATGCAAGACCGCCAAGGGCCAGAATAATGATCTCTCACAATAATGGTGATTCTTTGTTTATTTTGTACATCCTCAATTTTTTAGCTGTACAGCTGGTTTAGGGGTTTTCAGGAAATATGGCTCTGTTGCTTTTTTGATGTCAAACAACATGCTTTGGTCTACCTTAATTACATTTAATGGGCTTGGAGACTGTCTACATCCACTCATAATGGAATCCCAATCACTTGGTGTTTCAGCCTGTTCCTGTCTCTTCCTCGTTTCTATAATAGCAAGTAGCAAAGTCTTGGTCATTTGGCAAAAAAGAATGTCCTGATAGGAAAGATGTCAAAATATATCCCTTTGAGCGCGTCAAGTAAAATATCGTACCCCACGCAAGCGCGCTAGGTAAAAACGTGGCGCGCCTCGCGTTTCTCCCGTCGCGGTCTTTCGCTTGTTTCTCCGATTTAATGTATTGCACCCATATAAACATGATATCTTTTCGTAAAGCATAAGAAATGATCTTTTAATTCATTTACAATTTATTCCAAAGATACTAATAGTTATTTCTAAAATATCGTTTTGATTTCACAGTTACCACATTTTTCCATTTTTTTGGAAACTAACGTCTTTAAATTAAAATTTGTTTAAACACAATTTAATAAGGTCAATTACTTACCCAATGATGTAAATGAAGAGATTATGAATGTCGGAAGGAACGGTGTATGCTCCCAAACCCATCGGCTTCAAATCTGACGATATCTGATTAATCGCATTAAAATCCTACAAAAAAAAAAATGAGAAGAAGCCGCTGGAATTTTTAATCCATATATTTAGGTGAAAATTGGTTGGAAGGTAGCTTAGAACCAGGAGACGGACATAGAATACTTTTTACCCCGTTCCCGATACTTTTGACAAAAATAAAAGCAAAAACCTTTTTCCAAACAAAATGTTCACAGCTGTCAAGCATTTGACAATAACATTTGACAGGTCGAATTTAGTCGGGGTCGCTAGTTCTAAATAATTTAAACATTTTAATAGTAAGAAAACAATCAACCAGCACCACTTTACATTTCAAGATAAAAAAAAATTAATATAAAATAAACAAAAATTTGAATAAAAAATAACCAAATTCCAATAAAAACTATTCCAAAACAAACAGTAAAAAAATGCGTTTTCTCCTAAAACTTATAGGACATTAAAATGTAGGTACAAATATTGTTATTGTTGGATTCAGTGTCAAAAAAGAATTATCAGAATCGGTTCACCCAGTTGAAAGTTATGAGGTAACAAACATAAAATACAGTGGAATAAAAGAACCTCATACTTTTTTTGAAGTCGGTTCAAAATAGAAATAAAATACGCATGTTTGATGTGTAGCGCTATCACGGCGACCAGCGGAAATGCGATAGTATGGACAAACTGTGGAAATAAACCTAAGGTGCCGTTCCGATCTTTTTTCGTTCCGAAAAATTCAATTAAAATGCCATTTTATGACAGACTATAGATACAAACTGTGGAGATAAACTCAAGGTGCCGTTCCGACCTTTTTTAGTTCCGAAAAATTCAATTAAAATGCCACCATATGACAGACTATAGTCGTAATAATTATTGAAATAATATCCTACATTATGACATATCCTATAGTCAGTCATAAAGTGGCATTTTAATTAAATTTTTGTCGGTCGCGATTAGCCGCGGTTATGATCGGAACGGCACCTTAGGTTTATTTCCACAGTTTGTCCATACTTTCGCATTTCCGCTGGTCGCCGTGCTAGCGCTACTGGTCACATTATGTGTGGTAAGTGAAGTGACAAAAAAAGGGACATAAAGTCACCTGACACCTTTGACAAAACGTGTACGTTTTAGCCTTGCAAGTAGTGCAGTGACGGCGTATGCGCTCATTTTGTCTTGGAGGCGGATAAAAACTAAACTCCTGTGGGAAGTGCTCCAGTGCTTCCGTCGAGAATATTGGTCGAATCCGAGCTTTATTTGGTGCAGGTGTGAGCCTAAGCGGACTAAACA
This sequence comes from Lysandra bellargus, assembly GCA_905333045.1. Lineage (NCBI taxonomy): Eukaryota > Metazoa > Arthropoda > Insecta > Lepidoptera > Lycaenidae > Lysandra > Lysandra bellargus. The sequence continues at coordinate 581,429 of HG995357.1, forward strand.
GGTTTAGATGTAAGCTTTTTAAGTGCCTCTCTAAAATGGCGTTTACTACACTGATGCAAAAAGCTCGGTGGGCGGTGACTCCTCCAACATTATTTTCTGCAAAATACAGGCATTTAACAGGCTGTTATTTAAGAGGCGCTTGAAAACTTTTTTGTACCAAACCTTTCCTTTTTTCGCTCCATTGGGTAGCCCGCGATCAGTTGGTCTTTTTTATCGATCGCCACCATGCATACGTTGTAATCTAGGACTACAAGAGGCTAAGGGGTATCTTCTGATTCGCGGGTGGCGACAGCATTGCCGTGGTATGTCGAAATAAAAGCGACGCGATTTTTATCTCGCCATGCCAGGACATCGCTATCACGGGATGTCTGTCCAACGACCTCACCTATGCGCCTGTTTCCTTTTTGGCAGGCGTTCAGTTCTTGTGGCACTAGTTGTGCCAAAAGCTTTCGAGTACACGTGCTAAGGCAGGGCTGTTGTAAAAGTTAACCATGAAAATGGTATGACCCCTGTTTAGAAGACCATCCATCATTTTAAGGACAAGACTTGGCATAAAGCCGCATATGGGTGATGTTTCGGCTTGAGTTGGAATAGTTTGTATGCGAGATCCTGTATAAATGTCTATCCGATTTGCTCTCACACAGTTCGAAGGTTTTTACCACCACCGACGCTGCTTTATCTTTAATAAAACGCCTCCTGTTCACTATGCACTTCACTATAATTTGCTTTTAGGCTTCTTTTCATCTGGTCCCATAAATGTTCGATCGGATTGAGGTCGGGGCTCATTGCCGGCCACGGTAAAACGGAGATATTGGCTTCAGATAGAGCCCTCTGGGTTAGGCGAGCCGTATGCGCACGAGCATTATCCTGCATAAGAATAAAATTATCGCCCACACGTTGTGCATAGGGGACGATATGAGGTCGGACCACACGCTCGACGTAGCTGGCAGCAGTTACGGTACCCTCGTTTAAAATTACCAGCTCCGTTTTACCCATTAAGCTGATACCGCCCCACACCATAACACTGGGCCCCCCAAACCGATCAGTCTCGCGGATGCAAGGGTTGGTAAAGCGTTCACCTTCTCTTCACACTCCTATGCGTCTGTCATCACTTGAAAACTTAACTTTTGTCTCATCTGTGAAGAGTACAGTCCTCCAATTGTCCATGGTCCAATCCAAACGCTCACGTGCGAACCTAAGACGAGCAGCACGATGAGCCCTCGTGAGTTTAATGCGCACAACACGCACTCTGGATCGTTGCCCGTCTTCATGTAGTCTGTTCCGGACCGTTTGGTCACTTACCAGCGTACCAGTGGCTTGCCGGAGTCGATATTGTAGAGCACGGGCGGTGACGGTGCGCTCTCTACGGGCAGATAATCGAAGGAATCGATCGTCTTGAGTCGTTGTGGATCGTGTTCTACCTGATCCAGGTCTCCTAGCTACACTGCCAGTCTCTTGATAGCGTTCCCACACATTTCTGATCGCTCGTCGTGATACTCCAAGTCGTAATGCTACTGCTCGCTGTGACTCTCCCTCTTGCAGCAATACCACAGCTCTTGAAGCACTTTCCATGTTCATATGGTTCCGAATACGTGGCATTATAACGTGCTCTAGTAACTCAATTAAAAAAACAGTAAAACAAAACAAAAAGCGCCTGTAACGATAGTCGGAATACAACTGAATAAGAAATTGTGCATTGGGTGATTTTACTCAATTTGTTTTGCCTGGCCACTTGAGGGTTAAAATTAGAAAAAGCGTTGTTCAAAAGATCGATAAGAACTCATAAACATGTAAGTTTTACGGTGAAACACTTGAACTGGCCCATAAATAAGTTTAAAGCAACATGTATTACACTTTTTGTGAAAAAATCGTGGTGGGCCCTATATTGTTTTGAGTAGTATATATTGCTTAATATTGAGCCACCCTTTCTATTTCAATAATGACTCATCTATTGCAATATTTCTATCGAGATTGTAAAGTTCTTGAAACTTACTGTTGAGATGAGTAACAATAGTCTCTATTTTGTAACATCTTGCTTCTTGTGCATTCACTGAAGTACTCAAATTTTCATTATTTGCAAAGTCATATATTTTGAAAAATTGGGAGTATCAATTGGATCACACTGATTAGAAAAATATTATTTTATATCTCCTTCAGCGCACAGTCCAAAGCATTTGTTCTCTGTCTGCATTTACTGTGAAAGTACTACCCCACTCATCTTGAAGGGCTTTCAAATCACAGAATTTGTCATGTGTTAGTTCTTCCACATGATGAGGATTTCCGGTCTTTTTAGGTGACATGAGCAAGGTAGCATATTGTTGTGGACAGTATATTGGACCTGATTTAGTATAACGTTTGATTTGTTTTTCTACATCTCCCTCATTTTGCAAATGCCCGCGCACCAAAAATGTATGTGTAATTGAGTTGACTTTCATGGTTGAAACAGCAAAAGCATAGGCTGGCAGTAGATATTTATTTTTTTGTTGACCACAATTATATTTTACAGTAGTCGCTGTAAAATATATTACCTATCTACCTTTATCTGAGGCATTTTTCTCAACTACTTAATGTTTTTATATACTGTAGCACACAAGGTCCATTGTGTGCGTTCAATCGGTTTGATCAAAATATTCGGTCAGTTGGTTTTGTCTATTTATGTTTCTTTGGATCATTTCGATGAAGCTTTACAGTCAGGTGACTGTCGCCATATAGTTATTGCGTTGCGACAAGCGCTGCAGCCTTTCGGAAGTCTGTTATTGCCGTGGTAAGTGTTATTGACGACCTCCGTGGCGCAGTGGTGAGCGCGTTGGTAGCTCAAGCCGGAGGTCGCGGGTTCGAGTCCCGCCGACGGAACAAAAAGTTTATAAAGTTCCTGGGTCATGGATGTGTATTAAATATGTGTATCATATAATAAAAATCTTAAATATATGTATAGTATAAAAGTATTAAATATATTTCCGTTGTCTGGTACCTGTAACACAAGTCCTTCAGGTACTTACCGCAGGGCCAGACTGACGTGGTGTGAAGCGTCCGTAGATATTATTATATAAAAAAAAATATTAAAATATTTATTTGTAAATATTTTAAAATCATGTTTCATTCTTCCGTTTATTGTTTCTACTACCCATCGAACCAGCGTCACTAGTCTCGACTTATTAGCAGCTTCAGTGCTCAGCTGTCTTCTAATATGTACAGTACAAGACTGCTATTTTTGTGCAATACAATTTTACAATCATTGTTGGTTTTGTTATATTATTTATGACATTGTTAACATTTACCTGTTCATAGTTATTTACAATTTAGTTTGCGACGATGAAGAGGAGGAGCTTGACGATGATGACGATGACGACGAAAACGAATCTGATGATGGTGGGAGCGCTCTGTTTTTGGTTCTTATATTGGGGGAAGAGTTGTCTTGATTTCTGTTAGAGTTTGGGTTTTGGGCTGGTTCTGGATATGTGTTGTCATTAGTTTGTGTGTAGTCTAGGAAGATTTTACTCCCTTGACACCCTCAATAGCTTCGTAGGGGGGGGGGGGGGGGTTTCGACGGGGCAACTGCTGTAAGGGTGAGGGGTCTTGTAGAACCATGTTGGGTAATTCTCCGAGTGGCGACATCCGCCACTCGGAGAACTCCGTCGACACCGGGGTGAAGCTCGCGGACACGACCTAAGCGCCAGTGTAGTGGAGGGCTTGTTGTCTTCGTGAATAGCGACGAGGTCTCCTACGCTGAGGTTTCCCTTGCTGTCTCGCCCCTTGACATGTTGCTGAAGCTCGTTGACGTACTGCCGCTGCCATCGACTCCAAAAGTGTCTTCGAGCTTGTTCGATGCGGGCGTAGCGCTTGAAGCTGGAGCTGTTGCGTCGTGGACTGGATCCGGCAGCGATGTCAGCGGCCGACCAACCAGAAAATGCCCTGGAGAGAGAGATTGAAAGTCGTGAGGAGAGGAAGAGATAGGACACAAGGGGCGGCTATTCAAAATAGCTTCCACCTGTGCAAACAATCGACAACTCTTCGTATGTAAAATTTAAATTAGCCATCATCATTTTTATATGGTGGTGGATCAATTGTAAATAAACTTTTGAATTTGTTTATTTTTTTCTTAAAGATTGAAGACGGATAGGATGGTGAGATCTTCTTTATGTCATAAGTTAAATATAGACGGGTCCTTTCGATGTGCATCCCACATGTGAGGTGAGCCCGCTACAGGGTTCTGTCGATGTAGATGCTGGCGGAGCTTGTGTGTGACCTAGCATCCGAGCCTTCTGAAGGCCCGCAGTTCCATGTTGGTTAGCTTTTGTCGATCTTGGGTGATTTTTTGATGAATGTCTGTTACCATCTTGCATTAGCTCATGCTGAGTTTTTTGAATGTCTGATAGCATTGTAAACAACATTGCAGAAATGTCAGAAGGAGATTGATGGGGTTGATTGCAGATGGCATGTTCTTCCTTGACATCCTCCTCTAGTGCAGGTGGGCGACTGGAGGCTCTGGTCCGAGATTTCTTGTTCCTGGAGGTTTCCCCTTCCGGTCTTCCTCGCCTGGGACCCTCCTCCCTCCCCTTCAAAGATTCTCGTGTTTCCTCAGGGGCGCCAGTTATGCCCTGATGAGTGGCATCAGCTTCTTATTTATTATATTTTTTCTAACCTTTCCATAGCGGCTCCCAACAAGTCCTATGCATCGATAGAGTCCATGGGGAGGGATGAAGTTGACAGGGGTGGGGGATGAGTTAAAAGTTTTATATAAAATGCGAAGAAACTTTTTCCCCAACCTAATATTAATTTTATTTGTAAATATTTCAAATGCCTATATACCTTTTGGATTTTTTTATATTTAACAAAACGGCCAAAAAAACGTTTTTATTGTATGAGAGCCCCCACTAAAAGTAAATTTTATTTTGTTTTTAGTATTTTTTGTTATAGCGGCAACTAAAACACATAATATTATGTAAAAAATTTAGCCGTCTCACCGCCACGGTTCTTGAGATGCAGCCTGGAAACAGACGGACAGACAGATAAACAAACCGACTGACAGATGGACATACAGCGAAGTTTTAGTAATAGGGCAATGTTTTTATGCTTTAAGTACGGAACCCTTAAAAGTAAAAAAAGAGAACTTTGACAAAATGTTTAATCTTCTTCCCTTTCTGAAGAATTTAATATAGAGTGGCAAAATTTACATTAGTCCTGTCATTACATGATAAGTCATTGAAATCTTTTATTGTCGCTCCACAAATGTAATATTTTCTTGTAGACTTTGTACCTGTTGCTGCATTGCAGACCTTTTCAGATGTATCAAAATGTTAAATGCATGTCTTTCACCAGATTGGACCATTAAGACTGGACTATATAGACGTACGTCGTATACTGAGCCTCACTCAACAAAAAATTGCACAAAATTATATATATAAAGAATATAAGTCACCTTACTAAACATTTTACTGGGGTAACTACTAGGAATTGATTATTAAAACACCAGGTCATCAACAAATATAATTTAATAAGTAATACTAACTAGTTAGTTTTTTTTTTTTTTTTAGGAAACAATTAAACACAAATAACACATATTTGTGTTTAATGACTTTGTTTAAGCCTTTGGCATTCCCTTCATAAACACATAAGCACCTACAATTGTTCGAATCTTCTTCCTGTCATACTATAAGTAAAGATGGGGTGGTAATATAGAGGATCAGTGAATGTGAAGAGTTTCCGAATATTGGGTGTTTCTACATGGAACTATAAAATACATAATCCAAGAAATCGGTGCATTTCCTCCACCGTAGTCGGTTTAAAAGTTTTTTTGCGACTGCCTCTAGTGTGTGGTCTGTTAGCATTGCATAATGCAGCACCGTAGAAATTAGTCCGCTCTACAAGTTGTTCAATCACTGTCGGAGGAAAGAATCTATTAAATATGTCTATTGAAGATGTATTTGCATCAATGGAAAATTGAGGTCCAACAGTGCTGTCATCAAACTCAAATTCTGTACAAACATTCTCAAACATCCTAAGCGGTCGATGTTTGCCATTCTTCGTCTATGATTGGTGGTGACATTGGACGCTGATTATTACGGGCTGTGGGTGCGTCTAAAGTTAATAATGCAGATAGTGGTTGCTGATCCGTGTTCTCTGCGTTTAAAATTTGCTGTTGACCGTTAGCGCTTTGCGAGTTCGATTCAGCATTTTCACTCTCCATTTCCTGCAAAGGCGACATCGATTCAATTGATCTTGGAGGAGTTGTATTAACATCAAACCAATGTACTATTTTTGAGACAGCACTATTTACCTCATCGTAATTTGACTGCCGTCGCTTCTCTTTGAAAATAAGTGAAGTGCCATCAGCAAAAAGTACTATCTCATTATCCTTAACTAGATATAATAGTAATAGTTAAGTAAGTCATTAATGTAGGTGAGAAAAAGAAATGCTCCTAAAATGGATATCTGTGGTACACCTAATTCTATTTTGGTCCCACTGGATCATTTAATATTAACTTCAACCCTTTGAGTCGTATCTTTGAGGTAAGACGTCAAAAGGCTGAGTACAGAGTCCCTTATCCCATAGTGGTGCAATTTTCTGACAGTAGCATGCTCGACACAGTCAAATGCCTCGGGGAGGATGTCACCTGGCCGGCACAGGGACAATAAAAAAAAGAGATAAATAAAAAGAATTTAACAATTTAACAAATTTAAACAAAAAGAAAACCTAGACAGTCGGAGAGCGGGTTTCGCGGGTACGAATCCTAACCTCAGTCAATTTCTCGGTCTTTAGCTCACGGGTTTAGAGACACGACACTTATCTGGGGACAGGCAGCGACTTGCGGGACTCCAGCTCCTCAAGTCTCCGTGATCCCGGTGACAGGCGTAGCGTCGATTGCCAGGTGTTCAAGCCAAGACGATCGGGATCCCGTATGTGGCGGCAAGTTCAGGGTGTGGCTCCAGGAGGTGCGTCAATCAGACGGCATGGGCAGCACGTGGTTGACTCCAGACGGCCACGAGGTAGCCAAGCGTAGCACGAGATCTACTCCAAGTCCAGACGGAGCACGAGGAGACCAAACGTAGCACGAGGTGTCGCTCGGGACCGTGAAGGGAAGTCGCTCCAAGCGGTGAAGAGGAGAACTCCAGACGGTGAAGAGGAGTTGCTCCAGACGGTGAACCCCGAGCGGTGAACCCCTGGAATGTTCGAGGCAGGCCTTAAGAGTGTTCACGCCGTTGATGACCCCCCGCAAGCACGTGTTTTCCACCCGAAGACTTCGAGCACGTGATTGCGGAGTCCATCACAAACATTAAAAGCAAAAACACTAATTAAAAAGGGAATTTAGAAAATCAAAATACGATTATTAAAGAGCCAAAAGGTTATTGAACTTCTGACACTGATATTTAAAACTAGGTTAGGGCCAATTTTGTGATAACAACAAAGAAAACCAAGAAAATAATTTGACCACGGTGAAAGAATTAATATTAGAAAGTGAATATTACAAATTATAAAGATACCTTTTTTACCTAACACGTGGTCTTGTCACAAAGGAGATCTAACAATTTAGAAAAACACATTTGCTACAATTGTGATTTTCGCCACAATAGAAACTAAATACAGGATAAAGTTGAATTTACAATGAAAATGAATTAAAAGACAAGTACATTAGGAAATCCCACAAGACACACACAAAAACACTCACTCATCGATAACTGGGGACCTTGAAAACAGGTAAAAGGATGATATGCGAAATCCGTCGGCTTTTATACCCACGGGCACAACTGTTTTTTTTTAAAGTTTACAGTGGTCAAAGGACGCAAATTAAAAGGTTATCAACATTTTTTTTTTTTTTTATTTAAGTTAAAAAATATAATTATCTTTAGGTAAATAAATGTAATTCAAAACAATATTTTTTATTTCATTAAGAAATAGTTTAATAAAAAAGGAAAATAACTAGTAAAAATAACAGCTATCCCAACGAAGAGTTATAATAGTTGCACCATTACCCCAAAGATGGCGCTATCAACCTCATTCCAAGTTAATTATAGATAAACTACGAAATCTATTAGGCGTAAAGGTTCTAAAGAGGCCTAATAGATGTCGCTATGCGACAAGGTCACAAAAAATACCTAAGGTATCCTTTGACTCCTCCCAAGCTTGTCCCAATGTATTGGTAACAAAGTCGACACGGCCCGGTCGAGAGCCACGCTCTAAATCACTGGATCACGGATGACGGAGGGATTAAACATGACGTTTTATTTCGCAGCTCGCGCACAAGAACGAGTGGGGGTTCCACACGGCGCGCGTAAACTGCGTGGGGTGGAGCCCAGACGGCGCGCGCGTGGCGTCCGGCTCGCTCGACACCAGCCTCATCGTGTGGTCGCTCGCCGCGCCCGCCAAGCACACCGTCATCAAGAGTGAGTGTCGCACGTTGTATTCGCCGCAAGTGGGGGTTCGCAAAGCGCGCGTGGAGTGGAGCTCGGATGGCGCGCACTTGTCTTAAAATACAAACGGGACACTGCTTAGTTTAACCCATCGATCCCCAAGCGGCAGCATAACAACTGAAAACTTTTGTGTCTCCGATACCCACGATGGAGGTGTTAAGACTCCAGTCTCCCCACAAATACTGAACTAAGTATATTATCATGAGAAAAAAAATAATAATTATCATGTATCATGTTCCAGATGCTCACCCTCAGAGCCAGATCACGGACCTATGCTGGCTGGACGACGCCACGCTCGCCTCCGTCGGCCAGGACGCCAACACACGCATATGGAACGTGCCCGCCTAACTCCGCCCGCCCTCCTCCCTCCCCCCCACTGACACTCAGCCACGTCCAGCTCCGATTTGAACGTCGATAGTTTGTTTTTGTAATTTCAGATGCATACTTATTGCTACAGTAGTTGCATACTTATAACTACAGTCATAAAATGGTCTACACTGCGCATACACGTTTAAGGCTCGAGCTATGTGCGTTCGGCCGCTGCACCGTGAGGTTACGAGCGATTGTATGTAGCGATTTATTTAAATACCGGTGTAGCGGCCCAACCGCTCGTTTGAACGGGCGTATATAAATCGAGTCTAAGACCCCATTATTGTCCTCGTCTTTCGAGTTAGCTAAGTAAAACTAAAGATCAATCAATCAAAATTATTTATTTGCTAAGAATATGGTACAGTTCACTATTGTGCGTACTGCGTACCGAGCGAGGACTAAGCATAGTACTAATACTTATTGTTAAAGTTCAAATCGGACGTGAACAGAGTTAAATTTGTAATACACATTACACGATGTCTAATAAAATGTGAAACACCCATAAACTAAGATGTAAGTGGATGAAGTGCGTAAGAACCAGTCCACACGGCGCGTTGCGTCGACGCAGCGCACACATGAGAACCAGTCTACACGGCGCGTTGCGTCGACGCAGCGCACACATGAGAACCGGTCTACACGGCGCGTTGCGTCGACGCAGCGCTGCCGTTTGACGCATAGCCGGCCACACGGGCGCTGCGTCATCGCAGCGTTATTACAAATCAGTCTTAACGTCAACACCCCCTCCCGCTTCGCCTCGGGGGCTGCCGTCCGTCATGTGTGCGTTGCGACGGCGCGGCGCGTCGTGTGAACACCTTGGTTATTTGTATGTAAAACAACGCAACGGCAGCGCTGCGTCGACGCAACGCTGACGCAACGCGCCGTGTGGATTGGCTCTCACGGACAGCAGCCCCCGAGACGAAGCGGGAGGGGGTGTTGACGTTAAGACGTTGCCGGAGATATAGAAAAAGCAGTTAAAGTAAATATAACTGTAGCTACATTATTTAACGACGCAACTCTGAAATTATTTTCCCGGTCCTACAGCCTCCATATTTTGTACCAAAAAAAAGAACATTTTTCAAATATTTCTTACTCACTTCACGCACGTCTTCTTATAGGATATAATATATTAATTGTATTGTAAAGTGTGTTTTGTCAAAACACAACACTATTACTGAGAAAAATGTACTTTATTTGAGTAGTTTGTATTGTATATCGGCGTTAGTGTTAAATATTGCTCCTTATTGAAAATATTTTGTATAAATTACTATTCAAATATATGTAAACTGATTTTTGGAAAGTAGTATTTATTGTCAGAATTTAGTGTTTATTTGAAAGTGAAATATTTATTGTTAATTTAAGTTGTACTAATCGAAGCGTTCTAATGAGCTTGTATAGTTTGCATTTACTAATACATAGTAACTATGTAATATTGTAAGTTCTGTACTGATTTTGTGTGTAACTTCTATCGGGAACTAACTCGATGACAAGTGCCCTGCCAAAAATGTCCAAAAAATTACAAAAATATGTACTAAACCCGATGACCGGTCATGGACCATGGTATTTATATTGAAGTTTCAAATTAAATGCAATTTGAACAATTCAAAATAATGGGTGTCGTAATTTTGACAAGTTTTGAATTTAACTGGTGGGTGTGTTCCGAAATATTACCCAGTATACTGGGCAGTGCTCGTGACGTCCAGAATGGACGCCATATTGTTCAGTTCGGTCTGAAATATACGCCAGTGTATTTGCATACATGACTTTTGCGATGCTATTACAATTACTTGTCTCACCAGTGGCACACCAGTACCATATTATGGTGTCGGATAGATGACGTCACGAGCGCTAATCAGTGTACTGGGTTGTATTTGGGAACGCGCCGTGTGAAGCTACTTGAAGCTCAATAACAGAAGGCCCGATATAATCGCTATTAACAAGCTCGCTGTTTCTAGCGAGGTGATGTGCTCCTATTTTTTGTTTTAAACGCTTTATTGAGATTTGATCTCGTTTTGCCCAAAAATGTATGAATCACTAGGCGCTGTTTTTTTTTTTACTAAAATGTATTTAATCGACTATGTAGTTGTAAAATGAATTCATAATATGTATATTGAACAAATAAATTTAGATTAAGTCTCCACAAGAATTGAGCTGGACTGCTGTTTCGTCGTCTCAGGGTGCTGTAAATTTTTAAAAGATTTACTTAAAGCAGTGAGACTATACTGCATACGGCAAAATGGTTATTTCGAGTGAAAATAATTGAATGTTATTCCACTTGAAATAACCATTTTGACGTTTACAATGTATGAAATGTATACTTACGTTCTTTGAGATTAAAAGTTGTACTCTAAATATTGACCGAAAGTCAAAATTTGGAAGTTTGTAATATTTATCAACTGTCTGCATTTGTTGATTGACATTTTTTTTTACAAAAAGCTGCGGAGATGTACCTATAAGTCTACCAGGATCTGATGACAAATTTTGATGGCATGATGGCAGATTTTGAAAACATATCCTTGATCATTGGATAAATTTTTATATTTGCATGTTTCACACACAGAATCAGCCGCTATAAGGAAACAAAGGATCAAAATGTTTTATTCAAATTAAAGGTATTGCTAGAGTCAATTTCTTTTCTCACTTTTTGCTATCAGATTCTGGTACATGCTACGAATAATAAAAACTAAGGAAACGTAACTCGGGCATACTAATTACCGTTTTAAATTTGGTTCCTTTCGAACGTCATGTAACGTCTGCCTGATACCGTTCAAGGGACAAGGCCACCAAAATATTGCAAATGTGTTGAAATGTGTACCTAAAGGTCGGTTTACACGGGTGACTAACGGGTCGATTTTAGTCTCCCGGCAAGTCACCAGTCGAATCGCCTGTCCAAGTCGAATCGCCACCCCATTTACACATTCTACAAAAATCGCCTGTGACTAGTGCCGACAAACTATGTATTTGCAGCAAGCGATCGCTTGCGACTGAGCGTTTGCACGGTCGATTTTAGTCGCCAGCCGCATGCGGCCATTAGCCGCACGACTCTGGGGCCTGCGGCTTTAGCCGCATGCGGCGTAGTCGAATTGCCATTTAGACGCGTGCGGCTTTAATCACCCGTGTAAATCGACCATAAGGTATACATTTTTGACAATTATTATTATGGAGCATATTTTTTGACGGCGTTACTTTTCTATTATTATTCGTAGGGTACATAGTTACAATCCGATAGTTATAGAGACCGGCCGGTGATATAAGAAAAACAACAATTGGAGAAAGCTTACAGAGATATCAATAATTCATTTGTACTATCAGTGAAGTTGATTCCTATGCAAATGGCGGAACTACAGTCGGGGCATTTTAATAGGCCACATTTGACATCTGTCAGATTAATCTCCATAGTGAGGTGAGCTGCGTAAAAACATCGACCAAAGCGAATAAATTGATACGGACTTGAAATAAAATATGAGAATTTTATACGTTATTAAGACCAAAAACAAATTCCTGTCCCATTATTTAACTTTAATTCAAGGAACAAAATAAGACAAGTATATAATTTACAAAATAAAATGCATTTATTCGCTTAAATTATAAAAACTGTTAAATGTAGTATTATCATTATTCATTTCACATAAATATGTGTTACTTTTCACAACGTGGTTATTAATTTATGGGGTTATTTCGTTACAAGTGATCAATGCATCGATAGTATTTATTCGCTTTCGATTTTTAGGGTAACTTCCCTAGAGTTTAAAAAGAAAAAAGGTCAGCTGACGTAACATTGTAACGACGTGCAATTATTAAGATCATAATTTGTTTATTACGTTTAGAATTGTTTATCAGTAAAAGCAAATCGTAAAATAATTCGTATCGGTCATATTTACAATAAATATGTAATCGTAATTGAAAAAAGTTAATCAATTGTGCAGTTATAACAAAACGAAAATATTTATTTTTTATGTACGTCGCTATAAGGTACAATTTTGATGAACTGTCAAATGTGGCCTATTAAAATGTCCCGACTATAAGTAATTTGGTCGCGTTACGTCAAACCCAGCCGACCGATCACAGCTAACATTGAATTGACATAAGCCGACCACATGACGATCCGCCGTCTGCATAGGAATCAACTTCCCTGATAGTACTTATAATTTAACATTAGAAAGCAAGGGCTTTTGTTGTTGCATCAAATACGCTTAAGTTAATATAGAAAATGTAACAAAACAAAGTTGTAAGTAATACTTTAGTATGTATGTGTTGCTTACTTATATTATAGTTCACTGTGAAAGTGGCAGTGCTGAAAGATATTTTTTTGCGATTTGTGTGGACAAGCGCCCCAGCGTCAGGAATTTGTCCATAGAGAGTTAAAAGTAACTCTTTAAGCGCTGCTACTTTCACAATAAACTTTATACAGGGGTACTCATTCACACCTGTATTATCGCTTTGTTTTGTTTCACCCTGTATTTTTATATTCCCGGTCGGACGATATTATATTAGTCAAACGAAAAACTCACAATCTGCATACAGTGTGCCGACGGTGAGTTTTTTGTTTTCGATCGTGAACGCGTTTGGCGTTTACTAAGATTTTGGGGATTACTCACTGGGCTGGGCTCACTCCCGTGAGCATCGCTAGGTGGCGCTGTACAAATCCCATACAAAATCTTAGTAAGTCGTCAAATGCGTTCACGATCGAATGTGAAACAAAAACTCACTCGGCACAGATCCTTAACAACTAGCGACTAACACTAAGCTTGGCTCTGGTTTGAGACGCATTTAAGCTTGTCCTATTAAACTTTTTTATATGAATTTTAGTGTACTCTGTTCAGAAACAACTTGATGGCAACGTAAACATTTAAACGTCAATTGATGTTTTTTGTTAGAAGATAAATGCACTAAATTATACTGTTTAGCACGAGTGTAAAGCCTCAAAAATGATTAATAAGCATTTTTCTACTATTTAATATTATTGAAGTGAAAACTTCTTTAGCGGCGTTGCGCACTTTTGTGGGATGGGTAAAAATTGTGAAACTCGCGTCAGATTCTCGTGCTGATCGAAAAACCTTGGAAAAACCGTAAGACGGTAGAGAGTAGTGTTTTGTGTCGAACTCGAATTGATTGTAAGGGTTTCGATTAATAAAAAAAATCGATTTTTTAAAAATCAATTTTCGTAAAAAATGGGTTAAAAATTTAATCGATTGTAAGGGTTTCGATTAATTAAAAAAATCGTTTTTTTAATAATCGATTTTCATAAAAAATGGGTTAAAAAATGCACAACGTAAATCAAGTTTTCACTTCTGCCTGCACTCCCGGAGTGCAATCCGTCTTTTTTTTTATAAAATGTATGTTTGTGTTTTTAATTTTATTATAAAATTTATGTTTTTAATATTATTATAAAACTTTGTGAAATGGATTCCTAGACAGTTGACAGACGAACGTCATGGTCGGTTCGGCTGTTTTGGCAGTGCCAGTAGGCGAGTAAATGACTAACTGACTTCCAAAAAGGAGGAAGTTATATTTGAACATAACATTAAAATTCAGTTCAACAATCAGTTGGTGTTTCTTTGTTTACGTTGTGATGAAGTTGGATCTGAACTGTAAAGAGCTCAGTATTTTTGTACTGCCTGATTTTCTGATAACTTGAATTTTTTACATGGTTTGTACTAAATGTAAAAATAAAATATTGTATAATATGAGTCGTTTTACTTTCTCTTCAGTATTATCATAAATATTATGCAAAGTCCGCTGTCTGTGTCTGTCTCGTGACTTTTTCAATGTGCCAGACGAGGACAAGTGGACCCTGGATAGTTATTCGGCGTGTATTTCAATGACTATGGGAGTAAAGAAGTATTTTTTTTTTGTGGCATAAATTGTTATTACAGTTCTACTTTTTCATATTATTTTTTAGTTATATTTGAAAGATGTAAAAAAACCACTGAATATCGCATCTCTGAAATAATAATTCAGAACTGAAAATACCTTGCTAGAGGTTTTCTGACTGAATTGTGCTCAGTCTATCTTGGTAAATGTGGTCAGTGGTGGGATAATTTTTATACCGCCAAAGTGTACTTCGAAGAGTTTTGCTGACCGGCGATACTTTTTTTGGAGGGCTGTTAATATTATGGTTACTGCGACTGGACTGCATCATGTTGCGGCCACGTCCACTTAAAAATGCGTCCAGCACAGATTAGCAGTTACTAGGTCTAGGAGTTAGGACTCTGGACTGCAACTCATAAGTGGCGACTCGCGATGATGTTTCTCATTAGAAACATTATCGCGAGTCGCAATTAGGTCCAATGTTGTCTAAACACACTATGCCGAAGTTACGCGGCGTAATTTCAGTGGCCGAAATTACGTTCCGCCGCATCCGTCTGATACATGACATTTCGGTGACAATCGGACCGAACTTCCGTCGCGTATGTGTTGCTATACAAAACACTCGGCTCGGCTCGACGGAATTCGTCTCCGTCGCGTTCCGTCCGTATTTTGTATGCGTTTGAAACGCGGCGTAAACGCAGCGGAATTTACGCCGGCATAATTCGGCCTAGTGTGTTTAGACGTGGTTTAGACACTTAGATTGACGGAGTGGCAACAACATTAATTAAGAGCCCGGGTTACCCTCGAAATTCTCATACATACGTTATACCAAAATCATTTTGTCATACGAAAATATTTAACATGTTGAGTTATTTTTCAGCTTAAAATAGTAATTACCTAGGTTCCTGAACAAAAATTAACTTCAAAATATTTAAACACTAAAATTTTTTTTTTGTGTATACATTTTTTTTTACTTTTACTACTAAATATTTAAACACTAAAAAATAGAGTAAAACACTAAAAAATATATAAATAAATAGTAAATTTACTACAAAATATTTAAATACTAAAAAATATTTTTTAGAGTTGAAATATTTTGTAGTAAATTTAATATTTATGTATATATTTTTTAGTGTTTTACTCTATTTTTTAGTGTTTAAATATTTTGAAGTTAATTTTTGTTCAGGAACCTAGGTAATTACTATTTTAAGCTGAAAAATAACTCAAACATGTTAAATATTTTCGTATGAGAAAATGATTTTGGTATTACGTATACATGTATGAGAATTTCGAGGGTTACCCGGGCTCTTAAGGAGTGAGGAAACTATGCCGGGCCGCAGCGTGCCGGGGCGCATCGCAAAAATCCGCCTCCATACAATTTGTATGGAAGCGGATGCGCGTACTGTGCATGCCGGGGCGCATCGGCGCGGATTGTTGCGCGACGAATTTCCGTCAATGCGACACGGCCCGGCAAGCCCCGCTGCGCCCCGGCTCAGCTATCCAAACTTATTCAAAATCCGTCAATGCCATTCGACCCGACCCGGCAATAGTTTGGCAAGTGTGCTATATATTATGTAGTATAATAATAATAATAATAAATCTCCCACACCGGTTTCGGTGACGGTGGCCGGTTTCATTGAAACCAGGCCAGCTACGCAGGAGTCATTTTATAGTGCCCAAGTGTATGCGCAAAACACAAGAGCACTCTCTATTCCCTTACTCTCATAACCCAGTGGGACGGCAGACCGACACGACTGGTGAGAGATCAGGCGCAGGACCGACTTTTTACATGCCCATCCGACGCATGGATCATCTTTAACTTGTCAGACAATCAGGTGATCAGCCTGCATTGTCCTAACCAAACATGGAAATATCATGTTTCCAACGCGGGAATCGAACCCACGACCTCCGAGTTAAGAGCCGCGCTCTATACCACTAGACCACGGAGGCGTCAATTATGTAGTATTTACTTACTATATACGCATTTTGCGCTGCGCTGAGCCCCGACCGTACCCGCCCCGGCACGCCCGGCTCGCCCCGGCATGGCCCGTCAAAGTGTCCGCGAACCTTTAGGTCTGTCAGCAGTCAGGAAGTACTTTTCTGTATGGATAGAGTGTCAACTGGACAGAAGTACAGTCGTTACAATTTTGTCGTTATCATTTTAATAATAATTATTATTATTTAAATTTTAAAGTAACTTTCGTCTGTCGTATGACTTGTGATTTGTGAGATTCATCAATGCACTTTTCTTTTTCTCCTTTTCCGGACCTACGTTGTTAAAACAGCCATTTAGATCTTTATTTATAATATTAAACAGCTTATTCATTGTACTTATAACTTTTTTCATTACCTACTTACTACTTACTACATACTTAATTAGTAATTAAGTACTACTGTATGAGGTTATTAACTACTGTTGAAAGTAATAACTAATAAGTATTGTTTCGTCGATGTTTTAAAGCGAATTGCTGTTAAACATTGCTACACAGTGAAATATAATAAATATAAAATAATTAACACTACAATTGAGTTCACAGTTTAATAAAAATATCTCCGGCGCAGTGCTGCCAACCGAATAATTCAACAATCCAGCTTTTACACCGCCGTTTCTAAAACACTGTGCGCCGCCGAGTGGTAACCGACCTTATTCCGTACCAGTAGAGCGCAAATTGCAATGTATTGGACCACAATTGCAAATTTCGAACTCACGAATCGCCGTGTTGAAAATCCTTTTGGAAATTGAACTAAAACATATTCAGGACGGAAACTATCGTCTTATATATTTAATGCGGTTTTAAAAAGCATCGGTTACACTTTCATGTCATGCATGAGTTTAGACTTTAGACTAGTGTTGGGTAGGACTTACAAGAGGCATTACAATTGTCCGGGACAAGACGGAAAAATGTAAGAGCGGCTCAGCATTAAAACATGTACCGCTTCAAAATGATTGTCGCGGTTGAGGCGAGCGAGAGAGCGCGGTACATGTCACACAAGTGTGAGTGGGATGCGCGCAGATTAATAAAGTTTATTAATATACAGTTCGACATGGCTTTAAATGAAATCAATATGTCAATGATGTATTGACATCATTGACAAAAAAAAGCACCCATTGGGGCGCTGCTGGTAAAGTAGAACTGTCAAAAATGACGTTTTTGTATGATAGAAGCATTAGTTAGTTCCTTTTTTCGCCACGTTCATAAACAGCCTTGTCGAACTACCTACAGTTCGTCGAGGTCATACGACGCGGTAGTGCCGCGTCTTATGACTCGTTTCAGAGTTCTCAGTTCAGACTTTCAGCACTGCGTACAGCGGGCGTGTATACTCTTTCACCTGATTTGTATAGCAGGAGCGAGATAGCAAGAAACGTGAACATCGTGAATAAAGTA
This sequence comes from Lysandra bellargus, assembly GCA_905333045.1. Lineage (NCBI taxonomy): Eukaryota > Metazoa > Arthropoda > Insecta > Lepidoptera > Lycaenidae > Lysandra > Lysandra bellargus. Next base: position 599,401 of record HG995357.1, read on the forward strand.
TAAATGTAATTTTGAACTTTATCTATACTATATTGTCTATACTAATATTATAAAGAGGTAAACTTTGTTTGTATAATTGTAATGAATAGGCTCAAAAACTACTGGACCGATTTTAAAAATTCTTTCACTATTCGAAAGCTACATTATTCACGAGTAACATAGGCTATATTTTATTTTGGAAAAAATAGGTTTCCGTAAGATATTTGGGTTTTTCGGACACAAGGTGCAAAAAATCAACCAGAAAAGTTACTTATTTTGCGTACGCTGCCTAAACTATAAAATATAGCACCATATAATGCTACAATTATTTGTAGATCTTATAAATATCTACAAAAAAGTCCGCGACACACTATACCTATCTATGTCGAATGAGGCACAACAACCATTTTTTTTATTTAAAAAATCTTAATTTTATACGCGTTTATTTTACTCATGCTATTAATCCTTATCAAAATAAATTATTTCATCACTAAGTACAGTTTATGTAGATAATATGGTCTTTAGTCTTTGAATGACTAAAATTGGACGTTTGGTTTTGAAGTAATGGCGAAATTAAAATATTACGATTTCAATTGCACGGCCCGTTGCGATTGCGAAATGGGCGGGGGTGCGCGTGCGAGAGTTTCTCAGGGCTAACCAACAGTACTTTTCAGGGCTAACCAACAGTTCTTTTCAGGGCTAAACAACAGTTCTTTTCACAGCTAGAGTTATATTACACGCTATTAACATTTTCTTAAATAATTGAAAATGCCTAAGAGAGCCAGGTCGGACGACCATGGCGCCATACTTATATTTTAGTCACTTCAATAAAATAATATGGGCAAAACAACGTATATATATATATATATATATATATATATATATATATATATATATATATATATATATATATCTTAATATATATAAATCTCGTGTCAAAATGTTTGTCCTCAATGGACTCCTAAACCACTTAACCGATTATAATAAAATTCGCACACCATGTGCAGTTCGATCCAACTTGAGAGATAGGATAGTTTAAATCTCAAATTATAGTCGCAATTTTATTTTATTGCAAATTATTTGTCTATAAAGAGCGACCATTGTTTATGCGACGCGGGTCACGGGATAGCGATGGACGTTGCCATGGTGATATACTTATATTTTAGTCACTAATTCAATAATAATATATATACTTAATATAAAATGGCAAAGAAACGTTTGCCGGGACACCTAACACAACTCTTTTTTATATATATATATATATATATATATATATATAAAAGAGTTGTGTTAGTTACGCCACTCACTCACACAAGTTATAACTCAAGAACGGATGAACCGATTTGGCTGAAAATTAGTGGAGAGGTAGTTTAGAACCAGGAATAGGACATAGGATACATTTTGTCCCGGAAAAATGTACGGTTACTGCACAATATACTTTTATGATTTGCGCGTAAACTACTCAATCGATTTTGATGAATTTTGGTATGGAGATACTTTGAGTCTCAGAAAAGGACAAGGAATACTTTTTGTTCCGGAAAATGTACGGCCACACAACACACAATAAGCTTTTATGAATTTCGCCTAAACTATTTAATCTATATATATATATATATATATATATATATATATATATATATATATATATATATATATATATATATATATCCACAAATAAATGAAACACCAACTTGCAACCTTTCGAGAAATTGTGCGGTGGCCAAAGTGCTGCAGCAGAGCAAACTAATAGTTTGGGATGAGTGCACGATAACACTCAAAACTATAAATTATTAATTTTTATAATTATTATGCCAATTCGAATTAAATAATCATCGTTAAGACAGGACAACGTATGTCGGGTCAGCTAGTATAATTATAAAGTTAAAAATTGTATAGGTAGATGTTCAAATATAATATAATATTAAATATAGATGCTCGATAGAAATTTGAATGGCATGGAATATTATCTATATTCGAGTGAAATTCTTGTAAGTGCTATCCGCAATTAGCCAATATACGCATTTAGGAAAAAATACAAACAAAATTTGAAATGGGACTTTTAAGGGTCTGAATTTTTTAGGGGTATTTTCAGAGATTTTTTGACACCAAATTAGGAGTTTTTGACACTAACTTAGGGATAAATATTTTTGAGAGTTGGTAACACTGCACTGCAGACCACTGTCAGAGTGGACAGAATTATAGAGTATGCCGACTTAGAACTGATGTTGAAATTTTTAAATTTGACGTATTATGACGAAAATCGTCGCTAGGGTTGTTAACTTGTTACCTACGAATTTAAAACTATGACATATTCACTGGCCGTGGTTCCTCTTTGGTCGTATTGTTGTTTGTGTTTTGGCACTGTATGCGATTAAAATTGTCAGAATCCAATTTTGAAATCTTTATTTTATATCAGCCAGCGCGACTCGCGAAGCACATTCCGTTCATAATCCTAGTGAAACCCGACGAATTTGACAGATATTGAAACCTGTCCGAATCTTTGCAGTCGAACTACTGGTAGTTATGTCTATTGTGCCACTGTTCACTGTTGAAATATTATCAAACTTTGAATTTTACTTTTTAGTGCGTGCTGCAACAAAATTGCCTAGTAATAATATAAATTGTGTACATGTCTCATTTATAATTTTTTTTTGTTATTGTAAATTTTACTGTTATGTTTGTGCACAATAAAGTATATTTGATTTGAAAGTATATTTGAATTATAATAATATAATAATTATTATGTAATCATTAATTTTAAAATTGATTTGATTAATATAATATTATGTACTGCTACGCCCATGTTTCTGATATCTGTGGCTACGCCTCAAGACGGCTCACATGTCGCGGCACGTCAAAATGTACTGCTACGCCTCAAAAGTCAAGTTAAGAAAATTGCCTATTTATGTCAGTTATTATATTTTAGACCAAAAGGACTAAATTACTTAGTTTAATGCAAAATAAAATATCTGCGAAGTTTAGTTAGGAAAATATGAAGGTTTATTTATTTATATTTTAAAATATCCCTACAGGCTTTTTATGGAAGCTTCTTTGAGGTATACTAAACATCCCTTATCTTAATCTGACAGATCCGATGACTATTTAATATAAAAAAAAATTAACCCACCACGTGAGAAATCTAATTTCTATACCATGATAACTAGACACATGTCAGAAGCCTATACAAGCTTAATCTGACACGCTCGAGCTACTCCCGAAATCCCCTCTTCCCCTCCCCTACTATTGTTTTTGTCGTTCCATCTATCTTAACACTAAAACTGCTGAATCGATTTAGCTTTACGATTGGCTTTATGTAATAGAAATTCATTGAGTCATAACTCATATTAAGCATTTAACTCATAAGTCATAACTCATAGATTATAACCAGTAACTTTGTATACTTACTTATTATCTTATCTTCTCTTCTCTTATCTTATATATATATATATATATATATATATATATATATATATATATATATATATAGATTTTCAAATGTGTTAGGCGCGCTAAAACTCGAAAACGGCTGAACAGATAGGGCTGATTTTAGTCTTAAAATTTTCGTAGAAGTCCAGGGAAAAGGTTTTAAAGTGACACGAAGTTCATCGGGACAGCTAGTCCTTTATCTTTCTTTGTATATAAAAATGGATTTTCAAATGTGTTAGTCGCGCTAAAACTCGAAAACGGCTAAAAGGATTGGGCTGATTTTAGTCTTAAAATATTCGTAGAAGTCCAGGGAAGGTTTTAAAGTGACCGGTTCACCGGGACGGCTAGTCCTTTATATTTCAGTATATTTTAAGCCTTTTAACTTTTTCGGTGTTTTCGTAAAGGAACGAGGACTTAGATAATAATTAATAATGAATATTTTCTCGTCTGGTGAGCGGTGAGCGGTAAGCGTGAGGTTGCAGCGAGCAGCGTGACTTATCACTACCATCATATTGAGTCTGTTGTGTAAATAACGAAATTGCTTTTTGCTAAGAAAATCCACATTAATATCATACAGAGCATGGACACTCCGATATATTTATTCCTCTTCAACCTTACATCAAAAAGGATGGAAGTAACACAGTAGTAAAAAATTTTAATAGTTAATTTTGAAGAACGTTATTTTTTAAACTTAAAGTTTAAAAAATAACGTTCTTCAAAATTAACCATTTAAAAGTGAAAAATAATCACGACTTTCACGATGATTTTACATAAGCTAAGTTATTTGGCGGTATTCTGCTTTATAAAACTCAGGTTATGGCGCTATATCGAAAGTAATTTTACCGCAAAGGCAATTTTATACTTAATTTGTATGACTATAAAGTCGTGAATACGCAGCGGCCAGAAGCTATCGGCTCGCTCGGAAAACATGCGAAAAAACGTAATTATGATTATTTAAAAAATAACTAGGAGCATTTAAGCAAAATGATTCTATACGATTTTGAGTTGCAAAGGTGTCTATCAATTAGACTAATTTCCTACAGTATACTTATCTATTTTCGTTTAAAAATAATCTTCAAAATTCGTATTTTTAAGAGGTCATTTCGAAAATTAAATGTATCGAGGCAAAATACATTAATCGTGTTTCTAGTTCTTCTCAAACCTAGATAAGGCTATGAAGATATGTATATCTCATTACCAGATTTGTAACATTTCTGAGGGTCCTATAGTATTACGTCAAAAAGGACACTTTTTTCAATATAGTGCCTTAAGAAGGCGACTAACCCAAAATTGTCGATTTTATAAATCATTTTTGTACTTGATAATAAGCCCCGAATCGTTTAATTTTCTAAACATAGATATTACATTATATTTCCTAGAATTTGATCTGAGCGAAAACACGATATCGTAAAATTTTCTCGATAGAAAAAAATCACAAACATGCATCTAACTTTGACGAATTTTTTCCTATATTACCGAAACCATGCAGTAAACTGAGCTAATATTTTTACACATCATATAAAATTCTATCACCGAGGGTTCGACCTAGCGGATTTTTAATATTCTCTATATTTTTTAAGATATTTAAGAAAAACCACATTAGCGCTTCACCGCCAGATTTGTCTCACCTCTCAGTCGCCAAGTCGCGTTCGCGCGCGACTGAGGAGAGGACGTACTTCCATTGCCTTTACTCCGGATTGGGAAAATATTTAATCGAATCCATGGGAAACAAACAAAAATTAAATAAACACACTAAAAGAAACCTTTACAGGAGAAAACGGGTGCCGATGAACAATTGTAGACGGCTTTTTAATCTATATATATAAAAATGGATTTTCAAATGTGTTAGTCGCGCTAAAACTCGAAAACGGCCGAATGGATTGGGCTGATTTTAGTCTTAAAATATTCGTAGAAGTCGGGAAGGTTTTAAAGTGACACAAAGTTCACCGGGACAGCTAGTTTAATATAAAATATATATATTTGTTTACAATTAATATGATAATATTATCATGACAAATAATTTGTCAAACCCATATGTTGCGGCCGCACATGCGTAGTGCTTCGTGCTTGAGACGATACGATTGGACGATCTGCGTGTATCGTCCAATGGTATCGTCTCATAGCACGACGCTTCGTGACGATAGACGAATCAGCGGTCGCGGCAATAGAGATTGAAAAAATAAATCGGCTTTAAATCGATATAGTTTTGACAAAAACAAGTGTATTTGAAAATCGATTTTTAACCGACTTCCAAAAAGGAGGAGGTTATATGTTCGGCTGTGGATATTTTATTTTTTTATTTTTATTTGTGTATGTTCAACGATTACTCCGCCGTTTGTGAACCGATTTTCAAAATTTTTCTTTTGTTGTATAGGGTTCAACTCTAATTTGGTACCATGTTCACAAAAGTGGTGACCTGATGATGGGATCCATGAGTAATCGAGGGAACTCCTCGAAATTTATACGGAAACGTATGGTGATTTTGGTTTTATGAGAAGCATCCTAAGCATATGCTACCAAAACGCAAGATTTTGCACCGAGGTATACTATGATTCCGAAGATACTAAGAGAACTCCGGATTCCTTATAGATACAAGTTTGGGGGTTTAGGCGATGTTTTAAGAACTGAAAGCATATGCTACTATACAAATTACATTCATCATCATCATCATCATCATCATTACCACGTTAGGGTCACCAATGTCACCAAAATTGAACATAACAAAATATTCAACCTTATCTCCAGTGCGTAAGGCACACATTTGACATTACTCCAGAAGTAAGTTGCTTACGAAAACATACGAAAATAAAAATGTTGTTCGTCTTATCAACATGTAGCTACTCACAAAAAATCAGCTTGTTAGTAATCACAAAAAAAATTGTTCTAGGGCTCATTATTAGGAATTCTAACCAGAATCGATCCAGTAGTGTCGGAGCCTATTCGATTTCGATAAATAAACATATCATAAAGTATTACTAGTGTATAAAGCAAAAAGTATTAATTTGATTCTCAAAGTACAGATGGAAAATGTGACTCGAACTTCTCAAAATTTTATCTGATATAAATGGTTATACTACATTCGTACAAAAAGTGGTTACGAGAATAATTACACAAAATAGCGTCCACATTTGTATCATTTGTGCGATCAGATCTCCGATCAGATCTCCGTCGCGTATCATCGAAGCGTGTCAAAATGATACGCGTATCATGATACGCCCCGATCGCTATTAACCGCGTATCTGACACGTGTCATATCAAATACGGGCATGATCGGCAGAATGATCTAATAGGCGTCCACACTGTGATACACATACTTGATACGGCGCGATGATCGCGACGGAGATCTGATCGGAGATCTGATCGCGCAAATGATACAAATGTGGACGCACCGTAAAATATTATCACTAGGCTTTGTAACTAGGCCCTGTATATTCAACTGTACAAAAATTTACTGCGAATCAAACAGAAACACATAATTCAAGAATTATTGAACTTCGAAATATTCGACTATAAATACGTTATTTAAATGATTTTAAAGTGATTTGAGTCCCTAATAACATTTAATTATGGAGCAGATATTTCGTTCCGACATCAAAAGTTGGAGATTCAATTTTAATTAAGCGAATTAATACTCTCAACCTGCCACTTAGCTTCGTTTCACGCGAATATAGTTCTTAAGGCCAACGTCATAGGGTCAATCACAGGATATGTTTTGAGAACCCCGGCCAGTCTGTTCTTGGAAGTTGGAGCTTTCAAAAGGTACCTAACTGAAAGGATCGCTGTGAATAAGGAGTAAGAGAACGGTTTTTACCATGGTTTTACCTTACGAGGGTCTTTTGATTGTATCTCCATACTTGATATAATGCATCTGTCTGTCTGTTTATGACCTCTTCAGTCTTCACGCCCGAACCACTTACCCGATGTTGCGGAAATTCGGTATGGACATTGAGTCCTGGGAAAGGATATAGGATACTTTTTATCCCGGAGTAATGTACGGTTCCCGCGCGATAAACGAATTTTGGCGCAACGTTGCGGCGGTCATGTGTATTTATATTTGTTTGAGATGCTCCAGAGCAGGGGCCACCAAATGGCTGACCGCCATCGCGGTATCACGTCGGGGTCACCAATATGGGAATAATGAGTGGAGGCCACAAAGTATGGCGTGGTATGGAGTGTAGATAGAGAACTATCTTATATTATGGGGGATACCTATGTGAAAAAGCTGTACGCAGTAAATAACAGTTGAAAAATCCTCCACGAATGGCGCTAGCTGCAGCAAAGGGTAAGGAATGAATTATTATGGAGTGTAGGAATTAATGTAGCCGTTGGTGACAAAATATAAATGATTACTAGAATAACTGGTTACCAATATATTTTGAAAAATGTAACCTAAAATAGCTGAAATAAAAGTTGCTAAATGATTTAAAATTTACCTTGTTGCTACTGTAGCGCCACCTTTGGGTGAACGACATCGGAAATATCACTTAATGTAAGGGACAAAACACGACTTTTCAGGAGAGCGAAAAAACAACTTTTTTTTACAAAATCATCTGTAACTTTTTATCATTTAGTCCGATCTTAAAGGTGTTTATGGCAAAGTTTCTTAGAATTTTGTCGGCTATATAACTATAAGAAAAATATTTTCGTAAATTTACGGGTATAAAAAAAAAGAGCATGTCCCTTACATTAAAAAAATTTGCTTAACTGTCCCTTACAGCACTGATTTTTTTTTATGTCAACTATGCCATATTAAAGTAAACACTAAGTTTAATTTGAAACTGTGACACAAAATATATACTGTAAAGTACATAAAAAACTATGCTTTGGAGGAAGTTTGATGTAATATATTAAAATCTAACACAATAAGCCCACCACGACTGGTTGGTCTACCACATAAGGGATAGGATTTCCAGCAAATTAAGGGAACTTAGACAGACTGAAGCATTTCCCTTGGCACCGGGACTGTTCCCATCTACACCCAGAGCCCCTTTAGACCAGGTGGAACTTTGCAAAACCACGTCTCTGCTCTTTTGTCCTACCGAAATCTGTATCCTGAGCCGAATAGAAGATGGATCTTCCTCCCTGTTCCGCTCTGCGGCCGCTTTCTGTGAACCTGACATAGCGATCGCACACCACAAGTCTAAATGTTCGTTCTTGACCTGGCATTAAGCTTCTCATTTCACCTTATCAGGAGCTACTGTTCTCTTTTATCGCACCTGTCAGAGCTGTTTCGCCAGTGCCCAGTCATTACCTTCCCCTTCTATGACCTTCCTTTTTATGGTGTTACGCCAGCTATTTCTATTATCGGCCACTCGAAGAGCGTCGCAGACAGTCAACTCAAGTGTGGTACGGATTTGATCAGACCAACGCATGAGACAGTCTTTTTCCCCTCAATCTTGCCAATTATCATGAGTTTTCCATACTATGGTTTCAAGGTTTCCTCCTTTTTTTCTGGTAATGTGTCTGAAATATTCTAAGATGCGTTATTAGACAGATAGTAGAGAGCCTTGTTTGTATGTTTAGTTGAGCCAGAATGGATGAGTTGGTTCTGAAAGCAGTTTATGGAATTCAGAGCATTTTCCTCCAGCACCCTCGACGGCGTCGATACGTCTGCAGACTTCAGAGTCCATGTCTCGGATCATTAAAGACAGATGAAGAATATGAGCACGTACACAAGTTTCCTCCTGGTTATTAACGAAATCTTCCTGTCAAGCCAGGTTTTATGCATTTTGAGACATGGCGCTCTTAGTCATCCCAATTCTTCTACGTATATTTGGTTAACAGGTGCCGTTGTTCGTAAAGATCAAAGACAAATTTGCTAACCACTTCCAATTTTACCGCGCCAGTCAAAGGTAGAGTGTTGCTTCTGTCTATGACCATGTTTTTGGTTTCCCTTTATTAAATGAGAGGCCCAAGTTGTTGATCATTTGCTTCATTCTTTAAAACAGTTCTTGCATCTCGATTTCGTTTGCAGCCAGGAGAGTATTGTCATCTTTAATGCTAGCTATATACAATTGACCGCATTGCATGTGTATACCTAAAGGCTAAAGGTTTAGCTAAAACATTAAAATTTTATAGAAAACCTTAAACTTTTACGGATAATACTTTTTGAGTAGGTGCCAAAAAATTATCTTCTTACTTGAAAAATCATATTTAAAATTAAGGTAAGGGACAAATTTTAGTGAAGCTATGACAATTATTATGTATCAATTCTTAACGTAAAGGACATGTTAAGAGAATTGTACTAAGCTAAAGGTTAACGTAAGGGAATTTTAAAATGTGTACTGTAAGGGACATTTTTTAACGATAGAAGAATTTCAAGTATGCCAAACGATAGAGCTCGAAATTCTGAATTCAATGATACTCATTGAAACTGAATTCACTGATGTATAACTCATTTTCGCCAAAATGTCCCAAGCCTTACGTTAAGTGATATTTCCGGTGTCGTGAATTGTCGTAATTTAACGCATTTTTCATACAGAGATAGTTCTCCTCTATCTACACTCCATAGTCCATACCACAAAGGAAGAACTTCCGACGTGCGGGTGTGCGTGCGTGAGTAGTGCGTATGAGCGTGCGTGTATGCGTGTATGCGTTTGTGTTTGTGTTTGGTATGATTTATCCTCACTCGTAGCATCCAAGAAAGAGGACTGATTTTCATCAAGGTTTCTAAAATTTTAGTAGTAATGATGAACAATTGGGAGTTTAATAATTACCACGTGATATAATATGTAATACCAAGTAAAACAAGATATATTTTCCAATCCACTTTATTCCTATTTCACAATATAACACTTCACTCAATTATCCGGCATAGGTTCCACTAGCCAAGAGATCTGAACGAAGAGTGCCGTTTGAATGCGATGTCGACCTTATATAGGTAGAGTTCCCCCACCCAGCCTCTATGAAAGTAGAGGTTGGTAGGGATGCCAAGTCCCGCCTACAAATCTGGTTTTATGAGTTACACCAGATGGCGTGGTTAATATTATTATGATTGTTACAGTCGGCCATCCGATTCAAACGAGTCCTCTCGTTTACAATAGTTCTTAAATAACTAATAAATATCAATATTAATTAAAAGTAATCAAAATAAAGAAATCAAAGTTCACAAAATTATTATGACATCATAATAATTCATACTTATTACACATTTCATACAAAATCATCAATGTGAACACCTATTTTATTAGTTATAATTATTTAATTATTATAGTGACTTAAAATAACATGTAAATAAATAGTAAACAATCAGCAAGTTAATAAATAATAATTGCATTCATTTGATTGAGTTGCGATGTTCAATAATTAAATTAGAATAACATGAATAATAAATTTCTCTAGTCAACATCATTTTTTTTTATCAAAATAACCTCTCGCCAGTCTTTAAACAAAGTGATTACTTATCATCTGAGGAATCATTACTAGAGGAATCACTTTCAGGACTATTATCAAAACTAAGCCAAGGAAATATTTTATCTATAGAGACTATTCCTTCGTAACGTTTACCATTCTTCTTAGTTAATGGCGTATCTTCAATAACAAATCGGTCATTAGGCAACAGCTTTTTAATCCTAAAGGGACCTTGACATTTGGGTTCGAGTTTCTTAGATTGCCCAGGATTACCTACTATAGTTCTTATTACCCTAACAAGATCTCCTTCTTTGTATTGAGTACTTTTCTTTCTATTTTTATTATATCTTTCTTTATTACGCTTTTGATTTTCTTTAATTAATTCCCCAGCTTGATCCCTAATATGTTTTAAATTGACATCACCCGAACTATTTACTATATCTTCTACTACTTCATTTAATACGCCTTGTGATGCACTATTGATTTGTTTGCCAAATAATAATTCTGATGGTGATTTCTTTGTGATGTCATGTACAGCAGAGTTTATACCTATTTGAACATCCTGAACAAATTCATCCCATCTATCGGGACTTTTTCCATGAGACATTGTGCTAAGCGATGAGAGAATCGTTCGATTGTAACGTTCTACCTGGCCATTAGCTCGTGGTGTAGCTACCGAGTTTAATATATGTTTAATCCCCGATTTTTGCATAAATGACTTAAATTTCTTACTTGTAAAACTAGTTCCTCGATCTGTTATTAAGCGAGTAGGGGTTCCGAAATAGCTAAAGAAAGTCTTGAATACTTTAATAGTCGCTTTAGTTTTTGTGCTACGTACTGGGGTTAGATTTACATACTTAGTAAAGGAATCAACAATCACCAGCAAATATGTGTTTTTATGTTTACTACGTACAAAAGGACCTAAGTGATCAGCATGTACCGTATGAAACGGGATTTCTACTTTAGGGATTGGATGAAGCTCCCCTTCTTTCGCTCCAGATGGAAGCTTATGATGCGCACATTCTAGGCACGCAGACACGTATTTCTTGGTGAATCGTCGCATTTTTGGGAACCAGTAATAAGCACGAAGACGCTGTAGCGTCTTCTCAAATGCAAAATATCCTACGTCATCACGATTAGCTTTTAGTAACGTCCAACGAACACTTCTTGGGACAACCCATCGTATTGTTTTGTCATCTATCACGCGAAAAACTTTATTATTCTTTATTTTATATTCTTTATATATTTTAGCTATTTTACTAGTCGAGGGATCTTCTAAAACTTCTTTAATTAGTCTAATTTCGGAATCCCCAGATTGAACTGTCGCAATCCAATCTTCTGTATTAATGGACAAAATGTCTAATGTGTGTGGATGTTCTACATTTGAGGGTACCGGATTTCTACTGAGGGCGTCTACATGAGCCATTCTTTCGCCAGGTCGGTATTCAATTTCACAATCGTATTCCAAAAATTGTGTCCACCATCGGGAAATGCGAGGTACTAAATCTCGCTTAGTGAAAGTAGAGCGTAAGGCGTTACAGTCTGTAACAATTGTGAACTTGATACCGACCAGATACACTCTAAATTTGCTCAATGAACTAACTACAGCTAAGGTCTCGAGTTCAAAGGAGTGTAATTTTTGCTCGTCAATCGTAGTCTGTCTGCTATAATATGCTACTACTTTCCAAGGATCTGAACCTAACCGTTGCATTAATATACCTGCTACTCCAACCTTACTAGCGTCCGTGTGCAATTGTGTTTCGGCTTTATGATTATATAAGGTAAGAATTGGTCTTTCTGTCAATTTATTTTTTAAGGTTTCAAAAGCGTCTTGTTGCGCTGATGTCCATTTCCAACCGGCATCCTTCTTTAAAAGACTTGTCAAGGGTCGAGCTATAATCGCAAAATCTTTGACAAATCTTCGAAAGAAGCTAGCCAAACCTAAGAATCTTCTAACATCATGTTGATTATTTGGAGACGGAAATTTGGATACAGCCTGTATTTTTTGAAAACCGGGTTTGATACCATTTTTATCGATTTCGTATCCTAAAAACTATATGATTTTGAAAAAAATTACATTTACTCATTTTAAGAGTCAAACCACTTTTTTGTAGCAATGTTAGTACTTCTTCTAAACGAGCTAGACCTTCCTCAACAGAAGCCGCTGGAATCAGTACATCATCCATGTATATAACCACATATTTAGCGCTAGACAGTACCTTATGCATGAGACGTTGAAATACTGCAGGCGCATTTGCCAAACCAAAGGGCATACGAACATATTCGTATTGCCCATCAGGCGTGACAAATGCGGTCTTTTCTATGGACTCTTCTGCAATCGGGATTTGATGATAACCTGATGCCAAATCTAGTGTTGTGAAAATCATCTGTCCTGACAATTGATCAAGTAAGTCCTCTATTCGGGGAAGAGGGTAATGATCCCTTTTAGTTTTCCGATTAAGAGCGCGATAGTCCACACAGAGTCGTTTTTCACCGGACTTTTTATTTACTAAAACAATCGGACTTGCATATGGTGAACTTGACTCGCGAACTATCCCGCTCTCAACCAAATCATTCACCATTCCTTTAACTAGTTCCCTTTCTGAATGTGACATTCTATAAGGTCGGTATACTACTGGTTCAGTGTCCTTAAGCTGAATAATCATTTCAGCTTCTGTAGTGTACCCTAAATCATGAACACCAGTAGAGAAGCAACTTTTAAACTTTTCCAAAACGTTATTTAACTTTTGTTTCTCATCGTTAGTTAAGAATTCCCCGCATGAAATATCTAAATCCTCAGTAACCGTTCGAATGTCTTTGGTTATAGTCAAAATTTGTTTTAATTCACCTAAATACCTAGCTCGTCTAATTAACGAGTTTTTCGAAAAAATAAGAGGTTTTGTGCCCAAATTTTGTACTAACAATAAACACGAGCCCGAGTGAATCTCGTACTCTCCTGGTAACAGATAATATTCCCTCCCTGAGCATCCCCTTACCGAGCCACCGACATACACATTACCACTAACATCATCATCTGTGTAAACTCTGATTGTTTTCATTTCTCCGACACATATTTTAAAATCACTTTGACACTTTAATTCTTTTCTAGTGTTGAATTTTACTTTTTCGAATTGCAAGTCTGTAGCTGTTTTCACAATGCGTATACTCGGACGCTCGGTAAAGGTATGTCCTAAAAGAACTGGGCTATTAATTAAATGGTCATCCACAACTAAGGAATCTACATCTTTTTCAATTACGCCTTGAACCTCGATCATCAATTTTAGTTTTCCTAATGGTAAGTAAGGTACATTTCCTAGACCACGTAATAATGGACTGTCAACGGTTAACCAAGTTAGACCCAATTTTGTTGCATCCGATTTACGTATTAACGTGGCTTCGCTACCTAAATCTACTTGGCAAGCAGTTGGCTGTCCATTTATCTTGACTATTATTTTATATTTATGGGAAGAATTATCTAATATTTTATCGTTATCACACAAACTTACGAGTTCAGAATTTATTGGATTTGCATCATATGGACTTTCATTTACATTAACTTTTAAAACATTTTTATTTTTTTCAGATTCAGGCTTCATTAATCTTTTCTTTGGACAATCCGGGAGAGCATGACCAATCAATCGACAGTAAGAACACTGGACGATAGGCTTTGGACATTTAGAGCAAGGATGGCCTTTCTCTTTGCAGTTAAAACAAATTACAGAATCAGACTGCTGACTTTGTTTTGGTTTAACAGAAAAATCGTTTTGTTTATTTGTCAATCGAGTTTGAAATAAATTATTACTATTAAACCTCTTTTCCTTCTTGCTATCTACACTATTGTCTTTAATTTGAAATTTAAAAGTTTTAAAGAAATTTAATACCTGTTCTGGTTTGACAAAATTCGCAGCTTGAGCCCCTACCCTTACACCTTTATCATCAATACCGTGAACTAAACAATCTATTGCTTCCTTACCGAAAATTTTGCAGCGATTCAATAAATTAATTTTAGAATAATAATATAATTCAAGTGAATCTCCAAATCGAGCTCTCTTGGCGAGCATCTCTGTCAATAACTCTGCATAATTTTCGGTATCCGGAAAGGATTCCTTTAACAAAATCTTCCACTCACACCATGATCTCTTAAGAGAAGGTAATCCTTGATACCAAAGCTTGGCGTGACCACTCAGCTTTGGCAAGGCATAATGAATAGTCTGGCGGTCATCCCACCCATATATATCGGCACATTCATCAACCTTACCAAGCCAAGTAGTAATCGGTTGCTCTCTACACATTGGATCGAATTCTGGCAAGACATTATTTAGATTAGGAAAACTAGTGCGCTCATTACAATTTGTATTTTTAATTACATCTAAAAATCTTTAAAGAATGAAGATGTTGACTCACCAGGCCAGCAGCTGTTTCTTTTAGAATTCCTCCTGTCCTTCTCAACAGCCCTATACGTTTTCCGTCTAGGGCTCAGTAACATGTCCTTATCGGGGCTCCGACTCTTGTCCCTTTCAAGGCTCCGGCTTTGGCTCTCAATGCTCCTGTATCTTCTAGGGCTCGTGTTCCATCCAAAGCTCGTGTCCCTTCGAGGGCTCCTGTCCCTTCGAGGGCTCCTGTCCCTTCGAGGGCTCCTGTCCCTTCGAGGGCTCCTGTCCCTTCGAGGGCTCCTGTCCCTTCGAGGGCTCCTGTCCCTTCGAGGGCTCCTGTCCCTTCGAGGGCTCCTGTCCCTTAGAGGGCTCCTGTCCCGTCCAGGGCTCATATACTTATCCTTTCCAACACTGTAATGCATACGTCGATAAGGATTCTCACAAGCCATGTCACGTTCAGAACTCATACGATCAATGCTTCGATAGCGATCATGGTATCGTCGCCTCCAGTCACGCAGCTCCGATTCTTGTAACTCACGCTCTCGGCGTTCATTATTTAATCGTTTTTCTAAATTATACATTTGCTGTCTATAAATTAGTAACTCTCGCAGTCTTTCATTCGATAAACTGCGGCTACGTGTGCGACGTTTCCTTGTACGATCAACACTTGTCGATCGGGTACGACCTCTATCAGCTATGGGTATTCTTTGCAAAATTGGACTTTTGGATCCAGTTGAATGTTCCTGACTTTTATCCATGTCCATTTCGAATTATTATCCCTGAAACTCAAATTATTGTATTATTATGATTATAATGTATACAACTACACAGTGTAATAGTTGTCAAAAGGGAGAAAGAAACAATTCGTTTATCATTTTATATAATACCTGTAGTCGTTTTTTTTTCTTTTTACATGATTTATAAAATAATATAATATTACATAATAAAAAGTTAAAACAGAATAATTTTTAAGACTCAAATTAACATTCGAAAGATAAAAGCTTTTAAATCCATAATTCATTGTTATTAATAGAGATTCCAAATTCCAATATTATGATAAAAAAAATAAAAAAAAATAGTAAAACAATAAAAAAAATCTCAATAATATGTATCTATATCATGAAATTCTCAATAATAATTCATTTTTCGTTTATCTATAATTCCATTGCAATATAAATTAAAATCAATAAATAATAAACAAAATTCGCTAATCTTTGACCTTGTCATCATCCTTATTGTGGGTGTGGTACGATAACAGTAAGGTAAACAATTTTAAAATAATTTAAATACATAAATTAATCATTACTCAGAGCTGTAATAGTATCTAAAATAAGAATTTATTTTAATCAGTGACCGGAAGTGATAAAACAATAATTGAAAATATATTATCTATTCGATTATTATCTCTATAAATGTAATATTTAAATAACTATTACTATATTTTGATTGTACTTTAAATATAAAAAGTAACAAAAGTATGTTATAACAATTAAATCTAGAAAAGGAAGAGAGAAAAAGAAAGAGAAAAAAAAAAGAAAAAAAAATACGTTACGTACCTTGTTATCGTATGCCACTTCTGATATGTAATACCAAGTAAAACAAGATATATTTTCCAATCCACTTTATTCCTATTTCACAATATAACACTTCACTCAATTATCCGGCATAGGTTCCACTAGCCAAGAGATCTGAACGAAGAGTGCCGTTTGAATGCGATGTCGACCTTATATAGGTAGAGTTCCCCCACCCAGCCTCTATGAAAGTAGAGGTTGGTAGGGATGCCAAGTCCCGCCTACAAATCTGGTTTTATGAGTTACACCAGATGGCGTGGTTAATATTATTATGATTGTTACAAATATGTACTAATTACCGCGATACAGCCGCCGGCGATACACAATATACAATGTACATACAGCTACACAGCACTCGTTAAATTGAACTTTAATGTTCGAAATGTAGTTCATTAAAATTACGTCAAATTCAATTAATAAGTATAATATTTAGTTTTATCACGTCTTATAAGTTATGACTTATGAGTTATGAATTATGATAATAGACTTACGAAAATTATGTTTGTTACAATAATACCAATAATATTATAATATTACTGCATGTTTTCACGCTAGAGGCAGCACCAGCAGACAGTAAACATAAAGTTATGTTCGACGTTTGACAACGTTTAGCTGTCATTGATATTCTGATATTACGTGTGCGACATGTCAGATTGTGGTCGGACTATTTACTGCATTGTTTTCACGCTAGAGGCAGCACCAGCACAGCCAATAAACATAAAGTTATGTTCGACGTTTGACAACGTTTAGCTGTCATTGATATTCTGATATTATAACGTGTGCAACATTTTGAATTTAGGTTGGATTATTTACTGTAAGTGCTAGTACTTAGTAGTATAACTACTGTAGGTACCTTCTGCTCCAGCCGACCTTTCCGTACTATTCCCTATTGTGGTTGACAGTTTTCCGGACTTTTTTGTTTCTAAGAAAAAATCATTGGCTTCTCTATGGCCACATATAAGTTAAATTACGCCAACAAATCTTAAAACCGAAAAAATTAAGCTTTTAGTTTTAACTTTTAGCATTCCCCTACCCCGGCGCCCCCCGAGCGGGCGGGGATTTTACTTAGTACTTTCACCTTCTGGACATACTGAACACATTTCTGAAGAAATTGCTAAGGTTGCAGCAAGCGCAGAGCTCGAACCTTGCTAGATCTGTGGTTGCAGCAAGCGCAGAGCGCGAACCTTGCTAGATCTGTGGTTGCAGCAAGCGCAGAGCGCGAACCTTGATAGATCTGTGGTTGCAGCAAGCGCAGAGCGCGAACCTTGCTAGATCTGTCATGGTTGCAGCAAGCGCAGAGCGCGAACCTTGCTAGATCTGTGGTTGCAGCAAGCCCAGAGCGCGAACATTGCTAGATCTGTGGTTGCAGCAAGCGCAGAGCGCGAACCTTGCTAGATCTGTGGTTGCAGCAAGCGCACAGCGCGAACCTTGCTAGATCTGTCATGGTTGCAGCAAGCGCAAAGCGCGAACATTGCTAGATCTGTGGTTGCAGCAAGCGCAGAGCGCGAACCTTGCTAGATCTGTGGTTGTAGCAAGCGCAGAGCGCGAACCTTGCTAGATCTGTGGTTGTAGCAAGCGCAGAGCGCTAACATTGCTAGATCTGTGGTTGCAGCAAGCGTAGAGCGCGAACATTGCTAGATCTGTGGTTGCAGCAAGCGCAGAGCGCGAACCTTGCTAGAGCTGTGGTTGCAGCAAGCGCAGAGCGCGAACATTGCTAGATCTGTGGTTGCAGCAAGCGCAGAGCGCGAACATTGCTAGATCTGTGGTTGCAGCAAGCGCAGAGCGCGAACCTTGCTAGATCTGTGGTTGCAGCAAGCGCAGAGCGCGAACCTTGCTAGATCTGTGGTTGCAGCAAGCGCACTTACACATTCTTTTGGACTATTCTTTGAGCTACCTTTAATAGGTACTTGTAGGAGAATTATAAAAAAGGGTGCAAGTACTAGTAATACCTAATTAATTATTTGTCAGGAGATGAGCGGATGAAATAAAAGTAGGTGAGGCATGAGGTTGTGGAAATGTAACAACATGGCGCCCGCCGACAGCCTATTGTAAGCTAATTCGCCTGGCCCAAGTTGCGGGAGGGAGCGGTTTATTCAAGCTTGAAGCTGTGCTTGTTAAATAATGTTAACAAAAAAGAACCGACTTCAAACAGCCTTATCATGGGGCCATCAGCGTAGTATCCTCTTTCCAACATAAAAATAAGAATCATCAAAATCTATTCACAAACCGTGAAGTTATCCCCGAACAAACATAAAAAAGCTAAATACTTCGTCCTTTTTTTAAAGACGGTTAGTAAGTTTTCACTTACATTCTGAAATGAAACATTTTTGCAGAATTGTGAACAGTAGATTTTTTTGGGGTGGGTAAAAAATGACTTTATCGAAAATTCGTATAAACGTCGATGTGGCGTAGGCAGTAATCAAATCAAAATCAAATCAAATCATCTTTATTTCGAGCATCGGAGGCCCATATAAGGGTGCGTCCACATTTGTATCATTTGCGTGATCAGATCTCCGATCAGATCTCCGTCACGTATCATCGAAGCGTGTCAAAATGATACGCGTATCATGATACGCCCCGATCGCTATTAACTGCGTATCTGATACGTGTCGTATCAAATACACGCATGATCGGCAGAATGATCTAATAGGCGTCCATACTATGATACGCATACTTGATACGGCGCGATGATCGCGACGGTGATCTGATCGGAGATCTGATCGCGCAAATGATACAAATGTGGACTCACCGTAACAAATACCTTAAATCTAACATACATATTAATAATATAATGAATACCTTAAAAACTAACATACATATTTTATATTCACTTATAAACTAATTATATACTGTCACTAATTTTTGCCGGCGACGTGACTCGACGCTTCGTTCCGGAGTCTCCCCCGGAACCTCCGGTAGACTACATCCATCGGCCAGAACTCCGGCGCCTCGAAAGTCGACAGAAGATTCGTCGGTACTCTCACCACAAAGGAGCTAAAGTTAACTTTGTGGCGAGACTGCAGACGCTCGACCCTCAGGCTTCTTCTGGATGTAGTCCACGACGTCCTCGACCTCCATGGACCAGTGCAGACGAGATATGTACAGGGGCGTCGCGGGGACCTCGCTCCGCAGACGCAGCTCAGGTACATAGGGCGCGGTGCCGCGATGGTTGCGGGCGGCGGGCTTCTTCTTCCTCCACTCCACCAGTATGAAGCCCTCCTCATCGCACCCCCTGCTCTCGTCCTTGCCAGGTCGAGAAGACTTGGCCTTGCAGCTCTTCGTAGCCTTGCGGCTCTCCGTAGACTTGCGATTCTCCGAAGCCTTACGGCTCTCATTCACCCCATTTTTATTCGCCCGCGGGGGAGCTGAGGCGCGGGGCGACCAGCAACAGTCGCATAATTTTGCTGAGTCGCCTGTGGACTCGGCGTCGGCGCAACCGGGAGGGGAGCGCGGGCGGGGGCCGCAGCGCCGGTGTTCGTTGACCCGTCCGATAATGCTGACGGGCTAAACGTGACAGCCGCCGCGCCTCTACGACAGTTGACGTATGCGGCGTCAGGTGACCTACATAATGAATTATTACTTTTCAATTGTGATAATTCACTACGTAGATCACCGATGATAGATTCCGAATATAATAATCCCTCTGCTACCGTACGGTGAAAATTTATACCTGCTGCTGCTTTAAAGCAAGCAATCCCATTCGCAATATGCATTCAGATTTCAGATCTCCTACTTACAAATCTCCTACTTCTCCTACATTTCTTCTGGTTAATTTCGTTGCGGGTCCCAAGACAGATTTAGCTTGTCCCTCGGGCATCCCTGAGATCATATCAAAGGGTTTTCGTGGTTGGTTACCACTGTTGATCCTGGCGACACAGGAGTTGCAGTGGTGGGAATGTGTGGTGGGCCTTTTGCCCATTTAAAAAAATATGCATTCAGATAAATTCCTGGCTAGCAGCTTATTCCGCGAAACTCGTTCAATAGTATTAGCCTGGATTTGTATGCGGCGGGCCGAACCACAGTGGAAAATTTGGGTCCGTATCGGATCAAAAATCTGTAACTTCAAGGTTTTTCATCGTATTGTATTGAGATTTGGCACATGTATACAGTGATATACAAAGATTTTAAAAATAATCAATTTTTGTAATTTTTTTCAATGTATACATATTTATTTTAGGTAAAAAAAAAGAAAAGAGAAAAAAAGTAATATTACGAGTAGTTATATGTTTATTTTTTATAAATAAGTACTAATATGAGTAAAATTAAGAAAACTTAAATAATTACTTATCACACAAGCATAATAAAATACATAAAATTTTAAAATCGTAAAGTACCTATTTATACCTCACACCAAACTAATTGATCTCAAATTAGTTAAATCTTATAATATTATTGGTTTTTTAAAACTAGGTTTTAGTTACTGATAATGTTATATCTAATTGTTATTATCCTCGCTATTCCTAACTAAAATTACTTCCGGTGTAAATGTAGGATCACCTTCAGGTACCACCTTCAAAAGACTTAGTGCCTCTTCATCAAGATCCTTCACATTTCTCACATAAGGTTTTCTTAAACTTGAAATGAATGGATCTGAAGTATACAGAAGCGTTTTAAACACGTCTTCATTTGTAGCTATACGGGAACATTTTCTGGCATGGTGCAGGCGTATATTTCTGTAGTCTTTATTGCGCGACTCTTGTGCATCTTCCGACAGTTGCCCAACAGGAAGAACAGAAAAATGTTGGATCACGTTTTCTTCGTGTATAAGTAATTTGTGCACGAAGGATGGCATGTAGTACCAATCATAGTTATTAACATAAATTCGCGCAGTTTCTAAGGCATACATTTATAAATTCTAGTAAATTTATAAATTCATAAATTCTAGTAAAAGTGTTTTTCCTTTTCTTTGTTGATTCTGAGGAGTATTCTCCATAAGCAATGCACGGTCTTCCTTGTTCACCAGAAGTTGATGGCAGTGAATGTGCTTCAAACTCCGGAAACTGTACTGAATATCCTGACTCCAGCCAGCTTGTATTATTCAGAATAAATTGGTCCTTTTTCCGTGATGCTTTAGCCCAGCGCTTATTGAAAGAAGGCAGAATATGTCTTTGAATGTCACCAATTACAAAACACAAGTTGTTTTCAGAAACATTTAATGTTTGTTGTAGAACTATGGACAACGATTCCAAGGTTCTGCCACGCTCGACATAGGGAATGATGAAATCACCCTTAGTACAGTTGAAAGTTGACATTTTAATGGAAATAACCAATTTAAATAAGTGTCACTTAATATGAAATACACGCTGAAGTGTGCAATTTGAAGATATTTGCTTCCCCTTATATACTGGTTTTTCAGATATTAAATACGTACTAATGTCAATGTTATGCATATTTACTCACGCAGGACGAATGCAAAATAGATAATAAGCTATTGCTATCAAAATATTGTGGTTAATATTGTTTTTGTAAAGTATGTCAGCAGTAACCGCAAAAGATACCGAATTATCTACTCCGACCTCTATCACATTTTTTTCCCATAACTTCCAGGACCGCAAACTTCCGCAGCAGATTTTTTTAATTTTTCATTTATGAATAGTAAGGCTATCAAATAACACATAAAGTTGCGCGTGGGGAGCCGTGGGTAAATATGAAAACCTTCGACGAAAAAAAAAGAAAGTGAAAAATAGGGTATGTCAATTTTTAAGTACTTACTCAAAAATAAAAAGCATATTAAAAAAAGTTAATAGCTCATTAATAAGAACATAAAATATCCTTTTTTAAAATGTATAAAACCGCATGCATGTGCTAAATACTTTTTTCACAATATTCATTTGAATTATGTGTATGCAAACATTTGAATGAGCCATCCGCTACTTCAACTTACTTCAACCTATGAAAAAAAAATATTTATGCAGTTTTAGTACAAAAAAATGTCTGATTAGGATTATTTGGTTATTAGAGTATCGAATGCAATAAATATTTCATTCAAATTGTGATATTTTTAAAAACCATTTATGATATGCTCTAGTTCTACCATTTTCCATAGTGCGAACGTGCGATTGGCCGTTAAACCGCGAGATCACAAGCAAATGTATGTAAAAAACATTATGGTAAATAATAATAATTAATATTAATTATTTAACAAGGGCCAGTCATTTACATACAGCTTGTGTGTGTTGTAGCACTTGTAGCCGCCAAACCGTTTTCGGGCGGGCGCATATGAATCTAACCATAATCCATACTAATTATATGTATTATATGTTATATTATATATTATTATATTATTTATTTTATTATATTATTATAAATGCGAAACTGTGTCTGTCTGTCTGTCTGTCTGTTACCTCTTCACGCTCGAACCGCCGCACTGAACCGATTTTGCAGAAACCGATTTTTATCCCGGAAAAATGTACGGTTCCCGCGCAATTAACAAATTTTGGCGCAACGGAGTTGCGGGCGTCATCTACTAAATATTATAAGGTACGAGATTAGGGATGATGACAAGGTCAAAGATTAGCGAATTTTGTTAATAAAATAAAGAAATCACGGTAAAAAATAAGTGTTCCCAAAATTTCAGCTTGATAGCATTTGTATTTTTTTGTTATGCGTCTTCAAAGTTGGATAATCAAGTCGATTTTTTTTTAATTAAATTTCTTAATGTTCCATTATACCATTCGATAACTTATGCAATTAAAAGCAACTTTTTTATGAAAAAACTTTCATAAGCGCAATATTTAGTATACCTATCGAACAAAATTCTCTCCCGATCCGTACAAACTACGAAAGAGTGACGTCAGTCTTTCGTAGCACTTTGTATGGAGCGTTTCGAGCAGGTCTATTGACTATAGGGGCGTTCCACGCCAAGCGGACAGGAAAAAATAGTCGATGTCTCCGATTTTGATAATATTTGGATATGTTATACCTACACGTGTTATTAATACGTGTGCCAAATATTTTTGTAATATAATGGCTAGATTAAAAATGATGAGACTTTGAAACATGACTTTTCTATTCGACACTCCGTGCTTCAAAGTCGATTATAGATTTACAATATATATATTAGAATAATTAAACCACTGAATTTGTTACTTCATTTAATGAGCTCTTTAAGTGCATTTTTGAAAACAAAAAAATTTTTTTTTCTTTGAAAAAAATGCAAATTAATTTTTTTCTCTTGATTTTCTCAAAGAGGGACCCTTTTGATTTTCTTATATTTTTTGTGTAAATAGCTAATATTCTATAGAACATTCCTGCACAACTTCTATAATGGGCCGGGAAGTGGATTAGGAGCTAGACTGAAAATACTTCCGAAGGGTGGCGTCCAGCGCCATACTGTACTATGGGCAGAAATCGCTAAGTAGTGGAAATTGCCAAAATACTTCGATTTTGATGTGGAGAAATGAACCCTTAGATAAGTTTTTTTAAAGAGTAACATAATTTAAAAAAAAAGAAAAAAAATTTTTTTTTGAGAAAAAAAAAATTTTTTTCACGAATTTTTTTTTCTTGTAAGTAAACATTTTTTGTCTATTTCTCTTCCAAAAATCTATTAAATGTTACTCTTCACTATATCGAAATTGATGTTATTTGGCAATTTCCATTATGTATCGATCTCTGCCCATAGTATTGTATGGCGCTGGACGCCACCCTTCGGAAGTATTTTCAGTCTAGCTCCTAATCCACTTCCCGGCCCATTATAGACGTTGTGCAGGAATGTTCTATAGAATATTAGCTATTTACATAAAAAATATAAAAAAAATCAAAAGGGTCCCTCTTTGAGAAAATCAAGAAAAAAAATAATTTACATTTTTTCCAAAGAAAAAAATATTTTTTTTTATTTTCAAAAATACACTTAAAGAGCTCGTTAAATGAAGTAACAAGTTCAGTGGTTTAATTATTTTAATGTATATATTTTTTAATCTATAATCGGCTTTGAAGCACCGAGTGTCGAATAGAAAAGTCACGTTTCAAAGTCCCATCATTTTTAATCCAGCCATTATATAACAAAAATATTTGGCACACGTATTAATAACACGTGTAGGTATAACATATCCAAATATTATCAAAATCGGAGAGATCGACTATTTTTTCCTGTCCGCTTGGCGTGGAACGCCCCTATATTATGATATGAGATGTTTGAATAAATAAATCTTAGTGAATTTTCAAGCCATCAGAGGTCATTCTTTCAGCGATGTTTATATTTTCTAAGGGTCTTTCAATTACCAATAAGAAAAAAAATTAGTCATCAAGCCTATTGCAGACGACGCGACGCGACGTATCGTCGCGACTCGCGACATTACTGGGGGTGTGCCAAAATGTTTTCGTTTTCGCTTCGTTATAGAATCGCCGCGTTCGTTAATATGACGTTGACGTTCGACTCGTATAATGTCAATTCCATACATTTTGATCGGCGATTCTATAACGAAGCGAAAACGAAAAAGTTTCGGCTAAATGGCCTGGTTTCTATGTTTTTTTATGAATAAGTGTCACTAGCTTCGTGTCGCTAGCTGCGGGGGGTATTTCATAGAGATACATACAAACCAGTAGTGTCGCTGCGACACGTCGTCTGCTGCAACTTCATGTAGCCTCGCTTCCTCCAGTGCCTTACGCCACTCGTCATACATCGTCAAGTCAGCGGGGCGGTCCCGGGGCATCCCGGCCGGGGCCCGGGGCCGCCGGGGCCCAGGGCGATAGACACGACGGGGCCCCGGGGACGGCTTAGCGTTTTTCGCCGTAATTGATGTATGGCTACGGGCGTTCAACGCTCGCATTACTGCCACCTAAAACTTCGCAAAAATGTACTTAAATATTAAAGTTTTGTATAAATATTATGTTTTCGGTGGCCCATATTCATAAATGGCCCCTACC
Organism: Lysandra bellargus; assembly: GCA_905333045.1. Lineage (NCBI taxonomy): Eukaryota > Metazoa > Arthropoda > Insecta > Lepidoptera > Lycaenidae > Lysandra > Lysandra bellargus. The sequence goes on from HG995357.1 coordinate 624,965, forward strand.
GCTAAGATACTCAAGTACGTTCTTGGGATGTTGACTCGAATCGTATTTTAGGTACGGTACTTTCATATTATGTAATACGTATAAAGTATATACTAAGTGCGAACTCCTTTTGCGATTAACCAAATCCAATCTTGATTGCAAAAACTATTGAATCGATTTAGCTGTTTGGTATGAAGATTCTTTTGAGTGAGAGTTTGAGGATATAGGACACTTTCCGCGCGATAAACGAATTTTGACGCAACGGAGTTGCGGCCACCATCTTTACTAGATCTTCTATCTATATTCTATACTAATATAAATGTACAATCTATTCTGTATTTCTTCTTATAAATGTACAATCATTCTTACCAAATAAAGTTTCTTTCTTTCTTTCTTTCTAATATTATAAAGCGGAAGAGTTAGTTAGTTAGTTTGTTTGTTTGTTTGGACGCGCTAATCTCAGGAACTACTGGCCCGATTCGAATACATAATATTATAAAACAAAGTCGCTTTTTTCCCTCATGTTCCTTTGTTAATCTTTAAAACTACGCAACGGATTTTGATGATTCTTTCAGTGTTAGATAGCCCATTTATCGAGGAAAGCTATAGGCTATATTTTATTACGCTAAGACTAATAGGAGCGAAGAAATAGAGGAAAATGTGGAAAAAACGGGGAAAATTATTTGAAAGGTCTAACTTGAACGCGCTAATCTCAGGAACTACTGGTACGATTTGAAAAATTATTTCAGTGTTAGATAGCCTATTTATTGAAGAAGGCTATACGCTATATTTTATCACGCTAAAACTAATAGGAGAATGTAGAAAAAACGGGGGAAATTATTTGAAAGGGCTTATCTCGCGAACTACTGGAGCAATTTTTATGTTATTTGGCACAGATAAGAAGTAGACCACGTGAAGGATCATAGGCTATCGATTTTGATGTAAGATATAAATGCCATCAAGGAAGGCAGGAAGGAAGGCAAGGCAGGAAGCGTGAGAGGCACATAGGGCAAGATTGCAGGTGTTGAGTAGAAGTGGGAGAGCGGTTTTAGAATAGTAATACTAAACAGTTGTAAGAAGGGAATGCAATCCCGCAAGATAATTTCCATCCCGGTATTTGCGGGGATGAACCATCATAATCCTGCTGGATCCCGGTATTTGCGGGATCCCGCAGGGTGGACTTAAACTTTGAAAATAAATCGTTATAATCATTTAAAGTGAATTATAAGTGAATTGAAGGTTATGAATATGCCTCTCGTGCGCAGAGTTAAATTATTTGTTGTAATCCCGCTTGTCCAGCGGGATCCCAGTATTTCGGGATCCCGGTATCCCGGTATTGCATTCCCTAGTTGTACAGTATGGTAGTTATCAGTATAGGTCCTAGTAATTATCTCAAGGTGTTAAGATCTAGAGTTCTAGATAAAGTTACTAAACTTATCTAGGACTCTAGTGGCAGTTAATATTCGTATCTTTCTGTATGCTTTGCTAATTCCAAACCTACAGATCTCTGCAGTCATTCTTTGTCTTTCAAACTTGTGCAGATTTCGTGTGTTTAAGTTGCATAACTAAATTTCAATCTTAAGCGCGTATTCTGAAAACTATGTTTATTCGGGAACTTACAGAAAAACTGTTTCGTTTCTCGCCTCTTATTGTAGGTAGGTGTGAACAGGGTTCATTGGCAGTGCCGGATTTAGCAAAACCAGCGCCCCAGGCGAATTTTCTTCGGTGCCCTGGGCAATCGCCTATCATCGCCCCCCCTCTAACACCGCTACTGTTAAGTGGTTTAGACTTTATACTTAAGTTAAAGCGTCAGGGTGGCTCTTTACAGCCATGCCACACGACGCGGTGCGGTGCCGCACCGGAGGCCATATCGCCGGACTACCGGCCACACGGTGAGTGCGGCACCGCAGCGTTTTGCAGTACTGTAGCAGCGACTGACTCGAGCTCCCCACATGGCGCCTGCCGCCTGGACGCGCCGTATGCCATACGGCATACCTGTAGGACACCGGCCACCGGAGCGGCACCGGCATGGTGCTTACTCGAAGGTAGTTTTGTTGTTTAATAAATGTGATTTTTAAGTTTAGTAAGGACACGATGACGTCGAAAAAGGCGTCGGTGATACGCATCAACTCCCACTGGGTTGTGAGTTGTGACTCGTAAGAGTGTAGTAAAGGTGATAGAGAGTGCTCTGTACTGTTAGCACACTTAGGCACTATAAAATCACTCCTGCGTAGCTACCCTGTAGGCCTACTGCGAAACAATTTTGAGACTCAAACAATCGGACGAGAATGCCGCGTCCTACTCTAACAAAGTCATTTCTCGTTTGTTAGAGTAGGACGCGGCATCTTCGTACGATTGTTTGAGTCTCAAAACGGTTTCGTGGTACCTACGGCCTCTGGTTTCAATGGAACCGGCTACCCTCACCGAAACCGGTGCGAGAGGCGTCATAACAATGCTCTTCCACGCGAGTGGGACATAGGGATGGGGATTCTTGCCGAAAAATATCGATTTTAATATCGATTCGAATCGAGACCTAATGAATCGATCCATAAAAAAATCGAGGTCTAAAAGATCGATTTCCAAAAAAATCGATCTTTTTTCAAATTAGTTTTTACAGTGTTAAGTATATATCAAATTGTTAAAAAAACGAGACAAAATAATAAATATGTTATAATTAACGATTTTTGAATCAGTAAAATCAAGGAATTCGATAATAACAATTATTTATTTAACATAATAATATTAAGTATATCAAATTATTAGTTGAGTGAAAACAAGATTTTTTTACCTTATTTTGGCATGCACGATTTGTGCGTCAGCCAAGCCAGTTAGGAGGTTAAAGTATAGTTTTCACAGAGCCAGTAACCTGATTTCTGAATGAAAACTAACCTAATTTCACCAACAACTGCTAATTTTAACCATAGACTTAAGAGCCCGGGTTACCCTCGAAATTCTCATACATACGTAATACCATAATCATTTTGTCATACGAAAATATTTAACATGTTTGAGTTATTTTTCAGCTTAAAATAGTTATTACCTAGGTTCCTGAACAAAAAATTAACTTCAAAATATTTAAACACTAAAAAATTTTTTTTGTGTATATTTTTTTTTTATTAAATTTACTACTAAATTTTTAAACACTAAAAAATAGAGTAAAACACTCAAAAATATATATCAAATTAAAAATATATATTAAATAAAAATATATATATTAAAACAAGCTGTTAACACTAACAGACGTTGGTGAAATTGGGCCTAAAGGTCCCTACCTTAAACTATGGAATTTAATACGAAATTTAAAATCAGATTTAAGACTCGAGGATTATTTATTTTCTTCAAAAAGTTGCAATTTGCAAATTGCAATGTTAATTATGTTGCGGCCGCACATGCGTAGTGATTCGTGCTTGAGACGATACCATTGGTCATATTTTTATGATCTGCGTGTAACGTCCAATGGTATCGTCTCATAGCACGAAGCTTCGTGACGATATACGAATTGCGGCCCGCGGCACGGCATCGCACTTCTCAGCACAGATACAAAATGAAGATATACAGACGAACATATTATAACCTCCTCCTTTTTGGAAGTCGGTTAAAAAGTCAAAAATTATAAACGTACAAGCTATTGCCCGCGGCTTCGCTCGCGTTAAGAAGTATTATTATATACAAACTTTCATCCCCTATTTTAACCCCTTGGAATTGATCAAAATCCTTTCTTAGCGGATGCCTGCCTCATATTATCATCGACCTGCATGCCAAATTTCAGCTCGATCCGTCCAGTGGTTTGGGCTGTGTGTTGATAGATCACCATGTCAGTCAGTCACCTTTGATTTTTTTTATTGATGGGAAGTGAGGCGAAGGATACTAAACATACAGCTCACTCTTATAATACGGGCCTTCAAACGGAAAAATCGTAACTCGATTTTAGGGTGTCTAAGATCGATTCACGTGATCGATTCAATGCGTTGGATCGATTAAAAAGATCGATTTTTTTGCTCCAAAAGATCGATTTTGCGATTAATCGATCTCAGATCGCCAACCCTAGTGGGACAGCCAGTGAATCTCGTCGTGATTCGAGCGTTGAGAATAGATCCCTTGGCATAATATCTGGTGCACGTGAGTAATGTTCTCTATAAAGATTTCTCCGCTTTAATTAGCGCTCGACGTAACTTGTAACTTGTTACTTATGGATTTGGAACTTATTGGGGCGCCTTTACATTGGTTCCAGTAGCTGACGCAAGTATTGCGGCTCCTTTACATTGGTCCAGTAGCTGACGCCAGTATCGCAACTATTCGCCAGTATTCGCGTAACTTTCTGCCGTGCACTGTAAAACTCTGGAATGCACAATACAACCTGCAAACCGTCAATAAGAGAGCGTATTCTCTCTTAGGCCGGTAACGCACAGCTGCAACTCTTATAACGTTGCGAGTGTCCATGGGCGACGGTATTTGATTTCCATCAGGTGACCCGTTTACTCGTTTGCCCCCTTATTTTATAAAAAAAAAATAACATTGAGAACCTTTACATTGTTCCAGCAGCTGACGCCAGCTATTAATTGCAGTATATAATTTTTTTTCGGGCTTTTTCATATGATCTCAGGGAGCTCGAGGGAAGTCAATCCCAAAGCGGCAGCCGACTGCCGCATAACAATTGAAAATATATTGTGTCTGCGATACCCACGATGGAGGTGTTAATACTTGGGATCATAAAAAAGATTAATAGGAACATAGGAATTAAACGTGGCCCCTATACTAATGATATGTCAATAAGGCTGCGTTTCCACAAGAGATGACGTGACCTCGCTCAGCGTAGTGATTCTATGGGATCTTAAAACACATTAGGGTTGTTGAGGAAGTGATTATGAGGAAGAGGAGGAGGAAGAGGAATTGTCACGCGCAAATTTAGAGGATGCGGATGAGGAAGAGGATATTTTTTGAGGAAGAGGATGCGGATGAAGAATAGGACGATAGGATTATAATTAATACTAGCGGACCCAACCCAAAAGCCTTTGTCCTGTCTGTACATAAGAATACACAAAAAATAATTAAAAGAGTATTTTCCAGTGGACTAAACTATGAATCTAAACCATTCTCGAAACACACACAATAAAGAATCATCAAAATCGGTCCAGCAGTTAAGGAGGAGTTCGTGTGCCTAGTGTGAAGTTTTTGTTTCACATTCGATCGTGAACGCGTTTGGCATTTACTAAGATTTTGAATGGGATTTGTGCACCGCCACCTGCTCACGGGAGTGAGCCCAGCTCTTGAGTGATCCCATACTGCATGCAAAATCTTAGTAAGCCAAACGCGTTCACTATCGAATGTGATACAAAAAACTCGCATTCGGCACACAGTAATATTCGGCATACACACACCACACAAAAGATGAGCACACAAAAAATTGGATGATTGGATACGCGACGTGCGCAATGAAATTCCTCATAAATTCCTCTTAAATTTTGAGGAAGCGATAGCGGAAGAGGATTTTTTTATTTTTATTTATGAGGATGCGGTAACGGTTGAGGAACCCAAAATATTGCGGAACTTCCTCATTATGAGGAAGCGGAAGAAGAATCCTCAGCAACCCTAAAACACATTCCTCGCAACACATCTCTGGTGAAAACGCAGCCTTATAATAATAATATCATCCAGTACGTCTATACCTTTGACTCCTCCTGCCTTTCCTCTGATTGGTTTCTGCTGTCAACCCAATTTCATTTACTTGAAATTAATTAATTAACCTTTACATTGATTCTTCACCTGCAGCACTGGAATCCAGTGATGCTGGCGCCCGATATTGTATCAACGTAAATCAACACTCTTATTATATTTTGGAGTGGAAACTTCTCTAGTCGTGCGATTTTGATTTCATTAGTGGTACAATACTAAGGACGGATTTAAAAATATTAATTTGTTTGAGAATCTTACAGGTACCTTGTAATAACGCTGCGAACGGTCCTCTAAACATTGATATGAAAAATTAAAAGAAGTGCAGTAGCACTGCGGAGGTTTTTATTTAAAAGCATTTCCGAATTCCGAAATACGATTGCGTGGTACTAAACAGTATTGGGGTGAATTTCCCAACCGCTTTTTTTTCGCGGCTACTGTGAAATTGGGGGTGTGAAATGGCTTTTTAGGGTTATATAAAATTTCATCGTATAGTTTGTGTGATTATCCATATGAGGCAACAGACACGTTTTTAATTCGATAACTAGAACATAAAAATAAAAAATTCTAAAGGTGTAAATTAGGCCCCTCGGTGACTGTCCCAACGACCTTTTTAGTCCTAATTTCGTCAGCCGAGGAAAAGATATTAGTGGTACAAACAAATGGATTATTTTATTGGATTCTTAAAGAATGGAGGTATAATCAGTACACATTTCATAATCTCAATCGTTATATTTTCAAAACAGCGGGAGAAATAAAACTGTCCCAACATTTTGTCTTGATTCGGTGAATAAAAAAGAAACATGAATTGTCGAGACCAGAAGTACTTTTGAACGTAATGCCGCTTCTCGAACTCAAGCGCCAGTCATACTTGTGCCTTCGGAGCTAGAGGTGGTTTGCTGCGTCGCTGTGTGTTCCCGCTAAAAACGTAAGTATATCGTCTCGGTGACACCCGACACTTTTCTCTACATTTCCGTGATTCAATTTATCATGTTAATTGAACCAGCTAGAAGTATTAATTTATTTTCTTACAAACACTTTTAATAATATGTATCAGTATGTAGTATAGATATCGGTATAATTATTATAGGTGTCAAAATATTCAACGATTTGTCGCAAATTTTCATATCGGTGATTCCGTTTCGGTGAATTTGGTGACCTATTTGGTCACCGAAATGAAAAAAAAATCACGGATATGAAAAAAATCACGGAAATGGTGACTCGGTGACTTTCGGTGACCTTCGGTGACAATAGTTTTCATATCGGTGAATGCATTTTCATCTCGGTGATTTTTAAAGTTGTTCTATATAGGATGAATAATAGTCTGCGAAATCGTAAAAAAATGTTAATAAATAAAAAAGAAATATGGTACTTCTTAATGTTTCATTTTTTGAGCTATTGTATAGCTTTGATCGCGTTTATCAAGAAATTCCGTAACGAAAAACACCTAACATTCGTCTAACGTCGTTTCAGTCAATATTTTTTAACTTTAAATATTTATAAGGACACAATATTTACCTTTCATTTTATGAATAAGAAAATCAGAGACTGATATTTTGACCTCATGTAGTTTATTAGGATTACCTAAAATATTGACTTTTGTTGATTAGTGAATAAACAAAACAGTACGAGATAATATAATATAATTATTTAATATTAGAATTTAATGAATCCTATCAAAAAGTAGTTTTGGTTATAATAATGTTAGAATAATAGTTACTCAATCTTTACTTTAACTGTTTAACTTAAGTATATTTTTATAACGAAAAATTTTAACTCAGCACTAGAAGATACCTTTTCATGAAGTTGGCGCGTGGTCAGTTTTATGCAAAGTAAATGTGTCAATTATTTCCCAGTATTAATATAATATTTTGTTATTTGTAATTAAAATCGTTTGTAACATGATTTTTTTAAAATAAAAATACATTGTTCTATCCACAAACATAGATCAAGATAGATACCGCATGTGTATGTACTTCGCGTGAAATATCGCGTTCCCAAACGACGAGCAATGCTCGTCTTTCGAAAGTCTGTTCTTTAGTCTGCTATCGGAATCGGATGTAAATCGGAATTTTAAAAATGCTTCAATGCCTAAAATGGGCGTATTGAGCTGTAGAAATTCAAATGGAAACATTGACCTTGATAATGGACACGTTTCTTATCATCGGTACGTCACGGAGGCAAAAGAGTTGTGCAATTATAGCTGATTTCGTGATGGATTTTTTGTGATGGACATAGGCCTATGTTATATTCTGAAAAATATTAGAGATAACTTCGAAAATTGCAAAAGTGTAACCCAAAGTGTCAAAATTTTTCCATAAAAATACATTATTTCGCTTGTTTTACAATCACGATTCAAAATTCACCGAAATGTAAATTCACCGAAATAGTATACATTTCGGTGAATTTACATTTCGGTGAATTTTGTTTTCATCTCGGTGACTGACTTTTTCATCTCGGTGACAGCTAAAATATAAACGTGTGTGCTACGTTGTACGTGTATTTAATTTTTATATCATTAGTTTCGTAGTCATAAAACATTAAAATTGAGAGGAAACTTCGGTAAAAACTCAAAAAAACATAGAAACAAACAAGTTCACCGAAATGAAAAAAAATATGGACATGTTGAAATTCACCCATTCCTATGTCTGGGAAAATACCTTCGTGTCCTTAGCTAAAGGCGCAGAATGATCACATCTATATTGTCAAAGATACACGCCGGTTTTCCGATTGATCAACAAGAACGTGCCCGGTATTACTTCGTCCATAAACTTATAAAACATGGCTCCGCGCGATCGCAATAAAAATTCCAAATTCGATTTTACGAATTGAAGTTCGCGCCATAAACCTCGCGAATCTAATTACGTTCAGAAATCACAGGCTGGAGGTGCACAGATATAACAATTTCATTATGACTAGCTGACTCTTTTTTATAGTGTCCGGAACTTTGCCTAAGCGGGGAGTGGAGCACCATGGGATTTTAGTGGGAAGCATTTCCCCATGTAAAAAGGTCTGCGAGCTCTCCCACTGCTGGGCCAAGATCTCAAATGAAACCAAATCAAATTCTTTTTATTTCCATATAGCCTACCACCGGTTCTCACCGGCTCGCGCTACATAATATGTTTTCAGAACAATGCTTTGTATAGGGAATCAAAATATTATGTTCAGTGATTGTTGTAACTATTCAAAGTTTTCGCATAACCAGTTGTCACTTAAAAAAATCACTCTGTCTGAAGGTTAATACTGAAGAAGTTAATATAACTCCCAGAACGTTCTGAAAGCGAAACACAACAATGATAGTAAGTACCCCCTACTCCCTACCCCCTACTCCCCGAGCAAACATCATTGTTATCATTACCTCAACTAAACTTTCCAACACGTAATGATCATGAGCTGCAGACACCCAAAAAGTTGGGCTTCAGAGTAATGACGCGATTAGTCAAAAGGATTTAAACGCGAAATAATGAGGTGGTCCCCGTTATAAAGGCACTGCAAACTATTATCTGAGCTGAAATGGTGGTACTAAAATCATGTTAGAACTAGGAAGCGCATCCTTTGTGGCTACTTTTTCGCACTCAAAGCTGATACTTAATTCACCAGATCAGTTTCGATACGGTTTTAATGCCAGCTCGGTATGATAAAACTACAAAATAGTGTTATCAATTATCATAAAATTTTCATCCATACTTACTAATATTATAAATGCGAAAGTGTGTCTGTCTGTCTGTCTGTTACCTCTTCACGCCCAAACCGCTGAACCGATTTTGCTGAAATTTCGGAAAGGATATATGATACTTTTTATCCCAGAAAAAGGTACGGTCCCCGCGCGATAAACGAGTTTTGGCGCAACGGAGCTGCGGGCGTCATCTAGTATATTACTAAATGTTATCACGCGGCGTAGAGATAAACTACGATAACATGGCGCGCCCCTCCAAATTACTGTTTCAATGTGTGTAGTCACATCCTTATGAAAGAGTTTGTATGCATTCAACCAATCAACCAGCACTCGTAATATTTCACTTCTTTCCAAGATTTGTTGGTCAACTAATCATAACTAGCCGACCGCGCAAGACAACGCACTTCAAACGTTTTGAATTTTGGAGGGCGCGCCATGTTATCGTAGTTTATCTCTAGCCGCCAAACCGTGCGTTTGGGCAGACAAATATAAATCGAGCTATAGAACTTAGAAGTCTAAAGTAACTGTTTTATGTCTATAGATGAACTTTTATCCGACAAGCTCATTAATACAATATTTTAGGGAACTGCTAATGAATTCGTGTCTGAAAGTTGGGCGAGCGTTTCTAATAATGTATAAGACTTATTAAACGGGCCGAATTGGAATTAATTCATTACGAGCCGAATCCGACGCGGGCCCGACGCGCCGGCGACCGACTGAAAACTTAATGGCGGCCCTATTCCGAAAACGATGCACGGGTACAGCGATATCGAAACGAGATAGGTGCGATACTCAAGTAGGTTCATAAATCATAATCAGAAATTGATATAACTAGGAGTGCCGTGTGTCCATATGAAGTCGGACGATGATACGGCCAAAATTACAGGAAGTCAAATTTTTGTAGAACTTAGCATTAATAATAACTTTAAATGATAGAATTTTTGACAATTTTACGTCTTTTTAACAGACATTTTGTATACGTCCCATGCTACACCAATTGATAAATTAATTGATACTGAATAAAAATTGAGATGAGACTCCTTAAAAGTAAGATGCCCGGCCTTTCTGTCTAACTATATTCACTAAAAACCTGTCACCGCTTGATCGCGATTTACCAATAACGACCGGTTTGATCACTTATTTGCCAATAGGTACCGTCAAAAATCATTAACAAAATAAGAAGTCAAGAGGGTTTAAAATTATACGTATTGTCTACGTATGTTGAAATATTTATTCAAAAATTACATAACATTTCATAAAACATAAAATTATATTATAAGCTATATAGAATCTAACTTTACATTGCTATTTCGCCTCTATCGTGACCACACAGAATAAGAGCTCGTACATGGAATGATTTTAGTTTTTTTTTCGCCGTTATATTTTAACCCGTTTGCCGTCAATGAATAAAATATTATGTCGCTAAAAATTACCGTTTTGTCTAATTCTAACCTTTTAACCTCGCAATCAATTTTTGTGACACGGTCCTTTCAACGTAGCTATTTAGTATTTCTATTTAACATCGGAAATCGCTTCTATTTTTCATGTTAATAATGTCAGATGTCTTAATAAAGTTGTGCCGTGTTTTTGTGTCCCGGCCCTTATTCTTGAGTAAAAATAATATTATTGTTAATATGGTTTAAACCAGTAATTTTCAACCTGAGGATCACGACCCCCTAATTAAGGGCGTTCGCTACGGAGATTCCGTAATTTACCGTATTTATGGGCTCATAAACTCATAATTTGAAAGCTACAAAGTTATAATAAAAATATAGTAATAATATTCAGCATATCAACATTCCTTTCCCCGTTTTAAATTTTCAATTTTTGTTTATTATACCCATGATATCAGCTTCCAAAGTAAAACCAATTTATTAAAATTCAAGCATACATTCAGCATCTCCTTAGTATTTACAAATTATTGTTATTTGAAACACACGCCAATAGATCGACAATATCATAAACTACATTTTCCACGTTTTAATTTTTTATATATTATAAAATAGGATTTTAGTGCGATCTCGGCGACGACGCGGCAAATGTATGGTCAAGGGATGGCCTTAAGAAGCTTTTGCTAAGGGGATGGTCTTAAGAAGCTTCTGTTAAGGAGTCGCCAGCATTCGAGAGAACTAATATCAGTAAAATCAACTTCCAAAAATATTGATATACTTAATACTTATTAAGTGGAGGAATTTTATCAAAAGTTATATTTTATAAACATACAAATATTAAAAAAAATGTAAAGGGTGGGACCGGGGACTAAGTGTATTATTATTAACTAAGAATATTATGTTTAATTATGTTTAACAGGTGTTTGAACTCTCGAAATAAACGAAATTAATAAAACATTAATTAATTAGAAGAGAAAAAAGCAATAAAATTTTAAATAATAATTAATATTGATTCTAGCAGACGTTAAGAGTCCGTATACGAATTTTTGCCGATGAATACGAAATTGCAAAGGTTCGCTATAGAAATATTATTAGGTTTTTTCCCCTTATTAGACTTAAAAAAATATATATATTAATTATTATTTTTTGGCACAATTTGTTTTTTTTATTTTTATTTTTTCTGGAATTGGATAGAATTTTATCTATAGATTATTTCTGTCGTTTTCTTTTTATTAATTACAGCTCCAAGTTGCCGAAATTAACAGCAATTCTTTGCCCATTTTCTCTAAAATTTTGCCGAGTTACATATTTTTTTACTCAACTATTTCATATTAAAGTGGTAAAAAGTAATTTCAACATTTTATAGACGACTTTCTCAACAGTACATTGTATTTTTTTCATACAGGTGATATTCTAAACCTTTTACAGCAAAAGTCACAAAACTGTCGCGGGTTTGAGTTGGATTATTTAAAAATACTTAAAAAAATAAAAAATCTAGCTCCAACATTAGATTATAATTGAAATGATCTTACATGTTGTGCATTAAAACTTATAGAAATACTGTATTCTAACTGTTAAATCACGTCTGTAAAATCAGCGAAATCGGCAAATTTCGTATACGGACCCTTAACCTTGTTTAATATTTAATTTATTTCAAATCGAGAAAACAGAAAATATCACTGAAAGAAAATTCTACTGAAATATTAAAGTTTATTACTGGGCTGGCATGCCATGTATCGCAAAAGTCCTTTAATTAAATAAAGATGTAGCCTAGCGCAAAAACTATTAAACGGATTTTCATCTTTAGAATAGTGGTGTTTTTAGGGTTCCGTGCCCAAAGGGTAGATAAACCCTTGTAATGAGAGTAGAGACTTCACTGTCTGCCTGTAGCTCAAGAACCGCGCTAGCTGGGCAGTTGAAAATCCTTCGTGCGCGAGTCCAAATTGCATTTTGCCGATTTATCCTTTTGAGTTGTGTGTGTATAACTTATCTAGTACTAGCGACCCGCCCCGGCGTTGCACGGGTATGAAATATGTAGCCACTGTAAAAATGATTAAAATGGATAGCCTATGATCCTTCACGTAGTCTTTCTTATCTGTGCCAAATAATATAAAAATTGCTCCAGTAGTTCGCGAGATAAGCCCTTTCAAATAATTTCCCCCGTTTTTTCCACATTCTCCTATTAGTCTTAGCGTGATAAAATATAGCCTGTAGCCTTCCTCAATAAATGGGCTATCTAACACTGAAAGAATTTTTCAAATCGGACCAGTAGTTCCTGAGATTAGCGCGTTCAAGTTAGCCCTTTCAAATAATTTTCCCCGTTTTTTCCACGTTTTCCTCTATTTCTTCGCTCCGATTAGTCTTAGCCTTCCTCGATAAATGGACTATTTAACACTGAAAGAATCATCAAAATCCGTTGCGTGGTTTTAAAGATTAAAGGGAACAAAGGGAAAAAAACGACTTTGTTTTATAATATTATTATTAGCTGTTGCCCGCGACTTCGTCCGCGTTAGCATAGTATAATAACGGAGATGGGTTTCATATTCCTAACTTAAGAAATGACGGAATTTCATTCAATCTTTCAACCCCTATTTCACCCCCTTCCGGGTAAAATTTTCAGAATTCCTTCCTTAGTGGGTGTCTACTTAATAAAACAACCCTACTCATCAAATTTCGTGGCTGTAACTTTAACAGTTTTTTGCTCATCGATGATGAATCAGTCTGTCAGTCAAGACACGTAAATTTATAAGTATAGCTATGTATAGAAGTGAGAAATGAGTTAAGCACCTAATATAATATATTGAGGCATGTCGTCATATCACAAGACACATACCGTGTAATGTCGTGACTCGTGACTCGTGACTCGTGACTCGTGATGTGTTGTGCACATTACCCTCGCGGTTTTCGCAGCTGATGCTAAGTAACTTGTGCTTAAGGCGACGCCTTGATAATTTGGCTGTAGCGATGCCGATTTTTCTCAGCAATGACTAAAGCTAGGAAACTAAAGTTCATTGTCAGTATTCATCATGTCTTTGTCTTTGAATTGCCCATAGCATAACACGATTGGACAACTTTTATAACACAGAATTATCAATCTAAAAGACCTCTGTAAAAAAAGGGATTCCTATTTTTCTAAAAGGGGAGAGTGATTTAAGGTTCCAAAATTTCTATATAAATTGGTTGAAGCATACACTTTAATATGTGCATAGCTTATATGAAATGTATTTATGGTTTTTAAATTACGCGACAAAAACCATTTTGTCGCTTACGCCCTTTCCATTTTTTGCTGTTTCATTGCTTGTTTTCTATGAGAGGCCGGCCCGGCCTTTCATAGAAAACAAGCAATCTAAAACATATCCAACACGGTTTCTTACTTTAACGCGGCGTCACCTTAAGGGACTTTTGTCGCACAACATACTTTAAACGAAGATTTTAACTCCATTCTGCTAAATTATGCAACACTAGATGACGCCCGCAACTCTGTTGCGCCAAAATTCGTTTATCGCGCGGGAACCGTACAACCGACGGGATAAAAAGTATCCTATGTCCTTTCCCGGGACTCGAAGTATCTCCATGCCAAACAGCAAAATCGGTTCAGCGGTTTGGGCGTGAAGAGGTAACAGACAGTGTCTGTCCGTCTGTCTGTAAATTAATTTTAATGCTAATTACAATATTATTAGTATAGTAGTATAATATTATAGTGGTAGTACCAATGATATTCTACTCATACAGATCTGTTACGTCCATGCTATTTTCCGGCTTAAATCTCTTCCGAACAATTTTCAAATTCAAAATCGGACTTTGACAGATAAGTGAAACAAAAGATACGAAATGCCATTTACATAAAAGAGACAGACTAAATAAAAGGCGACCCAATTGTCGTATTTGAGTCTTCACAACGCGCGCGGTAGTAACATATCTGCTTTGAGTTTTTTAATAATATCATTGGGTAGTACAGTAGATATTAAAATGTTTGATTGATTTTCCAATCATCGTCCAATATCTTTAGTCCATCTTGGGCGTCTTTGCTACACGTACACAAACAATAAGATGTAGTTAGTGTGATGGACGCCGATGATGGTCTAACGCAATCTATTGCACTGAGTGTATTGAACAAAGACCGATCTGCAATCTGCAAAGTGGAGATACGCTCTCATCACTATTCACTATACAGTATATACAATATACTATACATAAGTCTGCCTACAGTATACACTATACAGGTGTATCACGTCTAACTATTGGGCATAACAATTTGATCAAGTGCTTACTGCTTAGTCTCAAACTTTTCATGGTGAAACCCTTTTATGAAGTATCAATTATAAATACAAATCTTTATTGTCATAAATTACTTTACATAGTACATTACGCACTTAGGGCAGGAAAATAAGAAAGCCTCAGATCACATGTGATCTGAGGCTTTCTTATTTACTGCCCATCACTGCTATTTTTTTCATCGACGGTGGCGGAAAATGGCAACATCAGTAAGCGCAGCGGGAGGAAAGTTAACGCTTTCCGCCCGGAGGTGATAATTTGTCTTTCAATGAATTGTCTCCATGATGCAGATGGTGTCTGTTTCTCAAAACAATTGATTCATAACTCGCGGAACCCCTATAACACCTTTCCGGAGACCCATCGTTCCGCGAAGCACACTTTGGTTGATTGAATTATAGCATTCAATAGCGTAACAATTTGATCTAGTGCTTAGTCTGATGTATTAAGTATTAAGGTCTATAATCTAGATAACTTTTAATTTGTGAGGTCGTTTGTTATTTGCAATGTTTTATTCAGTAATTTAGATTCATAATTCATATCTTTTCTTTTTAGTATTTACACACCGAAATGTTAATTTCGGTGGAGGCGTCTCATTGGAAAATGAACGACGTGTTTGGTATTTTCGTAAGTGCAAAAATGGTATACTTACTAAATATTGCTGCAATATTTAGTAACAACGTTTCTGTCAATATTCTAACATGATATTGTGTGCAATATGTCGGATTTCAGTCGGATTATTTAGGTACTGTATGTGCTAGTAGCGCCCTC
This sequence comes from Lysandra bellargus, assembly GCA_905333045.1. NCBI lineage: Eukaryota > Metazoa > Arthropoda > Insecta > Lepidoptera > Lycaenidae > Lysandra > Lysandra bellargus. The sequence continues at coordinate 640,724 of HG995357.1, forward strand.
TGCTCCGATTTTTCCGTAACATTCCCAACTAGATGACGCCTGCAACTTCGTTGCACCAAAATTAGTTTATCGCGCGGGAACCGTACATTTTTCCAGGATAAAAAGTATCCTATGTCCTTTCCCGGGACTCAAGGTATCTCCATGACTTTCAGCAAAATTGGTTAAGCGGTTTGGGCGTGAAGAGGTAACAGACAGACAGACAGTCAGACAAACACACTTCCGCATTTATAATATTAGTATGGATTACACTGGGAAACATTTCGGGGTAATCGTATAAAATACGCAAGACGTAAACAACATCTGCAATCATCAAATAAGTTATTTATTTTATTCTGTGGAGTGGTCGAGCGCCGGGTAGCGCCGAGATCATGGAGATTGACTCAAGTATTCTTCTCTTATCGAGCGGACACACGGACGGACGGACGAGCTGTGAACCCCGACCAAAAAGAGGGGTGTTATAAGTTTGACGTTTAAGTTTATAACATCAAAAGAGAGGACGGATATTGATGTAGTTTTTTTTTATGTGAAACGTGTCATGATCGAGAGAATTCTTAGCTAGTTCATCATCACTGGACAGTTGTAAACAATTTAAATGATTAAATGGAAAATGCAAATAATTGGCTCTTCCCTTTGGAAGGGGGAACAAGAGGTCCCGTAAGAGGCCGCAAAAAAAAATCACTGGACACTGCTTTTTTTGCTTTCACCACAAAGATTAAACCACCGTTTGTTTCTGTTATCTATGGTTTTTACCCGCATACCATTTCTTTAAACGGAATACACACATGATCAACTAGGTACAACTCATGCAAGCGGCAAGCCCGGATCGACGAGTGATTTTATAGTGCCCACGTGTGCGCAGTTCAGTCTCTCTTTCTTTGCTTTCGGACGTAGTGGAGCTGGGGTTGCCATCACCTAAATTGCCATCGCCGGTCAGGCACGACAAAATTCCCGGACATTTGGCTGAAATGTGGTTATTTCCCCGGACACGTTCTCTTAAAATGTTAATTTCCAACAAGAACTTAACGTGTTTTTATCTTTCTACAAGCTCCTCTGTCGCATGGACTTACGTCTTGTCAGTTGATCAGCTGTATCGTCGTAAACGACGACGCAACATTTGTTCAACACGAGAATCGACTTCGCTTACAGGCACACCACTGGATCACTGGACGTTCGTAAAATTAGGATCGCTATCCTGCACGTCCGTGTGTGTCACGGTACGGGAGTGTCGAGCCGGCGATAGCGAGTTCCCCCAGGGACCGTCGGGCGGGGGGCAGATTGCGGCCGACGCACCGCTGATGGACGACCATTGTGGCGGGCGGTTATTGCGTGCGCGCCCGGGGAAATGACGAGCTGAGCGAGTGTGGAGGTTGTGCATTGTGCGTCGAGTGTGTACGGTCGTGGAAATGTGCGTTTAGCTGTGGGTCGGTCGGGAAGATTGTGCGTTGAGCTGAGTGTGTATGACTAGGGAAGCTGGTTAGTGCTTACCGAGTAACGTGATATTATGTACCTGGCACGAGGAAATGAGTACACGTATCTACAGCGGGGGATTTTAAATATGTTAGGCTGCGTGTGTATCGGGCCTTCTCCCTAATCTGGGGGGACCCAGTTTGGGATGTCGGCGCCTGTACATGGGAGTAATCCGCTCCATGTGCATGTACGGTGCGCCGATATGGGCCGAACGACTGACGATCAGGACCAGGAATATCCTAACCGGGTTACAAGAGACGATGGCTATAAGGGCGATAAGGGGATACCGCACCGTCTCTAAAAATGCCGCGTGTGTTCTTGCCGGCAGTATCCCGTGGGACATTGAGGCCGAGTCACTGGCCGAAATATTTTGGCTATGCCAGGATGAACGTGAGGAAGGACGGGTCCCATCGCCAGACCCGATACGGCGATGGAGAACATCAGCACGGGACCGGGATTTAGACCTTTGGCTAGGTAGTCTAAACGAGTCCCTAGTCAGCGTCGGACTGCTGAACGCAATGCGTCTCGTATTGAGGGAATGGGTGGATAGAAACAACAGTGCGTTGTCGTACCGCCTCACACGGGTACTGACCGGGCATGGCTGCTTCGGTCAGTATCTGTGCGACATGGCTAGACGCGAGCAACACACTGCTTGCCATCATTGCAGTGACGACCGGGATACGGCGCAGCACACGTTGCTCGTCTGTCCCGCTTGGAGTAGACAAAGAGCGGCCCTACAGGCCACTATTGGACCCGACATCACGCTGCCAGCCATCGTTCGTGCGATGCTGGACAGCCAACACTCTTGGAGGGCAGTCGAGACATCCGCCGAAATGGTAATGTCGTCGAAGGAGGAGGCGGAGCGTAGGCGAGAGGCGGTGGCACTCGATCCTCGGAGAAGGCCGAAGCGGAGACCAAGGGCCAGACACGGTCACGACATCCCGCCTTAGCAGGGAACTCGGGGCGTCGGTATGGGGCTGCCGTCGCCTATTATAACGAGTCCCGGGTGCGCTAGGTGTTCCAGCGCATCGTCGCGGAGTGATGTGGTATGTTGTCCACGAGTAAGCCTGAAGAGGCAGAGGTGGTGGGGCTGCGGTCGTGTATCACGCGTTTCCCGTAGTCCCACCTTCAGGAGCAGGAACACCGTTGGGGTTTTAGTGGGTAGTCCCGGGTACGTCTTCCGTCCGCCCCGGGAAGTCCCACATACCTCGGTGGTCCTTCCCAAGCCCCGGGGATGCGTAAATGCATTCCGCCAACGCAAAAAAAAGGCTGCGTGTGTACGGCCTCGGGAAAACTGAACGCTGAAAGCATTGCGACTGTATGGTCGAACTTCGAGAAAATCAGCGTTATGCGAGAACAGTCGGAAAATTAAAATAATTAGTGAGGTTAATTAGTACTTGTGTGTACTGTGTACTAACGTAGCATTACAATTTAAAATACAGATTGCAATCCAATCCACTCGTCTACGATTGTTTAGCATTTCTTCGTCAGTATTATTAAAGGGTGCTCAGAACAAATATGCGAATATTAGTAATATCTGTTATACATAACTCAGGAGTCAGGAGCTCCCAACAAGTGGAACCTTTATGGTATAATAATAAATTATGTCAAAAACGTTTCTAGCCGACGAAAAAGGATTTGAAGTGCTATAACTCATAACTTACTAGCGACCCACCCCGGCGTCACACGGGGATAAAATAAATAATTATATAGCCACTGAAAAAAATATTAAAATGGATAGCCTACCATTTCACGTGGTCTACTTCTTATCTGTGCCAAATAACATACAAATTGCTCCAGTAGTTCGCGAGATAAGTCCTTTCAAATAATTTCCTCCGCTTTTTCCACATTTTCCCATTAGTCTTAGTGTGATAAAATATCGCCTATAGCCTTCCTCAATAAATGGACTATCTAACACTGAAATAATTTTTCAAATCGGACCAGTAGTTCTTAAGATTAGCGCGTTCAAGTTAGCCCAAGTTCAAATAATTTTCCCCGTTTTTTCCACATTTTCCTCTATTTCTTCGCTCCTATTAGTGTTAGCGTGATAAAATATAGCCTATAACCTTCCTCGATAAATGGGCTATCTAACACTAAAAGAATCATCAAAATCCGTTGCGTAGTATTAAAGATTAAAGGGAACAAAGGGACATGAGGGAAAAAAGCGACTTTGTTTTATAATATGTATAGATCAGTAACAAAATGTGGTAAGATTTCTAATTATTTTTTTAAATACAAGAGTACACGAAGAGAGTAATAATAAAATAAGTGACGTTGACGTTGAGGTCGCGGGTTCGAGTCCCGCCGACGGAACAAAAAAGTTTATGAAGTTCTTGGGTCATGGATGTGTATTAAATATGTGTATCATATAATAAAAATATTAAATATATGTATAGTATAAAAGTATTAAATATATTTCCGTTGTCTGGTACCTGTAACACAAGTCGTTCAGGTACTTACCACGGGGCCAGACTGACGTGGTGTGAAGCGTCCATAGATATTATTATTATAAGTAGCTCATGATGACTTCGGAGGTGCTTCGGAGTCATTAGTGGAAGCACCTCCGAAACGCAGGCCCAGGTATCTTTTGACTGTCATGTGACAGGCGAATATTACTCAATATCATATCTGCCAGAAACTATATTTTAATGGCTGCCATACACGCTACGGCCTACCGGAGGAGGATGCCTGCGCAGGTAGACCGGAATGTGTGTGGGAAATGGGAATAGACCTCTACCGGCGCAAAATCGAAAATCAATTCTTTCGAATACAACCTGCGCAGGCATAACTGTACAGGTGCAGCCCTCCGGAAGACTGTAGCGTGTATGGCTTACATAATAAGCAAAATTTGCGACAGTCAGCAGCAGAGTAGTGCAATATCTGCTACCTGCTGCATTTCTGTCGCAAGAATCGCCCCGAAAGCCGAGGGGATCTCCGTAGAAAAGTTTGGGAAACCCTGCGCAACATACAACTCATATTGATACGAATGTAGCGGCAAATGGGCGGTGAAATTAGCTATTTGTGTGTCATTTCCGTCAACATCTAGGGGTGCTGGTATAATGATTAATGTACAAAAATACATGTATGAAATACCATTGTACTGCTATTTTAAATCCTTGGCAAAAAAATGGGTGCTATTAATTCGACATGTCAATTTGAGTCTGTGTCCGTGACATCCCAGGCAATAGTAGGCACATCTTGATCTAGTTTGTTCTTGTTTTAAAGCTGAACTGATCAAGAGTGTTCTTAGTAGTAGAGATCAACTACGATAACATGGCGCGCCCCTCCAAATGACTGTTTCAATGTGTGTAGTCACATCCTTATGAAAGAGTTTGTATGTAGTAAGTATTCAACCAATCACAGTACACGTAATATTTCAGTTAATGCCACTTATTACCAAGATTTGTTGGTCAACTAATCATAACTAGCCGACCGCGCAAGACAACGCACTTCAAACGTTTTGAATTTTGGAGGGCGCGCCATGTTATCGTAGTTTATCTCTACTAATACTTTGAATCACGTGATATGGTTTGGTTCCCTAAGCAATATAAGCAATCGTATTTATATCGGTACGTAGCAGATAGCCGTGTAACGAGGTAACAAAGAGTTGGAGCCATCAATAACCAACTCCAATCCAAGTTCCTGATGGATCGCCGCCCGCCCTAGCCTGCCGCTCTCCGCCCTGCGTCACACCAACTTGGACAATTAACAGCCTTGTTACACAACGAATTACGCTAATGCTCGGATTCCGAATCGCACTTGATTGCTCTATCAATTTGTAAGTATAATTATTCAAGACGTGAGTGGAAGAATAAGGTATGTAATATGAAAAAACTTCCCGTTTTTTTGCTTATGGAGGCTTTAGGGCCGAAAAAATTATTTGAATAGAAAAACTATGGATTATATGTGTAGCCAGATATATAAGCTAGCAATGATATTCTACTAAATACAGTTCATACTATTTTCCGGCTTAAATTGCTTCCAAACAATTTTCAAATTCAATTGTCAAATTTGACAGATAAGTGAAACAAAAGATACAAAATGCCATTTACATAAAAGAGACAGACTAAATATAAGACGAGCCAATTGGCCCGTATTTGAGGCTTCAAAACGCGCGCGGTAGTAACATATCTGCTTTGAGTTTTTTTTATTATATAATATCGTTGTTAGCTAGGTTATAAAATAGATAACTTACAAGTTTTATTAAAATAATTAGGGAAAAAATCAGTTATTATCCGCATGTTACGAAATGTTACTTGTTCGATTCTTCCACTCACGTCTTCATTATTGTTAACTAATAATTATTATCTAATTTATTTAAAAAATCTGTCTGTTGTATACAGGGTGAATAAAACCAAAATGAAGGTAACAAAATTAAGTGATAATACTGTACATGTGCATGTGTCTAATATACAGAGTTCACTGTGAAAGTAGCAGCGCTGAAAGCACAATATTTTGTCAGTTGTATTGGCAAGCGCCACACCGTCATACAAAGATGAAAAAGTCACACTTTCAGCGCTGCTTCTTTATAGCAAACTCTATAAGGGGACTCGTACACGCCCTAAAGTCTAAACTATAATCACTTAGTTTGGATTGCACCAGAGGCGTGGTTAAAGTTAAAGTTATGGTCAAAGTTAAATATGGCGTCCTTTAGCTTTAACTTTACCTTAACTTTTACCGGAGAAATTGACAGATGTCTGTTGCGTTTATTTTTTTATTGAAGCTACAGGTAACGGGATTGAGGGTATAAAAAATTGAATTATCCGTAAAAATCGACAGGAAAAACATAAAACATTGTAAATTTTCACGAAAAATTTAGATATACGTATGAGCATTTAACTTTAACCAGAGATTTGACATTTTGCACGGTAGTCAAAGTTAAATTTAAAGTTACAGTTAAAGTTAGTTGGTGCAACCCAGTCTTAGTTTTGTTACAAACTGTAGATTGGCTGCTTGCCGGATATACGCTTACTCTTAAATCGTCGCCATAAAAATAACACTAACTCGTTTAAATAATCTACTACAAATTACAATACAGCTGACTCTGGCTGACCTTTAAAATGTAATAATTGGAGAAATTGTTTCAGAAACTCATTATTCCCGTAATTAATTGCGATCCCTGAATTATTAGGGAAATATCTTGTGAATGCTAAATATGAACGGTGACTCGGCTATCCAGGGGTGTAGGCGTTTAGGGGGTGGAAAAGACCCCATAACACCCGTGTGGATCTATCGGGTCTTATGGGGGTTAAAAAGATTTTCAATTGACGCTCGATATTAGGCCTGCAAAATATATTATATATTTACAAAATAATTTTAGTTTGACTGTAGCAAAAGTAAAGTCAGAATATGACGATTGACGGTGAGAAAAATATCAATGCTTATTTTTAACCGACTTCCAAAAAACGAGGAGGTTATATGTTCGGCTGTGGATATTTTTTTTTTTTTTTTTTTTTTTTTTTTTTTTTTTTTTTTTTTTTTTTTTTTGTATGTTCAACGATTACTCCGCCGTTTGTGAACCGATTTTCGAAATTTTTGTTTTGTTGTATTAGGTTTCACTCCAATTTGGTACCATGTTCACAAAAGTGGTGACCTGATGATGGGATCCAGGAGTAATCGAGGGAACTCCTCGAAATTTATATGGAAACATATGGTGATTTTGGTTTTATGTGAAGTGTACTACGAATATGCTACCAAAAAGTCAAATATTGGGTCAAGGTATACCATGGTTTCGAAGATGCTGAGAGAACTCCTGACTCTTTATAGATACACGTTTGGGAGTTTCGGCGTTGTTTTAAGAACAGAAAGCATATGCTACCATGCAATTCAAATTCATCATCATCATCATCGTCATCATCATCATTACCACGTCGTGTTAAGGTCACCAATGTCTCATGGCACAAAATAGATAATAGTACAAGGCATAGGTATGGATACAATAATAATAATTATGTACATAACAACACCAATTATTATAGGCTGTTTAATATACACGGCGGTCGGCGCCGCAGAGGCAACGGCGGCGCGCGGCGACGCGTACGCAAACATCGTATTCAAGTTCTAACTGGAATGTCAGGGCATGCGGCATGCCGCCAGAGTAGACAGAATGATAGAGTATGCCGACTTAGAACTGATGTAATTTTTTTAAGTTTGACGTATTATGACAAAAGTTGTCGCTAGGGTCGTAACCTACAAATTTAGTTGTTTATATTTTGGCACATGCAAAGAAAACTGTCAGAATTCAATTTCAAAACCTTATTTTTAAAATTAAATTATACCAGCCAGCGCGCCAGCCTTTAACTTATCCTGGCGAAACACGAAAGAAACGACAGATATTAATACTCGTCAGTCTCATAGCAGTCGAAGTACTTGTAGTTATGTCTATTGTGATGCCGCGCTGCGAGCATTTGCACGTGTTCACTTAGATCTTTTTAAATGTATTGTTTAAATTTATCTATCTACCTGATATTTGGGCCTTGCCGTATGACTCATATCAGTCTTAACAAATTGTAATAAGATACGTAGAATATACGCAGTACCACCGACGACCACTTATAAATTCGCGGACTATGACGGAGGTCAACTTAAGGTGAACGCAGATTTGGCCGCACCGCACGCACCGCAGTCGCCGTATTCGGAATTCTTTATATGAAGTTATAGGCAAGCTCGCATACCTACCTACCCGCGCCGCAGTCTTCGCAACTTCATAATAATATGAAGAATTGCGAATGCGGCGACTGCGGTGCGTGCGGTGCGGCCAAATCTGCGTTCACCTTTAATAACAATTATACGAGATCAATTACCACTCAATATTATGATTTATGTTGTCAATTCAATGCTCACTGCTCACACCAAGCTCACTGTTGAGTTGTCAGACGTCAGTTGCTTACAAACTTTCAACAACACAACGAAAATCTGTTACAAGTTACAACTACCTATATAAAACTTCTACGTACAAGCGATAGCGCGACACAGGAGCGCCTCAGTGACATCTAGTGAAGACAATATGAAACTATTTTTTATACAATTTGAATTGGCACTAACAGTTTACCTACTAGGTAACTAAAAAGAGTGAAATTATTATTTTTAACAAAAAATTAAAACCGACTTCCAAGGTAAAAACAATATTAATAGCATCCTTATAATATGAACTAAAAAGTATTAAATAATTTTTCCTATCTAATATGTAGTGCCTTTTCCCGAATTCGGCTAAACTTCAACTATTTCTGTACTCAATCTTCATAATTTTGAAGTCGGTGCCAGTTCCAAAAGTTTCAAATTTTCTGTCAAAGAAATAAAGATTCAGCTATATCTGGTACCGACTTCAAAATGATGAAGATTGAGTACAGAAATAGTTGAAGTTTAGCCGAATTCGGGAAAAGGCACTACATATTAGATAGGAAAAATTATTTAATACTTTTTAGTTCATATTATAAGGATGCTATTAATATTGTTTTTACCTTGGAAGTCGGTTTTAATTTTTTGTTAAAAATAATTTATCAAACATAATATGGGTCATACTAGGAACCTCAATTTTGTTTGTTGAATTCGGTTAAAAATATGAACCACCAGAGGTTATGGAACTATTAGGGCCGTAGTCCGTACGTACGATATACTTCCATCCTTTCAAAAAATAGTTTATACAAGTATCATAAGGTTCAGTGGGGTCTTCAGCACCCTCCAGCACCTCAGAAGGGGTTTCGCAAGACCCCAGCACCGTAGGGTTAGGTAAACTGTTTCAAATTTGTAGTCGCTCCGCCCCCGATTGGCAGCGAGCTACGAAATACACGATGCGGCAAACGAGAGCGAACTGCCGCACTCAGGGACTAAATACATTCATTACTTAAATGTAATTAAATGGAGATTTTGACGTAAGCCCCATACAGTTTATTATCTTCATTAAATTAAGCTTAAGAGGGCGGCTTACCCAAAAATTAAAAAATCAAACATCGTCCTTCTCTCTTCACACTCACGCCCGTCTTTCATATGGCAGGTGAAAAAGGACGACGCGGATTTATCGCCAAATTAGTTTTTTCTCAATAACTCGGTAAAATGTATACTTACAACATTTTAAAAATCCGCTAGATCGGTTTCTCAATTATATAATTTTATGCAATGTGTTAAAATATTAACTTAACTCAATGCACGGTTATGGCAATAAATGAAAAATTCGTGAAAATTAGATGCATATTTGTAATTTTTTTCTATCAAGAAAATTTTAAGATATCGTGTTTTTGCTCACATTGAATTCTTGGAAATATAATGTAGTATCTAATTTTAGAAAATGAAACAATTCGGGGCTTATTTTCAAGTATAAAAATGAATTATAAAATCAAAAATTTTGGGTTAGTCGCCCCCTTAATGAAGATTTTGTGTCTAAGTGCGGTCGTAAGATCGACACTAGTTTGAATACTAATTTGGTGTTTGATAGGATCCGAACAGGAATATCCATCCTTAGAAGTTAGAACTGTGTTGGATTGAAATATCTTGAATTGTGCTATTTAAATCCAACACTGAACAAACTTGAAATTTTAAATAAAAAATATACTTAATTCAATTTAAAATTCTTTTTTGCATAAAACTGTGAAATGAAATTTTCTAATTTGATCCTGGTATGAACATAATAATTATTATAATAATTAAAATATTTAAATTAGTCCAGGCTTTTTTGTATAAAACTAATTAGAAATGATGGTACCTCAGATAAGTCTTTCCTTTTTTCGTTGAGTCTCCCACGGGCAGAGTTGGGCAAAAAGTAATTAGATTAACAATTACAGAATTACAAATACTTTGTAGTTGTTAATCAGATTACAAATTAATCTGATTGATGAAGAATTGTGCACCTGAAATTACGCGTTAGTTGATTAGAATGTATTTAGACTAAAATGTATTCTAATTAGTTTGTAATTAGATTAAATTTAATTAGACTAACGAGTATTTTAATTACCCAATTACAATGTCCAATGCTGGTAATTATAATAAATAAAAAACTTCCACACCGGTTTCGGTCGCAGGAGTAATTTTATGGCGTCCAAGTGTGTGCGCAAATTGCTCTATTAAACCAGAGTGCTCTTGTGTATTGCGCATACACTGAGGCACTATAAAATTAATCAATAATTAAATTAATAATTATTAATAAATAAAATTAATGGTTCAAAGTTGGAAATAATGCATTACTTTAGTTAATGCATTGACGTTTCATTACTCATTACTTCTAGTAATAAGTAATGAGAATTTTTTCTCAATTTTGAGGCCAGGATCGTATAGAGGGGAAAAATTCAGGAAGAACAAGCCGAAGAACCCCATATCCAGGACAAAAGTTGCCGAGTTACAAGCATTCAAACTTTGACATTGACAGCTCGGCAACTGTCAAACGTCTTACAAAAGTAGTCATAACTCCGCTTCCAATAGGCCTAGAGGAATGGGGTTTCTTTTAAAACCAAAGGCAACACCTCGGCTACCCCCTCCCCGAATTTGAACTAAATCGGAGATATCAATTTTTTTTCTCAATTCTGAGGTCAGGATCGAATAGAGGAGAAAAATCCAGGAAGAACAAGTCGAAGAACCCCATATCCAGGACAAATAGTTGCCGAGTTACAAGCATTCAAACTTTGACATTGACAGCTCGGCAACTGTCAAACGTCTTACAAAAGTAGCCATAACTCCGCTCCCAATAGGCCTAGAGGAACGGGGTTTCTTCTAACATCAAAGGCAACACCTCGGCTACCCCCTCCCCGAATTTGAACTAAATCGGAGATATAAAATTTTTTTCTCAATTCTGAGGCCAGGATCGAATAGAGAAGAAAAATCCAGGAAGAACAAGTCGAAGAACCCCATATCCAGGACAAATAGTTGCCGAGTTACAAGCATTCAAACTTTGACATTGACAGCTCGGCAACTGTCAAACGTCTTACAAAAGTAGCCATAACTCCGCTCCCAATAGGCCTAGAGGAACGGGGTTTCTTCTAACATCAAAGGCAACACCTCGGCTACCCCCTCCCCGAATTTGAACTAAATCGGAGATATAAAATTTTTTTTCTCAATTCTGAGGCCAGGATCGAATAGAGGAGAAAAATCCAGGAAGAACAAGCCGAAGAACCCCATATCCAGGACAAATAGTTGCCGAGTTACAAGCATTCAAACTTTGACATTGACAGCTCGGCAACTGTCAAACGTCTTACAAAAGTAGCCATAACTTCGCTCCCAATAGGCCTAGAGGAACGGGGTTTCTTCTAACATCAAAGGCAACACCTCGGCTACCCCATCCCCGAATTTGAACTAAATCGGAGACATCAATTTTTTTCTCAATTCTGAGGCCAGGATCGAATAGAGGAGAAAAATCCAGGAAAATCAAGCCGAAGAACCCCATATCCAGGACAAATAGTTGCCGAGTTACAAGCATTCAAACTTTGACATTGACAGCTCGGCAACTGTCAAACGTTTTACAAAAGTAGCCATAACTTCGCTCCCAATAGGCCTAGAGGAATGGAGTTTCTTCTAACATCAAAGGCATTACTTCGGCTACCAGGCCTGTAAAATTACTGCTGCGTAACTGGCCTGGCTTCATTGAAAGCAGAGTGCTCGTGTATTGCGCACACACTTGGGCACTATAAAATTACTCCTGCGTTATTGATCTGGTTTCATTGAAACCAGAATTCTCTTGTGTATTGCGCACACACTTGGGCACTATGAAATTACTTCTGCTCAACTGGCCTGGTTTCATTGAAACCAGAGTGCTCTTGTGTATTGCGCACACACTTGGGCACTATTAAATTACTCCTGCATAACTAGCCTAGTTTCAAAGAAACCAGGCCAGTTACGCAATGTCCTTTTCCGGGACTCAAATATGCCAAAATTCAGTATAAATCGGTTCTGTGGTTTAGGCGTGAAGAGTTAACAAAGAGACAGATAAATAAAGGACAGACAGACAAACTTTCGAAATTTATAAACTCGTATGGATAATCATCAGTAAGGATGCTACTATGAAGTCGCCATTTCTTTTGTCCGACGATAAATTTCATAAATTTTTGTGTTTTTAACTGTAAAAATATAATACGAGTCGAAACCAATTACAAAAGTAATTGTACAAAATTAATTAATTAGATTCATTTGAAATTGGATTACTAAGGAATCGATTGCTTTGTGTAATCTCTATAACCACAATTTTGAAGTAATTCAAATACAATGTAATCAGATTAAAATGTATTCTAATTAGTTTGCAATTAGATTAGTAATTAGATTAACGAGTATTTTAATTATGCCCAACTCTGCCCACGGGACAGAAAAATTCAACCACTTTTTAATTTTTGCTTCTTTTCTATTTACACGTTAAAGTTTGGCAATGGATATTCAACTGTATCGTATCAGAGAGTTAAATTTTAGCGTAATAGTACTCGGTCGGAGAAATTATGGATAATATAAGGGCCTGTTTCACCACTTCCTGATAAAGTGCCGGATAGGCTATCCACAACTTTTTTGACAAATTCTTCATACTCTATCGGACAAATTAATTGATGGATAGCCTATACGGCACTCAATAGGAAGTGGTGGAACAGGCCCTTAGGCTTGCAAGTGCTGGCAGGGTCGCGATTGTGTATTCCGCGTATCCCGTGGCTCTGCGAAAGAGCAGGAGCACCGTTGGGGTTTTAGTGGGTATACCCGGGCGCGGCCCTCCGTCCCCAGGGAGTCCCACATACCCGGTAGCCCAGAGTGCCGGGGATGCATAAACGCATTTCCCCAACGCAAAAAAGGCTCGCACCAAGTACTGAATATAAAGTACTAGATAACGCCCGCCACACCGTTGCGTCGAAAATCGTTTAGCGCGCGAAAATCATACATACTTCGCATCAAACACTACACAAACAAAATATATACCTATTTCCTTTCCTAGGTACAAATAACGCCATAATTCTGCATCGCGCTATCGAAGTTTCCTAAGTACGTCAGTATATAAATGACAGCTAAAATCACGTGGGCTTCGGCCTGACCGAGCATAACCTCGCTCGGCCGGAAGATCTTCCTTTGCGGCTTCCACGCATATTCTCCATGGATGAATTGAAATGGCTTTACCATATTCTGGCAAAGAAAATATTTGAATTAGAATTTAACGCCACATCCAACGTTACCGGTGCTTGTCTGAATCACGTCGGGTTAGGATTTTACAGCGTCGTGAGTTCACTAATGAACGCGACTTATGATTACGTCATATTATTACTTAATTAACATGCTAAGCCCGTATTAAAATAAATTATTAATTAATTTACAGTAGGCTAAGCTAGTTCGCAAGTCGCAACTAAGCATGATTGTATAAAGTGTAGGCAGACAGGCAAGCACGTACGCACGCACGCACGCACGGACGCAGGCAGGAAAGCAGGCAGGCATACCAATAAAATATAACGATTTTCTAGTTAGTTTTTTTTGTGTTTTGTGTTGTGAAAATGATTTTTAGCTTTTTAAGGTTCTTTAATACCCAAAGGGTAAAAACGGAACCCTGTTACTAAGACTTCGATGTCTGTCCGTCTGTCTGTCTCCAGGCTGTATCTCAAGAACCGCTATAGGTAGACTTCTGTTTTTTTTTAATTGTTTATGTCTGTTGCCGCTATAACAACAAATACTAAAAACAAAATAACTTAATTAAATATTTAAGGGGGCTCCCATACAACAAACGTGATTTTTTTGCTATTTATTGCTCGATATCAGTAATGGCCAAAGATAGGCACTTGAAATGTTCACAAAATACTAATTGTAAGTACTTATACTTTAATAACTAATAATAAAATAAAATTAAACTACATAATAAACTACATAAAAAATTCCATACAAAAACACAAGTTTTGGGATATTATTGACCTATAACCCTTCGTGCGCGAGTCGGACTCGCACTTGGCCGATTTTTTCTATGTCTTTAACCCTTCGTCGGAAGTACTATTAAGTATGTACCTACCACCACTTACCAGTCTATCAACATTCAACATGGACCCGTCTCGCCATTTTCCACAGACCGTGGCTTTGATCCTCGATCACTTCAAACACGTTTAAAAATAATATCATATTTTGTACAACTGAATTCAATTTTTGTTGAATAAACGTTTACTTATTTAGTTACAACATGATTAAAGTTTACTTTATCACGATGTAGCATTCATTTTCATATTTCAATAGAATAATTTATTTGGTAAGTAGGTACTGGATGTTTTGTGAAAATCGGAAAGTGTACATTTTTACAAAGAAAATTACCTTTTATCCGCTCCCGGGAGGTACATGTGAAAATTTATTTCACGTTCAATGTGTTAATAAACGCCAAGTAAAGTGAATTCACATAAACATAGACCTCAGCCAGTTATTGTATGTATTAATCAATCTTCAATGCCGTTGAAACCATACCTTTTTTTAGCTGTTAGCTGAAGCACCCCGGCGGTATGTGGGACTATTACCCACTAAAAACCTAACCACACCTAACTTAATCGTGATTTATTTGAAACCTGTGTCAGGTAACCTCATAAGTTTATTTTTTGTTCACCCATCCAAAAATATAATGATTTTTAGTTTAGTATGAGTTTAGTTTGAAGATTTTTGTGATGCGATGCGAATTCGCAGTTTCGTGGAGCCCTAAAACAGACTTTAAAATTATGATTAACACTGTTTTTTTTTATATAAAATAAGGGGGCAAACGAGCAAACAGCTCACGTGATGGAAAGTAACTACCGTCGTCCATGGACACTCGCAACATCAGAAGAGGTGCAGGTGCGTTGCCGGTCTTTTAAGAGGGAATACGCTCTCTTCTTGAAGGTTTGCAGGTCGTAAAGGTCCGGAAAAACTGCTGGTTTACAGTGCGCGGCAGAAAGTTGCGCGAGAAACGCACCGTGGAAGACTACCACTCATCGAGGTGATGAGGATGGTATGTTTTTCGAGTGGGACGATGGCGAAAAGTTGCAGGTGGTATGATTCCGAACAACTCCTCAGAGCACTCCCCATGATACAACCGATAGAGGATGCAGAGTGAAGCTACATCTCGGCGTAATAATTCCAAGGGGTCCAAGCTGTTTGAAACACTATGGCAGTCAACAATTCGAGCGGCCCTTCGTTTAGTTCATTATAATTTTAGGTGGGTGAACAAAAATATAATTCTTCCAATAAAAGAGGTGGTCTTTTTTCGGAAGTCAGGTACTAAAAGAAATGTTGACTTTCATAAAGACGATGCAATTTTCCTCGAAATCTCATGTGTTGGTTCGATATTATCACAACAGCTAAGCGATATTAATCGAACTACTGCAAGACATCCCGAGAGGTTAATCAAAATACATTCCCTAATTTATTTAGCGAAGTTAGATGTTAAAAATGTATGGGATTTGCTAAACACATCCCTAAGTATCCTGGATCTTGCGATGCATTATATCTTATTACATTTTTGACATGTTACCTCCCTAAATAAAATAGAAAATGTACTTAATGTAACTGAATGTACTGTAATAGAAAATTTACCTTGCGTATTCCTCTGTGTGCAAAGGTCCTATATGATCGGCCTGTGTCAGACGTCAGTCCGATTGCATTCGATATGCCTTCTTATACAATCGTTTTAGCATGACGATTTGAAAAACAATTCAGGTGGGTGAGCCAAAATGTTTTCGTTTTCGCTTCGTTATAGAATCGCCGACGAAAATGTATGGAATTGACATAAGCGTTCGTTAATATGACGTTGACGTTCGACTCGTCTTATGTCAATTCCATACATTTTGATCGGCCATTCTATAACGAAGCGAAAACGAAAAAAAATCGGCTAAATGGCCTGTTCCTTAAAGAAGGATGACAGAAATGTGTTTTGAAGAGTAATGGGTCCTTACTATACAGCAAATAAATTATTAGATACAATCATTCAATATAATAAAACGCACACTATTTAGAGACAACCTCAGCGATCGAAGCGACATTCGAAGCGTGGGGATTGGGTCCTAGCCCCTAGGGCCGTATCGGCAGGAGTTCTAATCACAGATTAGCGGCCGATTCGCTAAAAGTTTCATCAGGTCCGTTACAGTAACCCTTTGTCCTTCCAGAATAATTTAGTGGTCACAGATTATTGTATCCTTTGTTTAAATAAATTATAATATCTAATGTTTAACCAAAAAAAATAAAAATAGTCTTCGATTAAAAGCTCTTGTAGGCATCAGTAGCCCTAGCATGGCCACGGTGCCACCAGCAGAAATGCGAAAGTATAGCTACAAACTGTGGAGATAAACTTAAGGTGCCGTTCCGATCTTTTATCCGATATGAAAATGCCACTTTATGACAGACTATAGCCCTAAAAATTCAAATAATATCATACCTTATGAGTTATGACATATACTATAGTCAAACCTACATTTTTCTAGCATTGAGAGGATTGATGATGATGAACTTCTTAAGAAAACTCTAGATTTTTCGATGCCACACACACACACACACAGAGAGAGAGAGAGAGAGAGAGAGATACTGAGAGATAGAGTCAGTAGACAGATACGTTGACTTGTAACACCCCTCTTTTTTCTTCGGGGATTAAAATACGTCTATTTCAGAGTTAAATCTCATGCCTTCCCATTATTTTCACATGAAAAGCGAAAGAGTTAACAAGGAATCGAATGGCACGCACTGAACCTGTTAATATACAGGCATAAAAAAGAGGGGAAGTAGGATAACTCCGGCCCAATCCGCGATTTAATTACCTACTGTCTTAGGGTTGTCAATTTTAGGCGGCGGCGGCGTTGTTATGTGGGAGCGGCAAGCGGCTGTCCGCGCTTCGTTCGCAACCGCATGAACAGCGGCAACGTCGCGGTCTTCCGACTTTTAATAATAATAAGTGACTCTTGATTGTCCATATTTCGGCCAATTTTCGTGCATATTTGCATGCATATTTCGGCACTTGGATCGTGCATATAATCCGATGTCTAAATAAAATCATAAATATACCCTTTATAACAACACTAGCGACCTGGCGTCGCACGGGTATAAAATATATAGTCACTGAAAAATGATTAAAATGGATAGCCTATGATCCTTCACGTGGTCTACTTCATAACTGTGCCAAATAACATAAAAATTGTTCCAGTAGTTCGCGAGATAAGCCCCCGTTTTTTTCACATTCTCCTATTAGTCTTAGCGTGATCAAATATTTCCTATAGACTTCCTCAATAAAGGGGCTATCTAACACTGAAAGAATTTTTCAAATCGGACCAGTAGTTCCTGAGATTAGCGCGTTCAAGTTAGCCCTTTCAAATAATTTTCCCCGTTTTTTCCCCATTTTCCTCTATTTCTTCGCTCCTATTAGTCTTAGCGTGATAAAATATAGCCTATAACCTTCCTCGATAAATGGGCTATCTAACACTGAAAGAATCATCAAAATCCGTTGCGTAGTTTTAAAGATTAAAGGGAACAAAGGGACATGAGGGAAAAAAAGCGACTTTGTTTTATAATAAGTATAGATTAATAAAAACTAACGCCTGTCTCTTATACTATAAACAAATCTGTTGTTATGATTCGAACTTTGCTTTATGTGTATAATTAATATCTGATTTACAATAATTAGTCAATTAATTAATTTTAATTACGATTTAAAATAAGTAATTGACTGTATATAAGTACGTATTATGTATGTATTATAAGTAGTTACTTAATATAATATACCTACAATACAGAGAAATCGGCATTACTAAACGTAAACAAAGCAGTAGCGGCAAATTAGTTGACTGATCAAAAGTACTTACCTAAAACATTCTCTTATATTATACTATGTCCTAGTGGGAAAATTTGTGTGATAGAAAACTAATACAATAAAAAGTGCAGCGTAAAGTGTTAGCCCCGCCTGGTATGGTCCGAAAACGGTCCGAACAACGAAAAATAAGTGTGCGTGTGGCGACGCATTGATTTGCCTGCCTTTGTATGAAGATAACTTACTTCCCCTCCTTATACTATGATACAGGTGGATGTAACCGCCATTTTGTCGGTTAGATGGTTCACAAGATGGCAGCCGCCGTTCGGGATTATGTTATAATTGCAAGCGCAATCCAATTTCACAATTGAACATTTCATTATAATTTTCCGCCTTCGTTCGCCGGATAATTATTTTCCGACTTTTCGTATTGGAAATTATGTTTTAATATCATTATAGTTTAAGCGTTGATCGCTTATGGGTGCAATTATTGCGACAAATTAAATTTCGTTCTGTGAAAAAATTAATAACCGACGATGTACTTAATACGGTTAATTATATTAAAAATAATAATATTATTTTGGTAAAATAATGCTGAATAATATTATGCGATCTACGTGGATATCCTACATCAACTGTACATTTTGCCAGGAAAATGGGTAAACAAATAATTAGTGTAAGGACTGTTGAAATGCTCTTGTACTATAATAAATAGCTGTAAATAGCATAGAAATGGTTGAAATAGGCACAGTCAGGCCGAAACCACCAAAGTAGGTACACTGTTGTCAACTGAGATACATAATAATAATATTATTATCTATATTCTATAGGCTTAGAAAATATAATGTAGATGATATTAGGTATATTTTGTCGAATCACGAATATTGTGAAATTGTTATTGTACGCAATAATATGTCAATTCCATACATTTTAATCGGCTATTCTATAACAGAGATACTTAAAGAGAACGTGTTGGCTAAGCCTCCTGTGAATCGCGCTATCAAAGTTTTCTAAGGTACGCATAATGCATATTTTTAAGCTGCAAATGGTGCAAATTGGTCCACAAGGTATCGGCCATCTTGGTTATCCCGGAAACCGTCGCGTAGGTACTACTCGATACTACCGTACTCGTTACAGGCGGCGGAATGAAAAGAAAACATCAACGGATTGGCTCGCTGATTGGCGCATCAAACATTCAGGGTGCCGACGATGTACCAGATACAGACGTCGTATATAACATTGACGACGTCTGTGGCTCAGTTGGAAGACGGAGCTGGAAGTCGCGGATTCTAATCCCACCTATGATATGGATTTTAGCTATATCAATGTATTGATTTCCGGTGTAACAAAACAAAGTGACAATACTCACTTTATGATGTGTTTATTTATTGATTTCCGTATTTATTTCTACCATTACAGGTGTTAAGTGTTTGTGGCCCTTATATCACAGCTTATATAGAGGTATCTGTAAAAGTAGCAGGACTGAAAGAGCAAATGAATTTTTTGAATTAACTATATTATGGGCAAGCGCCTCAGCGTTATGAATTTGTCCATACGAAAAAAAAAAAAATTTTTCAGCGCGGCTATTTTCACAGTCGACTAATACAGGGACTCGTACACAACCAGTATTATCACTTAGTTTCGTTACACCCTTCTACTTACATACTGGTGTTATTTGTAAATTGTACACGGTACAAAATAGGCTTAACAAGGTTAACATGCATGAAATCGTCAGCGAAATGTAGTTCAGAAAATCTAAAGTGATAAAAAGAAGGCGTTAAAAATTGAGTTTCCTGACATGATAAACATCTAAATGTTTATCGTGTAGTAACCGTAATTTTTTCCGTGATAAGAACTATCCCATGTTCTTTCTCGAGACTCAAGGAATAATGAGTTACTAGAGTAAGAATAGTTTGAAGTTTTATACCAAATGTATTATAACCGTTGCACCGGTTCAAGCTTAAAGGGAAACGATAGGCAGACCCACTTTTGCATTCATACAGACATAATTAGTATGAATGCAATATATAAATCTCAATAAGTTTTCAGAAAGTCGAGATCTAATAGATGAGGAATGCGACATCCCTACTACGGCACGTCAAAGTCGAACGTATTTCGAGCGGCAAGGTAGCGGGGTATTTTATTTTCGCATTCATGACTCTCTACTAACTTACAAATCGCCTTTACACGAAAATGCAAGCCGAATATACACATAATCCGTTTTAACTGATAAGAACTATTTAGAAAACGTTACAGAGAAAATCTAGTTATCAAAATGTTTTGTTTCTAATGTCGTCTATTGTGTAATAATACTTATTTCATGGTACTGCAATTATTGCAAAACATCAGTATTAGTTTTTGAGTAAGAATTGTATGACAGTTCACGTATTTAACAAATCAATTCTTCTATCAATTCTTATACTTAACAATTGTGTTCAACATATCATTTCTTTCTTTATCGGATGCAAAAGATGACAGAGTCACACTACTCAGCGATTCCTGGCAATATTGGTGTCAAACCGCGTTATGAGGGTCCAGGAGGGTCTATCGAGGTCACCCCATTCATCCTGGGGATGACCTCAGCTGATCACAGGTCAAATGTAACTTGTAACCCCAAACACAAATTTATAGAAATGCGAGTTTTTGTCGTGGCGCGTAATGTATGCAGACTATAATTATTGTCCAATTACTATGTCGTTATAATTTGTTAAAATTTCAATAATATTACGGTAATTATGGTCTTTGAAAAAAGGTTAAACTTAAAACAAAATACCAATTTTGCCGAAAAAAAAAACAGGTAACGACTTTTTGCGTTATGTCTGTCTGGCTGTCGCTTTATTATTGCATCTAAGACTATGGACTTTAGAATCTACATAATACAGTCTAAATTTGAGACTGTATTATGTAGATTGTAGGGTATAGAATGGGTATAGATAGACTATAGACTAAAGACTATAGAATATAGACTTAGATGGTAATTGGATGGTAAACATATGAAAAATGAATGGTGATTATGAAGTTTCGTAATTCGTGTCTTGTCTCACTGTTTTGACTACATTTTCTAAAACATGACATTGTCAAAACAGTCGCTCTACTAGGTCACTAGGTTACTTACATTTGATAAATAACATAATAATAAAGATTTAGGGCCTGTTTCACCGCTTCCTGATAAGATGCCCGATAGGCTTATTTGACAGATTCTCCATACTTATCTGTCAAGTTAAGTGGTGGATAGCCTTATCAGGAAGTGGTGAAACGGGCCCTAAGTAATAATCACGTGTCGACAGCTCAACACTCGTTAGTCGCTCCTCATAAAAGGAATGTTCAAATACGCTACTAGTTAGCGAGTCAACCATCCGGCTAGCCGTATTACTGAGAAACTAGCCAGTTAACTAATTGCCCACAGCTTTGTTGGTTCAAAATACAAAGATAGAAAGAAATTCTGGCTTCGACGCCACAAATAGGGGTGTCGCTTTTTCTATCTTTTTTCTTTGGTCTTTTTGAATGGAAGTATCTGTCGATACGGGATTTTTAACCTATATACTATGGAACTACACTGCTAATGGGACGTTTTCATTTCTAACCTCATTTTCAGTTCAGTTTACAGGAAAATTAGTAAAAAAACCTGTAAGAACATCAAAATATTTAAATATTACTTGAATACTACAAAACGGTTTCTTATTTTGGTGGATGTTAGTTTTAGTGGTACTGAAGTTAGAGGTCGAAGGTTCGATTCCCCGTTGGAATTTAAAAAATGTATATGTTGTAATGATCTACCCAGATGGTGCCCCTTTATTACTAAGTATAGAGGTGCGACGTGATACGCAACATGAAAATCTCACAGAAACCGTACCAAGTGGCAGGTTATCTTCTTCAAAGAAGGATACAGAATCTATTATAATATCTGCATCATGAAAATCTGTCTAGCAATTTTGAAGCCAATTCGCTAACAAATATTTCCTCTTTAAAATCGAGATGTAAAACAAAGTTCACAAAGACGTATGCAACTTAAAATGAACTGCAAATCTTTATTTAACTCCAACCAGTCTTCAATCCACTCAATGTGGGAAACGTCAATTTGAATTAAAACGCTTATCACAGCCTGGGGGGGCGGGGGGTGCCGGGGGGTGAGGAGTTGGAGCTCTTTGTCTGGCCCCGGATTAATTACCACATTGTGGGGCCATGCGGGCCACTATCTAAGGAGGGCCTTATTCCGAATGTCTTGGAGTGAGTTGGCTTTTGGGGAAACGATGTCGCTTCGATATCGTCGGCAAAGCAGAGATAATTTAAAAAATATAATATTATAATGTGACTAGGTTGATAAATGATATTTTAATTATAAGATAGAAAAGAGTGTGCTTTAAACAGTGATTGAAAATGTCTGGAAAATGATTATTTTTTCCATCTCTATGTGCATCGAAATACGAACTACACGGGGTTTTCAATGTTTTTCACAACAGTATCGTGTTCTCTGTGAGCTGGTGTAATCAAATAACATGCGTTGTTTGTCACGAATCACATGGTTTTCAAGTAGACAGTATTTTTAGACAGTTTCGAACCAAAAAGTCATTGTAAATTGTCTTTTTATAAGGAAAACATAATTATCTTTAAACCATAAAAATAATATATTATATGACTAGATGACGCCCGCAACTTCGTTGCGCTAAAACTCATTTATCGCGCGGGAACCGTACATTTTTCCGGGACAAAAAGTATTCTGTGTCCTTTCCCGGGACTCAAAGTATCTCCATACCAAATTTCACCGAAATCGGTTCAGAGTTTGGGCGTGAAGAGGTAACAGACACACAGACACACTTTCGCATTTATTAGTATGGATTTCAGATATATTTACTATATTATTAATATTGTAATTTTGGCGTCTATTTCTCCCAATATTCCAAGATACTCCATAATAAGGGTGCATAACCTCAAAAAAACTGTGTCAGCCCCTATACAAGTAACATTTATCACGGAATCAGTAACGAAGGGGACAATAGCGTACAGAATAGGCCCCCGGCGTCTGAGATACCGACTTGGCCTTTTATCTGCGAAAGTTTACCTTTGGGACAAGTTTAATTTTATCAGACAACTTCGCAGTTCTGGCAGACGACTGAACCGTCTAATTTTTGAATAAACTATTCCATTCGACAGCTTTTTGAATTCCGAACTCATTCGGATGATTCTTCTTCTTCTTCGTAATGGTTTTGGCTCAGCGGTTTTGCCAACGACTTTCGATTGGGTTTTTATTTGTAAGTAAATTAGTTAAAGGTTTTTTTAAAGTCCTATTTAGAACTATTTCTGATATTGCTGCGTTCTAAAATTATTACTTAACGAATTTTGTTAGAATGAAACAATTGGTTCTTTATTACTAATTATTCCCTAGCACATTTTTTTTATAACTATCAAGCTAACTTTTTGTGGGTAGCTTCATTTTGATTAGTCGAACAACATTTTTATTTGCGAAAAATCTCGAAAGTGGTACCTAACAGAGATAGAAAGGATTTCATACTTTGATTTGATGGTTCTAAAATATGAATTGTTCTATTTGTAGGACAACGTTAATCTTAAATTATATAACTATTAACCTACCAATATACAAAAAAACAGCTGGTTAGGGTTCCGTTTTAGGGCTCCATAGTCAACCAAGTTTTGTCGATTACAGAACCCTAAAACGGATGGTTTCGTAACCAAAAATATCATAAAATAAAATTATAACATGAATTATACAAAGGCTGCAGAAGATTAAAATAATTGTTAAGCAGGTTATTTACCTGCTTAACCTAACTATAATCATTAAAGGTATTTATTTATGTATCTTTCTGTAATAGCTAGGTAAAGCAGGGCGAAGGGGCGAAGTGAAAAAATATCAAGACGTGTTACTGCGCCGCAGTCAAACACAATATCAAACGATTGGGACCCCTGGAGCCGTGTATTCACTACTCTTAGACGATTGATTTACATGTAATCGCTTGAATATTAAATATTACGCAAATGTCTGAGCAGAGGGCGCTACTAGCACATACAGTAAACAATCCGACCACAATCTGACATGTCGCACACATCATATCAGAATATTGACAGGAACGTTGTCAAACGTCGAACAAAACTTTTTGTTTACTGTCTGTACTGGTGCTGCCTCTAGCGTGAAAACATTGTAGTAATAATAATATGTCCTATTAGCTATGTCCACATTGTGCGTTTCTTTCATTCAACTTTCGTTTTGGCGCATTCAATAATTGAATGCGTCAAAGAACGCAACGCCAACTGTCATTTTTAATATCAAAGCGAAAGTTTCGGACGGTCAGAGGGCATGCGTCGAGGGCATGCCTCACGTTCGCTGCTGACTGCGCTATAACGCATGCCCTTGACGAACAGAAAAAGGCACAGTGTGGACAAAGCTATTGGTCCATAATGTGTTTTGGCACCAAACATAAAAAGCAACAAAAAAATATTGTATTTGTAACTCAAATTATATCAAAAAACTAAAAACATTTTAATTGGTTCGCTCCGACAATTCACAATAAAATTACCCGAATAGCGTTTTTGTTAATACGTGATAGAAATATCTAGACTCGGACCTAAATATCTAAGACCTAAATATCTTAGACCAGAGATACCCAAACCTTGTTTTATAGACCACTGTCATTTTGATGGTATGTGGACCTCCCTCCCCCAAAGCTACTTTACTATTCCTAAATCTCCTACAAAATAATTAAAAAATAAATATCTATTGAAAATATGCATTTTTTAAGTTCCTAAGCTTCTTAATACGGTACGTTAAAGCTAATATTAGTAAGTAGGTAGGCAGATATTATTAGGTATTTGTCTTTATTTATATAGAAGTCAACCAAATACACAATAGAAATAAAATTATATTTTCATGCACTCCAGCAGCTTACAATGATTGTAAGCCCCCAGTTTGTGCCAGGCATATCATAGACCCCCGTAGAGTCTATTGTTGACCCCTGGGGGTCCACAATGACGCTTTGGGAATAAATAACTGTCTTAGACCTAAAGGGAAGCACTGAAAGGCATTAAGTAAGTAATTGAATGAACCTAACTGGATCCGTCTTGCGTAATTTTAATCTCGCTGAAGATATTTTGTAATTTCGTCGCTCGCTTGTTATTCATAGGACGCTCGCTGTGTATTTATTAGTCTGTAAAATAAAGAGTATAAATATTATGTATTTATTGTATTAAAAATAGTCCTTCTACTTTGAAAAGAATCATTAAATGTACTCAGTGCCGGTTTTAGCACTGCCAATGCCCTGGACGAAATTTCTTCGACGACCAGTGTGCTGCAGACTTAGCATTACTAGATTAGAAACGGTAAAGAATCGATAATAATTATACTGACAGATTTTAGGCCGCGTTCAGACCAAACTGACTGTCAGCCACCGAATGTGAGCAGGCTCACTGTGAGCCCCAGTGTGAACGTGATAACAAAAAATTAAAACCGACTTCCAAGGTAAAAACAATAATAACATCCTTATAATATGAACTAAAAAGTATTAAATAATTATTCCTATCTCATGGTGCCTTTTTCCGAATTCGGCTAAAACTCGACTATTTCTGTACTCAATATCAAGTCTACGGCCGTCCGTGGCCGCGATTGGTACGTGTGACAGTGCACTAGCATGTTACTTGCATTATCGAAGCAACACTTCTCGGAAGTAATGTCAAATGTGTGCCTTACGCTCTGGAGATAAGGTTGAATATTTTGTTACGTTCAATTTTGGTGACATTGGTGACCCTGACGTGGTAATGATGATGATGATAATGAATGTAATTTGTATAGTAGCATATGCTTTCAGTTCTTAAAACAGCGCCTAAACGCCCAAACTTGTATCTATAAGGAATCCGGAGTTCTCTTAGTATCTTCGGAACCATAGTATACCTCGGTGCAAAATCTTGCGTTTTTGTATCATATGCTTAGGATGCTTCCCATAAAACCAAAATCACCATACGTTTCCATATAAATTTCGAGGAGTTCCCTCGATTACTCATACTTTTATGAACATGGCACCAAATTGGAGTGAAACCTAATACAACAAAACAAAAATTTCGAAAATCGGTTCACAAACGGCGGAGTAATCGTTGAACATACATAAAAATATCCACAGCCGAACATATAACCTCCTCGTTTTTTGGAAGTCGGTTAAAAAATAAAAGGTATCGAATGTCCCCGCCTACGCCTAGCGTAATGGCGTATTGTCCGTTAGGTGTGATTTGTGAACGAAAAAGTGAATGTATTATATTATACGTGGGAGAGCCATGCTTTGGCACGAATGGGCCGGCTCGACCGGAGAAATACCACGTTCTCACAGAAAACCGGCGTGAAACAGCGCTTGTGCTGTGTTTCGCCGAGTGAGTGAGTTTACCGGAGGCCCAATCCCCTACCCTATTCCCTTCCCTACCCTCCCCTATTCCCTTCCCTTCCCATCCCTACCCTCCCCTATTCCCTCTTAAAAGGCCTTCAACGCACCTGCAGCTCTTCTGATGCTGCGAGTGTCCATGGGCGACGGAAGTTGCTTTTCATCAGGTGACCCGTTTGCTCGTTTGCCTCCTTATTTCATATATATATATATATACTAGCTGTCCCGGCAAACGTTTCTTTGCCATATTATATTAAGTATATCGCCCGTATTATTTTATTGAATTAGTGACTAAAATATAAGTATATCACCATGGCAACGTCCATCGCTATCCCGTGACCCGCGTCGCATAAACAATGGTCGCTCTTTACAGACAAATAATCTGCAATAAAATAAAATTGCGACTATAATTTGAGATTTAAACTATCCTATCTCTCAAGTTGGATCGAACTGCACATGGTGTGCGAATTTTATTATAATCGGTTAAGTGGTTTAGGAGTCCATTGAGGACAAACATTGTGGCACGAGATTTATATATATTAAGATATATATATATATATATATATATATATACGTATGGAAATAACTGCGTAACGTTCGCTCACATTCGGCGGCTGACAGTCAGTTTGGTTTGAACACGGCCTAAGTGTCTAAACACACTAGGCTGAATTACGCCGGCGTGTGTGTATTTTAATAGTGTGTCACCTCTCGTATTCGGCCCGTATTTTGTATGCAATTTAAACGCGCCGTAAACGCGGCGGAATTTACGCCGGCGTAATTCAGCCTAGTGTGTTTAGACCCAGTGATTAACAGGCGCATTAGCTTTGTCACTCCGTCACTTTGTCCATTCTTCCATAGAAAGAAACCGCTTCTATGGTGACCATGCTAAGCCTACCGGTAGTTTTGCCTTCGGCGCGGGCGCCCTTTTATTCGGGGCCCTGGGCGGTCGCCTAGCAGCGGTTCCCCCCGTAACGTCGCTACTGGAGGTACAATTTTATTGGTACTTACCGGCTATTTAAGATGAACTTAGCGTTTAATAGGTAAAGTTTAGTAAACTGTAGTGTAACCTGATTCCCACACGGAAATGTTGTAGTTTTCGCAATAAAAGTATGTCAAAGCTGCCTAATCTAAAAATGTGTTCAGTACCTAATTTCAGGAACTGCTGGTCCGATTTGAAAAATTCTTTCAGTGTTAGATAGCTCATTTATCGAGAAAGGATATATGTATTTTATCGCTAATAGGAGCGAAGAATTAGAGGAAAATGTCAAATGGTAAAATTTTTTGAAAGGGCTTATCTCACGAACTACTGGAGCAATTTTTCTGTTATTTGGGTCAGATAAGAAGTAGACCACGTGAAAGATCATAGGTTATTTTTTGTGGACTAATTTGTCTACGAAATATCTAATTTACGCGGGCGAAGCCGCGCGGAACGTCTAGTTATATACGATAATTTTAATGCAATTTATTAAAACGTTATTAAAATATGAAGGTTTCTTACGACATAATAGTATTTTCATAATACAGAGATTAGGATTTTAATTGAGACACCCGACGACGTGTAGGTGCGTTTCGGCTATGGTGGGAGCTAAGGCGCTTAGCTCGCGCGGCCGAAGCGGGCGACCACGAGGACAGGATGAAGTAGGATAAAAGTAGGAAACGAAAAATAGTGGGGAGTGAAGAATATCGGAACGAGAAAATAGTGGGAAGTGGGAAATGGAAAATAAGGAAACTGTAAGAAATAGGACAAACAATTTAATGGGAAACGGAAAATACTGAAATACCTAGTGAGAAATTGAAAATAAGTAAATTGTAGGGAATGGGAAATTCTGGGAATTGAAGGAATTTAATGTTTACTAGGTTGTTTTTCCGAAGGTATCTCTATACTATGGACGTATAAAAATAGTTTTTATACGTCCAAGCATCATATTTTAAATCGTTTCAGCCGTCTAAGTACGAAGAAGGAGACTAAGGGCGCATTTTCATTAGTCGTTAAGACCATCCCCGAGCAAACGACCTTGGCCATACATTTGCCGCGTTGCCGAGATCGCGCCAAAACCCTATTTTTTTTTACTTATCTTAGTTCAAAATTGTCCTAAAAAAATTAAAACGGGGAATATGTAGTTAATGATATTGTCGATCTATTATGAATGTATGCTTGAATTTTAATAAATTGGTTTTACTTTGGAAGCTGATATCATTAGTATAATAAACAAAAATAGAAAATTTAAAACGGGGAAAGGAATGTTAATAAGCTTATACTTACTGAAGATTGTTGCTGTATTTTTATTATAACTTTGTAGCTTTCAAATTATGAGTTTATAAGAATCTGTTGAATTCAAGGAAAAATAACGTGTTGAGTTTTAGGAAAAATTTATTGTACGAAGACATTATTCTATATTATTGACTACTACTACTTCAAACATATTTTAGATTACGAATACGAACTAAATAGTTCTTATTACAACAGAATCTTCAAGAAAGAGATAAGAATCTCCGTAAGGAACGCCCTTAAGAGTCCGTATACGAAATTTGCCGATTTCGCTGATTTAACAGACGTGATTTAACAGTTAAAATACAGTATTTCTATAAGTTTTAATGCACAAGATGTAAGATCATTTCAATTATAATCTAATGTTGGAGCTAGTTTTTTTTTTAAAGTATTTTTAAATAATCCAACTCAAACCCGCGATAGTTTTGTGACTTTTTGCTGTAAAAGGTTTAGAATATCACCTTTTTATGGATTGTATTGACGTCTTAACGGTATGAAAAAATACAATGTACTGTTGAGAAAGTCTTGGGAAATGTTGGAATTACTTTTTACCACTTTAATATGAAATAGTTGAGTAAAAAAATATGTAACTCGGCAAAATTTTAGAGAAAATGGGCAAAGAATTGCTGTTAATTTCGGCAACTTGGAGCTGTAATTCATAAAAAGAAAAGGACAGAAATAATCTATAGATAAAATTCTATCTAATTCGAGAAAAAAGAAAAAAAAACAAATTGTGACAAAAAACACGATTCAAAATAACCTAAATCTCACATTATATTATTACTCGCTGCAAGTCTCAAGTCGGCTTTCCGCGCTTAAGAGCCCGGGTTACCCTCGAAATTCTCATACATATACGTAATATCAAAATCGTTTTGTCATACGAAAATATTTAACATGTTTGAATTATTTTTCAGCTTAAAATAGTAATTACCTAGGTTCCTGTACAAAAATTAACTTCAATATATTTAAACACTAAAAATATTTTTTTTGTGTATAATTTTTTTTTACTAAATTTACTACTAAATATTCAAACACAAAAAAATAGAGTAAGACACTAAAAAATTTATACATAAATATTAAATTTACTACAAAATATTTCAACTCTAAAAAATATTTTTTAGTATTGATCGATTATCGACCAGTGAAAATGAGCCATAAGGGACAATTGAGACCGAAACACGACGTGACGGCTCACGCTATTGAAGTCTGTCAATTCAACACTTTAGTCTTTAGAAATGCAGAGAAGAACAGAGACAGTCATATTATATTTACTTGCGCATTAAGGCGCTATATCGAAAATAAATTATACCGCAAGGGCAATTTTATACTTAATTTGTATGACTATAAAGTCGTGAATACGCTGCGGCCAGAAGCTATCGGCTCGCTCGGAAAACATGCGACAAAACGTAATTATAATAATTTAAAAAATAACTAGGAGCATATAAGCAAAATGCTTCTATACGATTTTGAGTTGCAAAGGTGTCTATGAATTAGACTAATTTCCTACAATACATCTATTTTCGTTTAAAAATAATCTTCAAATTTCGTATTTTTAAGAGGTCATTTCGAAAATTAAATGTATCGAGGCAAAATACATTAATCGTGTTTCTAGTTCTTCTCAAACCTAGATAAGGCTATGAAGATATGTATATCTCATTATCAGATTTGTAACATTTCTGAGGGTCCTATACTAATTACGTCAAAAGGACAGTTTTTTCAATATAGCGCCTTAATAATATAGCGATTATAATATAACCGCGGCTCAAATACTTATAACATCCTTTAATTTTTCATTCCTCGGAGCTCGCTCAGAGTTTTGTTCCTCTTCTTCTAGAAGACGTGTCTCCCTGTGTCCGCGTTTCGCTTATGACTTATGGCATCACGGATTCATCTTTTTCCTGAAGAGTCCACCGATGTCCGCCGTTCTCCCGTCATCATATCCACCGTATCGCGCGGTAGTTAGCGCAAATTGTCATTAATGCGGGCGTTATGTCTCCGCGCCGGCTTAATGCTAACTATTTCAACTGCTTCCACTGAAAACATACGAGCGAAGTCTTACGCAGATAACGCATAAGGGCCGGGCGTAGAGAAAAAGTCGCGTTTGCTTGCGGCAAAAATCGGAAAGTCATCTCAACAGCGTTGCGTTGCAGACGTACGCGTTTCCTGCGCGTACGCGGTATAAATTGCTTTTTTTTATAAAATAAGGGGGCAAACAATCAAACGGGTCACATGATAGAAAGCAACTTCCGTCGCCCATGGACATTCGCAGCATCAGAAGAGCTGCAAGTGCGTTGCCGGCCATTTAAGAGGGAAAAGAGGAGGGTAGGGAAGGGAATAGGGGAGCGTAGGGAAGGAAATAGGGGAGGATATGGAAGAAAATAGGGGAGGATAGGGAAAGAAAAAGGGTAGGGGATTGGGCCTCCGGTAAACTCACTCACTCGGCGAAACACAGCGCAAGCGCTGTTTCACGCCGATTTTGCCATAGCTTTCGGGGTAAGACCCGACATGCGCTGATTCTACGCGCGCGCAAAAAACGCCCACGTCTGCAACGCAACGCTGTAAAACGGCCCGTTCACCAGGTTGACCCATTCACAGGTCATAAAGTTGCAGGCCTGCACGGCGGACTGCAGCAGGACTGCAATGCAGGATAGTGAATGGGCCTTTTAGATTATCTTTCCGATTTTTGCCGCAAGCAAACGCGACTTTTGCTCTACGCCACACTAGCAGAGGCGGTACGGGTCGCAGAATGTCGATAGGAAATACAACTTATAGCCTAGGATTTAGGTCATAAAGTGGCATTTTATTTGAAATTTTGTCGGTCGCAGTCGCCCGCGGCAAAGTTCGGGAAGTCACTATTAGTGGTACTATGGTGGTATTCTGTGCTATTACTACAAACGCTGCGAACTGCGAAAAAGCGACGAAATACCAAATACACAATGCGGAACATGACACAAGGCCGTTTGACGTGTCAAACATAAGATACGTCACGTCGGAAACATTTATTAAATTAACTTTCATTTATTAGGGTTTGACAGGAATGTGTACACTGTAGGTACGTACAGCTTAAAACGTAAAATTAATTCAAATCATTAAACATTTCCCCTTTTGGCTTTTGGTGTAATTTATATAATATAAAAATGGATTTTAAAATTTGTTAGCCCCGCTATAACTCTATAACGGCTGAATCGATTTTGTTAATTTAATCTTCAAATCCATAGAAGTCTATGGAAAGTTTTAATTGCGAGAGAGGTGATATGACTTAGGTACGAAGTTCACTGGGTCATCTAGTTTAATATAATTAAACATTATCTGTTTTTAATCTTAACATTTCTCTTTAGCAGTCGGTTAAACCCCGTAAAGTCACCGATTTCACCAACAGACCATCAGGACCGATACAAATTTCAGCGTCAAAGCGTTTGGAGCTAAAATATTTCGTCTAAGCACGGACATCTGTAAGGCGTTTTAAGATATTACGGCTCTCAGTGGATTGCACTCGCTGGGGAAAAGTTTTCACACGATAATTAATGTGTGTTTGACCTGATGTCTAGTAATAATCTAGACGGATAAATATAATATTACCTACATAGATTTACTAGCCTAGAGCTTGGGCCGTAGAGCTTGGAGGTCGTGGGTTTGATACCCGCGTTAAAAAGACTTCAAATATGTTTTCTTTGCCTAGGCACAGAATATATATTAGTTGTACCAACAGAATTCCCACTGGCGAAACCCGTTTAAAGAATTAACGACTCATGCCACGATACTATAAAGTTCAAATTCCGACCGCGCAGTGCTAGGTGCCTACTTTTATATTTGCCTACATCTCCGCTCTCTTTCTATCGCATAACTCGTACCTTTTCTGAAGAAATCAGGGTTGTCTGTTTTTAAAAATAATATTATAATCTTTATATTTAATTAACTACATTTTATTTAACTCGAAATAATCTAAGATATTATGTCTTAGTACTATGTAGATTTAATTATCATAGATTCGCGTGTAACTGGTTACACGTACTTAGATTCGATAGGTACCGTATCTTAATTATTGAAACCGGTCTTATATTACCTACTTAAGTTTTTGTATAACTCAGTTATTTTTGTAAACAAATGAGGTTTCGAATAGTACGCATCTTTTCATGTCTATCATGTTTTCTATGAGAGGCCGGGCCGGCCTCTCATAGAAAACAAGCAATGGAACAGCAAAAAATGGAAAGGGCGTAAGCGACAAAATGGTTTTTGTCGCGTAATTTAAAAACCATAAATACATTTCATATAAGCTATGCACATATTAAAGTGTATGCTTCAACCAATTTATTTACAAATTTTGGAACCTTAAATCACTCTCCTCTGTTGGAAAAATAGGAATCCCTTTTTTTACAGAGGTTTTTTCGATTGATAATTCTGTGTTATAAAAGTTGTCCAATCGTGTTATGCTATGGGCAATTCAAAGACAAAGACATGATGAATACTGACAATGAACTTTAGTTTCTTAGCTTTTAATCATTGCTGAGAAAAATCGGCATCGCTTCAGCCAAATTATCAAGGCGTCGCCTTAATTAATGTGTTTATTTTTTTCAATGAAATACCTTTATTAATTATACGTCTACGAAGGTAATCTAACTAATATATTCTACTTCAACTAGTATTTAAAACTATTTAAATCATAAGTAATCGTAATTTGACTCTATAATAAATTGTACAAAATCTATAATAAATAATAATAAAACAATTTAAAAAAGTTCTTAACTCTCATCGTCCTTAGGGAGCTTAAAGAAAGTTAAATTTGGTTCACATTCCGTGTTAAGACAGTTAAACACTACGCAATATTTCTTTGCCCTTTTTTTATTGTCCATTGTGATCGGATAAATTTATCAATTCTGTGACAGCGAATGATTAAGTACGCAGGTAGGCATGCAACGATCAACTAACTAAAAACTCGTGCGCGCGTCACCGCTCGCCTGTGAGTCCCTACTGAAATGCCCCCTAGGGGGGTACTTACAGTTCGATGCCTACAGGCGCGAGTGGGACAGGCCTGGCCTAGGACAACGTTGGCTCATCGACTTACTGTCCGACAAGTCACAAGATGATCCATGCGTTGAATAGCGTGTAAACTGCGTGTCTTGATGGATCAAAAAAATTAAATACTAATAGGACAAAGATTCAACGACCTTCGCAATTCAAGACGTGAGTGGAAGAATAAGGTAAGTAACATGAAAAAACTTCCCGTTTTTTTGCTTAAATGGAGCTTTAGGACCGAAAAAATTATTTGAAATAGATTGTATTATGCATAGCCAGATATGTTAGCTAGTAGATAAGTTACAAGTTTTATGAAAATAATAAGGGAAAAATGAGTGATTGTCCGTATGAAATGTTTCTTGTTCGATTCTTCCACTCACGTCTTCATTATTATTATAACTATACCTACAATGCGTACACTGTGCTTGTCTCTTGTTTAGAAGGTCCGGTAACATCACACGATAGACGGAGACAGCGAACCTTCAATAGTTATTATTATTATTAACAGCCGATTGTTTCCCACTGTTGGGCAAAGGCCTCTCCTCTTTCCTTCCACACATCCCTTCGTTGTATTTGAAAAGTTATACGTTGCTTTATTAATGGGAGTGAATGTTTATATCAGCGTTTTCTCATCAACTCCTTGGCCGTGTGTCACAATCCGCACTTAGCGTTTACGATTATTTTGGAAACTGAATATTATCCTGAAGCTCGGCCAAACTAAATAACTGATGCCGCTTGTATTATCTCATTCTATTATTATCACATTAGGGATTCGGTTCAAATCGAGTATGCTTATGTTTCAATATTTTTGTTTGCCAAAAACTGAAACAGTTGGCTTGGCTTTGGGTTGGTTAGCTGTAAAACGATTGGCTTACAATAAAGTCAGTCCTAACTCACTGCAGAATGTACGGTTGTCAGTTGCCACCCATAAAATCGATAAGTTTTAGCCTCAGGTTGGCCTGTACCTAAACGGCGGACAATCCTTAATCGCGCTGTCGAATTTTCTGATAAAGACGCGACTAATATTTGTATATAAAATTCTCGTGTCACAGTTTTCGTTGCCATACTCCTCCGAAACGGCTTGACCGATTCTTATGAAATTTTGTGAGCATATTGAGTAGGTCTGAGAATCGGCCAACATCTATTTTTCATACCAAAAATTATTTATATGGCAAAACAACTTTTGCCGGGACAGATAGTTATATATAAAATTCTTGTGTCACAGTGTTCGTTCCCGTACTCCTCCGAAACGGCTTGACCGATTCTCATGAAATTTTGTGAGCATATTGAGTAGGTCTGAGAATCGGCCAACATCTATTTTTCATACCAAAAATTATGTATATGGCAAAACAACGTTGCCGGGTCAGCTAGTAGTATTATACTTCTATGACTATGTCACGTCGATGACGAGTTGCTAATATTGCCTATAATTTATATCAGGGGTTCCCAAACTTATTTTGTCTACTGCCCACTTTGAGAAAAAAATATGTTTTAGCGCCCCCCAATGTATCCAGATGAAATAAATCACCCCCAAGCCTTTACACAACGCCCTCATTTTTTTCTGTGTCCCACACCGCCCCCTTTAGACCTTCAGCGCCCACAAGGAGAAATTATCGCCCACTTTGGGAAAGTCTGATCTATATGGTACAACGTCTAAAAAACTTCCTAGCTTCGACCCATCACCCAACTGAGCAGATCACTCCGCGCTTGGGTGATCCTGCATTGGCTTTTTTTTCTTTTACGTTCGTCTATAGTTTTAAATTCATCGGCTTGATACTCGATAGTTTTAGTAAATATCATACCAAATATCAACAAATATTATGTAATTTTGTTAAAGCAAATGCGAAACCAACACGTCAAACCTAACAAATTTTGTTTATCGTACGGGAACCGTACATTTCTCGGATAAAAAGTATCCTACGTCCTTTCCCGGGACTCAAAAGTATCTTTTTAATCTAATCTGCAAAATCGGTCCAGCGGTTTGGGCGTAAAGAGGTACAACAGACAGACAGACACACTTTCGCAATAATAATTTGTATGGTTATAATACTTTTCTAAAATTAAAGAGGGAAGACCGTGTTCCTCTTACCTCCTTTTTAAGTGAAAAAAAACGTCTTACGTATTAAATGTACGGCCCCAGCTAACTGGCGCGTCGCACGTAATGATTGTAATAGATGAAGAGAACGCCGCGCGCCAGAGAATACCAGCGAGGAGGCTTAAGGGCCGATTACATGGATACGACTTGCAGGACACTGAGGGCGCATTTTCAGCACCTGCAGGACACTTACCCCCTTTTGTTGTAGCTAGCTTCTGCTATCCAATTACCGAAATATTTGTAAAGGTGTAGCTTAGTAGCTTCGCTTAGGGAGTGTTTATGTAGTTGATTTATGCGTTGTAAGGACTGAGGAGTGTGTTGGATAACCAAAAGAATCGCTACATTTTCCTGACCGCGCTTAACAAATCCATTTTTTTTCTTTATTTATTTATTTAAGGGATTTTTTGTACATAAAAAAATCCCATCGTATCTTATACTAAATGGGCGAGGCCGCCAATTTTTGCTGATTTTGCAATTATTTTTCTCCGCCCTTTGTATTTTAAAAAGTATTGTGTTTATCTTATGCTCGAAAACTAATTCTAACGAAAAAAACAAAGTACTCAAGCATGCATTAGAATTATTTGAATTCCAATAATAGTATAAAATATATATTTAAATTTAAACATAAAAAAAGGTAAGAAAATAGCTTAAAATATACAATAGCAGTTAGTATGACAGATTTGAATATAAGTCGGATATGTTATGAATACTTATATAAATGGCTATTACCTCAACTAATTCTTATAATATTTCAACATAACTTTCTTTATAAACTTTTTAAAATCAAATGAATCGTTAGAAACATCAATTCTACCCCACATTTTAAACGTCATCAATAATACCGATTTATTATTATAGTTGGGTATTATAGTTGGGAAAGTAAACTTGTAGTTAAAAGGGAGGTGGCAAAGCTGAGTTTTACGTATTCTATGGAAAATCTCATAATATCCGCCATTTCTCGACAGTTGTACACAGTTTTTTCAAAGGAAGTTTTTTTGTGACACAAATCTAAGTATTACTGTTTCACTGAAACTATCAATGCATCATGTGAGTAGTCAAAAGGGCCATGTTTGGGGCTATAATAAAAACCACATTGTGTATTATTTACAGAGATAAGTTTGATTTTCTCTACGCTATGATAGTCCCAACGTTACATTTCTCAACGCTATGATAGCGTAGAGGAATAAATTAGCTACCATTTAGGTGCTCATAACGTCACAAGCAGCTTAGATATTCGCCAATTTTCTTTCCCTCGCAAAATTATTCTGCGTCATATAAGCAAAAACTGGCGGCCTCACTCAAATATAACGATTTAACTTACAATAATTCTGACTTGTAGTTAAAATTATATTATGTATAGCATTCTAGGAGCCTCAGAAGGAGGCTCTCTCAGGAAATCTATTGGATCTTACAAATTGTAACAACGCAGTTCCATTAAAACGCAGGCTTATACGGGAACTTGTCATGCGTTAAGACCTACGTGCCTGTTTCTTTATTTGATTTCTTGTTATTAAAACGTGGATTAGAGATAGAGATAAAACTACGATATTTTGAGTCTATAATTATAGAGGCAATAAAGTCACCGTATGTGCGAAATCATCTTATAACATTAGCATTTCAGTACAATTGCAACGACAATGACTTATTGATGGCTGTATCTTACCAAAGTAGGCTTCGTCATCGAATGCGCCAATTCTGCATGCAGGAAGAAGTAAATACGTTATCCTGCATGCAGGTCGTTGTCGTGTGAGGGGCGCGTAACTCCCGATGGTGTATTTATTGCCGTGGTGTGGTAATGGGCGCGTGAACACAATAATGAACAGAACGCGACTCCACACTCTTATTGTACAGAAAGAGAGTTGCTTATTAAAATGCTCAGAAGTATAATAGAAATAAACTGACGACCTCTGTGGCTCAGTGGGTAGAGTGTGTGGCAGCTCAAGCCGGGGGTCGCGGGTTCGAATCCCGCTGACGGAACAAAAAGTTTTTCAATGTTCCTGGGTCATGAATGTGTATTAAATATGTGTATTGTGTATAATAATAATACATGGACGCTTCACACCACGTCAGTCTGGCCCCGTGCTAAGTACCTAAAGAACTTGTGTTACGGGTACCAGACAACGGAAATATATTTAATACTTTTTTTATACTATACATAATATTATATTTAAGATTATTATTATATCCTACACATATTTAATACACATGCAGACCTGACATTGAAAAACTTTTTGTTCCGTCGGCGGGACTCGAACCCGCGACCCCCGGCTTGAGCTACCAACGCGCTCACCACTGAGCCAATGAGGTCGTCAAAATATGATATAATAAAAATCTTAAATATAATAAATTTACTATAAAAGTATTAAATATATTTCTGTTGTCTGGTACCCGTAATACAAGTCCTTTAGGTACTTAGCACGGGGCCAGATTGACGTGGTGTGAAGCGTCCAATAGATATATTATTATTAAACGAAAAAAAATACATGTGGTACTCAGGGACAGCCGCGGTAAGTCTATCGCATAGAAAAAGCACACGCGTTTCGATTCGTCTAGTAGC
Organism: Lysandra bellargus; assembly: GCA_905333045.1. Taxonomy (NCBI): domain Eukaryota; kingdom Metazoa; phylum Arthropoda; class Insecta; order Lepidoptera; family Lycaenidae; genus Lysandra; species Lysandra bellargus. Next base: position 679,178 of record HG995357.1, read on the forward strand.
ACGTACATAAACACCGTGCCGAAGTCTGCCGAAATGTAACGACGTTAGACGATTTGTTAGGTTTATTTTCGTTAGCAAATTTCTTGATTCTGTCGCCGCGATAAAAGCCATGCAATAGCTTAAAAAAGTTTCCACTGTAGGTATGCAGGGTGAAACAAAAGTAACTGATAATACTTTAGGCACAGAATATATATTAGTTGTACCAACTTTAGGGCAGTTTAGGTGTGTATGGCGTGTTCCTTACATAGAGTTCACTGTGAAAGTAGCAGCGCTGATAGACCGATTTTGTTTTTACTTTTGTATGGGGAAACTCGTTGCGCTGGGGGCTGGGGCGCTTGGCACAAAAGTGAAAAAAAAATTTGGTCTTTCAGCGCTGCTACTTTCACAGTGAACTCACTACAAGTAAAAAGCATTCCACTCTAGGCGTAATGTGTTTGTACGTTTCTACCACTAAGAATGAAACTCAGATGCCATTCCAGTGAAGATCATAATAAAATTATGTATGTATCATCTATACTTATATCTATACATATAAAACTCAAAAGTGACTGACTAACATGGTGATCTATCAACGCACGGCCCAAACTACTAGACGAATCGAGCTGAAATTTGGCATGCAGGTAGATGTTATGACGTAGGCATCCGCTAAGAAAGTATTTTGATAAATTCCAACCCCAAGGGGGTAAAATAGGAGATGAATGTTTGTATATAAAATACTTACATAAGTAATAATATTCAGTAACCAACTGGCAATTTTAATATTTTGAAACTTAGTAAATTGTATTATTAACAATAAGCTCACAATTACAAGGTACACCTGAGATGTTATTTCAGAATAAAACCTGTGATTTTAATTGATATAAGATAATTTTCTACTTTACTTTTATTTCAAAGTTTTCAAACAATATATAAGGTACTAAGAATCATATGTTATGTTAGTAGTTTTTATAGTACTTTATTTTATTATTGGCCAAGTATTGATTTATTTTCTATTATTTTTACTAATTGTTTGAAGTTTTAATTTGTCTTGAGACTTGACCGATATCTATAGGTTAATGTTTTAATACAAAGTAATTATTTGGTTTTTTATTCAAATCTACAACTTTTTTGCTAGCCCTACGGACATAAACCCGTCAGTCATAAAAAATAATTACTTGGGACCAATCGCTAGATGAAAAAATGTTAAAAATTCATATCTGGTCATTGGTCCCAGTGGGCCCAAAACCCTTGGGACGAAACACTAGAGTATTTATCGAGGAAGGTTGTAGGCAATATTTTATCACGCTAAAGACTAAATAGGAGTGAAGCAAATGAAGGAAAATGTGGAAAAAACGGGGGAAATTATTTGAAAGAGCTTATCTCACGAACTACTGGAGCAATTTTACTGTTATTTGGCTCAGATACGAAGTAGACCACGTGAAGGATCATAGGCTAGTTTTTGTGGACTAATTTGTCTGTGAAGTATATAATTTACGCGGGCTAAACCGCGCGGAACATCTATAATAAATAATAATATTACTTACATGTAAATAACCAAAATGTTGAGCCTATAGGCATCTACGACATATAGCAAAGTGTGTTTTTTACCAAAAAAAAATTGCCAAATTCGATCGACTTGCTCATTTATTTCCTACATTTGCGTAGACTTTTTTAATCTAGATAAAGTTGGCGGACTAAAGTTTGAACAGATACGTATTTTTATTATTGGCGAAGTTTTCGTCCAAAGCAGTTTCGATAGTTGAAGATAAACAGGGGGTCATGGCAGGGGGTCACAGGCTTAGCCTACAGGGGGTCACGACTGGTCACAGGGGGTCAAAGGGGTCATCCAGGTTCAGGGAACCTAGGGCTGCTAACTACTCTTAATTCATGCCATATTGGCCCGAGATGGACTATGTAAAGCGATTACGAACGTGAGTCCTGAGGGGCATAAATTCGTCTTTGACTGACGCCAATAAAATGATATGGTAGTAGTCAGTATTGCAAGCATTGTGACAAATTTGCCATTTGTTGACAAATAGCAATCACGGCTTTTCATCATGATTCATGACATAAAGGGAGGCTTTTAATTTTTTTTAATGAGCGTTTGGGTCACCTGATAGAAAGCAACTAGGTAGCGTCGCCGATGGATACTCGCAACATTAGAAGAGCTGCAGGTGCCTTGGTTTCTTTAAGGTATTTAACTCTCGGTTTCTTTAAGGTACTTTGGCTAAATCGTATCTTATTAATGACATTGATTAGTTACACTTTTCCCCTTCCCTCAACCTTAAGCTGCCACGTAATATGTGAATGGAACCATATAAATGCTAGCAACCTAATAGAATAACTCCGAATTCTGGCAGCCCTCGTGTCCCGCGGGAGACATAAGTTACCTTGTACTAGTACTCGGCACTCGCACGGCTGAAAATTTTCAAATGAGACTCCGGATTTACCACGAAAGTTTGTCCGGGGGCGACCACGCGGACGAACTTTGCCGGACCTTGCGGGACTCTTGGCTATTGTTTAAATGGCTAAGTAACTTATTGGGACTTTGCGGGACTCTTTAGACAATAGTCTCAAATGATCAATTTAATGTGCATTTTTATATGAACGGTGAAAATAATACTAAATTTAAAATTATAAACGTCAAATGTACTTTTCGCAGGTTTTACTTTGTCTCTCTAAGTAATAAAATAAATCTTGTAGGCGACTGACGCTTAAAATAGACATTAGAATTGTCTTTTCTTTGCGTGGGGGCCTAGAATTAAATTTAACAGTACGCTAGTAAACTGATAATATGTAATTGAATATTTTCTCAGTTAAGTGAATGGGGATTGTCCATTTTTTTTTTAATTTTGCTCATTACAAAAACATTTCGAGGAATAAGGTCAGTGATCGTTTTTCTGTATATAAACGAAAAAAATACCCATTAGTTACTTATATTTTTGAACAAATATGTTTAACCTTAGTTTGACCTTCAATGGCGTTAAATTAGCAATAAACTCGACCAACATTACGTTTCGAACTTTTGGTAAGCTTCTCGTATCAGCTTTCACATAATGAGAACTTGCATTTGACGAACCAGCCATTATAAATAAGATTGAAAGGAAATTTAAGACATAAGTACTGCACATTGGGCATTGTCCAAAAAAAATCACATGTACTTTTTATATTTTTTTTCGTTAAAATAGGGTATTTTAAGAATATAAATTAAATAATTTTTAAATTCATTGGCTAGTTTTTTCTCAATAAATTTTTAAAGTTTCGCTCTGACGTCATCATCGGCGGCCAATTAACCTCTGCAGTATGTTTTTTTTTCCTTTCAATCTTATTTATAATGGCTGGTTCGTCAAATGCAAGTGCTCATTATGTAAAAGCTCATACGAGAAGCTTACCAAAAGTTCGAAAAGTAATGTTGGTTGAATTTATTGCTAATTTAACGCCATTGAAGGTCAAACTAAGGTTAAACATATTTGTTCAAAAATATAAGTAACTAATGGGTATTTTTTTCGTTTATATACAGAAAAACGATCACTGACCTTATTCCTCGAAATTTTTTTGTAATGAACAAAATTTAAAAAAAATGGACAATCCCCATTGGCCGCCGATGATGACGTCAGATTGAAACTTTAAAAATTTATTGAGAAAAAACTAGCCAATGAATTTCAAAATTATTCAATTTACATTCTTAAAATACCCTATTTTGACGAAAAAAAATATAAAAAGTACATGTTTTTTTTGGACAATGCCCATTGTGTAAGTAATTCATAAGAGACATAAATGTCTTTAACCTTTAAATTTACAATTTGTATCAAAATCGAGCGATATTTCACGCTATTTCGGCTACATCCACAATATTCTTTAGCAAAATTGCCAAAAAACAATTTGTCACGTGACTCGTCTCACGTGTGAGACTGTCCGGTCTCCCGCCGCCGTGTGGTCACCGCACAAGATCCAAGTTGTCAAATGAGCGATGCGGGTGTAATGAGAAAAGTTTTTTGATCAGCTCCCTCCGCCCCCCGCCCCCCTCCCCCCGTCATAAGTTTGTCATATAATGTGACATTGACTAATTAATACAAAAACTAATTGCAACTTATATTATCTTCGAAGCCTGGAGATTCGTATCTCGATAAGTTTGATGTTGAGCCCATGAGGGATAGTAATAATGTCAATGATTGAGGCGTTTTCTGAAACAAAACGCCATCCTCTTGCTGCTTCATACGTTCCTCTGTAAGTGTTGTATGATTCTCATCCCGATGTGAATGCCCCAGTGGCGACATATTTTGGTCTCGACAGGCTCGCGTTCTCAATCAACAGGTTGTCTGTGGATTGTGACACGTTTAAGTTTGGGCGTTTTTCCTATTCATGCGTGTTTTCGCCCGCGGATCTGGTCCGCACGCGTGTTGCCCGCATGTCAGGAAAAACATCTATGAAATGACGATGCGGGAAACTTGCAGACCATAATTACTTCTAAACCTGTAGCTTATGCCATAAAGTGGCATTTTATTTGAATATTTGTCGGTTGCGGTCGCTTCGTTCGATCGGACAACAAGTCTTTTAAAAGGTCCTGATTTTTATCTGTCCCTGCCCTCTGGCCACTTATCCCCGAGTGGGGCAATAAGCTGAGGAGTTTATTGTGTTTTATACTGCCGGGGGCCGAGCGGGTTCCAGGAGATAGTTTAGCGGTTTTATGGCGGTCAGACTTACACTGACCACGGGGGACACAGTACATAATATCATATTCTTATGCAAAACTTATATTTTTACCGTGTTATTGTTAGAGGTTCCGCGCGGCTCCACCCGCGTAAATAAGTAATTCAGCGGGACTGTACATTTACCTGCAAAGAGTAGCCTGTAATATTGTCCATAATATGTCTATCTCGTAGTCTATCCTGTGAAAGTGTGTTTGTCCGTCTGTTTACGTTTTCGCTTAAACCGTTAAACCGATTTTGATGAAATTGGGTATAATTCCTAAGCGATAAACAGCTAATCTTTGTAACGGAGTCACGGGCACCAAATAGTATTAGGTATTATTTATTAATTATTATACATGCATGGTTGCTACTGTCGCCAGCAGCATTTCCGGACCAATACAACCTGCAAACTCTTAAAGAAGAGAGCGTATTCCCTCTTATAATGCCGGCAACGCAATTGCAACTCTTTTGATGTTGCGAGTGTCCATGGGCGCCGGTAGCTGTTTTCCATCAGGTGACCCGCTTACTCATATTTTGTCCACTAATTTTATAAAAAAATGCTTTAACTCATAGGACTAAGTTTAAATCAATATGTAGTACACGCGTTGTTAGTGTGTGCGTGCGGGCTGATGATAATAAACCTACCACTTACCAGTGTATACCGACCGACGACCGTAGTGTTTGTAGTATAAACTATAACGTACACTGACGTAATTATACAGCAATTTGTGGCACAGTGGTGGGGAGGGCGCGGGTGCATTGTCGCCACATCCGGCATACACTTACGCCGTTTGAACTAGACGTCATTCTACATTTTAAAATTGAGCTTCGACCCCCTATTTGGTCTAGTCCGTAGTTCCTTTTTAACCCGCTCTTATTAGCTTGGGCTGTATGTATGTATCGAAATCTTTGAACACGATTTTTACCTATCTCCAGTAGTCTTAAAAGCCGAGTTTTGTGAGGGATCGCGTCGTCACACGAAGACTGACTGATGATAACAGATCTACATATAAATAAAAATTACTATGTTAAAGCACAAATCGATAGGCGTGATAGTTTTTCCGTAAAGTGTATCCACAAAATGTAAAGGTTGTGGGATTAAGAGCCCGGGTTACCCTCGAAATTCTCATACATACGTAATACCGAAATCATTTTGTCATACGAAAATATTTTGCATGTTTGAGTTATTTTTCAGCTTAAAATAGTAATTACCTAGGTTCCTGTCTTCCTGAACAAAAATTAACTTCAAAATATTTAAACACTAAAAAAATTTTTTTGTGTATAAATTTTTTTTTACTAAATTTACTACTAAATATTTAAACACTAAAAAATAGAGTAAAACACTAAAAATATATATAAATAAATAGTAAATTTACTACAAAATATTTAAATACTAAATAATATTTTTAGAGTTGAAATATTTTGTAGTAAATTTAATATTTATGTATATATTTTTTAGTGTTTTACTCTATTTTTTAGTGTTTAAATATTTTGAGGTTAATTTTTGTACAGGAACCTAGGTAATTACTATTTTAAGCTGAAAAATAACTCAAACATGTTAAATATTTTTGTATGAGAAAATGATTTTGGTATTACGTATGTATGAGAATTTCGAGGGTAACCCGGGCTCTTAACGAGTAGTTAGGGCTCGCTTCGCTCGCCCTGATAAATATTACATAAGTAATGATATTACGTTGAAAATATGCCAAACTGAAGGGAAGATTTGTATATTCTTCTCTTCGGGCTATCGATGCATGGCGAGTATTATTGTGCATGCTATAGACTTGTCAATTATGGTGATTAACATTCACCAACGCTTAAAAGTGAGTAACACCATGTGGCGGTACCAACGGTTAGCGCCACATTCCTGCATCGCGCTATCGAAGTACCGACGCACTTTGAAAACTTCGATTTTCTAAGTGCGTCGGTATATTATACCTATACCTCAGCTGAAATCAATCACGTGGCCTGACCGAGTATACCACCTCGCTCCGTCAGAAGATCATTCTTTGTGGTCCTCCACGCATATTCCTACAAAACTGCTAGCACTAGTGTGTAACAATGTAGTATATTTAACAAAATAAAAATAAAAAACTAAAGGTGCCCGGTGGCGGTAGGTGAGACAACAAAATTTATGTGTCGTGGTAAGGCCTACTTGATCGTCACTTATGGATCGCAGGGCTACTCTCCTGGTCTGATGTAATCTGGGACGCTGGAGGTACTGTGCTTCCTCTCAGCCGCAGCGTTGAATTGAAGATGGTCACAGGAAGGAGCGAGCGACGCAGTCAAATCAATTCGGAGCAGTGATATTCGGAGCAGTGATATTCGGAGCAGTGATATTCGGAGTAGTGGTGGTTAATATAACGTATAGCTGAAAAAAGTAGCGCGCTATTTCTTCGCAACGAATAGCGCGCGCTATAAAACTATGCATAAGACGCTACGTTATAACGTATCGCCCGGTCACTGACCTAGCGCGGCGCCGCCCGCGCTGCCGATCGCGCGCGACTTTCGTTGTCGTGTCGTTCGGGTCAAAATCGGGTGAATTCGGCTGTCATAATTTTTTCAGTGTTGCATAGGTAAATTATAATGTTTTAAAATCATCAGTAATTGACCCCCTGCTCCGAAGAGCACTGTACTATAATATAATGGTAACTTCCGTTCCATGTGAATGTATTCTTTCTAAATCTGGATACTCTATTATATTTTTAAATGTAAGTAAATAAAATGTTAAAAAGGTATAAAAATAATTAAATATATTACCAAAAAAAAAAAAAAAGTTATTAAAAACCATTTAAATAACTTATAAAAAAAAGAATTGTACTTATATAAACCGATTCCTTTCAATTTTAATATAATATTATTATATAATTATATTGTATCATTTTAATTTGAATATTTCAAACATAATAAAATTAACCAAATAAATAATAATGCCTTCAAACGATTATATTATTCTAAGTTATATACAAACACGTTATATTATATTAACTCACCCACCGCGTTATAATTATTATTAGCGAAATATTTCAATAACGTCGGTAACTTTACAACGTGTCCAATCGATCGTTATAACATATCATTCGTTATAACGTAGCGTCAAAACTAGCGCGCTTGAAAGAATCGAGATTTCATTCGTTATAACTGTTATAAGTTATAACGTAGCGTCAAAACTAGCGCGCTTCAAATTCGTTATAACATAGCGTCAAAACTAGCCCGCTTGAAATTCGTTATAACGTAGCGTCAAAACTAGCGCGCTTGAAATTCGTTATAACGTAGCGTCAAAACTAGCGCGCTTGAACGAATCGAGATTTTATTCGTTATAACGTAGCGTCAAAAATAGCGCGTTTGAAAAATGTAGCGTATTCCATCTAGCGCGCTATGAAAATATAGCCGTTAGGAACACCACTAATTCGGAGCAGTGCTATTCGGAGCAGTGATATTCGGAGCAGTAATATTCGGAGCAGTGATATTCGGAGCAGTAATTGCAGCCAGCTCTATTGACAGCAAAATTTCTTATGCGGGCTCTACACTCGCGGCGCGAATTGCGGCCGCGATTCACGGATGCTACGCGCCATGAACACGATGCGAACAAATACTAAGCCGCGAAACCCTCCACACTCGCGGTTCGCGGCTTTCGCGGGCTTTCGCGCCGTAAGTCTAGAGCCCGCATTACATAATATTATGCAATATCTGCTATCAAACGCCTTTTGCCGAGTGTAACAGTGCCGTGTGCCAATGTAGCCTCGCACCACTACTACGTGACAATGTCGCCGGCACCTAACACTCGATATATTGACGAGATAGTGCCGCGGTATACTCTATAGTCTATACTCTATAGGAACTACTGCAGATATTAATACCGAATATAATGAGTTTATGAGCCGGAATTCAAATTCGGACAAAATACAGAGTGCTGGAAATTGAGCTCTGTCCTAATACAATACTGGTTGAGACGGTGTTTTATATTGCCACGTTGAGCGAATTTTGCGGGCTGCCGCGACACGCGTTGGCCCGGCAGAGTGCGCGCGTACCTTTTTGCGAGTTTGAGTCACCCCTAAAGGTGATCGCACATATTTTGTCCGCACCGCACGCGCCGTACATGCCGCACGCATCGCATCCCTTAATGATTAATGTGTTTTTTTTTATTCGAATATGACAAGCGTTTTCATTAATCAGGTGCTAGATAAGATTATTCTAGTTGATCTACACCTTATAATAAATGTAACAACTATAACGGCAGTGGCTAAGGCACGCAACTTTGTTCCCACTGGTTTGTCGCGGGGAACTGTACAATTTCAGGGATATAAACTATTCTGTATCCTTTCCTGGGACTCAAAGTATCTTTCATCATAATTCATAACTTGTTCCAAGCGTTACAGTTATACTAATTTTATAGAGGAAACGTTTGTTTGTTTGCATCGATTAACCTCCGAAACTACTGAGCCGATTTGTATGAAGTTTGACAAACTTTATAAAAGAACCATAAGGAAGAACGTAGAATACTTTTTATTGCGGAAAATTGTACGGTTACTGTGGCGGTACCTACAATTCGCCTAACATTCCTGCATCGCGCTATCGAAGTTTTCTGAGCGCGTCGGTATATATACGACAGCTGAAGTGTATCACGTGGGCTTCGGCCTGACCGAGCATACCACCTCGCTCGGTCGGAAGATCTTCCTTTGGCCTCCACACATTATCCACAGTTACTGTAGATTATATTTGACACGTACAGAGCCGAGACTTCTAAAACATCCATAAACAATCCATATACACACAGACAAAAAAACATTTTGTACATGTATTGCCGTTAAGGCAAGCTGTGTGAGCTATTTATTGTCTCCACGTAGCTGTCTATTTATATTTATTTGTCCATCATCAGCAGTCCGCTCACGTCCGGCAGCTATGTCCGACTTCCGCGGTATTGTCCGACTGACAAAACGGGGCACGATTCTAGTGCCTCGAATCTCTTAACCGAGAATTTGTCCCCTGTGAAGTGAGCAGTAGAAACCTTGATGTGGTTTGAAAAACGGTTTAAATGATTTTTGAAGAAAATTGTATGATCTAGATTTTTGCTTTACCAATTTTTATGATTGAATTTACCGTTTTCGTGAAGAACTGTAAAAACTTGTTTATAGTATAACCTTGAATAACACTTTTAGATGCTTTTAGCACGAGGAGGATCGCCGGGGACTTTTGAGGTTTTCCTTATAATATTATTTGTTGTACACCATATAGGTACGTCTCTACTTTTCAGCTCTATGCGAAACTTTTATGTGTCTATTTTGTCTGAGCAATGAAGGTACTATCAGAAAGTCGGGTTATGTTAAGGCGCTATATTGAAAAAACTGTCCTTTTTGACGTAATACTATAGGACCCTCAGAAATGTTACAAATCTGGTAATGAGATATACATATCTTCATAGCCTTATCTAGGTTTGAGAAGAACCAGAAACACGATTAATGTATTTTGCCTCGATACATTTCTCGATCGAAATGACCTCTTAATTTGAAGATTATTTTTAAACGAAAATAGATTTTTGCCTTTGCAACTCAAAATCGTATAGAAGCATTTTGCTTAAATGCTCCTAGTAATTTTTTAAATAATTAAAATTACATTTTTCGCATGTTTTCCGAGCGAGCCGATAGCTTCTGGCCGCAGCGTATTCACGACTTTATATATATTATTACTACTAATATACTATACAAATTAAGTATAAAATTGCCCTTGCGGTAAAATTACTTTCAATATAGCGCCTTAAGCCTAGGCTAGGCTAGGCAGAACTCGACCTAACTAAAGGGCTCGCACACATAACTACGAATTCGCATCGCAACGCAATCAAAATGTTATACAAATGTTAAAACATTTGTACAATATTTTGATTGAATTATTGTTATGATTTGAACGTTTTTGGCCCAGATATTTGCGATGCGAATTTACATATTGTGTGGTGCTCTAACTTGTCATAACCCTAAACCCCTTTTTTATAATACAATATATAAACCCGACCAAATAACGTAGGTCAGCCATTTCGAATCAATTTCTTTGTTGTAAGTGTTTGTGTACCTGAAACAAAAGTATTACTTATACAAAAGTATATTATTTACCCGATTTCACGATAACCAGTTCCATCAATGGGATTAGCCGGTTTCAATTAATTTATCGTTTATTATTAATTTATAAAATACGTTTTGAAACCGATGCCAGTCGCCAACTGAATAATGGATTGCGTGCACATAATATTATGTATAACCATTGTCTATAGTCTATACTCTATAACATTTAGAATGTTCCACATTTTGCATTTTTGTGTCAAAACTCAAAACACAATTAACCAACTACAGCGATCAGAAAGGTACTGTTTTTGTCAGGGCGTATGTTTGTTTCGTAGCGTACTTCATAACTCGGCTGCACTCTAACAACCGCACTAAGACACACTTAAGGGGAAGACAGCTGCCAATTCGACATCTTTGTGCAGTTTTCTAGACGTATGTATTTCATTGATTGGCACAAAAAATATATATGTGATTTTTGATTATATTTGGAAAAGCTTGTCGAATTTAAATAATAAAATAATGTACTCCTACTGGATGAAAAAAAATACCAAAGTCACATCTTTCAGGAACTTTAAACAGTTCTAACTAAAGTAATAATACAATCCATGCTTTAAAAATTTGTTTATTTGATACCTTTCAAAAAATCAAAAGATTGCCGCATTTAATTTTCGGTTCTGACATCTGGATTTCCCATAATATTTATTTTTTCCTCTAACAAACGAAAAATGTATCCACGCTACCGAGTGAACACTTCACATCTCTGTCTCTCTGGCATGAAAATCGACACAGGTGCGAGAGTGATGCGAGATCATGATTAAATTTAAATTTAATGATGAGTTTAACTTTGTATGGGGCTTGTGACTTTGTATTTAATTACAGTCACTAAGTCATTCATATTCATCAGTGAGTGCGGAAGTTAAATATTAAATGAACACACAACTTTAATTTAATGAAGATTGCCATAGAGTTTCTGTCTAAACCTTTATTAAATTAAAGTAATCATTAAATATCTTTGAGTGTTGCCGTTAGAGCTTAATTTAGACATAAAAAGTGTTGTTGTTATTCAATATTTTATATTGAGGAAAATCAAATGAAAATTATTGTCTGTATTATATTTTTTGTGGATACGCTAATCGTGACTCGTTTTGTCGTTGTGATGTTTTGAAGGTTTTTTTTCGGCGACAGGTACATAGTTTTAAAGTTAACATCATTATAGTTAGCATAGTAAACATTAAAGTGGATTCCTGTCAATCCTGAGTACCGGCTACTGAAATTATGCAAAGTACCGTTCCTGGCTCACGAGAGTTACAAATATGTGATCACTGCGGTCATGGTGATCCAACCCGTTAAAAAGTGATATCTATGAAAAACTTGACTTCGTTAATGAGATTTTTTGGAAATTCAAGACATTTCTTCCACGTAAGATTTGGTGAAAAATGGACAGAAATAACAGAAATTGTGTAGACTCTTATTCTTCATTTAATAAGGAATGTTACGCAAAGGTCGCGAGCAGAGGGCACTACTAGCACATACAGTAAACAATCCGACCACAATCTGACATGTCGCACACATCATATCAGAATATTGACAGAAACGTTGTCAAACGTCGAACAAAACTTTTTGTTATAACTGTGTATGCTGGTGCTGCCTCTAGCCTGAAAACATGCAGTAATGTAATGTACCCTATTCTTGGAGAAATTGTATGTTATTGTCTTCTCTCAAGTCGCGAATCTGCCAGCACGATGTTTCTTTGTTTACGTTCCACAAAGGTTGTATGCAGCCTTCGGCGGCACGTGGCTTGCATAGCAAACATCTAGTCATATAGGTGTTCCCGTACCCGTAGCGCTGTTAGTACCAGGACTGCGCCCGCGCAGCTCGCTCCTATGTGTTCCATGTGAGTATACGCGATTTTCTAATATTTGCCGCGTTTTTTTTTTCAAATTTTGAATTTCGAACAGCATGGCGTCTATGGCGAATTATTTTCGTGATAGTTTTTGACAACCCTTTTGAATTTCGAACTGCATGGTGTTTTTCTCAGGAGAGTTTTTTGACAGTACTTAATTAAATTTTTTGCAGTTATGACTTGGTTTTCTGTTGTGGTATTGAAAAATTAGGGTTTTTTCTTATATCGTTTTCGGCATCTGCACAGCCCCGGGGCAGGGTGGGTCGACAGAATACGGAAACAGCCGAAATTTGAATTAAGAACATAAACTATGTATAGTACTAATTTTATTAATTCTTTTATTTGCAAATTGACAACCCTTTTGAAAATCGAAAAAATCTTCGGTGTCCAAATCAGGACAGGTTTTTTACTGTTACACTTTTAATGGAATTGTTTTTATTTTTAGCCGTGTTTTTATAATGTTTTTTTTAGTTTCGTAATTAACAGCTCATTCGAGAATCGGCCAAGTCGGCTAATCAAGCGAATGTTTACAGTTTTCGTAATAGCGATCGTGTTTACTAAGGGCAAGGGCATTGATCGGAGTATTGACCCTCGCGGCCGGTTCGCACGCGCCAACTTTATACTTTTTTCAATATGGCGGCCGATTGCGTTTATTGACAGTTGGACTTGAACTGATTAAGGGTGGGTTGCACCAGAGGCGTGGTTAAAGTTAAAGTTATGGTTATAGTTAGTGTAACTTAGCTTTAACCTTAACTTTAACCTTCACTTTACTTAGATCTTAGATGGTTAGTCACACAATTACTTGTAAAACTCTAGTACCTATTTAGATTATAACTTCATGTCTATAACTATACTTATTTGTAATATAATATAAGCATTGTAATAACTATAACTTGAATTATTAGATAATTGAACATTGTATACGATAGTTCCAGAGTAGAAGTCGCTGGGAGCTGTGTCACAGTTTATACTAGTACAGCTCCCAACGCTATTTACTGAGTAATGTATAGATTGATTGTGTTTCCCGTATTATGTAAAACTCATGTAAAACCGATTTAAGTTAAATAAATTTTATTATTATTATTACTTTGACCACAGAAATTGACAGATGTCTGTTGCGTTTATTTTTAAAGCTACAGGTAATGGGATTGAGAGTATAAAAAATTGAATTCTCCGTAAATATCGACAGGAAAAATATAACACTATGCAACATAGTAAATTTTCACGAAAAAAATTAGATATAAGTATGAGCGGTTATGGTTAAATAATATGGCGTCGGAAGCCATATTTAACGGTAACCAAAGATTTGACATTTTGCACTGTAGTTATAGTTAAAGTTATAGTTAAAGTAAGTTGGTACAACCCACCCTTAATAGTTCTAGCAGATGATGCAGTGTAATTATTAAGCTTAAAACAAACCTAAGCGTCAGTGATACGCGATACGGGAGCGTCTGCAACGCGAAACTGGCCGTGCACACCTGCGCGACTACGGTGCGAACCGTCAAACGTTAATATCATGACACAATCTATCAAAACGTATACAAATCAAAAAATCATAAACTAAAGAGTTGTAGAAAATAATATAAAAGAAGGTTTTAAAAAAGAAGTCTAGTTATGTAAACTTCAAAACACGCGTCTGACAACTTGACGCGCACGTTTCGCTTGCCGACGCGAACATCCCGCGTCGCGGTCGTGCAGGTGTGCACAGCGCCATAAGATTACATTGGCAGCGTCCGCCGCGCGGTAGACGCTACCGCTTCGCAGTCGCTTTGGTCGCGTAGGTTTGTGCAATCCTTTAGTTCTCTGCAATAATACTCTTTCTAGTTTTTTTAAAGAATTTGGATATTACACACCCTAAATTTTAGGGTGATTATTAATGGTAAAAAAGGGTGAATATTTGACGTCCTCTGTGGCTCAGTGGGTGGGCTGTCGGTAGCTCAAGCCGGGGGTCGCGGGTTCGAATCCCGCCGACGGAACAAAAACTTTTCAAAGTTCCTGGGTCATGGTCCTTGGATATGTATTAAATATGTGTATCATATAATAAAAATCTTAAATATGTGTATAAGTATATAAATATTAAATATATATTTCCGTTGTCTGGTACCCGTAACACAAATCCTTCAGCTACTTACCACCGGGCCAGACTGACGTAGTGTGAAGCGTCCATAGATATTGTTATTATTAAATAGAGTTCACTGTGAAAGTAGCAGCGCTGAAAGTGTGACTCTTGTGATTTGTATGGGCAAGCGCCCGCGCGTTATGAATTTTTCCATACAAAGATGAAAAAAAGTTACACTTTCAGCGCTGATACTTTCACAGTAAACCCTAGTATACATTGAAGTCATACACGCCCTAAGGTATTATCACTTAGTTTTGTTACATTCTGTATATCAAAATCTTATGCATATAATATAGCATATAATATATAATATATAGCATATAAGCATATAATATAGTAGAGGTGTAGGTGCTATTTTTGTAGACACTCGAGCGTCATGGAGACCTAGTATGTTTTTACATTAGGTAAAACTGATAAAAAAATTATAACAGCGTTTTTTATTTTAGCGATGGGTTATTTAGGTATATTATAAATATATTTAATACAACAAGGACTAATTCAATTTAGTGCAAAATAAAAAGCTTAAGAAAATATGAAGCTTTATTTATATTATAAAATGTGCCTACAGGCTTACCTGACCTTTGCATCGCCAGTGCTTTATATGGAAGCTTCTTTGGGGTATACTAAGCATCCCCTATTTTAATCTTACAGATCCGACGACATTTCAATACTTTAAAAAAAATTAACCCACCACGTGAGAAATCTGATTTCTATACCATGATAACTAGACATATGTCGGAAGTTTCTATTTTTTTTTATTCTGGACTGAATTTTTTTACGCAACCCACCTGCAACTAATTTGTTGACATACGAAATTGAATATAAAATACTTTTCATCCAGTAAACAGCTCGGTGAAGGTCCTTCTATGAAGGGATCCTAGGCTAATAGGTCATTTGTAGACATCCGATGTTAATGATCAGTTTTTTAACTACTGAGGCTTGTATCACAAAATATTAGTAGAACATCAACCTTCTCTGGACTTTCACAAATATTTCAAGAGGAAAATTAGCAAAATCGGTTTAGCCGCTCTCGAGTTTTAGCGAGACTTACAAAATTTTAAAATTCATTTTATACACTCTTAATACTAATCCACGATCCAGGAACATCGCAAAACTGTTTGTTTGGCTCTCACAGATATGACCACGTGGTCCACGTGTAATAAAGAGGGGCCCTAAATTAAAAAAATCGTGAAAATCGTGTGACGTACTTTAAGGGCGTTCCCTACGGAGATTCCGTAATTTACTGTGCTTAGGGTCTTATAAACTCATAATTTGAAAGCTACAAAGTTATATTAAAAATACAGCAATAATATTCAGCATATCGACATTCCTTTCCACGTTTTAAATTTTCTATTTTTGTTTATTATACTTATGATATCAGCTTCCAAAGTAAAACCGATTTATTAAAATTCAATACATTTAGCATCTCCTTAGTATTTACAAATTACTGTTATTTGAAAGACACGCCAATATCATAAACTACACATTCCACGTTTTCTTAGGTCAATTTTGAACTTAGAGTAAAAAAAATAGGGTTTTGGTGCGATCTCGGCGACGCGGCAAATGTATGGCCAAGGTCGTTTGCTCGGGGATGGCCTTAAGGATGTTATGGTCCCCAAAAAGACTGTGCATTATTATTTATTAGTGTTAAACATTATTTTCCACAAATAACCAATAGTCCAGTCAATAACATAGTAATAATAAATGCATGGTGGCGTACAATTAACAATTCTCTAGTACTCTTACATCCAAAATATACTGACAAATGGAAAATGTACATTCCGAATTATTCTATCTTTACCAGGAGCTCTATCTCGACTACATAAGGTTCATTTTTCTATAAACTCATACTTAGTGTGTCACTCTGTAACAGATATTATATTTTCATGATTACATTTACCACTTTGCATATTATATTAGCTCGATATTTTTATTCCCTTTTACGGTTTTGTACGTATTTATCCGACTACGGTGAGTAAAAAAGGGTGATATCAGCTGATTCCTTGTCGAAGAACATCATCGCCGTTGAGGGTGAATTTTAGAACAGCGGGGCTAAAATGGTCGCTTTGTTGAATCATGATATGAATCATAATGTGATTCAATTCTTTAAAATCGCGAAATGCAACTCTGCTTGCAATTCATTTCTGTATTTTTGTACTGATTTGACATTTGTCAGTTTGACAGTTTTGACAATTCATTTGCTGAATTGATTGAGAGGAATTGCTAAATGTGACCATTTTAGCCCCACTTGCACATTTTGTCGCAGTAAAACTTTTAAAACCATCAAATGAGCTCGTTAAAATGAACAACTTTTTCTATGAGAATAATGCTGGGAACTTAAAAAAAATGCCGTCTTCATACCCAAACGGATGCCCGGATCGGCAATTTGTATGGGTATGACGACGGATTTATTTGTGGTAAAATTATACAAGTACGCTGGACCTATGATACCCTTTGAAATGACAGCTGTTTTGTGCCTATTTGAAGCGGAATCAGCGCCCCCAAAATCGGGGGAAGGGAACTAAATCTGACGTACACATGACGTTAAAAGTCGCCATATTGGCGCTGATAGCAGTAGTGGGAGTACTTGGAACTAATACTAGTTTCTACCACCGTAGTGATTATATTCTCTTTGGTTTCTACAACCAACAGCGATTGAGCGGCCATTTGCAAGTTATGTCAGATTTAGTTCTCTTCCCCGCATTGGGGGCGCTGATTCCGCTTCAAATAGGCACAAAAAATAGCTGGGTATCATCTGTCCAGCATACTTGTATAATGGAGGTCAGACATTTATGTGCATTCTCCTTTTAACAAAACCGGTCCAGACTAATGCTTATTGCATACAAGAATATCGACGGGTGAAAGCGGAAGTGGCGTAACTTGAATTTTGGCCAAAATCACTTTTTAATTGATTGTTGTATAAAAAAAAATTCTGCGTCGAATGGTCTATATCTCGTCTTTCTACGATAAATTCTAGTAAAGATACGACCATGGATTTTTACCACCTTTTAGCACAGACCTTAAAAAAAATTGTCGTAACTACACGAAAAACTGCAATTTTTGAATAAAAGATAGATACGACAATGCGTGAGAAATTAGAAAAAGATACGACACAGGTTTTTTAATTCTCTAGTTTGATTTAAATGAGTTACGACATTTTTGTCGCCTAAAATACAACATTTACAAAGATACGACAATTTATTTCATACTAATTTTATAGGTATGAGAAAGTTATTACATTTCAAACACATAATTTTATTCTTAAACCTATACTTACAACCAATTAATATACTTAAGTAATGAGTACAGAGATAAGTAACGCCATTTCATCTCCCTCCTGCCCCTGTATGACACCTTCGCTGACGCACCATATAAGCCGTTCTTAACGCCTTTTAGTAGATTGTTAGCGTCGATTTGAGAAAACGTGTTTGTGTGTATCAATGCACGTTTATTCTGAATGGAACTGAACACGCTTATTCTTAAATGAAGCTTAAAGACGTATAGTGAAATGTTGCACGTATATTTTTTTCCCCTGAGCATTGCTCTGGACATCTACACACTTATTCTTGTATACATATTTTGTTGATTTTACATGTTTGTAAAGATAAAAGCCCGTATATTTTCTGTTAACAATATCGATTATCGACTCATTTTTTTATGTTTTGCTAATATATTTTTTTATTGATGGTTCAATAAAAAATATTGTTGAGCTATAATTGTTGTTGTTAATAAATATTGAGCTCCTTCGAGTCTATGCGTGGACACACACATAATATAAAATGGAGTACAACCTTGCCTCTACGTCCTTCAAGAGAGAGAGATGTCTCTGTCTGTGAGAGACTCGAGACTCCTTCCGGGAACCCGTACATGGTCTCTGGCCAAAGCTATTGAAGGCAATTTCATGCAAGCTACCATCCCTACAAGTAGAAAATGGATCGCTAGCCCACGATACAAAATACAAAACCGATCTTCTGGGCAAGCTCTTTGCGTCAAGCTCGACCCTAGATGACGAGGGATAGAAAACGCCGACCATACCACGATGCACGAGCATCATGTCGGAGTTTCATCAGCGCTCAGTTCTGCGTTCCCTTGATATCCAAAAGCAGAGATGCCTGACGGAATCCCTCCTATTGTATTAAAAAAGTGCTCTCCAGAGTTGGCTCCGGTCTTAACGCGTCTTTTTCAGTTCTCCTACTCTTCTGGCATTGTCCCGGCTTCTTGGAAGACAGCCTTGGTGTAAAAAGGTGACCGCTCAAATCCTTCCAGCTACAGACCAATCGCTATAACCTCCGTCAGCTCGAAGATTATGGAATTCATAATCAATACCCAGCTTTTTCGATACTTGGGCGGCCAGGGACAAACAGTACGGATTCCGAAAGAGTCGCTTGGCTGGTGATCTCTTGGCGTACCTAACTCGTCGTTGGGCTCAGGCGATTGAGTCGAAGGGAGAGGCACTGGCTGATAGTTTGGACATTGCAAAGGCCTTTGATCGGGTTTGGCACAAGGCGCTGCTATCAAAGCTTCCATCATATGGGCTCCCCGAGAATTTATGCAAATGGGTCACAAGTTTCTTAGCAGATCATGTTACAGAGCAACGGCATTTATTGCTATGCGGATACATACATATGCGGTACAGTACGCTGCCCTATATACCGGCTTCTCTGATATTTTTCTAGATATAGAGTCGGAACGAACTTGTGTCTAAAATAGAGAATTCACAGGAGAAAGTCTCTGAATGGGGTAGACGTTACTTATTCCAATTCAACCCCACCAATACATAAGTCTGCGCGTTCACCACTAAAAAGTCACCAATGGTCATATTCGTTCATATTCTCCTCGTTTTCAGGGCACCCCTTTAACATTCTCCCCCAGCATTGAAATACTTGGCGTAAACATATCAAGCGAAGTCCAGTTCTGATGTCATCTAGAGGGTGAGGCCAAGTTAGCCTCGAAAAAGCTTGGCGTCCTTAACAGAGCGAGACAGTATTTCAGTCCGGACCAACGACTATACATAACTCTGCAAGGCGCAGGTTCGGCCTCATATGGAATACTCTTCTCATGCCCAGAGGCAGGGGCGCCAAATACCAACTACTCCCTTTGGATCGTATACAATGAAGGGCCGCTCGCATTGTTGACTGCCATAGAGTTTCAAACAGGCTGGACTCCTTGAAAATACGCCGAGACGTAGCTTCACTCTGCATCCTCTATCGGCTTCATGATGTATCACGGGGAGTACCCTGAGGGATTGTTCAGAATCATACCTCCTGCAATTTTTTGCCATCGTTCCACGCGAAAAATATACCATCCTCATCACCTTGATGAGTGGCAGTCTTCCACCGTGCGATTTTCACGTAACTTTCTGCCGCGTACTGTAAAATTGTGGAATGAACTATCACCAGCAATATTTTCAGACCTATACGACCTGCAAACCTTTAAAAAGATAGCGTATTAGTACCGGATAAGGCCGGCAACGCACCAGCAGCCCTTCTCATGTTGCTAGTGTCCATGAGCAACGGTAGTTACTTTCAATCAGGTGACCCTTGTGATCGTTTGCCCCCATATCTTATAAAATAAAAAGAATAACTTTAAATTCATGAGCATGAATAAAATATTAGGGCTTAAACCTTTATAAAGTAGAAAAAACAAGAGAAATAAATGTTTTATTACATTAATTTTCATTTTATTATAGTGATTTTATATTTCAACGTTGATTAATGATTAATAAAACAAATTTCCATTCCTTTATTTTCTTATGTTATAAACAAATAATAGTAAATAGTCATATTATTTCTTTTAATTTCTTATAATGACATTCTTTTAAAACAAACAATTCATTTAGTTTAAGATACAGCATTTCATTTTCACAACGTCTGTCGCCGATTTTGCACTTGAACCAAAAGTTGTAAGGCAATTTAATTAAGTAAACAAGATACGGCGAAATGAAATGCGTAAGGGCCTGTTATATTTGAGATACGACAGATCCGTCGCTCAAAAAATTATGCTTTTTTAAGTTATCTATACATTTCCTCTCAAAGATACAACATTTCTGCTGCGTAAAATAGAAATATTTTTTGTCGTAACTTGTTAAAAATCAATGAAATATCAACTTTAGAAAAATTTTAACAAACTCATCGTATAGGTCTTAGGTTAATTTTAATACGTTCCAATTTTTAAGTTTCTACCTTAGTAAATATAGAAGTTATGAATTTTTTAAAAAGTTTTTTGGCTCTCCTGTAAAGTTGGATTTTTCAAGTTACGCCACTTCTGCTTTCACCCGTCGATATCTTCTTTCTAATATTTTCGCTCTACAAACAAACACATTTTACAACAGCTGTACAAGCAGGCTCAGCTTATGCAGAGAAATGCGAAAGAATGGCCAAAAAATGACAGACTTTTCTCCATCTACGTTTAAATCTCCCTTATAAAATAAAAATATCTGTACTGATACCATTTTTCGAACATCGTTAGCGATGCCAACTTGACCAAAGGTTCTCCAGTCACTTTAGGCTTTCGAGCTCGCGTCTCATTTACAAATCTTAATTAAGCCCAACACTAGCTATTATGAGACCTCCTTAGAAATGCACTGACCCTAACGACGTCCGCCATGCCTGTATAAAAGAAAAAACATGGCCGCTCGGCTATTTAGCTTGACATAACTAAGCTTCTTGCAATTTCCATAACATGGTGCATTCCAGGGATGATAAAATATAAATAAATTGCAGCAGTAAGCAAGCTTATGATTTATAGCTAAGAGGACTGTCAATCATCCTTATTCGTTATAATTATTTATATTATTGTAAACTAGAATATAATGCCCGCAACTACGTTGCGATTTAAATTCATTTACGCGTGAACCGTAGAGTTTTCCGGGATAAAAAGTATCCTATGTCCTTTCCCGGGACTCAAGATATCCATGAAAAATTTTAACAAAATCGGTTGAGCGGTTTGGGCGTGAAAGGTAACAGACAGACAGACACACAATCGCTTTTATCTTATATATAAAATTCTCGTGTCACAATGTTAGTCAGCGAACTCCTCCGAAACGGCTTTACTGATTTTTACCAAATTTTATATGCATATTCAGTAGGTCTGAGAATCGGCTACTGGGTACTTTATAATATTATATTGATAAGTGCATTTGTTGAATAAATAATAATAAATTATTACAACCTGAGACTGACGGCGACCATTGTTTGTGTGTTGGGATAACGATCGACGTTGCCATGGCGATATACTTATTTAGTCACTTCAATAAAATAATATGGGCGAAATACTTTATATTATGGCAAAGCAACGTTTGTCGGGACAGCTAGTCTTATATATAAAATTCTCGTGTCACAATGTTAGTCCACGAACTCCTCCGAAACGGCTTTAGTGATTTTCACCAAATTTTATATGCATATTCAGTAAGTCTGAGAATCGGCTACTGGGTACTTTATAATATTATATTGATAAGTGCATTTGTTGAATAAATAATAGTAAATTATTACGACTCGAGACTGACGGCGACCATTGTTTGTGCGACGGGATAGCGATAGACGTTGCTATGGTAACATACTTGATGTTTAGTCACTTCAAAAAAATAATATGGGCGAAATAGGTATCGGTCTACCAGAATCTGATGGCAACTTTTTTTTTTCAAAAAATATCCTTGATCATTAGATAAATTTTTATATTTGCATGTTTAAAACACAGAATCAGCCGCTATAAGAAAAAAATAGGACCAAAATGTTTTATTCCAATTACCCCGGTATTGCTAAAGTCAATTTATTTTCTCACTTTTTGCCATCACATTCTGGTAGACCTATACTTTATTAATTTTGCCATAATTGGCAAAGCAACGTTTGCAGGGACAGCTAGTAATATTGTATATAAGTATGAATTAGTATGATGGATAACATGAATACTTGAGCGTAATTTCAGATAATTCCTGTAGCAATCTTCCCGGGCGTTGAACTTTCGACTTCTTTTTCAAATGCGCAAAGCACCCAACTACTGAACTACAAAGGTCGTCCATGGATATATGCGTGCATGGATCATGCATGGATTTATACGTGGGAGAGCCATGCTTCGGCATGGATGGGCCGGCTTGATCGGAGAAATACTACGTTCTCATAGAAAACCGGCCTGAAACAGCGCGTGAAACAGGCCCAATCCCCTACCCTATTCCCTCTTAAAAGGCTGCACCTGCAGCTCTTCTGATGCTGCGAGTGTCCATGGGCGACGGAAGTCGCTTTCCATCAGGTGACCCGTTTGCTCGTTTGCCCCCTTATTTCATTAAAAAAAATATATGCCATGGCTTCTTTCGCGTGTATCCTACAGGAGCCGTACATTTTCCTTAAAGCACGTGGCATAAATAATTTCCGCATTTTCGCGTGATTTGGCTCGTAGTTTTTGTATTTAATATGCTGGCTGACATACATATAACATGATACATGTCGCCCATACTAATGTGAGTTTGTTCAGTAGATCAAACAGTATTATATTTACATATTTATATTATTTATTTAGTATTATATATGTAACACTCATAGATGTTACTATCGGTCAGTGCGTTTACATCAAAATGCAACGCGGCGCGGCGCGGCAGTATAGTTATAGATATTTTCTTATATTGTGAAGTATATTTATATACATATAATATATTTTCTTGTATACAGACATACAACGAAATCTTAGGGACCCGTTTCCTTCGGGTACGGAATCCTAAAAGCAAACTGCAGTAGTGTTTACAAGCCCGAACGCTGCAGACCCTAAAAATGAACCTTCCTTACCGCTAGCGCCTCGCACACGGAACCCTGCTCATTACATTAGCATGTGGAGCAGTTGGCAGCAGGCCCGCTGTCACGTTGCTGGCGCGACTTCACACTTGCACAAAGATCGCAAAACTCAATAGGAATACTCTTGTTATTTAAACACGATACTTAAAAAAGTAAAGAAAAACTTTTTTTTTAACCCCAGATAAAAGAGGGGTGTTATAAGCTTGACGACCTCCGTGGCGCAGTGGTTAGCGCGTTGGTAGCTCAAGCCGGAGGTCGCGGGTTCGAGTCCCGCCGACGGAAGAAAAAGTCTATGAAGTTCTTGGGTCATGGATGTATATTAAATATGTGTATCCTATAATAAAAATCTTAAATATATGTATAGTATAAAAGTATTAAATATATTTCCGTTGTCTGGTACCTGTAACACAAGTCCTTCAGGTACTTACCACGGGGCCAGACTGATATTGGGAGAGCCATGCTTCGGCACGAATGGGCCGGCTCGACCGGACAAATAACACGTCAACAATCACAACAAAAACAGCGCTTGCGCTGTGTTTCGTCGAGTGAGTGAGTTTACCGGAGGCCCAATCCCCTACCCTTTTCCCTTCCCTACCCTTCCCTATTTCCTTCCCTACCCTCCCCTATTACCCCTTAAAAGGCCGGCAACGCACCTGCAGTTCTTCTGATGCTGCGAGTGTCCATGGGCGACGGAAGTTGCTTTCCATCAGGTGACCCGTTTGCTCGTTTGCCCCCTATTGCATAAAAAAAAATGCTTTACGTGATTTAAGGAAGCCCCTAATAACGTGCGCGTGATCACAATAATACAATTGATTCTCAGATCATCTTACGATTTATCGGTAACAATTACAATATTATCAGGATTATTGTCGTTATGTTGACGAAGGTCGTGGCATTTCGCGACCCGCTGAAATATAGTTTGAGTGTCACGACACAGCTCAGACACCAATTAGAGGTTTTAACTGACGGTATCTTTGACTGAACGCTTATTAGTTATTACCGGTTAATAGCGTTCTAACCAAACTTGGGTATTTTTCCAACGCGGGAATCGAACAGGCGATCTACGAGAGAGCGACCTCAAAGGTCTACGCCAGCGGTCGGCAACCTTTTGGCAGGCAAGGGCCACAAGGTGGCAAAACAAACTAAAGGCGGGCCGCAGACCTCATACTCGTATTAACCCTATAACCCCAAAAGCTCAATGTACCTATACATAATGAAATGAAATAAGTTTTTATTAAAAATGGCACAAACAGCTACGTATTTAAGTGGCGATAACTACTGGCAGTATTAGAAAATATTGTTTTTGATACACATAACTTATTCACATAACATTCACGGGCCGCAAGTAAGACGTTCGCCGGCCGCACGTGGTCGACCGCTGGTCTACGCCAGTCGCCATCCATACTAATATTATATAATTAATGCGAAAGTGTCTTCTGTCTGTAACCTCTTCATGCCTAAACCTCTAAACTAATTTTGCTGTTTGGTATGGAGATATTTGAGTCCCGGGAAAGGACATAGGCAGTGACGGATTAAGACTACTCTATGACCTAGGCAATCCATCCATGTGTATTGTGTGCCCCTATCTGTATTGTCAACTAGGTCTTTGAATCTTTACTCTCCAGGTGCCCCCTCAGACGTGATGCCCTAGGCAATTGCTTAGTTTGATTAAGGGTTAATCCGTCACTGGACATAGGATACTTTTTATTCCGGAAAATGTACGGTTCTCGTGCGATAAACTAAGTTTAGCGCAACGGGCGTCATCCGCAGCGTTGAAGCAGCGCGCCGTGTACCTGGCTCAGCGTACTTCTAGTCAGTCTAGTTCGTTACTGTCTTCATCATTGACATTGTCAAAGCTGCGAAGCTGCGGTCGACGACCGCCATTGTATGCTAATGTCATACTGTCACACTGTCACAAATAACACGATTAAAGACTAACGGTGTTGTCAACCTTGAATACATAGTTCGGGCTAGTAGGTGAACATGTCAGATAAAATATGTTGACTATATTTGTAGAACAAGATCGATTTAAGTAAAAAAAAAAACTTCCGCACCGGTTTCGGCGACGCGTGACGTGGCCGGTTTCATTAAAACCAGGCCGGTCACGCAGGAGTAATTTTATAGTGCCCAAGTGTGTGCGCAACTGTGCAGTACCCAGTGAGACGGGAGACCGACACGACACAGGATCAGTTGTCAATCAGGTAATCAGCCTGCATTGCTCTAACTAAACTTGGAAATAAACGTAGGAATCGATTATCGAACTCTGCATGATCTCCGGGTCAGGGGTACTCTAAGCCACTGGACAGTGGACCACGGAGACGTCCGAAAAATATATACAATAGGGAATATAACGCAAAGGTCGGAGTAGAGGGCGCTACTGGCACATACAGTAAAATATCCGACCAAAACCCGACATGTTACACACGTCATATCAGAATATTGACAGAAACGTCAAACGTCGAACTAAACTTTTTGTTTACTGTCTGCTGGTGCTGCCTCTAGCGTGAAAACATGCAGTATTCTATTGCGAATTAGAATCCTAATTTTATCGGGACACAGAGATCTAGGTTCCTAGAACTCCATCATGTTAGCTTTCAAACAAAAATCTAGATCATATACATCGAACTTATAAGTTATAACACCCTCTTTATTATCGGGGGTTACAATTTATTAATTATTATTACATTTAGAAATAACAACACTAGTAAATTCCTATAGTGTGATTCATGTAATAATATTATGTATTATGTGATCGAAAATTGTGTGTCACATGGGCGATTTTGAGTCATATTGTTTAAATACAAACAAAGTTTTTGTTTTAGGTTCAACTCACACTTGGGCGAAGTCGAAGCAACGTGACGTTTTTTGCCAAAGTATAATATTCATCTCTATTGTTCTTTATCTGTACTTTCTGCAATAAAACTATGGAAGAACTGTCGTTCTTCGATGCCTCCATATTTTCGTAGCAGAAAATACTTAAATAATATAATAATAGAGATGAATATGATTTGTCAAAAAACATGACGTGTCGTTTCGACTCTGCCCCAGTGGCCGGCAACGCACGCTCTTCTAATGTTGCGAGTGTCGTTGGGCGACGGTAGTTGTTTTCCATCAGATGACTCGTTTGCTCGTTTGCCTCCTTATGTGAGTTGAGCCTTAGGAGTGGGAAATACGTGAAATATGTGTGATTTTAAGGTATTCAATCCATCAGAAACATACTGAGGTTTTTCATTTTAAATTTCCTTCCCCTCCCCATAATTCACGTCAGGCTATCAATAAGTATATAAATAAAAAATAAACCAAAATTATTAGTCTCGTTAAAAAGTTACGGCTTAAGTGATACGAAGCCTAGTTGACGGGTCATCTAGTAAATAGTAATATACGGGGTATCACAAAACATAGTGATAATACTTTAGAGTTTAGGGTGTGTATGTGTCTCTTAGGCCGCGTCCCCATTAGACACGGCGCGGCGCCACCATCGTGACACGGTACGGCGCCGTACCGTAACACGGTGCCGCATACGGTGCGTCCCTATTCAGTCGATATTTGCGCTCGAACGAGATTGCTTGTCTGCATATGGATCGCGAAATAATTATTCTCTTGTTGTTACTAAAACGAAGATTGAAAAAGAAACAGAAACAGAGGAAATTTTGAGTAAATTCGTATTACAAATTACTTACAAACTTAACAATTAAGGGGGCTCCCATACAAAAAACACAATTTTTTGGTTATGTTTCTCTATAATAATGGTACGGAACCCTTCGTGCGCGAACCTAAGTCGCACTTGGCCGATTTTTATCTGTTCCAAATAAGTGCATCGTTTAAGTTTAGACACAATTTTTGTTCGGAAGTTTCACCTAGAATAGGAGCGCGCGGTGCATCGTACGCGCCACCGTGACACGGTGCGGCACCGTAACGTATCACGGTGGCGGCGTCGTGCCGTAACACGGTGACGGCGCCGCGCCGTGTGTGATGGGGACACGGCCTTTTATAGAGCTTACTGTATAATACATATAAGTTGCAGCGCTAAAAGAGTAATTTTTATGCGATTTTTATGGTATAATACGAAAGTTTAAAAAAAATGACTCTTCGCTGTTAGTTTCACCGTGAACTTTATACCTACATAATATATTTATTTATTTAAATTATGGACCCCAAACAGTACATGCAATAAAAAACCTTCGTAAGCACAATAATAGTAGAGATCGACTACGATAACTTGGCGCGCCCCTCCAAAATTCAAAACGTTTGAAGTGCGTTGTCAAAACGTTTGAAGTGCGTTGTCTTGCGCGGTAGGCTAGTTATGATTAGTCGACCAACAAATCTTGGTAATAAGTGACATTAACTGAAATATTACGTGTACTGTGATTGGTTGAATACTTACTACATACAAACTCTTTCATAAGGATGTGACTGCACACATTGAAACAGTAATTTGGAGGGGCGCGCCATATTATCGTAGTTGATCTCTAAACTATACCGATGCATGTACCTTAACAGGCGACACAGCATTCACGATTATAACTCTATAAATATAAAGAACTATAAATATAAAGAACACATTATACACACCCTAAAGTGTTAACTCTTCATATACCATGCGTAATTAGTATGGTTTAGTCTGTTCGCCATACTGATGATGATGATGTAAGTTCACTGACCTGTAGCATAATATCTGTCGTGATCTATGAAGGTTTGTGGATCACGGGACTGGTCCCATGACTCATCACCGAGCTTTGTAGATCAAAAGCTGCAGTGGGGTTAGCAGAATCATCTCCTGCTTCGTATTTGGAGCATTATTGTAAGAGAATCTATGCTAGAATATTGTGTTATCTTATCTCTTATATATAAAATTCTCGTGTCACAATGTTAGTCCACGAACTCCTCCGAAACGGCTTTACTGATTTTTACCAAATTTTATATGCATATTCAGTAGGTCTGAGAATCGGCTACTCGGTACTTTATATATTGATAAGTGCATTTGTTGAATAAATAATAGTAAATTATTACAACCTGATAGATAGGAGGTCACGACATTTTTGGTAACGATATCCAAAATGACTTATTTTAGATTGACAAGATAAAGAGCAACTCTCTGATGCCAAATATGTCGGTCTGCCTGCGTAAACTAGTTGCGTTCTCTGTATAGGGCGCCTGAAAACCCAGTTATCATGACCAAAAAAAAAATGATAAGGTAAATGGCTGAGTAAGTTATATTAGGTAAGTACTAGTTGTTCTCATATCAGTAGCGTAAAAACTGACCAAATATTCGGTTGCGTTAGGAAGTTAGGAATCGTCGCGCTCAGTTCGATGTCACCTTACCCTTATTTTACATTAAACGCAATTTTCTTCGAAATCGGCATGATTAGGATATTTTAAAATATGATAAGGCCCACTCATAATATTTCCAGGTTTTTGAGTGGAACATAACATTTGTAAGTTTACAAGCTAAAATGATATTATTATCAATGTTAGAATATACAGGGTGCTATAAGTGTAGGTTGTTTATGTGTTATGTCCACTGACCTCCACTTGTATAATAGAGATCAGTGGTTATGTCCCATGTATACAGTTCACTGTGGAAGTAGCAGCGCTTAGCAAAGAGTTACTTTTTTAACTTTAGTCATTGCAGACTCATGAGTCATGATGCCTACTGAGGCGCTTGCTCATACAAATCACAAAAAAAAATCTGTTAGCGCTGCTTCTTCTACAAGGCACGGCATAATTCTAATATATATAAATCTCCTGTCACGATGTTTGTCCGCGATGGGTTCCTAAACTACTTAACCGATTTTAATGTTTTTTGTTTTTTAATGTGTGCTTTTTTCCAACTTGAGACATAGGATAGCTTAGATCTTTAATTATAGTCGCAATTTTATTTTATTGCAAATTATTTGTCTATAAAGAGCGACCATTGTTTATGCGACGCGGGTCACGGGATAGCGATGGACGTTGCCATGGTGACATACTTATATTTTAGTCACTAATTCAATAAAACAATACGGGCGATATACTTAATATAATATGGCAAAGAAACGTTTGCCGGGACAGCTAGTATACTTATATAGGTTTTGTTACACCAACATCCTGTAGATGTCTAGATATCTTATCAGTATATGTATATTGTAGTATTTAGCGATTCCGGTAGTCGGAGTACTGTCAAAACACATCGATAGTCATCCTTAACCAAAAGTGTTTGATATTCATTATTTAATAGATTTCGTTTTTTAAAGGGTAAGCTAATCAATCATTTTAGTACATAGTATAAACTAGAGCAGGGATTACCAAATGGCGGACCGCGGACCCATTGTGTGCGGACCATCGACCAAGCATTTTCGAAGATGAACTTCGTAGCTTGCACCAATTTCACTTCAAACTTCAGACAGATATAATTAGCAACAAAAATTGTTACTTTTCTCATTGATTGATACTTTTGTAATTTCCGTTATTTGTTAAAAAAAATGTGTTTTATAATTATGTGTGGATCACGAAGGTCTAATTCTTTTCTTAAAATGGACCCCGAGCGAAACTAATTGGTGACCCCTGAACTAGAGACTGGTCCCTCTGCCTGATGTCTTTCCACCTATACTAAAGGGGGTGACAGGCACGCGAGTAAGTACGCGGACTTATGGCTCGACGATCTTAATCGCCTGTGTCAGCATAGAGCCGCGAGCCGCGAGCCTGGAAGCATGGTAATCCAGTGTGAGCGATTCTCGTGTGTCACCGACGCGAGCCGAGTAAGTTCGCGAACTTAAAATCCGCGTACTTTAAGTTCGTACGTGTGTCACCCCTTTTAGGGTGTTTACAAACGCGCCGCAAACAGCCTAATATCGCAAAGCTGAAGAGTTCGTTTGTTTGAAAAGGGAAGGGGATCCTCTTTTAGGGAAAAATGTACGGTTCCCGAGGATTTCCCCATAATATACGCGGGTGGAGCCGCGCGAAACGTCTAGTCTTTATTTGTTTTGTAGTGATTAATTCTAAATGCAACAAAGTTTTTTTGTCAGAATATCTAATAATGTTTCCGTATGTAATTAATAAATCATTAACTAATTATGTTGTTTTGGTAGTGAACCAGTGATCCACATAGCTTTATGACACCTATTGAGTCCAAAGAGTGTGTCAGATGACAGATCCGAATGATCTAGGTCACTGTCAGCAATCAATATGTCCTTATATGGAATTAATGCGAAATTGTCTGCCTGTTACCTCTTCACGATTAAACCACTCAAACTCAAAACTCAAACTCAAACTCAAAATTTTTTATTCAGAATAAATTTTTGCAAATATTTTCTGAAAGTCTACATGATGCCTACCACCGGTTCGGGAACTAACCCGGCGAGAAGAACCGGCGTAAGAAACTCGCAGGGGGCCCACTTTATTTACCAAAAAAGTGAGAAAAAAATTAATCTTTTAAAATAAAGTTTACAATGCTGTAACTTAAAATTATACAATGTCAACATACATACATAATTGTAAGTCATAAAATAATGTAGAAGTAGCCTTGCAAGCAGCCATCCTACCCCCAAGATGTGTCGTCGTTTATGAAAAATAGGCTTTGGCACACAAACGTTCTTTGACTACTTTTTTAAATTTATTAATGGAAAGATTTTGAACATTTTCTGGGATTTTATTGTAAAGGCGTACACATTGACCTTTAAAAGATTTACTAACTTTACTAAGTCTGATCACTGGCAAATCTAGCTTTTGCTTATTTCTAGTGTTTCTTCCGTGACTGTCACTTTTGGTTGTAAATTTACTAAGATTCTTTCTAACATATAAAATACTATCCAAAATGTATTGAGAAGCAACAGTTAGAATACCAATTTCTTTAAACTTTTCTCTCAGAGATTCAAAAGCTGAAATGTCAGCTATATATAGCTATATATATATATATATATACAGGGTGTAACAAAAACTAGTGATAATACTTTAGGATGTGTACGTGTTCCCTGTAGAGAGTTCACTGTGAAAGTAGCAGCACTGAAAGACCAAAAAATTTTTTCACTTTTGTATGGGGAAACTCGTGACGCTCGGGCCCCTGCCCATACAAAAGTGAAAAAATTTTTTGGTCTTTCAGCGCTGCTAATTTCACAGTGAACTCTCTACAGGGAACACGTACACACCCTAAAGTATTATCACTTGTTTTTGTTACACCCTGTATATATATATATATATAGTTTATAAAATGTTATAAATTGAACGTATAGCTCGCTTCTGCAGCACAAAAATCGCACTAAACCGATTTTGATGAATTTGGTATGGGGCAGCGTTGCCAGATGTCCCGATTCTGGCGGGACGTCCCGATTTTTTCATCAAAATTAAATGTCCCGCGCGGGATAGGCTCAGTCCCGCTTTTCGGTGAAAGCCCGAAAGTACGTGCAGCATGCTGAGAAAGAAAGGTGCGTGATGAAGATAAGATGTATTTTCTTTGGCTACTTTTGCTATCTATTGTCACGTAAACGTCATTTTAATGCAAATAAAAAGATAAAAATTCAAAAAAAAAACACTCTCACTCACTTTCACTCAAAAAGTTCCAAAGTCCCGACTTGGTACAAAAAAAATCTGGCAACGCTGGTATGGGGATACTTTTGGTAAAGTGTACGATTCCCACGTGATTAAAACCAAATATGGCACAACGGAGTGGGCACCTTCCAGTTCTTTAATAATTATATCAGACAATGTATTTGGTTTTTACAAAAATAAAAATATCCACAGCCGAACATAATATTATAACCTCCTCCTTTTCGGAAGTCGGTTAAAAATAGACTTCAACGTGTATGCTTAGTGTTTAAGGAGTTTGGGACAGTAAAAACGATTAAGATAGGTCTTAGGGATTCTAACAGAATAATCTTAGGCTTAGACTTGTTAGGTTTTGCCATTTTTTATGTTAATATTATGTTTGCCTGGCATTTTAGACTGCAAATATCCCATAAATATTGTGTTTCTTACCTCTACTACCCTTCATAAAAGGCGTTAAAAGTGATCTGAAATTAATAATTGTGGAAAATATATTCATACTACAGAAACAACTCGCTTTATTTACGTATTTAAATATTTTTACTTTAATTTAGAAGGCAAATTGTTTATTATTTCAAACGGGCAGCGCTGATGAAAATTTTCAGAACAAGCTGTCTTAATTGTAACTTAACTAAGTAGAGAATTGTGCTTCACTTCAAAAGGGTTGTCTATTTATTTTTGAAATGCTGATGTTAAAAATGGTTTTAACATATTTCACACTAGCTGTTTCCCGCATTTTTTTAATATCGAGCGGGTACTTTATTTATTTTATTTATTTATTTATAATAATAGCATGGATTAAGCAGCATTAAGGTAAAGCTTCATTTTCTTGCATTTTTTTATAACGTCGTAGGTGTATTTTAGTTTTTTTGTCCTTTTATTCGACAATAGAATTCATTTAGTTTGGAATAAAATTACTCGAAATCGAAGTTTGGCGCGACGCCATGCTGTTCGAAATTCAAATATGAGACATTGCTGTCGCCGGGTAAATACAGTGTTTTAAATTTTTTTAAAACAGGAGCAAATTGAAACTTCAAAAATTAAAAAAGACGATACGTCATTGTGGGTGTGTTCCAAAATTGTAATATATTTTGTTAATGTTTAGACATGCGGTCCAATCACAATAATTTACATCGCCTTTGAATAAGATTCGTACAAAGATGACAGCCAACAATGTTGCTGCGATGACTATGCAAAGTCTTGCAAATCATTCGCGTTGTACTGTGAACATATTGTACCGAACAAAACTCGCTTTTAATTTGTACTTTAAAACACTGTATTTGCGGCGGGTGAAGTTGTCAACCGATCCCCGTTAAACCGTAACGGGGTACGGCCATTAAAAAACTTAATCAGCAAACAATTAATATACCGGAATGATCTGTGTTAACGACGGCATCTCAAAATCAGCCGCTAGCGGTTGGCCTACTCTACCCCCATATATAAGGCGCGCGCCCCGCGGCTACGCCAGTGTCGCCCGGTCGCCCGGGTACATGTCATCTCCTGCTGTACGTTACAGAACTATGCGGGTGTTGCTGCTGTGCGCGCTGGCGGCGGCCGCCCTGGCCGCGCCCCCCGGCAAGCCCAACATCGGCTGGGGCGAGCGGACCTTCGCCATCGTCGAGGTCAACCAGGCGGCCACCGCCTACAACCAGCTCGTCAAGAAGCGGGACGCCGCCGACGTCCCCGTCAACTGGAACACGTGGACCGGGGACCCGGCCGACCGAGCCCGGGTGCTCCTCGACGGCAAGGAGGTGTGGGCCGGCCCTGGCTCAGCCACCAGCGCCACCTTCAAGGTGAAGAAGGGCGGGCGGTACCGGATGAGCGTGGAGCTGTGCAACAAGGACGGCTGCAGCACATGCGAGCCCGTCGAAATCGTGGTCGCCGACACCGACGGCAGCCACCTCCCGCCGCTCGACTACAGCATCCTCGAACGGAACAAGCCCTTCAAGCAGACGTCGGGCAAGGTGTGCGGCGCGTACTATGCGGAGTGGGGCGTGTACCTCCGCCACTTTACCGTCGACAAGATCTGCGTGGACAACCTCACCCACTTGCTGTACGGCTTCATCCCCATCTGCGGCGGCGACGGCATCAACGACAGCCTCAAGGAGATCGACGGCAGCTTCCCGGCGCTGCAGCGGTCCTGCAGCGGCCGGGAGGACTTCAAGGTGTCCATCCACGACCCCTGGGCGGCGCTGCAGAAGCCGCAGAAGGGTTTATCCAGCTGGAACGAGCCCTACAAGGGCAACTTCGGCCAGCTGATGATGCTGAAGCAGAGGAAGCCCGACCTGAAGATTCTTCCCTCCGTGGGCGGCTGGACCCTCGCCGATCCGTTCTTCTTCTTCGACGACAAGCAGAAGAGGGACCGCTTCGTCGCGTCCGTGAAGGACTTTCTGCAGACGTGGAAGTTCTTCGACGGGGTGGACATCGACTGGGAGTTCCCCGGCGGCAAGGGCGCGAACCCTCACCTCGGCAGCCCCAAGGACGGGGAGACGTATGTGACGCTGATGCGGGAGCTGCGCGAGATGCTGGACGAGCTCGGCGCGGAGACCGGCCGCAAGTACGAGCTGACGTCGGCCATCAGCGCCGGCTGGGACAAGATCCAGGTCGTCGACTACAACAAGGCCCAGAACTACATGGATCACATCTTCGTCATGAGCTACGACTTCAAGGGCGCCTGGTCCAACGACACGCTCGGCCACCAGACGCCGCTGTACGCGCCCTCCTGGCGGCCCAAGGAGACCTACACGTCCGACTTCGGCGTGCAGTACCTGCTCGCCCAGGGCGTCAACCCCAGGAAGATCGTCGTCGGCGTCGCGATGTACGGCCGCGGCTGGACCGGGGTTCACAACTACACCGACGACAACCCCTTCACGGGCATAGCGACGGGCCCCTGCAAGGGCACTTGGCAGGACGGGGTGGTGGACTACCGAGAGATCGCGACCGAAATCGCGCAGGGCAAGTGGGAGTTCCACTACGATAACGTCGCGCAGGCGCCGTACGTGTTCCGCAAGGCGACGGGCGACCTGGTGACGTACGACAACCCTCGCTCCGTCATCGAGAAGGGCAAGTACGTGCGGAACAACAAGCTGGGCGGCCTCTTCGCCTGGGAGATCGACGCCGACAACGGGGACCTGCTCAACGCCATGAACATGGGGCTCGGGAACAGCCCCGCTTGAATGATGGTCTCCGGGCTCTCTGGACGCTTCCTAAGTCTTAGAGACTTAAAACGTGGTCTTAGGGCTTTTTAAAGGCTCTTCAGTATTAAGACGTAGTCTCAACGCTTCTAAAGAGACTTCTAAGTATTATTACATGGTCTCATGACCGTTTTAAGCCTTTAAAGGGGCTCCTAAGTCTTAAGACATGGTCTCAGGCCATCTCAAAGCCTTCCTAAGTCTTCGGACCCCCTAAGGACCGTTCGAGAGCCTTTGTAGTTATATTTCAATAAAGACTGGTTACTGTATATGATATTTCATTTCCTTGTCGGGTGCCAGGCCGTTTGGCGCGGCGCCAGGATATTCAATGTTTAGTAAATACTCTTCAGGAACCATACGGCAGATGTTGAGGAGTTCATTATAACTAGCTAAAGCCTGCGAGTTGGCCGGCATATATACCATGTATAATTAGCTGCGTATATTTACTAGATATGTATATTATACACAGCTAATTATAATAATAATATTATTATTTTACGCACGAAGGTATTCTTTAACGCCAATCCTATCTTAAGTTAACCCTATGTTAAAAATTATTGTTCTTTCAGAACGAGAACAAAATAGTAACATTGCGTAACTTTAATACAACTTTAATACAGTTATATGGGACTCTTTTGGCACCACTTTAAATATATTCGAAACCTATTATTTAGGCTTTTTATGTAGGTATGCCATAATATTAAAAGGTAACTTAGGTACACTGCTGTTGAATTGGAACTTGGAAGCATATTATGTTCGAACCTTCCTTGGACCATCAAGGTCCAAAAGGCGTTTAGAACTTTAGAATAATTCTTTGTTCTACTTAATTTAAGCTTAATCTGAGTCGAGAGCAGTAAGAATGAAAAGCACATAATTAAAGCTTCTTCGCACTAACAAATTGAGTCACCAATTCAAATGTCAAAATGGCATACTTACTCGATTGGTTTGCAAAAAACTTAAGCGTCATCGATACTATTTGTCCTGATTTAAATTTCGCATTCATGACTCACTCCTAACTTAACTCGAGCAAACTTTATGGTGTTAGTGACACATGAACTTAATACATAATATTATGGTGCGGGTTCGAAACCAGTTGGCGACATAAATATACTGACCAGTACCAAACTAGTTAAGTAGCACTGGTTGCGATGTGCTGGCTTGCCCTCAGTGATGTCACAGTGACGTCAAGATAGTCGATTTTACGTATAAAGACCCCTGTCCACGTGGGCCATGGTGGTTAACCATGATTGAGAATTATTGTTCTTAGTACGCGCTATCGACGATTGTGGGCAGTCAAAGACGATCCCATCTACATGTTGATAATCACTTGTAATTTGTAAGTGACGTCCTCTCGACGAAAGTTTTTTTTTTAAATGAAACGATTCATGCCGTGTATGCAGAGCTCCTAGCCAAGACGTTTTCTTTTTTGAAGACGTTGAAGTGCCGACGGGACAAAAAAAAGTTTTCAAAGTTCCTGGGTCATGGATGTGTATTAAATATGTGTATAATATAATAAAAATCTTAAATATATGTATAGTATAAAAGTATTAGATATATTCCCGTTGTGTGGTACCCGCACAAGTCCTTCAGGTACTTAGCACGGTCCCCGACTGACGTTGTGTGAAGCGTCCATAGATAATTAAAAAAATAAAATGTCAAAAACCATACATTTTGATCGAAGTTTATATAAAGACATGATAAAGAAAACGTCTTGGCTACAGGCTCCGGATATAATTGTCTGCGACTGTTCGGCGTTAGGCGTATGCAAAATATCGAGCGTCGTGTTTTTCTGTAATTACTAATGGTACTGTTGCACCTAATTGCTAGTATTGTAAGCGACTTACAATGCTCCTATTGTTACTTGTAAAGCGTCCATTACACGAGCCAATCTGCAGCACTAGAGGCAGCCATGTTAGCCCATGATGGACAACTACAAGTGATTACGAACTCGTAAAGGAGCACATTCATCTACAATTGCCTATGATTGACGACGATTGTGCATGCTATGGACGGCTGCATGATCATGATGGTGACAATCATGGCTCTCCATCATCGACCAACTTAGAGAGCCTTTAGCACCTACCCTAAAACCCGCCTAGACTCCTTATGGGTA
Organism: Lysandra bellargus; assembly: GCA_905333045.1. Taxonomy (NCBI): domain Eukaryota; kingdom Metazoa; phylum Arthropoda; class Insecta; order Lepidoptera; family Lycaenidae; genus Lysandra; species Lysandra bellargus. The sequence continues at coordinate 716,524 of HG995357.1, forward strand.
CAGTTTGTTATAATATACGGTTTGGTGAAATTATGACAGTATGTTTTATGTTTTTTTATATAAAATAGGAGGTAAACGAGCAAACGCGTTACCTGATGGAAAGCAACAACCAACAACCGTCGCCCATGGACAATCACAACATCAGAAGAGCTGCAGGTGCGTTGCCGGCCTTTTGAGAGTGAATACGCTCTCTTGAAGGTTTGCAGGTCGTATTGGTCCGGAAATACTGCTGGTGACAGTTCGATCTAGGGAGTTGTAGAGAGAGCTAATTTTCCAAGTTTCAGCTCTTAAATCCTGTAGAAAGGATCGTGTAGTCGGAGCTTAAACGCTTGTAATAAATATTGACACTACTAACTCAACATAGACTAACCTTTTCAAATATTTCCCGAGTTCAATATACAGAAAAAATATTATAAAATAATTCATGAAGATGGTCGGTCAAAAGAATATTAAACTAGATGACGCCCGCAACTCCGTTGCGCCAAAATTCGTTTATCGCGCGGGAACCGTACATTTTTCCGGGATAAAAAGTATCCTATGTCCTTTCCCGGGACTCGAAGTATCTCCATGGCAAATTTCTGCGAAATCGGTTCAGCGGTTTGAGCGTGAAGAGGTAACAGACAGACAGACAGACACACTTTCGCATTTATTATAATATTAGTATATCGGCGTGCGCGATTAACTTGTCTATTGGCAACTTATTTTGAGATAACTTTCATAATGTATGTTATCTGTTGGAGCGGCCAGTACGTCCGGATGGGGTTTTGAGTGACACTGTCTAACTGACGATGGACATTTGAGAGGTGACAACCATCACCTGCCAAATATCTGGAATTATTAAGAATGTTGGAAGGAACGGTGTATGCTCCCAAAGTCCAAACCCATCGGCTTCAATCTGACGATATCTGGTTAATCACGTTCAGTGTAGATGACTAATATACGCCCACAATCTTGGAGGATGAATGCAATGTTATTCCATGGCCATTGAATCAGTTTCAATATACCGCTCGACGATCCGATAAGTATATTAATATGGAAGTATGGATTGTGTTATTTCGTCTGTGGTGTGAGTTAAGCTAAAGGTATTGAGTAGAGTATTAAGTTCAAGAGATTGAAGTAGACGAAAAAAAAAACTGGTAGATTGTAGATCTTTTAAGGTATTTTTTACCCAGGGCTGCTCCGAGGGCAGCCTTACTGTTCGCTGATAATAGACCTTTTCGGAATTAAAGTAGCCTATGTTAAGAGGGAACGCGGGTACAGTAGAATTTAAACGAAGAAACTATTGCCATCACGCTTCACCCTGCGCCGGCACGTGTATTATGATAGAGACAGATACAATAAATCGAAGTTACGTATTCCTCTGATTCTTCCTTCAAAATAGAGCCTATCTAATTATATATTTTTTAATATATTTAGGAAGAGAGAGTCTATGCAGATCTTTCAAAATCGTTTTATGGTCGGTAGATTGGCGGAGTACGGGGCATTCATTTTTTTCGATCTTTGAACAGTCATATTTTTTATATACTTACTAGCTATCCCGGCAAACGTTGCTTTGCCATAATATAAAGTACCTATTTGGCCATATTATTTTTTGAAGTGACTAAATAAATATGTTACCATAGCAACGTCGATCGCTATCCCGTCGCACAAACAATGGTCGCCCTCAGTCTCGAGTTGTAATAATTTACTATTATTTATTCAACAAATGCACTTATCAATATATAAAGTACCGAGTAGCCGATTCTCAGACCTACTGAATATGCATATAAAATTTGGTAAAAATCGGTAAAGCCGTTTCGGAGGAGTTCGTGGACTAACATTGTGACACGAGAATTTTATATATAAGATTAGTAAATTTAGAAAAAATCGAACGTAGAGGCATCGTTTTTTCAGATCCCAATATTGCATAAATAAATAATTTGTCTAGACGCATTGTCCTGGGAGTCAATTGGGGAATACGTTTGTATGGAACAACAGTGTTAGGGTATGCATGACAAGACTGTTTCATCAAAATCCCTTCCGGCGTTATTGCGTCAAGTAGTAACAAACATACACATCCTTAAAGCTCTTTAAAATACTTAAATTAGTAAATAAGCTTTCTCGATAACCATAACGTTTGGTGGTGATGATGATGATAATGGCTTTTTCACAGTTAGGGTTCAGCAAGTGATAAAGTAACACGAATAATGATAATGTTTACAAACAGCGTTTATTTCGCAGCGTGTGGCCACTAAACGAGTGGGACGTAAAGCATCAAGCGGTTGAGACTTGAGGTTACTAGTTTATATTAGTTAATAATATTATTTTTATCTATAACTATTTTCCTGCAATTGTAGTTACTTGTATATAGTTATGGAAGATACAATCTAATCACAAAGACAGTTAATTATCAGAACAGTTACAACTTACAACCCAACTTTGTCTTTACCATAAAGGCTCCATTCCACCGCGGCGCACGGAGAGGCTACGCACGTGCGTCAAGCTTCGCTTTGTAAGAAAATATAATTATGTGACTGTGTCCACTGCAGTCTGCAACCCACGCACATGCTACGCACGAATTGTGTCAAGTCAAGGAAATAAATCCATGCACGACCACGCGTGCGCGTGGCCGTGCACAGCGTGCGCCGCGGTGGAATGAAGCCTTTACAATGCTAAATTCTATTACTATAAAATTATTATTCGTACTTTAAAGTCTACCTTGCTAACTATTCCAGACGAACAATTACATTTACATCAAAAGCATTGAAACGTGGTCAAATCTCTAATTAAATAAATCAGAGGTTTTTCTCATTATTTAGCTATTTCGAATTGCCATCTCGAAAACTACTTTTAAGCTGCTCATCAGAGTCGTCCGCTTCGCTGGTGGCCTGGGACCGGTACGACCTAACGGTTTGTCACCAGCTGCCCTCGTTTTAGTACCACTCCCCATTTCCCACTTCCCCACTTCCCCACCTCTCCAATACAATGTATTAAAGTATTACTCATCATCAATCAGCTTGTACTAACCCACTGATCTATACTTACCGAAACGGTGTCAAACGGAGAAAAATATTTTGATAATGTATACGCGATCATCGCATTTAGAGTAACCATAAACGGTTATCACTTTTTTTTACGGGCAAAATACAAGGTATCAAGACGTCTTCCGGCTGTGTCAACTGGCAACACAGAAGCACTGGCAATACCGGATATATCTTCACTTCACAGACGACTTCACTTTACATCCGATCCCTGGCCAGGGAACGCATCATCCATTCTTCTACAAACGTAATAAATTTATCTTATTTTTATAATTACATCTAACAGTCCACAAGTTTAAAGTAAATAACACAAACATAATGTATTTGTGCATAAAAAACTGTATTCTTTAAAACTTTTACGAAGAAATCTTGAGTAACTTCTGAAAAACAGATAATTATTCAGTTATGACATTTTTGTTAGACATCAACTACGATAACATGACGCGCCCCTCCAAATGACTGTTTCAATGTGTGTAGTCACATCCTTATGAAAGAGTTTGTATGTAGAAAGTATTCAACTAATCACAGTAGTCACTTATTTCCAAGATTTGTTGGTCAACTAATCATAATATAAATAACTAGCCTACCGCACAAGACAACGCACATCAAACGTTTTGAATTTTTGAGGGGCGCGCCATGTTATCGTAGTTGATCTCTACTGTAGTTTGAGTGAAGCTTAACTTTCCGTCTATAGATAGATAATGGTACCTAGAGGTACCATCGAGGAAATTGATTCCTAGGCAGTTGACGGGCCTACGTCATGTAGTCGGCTTATGTCAATTCAATGTTAGCTGTGATCGGACGTATAGGGTTTGACGTAACACAACCAAACTACGTAGGTCCCCCAACTGCCTAGGAATCAACTTCTCTGATAGTACATAAGTAAATCTACATTTAAATCAAATAATATAAATGATGTTCATATTAAGACGCTTTATTGAAAAAACTGTCCTTTTTGACGTAATACTATAGGACCCTCAGAAATGTTACAAATCTGGTAATGAGATATACAAATCTTCATAGCCTTATCTAGGTTTGAGAAGAACCAGAAACACGATTAATGTATTTTGCCTCGATACATTTCTCGATCGAAATGGCCTCTTAAAAATACGAAATTTGAAGATTATTTTTAAACGAAAATAGATGTATTGTAGGAAATTAGTCTAATTGATAGACACCTTTGCAACTCAAAATCGTATAGAAGCATTTTGCTTAAATGCTCCTAGTTATTTTTTAAATAATTAAAATTACGTTTTTCGCATGTTTTCCGAGCGAGCCGATAGCTTCTGGCCGCAGCGTATTCACGACTTTATAGTCATACAAATTAAGTATAAAATTGCCCTTGCGGTAAAATGACTTTCAATATAGCGCCTTAACATAATTATTAAAGCGCCTAAGTGTGTGACACAAGCAAATGAACGCTTTATCAAAATGGAAAATTCTCGGCACCGAACACAAACAGAACGGCACCAACTTGTCAAAAGGGCAATTAAAATTTATTCATACGAGAGGAGAGATAGAAAAAAGATAAAAGCGGTTTACGTCCGGACTTAATATTAAAGTTGGGGAGTTTTTATCTTATTAAAAGATATGTCCATCCGAGGTTTCAGTCTCCGATTGTAATTTAAACACAGAACTTCGTACACAAGTTTTAATCTGTTAAGTGAGTTCAGATAGTGCTCTATACTCTGTGCCAGGGGCTCCCAAACTGTGCGGCGGCGCCCTAGGGCATACGTGATGGGTGCTACACACAAACATAATTCGTCATAGATATGATGAAGGTAATGGTAAACGCAGATCTATATCCACATGTGGATAGGATTATTCTATTTGAAGTAAAAGAAACCTCGCATTTTTATTTTAATGTTTTTTTTTCACTAAGCTGTGAGGAAAGCCTGCTCTCGTCTCACACTCTCTCATCTCCTATATAATATTATATTATGTGATATTATTATATAGGTGAAGAGAGAGTGAGAGAGAGACCTCTCAGACGGCTGCATGAAAGATCAAATATTTTATAAATTTTGACAGTTTTGTATAAATGACGATCTAAATTACGTACTGCTGAAAATATGTCAAATATTGTGAACTGAGAATTTACTGTGAGCCAAATTTTAAAACATTACGAATTACTAAATTAGTTTACCTACCCCTTATGAGACCGCTGATGTTTAAAGCTCGATTTCTGACGAACATTGCGCCCCTAAAATCACGTCCCAGAGGGCGTCGCAGTAAAAAGTTTGGGAATCACTGCACTATACGTAAGTGGCAAGTTGCATATTTTTCTATTATAATGGAAAATGCAGTTTCGAAGTAAAATACGTTTGGAAAAAATCGTCAGTAAAATATAATGTTTATAGGTGTTCTATAACGACGGAAGAGTTACATTTTTTTGGCAATAGTAATGAACAGAGATTATGCTATATTTTAAGCACCAGAGGCGTGGTTAAAGTTAAGGTAAAAGTTATGATTATAGTTAAGGCTAACATAGCTTTAACCTTAACTTTGACTACAGAAATTGACAGATGTCTGTTACGTTTATTTTTAAAGCTACAGTCGCATGGGCGTACCCAGGAATTCAGCTAGGGACATTCACCCTCGGCACGCCCATGGGTCTACAGGTAACGGGATTGAGAGTATAAAAAAAATAATTATCCGTAAAAATCGACAGGAAAAATGTAACACTGTGGAACTTAGTAAATTTTCACGAAAAAGTTCAGATATAATAATTAATAAGTATGAGGCATGAGCGGTTATGGTTAAATATGGCGGCGGACGCCATATTTAACGGTAACCAAAGATTTGTCATTTTGCACTGTAGTTACAGTTAAAGTTACAGTTATAGTTAAAGTAAGTTGGTGCAACCCACCCTTAATGTCATAGCCTATTTTTGAGAAATAGAGGTTACTGGAAGATGACGCCCGCAACTCCGTCTACGCTAAAATTAGTTTATCGCGCGGGAACCGTACATTTTTTCGGGATAAAAAGTGTACTATGTCCTTTTCAGCGTGAAGAGGTAACAGACAGACAGACACACTTTCGCATTTATAATGGATGGATGGTATTGGTATAGATAAAAACAAACACTATATCAAATCGCTTTATTCATTATCCTCAATCGTTATGGCGTCATTGTCAACTTGCACGTGTGACGTGTGATCTACTCCTCCTTCACTGGCTCCTTGTCCAGCTTCTCTGGCTCCTTGTCCAGCTTCTCCGGCTCCTTGTGCAGCTTCTCTGGCTCCTTGTCCAGCTTCTCTGGCTCCTTGTGCAGCTTCTCTGGCTCCTTGTCCAGCTTCTCTGGTTCCTTGCCCAGCTTCTCACAATCCTCAAGCTTGACACAGCTATTAGTGGGGGTGTGCCTCACGGTGCCGGGCTCGCAGTAACAGGCGCTGTAGTCGCAGATATGGCCTCGCTTGTCTACCACCGGGTTGGGCTCCTCGCAGGTCGCCTCAGGGGTGAGGTAGCCGCAGCCGGTGGTGTAGGCGCGGGTGCCGACCTCGCAGCCGCGGGAACCTGGGTGAAGAGGTTGGGTTATGACTATGTAACAAAACAAAAAATATGATAATACTTTAGCCTTTAGAGTTCATTTTGTGTGAGAAAGTTAATGAAGCTCGGACGCTTACCCATACATTACACGTGGGAGAGCCATGCTTCGGCACGAATGGGCCGGCTCGACCGGAGAAATACCACGTTCTCACAGAAAACCGGCGTGAAACAGCGCTTGCACTGTGTTTCGCCGAGTGAGTGAGTTTACCGGAGGCCCAATCCCCTCCCCTATTCCTTTCCCTTCCCATCCCTACCCTCCCCTATTACCCTATTCCCTCTTAAAAGGCCGGCAACGCACCTGCAACGTTCATGGGCGACGGAAGTTGCTTTCCATCAGGTGACCCGTTTGCTCGTTTGCCCCCTTATTTCATTTTTTTAAAAAATACAAAAAACATTGCCATTTCAGCGCTGCTGCATTCACATTTCCCAGTGAACTCTATACATTAGAACCCATACCAACTCTAAAGTGTTATAACTTAGTTTTGTTACACCTTCTCTAGGGGCCCTTACCTACATGATACACTGTACACATCCTAAATTACTATAGGATGTGTACTTCAGTTTATACTTTAGGGCCTAAAGCATTATCATTTATCACTTTTTAACCGACTTCCAAAAATAAAGAGGTTATATTATGTTGTATATGTTTTATTGTTATTAGGTGGCAACTAGACATCACTAATGGCAGAGGTCAAGGTGAAGATAAGCTAACGAGAATAATTAAAATAACGACAAAAACATCAAAATGTTTCTTAGCAAAGAATACAAAACAACAAGAATATAATAACATCGTAAAAAAGGTTTCCTTTAGATAAAGGGAAGAAAGGTTTATTTTTATTTTTGTTATTTACAATATAAATGTTTAATCAGTTTTTTTTTATAACGACTTGAAATGTTGATTGTTAGGTGTAATGTCGTGCCTGCTGTGATTATTGTAACTACATTAAAATCGGTTCATACATTTGGGAGGTAAGATGCTTTAGTTAGACACTTCTTTATATCACCGTCTCGTATTTGTCGGGCAGAAATTAAATACTGACACACTTTGGGGACAAAATCATGCTCTTAGTCCATATTCTTCCTAAGAAAGAAACTCTTTCTATAATTGCCATCTTTATAATTATTAATGAATAACATTAAGACGTATAATTATTTACTACTAGATGACGCCCGCAACTCCGTCGCGCCAAAATTCGCATATCGCGCGGGAACCGTATATTTTTCCGAGATAAAAATTAGCCTATGTCCTTTTCCGACACTCAAAGTGTCAAATTTCAGCAAAATCGGTTCAGCAGTTTTAGGCGTGGAGAGGTAACATTTTGCATTTATAATATTAGAATGGATAACAATAACACGTATCTATTTACTATTTCGTTACTGGTCAATAACAGACTACTAAGGTATTTGCTAGTTAATTGGCAATTCATATTCTTATTTCTTTATTTGCTTCAAAATGCTGTTTACATTGATACAGCTACTGGATTCTGGACTGAACCTAATTATGTATTCTGTGACTGAACTAAAATATACAAATACCAGCATCCAAAACCAACGTTACTGGCGCCTGCTACTGTAATCCTTTACTCACAATGCCCATTGATGTAGATGCAGCCTCTCGGATACAAGTCGATACCGGCCAGCGCCAAACTGACCAAAGCCAGTACACAAACTATGACGGTCTTCATTATAATATGTAACTTAGTCTATTATGTCCGATTCCTCCAAGCGTGTGTGTCACACTGTGCTTATCTTGTTATTCATATCTATCTATATACTCGTTGAACTTGATTCTGGCTGGATTCTAGTATAGTGGTGGCCGGTTACTTTGCCCGTAACCTGTTGGTGACTAAACATTAGATAAAATGCTTTAAAAAGTTTCCACAGCGAAGTTAGATATTAAAACTCCGTGGTCCAGTGGTCTAGAGCGTGGCGTCCCTCGGAGGTCGTGGGTTCGATTCCCGCGTTGGAAACATGTTATTTCCAAGTTTGGTCAGGACAACGCAGGCTGATCACCTGATTGTCTGACAAGTATGTCAGACGATCCATACGTCGGATGGGCATGTAAAAAGTCGGTCCTGCGCCTGATCCTTCGCCAGTCGTGTCGGTTAACCGTCCCACTGGGTTATGAAAGTGAAAGGAATAGAGAGTGCTCTTGTGTACTGCGCAGACACTTAGGCACTATAAAATAACATCAAATCCTGCGTAACTGGCCTGGTTTCACTGAAACCGGCCACCGCCACCGAAACTGGTGTGGGAGTTATTATAATAATGTGTTGAAGCTACACTTATTCGCGCTGTTATAAAGGACATAATATCTCATTTTCACAGACTGGGAGCGACTGAAGCGCGGAGTTTCAAAGATTCAGTTTTCGCGTGAATTTTAAACGGAATTGTGAAGAAAATTCCGGCTGCAAGTAGTAAGTAGTTAGGTAGGGAAAATTGAAGATTTCATATGCGGTGCCCGATCATTGTTAACTAGAGTCCAGTGGTTAAAACGACCATGAATTTCCCTTGCTTCTTATGGCGTGTGCAACGACAAAATACAAATTTTTCAATAGGTGGACGCAAAGTCAATACAAGTTACGAACCAATAGGTAATATGATACAGAAATAATTTATAAATAACTAGATGACGCCCGCAACTCCGTTGCGCCTAAAATAGTTCATCGCGCGGGAACCGTACATTTTTTTGGGACAAAAAGTATGCCATGTCCTTTCCCGGGACTCAAATATCTCCATGCCAAATTTCAGCAAAATCGGTTCAGCGGTTTGAGCGTGAAGAGGTAACAGACAGGCAGACACACTTTCGCATTTATAATATTAGTATGGATGAACTCTATACAGAGTGTAATAGAACTAAGTGATAATACTTTAGGATGGATTTTAAGTGATAATCTCAGGAACTACTAGTCCGATTTGAAATATTCTTTCAATGTTAGATAGTTCATTTATCGAGAAAGGCTATAGGCTATATTTTACTATGCTACGACTAATAGGAGCGAAGAAATAGTGGAAAATGTGGAAAAAAACGGGAGGAAATTATTTGAAAGGGCTTATCTCACGAACTACTGGAGCAATTTTTCTGTTATTTGGCACAGATAAGAAGTAGAGCACGTAAAGGTTCATAGGCTATTTTTTGTGGACTAATTTGTCTGTGAATTAACTAATTTACGCGGGCGAAACCTAGTAAGTCATATTATTTCATTTTGTTTACTCACCTCAGCAACTTTGAACAGCTGTAGCTAGGGAACTATCAGATTTTAATAGACCAATTTGGTTTTGTTTTGTTGATAAAATTGTCTTCTTTAATAACGTATATTAATTTATGCCGTCAAATAGATCAATAATTGACCACATTGACGAGAACTTGTAAAAACTCTAAAAATAAATGTTTTTTTGGAAAATTTACAAACATTTGAACAGCTGTACCTTTGAAACTATTCAGTTTATCGAGACCTAACTATTCTCATTTTGTTGAAAATTTTGTCTTCTTTAAAGTGATTTCTGATAACTTCTACCATTAAACAGGTCCTTGGTGGTAAAAAATGGCAAAAACTGAAAACTGATCAAAAATTTAATGGTTTTTCACAAATTTTACAATTTTCTGGAAGGATTCCGAGATGGAAAAATTATATTTGACATTACCATCTCATCACATACAACATATAAAAAAATCAGAACCACCCCATTTGATGCAAGTGAAGACCCCTTTTATTGTACGATTTCCATGGACTAACTGACGGCGACCATTGTTTGTCCGACGGGATAGCGATCGACGTTGCCATGGTGACATACTTATTTAGTCACTTCAATAAAATAATATGGCAAATATATTATGGCAAAGCAACGTTTGCCGGGACAGATAGTTATTATTATAAAAAAATCTTACAGATAATTTGACAACACACACCTACAAGCACAGTCGGCCTAAAACGGAAATAGAACACTTACAAACTGTGGGAGCTTGATTCTTGTTCGTCTCTTTTTTTTTTAATTAATTTTTGCTCTATACTGGCACAGAACCCATCTTGCGCGAGTCCGACTCGCACTTGGCCGATTATTTTAATTTTCTTAACTATAAACATATAGATTTATATTATACTAATATATTTACAATATATTAGTATAATTATAGAGTTGTTATTTCTATACAAACTTCGACTACGAACAAACAAACCTACACATTCTCTTTAACATAACGACCTTTAAGATATATACTTATAATAATATTAATAACATAATACTGGATATACATAATTATACACACGCATCTCTTCGACCAGTTCTATTTTGGTTTGACATTTGATCGAGAATTGGAGGTAACGTTGTTATAATTTATACCCGCCCCGGCTTCGCAAGGGTTCAAAATATATAGCCTATGTCATATGTGTCACTGAAAAAATTATTAAAATTTAGTAGTTTTGATTTAAATATTCATTACTTTCCGTGGCCCGCATTGGCCGGTACCGCCGCAAACGCCACGTCCCGCAATGTTTAACCTGTAATATCTTCGAAAATAATATAGATAAGTAAAGTTTTAACCCTAGATAGCTAACCTCCGTCGAATCGACGGGCGGCGTAAACTAATATCGCTATATTTTTTTTTGTCGCGTCCGAATATTTTGTTTTCATTTGCCGGTGAGGTCGTTACAGTGGCACACTCGTCGTACAGGTAAGTGCCATAGTTTTCGGTACATGCAGACTTTGCCCGTCGTTTCGACGGGTGGTTAGCTTTACCGTTAGTTTTTCTACTGAAATGCGTGTATTTATTTTTGACGTAAACTGTGTTTTTTTTTTAGATTTTTACCAAGTTTTCGTTAATTTAAAATGCTATAAATAATTTATTAAACCAAGAGCTTAGTAAAATAAATATTTATAAGCGTTCTTTCGACAATCCATCCAAAATCCATCCAAGTGAAGCCATCGACTATAGTGCGCAGAGCAGCTGTTGTCGTCGGGCCAAATTTCTTTGGAGGGAATAGAGAACGAAGAAGAGTCTTTTCAAAATTCTTCAGGACAAAAACGGAAAAGAAAAACATGTGGGAAATGCTACTACAAGAAAAGCGCATGAAAAAAAGCATATTTTGCTATAATTGTAGATAAGGTAGTAATATGAGGTAAACAAAAAAAAAAATTGTATCACACGTACTAAGGAAAAGTAGTTTATTTTATTTTTTATTACGTTTTATATTTCTATGTGCCATATAATGCTAAACAACTGATTGTTTTGTTTGATTATTTTATTTTGTTTAAGAAAAGTTTGATTGAAAATGTTCCGATTTTTTTAGAGGTCTAAGAAAAAATTTTTAGTTTCAAAAGTAAAGAAAAAAATGTAAATATGCAAAGTGTTGTTTTATTGCTAAGCTCATCATATATCTGTAAAAAAAATCCAGGTCCAGAAAGTGGTAAAATCTCAATAAAAATACTAATTTTTTAATACCCGCCGTTTCGAAGGATGGTTAGCTTAAACGGTCTCCCAGAAGGTTAGCTATCTAGGGTTAAATAAGACTGAGAATGACTGAGTCATCTATTGTTTTGTTTTGTTTATTTATTAAAAAATTAGATGACGCCCGCAACTCCGTTGCGCATAAATTCGTTTGTCACACGGGAACCGTACATTTTCCGGGATGAAAGTCATCCTATGTCTATTCCCGGGACTCAATCTATCTCCATAGCAACAGCAAAATCGGTTCAGTAATACTCCCCAAACCGGTTTCGGTGACGGTGGCCGGTTTCATTGAAACCAGGCCAGCTACGCAGGAGTTATTTATAGTGCCCAAGTGTGTGCGCAGTACACTAGAGCACTCTCTATTCCTTTTACTCTCATTACCCAGAGGGACGGCAGACCGACACGACTGGCGAGAGATCAGGGACAGGGCTTTTTACATGCCCATCCGACTCATGGATCATCCTACTTGTCAGACAATCAGGTGATCAGCCTGCATTGCCCTAACCAAACTTGGAAATAACATGTTTCCAACGCGGGAATCGATCCCACGGCCTTCGAGTCAAGAGCGACGCTCTAGACCACTGGACCACGGAGGCGTTATCGGTTCAGTGGTTTGGGTGTGAAGGGGTAACAGACAGACAGTCAGATAGACAGGCAGACAGACACACTTTCGCATTTATAATATTACGAGCTATTGCTCGCGGCTTCGCACGCGTTAAGAAGTATTATTATATACAAACTTTCATCCCCTATTTTAACCCCTTGGGGGTAGAATTGATCAAAATCCTTTCTTAGCGGATGCCTACGTTATAAGATCTACCTGCATGCCAAATTTCAGCCCGATCCGTCCAGTGGTTTGGACCTTTGAGTTTTATATATTTAGAAGTATGGATAACAATTAACAAATATTTAACAATTTTTTTTTAATAAAATTGCATAACAGTTAACCCCCCGAAACCGCCCCGGTACAAAATGTCACACATTAATTCCCCCGTTATTGAATTACGTCGCATCGCCCGCCGATAAATTCATAACGCGATACAAAAAGTTAAGCCGCGCCATAGCCACCGCCGAGCTACTGATTAACAGCGGTATATTACACTTAACGAGCGGATTCTACACCTGATGATAACAATAAATAATAATTAACAAGTACATATAACAGATCTCCGAGTTGAGCTTGGGATTAGGAAAAATGATGATTTCGTCGAATCAAAATGTTTGCTTACAGATTTAAGCTAACCAAAATTCAGTACTTTGGAAAGAATAAAGCTGAAAGACGTTAAGATACATAGCTTGTCCTAGCCCTACCACAAAGCTGCATGTATTACAGAACTTTAGTAATTTGCCTAGTCGCTTGTTAATGTAATATTGTGTAGACTGTGTAACCGGGGACATTATCAAATGAAATCAAATCAAACAATATAACCTATTGACATTTACCTCTTAAATTTTTTAATTGGCTAGGCGCTACAATTGTATAGGTAACATAAATACCCACAAAGGCTTCAGTCGCAGTCGGGTAAGCTCGCTACCGCTGACGCTGCGGCCATATTTCACGAGCTAATTATTGAGTATCGACCGGCAGTAAATAACCCGCGACTGGCCGTAATGACCCCATACATCACCGCGCACGTGTCGCCGCGGCAGGCGATGTTAGTGTTTAGGTTACACTGCGCCTGTGGAGGGTTAAGCACACCCGTCAGTTAGACGGGCTTTGCCCCACCACACATTCCAAACGGCTTATCTTCTGTGTCGTCAGGATCGACAGCAGTACCCAACCACGGCAACCCCTTGATACGATCTCAGGGAGCCCGAGGGACATGCTAAAACTGTATTGGGACCCGCAACGAAATTAATCAGAAGAATATAAGAGGAGAAGTATGCAATTATCTTAAGACATCATCTGACTACCTAGGGCCTAAGGAGAGCTCAAATTTAAAAGAAAAATTGAAATACGCGGTTCCACTGGGATAAAATACAACTAGAACATTTAATGTTCCTCAAACTTCTGTCTATATATGTAGATATAAATACAAGATTGCCTCAAAGATTAGCGGCCTTCTATCTAATTGGAATAAACTCTTATGACAGAAAAAAAGACAATTTATGTGGTTAAAAATCAACTACACATTATATTTTTTTTCTACTAGAGCGATTTTAATGAAACACTTAATTTAGAAACGGGGACATATTATAGAGGAACATACACACACAAAGATGCAGGCAATACAATTATTATTGTAGCTTTAAGCATTAAAACCTGCTTGCCTATCAAAAACAAGTCCAACAACATCAGTTCTATGTTTATAAATAACATTATAAATTATAATATTATTATTACGATAAAACTAGCCGAGTGCTAGTCGATATTCATTCATTATATTTCAATGTTTTCATAATAATATTAGTATAATGCATCGAAATACAATATATTTATAGACTATATAATTATAGACTATAGAGTACAGAACTATTTTGACTGCTCAATAATAATTATAGATTCAGTTTCTGACGCACGTATAACCCGTAGTTGAAAGTCTGCCTATATATGACCCCTATAGAAGAATGACTAACAACTATGGATTTTCGGTGGCTTTAGGAGGTATCCAGTTCTTATGGTCTACTTATCCTTTAAAAACAATAATAACTCCCACACCGATTTCGGTGACGGTGGCCGCTTGCATTGAAACCAGGCCTGTTACACAGAAGTAAATTTATAGTGCGCAAGTGTGTGCGCAGTACACAAGAGCACTCTCTATTCCTTAACTCTCATAACCCAGTGGGACGGAAGACCGACACGACTGGCGTGAGATCAGGCGCAGGGCCGACGTTTTACATGCCCATCCGACGCATTGATCATCTTACTTGTCAATCAGGTGATTAGCCTGCATTGTCCAGCCTCTTTTAAAAAAGCTGTATAGTTATTTATCGAAGGTCAGGTATTAGAGGCTCTCTGGGGTAAATACTTATTATCTTCCTATCTTCTTCTGGCCATTTAGACGAAACTTTTTCGTCTTCGCTTCGTTATACAGGGTGCAATTTAACCTTCCTGCCAAATTTTGATATTATATTAATTCTTGTTAGAAATAAAAATACACGTATTTTTCTTTTATACTCACTCAGTATAGTTGCGTGTGTAAGGTAAATTATAAGGCTATTGCTGAACCAAAGATTTCCTTTGGTAAGATTGGTCCTTATGGCCCAAGGATGGATTTAAGATGTGGAGCCACCACGATTTTTGATGTCAATTTTTTTAATTTTAGCAGCCTCTGCTCTGGAGGAAAATAGAGTCTCAATATGTATAGAGGCATTAATTATGGCATTATTCCAAGTTTGGTACCATATTCGGATTAGTTAAGAATGCTTAATTCATTTTAGGACTCATATTTGCACGATAAAGATGTTAAACAACGTAAAAAGAAGAAGAAGAAGAAGCATTATTTAAATGCGCTAATCTTAGTATGAGTCAGTAATTACTGGTCCGATTTGAAAAATTTTTTCAGTGTTAGATAGCCCATTTATCAAGAAAGGCTATAGGCTATATTTTATTACGCTAAGACTAATATAAGCGAAGAAATAGAGGAAAATGTGGAAAAAACGGGGGATATTATTTAGAAAGAGCTTATTTCACGAACTACTACAGTAATTTTTCTATTATTTGGCACAAATAAGAAGTAGGAACGTGAAGGATCATAGGCTATTTATTGTGGACTAATTTGTCTGTGAAATATCTAATTTACGCGGGCGAAGCAGCGCGGAACGTCTAGTAAATATTATAAAGCTGAAGAGTTTGTTGGTTTGAACGCGCTAATCTCAGGAGCTACTCATCCGATTTGAAAGAGTCTTTCAGTGTTTGATAGCCTATTTATTCAGAAAGGCTATAGCCTATATTTTATCATGCCAAGACAAATAGGAGCAAAGATACAGAGGAAAATGTGAAAATAAAGCTGAAGAGTTTGTTGGTTAGTTTGTTTGTTTGAACGCGCTAATCTCAAGAACTACTGGCCCGATTTGAAAAAATCTTTCAGTGTTTGATAGCCTATTTATTGAGAAAGGCTATAAGCTATATTTTATCACGCTAAGACTAATAAGAGCAAAGATACAGAGGAAAATGTTAAAAAACGGGGAAAATTATTTAAAAGGGCTAAGGGCCGGGACACAAAAACACGGCACGACGTCGTACGGCGCGTAAAAAACTCACGGCATGGCGCCGCACGGCGTCGTACGACGTCGTGCCGTAGAAACTCACGTAGAATTTCAAGATGAGGCGACGTCGTACGACGCCGTACGGCGCCGTGCCGTTGGTTTTTACGACGCGCGTCCGACGTGCCGCCGTACGGCGCCGTACGACGCCGTACGAAAAATGCTCCAGTCGTCTGTGAGATATTAATCTCACAGACGACTGGAGCATTTTTTATGTAATTTGACACGAATAAATAGTAGACTACGTGAGACATGGTTTATTTATTTGTGAAAATATACGGTTTCCGTGAAATTTCAGATTTACACGGACGAAGTCGCGCGGAACGTCTAGTATTATTAATATGTTTATTGCTCCATTCATCACCATATCTTTGGCATGCAGAAAAATGCGGCTATCATCCTCCTTAAGTAATTAAGCCCTGGCAACAGCGTTTTCGTTGGTTGAAAATCATATATTCTAAATTTTTTATTTTATTTTATTTTTACTATCTTTTATCTAAATATTATTCCAAAATTGGCATTCAAACATTCGATTCAATCGAAAATGATACCAAACTCGACTATATACCTAAATCCCACGCAGTTATTGACCTCATACCTTGTTAAAGCTAAAACCCCCCCCCCCCCCCCCCCCCCCCCTCCCCCACCTGCATGAAATATTCAGGTGGCTCCACATCGTAAACCCATCTTAGGGATATAAAGATCAATCCTACCAAAGGAAATCTTTGGTTCAGCAAAAGCCGTATTCCTCGTTTTTTTGTCTTGTACGCACACGACTAGTACTTAAATGTTGAGAAATAGCTTCCGAAAGTTATCCTAAAAACACTGCAATTAATGGACACGATGCGTCAGCCGCGCGTGGCGTGCCCCCGCGCGCGCGCCTCATCCTGCGTCACCCCCGATCACTACCCCGCGCCGCGAGTAACCATTCTGCAACGATTTTAAATGGGATAAAATATGTAATTGAAAAAAAAATAACACCCAATTATTTTTTGGTTAAATGGACTCTCATAATGATACCTAAGCCCTGGAAAAAATTTGGCAGGAAGGTTTAATTGCACCCTGTATAATCGCCGATCAAAATGTGTGGAATTGACATAAGACGAGTAGAACGTCAACGTCATATTAACGAACGCTTATGTCAATTCCATATATTATCATCGGCGATTCTATAACGAAGCGAAAACGAAAACATTTTGGCACAGCCCCGATTATTTTTTGTACACGTAACACGTTGCGGGTCTCCAGATAGCTTTAGACAGAAGGTACATAACTACCTTTCCTACGACGCGCCGGCTGCACTCCCTCGGTCTCACGTATCCATACTAATATTATAAATGCGAAGGTGTGTCTGTCTGTCTGTTACCTCTTCACGCTCGAAACGCTGAACCGATTTTGCTGAAATTTGGCATGGATAGGTGTACTTTCAGTCCCGAGAAAGGACATAGGATAGTTTTTATTCCGGAAAAATGTATGGTTCCCGCGCGATAAACGAATTTTGGCGCAACGGAGTTGTGGGCGTCATCTAATTTCCTATAAGTGCTCACCTATAAGTTTTTCACACAAAAAGAGGTTTAGTCTGTACTTATTATTTTGTTTGCATCAGAAAAGAAAGCACCAGAAATATAAGCATTATAATAATAATCGATTACTTTTAAATTTTAGAATCATTTCCTTGTTTTAGCATAGTTTTGCATATTTTAGGGGAGAGGACGTTCGGTAAGCGAATAAGTATCCAATATTCCGGAATCTTTGTACCTGCATATTCAATGTAAATATACCGCATACCGCAAAGTCCGGGAAACTATGTATCGTAAAAACGAAAAAAAATATAGAATCAATATAATCTCCTAACATATTCGTTGCAACCGAAAACAAAAACTCGGAGAAACCGTGCATTTTCCTTCGAAAACAACAGCTTACGTCCTTTCCCGTATTATATTCTACATCTGCGCCGAATTTTATCAAAATTCGTTTAGGCTTGTGTGGCTTGATGCCGTAAATCGGGACCTCCCTTGGTCATTAGGAGAGACAATATTTAAAATTTAACTATGTATTACTTAACTTTATTTTAATGAAGAGTCTGACAGAAAATAAAACCTACGTCAAAATCTCCATTTAATTTAAGTAGTCACTAAATTCCGTTCCTTCTTAAACCTCTAGTCTTCTGTTATTACTAAAGTCTAAACCAAGAACATAAATGAAACAATTGTTATTCATACCGAACGAATCTATTTAGGTCTAGTCCAGGCACAGGCCAGGTTTATCCGGGATCTGGACTGAGGAATTACCGGTGAATTATGTACCGGGTGACCCGGATATCCGGCCGGGGAACAGTTTTTGCCGGATGTTTTGCAGATAGCGAATATTTTTACGGGGCTGCGCCCGTCATAAGGTTGCCCGTATATTATTATTGATTTATAACCGATTACAAAAGGAGGCTATGTTAAATAGATGTTCGTGCAGTTTGTTGATCTTATTTCCCTGAAAAGCTTGGAAGTTTCTCAGGGACTCAAAGTGTCTCAAGGAGTAATTTCATTCAAAACAGTTTCACTGCGATGTGAGCATGAGATTAAGCACACAGACATAAAAAATACACAGTTACAACTTACATTAAACATGGTGTTTGTATTTGTCAACATTTTAGTACTGAGTATAAAATATCGGACCGGAAAGTTTATTTGCACTCTGTATATAAATTATAATATTTTTTTTATGAAACAAGCAAACGGCAAACAAGCAAACGGGTTACCTGATGGAAAGCAGCTTCCGTCGCCCATGGACACTCGCAGCATCAGAAGAGCTGCAGGTGCGTTGCCGGCCTTTTAAGAGGGAATAGGGTAATAGGGGAGGGTAGGGATGGGAAGGGAATAGGGGAGGAAGGGAATAGGGGAGGAAAGGGAAGGGAATAGGGTAGGGGATTGGGCCTCCGGTAAACTCACTCACTCGGCGAAACACAGCGCAAGCGCTGTTTCACGCCGGTTTTCTGTGAGGACGTGGTATTTCTCCGGTCGAGCCGGCCCATTCGTGCCGAAGCATGGCTCTCCCATGTATAAATAATATACACATTCGATATTTTATAATACAAGTATAGATTTTTTTGAAAGTTGAGTTTATTTTTACTACAAGTTACGACTGTGAACAAATATACAGAGTTATAGACATACATACACTTTCGCATTCGTAATATAAATATGATTAACCTACCAGCCGCATCCAAGTTTACTCGCGATCGATCGAAACGATCTATCGAAAATGTGTGGCCGCCTTAAAAACACCTAGCATAAAATATTAAATTGTCGAATAAAACGCAGCTTTTAGTAGACTTTTCATTCGTTACATTTTATTTACGTGATAATCTTTAACAGCTTCAGAATCATAACGTAGCTACGTGACGTAGCGCGGGCGTCACGTACGCCCCACGTAGATATCACGTAGTTTACGTTATGGAGTTAACGGTTTTCAAATAATGACATTTTTAAAACTGCGGTGCTTTTTATTCACCCTGAATTTTTTATTAGCAACTGGCACTGATTTCATACGGGAATATTACGCAAAGGTCTGAGCAAAGGGCGCTACTAGCACATACAGTAAACAATCCGACCACAACCTGACATGTTGCACACATCATATCAGAATATTGGCAGAAACGTTGTCAAACGTCGAACAAAACTTTTTGTTTACTGTCTGTACTGGTGCTGCCTCTAGCGTGAAAATATTGTAGTATAATATCCTGTTGTTCATGCATAATTCGAACTTTTCTCTTCAATCAAGAATTTTTGTTACTCTTTTGAGTTGCTTAACGGCTTCTGATGCAATTTTAGCGCTAGAAGAGAGCAGTTTATACTCTTTACCATATTAAAACAAGCTGCATATTGCACCGTATGCAGCAAAACAACCCTTGCCGGATCAGATAGTAAATAAATAGCTGTGCACCCGCATAGCAAGTAGGTACATGTAGCTGGCCTTTTACAAAGTCTTTGTTCAAGTTGACTTGTTCTTTTGGCGTTGGTTTTGTTCAGACTTCGAACTTGTCTAGTTCTAGTGTCTTAGCTACTATTTTTTATGTTTGTGCTAGACAAAGGATTTCTTTGGAAGGCTCTCATTGAAAACAAGGTTTTTCTCTCTCGGAGCGTTATAAGAAGTCAATACTTTAGTAGTTTATCAGGGTGAGCGAAGCGAGCTCTAGTATATCCCACATCCTGAGCGCTATTGTGGTACACTTTGCGGAAAAACTATCACGCCTATTGATTTGTGCTATAACATAGAAATTTTTATTTATATGTAGATTATCGGCTAGTCAAGGATTAATTACTATTATAATACTTACATATTATTTACTTATATAAAAGGCCAAGAGCGAGTTGGACTCGTGCCTACCCGTTGCCATTATTTGGCGCCACTTCCCGCGGATCCCACAAACGGTACCCGAGAATTCTCGAGAAATCCGCGGAAGACGCGCGTCCAAGATCTTTTACTGAAGAACCTTTCTAACTTCTCTACACAATAACAAAGGTTGTTTTTCCCGCCGGTTTTGTGCTAGACCGCATGTGCGTGCGGGGAACGAATTGTAGACTTTACTGCCGCGGTTTTAACGATGGCACTAAACCGCTGAATAATAAAAATAAAATTAACTTTGGCATAATTTGAGCCGTACGTGCCCGTTGTCGTTTGCCTCTAGTTAGTCAACTCTCGATGGGGGTTTTAAACCGAATGTTACGACGCAAAGTTACTTACGACTAAAATATTGACTGAATTTTTATGTATGTGTAGTAAAAAATAGTATGTATAATGTATATACTTACTAATATGTGCTGGCAACTGTACGTTTTGCCGTGGTAAAAACTATCCTATGTCCATTAACGGGCCTTTAAGTATCCACACCAAATTTCATCTTAATCAGTTCAGCGGTTTGGACGTGAACAGACAGACATGCCGACAGGCAGATATCAGAATCCTAGTGTGGAGAGCAGTGTTTTGTTTATTTAAGATAACTTGTACTACTTGAGGAAATAAAGATTTGTTTATTATTATTATTATTATATACTTTCGTATTTATAATATCAATATGGACTAGTAAATAGTCATTCCGTCTTTTTTTTACAAAATTATACAGAAGTTTTTAAACTATATTAGAACAATATTATTATGGTTAAGTAGGATAGGGAGTAAGTTAACGTACAGATCAATGAATTTTATGCCACTTTTAGCGATATTTGCTTATAAGCTACTTTTGCGTTACTAATAGGTATTAGTAGATAAGGCAATAAGGATAAGGCCAATTCTAAAGGCACCTAATCGTGCCATTTCAAATATTAATTTCACGATTTACTACCGGAAATGGGCAGAAACGGCCGCAATCGAAAGCCCATACTAATATTATAAGCGTAAGTTTGTTTGTCTTTTACATCTTCACGCAATCCCTCGATCGCGGATTCTTGGAATTCTATTGTTATCGCGGTCGCATGCGACCGCTTGGGACTTGAGGGAATGTACAACTTAAACAATTTTTATAAAATTTAGTATGGATATGTTTTGATTCTATTGAAATCACTATACGTCTTTATTCCGGAAAAATGTACGGTTCTCGTAGGATAAACGAATTGCGGGCATCCACTTATAATGTAATTAAAATGCCGAAGTGTATTTGTATTTTACCTCTTCACACTAAAACCGCTAAGCCGATTTCGATAAAATTTTGTATAGATACATTTTAACTCTCGTGAAAGGATATAGGATAGTTTTGATCCCGGAAAAATGTACGGTTATGTAAACTTTTGCAAGCCATAGTCGCGCGCAAAGTGTAGTCCGCAATAAATGTTTGAGTAACACCGACGCCGGTCATAATTTACCAGATTCCTTATCTTACAAAAGGCCCAAAGGGAAAAACTATAAAAGACCGGTTAAGACGATAAACCATCATTATAGCCATCGATCCGCAGTACCCGGGTAATCGCAGGAGCGGAGAACGGCCGGCTTTGTCCCTTCAAACTTGTTATTTGACTCATATTTCATTACGTCCTAGTTTGCCAAAAAATAAATGTTTCAGCTCGAATCTCGAGAGATACTGGGGCCTAAAAGTGCCCTAAATGTTTGATATTAGTGTTCAAACTTTTAATACTGGTCCGCATGCGTCTTACTGGGTGATGCAGCTGGAAATGCGTGGCTTGATTTTTATTCGGCGGTGTCCGCTTTTCTGACGTTTCACTAGATTTAGTTTAGTAAAATGACATATCACTAGATATTTTTAGTAAGAAGACGTAACAAACAAGAATATTCGGCATCTACCGGGAGTTCGTGATATCCCTAGGGATATCGTGAAATCCTTGATATCCTCTTTTCCCTGCGACATATATACCTGTACATAGTATAGATAGTATAGATGGTAAGTATTTAAAGAATTATTGCTTATTAAACTACTGCAGGCCTAACAATTTCATGTCACAGAAATAACATCGATCCCTTGAGAACCGTATTTTGTGCACACCGCGGCGCTCTACAGACACAGCAAACTTGCGGCGCGGTTGTGGAAAGAAATTATTTTTTCACTAACATCACGGTATTAGGGATGTATCCGCAAGGGATGTCCTGATAGTGATGTGCCAACTAAGAGTATTAGCTAGTGTTGTGCTACCTGAACATTTCTCTTGGCTCCCTTTTGAGTTAGCAGATTTTTATTGACGTAGGGATGGGCATGATTATAGATGTTACTAAGATTTGATTCCTACTAATTACTATATCGAAAAAGGTTAAGAAATTAACCAAAGTCACTTCACATTGCAACGTAACGAGACGCTCCTATGAATTTTGTAATGAGCCATTCAAAACAGAACTTTATTTACAACACGAAAAGATACATAATGAATTTGCAGAATTGTCGAATTACCTCTTCGCGTCGCAACGAATGTTACGAGTGCTTTGTAGTTAATTACTCGTGCTTGAGCCATATCACAATAAAGACGTAAAAGTAGAAATTTTCGACATCTCGCAATTTATAGGTTTAATTATTTCTAGGAAGTTATTTAGTTTCTTTATTCCGGTGGCGTTTAGTGGGTTCGTAAAGCTAGTTCAGCTCGGGAGTCGGCGTATAATTTCGTTTTCATGTCGGCCAATAAAAAATACAGCATTCATTCGTTCCTCGCGCTTGCTATTATATAAAGTTAGGCGTCGTAAATTTATTCTTTAATCGGAATTCGGAGTATCAAAAGTTTTATCGATTTTATTTAAATTTTGCCGATTTTGCCGAAATTGCAAAGGTTCGCTACAGAAATATTATTAGGTTTTTTCCCCTTATTAGACTAAAAAATATATATATTAATTATTAGATTTAAAATATATTTAAGCGCGGAAAGCCGACTCGAACTTGCGGCGAGAAATATAATGTGAGATTTAGGTTGTTTTGAATCGTGTTTTTTTGGCACAATTTGTTTTTTTTTTTTCTTTTTTCTCGAATTGGATAGAATTTTATCTATAGATTATTTCTGTCGTTTTCTTTTTATGAATTACAGCTCCAAGTTGCCGAAATTAACAGCAATTCTTTGCCCATTTTCTCTAAAATTTTGCCGAGTTACATATTTTTTTACTCAACTATTTCATATTAAAGTGGTAAAAAGTAATTCCAACATTTTATAGACGACTTTCTCAACAGTACATACTACATTGTATTTTTTTCATACCGTTAACACGTCAATACAATCCATAAACAGGTGATATTCTAAACCTTTTACAGCAAAAATCACAAAACTGTCGCGGGTTTGAGTTGGATTATTTAAAAATATTTAAAAAAATAAAAAATCTAGCTCCAACAAATTATAATTGAAATGATCTTACTTGTTGTGCATTAAAATTTATAGAAATACTGTATTTTAACTGTTAAATCACGTAGTAAAATCAGCGAAATCGGCAAATTTCGTATACGGACCCTTAATATATGCGTTTAAGTTTGCTATTTATATTTAATTTTGCATATTTGCCAACTGTTTAAATGCAATTAATTTATTGAAAATGATTTAATATGTATTACTTTACACTACTAATTATTATTAAGTGTCTAAATTCCCAGCAAACTAAATTTTATCAAGAATTGTAGCAGTTGTACTTAAGTCATTAGTCATTACTGATAAGTTTATTTTCGATGTCCCTCAAATTGGTCCAAAATTTTAAGCGTCAAGAGGTTATCAGACGATAAATAAAAAGACCCACTTTCAAATGAATAAATCGATAAAATTTAAACTGTCACGTCCCATCACTTATAGAACTATTACTAGTGCATTTAGAAATATCGTTTTTAATTAGAGCACGCGTTGGGGGAATACATCGATTATCGACACTTTATATCGATACCTCATCGTCCCCTCCCTAGGGCGAGATTGAAAACTAAATGTACTAAATTCCAATCAAAAATAATTACTTTTATTAATGAATTGCTCTATAATAATGGATTTTTTGATCAGGGGCGAGTTACAAATTACAATCTACTACATGGCATGGTTCTGTTAATAAGTTCTTATAGCTTTTGTCCGTTTTTTGTTCTGTCCATAGAATTATAACCTACTAGGTGACGCCCGCAACTCCGTTGTACCAAAACTCGTTTATCGCACGAGAACCGTACATTTTTCCGGGATAAAAAGTATCCTATGTCCTTTCCCAGGACTCAAAGCATCTCCATGCCAAATTTCAGCAAAATCGGTTCAGCGGTTTGGGCGTGAAGGGGTAGCAGACAGACAGACAGACAGACAGACACACTTTCGCATTTATAATATTAGTATGGAAGTATGGATATTAGTATTGACATCGTTGGTTCTATGTAGCGGCAAAACTTATGACTAGTCTGACAAGCCGAAAGACAGAACAGTTAGATAAGCTGCTCTTAGGGTTCCGTACCTAAAGGGCGAAATCAGGACCCTATAGCTTATACTTTGACTGTCCGTCCATCTGTCTATCACCAGCCTGTATCTTAATAAAATGAAAAAATAATATAACCACAGCCGAACATCCTCCCCCTTTTTAGGAAGTCGGTTAAAAAACTGCGATAGCTAGACCGTTAAACTTTTCAAAAATGTACATTGTACGTATTTCTGCTACCGCTATATTTTAATAGAAATAAAAAAAAAAAACAAAATAAAACCTTCAAAAATAAAATTTACTTTTAACAGCCATTTGAATGTTTCTACACGGTAAACTGTAAGTTAATATTCTAAACTAGATGACGCCCGTAATTCCGTTCCGCCGAAGCTTTTTATCTCACGTAAACTAAACATTTTTGGGTTAAAATAACTATGATATGCCCTTTACCGTCTCTTAAAGCATCTGCATACCAAATTGCATCTGAATCACTTTAGGCGTTTAAGCATAAAGGAGTAACAAACAGACAACCTGTCGCATTTATAATATAGTCGATACATCTAGTCTGCTACTCCGTTTTGCTAAAATTACCGGGATCCTAATTCCTATGCCTTTCCCGTTTCTCAAAGCATCTGCAAACCAAATTGCATCTAAATCGCTTTAGGCGTTTAAGCATAAAGGAGTAACAAACAGACAAAGTTGAGCGTTTTGATTAAAAATAAAGCTGTAGAAAATAAAAGAACCCTCGCGTAGACATTCGTCCGTGTGTCACACCAGCTTGTCCGGACCCTCAATAATCAGGCCTGCCGGGGGGCCGGGACCCGCCGGGGCAATATCCGGGCAAATGATAACTAATGTCCGGCCGGCGGTATTGAGATGGATCGACGCGGCCGATTAACCCGGATAAAACGTTTAGCGCACCTGAATGTAAAAATCTAGAGAATTGCAGCTATAATCTAGAGTTTTAGTAAAAAAACAAATAGGAAAGCAACGTTTTTCTCAGCTGATGAAAACAACGTGGCTTTGAGTTTCTTTGGAAATATGTGGTTTCCAAGTTTGGTTTGGGCAATGCAGGCTGATCACCTGATTGTCTGACAAGTAAGATGATCCATGCGTCGGATGGGCATGTAAAAAGTCGGTCCTGCGCCTGATCTCTCGCCAGTCGTGTCGGTCGTCCGTCCCACTGGGTTACAAGACTAGAGGATGAGTAGTTCTCTTGTGCACTGCGCACACACTTAGGCACACTTGTGGATAACGAAGTTAGCTAATATCAGAAGTGTATGAACACAACGCTAGTGCCAGTGGCACCTGAACATTTTAATTTTCATGGGTTTGCAATAACTTAATATTTCATTATGTTCTAGCCCTGATAGCTAACAACCTCATCCTTGGCAGTCATCCCATTATTGGCACCTTATGCCAATAATTATTCTTTTATAAGAATAGAATTTTCTGCAGTAGGAACTCTTAAGGCGCTATATTGAAAAAAACTGTCCTTTTTGACGTAATTCTATAGGACCCTCAGAAATGTTACAAATCTGGTAATGAGATATACATATCTTCATAGCCTTATCTAGGTTTGAGAAGAACTAGAAACACGATTAATGTATTTTGCCTCGATACATTTCTCGATCGAAATGACCTCTTAAAAATACGAAATTTTAAGATTATTTTTAAACGAAAATATATATATTGTAGGAAATTAGTCTAATTGATAGACACCTTTGCAACTCAAAATCGTATAGAAGCATTTTGCATATATGCTCCTAGTTATTTTTTAAATAATTAAAATTACGTTTTTCGCATGTTTTCTGAGCGAGCCGATAGCTTCTGGCCGCAGCGTATTCACGACTTTATAGTCATACAAATTAAGTATAAAATTGCCGTTGCGGTAAAATTACTTTCAATATAGCGTCTTAAGTGTCAATAACGGGTGTCTTACTATATACAATTTCAGCCCCTGCGGGCCGATTCTGTATCGTACATTTGTGAGTTAATCACTGAGTTAGTAACGAAACGGAGGAGTGAGCAACCGAAAGTCTCACTTATATAGTGAATACAAAAAGTGGCACTTTTCGTTCCTCGGTTTCGTTAGTGTTTAAAATGTTTAACACAATAACCTCTACCGTATTCGATGTGATTCACCGTGATGTATACGTCTGACACGGATTTGTCACGAGTATTGATGTGCACCGCGGCCTCTAATAAGCGCTGTGTGTTTTGTGTGAAAAAACGTTGATATATCACTCCCCAGCGCGCCATACGTTATTCGCTTGAACGATAAATTCAACCACCGCTGTGAGGCTGGACAGAGGACAGCGTAGCTATACTTCTATACTAATAATATAATAAATATGAGTGTGTCTTTCTGTCTGTCTCTTCCGCAAAGATGTTATATACTCTATACAAATATAATTATTTATAATAAAAAAGAATGTCTGTCTTTTTGTCTGTTACTTCTTCCGCAAAAAGGTTTATTATAATAAAGAATAATAAAGAACCTCTTTATGCCCAAACCGCTACATCGTTAATGTTTAGTATTCAGATACTACGAGCCATGTAAAAGGATATGGGATTCTTTGTATCCCGGAAAAATGTTGAGTTCCTTCGCGTTAAACATATTTTGGCACAACGGAGTTGCAGGCAACCTCTGGTACCTTTTTTTCACGCAGAGAAATGCATTACGCATTCGACGCAGGGGATGGGGACTCCCGCTGCGGATATGTGGGGTTCATCGCGGCGAAGATGGTATGTGCCGCGACCCTACCCACTAAAACTCTGCGACGCTCCTCTCGCCAACCAAGACGAAGCCACGGGCACGACACACCCACCGCAACTCCGTCAGTTTCCCGAAAGTTTTCTACGTACGTTCCGGGCTAAAACTATCACTTGACTATTCTTCTTCTATTTAATTTGAAATCAGTTATGGATGTCAGATATGTACCTTGTATCTAAGAGTTCACCGTGAATGTAACAGCGACGAAAAAGTTACTTCTGACTTGTATATTTCTATAAAAATTGCCCCAACGTCATGTAACATGTTACATGTCTGTCATGTTACATCTTGCCATTCAATAACAATTATTATTATAAAAACGCGCTGCTACTTTTACAGTGAACTCTACATACACACTTTAAAGTGTTATCGCTTTGTTTTGTTACACCCTGTAAACATTTTTACATTTTTTTTTTGATAAACGGACACGATAATGCTATTAACCAATATTATTCCCGTATCCCGTGTTAATTTTGAAATAAAAGTCTGATATCACGTGGAAATAGCTCGGCCGGTACGGCTTACCTGAGAGAAACAACGTCCAATTAAAATCGCGCATCCGGCTCGAGGGACCAGCGAAATTAAAATGGCGGCAATCATCGTTATCGTCTCGCCATGAAATTGTTAATGGACATACATACATACTTTTCCTTCCTTTTTTGTATGGGGAAATGCAATCACGTGTTCTACTCCCTGCTTGAGAAAAACTCGCATACAAAAGTTTCATTATTTTTAGACCTCCCCCCTTATCACAGGTGGTCACTGACACACAAACTAAGGACTCCTCTCCCCTCGTCACGACACCATATTGTCACAATTTGTCGACCTCCTCCCCCCTCCCCTTAGGTGTGACGTATACTCTATGGATGGCCTCCAATGACTACCAAGTACCAATAGCATTTCCATAAACCTTTGTTCACATCGATAGTGCACTGCCCTTCTTTGTCTACATCACATCTGCCTTGGTGACAGCACATGTCACCTGCTGCGGCGCAGCGCCGTGTTGTGTCACGGTAGTGATGTCGTGTCGGTACTCGGTGATGGCGCGGTGTCTGATGACCTTATGGCGCATTTTCACTGGTCGATAATGGTCGATGACCTTATGGCGCATTTTCACTGGCATGCGGGGTGTGGGAGATTTCTAAAATGCATGCCTCGACCAATCAAAATGCGCCATTAGTTGTCATAGGCTCCCCGTATGCTGTATACCGCACGAGTTAACGACTAATGAAAACATTTTGTTGATGGGTATGGAGGTAGGCGGTTGCGTCAGCTCGTTCTCTGGTTTATTTTATTAAAAATGCCATTAGAGATCAACTACGATAACATGACGCGCCCCTCCAAATGACTGTTTCAATGTGTGTAGTCAGATCCTTATGAAAGAGTTTGTATGTAGTAAGTATTCAACCAATCACAGTACACGTAATATTTCTGTTAATGTCACTTATTACCAAGATTTGTTGGTCAACTAATCATAACTAGCCGATTGCGCAAGACAACGCACTTCAAACATTTTGACAACGCACTTCAAACGTTTTGAATTTTGGAGGGGCGCGCCATGTTATCGTAGTTGATCTCTAGTTATAAAAATAATAAAAAAACATAACTCGATCAAAACTGCTTCACCCGTTTAGATTCTAGGACGCAACAAACATACACAGACCGATATGTCCAACTTATAACACCTCTCTATTAACCCTCGAAAAAGAGGGGTGTTGTTACTTCAGGGGTTAAAAACTACAAGTGTTCATAATATAGTTTAACACAACGGCAATATTATAAAAGTTACCCAGCGCTTGGCTCCTCGCCAGATTATTCCAGATATCCCCAGCAGAGGATATAATTAAAACGCATAATATTTCATTAACATTTAATTAAAGATATCATAAAATTTACATTATATACTATATGTTAAGCTATAATAAAGAAATATTAAGTTATGTCTAATATAATACTATAGGGGCTCGCGGCGCTTTTCTTACGCTATTCACCTACCGTAGAAAAATAGGCCGTATTCGCAAAATAAGTTTTAAGATTTCGAGTATAAATATTTACCTACCTAAATTTTATTTCGATTATTATAATTTACAACCTACATATTAGATTATCTAGAAAATTCGATGTTTTACAAAAGTGTAGCGCTACTTATTCCTTAAAACTAGTTCGCTTATTTCGTGCTTTTCAAACGTTCAAGCTGAAATTAAGCGGACTGTAAAATCCACAACGTCAGAGTCCCATCAGAGGACTGTAAAAACAGCGCTAGAAAAGCGTCCGCTGGCTCCCGGACTATGATATGGAAGAATTCGTCTAACGCTTACTCTACACCCGAGAGAATAATTTATGTAAGCAAAGAGCTTCGCCGAATGACGTTAAAATGAAAATGACACGAAATTAAAGCAACATTTAGTATTTAATACGTGTCGGTTGAAATTTATGAGCCTTTCCAATTGGTCGGATTAACATTCGTCCGACAATATAGTTATTGAATAAAATAACAAATATTAATGTCATTTTGTAACATAATGAGATCATGGCATTGAGTCAAGTTGCACTCAAAAATTGAGTGCAAAGCCATAATCAAAATTGTGTTGGATTTGACATTTAGAAGCATCGTCAAACGGTTTGATTTCCGTATACGAAAAGCCGAATACATGGAATCAGTACAAAATACATTATAATTTATAACTAACGCACACGTTCGCTTTTTTCCGAACGGGACGAATTCCGCGCGTAGGTTTCGCGAGTGAATAAAAAGCGAACGTTTGCTTGTCTCACGGAATGCCAAATCAAAATTTCACATAAGGAAATCGAATTCGGAAAACGTATAGCCAGCCTAATGCTTACATATTTTAATTATTATTCCACCTCGTGTAGTTGGCTACAGCCGAGTATTATACTAGAGTATAAATTGGCAATCGTCGAATGTACACGCGGTATTTACACCAGCACGTGTCTGCCCACCTCCTGTTATCTTTGCGGCATCTGAAACAAGTAGTCGGGTGTACCTTTTACTAATATTTATACATAAAAAAGTGTGTATGTCGGCCTGTCTGTCTGTTACCTTTTTACGTCCTAACCGCTGAACCGAATATGCTGCAATGGTCTTTGAATCCCGGGCAAGGAAATAAAAATTTTATCCCGGAAAAATTACTGTCTAGCGCAATAAATGAACTTTGGAGCAACGGAGTTGCCAGCGATAGTTTTAAATTTTGTTCGTCCGGCTAAAACTCTAGAACCGCAGAAGCCGTTTGGCCACTCTATAACTGTTAAGGTCTAAGTCCTAAGGTTTAAGAATAGTGCTTTAATTTGGCCTTCTAGTGGTGTGTGGGTAAGCGTCTTTTTATTTGATAATAATATAATTATTAAACTTTCTGGTTGTATGTGTTGAAAACACCGCTTGAGTATGTCTTTGTCTTACCATATCCTCATCAGGTGTGTGAGTGGGGCGCGGCTCCCGGATAACGTAGGTCTTGTTGTCGCTGGACTCCAGCACCACGCGGGGCGGGTCACCCTCTGGTATACAGAAGAGAACAGAACTAGTAACAAGATGCTCCAAATAGGTAGAGTTAAGCTTCTTGTTCGACTTCTTGAGAGTTGGAATGTCAGTTTTAAATAGAATTTGGATTATGTGTGACTGTACCAAAAGCATAATAATGAATAAGTCAAGAATTGAGGCGTATTATCATGGTTTACTACTATAGTTATCACTTATCAGTTATCACAATATAATACCATACAAACTGGGTTAAATAAAGGTAGGTAATATTTTGATCTTTAACTAAAATAACCTCTCGTCCGTCTAGGAATGCCACAATGTTTTGAACTATTAACTTTAACTGTCTAGGTCAACTCGACTCTTGAGGAGTTCTGATGCTGCATCATCATTCAACAATCACCATTTTTAGGGTTGAGTATATCAGGCTTGGTCTCCTGCTTATCCGGCGCGGGGTAGGCGATGAGGAACCGGCGGCCGTGCGCATCCACCTGCACCACGCTCTGCGACGGCCGCTTGCTGCTCGACCTGGCCTCGTGACGCCTGGGGGGAAGGAAGAACAGGTCTGTAGAGATAGCAAAAAGTGAAGGAAATGCGAGTGCTCACAGTTCACACCGCAGCCATTGCATTTAAAATGATTTTTTGGCATCGAATTGAAACTAACTTTACTATCAGGGGTAGAGTTATTTATTTCTGCACGAGAAGCGGTGAAGAGATTCTCAACATATTATATGACGCGAAATTATTTTAGAAGGTCGCGAAGTCAATACTGTCTATACTTATTAATAATATATTTGGACAAGATTTAGTGCAGCAACTACGGCGATACCAAAAAGAAGGCTTACGATTTTTGCGCTTCATTGATGCAATCAGACAAACAATGCTACACAATCATGATAATATTAGCCTCAAACCATCCGGATTTTGTGTGCTGCCACAGTCACAGCCTATTAATCTCCGGCTGGCCGCCATTTTTATCTGGCTGGTCCCCGGGGGGTGAAATTTTAATGGACGGAACTCGCGAGCCGATTACGCGACACTTTTATAACGCTCGTGAAAATATTATTTCAATCGATGGGCGGATTCCTGAAATCCGTTTTGGGAGCATCGGGAATGTTGTTAAATTGTTTTGTCGCATTCTTTTATCGAGTTATTAAATTAATTACGCCACGTTTGGTTTTATTGGCGGAATTTGAATACTTTTTGGTTGTTTAAACATTTTTCAATTGGTAAATGGATTAAGTATGTTAATGATTTAAATAATCAAGTGCAAAAGCTCGAGTTTATCTAATTATCTCTACCAATTTATTATTTGAAATGATTAATGCCCGTTTTCACTATTACCGCTCCGGTCTTTTAGGGTCATGTAGAGATCAACTACTATAACATGGCGCGCCCCTCCAAATGAATGTTTCAATGTGTGTAGTCACATGCTTATGAAAGAGTTTGTATGTAGTAAGTATTCAACCAATCACAGTACTTATACGTAATATTTCAGTTAATGTCACAGATTTGTTGGTCAACTAATCATAACTAGCCTACCGCGCAAGACAACGCACATCAAACGTTTTGACAACGCACTTCAAACGTTGCAAACAAACATCAAATCAGCAAACATGCTATCGTAGTTGATCTCTATATCTTATAACTGCCAAATAGGTACGCTTTAAACTAAACCTATGTGTTACCTGAGTTCTTAGACAATATGAATTTTGGTGACTTATTATAAACGTTATAATATTATTTATTTAGTGCATTGGGGTAATCTCGTAAAGTTTTTGGAAGAGTGAGCTATTGTGTCGTTGTTTCAACTTTAGAAGACGAATTTGTATATATTTTTACCTACAACTCTAACATGTTAGTTATAATAAACATATTTCCTTGTGAATTGTATATTTTTTAGTTCAAAAGTATTTACGGATTCTGATATAACTACCCCTTTAAAATATAAACCCTATTTTTACTTTTCATGGGTAATTTCGAAAACTCAAGGGGTAATTTCGAATAACAGCGAAACACGACCTAATGTAAAAATACATTTAAGGCACACATTTATTTTTGTTCTATTTTACCCCATACAAAAGCATTGTGCATACAAGCCATAGAAGACACCAAAACAAGTTTTAGACTGCAAAATTTTCGAAATTACCCCATCGGGGACGCAGATGTCCTCAACGTTTGGAGCAAAGAAGTAAATAGATAAGAACAATAAAAAAGCCAACACTAGATATTATTGTATTTATTTAATACCCAGCAAAACTATAACTAACGAAATAAAATAGGAACACATTTTTTGTTAAAAATAAAATAATTTTTACTCAGTCTCGTAAATAGCTAAATCAAAATTAAAACTAAATTAAAAAAGGAAGTAGTTTTCAAATGCAGAGGAAAGGCGCGCCTTAGCTCTGCATTTATAAACCACGTCAGCAATCAGCACCCGAGCAGTTCACACCTGCAAATAATAAAAGTGGCTTCTTCACTTAAACCATTTTTATATAGTCGTGCAGGTTCCCTAGATTTTTTTTTTTTATTACAATCAAGCTCATGTTTCGTGAGTAGCTTTATTTTGATAAGACGAACAACAATTTCCTCTGCGTAAATTCTTGAAAGTGGTAGCTAACAGAGATAGAACTATTAACCTATCAATATACAAAAATCAGCTGGTTAGGGGTGTGTTTTAAGGTTCCGAAGTCAACCAAGTTTTGTTGATTAATGAACTAAAACGACTAAAACGGAACCCTAACGAGCTGATTTTTTGTATATTGATAGGTTAATAGTTATAAAATTCAAGAGTAACCTTGTCCTACAAATAGAACAATCCATATTTTAGGACAATCAAATAGAAATATTAAATCCTTTCTACCTCTGTTAGCTACCACTTTCGAAAATTTACGCAAAGGAAATTATTGTTCGTCTTATCAAAATGAAGCTACTTACGAAACATTTGCTGGATAGTAATAAAAAAAAATGTTTTTGGGAACCCGGACTATAGGTAATCTTTAAAACTGTTTTTTTTTTTATATTAACAACAATGTATATTGATTTTACACTATTCAAAAATACGTTTTAAACCTCTAAATGTCGAAAATTTATATGATTCGTACGAGTCGAGTCAAGTTTGGACTTTGTATTTTCATTCGTTTATGTTTGTTGGTAAAGGCAGGTAAATATTTTATATGTTGCGCACCCCTGCAAAAGACTATGAAAAAATTATTGGGGAAATTTCGTTATCAAATTTACCCCCCTGGGGTTATTTAGAATGTTTGTTAAAAATCATAGCTAAAGCAACATTACCTATTCTTAAGAAAGCAAAAAACGTCAAAGCTTCTTTAAAACAAACAAAATATTACGTAACTTACCTAATTTCTGTGTAAAACAATATGGGGTAATTTCGATGATCCCAAAAAATCATAAAATTGCACTTGGCGCGAAAAAATGAACTTAGCGCACACGCACTCCCGGCTGACGGCTCGAGGGAAAGGAAGCGGGGGAGGTAATTAATTGGCGTCTCGGTAAATGTGGCCAGAGCACAAAATTACTTTCTGTTTGGTAATTATTTGCCATTTTCGGAATATCCCTATTTTTTTTTTCTTCCGAAGTTACCCCAATGCACTTAATACAAACGTTTTGCTTGACGTAGAGTCTGGTAGTGGGGATGTGTACCATCGAAGAAAATTATTCATAAACTTTTTTTTTCCTACGTTATTTGGTCAGATTGTGTTAAATCAATGTTAATCGTGATAATATATCGGCTGGGTTTGACATAATATGTGACGAAATTACGTAGGTCCACCTTTTTACCTGTGAAACAATTTATCTGACAGTACCTTTGTATAGAATACTGCCTGTGGTAAGTGCTTACCGTCTCAGCACCACGGCGGTGATGGCAGCGACGGCTGTCAGCAGCGCCGCCAGAACTGCGATGGCCGCCGGTGCCGGGAACCGCCCGAGACGCGTGTCCTCTGTCACAGATAACAGAGACGTAAAGACAAATTGCTAGTATAGATATATAGATAACACACGGACATGCAGACAAGTGCTAGTATAGATATACAGATAACACACGGACATACAGACAAGTGCTAGTATAGATATACAGATAACACACGGACATACAGACAAGTGCTAGTATAGATATACAGATAACACACGGACATACAGACAAGTGCTAGTATAGATAAACAAACTGTAATTTAACTAAGTGATAATAGTACGTTAGGGTGAGTAAAGAGAAATGCCCCAAGGTCATTTGCCGATACAAAATTTAAAAAGTTACTCTTTCAGCGCTGCTACTTATAAAGTAAACTCTGTGTAAGGCACACACCGAGTACGCATCGACGCGGGCATTCGCACTTCGACGCTTCCATATTTTCGTAGCAGAAATTTGTACTAATTAAATAATAGAGCAATAAATATGAACATGCTTTGGCGAAAAACATAATGCGTTGCTACGCCTTGACTCTGTCCCAACGCCTAGTGTAAGTTGAGCCTAAAGTATTATAATTTTGTTTTGTCACACCCTGTATACTCAAACCTACTGTTCTTTCTTATATCTTGCAATTTGAATGATGATCCAAATCTCTACCTGTCAGAGAGCTTATAATGTCTAAAACATTGTGAATATTGGTGACAGTGGTGTACACCTTATAAATCGGTATAATGTACCTAAGAATTAGATTTGAATCCTAGTAATCCTTGTATTCCTCTACGACCTAGGTTAACACTGATATATTATGTAGATGGAGTATTGTCTAAGCTCTAAACTCTAATTGTCATATCCATTATCCATACTAAATCTTCAACTCTTCATATTATATCTCAAAGTAAGCCTGTGTGACGTGTCTGTTATCTCTTTGCCCTATTACCGCTGAAT
The DNA here is from genome assembly GCA_905333045.1 of Lysandra bellargus. Taxonomy (NCBI): domain Eukaryota; kingdom Metazoa; phylum Arthropoda; class Insecta; order Lepidoptera; family Lycaenidae; genus Lysandra; species Lysandra bellargus. The sequence continues at coordinate 752,734 of HG995357.1, forward strand.
TTGGATGAAATTTGGTAAATTTGGGCCCAGCATAAGGACATAGTGATAGTTCTAATATGCTACCTTGCGATAAAATAAGTTAAAACTACATATAATAAGTAAATTTAATTCTAACTAATAATTTATATGTTATTACATGACGACCCGTAGCTCCGTTGCACTGAACCGTACATTTTTCCAGGATAAAAAGTATCCTGTGTCCTTTTCCGAGACCACACAGTACCTCCATAGTCCATACCCTTCAGCAAAATCGGTGCAGCGGTTTGGGCTTGCATTGGTAACAGACAGGCAGACACACTTTCGCATTTATAATATTGTTGACCAAAGTTCTATCCCTCAACCAATATGGTTGGTTAGGTTACCAAGTATACCAAGTATTTTCCCTTACCGATATGTTTAGCAGCGTCCTTCAGGCCCACGTCCCTCAGCAGGACAGGCTCTGAGCCGCCCTTGGTGTTGCGCGCCGTCACCGCCAGCTGCACACCACCGCCACCACCAACCAGCTCGGGGTATGTCACGTTGAACCAGACTACGTGATCTGGGGATGATACCAGGGGTTATTAAGAGAACTAGGGGAATGGTCACAATGAAAGGAATCGTGGGTATAAGCAACATGATCTGGGGATGATACCTGAAGTTATTAAGAGCGCTTGGGGAAATGGTCAGATTGAGAAAATTGTGGGTATAAAGTTAGGAATAGAGATGATTTTACAGTAACGAGCACAGCTTTAGACCATAAGTATAATAATTTTCCTTGTCGATCTCAAAAGTTATTCTTATTACGTTAGGGCCACAATGATCTGCTTTCGGAGGCTGATAAAAGGGGTACCCTAGTTCTTTAAATCCCACTTGTTAACTTGCTCTAGCCAAACACACATTATCAAAAATATGAAGTTTATTGTCACACATAACAAAGAGGGTTGTTGAAATTCTATTTGCCACCCGGTGCCGTGATGTAGCCTAAGGCGGACTTGCGCAGATCTGAGTCAAAGTTAACTCTGAGGTAAACATCATGTCATCTCTATCACTCACTTGGTGAGTGACAGATATGACATGATGTTTAACTCAGAGTTAACTTTAACTCAGATCTGCGCAAGTGGGCCTTAGGGTCTTATCGTGTTAAACTGCTGTCATATGTCACGATATAGCTGTCATGTGTCGTGATGATATGTATATTTGATACGATAGATCCTAAGGCGGACTTGCGCAGATCTGAGTTAAAGTTAACTCTAGGTTAAACATCATTTCATCTCTATCACTCTATCTCTTGGTGAGTGACAGAGATGACATGATATTTAACTTAGAGTTTACTTTAACTCAGATCTGCGCAAGTGGGCCTAAGGCTACATCACGATTCACGGCACCTGCTGGCAAATAGAATTTAATTTTTCAACAACCCCTCAACTCACCAGGGCCAGCAGTAGTGTTCCCCAGTACCACCCCATCCTCTGTCTTGAGCGTGAAGTGCTGGTCCAGTCCGCCGTCGTAGCCGGCCTCGCACCGTATCGATAGCGCCGCCGCCAACCGCGCCGTGCAGTTGCGGGGGGGTGATGGCCGAGCTGAGGAAGGGGGTCATGTAATGTCTAATCTTTATGCTTGCCAAAGCTTGGCAACAAATCTCGCTTGGCATTTAGAAGTCGTTTACACGCTTGTCAATGCGTCAGTGTATTCCAATACAAAATCCAAGCAAGCGCCCTTTGATCTGTGTCCAAAAACCGATACTACACCGGATCGGATACAAGCGTCCACAAGCTCACGCAAGTCAAGCCAGATCTCTCAAGCCAGAAGTCTCTTTACACGCTTGTGCTTGTGGACGCTGATCATTATATAAACGACGATATAGTCTAGTCGCAGGTAACGCCAGTGGTCCACTGGTATAGAGCGTGGCGTTGGAGCGTGGCTCTTGACTCGGAGGTCATGGGTTCGATTCCCGCGTTGGAAACGTGTTACTTTCAAATTTGGTTTGGGCAATGCAGGCTGATCGCCTGATTGTCTGACAAGTAAGATGATCCATGAGTCGGATGCGCATGTAAAAACTAAAAAGTCCTGTCCCTGATTTCTCGCCAGTCGTGTCAGTCTTCCGCCCCACTGGTTTATGAGAGTAAAGGAATATAGAGTGCTCTTGTGTACTGCGCACACACTCTGGCACTATAAAATTACTCCCGCCGGCGTGACGATATTATTTTTTATTTAGTCCTAGACCAGTACGTTAAAAAAGGAAGTGACAGATAAGAACGAAGCCGGAAACATCGTGTACAGTGTTAAGGCGCTTTGCATTTTTAACACCAAAGTATCCGATAGCTTGCTATCAGGCGATTCAGTCAGCTAATTAATTAAAAATATATCCAACGTGGATTTACTATAAAACTATTTGCTAAATTAATGTAGATACATCTAAATTGGTTTCAATTACAAACTGTCCGCCGAACTAAATTGAATGTAAATCCGTTTAGGCTAACTGTGAAAAATGTTCACTCGATAACGACGCAAAGTGAATAAAGCGAAATAGTTTGTAAGCGAGCTAGCAGTAGTACAGTTACAGCCATCGTGTAACATGGCGGCACAAATTCATGTAACATGACACAAACAATTAACTCAAACTGGCAATCGTAAACTTTAAATTGAAATTTGCTAAAAATTGCGCGGCCGCGTCAGTCGCGTTCGAAAACAACGATTTAAATTTGAAATTTAAACTTCGAAAATGGCGGCCGGTCGCGCGCGAAACAAAAAAACCTAATGAAAGATGGCGCTCACTACAAACGCGGGAATTTCGAAAATGCCCGCTCAAAGAAGTTAATGAACGCTTAAATTTTTCGCTCGTACCTTTTTGCACGTGCTGTACATTTTTTGAGGCGCAATAGACGCTTTTTACCTCGGTCTTTGAATATAAATTTTGCGATTAGAATTTCCAGTGTGTTAGATATCGCGAGATGTGAAAAATGAGGTTGAGGTGAAATATCTGGAGAATTGTCACGGGCGTGCCGGGGTTTTAGCTGGAGAATTTTTAAAATCTGTGCCGAAGCGTGTAAAATTTTTCAATATTAGATTTTTAGTTTTTTCAGGTGGAGGCCTCGGGCCGTCAAAAAGTTTTCATAACGACAAAGAACTATTCTTTGCCGTTTTTCCCGAAAGGAAAAAAAAAACGTATTGAAGGATTAGTTATAAAATCCGTAACGTACACAATACGCTTGTTAGAATTTAGAGATATTTTAATTAGTTGTTGCTCGTTACAAGTTACAGCTCACGATTACAGCGGTACGGGGTAGGGCTGCCACCTCTCCGGGTTTGACCCGGAGTCTACGGGTTTGACCCGGAGTCTACGGGTTTGACCCGGAGTCTACGGGTTTGACTTGACCCGGAGTCTACGGGTTTGCATGGTGCATGTCCGGGCTACGGGTTTAACATCGATTATCTCTGGGTCACCGCGAGGATTGCGTGCTCACTCAGAATCACTTGGTCTGAAAAATGTGAACGAAGATAAACTTCATGATGAGACCTGAAAATTAAACCAAGTTTTTCTTCAGTTCAAACAATCTATTGATTCAACAATACCTGTTGATTTACAATAGGTTCAGCTATTCAAAGTCACCTCAACCTTCACCGAACTCCCAAAAATAATTGGTAAATTCTTTTCAATCCCTATAAGCAATGCTTTTGTAGAACGCGTCTTCTCTTTAATGGGAAATTTGTGGACAGACGAGCGAAACTGTTTATCAGTGGACGTGGTAAAGGCCGAGCTAATTGTAAAGATTAATTACAATATGAATTGTCAAGAATTTTTAAAGTTTTTGAAGAAACCTGAGCAAGAAGAAATGTTGAAACAATCTTTGCCCAACCAAAAATATAGTTTTAATAGTCAAGCTGGTTCAAGTCAGCCTAGCACTAGCTAGGTAGGTAACTTATATTTAAAAATTGCACTCCGGGAGTGCCGGCAGAAGTGAAAACTTGATTATTAACGTTGTGCATTTTTTTAACCCATTTTTTATGAAAATCGATTATTAAAAAATCGATTTTTTTAATTAATCGAAACCCTTACAATCGATAAAAATTTTAACCCATTTTTTGATAATCGTTTTTTAAAAAATCGATTTTTTTATATATCGAAACCCTTACAATCAATTCGAGTTCGAGTTCGAGTTCGACACAAAACACTACTCTCCAACCGTCTTACGGTTTTTCCAAGGTTTTTCGATCAGCACGAGAATCTGACGGGAGTTTCACAGTTTTTATCCATCCCACAAAAGTGCTCAACGCCGCTAAAGACGTTTTCACTTCAAAAAACATTATCAATAGTAATTCACCATATTTTTGTACTTGCCTTAATTCATTACATACTTTTCAATGCTTAAAACTTAAAAAATGTTTTATTTTAGTATAAAAAATCTATAATATTTCTAAAACCTCCGGGTCTATAGTTTTTAAAGGTGGCAGCCCTAGTACGGGGTGCGGTCGCAGACGACTCATTAAAAACTTTACACATGTCTGTTTGGGCTCACTCCAGTTACTCGCTTACTTGTAAAAATATTTACACATACGAGGTCTTTGTCTGGCACATCGGATGTGACATAACAGATTTTTAGCAGCTTATTATAAATAGATATGGTACCCATTTTAATGATTAAATTATATGATATTTATAAAGGGGGTTGCTCTCTGAACCTGATGAACTAACTATCATCCGAACCAAACTTATGTTGACTTACTCTAGTTTCAATAGTACATTACGCACCTAGGGCAGGAAAATAAGAAAAGTCTCAGATCACAATATGTAATTGTTGGCCGAGGCGATCTTTTCTCACCTCCGGGCGGAAAACGTCAACTTTCTTTCCGCTGCGCTTACCGATGTTGCCGTTTTCCGCCTCCGTCGATGAGAAAATTAGTATACGCACCACGGGCAATAAATAAGAAATGTCTCAGATCACAGGTAATATACAGGGTGTAACAAAAACAAGTGATAATACTTTAGGGTGTGTACGTGTTCCTTGTAGAGAGTTCACTGTGAAAGTAGCAGCACTGAAAGACCAAAAAATTTTTTCACTTTTGTATGGGCAAGGCACCGAGCGTCACGAGTTTCCCCATACAAAAGTGAAAAAAATTTTTGGTCTTTCAGCACTGCTACTTTCACAGTGAACTCTCTACAGGGAACACGTACACACCCTAAAGTATTATCACTTGTTTTTGTTACACCCTGTATAATAAACATCTGAGGCTTTACTAGGTGCGTAATATACTATTTCGTTTTCATTGTTTTGGTTTAGACAAGTTTTATCAATGTTTAAGCACTTCTTACATTTATTTTATTCTAAACTCTATAATGTTATGTATATTATGTTGATATTCAACTGGTAAACCACGAACAACCCCGAAGGGACTCATCGGGACACAACTCGTCAAGTGTCGGGAGATTTGACTACAAGTGTACTGTGTAACAATTACACAACATTTTGATTTGCTGAGGCTTACATTCCCCAATATACTATACTAAAGTTAACCATGTAATAAAGTATAATTTCACTAAAGTTAAAAACAAAGTAGCTTTCCGCTGGCTGTTCCTATATGCTTCTAGATCTTTAAAACTAAGCCGATTATGATTCGGTTTTTCGGTAGGTAATAGAGTGATTTAAGTGGGAGGTATAAATTATCATGCTTCATATCTAAAGTAATAATATGAAGCTGAAGAGTTTGTTTGTTTGTTTGTTTGAACGCGATAATCTAATTGAGGCACTTGACATGGCTATTTGTATTTGCGTATTTGTTGTATTTGTCAAACAATCACCATGTGTAGTCGGTATGTTTGACAAATATTGGCCTTATTTGCCTATTTGACAAATATGACCAATTCCAAATACACGTATCCGTATCTTTATCGATTTTTGACGCACATCAAAGGAGTCAAATAGGCAGGTAAAGAAAATCAAGTAAAAGTTTGGTATTTGACGTCCATGTGTGGAGGGCCGTATTTGCCTATATTTGCTTATTTGTGTATTCGTCAATAATTTTGCCAAATACAACAAATAGCCAATAGCAAATACAAATAGCCATGTGAAGTGCCTACATCAGGAACTATCGGACCAATTTCAAAATGTTTTTTCACCAATTTATAGCTAAGAAAAATATGTGTGCTATGTACATACACGGGCGGAGACGGAGCGGACCACTAGTTACAGTATAACGCATATTATATATTATAGTGAAACAATTGCCGCGTCAGCAACTCTTTCGTCAATTTAGGAGGAAATGAGTGAGGCGGAGTCTTAGTCACTATCACAATGAGTCTAACTCAAGAAAACTGTGCCATCAGGGAAACGACAAATATCTTTCCCCTCCCTATACAAAATAAGTCGGAAATTCTAAATTTAAAACTTGATACGGAGCAAGTTCAGACAGACCGTAAATATAAAGGTGTGTATCGCTTATCTCGCGCCAACTTCATACAGGAGTAGGGCAGAATGACGCGTAACGCAAGGAGCATAGGAGGCGTTTGAAAACATCCATACTTCCATGCTACAGCTCAGTTAACTAAAGCTGGCACGTTCACAATGCTCACACTTAAGCAGTTTCACTATACAGTATGTTTAAAAATATTATATGTTTGCATCATGATAAAAATTATGGTATAATCTGCGTACGATAATAATATGCTATCGTACAACGGTACGTACGCACAAAATTATCGTATGTGTACGATAATTATCGTACGGTTCCGAACGCTGGCCGCGCGCCGATCACACGTTACCGATTTGTAATGCTACGTTTTGATGCTTGCCGAGCCACGGCAAGCCTCCACAAGCCCGAGCGTGAAAACAGGTGAAATGGCTTGGCTTGCGTGAGCTTGCGGACGCTTGTAGACGATCGGGTCGGTTTTTGGACAGAGATCAAAGGGCATGTACGTAATACACTGACGCGTTCACGAGCGTGAAAACGACTTACAAATGCAAAGCGAGATTTGTGGAGGCTTGTGGCTTGTGGAGGCTTGCCGTGGCTCGGCAAGCATCAAAACGTAGCATAACATCACGCTGTATTTATAAACAGTAGCATATGAAAAACAATAACTGTCCCCTTCTCATTCATAAGGTAGACCGCGCGCGAGAGAGACGGGCAGACTTTTTATGATGCGTATGCAGTACGACGTCACGTCACGCGCTTATTCACAGACACTACACAAGCGCAATGTTTAAATGTGAACATCGTGCCAGCTCTTGTTAACTGACCTGTAATATTATAAATGCGAAAATGTGTCTGTCTGTCTGTCTGTTACCTCTTCGAGCTCAAACCGCTAAACCTATTTTGCTGAAATTTGGCATGTAGATACTTTGAGTCATGGGAATGGACATAGGATACTTTTTATCTCGGAAAAATGTACGGTTCCTCTAGTTCATCTAGATTCTAGGAGTATAAATATAAATGAATTTTCAATTAGTCTCATTAAAACTCGAAAATGGGTGAACTGATTTTGCTGATTTTGGTCAATACCAAAATTTTTGATCTTCAGGACTTCCACAAACATTTCAATAAATGTTTGTGGAAGTTCAGGGGAGGTTTATATTATGAGGAAGGTGACATGAAGTTCACTGGGTCACCTAGTCTGTCATGTAATATAATTTTTATTTATCCCTCGACGAAAGGGGTGTTATAAGTTTGACGTGTCTGTCTGTCTTTGGCATCATATCATCCAAACATCGAATGGCGACAACCGAGTGTTCTTACTTCTTAGTCATTATGTTTTTCGTCCTTTAAAAAAAAAATTTTCTTTTCGATTAACCATTGATGATTGAGGCTTCCCTTTGTTTATTTTGGAAAAATGTACGTTTTCCCTTGATCTTTTTTGCGCAAAATCGCATCTGCATCCATAATTTTTCGAGCTGTCAATAGTCTCTTCAGTTTTACAACCTAATTTCCTGGCGTTTGCCGTGGAAAGTAATTCAAGTTTTTACTTCGATGCCCTCTCAGGGCGGATGTCCACCGCTGACGTCACCGACAAAAACTCAAATAATCACTTTATATCCTAGGCCAAAATATTACGTGTGACAAAATTAAGTTATAATACTTAAGGGAGTTTAGGAGTCCCTTAGCTCATTGTAAGAGTAGCAGCGCTGAAAAATTATTATTTTTTACATCGGAAAAACTTGTTACGCTGGGGCGCTTGTCCATCCATATGAATAAATAAAACGCTCTATCAGCTCTGCTACTTTTACAGTGAAACTCTATATGTATAAGAGTTACAATATGTACCATCGAATAAATTGATTCCTAGGCAGTTGACGGACCTACGACATTTGGTCGGATTATGTCAATTTTATATAAGTCATCATCCGTCGACTGGGTTTGACGTAACGCGACCAAAATACCTAGGTCCATTTGCCTATGAATCAACTTTTCTGACAGTACATACTCTAAAGTATACTATCATTTTGCATTGTTACATTCTGTATTAATTAAATTCATATTGTACGAGCTTTTGCCCGCGGCTTCGCTCGCGTTAAGAAGTATTATTATATACAAACTTTCATCCCCTATTTTAGCCCCTTGGGGTTGGAATTGATCAAAATCCTTTCTTAGCGGATGCCTACGTCATAACATCTACCTGCATGCCAAATTTCAGCTCGATCCGTCCAGTGGTTTGGGCTGTGCGTTGAGAGATCACCATGTCAGTCAGTCACCTTTGAGTTTTATTAATACAATAGATTAGGTTTCATTTTCTATCGACATTTTTGGTCTAGCGACCCATGTCGCCGCTTTCGCCGCGAGTTTCTTACGCCGGTTCTTCTCGCCGGGTTAGTTCCCGAACCGGTGGTAGGCATCATGTAGACTTTCAGAAAATATTTGCAAAAATTTATTCTGAATAAAAAAAATTGAGTTTTGAGTTTGCTGCTTGTAGTGGCGTAGAGCAAAATGAAGTTGCATTTTATTTTAATTTTCTCGGTGACGTCGTCAGTGGACTATCTGCCTCGCTGGAATTTCCACTCAATATTAAGAGCCCGGGTTACCCTCGAAATTCTCATACATACGTAATACCAAAATCATTTTCTCATACAAAATATTTAACATGTTTGAGTTATTTTTTAGCTTAAAATAGTAATTACCTAGGTTCCTGTAAATTAACTTCAAAATATTTAAATACTAAAAAATATTTTTTAGAGCTGAAATATTTTGTAGTAAATTTACTATTTATTTATATATTTTTCAGTGTTTTACTCTATTTTTAAGTGTTTAAATATTTAGTTGTAAATTTAGTAAAAAAAAATTATACACAAAAAATTTTTTTTAGTGTTTAAATATTTTGAAGTTAATTTTTATACAGGAACCTAGGTAATTACTATTTTAAGCTGAAAAATAACTCAAACATGTTAAATATTTTCGTATGAGAAAATGATTTTGGTATTACGTATGTATGAGAATTTCGAGGGTAACCCGGGCTCTTAAGAATCGATTTTCATATATAAGGCTCAAGGTATGAGAAAAATCCGATGGATAAAACCTACTAACAAGTAACGAAAATGTGTCACGTTTTTGAACGACGGAAACTTTTTAATTTGGCTGTGAGTGTATTAAGACCATAAAGGTAATATACCTATCGGAATATAATATTATATAAAAAAAATCTCGTGTCACAATGTTAGTCCACGAACTCCTCCGAAACGGCTTTACTCATTTTCACCAAATTTTATATGCATATTCAGTAGGTCTGAGAATCGGCTACTGGGTACTTCATATATTGATAAGTGTATTTGTTGAATAAATAATAGAAAATTATTACAACCTGAGACTGACGGCGACCATTGTTTGTGCGACGGGATAGCGATCGGCGTTACCATGGTGACATACTTATTTAGTCACTTCAATAAAATAATATGGCAAATATATTATGGCAAAGCAACATTTGCCGGGACAGCTAGTATTATATAAAATAATATAATAATATAGTACTTAATAAAATTATTATTGTATAATTATATAATAATATAATTTAATTATATAATTATACTATATTATTATATAATTATAATATTATATAAAATAATATAATAATATATTTATATAATAATATAATTATTTCAAATTCGGGGAGGGGGTAGCCGAGGTGTTGCCTTTGATGTGAGAAGAAACCCCGTTCCTCCAGGCATAGTAAGACGTTTGACAGTTGCCGAGCTGTCAATGTCAAAGTTTGAATGCTTGTAACTCGGCAACTACTTGTCATGGATATGGGTTTCTTCGGCTTGATCTTCTTGGATTTTTCTCCTCTATTTGATTCTGGCCTTAGAATTGAGAAAAAATATTTGATGTCTCTGATTTAGTTCAAATTCAGGGAGGGGGTAGCCGAGGTGTTGCCTTTGATGTTAGAAGAAACGCCGTTCCTCTAGGCCTATTGGAAGCTGAGTTATGGCCGCTTTTGTTCGATGTTTGACAGTTGCCGAGCTTTCAATGTCAAAGTTTGAGTGCTTATAACTTGGCAACTGTTTGTCCTGGATATGGGGTTCTTCGGCTTATTCTTCCTGGATTTTTCCCCTCTATACGATCCTAGCCTTTAGGATTTTTTATCATTATAGTGGCTAAAGTGAACTAAAAGTATTTTGAAATAACTATGGCAGAAAGGGGTGTAGATAATATTGCCGGAACATCTAATTTCATATTATATTACTCTGTTTTCAGTTGAAAAAACTCTTTTTGAGTGTGGTTAGATACTCGTACTTAAGGAGTAAACTCCAGTCGTGCGTCGGAGCTGACACACTTTTTTTTAGTGTTTAAATATTTTGAAGTTAATTTTTGTTCAGGAACCTAGGTACTTACTATTTTATTTATTTTATTTTATTACTATTTTAAGCTGAAAAATAACTCAAACATGTTAAATATTTTCGTATGACGAAATGATTTTGGTATTACGTATGTATGAGAATTCGAGGGTAGCCCGGCCCCTTAAGACTTTCGTGAACTTTTTATATACTTACTTTGGGAATAAATCTTCGGAATGGTCGTTATGTATAATTAATTGTTTTCATTGATAATGTTTTATGATTTTGTGTATGTTCTAAGTTGAATCCATCCATATTAATATGTATTATAAATGCAAAAGTTTGCCTGTCTGTCTGTTACCTCTTCACGCACAAACCGCTGAACTGATTTTGCTGAAATTTTGATTGACAGTGAGGTAACAGTGAGGTTATACAGTATACCCTAGTATAACCTCTATCTTTTTGGAAGTCGTTTTAAAAAGACGTCGGCAAACTTTTGAGAATTCTTAAGTCTAGTTAAAAGTTTAAGGTCTAAGAAAAATGATTTTTATATTGTATATGAATAAAAAACCATTTTATTGTTAAAAAATAATATGTGATTTCTAAAATAACTTTAGAAATTTTTAGTTTGATTCTCATCCATACATCAAAAGTTTCAGTGATTTAAGTGACATTAACATTTTTGCATTTTCGGTGCACTTCGCATCGCTTCTTACCCAATATTTCTCCCTGGCCTTCCACGAATATGCCAAGACCAAAATTAGCCAAATCGGTTCAGCCATTCTCGAGGTTTAGCAAGACTAACAACATTTAGATTTCATTTTTATTTATGTAGAAGATTACTGTAGAGTGTAGATCTATATAGTCCATCGATTACATGCTGACATACTTCGAATACATCTAGATATCCAAGGAAATACTACCTAGAATATTTCTAGAACCAATTGCAATAACTCGCTCCAGTGATTTGAATTTCGCGGGCTTCGCTGTACGCGGCAATCGAGCTGCCGTTATGCCACTGTGTGTGATTAATTAATACCTAATGAGGCGGCTCTAGTGAGGTAATACGTCGCACGTGGCGTGAGGTGGGAGGGGGAGGAGGGAGCAATAATATTACGGCTTCATCGGATTTTAATTAGAAATCTTGGAGAAGTTTAATTTCTTATGTATTTAGCGGTTTTGTCGTTTACGTTCACAACGTTATAAATTATAATATACTTTTGTTAGCGCTAAGTAAACGCTCCATATTTCTTAGAGTAATATTTTGCGTTGACTTTCGCAAAGTAAACGTTTTCAATATGTTTTCAATTCATTTTGATATAAATGTAAGTGAATTATAATTATCCCTTTAGTTTTGTGACGCCTGTATACATTTTTTATACTTTAGACATAATATTCGAGATTTTTATTAAATTAAACAGCTATTAATTAACACACGATATGTTATAAATGTAGGATTTCGCCTATTCTGCGTAGCGTTTCGCTCAAATTGGTGTTTGGTCCCAATTAGCGGACAATTTCCAATAACTCGGTGTTCGCCTGCCATTGTCGGTTACGCGGGAACCTTTACCACCATTCACCATACTGCATACTGACACCAACTTTAAGCAACAATTGCTCAAATTAGTGGTTCATTGATATTTCCTTTAGAATTTAGATGTTCCTTTTCCTCGCTAGAATTGTATATTCGAAAGTTTGTACAGGCGTACATGATTGAATCAAATTTTGAAGGCTAGGTCTAGGCTAGGTCATAGATTAACATACACTGCAGAGCATCTGACATCGAGGACCGAATAGACAATGGTCACTATTTTTGATGCTCGTTTCTCTCTGTATCTTTATCTTGAACATTTTGCTCAAACTCGTTTTTCTCTCTCTTTCTCTCTCTCTCTCTCTCACCTGCGGGCACGACCTGCAGCACGCACGGGCGGTCCTGCGCGCCGACGACGTTGGTGGCGCGACACAGCAGCGCGCCGTAGTCGCGCTCGCTGGCGGCGCGGTAACGTAGCTCCGACGTCGTGCCGCCCGCTGACACTGCAGGGATATAAACGTTGAATATAACCTGCTTGAAGGTCAAAAACCAAAATGTAGTGAGCATTGCTGCCTCTGTCACGGGCCTTAATATCATGCTAGCGATTGGCGAACAGCTGCAGGTGGGACGGCAGTACCAAATACGTCATGATCGTGCAACGAACCCGCTGCGGATGCGCCGCGAATACTTCGCGTACGCGCAACGAGACAGTAGCGTTTTGTGCTCTGTACACGCGATGACAACGACGACGCGAATGTCTGCGATGTCTTCGGTGCACAGCCGCGACGTGTTCGCTGCGACTTAAATCCTCGCTAACTAAAATATATAATGGGCCTCAAACATACTTTTTTCTCGAAATCTTATTTTTTAATATTCCGATCCATTAACTCAATCATATCTGCCTTAATGTCTACACACAGTAAATCATCATCCGTCATCATCATCGACTGACCGTATCTGGCCGGTGAGACCTGGAAGCTCTCGCCGCTGTTGTTGAACTGCCACACGAAAGTTACGTCGGTGGGGTCGGCGGACACCGCGCACCGCACCCGCAGCGCCTCGTCCAGCCGCGCGCCCACCACCTGCGGCGACGGCTGCGCGCACACCGGCGCGTCTGGGGAGAGACAGACATATGTTACACGCGGATGAGGGAAAGAGATAGAATATATGCAATGTTTCATCCATGAAACATGTAAATTGTAAGGGAACCTGAAGAGGGATTGATGGAGATGACGCTAGCCAGTAGCAATGAACCGAAAAGATGATTTCTCTATTTGCAAAAACAGAAGGAAGATACAAGTGAGTTTTGGGATCTGACTTTCCACCAACACCAATTCTGCTGATGGTTTTTCCTTCATATTACTTTAGAGATCCTAAGTGATATATTTTTAACAGATTTAAAGTAATATACGAGTAAATTTGAGCATACGGTCATCAGCATAAAAACTGCTGAAAAAAGTAAAATTCCAAGTTATTGCTTCTCTTCAGTTCTCCTTATACTTTTTTGGATTATTCCTAATGTCATTGGCATGACAGGCATGTACGGAGGCAGAACTAAATGTATTCACATATATTTTTGGCAGAAAGTTCTGAAAAGATCTGATTCCCATAAAAGTCTACAGCCATACTCACACTGCACCCTCAGGAAGACGGGTTGGCTGGTGGCTTCTCCAATGGCGTTGGCAGCGCGGCAGGCGTACAGTCCGCCATCGCGCCGCCCCACGCGCTGCAGCACCAGCGACTTGGTACTGATGAACACGCCTGATGACATGTTCTGGGAGACCTGCTGGTCCTGGTGGAAAAAGGAACGATAGTAAAAAATAGTTCGGGGATTAATATGGGTAGCGCGTGGGATGGAATATATGGACCTCATTGAAAACATAATAAAAACCAACCCTTAAACTAATTCGTCGTCGAAATAACGACGTCGTGACGATGCCTATGTTAATCCCACTTATTTTAGTCTTCGATATTAGTCTAGCTCGGTTAGTAATTAGCAACGGCAAAAATGTATAATCTAATTCGTACTTGGGACACTAAACAGTAAAGATCAGAATCTTTTTTAAATAAGCTTGCTGAAACTGTCTCCCCTAGGGACTGTAGCCTAATATTTAACTTCAGTCAGCGATTTCTAAAACTCCGTGAAATGATAAAATTAAAACATTGATTCGAACATTACAGTTATTAATAATGAGGAAGAATGAATAGAAGGTGCGTCGTTAACGTGATGATAATGATGCCCATTAACATCTGAAAGCACCTCATTATAAACCATATTTCTCATAAAGAACAGCTAGATCCATTTAAAGCTAGATCTTTTATAATTTTTCATCTCAAATTGCCTGAAGATGCACTCTTATTAATATTAATTACGGGCCCCGGCCGGTGAAACTCGGGGGCTTCGGCTTCGGGGCCATGGTATGAGTATAATTATCTAAACTGACTTTTATGTGTTTTAAATTGTTCCGAAATTCTTTAGGAACGGACCCTTCGGCAGATTTGAGATTAGCCATCTGGCTACGTATTATAAATTGGGGGCTGATATGGAAATTGTAATTAATGATCCTGAAGGGATGATCTTCGGAATATAGTGAGATGTGTACAAAGGTGCTGGTTTTATTGAACTGAAAAGCCTTTATTGCTAATCAATATAGCTTTAGATTGTAAAAAATATTATAAGGACTGTACAAATCTGAGTTTTGATGAATTCTAAACTCAAGTGGTCGTGTCCATTGCTAGCTACCGCGATCTCTGTCAATTTTGCTTTAACACGATAGTAGGAAGCAAAATCTAATGTTTTTAGATGCAGACTAAACTATAGATTACTGTAGGTTAGTAGGGCTATGGGTTTGTTGAGTAATTTAGCCCATATTGCTGCTTGATACCTATCTTGATACCTGTGTGATGTGTGTAGGAAGCCCTAAATGTTGAAGTGATGCTAAAGCACCTTATTACCTACCTTAAAGACTAACATATATTACATTTCAATGTAATGTATGTTAGTCTTTAAGGTATTTATAATATGGGCCAAGATGCCTGACTTAAATCTATATATACAAAACTCAAAGGTGACTGACTGACATGGTGATCTATCAACGCACAGCCCAAACCACTGGACGGATCGGGCTGAAATTTGGCATGCAGGTAGATGTTATGACGTAGGCATCCGCTAAGAAAGGATTTTGATCAATTCGAACCCCAAGGGGTTAAAATAGGGGATGAAAGTTTGTATACAATAATACTTCTTCTTCTGCCGCGGGCAAAAGCTCGTAAATAAATAAAGTGTGGTATCCATCCGATAATACGACTATGAAACTTATTGGTTCGCTGATACTCACGTTGTGGAACCACATGATGCGATGCTCCTTGGGGTTGGCGCGGATGTTGCACTCGAAGTACACGTCGTCACCCTCCTTGATGTCGTTGGGGTTGAGCGTGCTGCCCAGGGACATCGTCAGCACCGGCTTGTCTGGGTAACAAAAGGAAGCCATTGTTATTTATGACGAGACAGAAACAGACTATGGCAAAAAGAAGAAACGATATACTGAATAATGGTTTATCCTCCCTTTTATTGAAAATATCAGAATTCTTATTTACTGCCTAAACTCTAAAGGCAAGGGAAGGACATGTTAAAGCCAGAAAATTGCTACATCACTTAAAGATATAGGTCCATTTGCGCCAGCCTGAGTTAAAATGTTAAATACATATTTGAACACTGGGTTAAGTTTCATTTGGATAGGTGCAAGTGGTAGTGAATTTATGTGTCCGTTCTCCAAAATCTCATACTTACATACAACGCTCATCCTGAAGGAGTCCTCCAACGCGACCCTCAGCACGGGGTTGTCAGCTCGGCAGCGGATGACGGCGTCGCTGTCCTCCGGCTGCGGCAGCATCACCAGCTTGCTGACTGACGACGTGTCGTTGGTGAACTCGCTGTGCTGTTGGGTGGTGGGTTGTTAAGAAGGCTAACAAACCAAATTTATGAATAAAGTTTGAATTAAACGTACCTACCCAATATAATCAATATGAACCAAACGGTACTCTCAAATATGAGGTTTAGGCAGATTTAGACTAGAGCCGCTCTAGAGAGTATACCAATCCTTGGTATTATTATATAAGGCAACATTCAGAAATATATTATTTAAACTCTAAGGACGAATAAATTATATGACGAGATATCTATTGAGAGTCGATAATCTACCTACTATCAATAGGTCAAAGCCTGCCAAGGCCTTGTTCTTCAGGCTTGGTAAGTCTTTCTTTTTCTCATCCGATTTTTCACACTCCAGTTAACATTCTCTCCCTCTTCATGCCCTTACCTTCCCTCTAGTGTATCGTCTGTTCTCTCTGTACCAGGTGATGGTGGCCGGCGGTCTGCTGCCGTGGGCGACGCACACCAGCGTGATCTCCACGTTCGCCGGCAGCTGGCCCGGCTTCTCCACTATTTGGACTGACGTAGGCTTCACTGTGGGAAAGGACTTAAGATATACAGAGTATTGCGAATTTGCACGCTATATTACTTTATGGTTTTATGTCAATATCCGAAAAAGTAGGAACAGAAAAAAAGAACATGATTGGTCAGACTTTGGAAATGAAATGAGAATGGCGTAAAATAATATATATTTTTTTATGAACTAAGGGGGCAGACGAGCAAACGGGTCACCTGATGGAAAGCAACTTCCGTCGCCCATGGTCACTCGCAGCATCAGAAGAGCTGCAGGTGCGTTGCCGGCCTTTTAAGAGGGAATAGGGTAGGGGATTGGCCCTCCGGTAAACTCACTCACTCGGCGAAACACAGCGCAAGCGCTGTTTCACGCCGGTTTTCTGTGAGCCCGTGGTATTTCTCCGGTCGAGCCGGCCCATTCGTGCCGAAGCATGGCTCTCCCACGTATAAAATATATTTGTTCTGTTGATCTCGCAATAAAGAAAATTTACTGTTTGTTTGTGATTTCTTTTTCAACACAGTGTTATAAAACAAATTGTAAATACTTTAGGTAGGTAAAATAGGTACATAAGTGCACTTTATACTATAGAAATAAACTGGATATAATAATATGTGTCAAAAAACAGAATCGGTTCTGAGGCTCAGGCGTCAAGAGGTAACAGGCAGACAACACTTTGCTCCAGTATTGGTACCCGGTCCATATAAGTTCCCAAATACACATAGAAAGTGATAAAATCTATGAAGGAAGCAAAAGTTTAGCCGCCCTACAAACTTTTTTGAGATTCACGTTGAGTCGAGGGCCGATAAGCGACATTCTCAGCAAGATTTGTGACTTACTAAGAATAAAAATCCGTAAGTGTGTCTGTATGATTGTTACCTCTTCACGCCTAAACCACTGAATCGATTTTGATGAAATTTAGCATGGATACTGTGAAACTCGGAAAAAATGTATGGTTCACCTGCAATAAACGTACTTTTTATTTTATTTCTGTTCATCACACTTCTTGTTTATTTGAGACCATGATAAAGTTGGCTAAAGTTATTAAAAACTTAAAGATCATGAAAAAAACTAGATCAAAATCACGTAAATCGACAGACCGAGACGTTAAACTTCTTTCACCCCTCTTTTTCTATCATGGGGTTAATAAAAAGAGCATCCACGAAGTTCTTAAAACCCTATTAAAGTGAAATCTGCCCTCCTCAGAGCGTCAGTTGATATGATCGTCGAGCGAAATTGGTTTTAACGCGGGATGTATAAAAATACTAGTTAAAATATTATGCGAGGGTGCTACGAGACTCTTAAATGTAATTTCTTTGCAAGTACGTAATGTAATGTTCTCTAAATTGATGAGGAATTAAATTATTAAGATTAATACTAGTAATATTATGAATATAAAAGTGTGCCTGTCACTCTGTTACCTGTTAACGCCCAAACAGCTTAAGGCGCTATATTGAAAAAACTGTCCTTTTTGACGTAATACTATAGGACCCGCAGAAATGTTACAAATCTGGTAATGAGATATACATATCTTCATAGCCTTAGTTTGAGAAGAACTAGAAACACGATTAATGTATTTTGACTCGATACATTTAATTTGCGAAATTACCTCTTAAAAATACGAAATTTGAAGATTATTTTTAAACGCAAATAGATGTATTGTAGGAAATTAATCTAATTAATAGATACCTTTGTATACTATGCCTTCGCAACTCGAAATCATATAGAAGCATTTTGCTTAAATGTTCCTATTTATTTTTTAAATAATTATAATTACATTTTGTCGCATGTTTTCCCAGCGAGCCGATAGCTTCTGGCCGCAGCGTATTCACGACTTTATAGTCATACAAATTAAGTATGAAATTGCCCTTGCGGTATAATTTATTTTCGATATAGCGCCTTAACCGATTTCAAAGCGGCCAAAGATTCTTTGTATGAAAGCATAATTTATGCTAAGCGGCCCTACCCTGCAGGCGACATCAGCGCGACGCGACACAAAACGCACTATGGAACGTGAACTGTCGTTTCGTTCCGCTGCAGCGTTGCATCGCTTTTTATATAAAATAGGGGGCAAACGAGCAAAAGCCCTAGACACTCGCAACATCAGAATAGTTGCAGGTGCGATAGTGCAGACTCCCTCTTTAGCGACTATTTATACCATCTGCAGGCCTGTACTCACGGTTCATCTCGACCCTGGCCGTCCTCTCGTGTGGGCTCAACAACTGGGTGTTGGTGGCCTGGCAACGAACGCTGGTGTTCAGCCAGCTCCGGTCCACGTTGGAGATGAGGATCCGACTGATGATCACCTTCCCGTCGTTCTTCAGGATCGTGTGGTCTTCCAGAGTAGTGTTATTGATGAGCCAGGAGAGAGTCGGTTGCGGGCGACCTGGGAGACAAAATTACAGTGTTAAAAATCTTTTGGAATGGCGATGGCATGTTATAAAGGTTAAGGGTCTATTTTACCACTTCCTGATAAATTTCAGATAGGTTCTTCACAACTTTTCTGACAGTTGTAGTATGGCGTATCTGTCAGATAAGTTGTGGATAGCTAAAAGAAGAAGGCCCTAAGTATCATAGTATTACATAATAAAAGAATTTTAAAAACCTCCGTCCTGCTTTGAGCAAGCTGATGAATTATGTCTGAGAGAAACAAAATCAACTTACAAGAAAAAAAAATGAAAGTATTTTTTTTTAAATGAAAGTATTATTTGCATGCTACGATGCAGCGGATAGACAAATAGATACTTTAAATTCATAACACACTTCTTTTTCGTCTTTGAAATCATAATTTAGTGAAATTTAGTTGACTTTGCTAAAGATTTTACCCCACCCTAATTAAAAACTTGAAAATGCAGTTAAAATTCTGACGTTGATTTTGTACAAATATGGCCGCCCCGGAGATACGGAATCGAGTTAAACAAGTTAGAGTTACATAACTCAAGATTTGATACTAGCGGGATGCTCAAAATTTGCGGGTTTTAGCGAAATATTCAGAATTTCTTTATCTTTTTACAGTCTCATTAAATAATGTCTTACCGGTTTCGGTAACGTTGCCCACGTGTGTGCGCAGTATGCATGAGCACTCTCTCTTACTTTACTGTCATAACCCCGTGGGACTGTCAACCCACACGACTGGCGACTGGCGAGACATCAGGCGCAGAAGCACAAAAGAGTTCGAAGATTCGAAATTTTTTGTATGGAGCCATCTTGGTTTTTTTTTTTCAAAATTTCCGAGCACGATAAAAGTGGTATATTTGGATAGAGGACACTTATGCACAAAGGTTCGTACCCCTTTGAAATTATTTAATAGTTACTACGTAAGCAGGAGTCAGATTATAATTTGGAGTGAGGACCGAGTACCGACTTTTTACATGTCCATCCGAAGCATAGATCATCTAACTAGTCAGAACTCTGACAACCAAACATTATTTAGGAAGTCGAAATCCTGCAAAAGCAACGCGATATTTCACGCCAAGTTTGTCCAAGACTGTATCATATCTGATGTAAACAAGTTTAAGACTGTTGAATATTTCATGTTATCGGTGATTTAAACTCGCTAACTTTATATTTATTCTGCTTCCACACAGTATCGGCTGGTATAATTAATTATTTTGTGTTTGTATTTTAACTTGAAAACTTTGGTTAATATGCTTTTTAATATCGCTCGGTTTTTTAATTAAGTATCTATGACTATTCTCACATTGCCTCAACAAAAATCTTAAAAATCTCTTTTCCCTTCTCTCAAAGTATTTTGATACTCTAAGGGCGAAGCCAAACGAGCGTAATTTGTGAGTTGTGAGTCGTAGAATTTCGGTTCGGCAGAATTCTGCTGCATTCAGTTTCATACAAAAGTACTGTTTGATTCACACGAGCGTAAAATTTTGTGTGTCATGATTTGTATGAAAAGATATTTACGCGGCAGAAATTCTGCGACTTACAACTCACATATTACGCTCGTTTGGCTTCGCCCTAAATCTGTTCTGCCATTTAATAGTTAATGTCAGACTTACTTTCGAATTTATAATCTTAGTAGGTAAGGATACTATAACTTTTTGTGTTTGGTTCTGATTTATCAAATAAAATCAGTTGACATAGCGATATTTGTATGAGAGCAAACAGCATACACCAGCCAGCAACTGAAGTTGCCAGCATGTGGCCGGTAAACCAGCTAACTTATTGGCCGAGTTATGTAATTCAGAAATGGGGGCTCCCGTGAGTATCGAGGGTTGTTGCAACATTATGAGTACATACAGTAGATCAACTGTCCAAAGGTATGTGGAAGGAGTTGTGTTAAGTACAGAGAAAAATATGTATGATAAGAGAATAATATATTATTATGAGAAGATTATATAATAAGAGTGGTTTAATTAAATTTTCACCAACTTCATACCTACTTATCCGCCCGAAAACGCAGTGAGATATAATTCAAGTGAGCTTTCCAGCCACTTCAATGTTACAGCTTTGATTCACTGCGGATCGTTTTCAATAGCAAAATAGTGTTACAGATTTTTTTACACAACATACTCATTCTGCTTCGAAAGCTGTCTGTTAGAAAAAAAAGAAGTACTGGCCCCTTAGACAAAGTATCTTTCGTTAAAAACGATAAAACGATGACGAACTTCGTTATCAAAATTTCGCTTGCGAAGACTAATGTCAAAACAGTGCAGTCACGAGCGTATTTTTTACGGGTCACCTGATAGAAATCAGCAGGCATCGCCCTGCATTAACATCAGAAGAGTTCCAAGTGATTGCCGGCCTTTTATACGCTATCTTCTTAAAGGTTTGCAGGTCGTATTGGTCCAGAAATACTGGCGCTAGTTCGTTCCAGAGCTTTACTGTTTGCGGCACGCGAAAAACGCAAATATTGTCGTGGTTTACAAAGTTTTTAATATTCTCAGTCACGCTACTGTATACTAATGTACTGTGGTATTGGCTCGGCGGCCATATTTCGATACTTTATAAATTATTTCGCATAAGAATCATATTTCCTAATAACGATACGCGAGGTCGTCGGGAATTGAAAAATTTATTCTGATTCCAAGTGGGGACTTAGAATTTTCAAGAATTGTACTCGTATATGTATTTCATGTGAAATTTTGTATTACAAAACAATTTCTCGGCGGTACGAATATTCTGTCGAAGAGCGTCATTATTATGTGTATTTTATTTGATTCTGAGAAATCATTAAGCGTCTTTGGCACGTTATGTAGGAACCTTCACACCAGTGTTGTCGGTGGCTCCGTAAAATACATACTTACTTAATCATGGGCGTACCCAGGTAGGGGCAGAAGATAAATATATACGTCAATTTTCCTGGCAAATGGGAATTAAACACGTGTTACCTATTCTGCGCAAAATGAAGTGTTGGAAATAAAATGTAATATTATTTTCAGTCAGATTAATAAAAGTCAATTTTCATGATTTTTTGTTTCAATACAACAGACCCGACCATCTTCTCTAGTAGTTCGTGAGATTAGCCCTTTCAAATAATTTCCCCCGTTTTTTCCACATGTTCCTCTATTTTTTCGCTTCTATTAGTCTTAGCGTGATAAAATATAGCCTATAACCTTCCTCGATAAATGTGCTATCTAACACTGAAATAATTTTTCAAACCGGACCAGTAGTTCCTGAGATTAGCGCGTTTAAATAAGCCCTTTCAAATAATTTCCCCTGTTTTTTCCACATTTTTCTCTATTCCTTCGCTTCTATTAGTCTTAGCGTGATAAAATATAACTTACAGCCTTTCTCGATAAATGGGCTATCTAACACTGAAATAATTTTTCAAATCGGAATAGTAGTTCCTGAGATTAGCGCGTTCAAATAAGCCATTTCAAATATTTTCCCCCGTTTTTTTCACATTTTCCTCTATTACTTCGCTTCGCTATTAGTCTTAGCGTGATAAAATATAGCTTATAGCCTTTCTCAATAAATGGGCTATCTAACACTGAGAGAATTTTTCAAATCGGACCAGTAGTTTCTGAGATTGGCACGTTTAAATAAGCCCTTTCAAATATTTTCCCCCCGTTTTTTCCATATTTTCCTCTAGTTTTCCTATAAGTTTTAGCGTGATAAAATTTAGCCTATAGCCTTCCTTGATAAATGGACTATCTAACACTGAAGGAATTTTTCAAATCGGACCAGTAGTTCCTGAGATAAGCGCGTTCAAACAAACAAACAAACAATCAAACAAACAAACAAACTCTTCCGCTTTATAATATTAGTATAGATTGCAAATACATCATCAGCTCATCAAATAATTTCAAGAATCAGTCGCATGTATTTAAGGTGACGCCGCGTTAAAGTAAGAAACCGTGTTGGATATGTTTTAGATTGCTTGTTTTCTATGAGAGGCCGGGCCGGCCTCTCATAGAAAACAAGCAATGGAACAGCAAAAAATGGAAAGGGCATAAGCAACAAAATGGTTTTTGTCGCGTAATTTAAAAACCATAAATACATTTCATATAAGCTATGCACATATTAAAGTGTATGCTTCAACCAATTTATGTACAAATTTTGGAACCTTAAATCACTCTCCTCTGTTGGAAAAATAGGAATCCCTTTTTTTACAGAGGTCTTTTCGATTGATAATTCTGTGTTATAAAAGTTGTCCAATCGTGTTATGCTATGGGCAATTTAAAGACAAAGACATGATGAATACTGACAATGAACTTTAGTTTCTTAGCTTTAGTCATTGCTGAGAAAAATCGGCATCGCTACAGCCAAATTATCAAGGCGTCGCCTTAACATGAAATGTTGACGATTTAATCGGCAAATTCGGTTTTGAGGAATCGGTGGCCGGTGACCGCGACGGTTTTCGTTTATTATTCGATTAACGAATCGATTTTCGTTCATTATTCACGAGTACTCGATTGCTTTTACGATTCATATTTTGCCTGCAAATGATTTTTTTAACAACTTCTGTAATGCAATCAGAATTTACTGAGAAACAACGTTCAGATGGTCCAACTAAAGATTTCATCTAAATTGTATGCAAATATTACGCATTGTAGGCAAACTACTTACTATATATTATGTAGTTTGCCTGAATCATCATTTGAGTCGCCGCAGTTGGGTAAAAATAGTTCATCTGTTAGAAAAAATAACAAATAAGGCATTGAATTTAACACATCTACTTAGATCATCTAGTAATAGATGTTCAGTTGATACCTGCATGGAACTCCGAGTTTACGTCTAGATTAGCAGTTCTCAGACTTTTTTGATGTCGGAACCCTTTTAAGTGACATTTTTGACGGAAACAATTCATGTATCGCTCGCTGAGCCTCTACACTGCAACTTTGGGAATGGCTGGTATATAGTCCGGCCACCGAACTGTAAAAACTTCAGTCATTGACCTATCGCTACTTGCCTACTGCACTTGCAAGTTGCACATAACAAGAATGCAACATTCATGAACAACAAGTAGATTAAGTTGATTGATTTGATTTGAAAGATTCTATGTGTTCAGTTACCGGACTATAGCACACATGTCGCGGTGTTGTGAAAATTTCTGCGGAAACCAACCGATCGTTAATGACTAAACTCGGACAACGGGGGTAACCGCGTGAGAGACTCACTACTCCACTGAGTATTGACATGGCCGACTGGCTACAACAATATGGACATTAGGGCCAACCCACACGTACCACTACCACACGACAACCACAACCACACCACGTAGTCGGGCGTATATTTCGTATTGTAAACGAACTGGACCATTCACACGTACCACATTTTGCAGTCGTTATCGACCACTTGTCAGATAACTTGTCAGACGCAATCACGGCCGACCACATCGCAACCACATCGCATCCATGTCGCAACCACATCGCAACCACAACGTTGCGTCGATGCAATGACAGATCGCGTACACCGTCCGCACTCCTCCCTCCCTCCGTTTCATTGACTTTTGTACGTAACCACATCGCAACCACTGGCGATAACGCAACCACGTCGGCATTTTGTCGGTACCACAACGCAACTACAAAAAGCTGCAGCGACACCATTCACACGTAACCACTGCTCGACGACATTTTGTCGTTGCGATGTCGTGTGGTTGTGGTACGTGTGGGTTGGCCCTTAGTTTCAATTCACATTGCAACACTTCAAACGCCTAAACCTGTCCGCAGCGGTCATTGTCCCCTGTCGTAAAACTTGTCATATTTCATAGTTTTATAGTTTTCGTCTCATTTTTTATACACGTTCAATTTGTCATCAATCTGAGATTGACGCCAGATTGATGGAGCTATAAAAATTATCAGTCCATCAATCCGTTGGTTACACGTTCAGTTTCGCGTCAATCTTATTACCAGATTGACGGATTAGATTGATGAGAAACTGAACGTGTAACCTACGACTATACAAACCGTGATTGACAATGAAATCACAGATGTTCTTCTTTTCGATGATCCTATAATAGTCCGGGTATGTATAAGCGTTTAACGAGCATTTTTTCCTGTTTGACTGTAGGTAGACAATGATCGTTGTTTATACCTCAAAACAAAATTCGAAACGTGACCTGCCTGAATATTATTTTAATCCATACTAATATTATACGCAAAAACCGCTGAACCGATTTTCTTGAAATTTTGTATGGAGATACTTTGAGTCCCGGGAAAGGATATAGGATACTTTTTAACCCGAAAAAATGTACGGTTCCCGCGCGATACAATATTTTTTATTAATTTTAGTTATTTATTTTATCTTTTAGACATTTCTTTTTAATTATTATTGGTGTACACAGTTTAATTTTATATCAGTACTAGCTGTCCCGGCAAACGTTGCTTTGTCATAATATATTTGCCATATTATTTTATTGAAGTGACTAAATAAGTATGTCGCCATGGCAACATCGATCGCTATCCCGTCGCACAAACAATGGTCGCCGTCAGTCTCAGGTTGTAATAATTTACTATTATTTATTCAACAAATGCACTTATCAATATATAAAGTACCGAGTAGCCGATTCTCAGACCTACTGAATATGGATATAAAATTTGGTAAAAATCAGTAAAGCCGTTTCGGAGGAGTTCGTGGACTAACATTGTGACACGAGAATTTTATATATAAGATTTACAATGACTTTATATAATACTCTATTTATAAGTTAATTTTATATTTTAATGAATTGCACGTCATTGTAATGGCAAGAATGTATTGGATCTTTCATATTTATTTTAAGACCATGATCATGTACTACATTCTGGCAATAAAGGAATTTGATTTGATTTGATTTGATAAACGAATTTTGGCGCCATTGCTCCATATCAAGTTTTAAATTTAGAATTTCCGGCTTATTATGTATAGGAAGGGGCAAGACATTTGACGTTTCCCTGTTGGCACGGTTTTCTCGAGTTAGACTCATTGTGATCGGTTTAGTGACTAAGGCCGGTATAAATAGTCAGTAATCAAGATGCATCTCGGTCTCAAGACACGGTTCCGGCTCTGTGATTAGTTGGCTGTCAAAATTTTGGCGCAACGGAGTTGCGGGCGTCATGTTTTTTTTTTTTGAGAAGGCAGGTTGCTATAGCCCTGACGTCACTGCGACCCATGAGGATCTATTGTGACTCCTTCGCACTAGAGAATCAGCCCCAACCCAATACTGCTCATAAATTGAACGATATGGTTGGGGTTGGTGCCACGAATTTTTCTGCTCTGTAGTAGAGCAAGACAGTCGAGGAGAAGGTGAATAGGTGTTTCATCCTCCTCCTCACAGAATCTGCAAGTCGTTATGCTACAAATACCCATTCTGTTAAGGTGTTTGTTGAGCTTGCAGTGCCCAGTTAGGCTTCTGGTAAGGATTCTTAATTGGTTCCTACCCAAGGTGAGCACTAATTCTGATAGTTTCTTGTTGAAGCCAGGAATTAGTACCTTGGAGTGTTCAAGGCCAGGGGTCTCAGCCCATTGCTTCCTGCATAGTCTGTGACCCCATTCCTTTGTGGTACTTGGAGTTATACTACAGACTAGTTCCGGGCCATATATGAGACTCTCGGCCCCAAGCCTAGCTAGTAGCTAGTTCGTCAGCGGTTTCATTGCCGGGGACGTTACTGTGGCCCGGAAATCGTCTCGAGGGCGTCATGTAGTTATAGATATATTTTTACAAAATACACCAATAAAATATAAATAAAAATTGTTGGTTGTTAAAATACATTCACAGCGTAGAAATTTAAAAAGTATGGTGTGCTACTACATATTTCGTAGATCAGTGTTTTTCAACCTGTCAGGGTCGCGAAGCTTCTGTAAGGTCGCATTGGTTGCCAGAGGCCGAGATAACTATTTCAATTTTCAATTAAAAAAAAAAGAATAAACAGATAGACATAATATTAAGTCGGAAAACGTACACATAATGATAGGGTTCCGTAGTACCGTTAGTATTTTTTTAATTTTTGTATGGTCAATGAATGTACATTTATGTAAAGTGTTTTACACTACTAACAACATCATTTCAGTTACTTTCAAATGAATTTGGGCGAAAATTTCCTTCATACTTCTTACTAATATTTTTTTAGTTTATCGACTACCTATTACTCAATAACTTATGAAGTTTTCTGAGCTGTGATAGTTTTCCTTTTAAATTGAGCATATTTCCTACTCCCGTGAATTTTTCCACATTTCCAGAAGCAACCGTTTAGCTGGTAGAAGGGGGGAACACTGGACTAACGATTTTTTCCACTTTAAAACTTAATATTTCACAAACGAATCCCTAAATCGGAAAATGATCTATGAATACTCATAATATTTTAAAAAACCTATACGACAACACCGTGGGCGCGAGAAAAAAAAATCATCCCCTCTTCATGTGTAGGGGTCTGGACAGACAGACAGACAGACAGACAGACGGACAGACGGACAGACGGATGGACAGACCGAAACTATAAGGGTTCCTTGTTGACTACAGAATCCTAAAAAGGGTCGTAAAATATTTTTTTACACTATTATCGCATCACAAGTTTAAAAAACACTAATATAGCTACACGGCAGAATCCGGGAATCTCGCGCCAATTTCTAGAACGTTCTAGAACGTGAACCGTTCCCGAAGATTGCAATCCCGACGAACCGTTATGAACCGAACGAACAGCGAAGATAGAAAGTTAAATGAAATAGAATTTGTTTTTATTACTTCAATTTTGGTCTTATATTTCAATTCCAGCTAAAAAAGGAATGAACCAGGTACATATTGTATTTAAGTGGAAATTTTATGTTTTTAGGGTTCCGTACCCAAAGGGTAAAAACGGGACCCGGAATGTCTGTCCGTCTGTCTGTCTGTCTGTGTGTCTCCAGACTGTAACTCTAGAACCGCAATAGCTACACTTCTGAAATTTCCACAGATTGTATATATCTGTTGCCGCTATAACAAAAAACTAAAAACAAAATAAATTAATTAATATTTAAGGGGGGCTCCCATGCAACAAAATATATGATTTTTTGCTATTTTTTGCTCGATATCAATAACGGCAATACATAGGTACTTGAAATATTCACGAAATACTCCGTTTTATTTGTACTATAATAATTATTCATTTATAATAAAACTTAAACAAATGAAATAATTAAGGTGGACTCCGATACAAAAAAACACAATTTTCAGCCTATTTTTGCTTTATTGTGGTACGGAACTCTTTGTGCGCGAGTCCAACTCGCACTTGTTCGATTTTTATTTTTTTACAATATGCATCATAGTTTTAAAATCTAATTGGCATAGTTCATTCTAATAAACTACTAAATTCATTCATCTAAATAAAAATTGATTTTAAAATTTGTTTGTCTCGTTAAAACTCGATAACGGCTGAACGATTTGGCTAATTTTAGTCTTGAAATATTCATGGAAGTCCAGAGAAGGTTTAGGAATATTACGAGGGAAGTAATACAAAGTTCACCAGGTCTAGTTATTAAAATAATTCAAGACGTGAGTGGAAGAATAAAGTAAGTAACATGAAAAAACTTCCCGTTTTTTTTTACTTAAATGGAGGCTTTAGGGCCGGAAAAAATATTTAAAATAGAAAAATAGGATTATATGTGTAGTCAGATATATTAGCTAGGTTATGAAGTAGATAAGTTACAAGTTTTAGGGCCTGTTTCACCGCTTCCTGATAAGGCTATCCAACTTGACACATAGAGTATGGAGAATCTGTCAAATAAGCCTATCCGGCACCTTATCAGGAAGCGGTGAAACAGGCCATTATCAAAATAATTAGGGAAAAAATCAGTTATTGTCCGTATATTACGAAATGTTACTTGTTCGATTTTTACACTCACGTCTTCAATTATGAGTAATTGGTTAAAATAGAGCATGTTTGAAGCGTGGTGTGGACTCCACTTCGGGATCATTTAGTTATTATAAAGGGAAAATGTACGATCACAGCTAGACAGTGAAGCGAAACTTCTAGTACTTACACAATACATAAAATGTAACCTATATGGAGGTACCAATACTTTAAGTCTGTCGAAACTACATAAACAAAAAGTTGTCGCAAAGTTTTAAATCAACATAATCAGGGAGTACCCAGGTATACCTGCCTGATAATACCTGCAGGGAAGGTAGGATTACCCGGTATTTACGAGCTCCTACCTGAAGTATCGCATGCACGGAAAACTAATTTAACGGAAACTTCGGCCATTCGGTCACCGACGAAAAGTTTCCGGTCGCATTAAAAATTCGGATAGTTCGGTCGTAATTGGATGCAGGACTCCGATGATTATGGACGATAAATTCGAGAGGAATTCGAAAATTCTGGAGTTTAGGTTCCAAAGGCTTTAGAGCGGCTTCATACTTTGAAATTGAACTGAGTATGAACATATTGACACTCAGAGACGAATATATTTTATTAGTAATTAAATGAAGATTTTGACATCCATACTAATATTATACAAGTGAAAGTGTGTCTGTCTGTCTATTTGTAACCTCTTCACGCCTAAACCGCTGAACCGATTTTTCTGTTTGATTTGGAGATACTTTGAGTCCCGAGAAAGGGCATAAGATACTTTTATCCCGGAAAAATGTGCGATTCCCGCGCGACCAACGAATTTTGGCGCAACGGGCGTCATCTACTCTTATATACACAACAGAGGTAACAGACAGAGAGACAGATCATCTAAAATATTAGTATGAATACACGAATTTAAGTTTAGTGACTTCTCTCGTGGTTTAAACTATAGTTAGACGTTACACGGTGATAACAAAACTTCTTGATTGATATCAAAACAAAAAATATTGACAAAGGAATTACTCAAACTGATAAAAATCTACTGATACTTCGTGTATACCTGAAGTATTTATTGTTGGTGGATTATGTAAGGGGTTGAGGCGAGCGGTACCAAAGTATAAAACAGTAGATTAACTTGGACGTGTCCTTGAAATGAAACTGATGCAAACAGCAACACTATCTTATGATTAATTTCGTTGCGGGTCCCAATACAGTTTTAGCATGTCCCTCGGGCTCCCTGAGATCGTATCAAGGGGTTGCCGTGGTTGGATACCGCTGTCGATCCTGACGACACAGAAGATACAGTGGTGGGAATGTGTGGTGGGCTACTGTACTATTTCAAATTATTCCATCAATTCCCAGGCAGCCGGCTGCCGCATAACAATTGAAAATCTATTGAAGTGTCTGCGATATCCACGATGGAGGTGTTAATGATTTATTTTTGGTTATATCCAGTTCGTTTTCTAAAAATGTCCATTTCGTTAGTATTCGGTTTGATATTTCATGGAAATGCCATAATTATATTATAACATAGTATACATTTTAATAGGAGTATGTAGACGTAGATACCTGTGAGGTGACATTTTATCTGTATGTTTGTATCTTCATGCATATATCAGTAAGTACCCCAATTTTCATTTAATACTGCTTCGTAACTTATTCGATTAAGTATGTTTCCCATCAAATACATAACATGGTATTCTAATGAAATGTTATTGATAGTTTATTAAAATATGCAGTGGCAATATTGATTAGCTATTTATGGTTACTAGAGATCGCCCAATGGTCGAAATTCGACCTTACTTGCAAGTTGCAACGACATTAGGACTACTACCTATATTTTGTAAAAAAATATTGACTTCATTATAGTTTTTTTCAATTCTTGTCTCTGGGACTCAGCTGATCTCAGACTGGCCGTTTAAGCATTATCTAATATATAGATATCAGAAATACCTCTGTGATCTAATAGTACCTATCTAAAATTAAATAAAAAAAACAATAATCTACATCATCATACACTATAATTTGCCCATAGCTTATAATTATGAAATATATTCATAGTTTTTAAATTACGTGACAAAAACCATTTTGTCGCTTACGCCCTTTCCATTTCTTGTTTTTTAGGGTCTACACAGACGGACCGCATTTCAACTGCAATCCAACTGCAAATTGCAGTTCAAGTGCAGTTTGAGTGCAGTTGACACGACTGCAATACGACTCCAATAGAACTGCAAACCAAACGCGCAGTCGGATTGTAGTTCAGTTGCAGTCGGCGTGCAGTCGTGTGAACTGTTTGGTTTGCAGTTCTATAGCAGTCGTATTGCAGTCGTGTCAACTGCATTCAAACTGCACTTGAACTACAATTTGCAGTTGGATTGCAGTTGAAATGCGGTCCGTCTGTGTAGACCCTTATTATATTGCTCGTTTTAAACGAGCAATCTAAAACATATCCAACACGGTTTTTAGGGTTCCGTATCCAAAGGGTAAAAACGGGAACTATTAATGAGACTTCGATGTCTGTCTGTCTGACTGTCCGTCTGTCTGTCTGTCTCCAGGCTGTAACTTAATAACGGCTATAGCTAGACTTCTGAAATTTTCACAGATTGTGTATTATCTGTTGCCGCTATAACAACAAATACCGAAAACAAAATAAATTAAATATTTAATGGGCTCCCATACAACAAATATGATTTTTTGCTATTTTTTGCTCGATATCAATAACAGCAATACAAAGGCACTTGAAATATTCACGAAATACTCAGTTTTATTTGTACTTTAATAATTTACTAGTCCTACGCCCCGGCGTCGCACGGGTATAAAATATATAGCCAATGAAAAAATGATTAAAATCGATAGCCTATGATCCTTTACGTGGTCTAGTTTTTATCTGTGCCAAATAACATAAAAATTGCTCCAGTAATTCGCGAGATAAGCCCTTTCAAATAATTTCCCCCGTTTTTTCCACATTCTTCTATTAGTCTTAGCGTGATAAAATATAGCCTATAGCCTTCCTCAATAAGTTGGCTAACACTGAAAGAATTTTTCAAATCGGACAAGTAGTTCCTGAGATTAGCGCGTTCAAGTTAGCCCTTTCAAATAATTTTCTTCTTAAAACTTCGATGTCTGTCCGTCTGTCTGTCCGTCTGTCTGTCTGTCTCCAGGCTGTAACTCAATAACGGCTATAGCTAGACTTCTGAAATTTTCACAGATTGTGTATATCTATTGCCGCTATAACAACAAATACTAACAACAAAATAAAATTAAAATTTTTAAGGGGGGCTCCCATACAACAAACTAGATTTTTTTGGCATTTTTTGCTCGATATCAATAATAGCAACATAATATAATAATAGATACTTGAAATATTCACAGAGTACTTAAATATATGTGTACTTTAATAATTAATAATAATATTTAAATAAAATATAAATTAAAGGGGGCTCCCATACAAAAAACACAATTTTTGGCTAATTTTTGCTCTGTAGCGGTACGGAACCCTTCGCGCGCGAGTCCAACTTGCACTTGGCCGATTTTTTACTTTAAGCGCGGCGTCACCTTAAAAGGCGTTGCCTTGGCTTATCTCGGTATGCACTGACCCTAACAATAAAGTTTCAACAACGATTAATGATTAACGAGATGAAAATTTAATTACAATCGTAAGTTGAAAATCCAGGTATAGACATTATGTCACATTAACATCTGCAGAACCGTCGCGGAGGACAGAAACTTCCCAAGTGGACCGAACTTGTAACTGAATTAACAAGTCCCAAGCTTGTTGACTTCATATTATATTTAATTAGAGAGTTCCTTTTCTGTTTAAAATATAATAAAAAGATGGTTGAGTCCTGAACATAAATTTTAAGGAAGTGAAACAAAAGTAGCAACGCTTACTTTTTTTATTTTTTTTTTAATTTTTTTTTTTGAAAAAATTCATGACGCTCATGGCGCTTGCCTGTACAAATCACAAAAAATGCTCTTACAGCGCTGCTACTTTCACAGTAAACTCTTATAGAGACACATAAATATTTACCCTAAACTACTTAATTTTGTTACATGCCGCTAACCATAACTTTAAATAACCGGCTTAAACGACAGATTCAGGGAGTTCTGACCAATAACAAAAAAGATTAAAGGTGCTCCCAGACAGAAGTTATACATATAACGTTATAAAACATTGTGTAACACGATAACATTTTATAACATCGTGTAACATACGCTACAACATGTCAAAAAAATAAAGGTGACTTTTGTTATAATTTGTTAAAAAATGTTATACAAAAATGTTATCTAACGTTACATAACTTCTGTCTGGGAGCACCTTAAGAATTCATCACATTGCAACCTGTATTGAAACCAAGCTGTATTATTGTGATATTATTAAGCAGAATCCATCGACAGGTTAAGCCAAAGTTCCGAATGAACTAATAATTATCAGAGCGATTGACCCACAAGCCATTTGGAAGGATACAAGATCCTTATTTAGACTTAATGATCTGTGAAAATAAAGTCAGCCGTTAATGTACTTTAAAAGAACGCACATATACGCTAAAATCTTCATTCTACATAAAAAATAAGTCATGACTACAGATATAGATCAAGATAGATACCGCATGTCGCTCCATTTGTATGAAAACGAGCGTGTCACTTTTCTACCAATGTGACGTACCGATGAAGATACGTGTCCATTATCAAGGCCAACATTTCTATTTGAATTTCTACAGCTCAATACGGCACTTTTAGGCATTTAGGCATTTTTAAAGTTCCGATTGACGTCCGATTCTGATAGCAGACTAAAGAACAGACTTTTGAAAGACGAGCATTGCTCGTCGTTTGGGAACGCGATATGGCACGCGAAGTACATACACGTGCGGTATCTATCTTGATCTATGTCTGTGGTCAGGACACTCACGCAGACAACAATAGCGTACATTACATCGCAAAAAGTACAGTTACCATGGGATTCGACTGAATGCAGTATCGGTCACACAATGAAGCTTGTTAGCGCTGTGGCCGAGGACGGACAGACCGACAATTGCATATTTTTACATGATTTCGATTCATGCGGACTTGGTGGATTACAAATTGAAAGGAAATTTATCATTTCCAAACTTGATGTTTCACGTTACTCCGTACTTGTAAAATTTCACGGGAACCGTTCATTTTCTTCTTATAATGGCATATGACTTCTGATGCTACGAGTGTCTATGGGTGACGGAATTCAATTCAATTCAATTCGTTTATTTGCTTTAAAAGTGGTGAATACAATAGGTGGTAATGATCATTTTCTTAAGAACTAACACTTTTAGCTATCTATAAAATAGCATGCAAATATAGATTTAAATTATAATCATACAAAACATAATATTTTACGCTAACAAATTCGAATCTATTTTATACAGTATAAGTCATTAATAATAGTAATAATTAAACATGTCATAAGAATATATAATAATTATAATCATACAAAATATATTTTAGGCTAACAATATTTAAGTCAATTTTATACATAAGTAGGTCATTCATAATAATAATAATTAAACATGTCATGGAGATAATGAGAAATATATATAATTATGTCAAGAAATTAGATAAAGTAGAAAATGTCAATAATTTAAAAACTACTATCTTAAAATAAAATAATTTATGTCAACTGTTTAGGAATTCCTTTACATCATAATAAGATTTGTTTATTAGTATTTTTTTGAGTTCTCTAATAGAGTGTTTTTTAGATAAGTGTTTTATGTGATTTGGTATTTTATTGTAAATCTTTACACACATTGTATATGCATTACTCAAAAAAAGAGTTGTTCTTGGTTTCTTATTTATGATTAATCTATTTGAATTTCTAAAATATTTAGTTGGGTTCGTGTCAATCAATTGTGTAAAAATATCTTTGTTGTGTATAACGAATTTAAATATTTCTAAAATGTACATGCTAGGCAGAGTCAGGATGTTAAATTTTTAAAGAAAGGCTTACATGACTCATACGGTGGAATCTTAGCTATAGCACGAATACATTTCTTTTGCACAATGAATGCTTTATCTATGTGCGTAGAGAGTTTCCCCAGACGACTAGACCATATCGTAGGACTGAGGACACGTGGCCGTGATAGGCTATAATTGAGGTTTGGATATTGACTGTCCAAGCTAACCTGCGCAAGACAAAAACAAATTTGTTCAGTTTTGAACAAACTTTATCTATGTGTGCATGCCAGTTACAATGTTTGTCAATTTGTACGCCTAAAAACAAGTTTTCCTCAACTTCCTCTATTTTTTTCATTATTATGTGTTAATTTTAAGTCAATGGGTTTTTTTATTGTAAGTTGTAAATTGTATATACCTAGTTTTATTTACATTCATTTTGAGGTTATTAGGTGTCAGCCATTCAATTAAATATCTAAGTGTCAAATTTATGTCACTTTCGATTTTATTCACGTGCAATTTATTTAAATATGTAAATATTATAGATATGTCATCTGCAAATAATGTAAATTTATAATTATTCATGATTATTGGATTATTAATTTCAATGGGAATGTCATTAATGTAAAACAAGAATAGCTGAGGACCTAATACAGAGCCTTGTGGAACTCCATATTCATTAAGTAAAACTGCAGATTTAGTATTGACTAATTCATTATCTCTGTTAATGTTTTCTATCATTGTATATTGGGTTCTATTTTCAAGGAAGGTCTTAATCCAATTTAACGCTGGTCTTCTTATTCCCATTTTGCTTAATTTCTTTAGTAGTAATTTATGTGAATCAAAATCAAAAGCTTTGGTCATGTCAATGAAAACAGTTATACAGTGGTTCTTTTTATCAATGCAGTTTATAATTTGGTTAGTAACGTTGAAGCATGCTTGTTGAGTTGATTTGTTCTTTTGAAAGCCAAATTGTTCATGTTTCAAAATATTAAATTTATTAATGAATGAAGTTAGTCTTTTATGCATTACTTTTTCAAATATTTTTGATAGTATTGGAACTAGCGCAATTGGCCTATAATTATTTAATTGCTTTCTGTCACCTTTTTTGAATATTGGTTTTATTATTGAAACTTTTAACTTGTCTGGAAAACAACTTTCTACGAAGGACTTGTTTATCAGCTCAGTTAAGATGGGGGCAATTATATATTTACATTTTTTGATTATCTTTGTGGATATTTCATCATAACCTGTATTCGTGTTTTTAAGGAGTTACTAATGTTTATTGTTTCGTCACAGGTGCGAGGTTTTAAAAAGATGCTCATAGGATTATCATGAATATTACATGTAGAATTAGAATTTGAAGCTATATTTATGTTTGTAGTTTTTATAAAATATTCATTAACTGTGTTTGCTATGTCTGTGGGTGTGGTAAGTTTTTTATTATTTATTTTTATGTCTGTAATAATTTTTTTGTTGTTAGCTTTGCTTGAGCATTGATTAACAATATCCCATGACGCTTTACATTTATTTTTTGCATTTGCGACGTATTTACTATGTGAATTTATTTCTGCAAGTCTAAAGCACTTCCTAAGTAATTTACTATATTGCTTGTATTTATTTTTCGCGGAATTGTCTTTTTTTCTATAATAATAATATTGTAATTTTCGTTTTGTTTTACAACTAATTCTTAAGCCCTTAGTTATCCAGTGAGGTAATATGTGTTTATTTGTTACTTTAAAGCGGATTATAGGAAAGCAAAGTTTATATAGCATAGTAAATAAGTCATAAAATTTATTAAATGCTTCTTTAAAAGTTTTTGATTTGTCTAAATATGTATCAAAGCAAATGTTTGATAAAATATGGTTTTTAAAATTTTTTATGTTATCTTTTTTATACTCTCTCTTATAGACATAGTAATATTTATGTATGGTGAGGTTATTAGATGTTTCAATTGTTGCTGAAATAAACTGTGCTGTGTTATGATCGGACATACATATATGTAGTAGTTCGCTATAGACTTGTGTTAAGTTACTTAAAATATTGTCTGTGCATGTGGATTGTCTCGTTGGTTTATTAAAATGGATTGTTAAATTATAATTACTAGAGATATCACGCAATGCATTTGAGTCATTGTTTATTTTAAGTAAGTTAATATTAAAGTCTCCTGCAATAACTATATTAATATTTTTATTTGATTTTTTTGTTATATTATACAAAAGTGAGTCTAGCTTCTGGATAAATATACTAGTTGCAGAATTTGGTGTTCTATATAAGCAAATAATAACCATATTTATATCACGAATTTCTATGCCACAGCATTCAAAGTTGTTATCAATTGAGGAACAATAGTCAATATTATTAAGGAATAGGTATTATTTTTTATAAGTATGCATACTCCACCTCGTTTTTGTTTCTTAGACCTGCTGTAAAATGATGCTAGATTATAGTTATTTAGTACTATATTTTGTTCGGTCCCCTTTTCGACAAAGATTTCGGTTAGGCATATGAAATCTGGTTCCTTATTGGAAGTTGCTTAAAATATGATAATCTTAATCAGTTTTTTTGCTTTAAGCTGGTATTCATGATAATGGTATGGCCTTGATATTGCTTGAATTTAGTACGAAATTTATACGTGGGAGAGCCATGCTTAGGCACAAATGGGCCGGCTCGACCGGAGAAATACCACGTTCTCACAGAAAACCGGCGTGAAACAGCGCTTGTGCTGTGTTTCGCCGAGTGAGTGAGTTTACCGGAGGCCCAATCCCCTAGCCTATTTCCTTCCCCTCCCTCCCCTATTCCCTTCCCTTCCCATCCTTACCCTCCCCTATTACCCTATTCCCTCTTAAAAGGCCGGCAACGCACCTGCAGCTCTTCTGATGCTGCGAGTGTCCATGGGCGACGAAAGTTGCTTTCAATCAGGTGACCCGTTTGCTCGTTTGCCCCCTTATTTTATTAAAAAAAAATCGGTTGTCTGTAAAGTCGGTTTACTGACGATAGTTGAACGTGACAACGTATGACGTTGTCACGTTCAACTATCCTTAACCCCTTAACCCTCGCTTCCGAATCTCTATAAATAGAAACAAACTTTTTCGACTGTAACCTAAAGTTATTTCGATGTATTTCTTTCAAGTGATTGTCTAAAAATATTTATAATGAGTAAAATAAACTATTCGCAATACAAAACGCTACTGTATACATTCGTGAAATCCAGTAAAATCTTCGAACAAAGCACAAGTCATACCTTGACACGTAGGAAATAGAGCACAATTTTGAATAGCCGAAATAATACTAATAGCTCACAGATTGTTTTTTTTTCATTCAGAGTGTGGTTAATGTATCAAAGATCATAACTAACCAAACTTCTTCATGCAAAAGTATTCTCTAAGTCATCGAAATACGTAATATAATCGAAACAAAGAGCGCGGCCCAGGTGGGCCTTAGTCTACGGTTGTTGAGAGACAACGTGCCTCTTTGTCGCTCGCGTCGCGCGCTCTCGCTTGCACTTCAAGCCTTATAGTAGGAACAGACGCCCCGATTTGGTCGGGGCCGACCACCCGACTACGACCGAATCGGGAAGTGTGGAGAGCGGTCGGCCCGACATAATTATTATTAATATTGGTCGGGCGTGGTCGGATCGCCGGCGCACCCGACAAGCCAACCGCCCGACCGAATTGGAACGTCTGGAAGCTTTGTCCCGACCAAATCGGCTCAGTCGCATTTGTAACCCCGCCGTTGTAAGACGTAATTATGAACGCCGAGGGATTATGAGCCGTCATTATGAGAGCCAAAAATTGTGTTTTTGTATGGGAGCCCCCCTTTATTTTTTATTTTATTTTAATATTATTATTAAATGTATTAAAGTAAACATAAACTAAGGATTTTCAGAATAATTCAAGTACATGTCATTATTGATATAGAGCAAAAACGGCAAAAAAAACACGTTTGTTGTAACTTGTAAGGAAGCCCCCCTTAAATATATAATAAATGTATTATGTTTTTAGTATTTGTTGTTATAGCGGCAACAGATAAACACAATCTGTGAAAATTTTAGCTATTACCGTTCTTAAGTTACAGCCTGGAGACAGACAGACAGACGGACAGACAGACGAACAGACAGACAGACAGACGGACAGACATCGAAGTCTCAGCAAATGGTAATAGGGTCCCGTTTTTTCCCTTTGGGCACGGAACCCTAAAAATGGTTGCCGCAACCAACGCTATTTTAGCATTTTTAGATAATACCGGCGGCAGTGGCGAAGCGTCCATATAACCCGATTCCCATCGGCTTCCCTTAGGGCTTAGAAAAATCGAATATATGGGCCAACGACATATTTATCTAATAAATATTTTACATACCTACTTAAAAAACTTTGAATTCACAATGTTATATGCAATAAATTTTTCTCTCACTTGAAATACATAGTTTGAATTAATAACTATCGCCTACAAATTTTAAAAGGCAATGCAATGTGCGGGCGCAGAGAATCAAATAAGCCGCAGGATTAGCGGCTTATTTCTCCATACAACGACAGTTCATAGTAAGCATCTGTCCTTTTCATTCCTGTGAACTGGTCGTCATGTTCTGTCTCGTTCTAGCACGCGCGATATATACTTGGAAATAACTCGATGCCCGACGAGTTATTACGGAGAAAGGTTAATTAGCAACGCACAAGTGCAAGCGAGATAGATGAGTCATGAAGTAAAATTGTTATGATTCGAATTTAAGAATGAATGTAGCGACATTATACTTTTGCTGGCGCGTAATACATTTTATTTTGGTAGGATTTTTTGTAATACGACTTTATTAAGAATGCCTTTAGCGGTACTAAATATGACAGGCGCGTAATACATTTTTATTTTGCTGGTTTTTAGATTGACATATTAATATGGCGGATAGTGTGTTTATAAACAACATGTCGTTTGTTTTGTTTTGTCGAATTTAAATTTTGTTTTAGCGTTAGAACTTAGAAGAGTGTCGTGAATTAAATTAATTTATATTGTGACTTGTGAATTGTGAGTCGTACGACGTAATCGTGTAGTTCGGAAAATATGGCATTAATTCAGAAAGACTGTTGTCTGACAGATTATATTTTGCTGTCGAAGGAAACTTTGTTTTCCAAACTTCGTTTTGAAAATTAAAAGCATGTCATTCAATTATAAATTACCAAAATTGGTAAGTAGATTTTTTACTCCGGCTTCCCTTCTCAAAATATTCACCCCTCGCCACTGACCGGCGGCATGCATGATGTTTATGCATTGACGGCAATAGCTGGCAAGACGTTCACTACTTCATCACAAAGTCAACTGACGGTTGGAAGGCCGACCGTCGGACAATCTGTAGCAATGTCGGAATGGTTGGCATATCAGCCCCGATTTGGTTGGCCCGACCAAATCGGGACGTCTGTTCCTACTATTAAATGGAACGCCTCAGAGCGAGGTAACGCCGCATGAACTGTCATGTTTTTCGTGCGCGCACCCCATATCGAATTATAAGACGTTATCACGTCAAAAGAACGAAAGGAAATCCTGTGCAACCGATATCTGCCGATAGCAGCCTTTGAGTCCCAGGAAAGGACATAGGATAGTTCTTATCCCGGTAAAACTTACAGTGTCCGATACCTAATCGAATTTCTACTCGAACGGGCAATCTAAATACATAAACACCAAGAAACAAAAATATTACCTCAGAGTGAAGCGAATTTTCTTTGGGAAATTTTCATTTTTCACTGCGACAGGAGTATAAAATAAATTGAAACTTTCGTGGAAGTTTAGGTTCGATTCCGCGCGGGGGAATGTCGACGATTTCGGTTGTAAAATCCAAAGTATGATTTTGGATTAAAAATGTTTTATAAAATCGAAATGTTTGGGACAATAACTTTATTCTGTAACCTTTTGCTATAAAATTCTGTGTATTCCTAATATTATTCGAGTGTGAAATGTACGGTGCTATAATATATTTTATTTTCCCTAAGTCATTTACAGACAGACAGATACATTTTCGTATGTAAGTTAAGCAGAATAACTAGACAGTTATTCTGCTTAACTTTTTAGAAGATAGAGCTCTTGGCGAAAACAATTTTTGTAATTAAAAATGTACGAAATTTGACATAAGGTACTGCGAAGGACTTAGCATTGGCATAGGCTGGTGCCGATTTGGCCGCTAAATCGTGAGATCAGAAGCAAATGTATATAGGTAATGACGAGCCGGGGCACAAAAACACAGCACGACGCCGTACGACGCCGTACGACGCCGCACGGCGCCGTGCCGTGTTTTTGTGTCCCGGCCCTTAAGGTCGATTCAGACCGCAACGCGACGCGTAGATGCATTTCTAAATTTATATTATGGATTTGACAGATTCGCAAGACGTCTGATATTTAACCTGATTATTATTATTATTGACTAGGTATTAATTAAACTTAAATCGCGTGTTTAATAATGAAATGTTGATTTTATGTTTATTAATTGTTATAAATTTGAATTTCGATGACATTTACTAGATATACTTATTTAAATCGCATGTTTTCTTTTACACACATGATACTATCTAATGCATACTCAATATACCTAATTTATAGTTTGTAATCTTAAATAATATGTAATAACTTAAATAATAATCTGACGATGATAAAATTTTGCATGCCGTAAGGCAGAATGTATAAGGCTCTGAAAAATACTGTAACATCTTATTATTGTACCTGCATTCTAATCAAATAAACTATCTATCTATCTATCTATCTCACGCAATTGAAATCTGTCAAATCCATACAAATTGATGCCGCGCCGCGCCTCGCCTTGCCTCGCCTCGTCGCGTTGCGGTCTGAATTGACCCTTATTTAAATAGCGGCGCGGTCGCGCTGTCATTTATGTTGCTTGCTTATTATCTCGCGATGTAACCGCCAAACCACGCGTCGCGGCGGTCGCATATAAATCGAGCCTTAATAACATATTGGTTAAAGCTGCTTTATTATAAAAAAGAGACAAAAGATCAAACAGGTCACCTGATGGAAAGCAACTACCGTCGCCCATGGATACTCGCAACATTAGCAGAGTTGCAGGTGCGTTGCCGGCATTTTAAGAGGGAATACGCTCTCTTCTTGAAGCTTTGCAGGTCGTATAGTTCCGGAAATGCTGCTGGTGACAGTTCGTTCTAGAGTTTTACAGTGCGCAAAAAATGCACGGTGCAAGACTGCCACTCAACAAGGTGATGAGGATGGTATATTTTTCGCGTGGAACGATGGCAAAAAGTTTCTTGAGTTGAGCCATATATATTATACAATCTAATAACTAAAAGAACTCCAAAAAACATGGAGGTTCTACCCATTTTCTGACAAAGGCACACAATATAACGCTCACTTCAAGAACCAATCTCGAGCAAAACAAATACCTATTTATACCTTCCTTTGAGCTGTCACTTTGACTAATATCATATTCCTCTGTTATATATCACTAGAGCAGCACTGCCATAGCATTCTGCTCCTTACGCCGACGGCATACGAGCCAGTTTGTTAGTTTTGATTGATTCGCTGGAAGTTTCTAAGATTTATAAGGTTTGTCGAATATTTATATCGAATTCGAGGTGATTATTTTTAGTTCCCGTCGCGTTCAGTTCGGTGTTATTGATTGCTCGATTTAGTTTTACGTTACTGACTATTTGTTACTCTAGAAGGATCTCACGAAGCCACGTGGATGGATGTCACTTAAAATGACAGTTTAGGTTCCATTTCGGACGCGCGCAATGCCTTTATGACATTGACTTATACAGTAAGAGCCAGTGACAAACAAACTTTCGTCATTTTATAATGCATGTTTTTTTGTTCATGACCCCTATAGAGGTAAGTTTGACCAGAATCTATGAAGTGTCGGTCACGGTTGCTTTATGAGGTATCAAGTCGTGAAGGTCTACCTAGCTGTCCTTAAAGTTTAAAGCTCAATTTTTGCACTCGAAGTGTACTTACTGCGCACACACTTGGCACTACATTTTCCTGACTTCCTTTCAATGACAGCGACCACTGTCACCAATTACAATTATTCCAATAAGGGTGTTAGAGATTCTGTTTGCCACCAGGTCCGCTATGTAGCCTTAGGGTCTATCGTGTCGAATAGGCATATTATGACATATCATCGTAAGTCGTGACACATGACAGCTATATATTGACACATGACAGCTATATCGTGACACACGATAGCAGTTTGACACGATAGACCCGGCTACATAGCAGCACCCGGTGGCAAATATAATCTGAAACACCCTCAATACAACCACTACTACAACTACCACTCACCCCCCCGTAGCTCGCACAGCAGGGTGAAGTTCCCCCCCTCCTCCAGCGGGCCGATGACCCCGGCGACGTCGCGGCCTGCAGCATCATACAGCAGCAGCTGGTGCGGCGGCACTGGGGGAAACAGCTTATTATTAGCAGCTTAGAACTGGAGATAAAAAAGACATACGTCTTATATAAGAAATGCCTGAAAAGTGTATCTGTCTGTCTGTTACCTCTTCACTCCCAAAGGGCTGAACCGATTTTGCTGAAATTTTGAATGGAGATACTTTGAATCACGGGGAAAGAGATAGATTTTGCTGTAATTTGGTGTGGAGACCAAACAGACAGATAGGCATACTTTCGCATTAAATAATATTAATACCAAAGTATGGATTTTGTGATGTCATTATAATACGTCACACTAGTCCCACCAGTGGCACACCAGTTTAATATAACGTCAGATATATGACGTCACGAGAACCAGCCAATATACTAGGTTATATTTCGGAACACACCCAACGATATTGCATCTGGTTTTTGAAACGTCCTCCACAACTGTCAAAGGTTTCATAACGTCGGCTTACACCGTCAATCACAATACACAGTCCAGGCTATGAAATAGTCCAGGTTAGATGTATTGATTCCTGATGATTGACTGGTATTAGAGGAGATTGGTATTGTTGGATATATTGCCTATTGGCGACTATGGCAGCTATGAGATAATATGAATGCTTTATAATATTATTACAATTTTATAAAGCAGCCTTTAACTTTAATTTAGACATGATT
The DNA here is from genome assembly GCA_905333045.1 of Lysandra bellargus. Taxonomy (NCBI): domain Eukaryota; kingdom Metazoa; phylum Arthropoda; class Insecta; order Lepidoptera; family Lycaenidae; genus Lysandra; species Lysandra bellargus. The sequence continues at coordinate 796,613 of HG995357.1, forward strand.
AACGGTGTGTATGTCTCTCTTAATTTTTTTTAAAATACTATACGGTTTTATCTTTTTAAAATACTATTATTTATTATACAGAGTTCACTGAGAAAGTACTTAGCGCTAGAAAAAATCTTTCAACCAAGCGAAGTGACATGCTAGATTGATTTTCTTCAACTTCGATTCACGATCTTGGTTATAGTTGGTCCAACCAAACTGCCGCGCTCAGAGTGGAACATATTACTTAAATGTTACTTAAATGCTACTTAAATGCTACTTAAATGTAATTAATTCAAAATTTTGACAATATATTACTCAAACTTCATTAAATTGAAGGTTAATCAAATCCATACTTCCATACTTAGGCCCAATTTCACCAACATCAGCTGTTAGTGTTAACAGCTTGTTAAATTTAATGTCTTCTCTTTCATTCATATGAAAAATAAAAGGGGAAACGTGATACTAATTCGAACATTAACTTTAACAGTCGTTGATGAAATTAGACCTTAATATTATAAATGCGAAAGTGTGTCTGTCTGTCTGTCTCTCTGTCTGTCTGTCTGTATGTCTATCTGTTACCTCTTCACGCCCAAAACCACTGAACCGATTTTTCTGAAATTTGGTATGGAGATACTTTGAGTCTCGGGAAAGGACATAGGATACTTTTTATCACGGAAAATGTACGGTTCCCGCACGATAAATGAATTTTGGTGCAACGGAGTTGCGGGCGTCATCTAGTCATAAATAAATGTATCTGAGTACGGCGGTAAATCATTATCACTGGTTTATGCTACATCTACAGTCTACACTCACCAACAACATTAAGTCGTATCTGAAAATTCCTCGTGGGGGAATTCTTGAAGTCCACTCGGCAGCGGTACACGCCCTCGTCGTCCAATTGGACGGCGTCCACGGTGAGCGCGGAGGGCGTGGCCAGCGTCGCAAAGTGCGCGCGTCGCCCGAACGCCAGCGGGTCCGACCAGTGCAGAGCCTTACTGAAGCTGCGCCCGCGCACGTCGAAACTGAAATAAATTAAGGTTCTAACGCCAAAGCCTCGTTATATTATGGAAAAAACTCGATTAGCCGGACTAATTGTTGTCGTTAATCGAGTTTCTTTCGGATATCCGAATTCCTAATCGAATGTATGAAGAAAAGCTAACACAAAAAATCAATGTTTGTTCAGAAATTATTGAGAGGTACATATTTCGTTGGTACTCCGGATAATCGCAAATCCGTATAACCGAGGTCCGGATAATAATTTCTACTGCTCATCGAAGCCGGACGTTTGTTCTATTTCACTTTGATGAAACCTTTTTAATATTTTTTAGTATTTAGTTTGAACTGTTTCATTACATTGAAAAGCAAGCACCCCATGAGAAATCTTAAAATCGTGCAAGTAGTTTTTGATGATTCTTTGATCCCCAATGCCTCTCGCAATTTGTGAACACACTTGTCTACTAATGATACAATTTAGTACTCCCTCTATGTAACACTAAGATCTAAGTTAGCCTATCTATCCCTGCGCTAATGATGACGGATGGCAGGTGACGATCTCTCTGGATCCGATCGGCAATCGTCAGGCGATCTATCGCCAAAATCGCGCATTTGTTAAGATTAGGATCGCGCTGCGCACGTTTACATTGATTTTTAGTCCAATAGTTGCCTCGTACGGTTGCTGAGGATTACAGGAGTTTGTCTTTCAGTGCTTTGGATGTCGGACTCGTTAACTAATTGAAAAACGCTTTTGCAAAAAAGAACACAGAAACCTAGTCTTCGAGGAACTTCAGTCGGTGAAACTCATATTAAAATAATTGATAAATGATAAGGAATAAAAATTTTAGTGTTAATTCTTTATTCAAACTGCTAAATCATAGATGCTGCTAAAGAGTAGACAAGTTGTTGGGTACGGCACAGGTTGAAGAGGGGAATGACACCAAAGAAAATGCATATAATAATATATTTAAAATACAATATAAATTTAAGTACGGTTCTTGTGACATAACACAGTGAAATTGCGACCTCTTCTTGATAGTAATGTCCAAATTTCCTTTTGTAAACACTTACTATATCAAGTAGATGGTGCAACTTCTTGAGATTTTTTCGTGATAATAAACGTGTTGTGGCTGACCAAAAAACGCACACTTCTAAACCGTTTCTGAGATCGGCATGAATGACACCAAATCTGAAATGAAGACAAGTGGGCTTCGGCGTGACCAAGCATACAATTATTTTCTCCGTCAGAAGATCCTCCTTTGCGACTCTCAAGCATCCTTAAAGCTATTGAATTAATCATAACTCGTATAAAATTGTAGTTTGACACAACAGAGTGCTTTGCAAGCAGCAAAGACCAGCACTAAGTTATATTTCATATCACAGGATTAAATCCATGAATTTGAGTTTTTCCAACCGCGGCGTAATCTACCTCATGTCCGCTTGTAATCGCGTATAATCGGGTTAGCTCGCTCGCTTCCGACGCTCGATAACTTTTGATGTGGCTTACTGTATTGTTTTATACTGTAATCTCTGACGGTGCGATTGTGGTTTACTCAGTATAAATGATAAACAGTACACTGCGTTGGTGCTAAATCGCATGCACGCACACATACAGCGTAATCCAGATAGCTTTATCGAGCAGAAAAGTTAGGTGTAAAGTGCTGATCAAGCTGCGTTTGTCTGTCTGTTCATGCCCAAACCGATGATGTAATTTGGGCGGGTAATAAAATACCTTAGGTCCCGGAAAAACACAAAAGATAGTTACGTCGGAAAGATGTAAGGTTCAACGTTTAATTACATATTAGGCATGTTCAAAACGTGCAACAATATATTATAGTAGCTGTTGCCCGCGACTTCGTCCGCGTTAACATAGTATACATATATAGACTTTCATTTAAACTTTCAACCCCTATTTCCCCCCCTTGGGGGTAGAAGTTTTAAAAACGCTTAAACACGTATCCAATCATTTTTAATCAGTAGCCCAAACATAAAATTTCATGTTTCTAACTCAAGAAAAAACGGACTTCCATTGAAACTTTCAACCCCAATTTCGCGTCCTTGGGGGTAGAATTTACAAAAACGCTTAAATACGTATCCATTCATTTTTAATCAGTAACCCAGAAATAAAATTACATGTTCCTAACTTAAGAAATGACGGACTTTCATTCAGACTTTCAACCCCTGTTTCACCCCCTTCGGGGTAAAATTTTCAAAATTCCTTCCTTGTGGGTATCTACTTAATAAACACAACCCTACTCATCAAATTTCGTGACTGTAATTTTAACAGTTTTTGCTCAGTAATGATGAATCAGTCAGTCAGTCAGAACATGTAATTTTATAAGTATAGATTAGGCCTTTTTATGTCGAGCTGTTGCCCGCGTCACACACAAAGTTATCTGTCCCACGGGACACGTCCATTTTCCACGATTAGCATTTATGTTAATCCCTTTCATTGGATTCCGTTGAGAGATTTGATAAAAATAGAAATAAATGCAGTATCAGCGACTCTAAGGTCACTGTGGTCAATGTCATGCAGCTGATTCGAAAAGTAATTTTCTCACCTCCGGGCGGAAAACGTCAACTTTCTTCCCGCTGCGCTTATCGATGTTGCCGCCTCCGTCGATGAGAAAAATAGTAAACGCACTATGGGCAGTATGGGCATGTTTGTTGACATGTGATCTGAGACATTTCTTATTTTCCTGCCCTAGGTGCGTGATTAGTAATTCCAATCTCTTTTTTGAAGTTTTGAGTATGCAGTAAATCCATGTAAATAGTCTAACCTACCGATACCCGACTTGATGTTGCACACGTCAGAATATCGACAGAAACGTTGTCAAACGTCGAACTAAACATTTTGTTTACTGTAGAGTGGTGCTGCCTTTAGTTTGAAAACATTGCAGTAATATTATAATATACTATTACTTATTAGGTTTAAATAAAATACAGACTTTCATTATAGAGAAAATACTGATGATCATTAACATGTACAAGAGAATATTCGTCTTTAATATCGACGACGTCAAATCTCCATCAGTTTTTTAGTTTCGTAATCATGGTCATCACTTTAAACGTAAAGAAAGGCCTTTAAATAATATCTTTAACAATGAATCGTATGCCAAAGTTTTATGAAAACAATTTTATATAATACCAAGAAGTTACTTTGTTTACACAGCACACGGTACAATGATATACATTATACGTACAGTGGAGTATACATCGCGATAAATGTGGAATTAGATAAGAGTTTCCTCCGGAAAGTTCGCCGTTTCGCGAGAATTTAAAAGGAAATTTATTGAATTGTAGATAAATATAATGGAAGACACCGGCGCGGGATTTTCTGCCGCCCATGGCAATCGCCTTTTGAATGGACAGCAAAATAAGTGGAAAATAAAAAGTTATTGTCGGAAAAAGACTGATAATATACTATAGTGAAACTATAGTGAAACTTTAGTAAAAAGTATAGGATATAGACGAGACAGTGTTGCTTGAAGCTAAATTAGTTTTGTCATTGGGGTGTTTCAATATTTAACCCAATAGTCAGTGGACATGTCGTCTAGAATCAAAGCCATACTGCTAAATCGTTCCTAAATATGCGCCAGTATATGTGTCTAAACACACTCGGCTGAATTACACATTAAAATAAAATAACATTCATAGCAGCGCGCCTTGTACGGTGGCGGTTACGACGCTCGCCGCGTCCATGATAGGGCGAAATAGGAGAAAAAACCTGTTTAAGGCTTAATATAATACATATTTCAAAAAAGTAAAAAAAACAAATTATCAACTTATGTATTGCAAAGCAGTAGATATTTTTTATATATTCTTTTGATAAATAATGAAGGAGTAAAGTGGTTTCATTCAACGATTTGGAGGTGATTTGGTTTTTTATTTCTTTATTATGTGATACCGATAGAAAACATATGGCAAGACCAAATTACGTATCATATCATGTAGATTACTAATTATTTTTTTCAGATATAATTTCTCTGTTAATGCCGATGAAAAGTGGTTTCATCTGCACGCTTTTTTCGCGAGAGGAGCCTTAAATGAGTATTTAAAATTCTTAGATGTAATGTGTGCTTTAATTTTAAAATAATGTTCGGTTTTGATAATTTCCGTCGCGTATAGAGTGTTGCTTTACAAAACATCGCCGAATCGCTGACGAACTTTACGCTCGACTCGGCTCGACGGAAATTCGGCATAGTGTGTCGTCTGTCGCGTTCCGCCCATATTTTGTATGGATTTGAAACGCGGCGGAATTTACGTCGGCGTAATTCAGCCTAGTGTGTGTAGACCCTATGACTTTCTTGTAGTGTCATTATAATACCGCATACCAATGGCACACAATACAATATGGCGTCGAATACATGACGTCACGAGCACTGGCCAGCATATTGGGTTTAATAGATCTCGTATTGTAAAGTATTTTATTAAGCAGAATGACATAACAACGTGTCACACGCTACTTGTGTTTGTATAATTAATATGATAAATCAGAAGTAAATTCCACCGAGCCACGGGAAATTCCACCTTAATCCTTTCCACGTAAGGCGTTAACTGAAGTTAATCAAATCTGTATTGGGCGAATCGTAAAGCGACGGTTAATTGGACAATCAGCTGATTGGCTGAGTCGTTATACGGAATGGCCGGTCAAGTTGTGAGCCGGACTTGAGTCGGATTTGCAATTTGCATTTGTGATATAGCCTGCAGCTCCGTTCTCGTTTAATTATTATTAGATGTACATCTTTATACTATACATTTCTCACGTCACGCTTTTAGTTATTAAACTCCTTCGAAATGGATGGACCGGTTGTACTGCAATTGTTCGTGTCCTTATCCGGTCTATGTAAGTCTGAGAATCTGCTAAAATCTATAAAATTTTCATTATCGAAATATGTTTGTGGCTCCAAGTGAGGCACAGTCCTGAATTGCGCTTTCAAAGCGTTTTTAAGTCTGTCTTTTTTTTTATGAAAGCAACGTCCGTCGCCCATGGACACCTGCAGCATCAAAAGAGCTGCAGGTGCGTTGCCGGCCTTTTAAGAGGGAATAGGGTAATAGGGGAGGGTAGGGAAGGGAATAGGGTAGGGGATTGGGCCTCCGGTAAACTCACTCACTCGGCGAAACACAGCGCAAGCGCTGTTTCACGCCGGTTTTCTGTGAGAACGTGGTATTTTTCCGGTTGAGCCGGCCCATTCGTGCCGAAGCATGGCTCTCCCACGTACTGTCTAAACACACTATGCCGAATTTCCGCGGCGGAAATTCCGCATGATTACGTGAGCAATGTCAAACGCATACGATATAACGCGATACAATTTAGGCATGGTGTGTCATCGGTAATTTAAAATACGTTGTAGGCGGAATCAAGTCAAACTTCCGCCGCGGAAATTCGGCATAGTGTGTTTAGAGACTAAAATTTCTGAGATCGGAGGCACGAACAACGGTCCCGTGAAAACGTGAAACTCTACGAAACGAGTCTGAAATGATAACAGGCTCAAGTATGTTCTCAATGACAAAACAAGGTTTGCCAGATCAGCTCGTTACGGTATTAAAATTCTGCTGCTCGACTTGACGAAGTTACATAAAAATATTAAATTATATAGATGTTCCACACGACTTCACCCGCGCTATTTAGAGATTTCACGGAAAGCGTATATTTTTCTGCAAAAATAGCCTATGTGGTCTATTCTTCATGTGTGCTAAATAACATAAAAGTGGCTCCAGTAGTTTTTAAGATAATAATCAATTTCAAATTTCTCCCGTTTTTTTCACATTTCCTCTATTTCTTCGCTCCTATTAGTCTTAGCGTGATAAAATAATATAACTTATAGCCTTCCTCGATAAATGGGCTATCTAGCACTGAAATAATTTTTTAAATCGGATCAGTGGTTCCTGAGATTAGTGCGTTCAAACAAACAAACAAACTCTTCCGCTTTATAATATAAAAAAGTAATATATTACATAATATGTATTATATCGAATTCAGAAACCTCCTGCTCCTGAAGTCGGTTAAAAATTGTGAATTGTCGGTGAACTCTGAAGTCGGTTAAAAATAGTAGAGTTGTGATATAATACACGTAAATCCCTGCGTTCGCAGACACGGAAGCAGTTAAAACTTCCCCACAACTTGTATTGTCTCCGCCCGTTTGACAGCGAGACCGAACTTCGGACTTTTTGCTCACAACTTCTGTCTGCAGGTACTGCAGTTGGTTTAAAAGTAAAAAAGATTGGGGATAACTTTAAATCGCATTTTAAAAGACGAATGTTATTCAAATTATAATATTAATGTAGAATATATTGCCTGCAAGTATGTGGGGTCAAACTCGTTTATTAAGTGGAAACCTTACATTATTCTGCGATAATCAATATATATAAAAGTCAAAGATGACTGCTGGCATGGTGATCTATCAACGCACAGCCCAAACCACTGGACGGATCGGGCTGAAATTTGGCATGCAGGTAGATGTTATGACGTAGGCATCCGCTACGAAAAGATTTTGATAAATACCAACTCCAAGGGGTTAAAATAGGGGATGAAAGTTTGTATATAATAATACTTCTTAACGCGAGCGAAGCCGCGGGAAAAAGCTCGTAAGTAGTTTAATATTATGTCCCTTCCCGGGTATAGAAGTATCTTCATACCAAATTTTATCTTAGTCAGTTCGGAGTTTTGAGCGTGAAGATTCGCATTTAGAATATTAGTAAAAAGTTATTTCATTACTAAATAGAATAACTAAAATTATTTTCTTGAAATTCCGAAACTTAAACTACTTCCTACTAATTTGCCGTTTAATCATAAATTGGATCTCAAATATTATATATTCGCTTCAAGTGATGATTATTAAATCAGATCTTCCGTGGTCAGGCCTCCGTAACAAATGTATGACTATCTTATTACATGATCGGAATACTAAATGTACAACTCCTTGAATATAACTTGGTGATATTAATTAATTTTATTATAAAGTGCAAATATTTATTTTGCAGATTTATAATGAAAATATCCCAGAAGCTGGACCGAGTTTGCTATGGGGATTCTTTTGTATCTTTGAAATAGAAAGACATAGGAAAAAATATAAAGGGCATAGGTTACTTCGTGCCTACTGCCTATCAATTAGTGCAGTCTTTTTTTATGAAATAAGGGGGCAAACGAGCAAGCGGGTCACCTGATGGAAAGCAACTTCCGTCGCCCATGGGCATTCGCAGCATCAGAAGAGCTGCAGGTGCGTTGCCGGCCTTTTAAGAGGGAATAGGGTAATAGGGGAGGGTAGGGATGGGAATAGGGTAGGGGATTGGGCCTCCGGTAAATTCACTCACTCCGGTTTCACTTCACGCCGGTTTTCTGTGAGAAAGTGGTATTTCTCCGGTCGAGCCGGCCCATTCGTGCCGAAGCATGGCTCTCCCACGTATAAAGTACAATAATCAAGATTTCTATTCACTAGTATTCACAAAGTTCGGGGCAACATGTATATCATTCAAACTTTCATTCAAATGCTTAAATATGTATGCCTGTATGCTGGTTTGGATAACTATACTTCTCATCTTTTGTATACTAGTCGGTCCGTCTGTTATCGCTTCAAGCGATTCATTCCTACGTCAGGAGAAGGAAATAGTTTTGCCCAGCCTAAGGCATCCATTACACGATCATGCAAGCGGCAGTCAATTCCGTCAATCATGAATTATGTTTGATTGTTTGGTGACTGATAGACTGACGAATGATAGACGGTCACTCAATTCTCTTCAGTTTTATGTCAGTCAAAGCCAAAATTTTCAAAGATGTACTAATTTTTTTCCTATTTTGTCAGATGTGACAACACTCATTTAAAATTCGTGAATGATGGTTGCATGAAGCAAAAATCGAGATATCCAGATTTTCATCAATTTCATGCAACCATCAGTCACTGCATTACACGATAGGTTATTCAACAGTCACAGTCATGACTGTGGTAAAACTGGCAGCAAAACCTATCGTCACAGTATATCAATATCCTTTCAATATTGCTATACTGTGCTATCGTGTAATGGATGCCTAAAGACCAAGATAATTATCAACAACGAAAAATAGTTCTCGCCTCTACAAAGTTTCAAGTAATATAAAACCCAATTACAGTGAGACATAATTACCATCGTCAAACAGAACATATGCAGCTCGTGCAAGACTGTTGGCTTAAGACAATCAATTGTATGCGGGCGAAAACTTCCGTTGCAGTTCAAAACTATCCTCCGTATTAAACTAAGTTTTAGTTACATATTCAAATTGTAAGTTTAAAAAACTATAACCTGACTACGTAATATAGGCTATGTCACCCATGGAATTTTATAAGCTAGACGACGCCCGCACCTCCGTTGCGCCAAAATTCGTGTATCACGCGGGAACCGTACATTTTTCTAGGATAAAAGTATCATAAAAGGTTTGGTGGTTTGGGCGTGAAGAGGTAACAAACAGACAGATAGACACATTTTCGCATTTATAATATTAGTATGGAAGTATGGATGCGAAAGTGTGTCTGTCTGTCTGTAACCTCTTCACGCCCAAACCACCAAACCGATTTTCCTAAAATTTGGTATGAAGATATTTTGAGACCCGAAAAGGATATAGGATACTTTTTATCCTGGAAAAATGTACGGTTCTCGCGAATTAAACGAATTTTGGTGCAACGGAGTTACTGGTTGGGAGTCCTTATACCCGATTGTATATTATTATTCCTTCGATTATTTTCTTTCATAACTTCAGTTTATTTTTAAGTTTTAATCCACGTTAGAGTAGCATTGGACATAGAATGAAATACGAAAGAAAATAACCAAGTCAGCTGTTACTTAATATTTTCTTCATAAGTTGTAACCGTACTAAGTTATAACAAAACAAATAATTTATTTAATCAAATCAAAACTAAGAAATGTTTTAGCATAATAGCTAAATTTTAATTAAATATAATATATTAAGCATTACTTAATTAATAAGTGATTGCTGTAGTAATCAGCATTAAATCCACCTGTCGTAGACCCACTACGGCGTAGCGCTACGACGTAGAGGCTCTACGAAAACACGTTACTAGGTAAATTTTGAACCAGACTTTGGATAAGTTAATGAGGTTACCACGGTAACCGTTCATTTTTGATAAATAAAATGTGGCCTATCTTCTTCATACTCTATTGTACATGTGTGGCAAATTTGAATTAATTCGATCCAATAGTTTTAAAGTGAATTCGATACAAATAAACATACGACATATTTTGTAGGTTGTACCATCGAGAAAATTTATTCCTCCGCAGTTGATGGACCTACGTCATGTGGTCGGCTTATGTCAATTCAATGTTAGCTGTGATCTGTCAGATGGGTTTGACTTAACGCGACCAAATTACTTAGGTCCGCCATCTGCATAGGAATCAACTTCTCTGATAGTACATAAGTATTAAGTAGTACTATTGTACGGTGCGTTTTGCTTAGAGCTGGACTTTTTAACAGCAAATAGACTAAATAAAATTATTGTACAAAACCTTATACGAAGTCAAATGAACATTTTTAATATGGCAACATTTCTCTAGAACCTTAAGGTAAAATGTATAAAGGTACAAGTGTTTCTACTTACGAACTCATAAAATACAAACCTTAGAAGGCTTATACCTAGAGGTAAGTGTGAATAGGCGATATAAAAGAGGAAATAGATACATGCGTGGGTAAAGTGGGTAAGTCATATTTTAAAACATAAGAAAAAAAACTCATTTTCCCCCATAAAATTATAATTTGAACAAACTTTGTAACTTATCTACCTCATCATCTGGGTAATATTATGTCTGGGTATACAATATACATAGAATCCATATTTTTTGATTTCAAATCATTTCTCCGATCGTAAAGCCTCTATTTGTGCCAAAAGAGCCAATTTTGAAATTTTTAGTTACCAACTTCTTCCACTCATGTCTACAGATGTGAAAGCGACACAAGCGGCATTAATCTCAAAAGGCTGCGAGAACTGCCTCTATAGTGACCTACATTTGAGTTTGCCGATATTACCTTGCCAATATACACTTAATAATATGCAGTGGCGTAGTTATTACAAGAGCGGTTCCCTAGAGCCCCAAGCTCAGGGGGCCCACAGTCCATACAGTCTGCGTGTGTGTGTTTATACTTTAAAGTAATACTAGCTGACCCGGCAACGTTGTTTTGCCATATAAATTTTATCTAGTATCCATATAAAAAGTAGATAACCTATTCTCAGGCCTAACAGATGTACGTACATTATGTACATACACGATTTATGTACAATATACATTATACATATTAAAATTGGTTGAACCATTTTCACAAACACTGAGACACGAGAATTTTAATCAGAAACGTTTTGCGGTTGCTTTTTTTCTGAGGTATAATTTAGATTTCAACTTTAAAAAATTGTCCCGGGTCTCTAAATGTTTAGAAATAATTTTTCCTGTATAAAAAGTATCCTATGTCCAATCCCGGGACTCAATGTATCTCTATACCAAATTGCAGCAACAACGGTCCAGCGGTTTGGGCGTGAAGAGGTAACACAGGCACACTTTCGCATTTTAGTAAAATTGGGGCTCAAACAAGCAAACAGGTGACCTGATAGAAGGCAACTACCGTCGCCCATGGACACTCGCGACATCAGAAGAGTTACATGTATATTCCGGCTTTTTAAGAGGGCTAAACTGTTTTTAACATTATGTGAACTTTTGGAGTTTTTTTAATGAGTTTTGTTTAGAGATCTAGTTACATAGTCTAGGCAAAACTAGACCCAATAGAATACCACCTGACCTAATTTATATACGAATACCGTCCACTATCTCAAACGATTTGAATACATACTGCGCTGCTGCATTTTTGCACGTACAAGCCAAACTTGTAAAGAAAACTTTACTGTATTTTCCTAGGGCATTGACCCGTTTTTGGCATCTCCTGTAACGGCTCAGGTTTAATTATTACTTAACTTTAACGAGGACTTTCATGGGAAGTGGGAGGTCTATGACAAAATCTGCATTAAAATAAAGTTAAGTACCTAATTCTTAGGGCCGCGCCAAACCAGATTGGCAGCGGCGAGGCGAGCACTTACAGTGTCATAATAATATGATTTTAAACTTTATCTTCATTATTGTAATACATAGTATCGCTTGAGAAGTCTACGGACGCTCGTGGCCGCTCGTGGCCGCTGGCGGTCGCCGGCGGCGGCGATTTTTCAAGCGATACTATGTATTACAATAATGAAGATAAAGTTTAAAATCACATGACACTAAAAGTGCTCGCCTCGCCGCTGCCAATTCCGGACGTGTGGCGCGGCCCTTAGTCTCTAAGTTAGATCGTGTAAAATGTAAATGAATGTATGATGAATCCATAAATCGATGGGTCCTACGTATAGAGGCGAAACTGCCGCTTGCGCCTTTTTCCAATTATATGACCAATGATTTCACTTTGCTCTAATCTATAATATCGTGAAGAATTATTTTTTTCTGTTGATTATTTTTAAAATAAAATTTTAGTCAGAAAGGCGTAAATGTAAATCTACGTCACGTATAAAGCCCAATCAGACGGTTCGCCCATCTACATAGCCAAAGCCAAGCGTCAGGGGAGCGGCGCGCGGGCGGAGGTGCCGCTTAGGCCGTTATACTGTGTTGCGGCGACGTCCGTTACCTTTGGTATGCTCGCTCGTTTTCAGCGCAGTATAATGTTTTTTTTATAATATAATAATAAGTATTTTAACAAAAATGCCGCCAGCAAAAAGAATGCCAATCACAAGGGCTCAAAAAATCTTAAATAAAATTATTGGCCAAAGAAAATACAGTAGTGATTTAAACACCGAAGACGAAAATAATGAAACTGATTGTCCAGGTAAGATGAGTCAACCATTTTGTTGTTGTTATTTATTCTAGTGAAGTGATATTTACATGTCACTGTTGCAAAATATTAACATTTAGTAGTAATTTAATGGTATACTTCGTAAAAAGGCGTGAACTCGCTTTCGCCCATTTACGTAGTTCAATTTTTAGGGTAATCACTTACGCCTTTGATTTAAAAATTGTATTTTTGGCATCTAATGAAACGCAACATGGTTTTTTTATTTATTTTTTTGAATGGTTATTTATCACCTTTTATCCTAAAGTAAGCAAATTATTACGTGATTATTAAAAGTCATTAAAACATACAGTGGCGTAAGTGCGTATGTACAGAAGTCTATCCTGTATTAAGTAAATAAATTATTTCATTCGTGTACGTTTTTAGGGTTCCGTACCCAACTTACTTCGTTGTCTGTCCGTCCGTCCGTCCGTCCATCTGTCTGTCTGTCTGTCTGTCTGTCTGTCTGTATGTCTGTATGTCTGTCTATCTGTCTGTCTGTCTGTCTGTCTGTCTGTCTGTCTGTCTGTCTGTCTGTCTGTCGCTAGGCTGTATCTCAAGAACCGCTACTTCTGTCTACCGTTAGACTTCTGCAATTTTCACAGATTGTGTATTATAACTGTTGCCGCTATAATAACAAATACTAAAAACAAAATATTTAATACTAATATTACAATAAACATTTTTTTTAGCCTTTTTTGCTCTATAACGGTACGGAACCCTTCGTGCGCGAGTCCGACTCGCACTTGGCGAATTATTTATAAGGGTTTTTTTCTAAATCTATATTCGTATGCCTATTTCTTGATATCAGTGCAAATAAATATTTTTTGGTTATTAGTAAATGATGGATGAAGTATTCATAAATTTTCTTTGATTGCAGTTTCTCCTCTTCCTTCTGGTTCTGGTGCGGAATATGCAGTTGAAGATTTGTCTTTTGATCTTCTTACTAATACAGACTTACAACTAACAAGCGCTAATGATTACGTAGAGGTATCTCGTATTAATGACAGCAATTATACCAGCCATACATACTGATATGTAGAATTTGTTGTAGTTAGAATCGATAGAGTTAGGCCGCGTCGATTCAGAAGCTTGGCTCTACATAAGATCTGATGTCTTTTTCACAGAGCAAACCTTTTGTGGTCGTCGAGGTAACTTTTACATGAAATGTTTTTGGTGGGATTTCAGTCCTTTTTGTAAGTTGCTACTTGCTAGGCAGTCTTTTTAGTCTTTTTAGTGTTTTTTATTATTTTTTATTAAGAGGTTTTTAGTTAAATATATCTATATATATAAAAATGCATTGTCAAATGTGTTAGTCACACTAAAACTCGAAAACGGCTGAACGGATTGGGCTGATTTTGGTCTTAAAATATTCGTAGAAGTCCAGGGAAGGTTTTAAAGTGACACGTAGTTCACCGGGACAGCTAGTTATTCATAAAATTGATAAAAGTCTTATTTAAACTTCCATTACCCCCCTACTAAACTTATTTTACGGCGTATAACCAAATTTCGGCGTATTTCAGATATCAATAAAATATAAAGTATTAAACCTATTCAATTGAGACTTTGTATGTTCAATAAGTCTATTATTGACATTATATCCTGAGAATATAAACTATCTGGCACATCGGAAACCAACTCTACGAGGGTCAGATTCCACTCACCCCCATTTTAGGGGATGAGGGACGAAAATCACAAGTTTATGAATTTTTTTGTTGGTTGTATACTAAACTAAGATTGCATATCAAATTTCAGCTTTCTAGCACTTCAGGAAGTAGCCAAACATTTTGATGACCATCAGTGTGTCAGTGACGAAATCGGTGTATTTTGGATATCAATAAAATCTAAAGTATAGAAGATATTCAATTGAGACTTTGTATGCTCAATAAGTCTATTGATGACATTATATCCTGAAAATATGAACTATCTGCTACAACGGAAACCAATTCTATGAAGGTTAAAAAAAACGGCGAAACACTTCGATAAAAGGTAGGTAGTGCCCTTGCGCTTCGCTTGGCTCGTCTCAAATTAAGCGGGTACAGAAAACGTTTAATAATATTTTATTTTTTGTTATGTTTGCTCTTTGAGAGATACTCTACTAGTAAAAGTTGTGGTTAGATTATCATGTTGTTCCTCTTACTTTTTAAAAGTTGATTTTGCAGAAGAATTAGATGTGGTCTCATTTTATTTTATTATTATCTTACATCATATAACTGTCAACAAAAGGTTAGAAGCTGTCATAATTATATTTTTATATTCAATAATATTATTTATCATATTTGTAGTAGATACTTGATTGCATTCTAAATTGTCGTTTGATTTCATGAAGAAATTTTTAGTTTATTATTGAACCTACTTCATTATATTGCCGCCTACAAACAATTTATCATAAATAAAAGCATGAAAAATTAAGCAGATTGTTTTATTTGTACATTTACACACTTTAAGTTGAAATACTAACCTTAAGGTGCCGGGTGCCATCGAAATTCAATTCATTCAATATTTAGTAGTAAATTTACTACAAAATATTTAAACACTAAAGATTTTTTTGTGTTTTAATATTTTGTGAAAAAAAAATTGTGCAGGAACCTAGGTAATTACTATTTTAAGCTGAAAAATAACTCAAACATGTTAAATATTTTCGTATGAGAAAAAGATTTTGGTATTACGTGTGTATGAGAATTTCGATGGCACCCGGCCTCTTAAACATTCTAATGTATAGCACAGTATATGGGCGTAGCTGCGTTAAACTGAAATAACTACACAATGAGCAATACTTTCTAACTGATTCATTGTAGACAGTAAAACGTGATAACAGTTAAATAATTACGTGCTAAAAAAACAGGTATCTCTTAAAATATTATATTTACGTTGAGCCTAGTAAAAGGGCGAATGATCATTTAAATCTGTTTACGTTGAACAATAAGCATATCATTATAAAAATACGACGACGTAAAAGGGCCGATGTGTAAAATCTCAAAAAATATTGAATATGCATAAAATTTGCTACCAGTAATAAGAAAAGCATTAATTGATAAGGCTACATGCAAAAATTCACTAAATTCGTTAAAATAGGTCACAAGATATGACCCAAAAATATGGTTCTGACAACTTAATTGGCTCTCCTGTAAAATCTATTTTTTTCACTTACGCCAGTATACGTAGGACCCATCGAAATGCGAAAGTGTGTCTGTTTGTCTGTCTGTTATCTCTTCACCAAAATCGCTCAACCAATTCTGCTAAAATTTGGTATGGAGATATATTGAGTCCCGAGAAAGGACATAGGGTACTTTTTATCCCGGAAAAATGTACGGTTCCCGCGCGATAAACGGGTTTTGGCGCAACGGAGTTGCGGGCGTCATCTACTGGTTATATAAGTATGAATTTTTGTCAGGCATTGTTCCGCTTTTGGCATCTCCTAGCGTGTCGCGACGACATTGTCTTTCACGTGAAAGAAAGAAAGTTTGTTTGATAGAACGTTACAAACATACAATGAGCCCAATTTGAAAATGAAATTTTACTATGTTAGGACGCTGATTTTGAGTACTTTTTAATGTTTTCAATAAGCTAAACAAAGACAAGTAGACTAGGTCTACCTGTTGGGCTCTAGTTACCCAAATCCTAGAATAGCTTAGTTCAATTAGCTAAGAACGCTAGGATAAGTTGAGTTGCTTTTCAGGGTATTCATTGGGAGCATCCTCTTCTCAGACTTGTCTTTTAGTTGAGTCTCAATTGTAATTAGTTTAGTAATAGTTAAATTAATCCTTCAAGCCCCATAAGAGCACCGGTGATCGCGATAACAATAGAATACAATAGCATTTCCAAGAATTTGCATTAATTATATTTTCTTAAAAAAACGTTTTACGCTCCCCAAAGTTTGACGTCATATCCTCATAAAGTTTTAGAGTAAATACTATTTTTATTAGTAAGGAGCTATATTGTACGTCATAAACTCAGTATTGCCTAAGCTTCACACTAAAAGCATAATCTCCTCTTACAGAGCTGTTAGCATGCGGGCTGCTCGCTGGAGCTGTACAAGCTAAACTAATTCCACTAGAAATAAACATGTTTCTCCGAAAACGTTCGACAAATAGAAGAAATAATAGCCGTGCCGCAGTAAACACATTATAATTATACCAGATGGCGCAAACTCCGTTGCGTTGAAGTTAGTTTATCGCGCAGAAATCGTACATTTTTCCGGAATAAAAAGTATCTTATATCCTTTCTCGGGACTCAAAGTACTTCCATACCAAACAGCAAAATCGGTTCAGCGGTTAGGTATGAAGTTTACAGATAGATAGACTAGAATGATTTATTGCATTAAATGTACCACATTTATTTCGCATTTATAATATTAGTATGGATGACGCAAATTCCGTTGCGTTGAAGCTAGTTTTTCGCGCAGGGACTGTAAATTTTCCGGAAAAAAAGTATCATTAGCCCTTTCACAAAGCCCAAAGTATCTCCATACCAAATTTCATCAAAATCGGTTCAGCGGTTTCAGCGTGAATGGTAAAGACAGACACACGTTGTATAACACATGACGTATAATGTGATAGTAGAGGAGGGGAGGGTGCATTTTTGTAGTCACTCGAGCGTCATGGAGACCTAGTAGGTTTTGTACATTAGCTAAAGCTGATAAAAAAATAATAAGAGCGTTTTTATTTTTTTTTTTATTTTAGCGGTGGTTTCAGAAACTGCAGCCATTTTAAAGTTTTAAAAAAGAAAATATATTCAGAAAATTGCTTATTTAGGTAAATTGTAAATATATTCTAGACAACGAGGACTAAATCATTTAGTTTAGATCAAAATAAAATATATGCGAAGCTTAGTTAAGAAAATATGAAGCTTTATTTTTTTATATTTTAAAATGTCCCTATAGGCTTACCTGACCTTTGAATCGTCAGTGCTTTATATGGAAGCTTCTTTGGGGTATACTAAATATACCCCTATTTTAATCTGACAGATCCGACGACATTTCAATATTTAAAAAAAATTTAACCACCACGTGAGAAATCTGTATTCTATACCATAATAACTAGACGCATGTCGGAAACCTATGGAACCTTAATATGACACGCTCGAGCTACTCCCGATATCCCCTCTTCCCCTCCCCAACTATGAGTAACGATATACTAGTTGGAACGCATAGTTCAGATTCGCGCCTATCAAAGTTCCTGAGTGGTTGTTCGTTATTCAACATCAGAAATAACAAGTCGGTCGTTTGCCAGAGCAACTATTATAAAAGAATTTCTAGAATGACAGTTAAACTTTTCAGTAAGTAAACAAGCATATAATTTGTTTTAAAAATCTATATCACTAATATAGATAACACACATATAAATACAGACATAATACATATACACATAAATACACTAATAGTTTAAATAAAACTTCAAAAAACAATTTTTTTCAATATTTTTAACAAATTATTGTATTGTCATTGACTCTTACGTACGCAAAGTTAAGTTAATTAGACTACTGAAGATAGGTAAAAATCGTGCTCAAAGATTCCGTTACATACAGCCCAAGCTAATAATACATACATACATACACTTTTGAAATTTGGCACACTTGTTCAGAAGCTGTCATTAACAATTAACATATACAAAAGCAGTTCTGGAAATATTACATACACACGCGTCGAATTGATAATCTCCTTTTTTTGAAGTCGGTTAAAAAGCGTGTTAAAAACCGCTCTCGTTCATGTCTCAGGCAGATGTTAAAATTCTGCAGCGGGTCGATCACTCGTTATTGAGGTGTCTGCCCGCTTTATATATGCCGATTGCGCCGCCTGCAGTGTGCACCGAAAACTCCTTTTGCACCTTTTGATTTGAGCCGGCCATTTGCGAGCGTTTTCAAATAAATTTGTATGAACTGTGCTATTTAAATGTTGTTTGTTTTTAGAGTTGAGATGCAAATAGTAATAACAACCACTGACCAGTGTCAAATTTGTATTATTTATGAGAGAATAGGCCATTTCATTGCTGCCCGTGTACGTAATCTGTAGGACCTCTATGGACGCTGGCCTGTAACGGCCTATTTATAAATCCGAGGCTGCCGTTGATGGTGGGAGGATTCGTTAAAACTTAATTGTCTAATGGTAGCGGTGATAGGCACCAGGTAGATTTTGAGAGAATATTAGAATAATACTTGAATTTGCGTTCACAGTATACAGGAGTCCACCAGAGATGTGTTGAGGAACGTGTTTTTAAGATCCAATAGAATCGCTGCGCTGAGCGAGGTTACGTCAATGAAGCGATTCTATTGGATCTTAAACACACATTCCTGGCAACATATCTCTGGTGGAAACGCAGCCTTACACTCTTTAACTACGACCACGGAAATGCTAATTTTTTAGGCGCGGTTATAAAGTTTGTATATTTGCATAATATAGCCTATATTTTTTCATCAGTCAAGCATTTCACAGCGGCTCATTTCGACGTAATGAAAATAATTTCGTTAATTTTGCACTGATATTTAAAACACAAAAATTAATGGGTTATTAAAATGTAACGTAACATTTTAATTAAAATCATGTTAAAGTGGATAATTGATTGAAAATATATCGCTATTATTACTTCATTCGATTTTACGTCAAAAAATAACACATAAGAGCCGGGACACAAAACACGGCACGACATCGTACGGCGTCGTGCGGCGCCGTACGGCGCCGTGCGGACGCGCGTCGTAAAAAACCACGGCACGGCGCCGTACGGCGTCGTACGACGTCGTGCCGTAGAAACTCACGTAGAAATTCAAGATGAGTTTCTACTTTCTACGCACGACGTCGTACGACGCCGTACAGCGCCGTGCCGTGGTTTTTTACGACGCGCGTCCGATACGGGTACGACGTCGTGCCGTGTTTTTGTGTCCCGGCCCTTAAGCAGAAATTACAATAAATGCAGCTTTTGAAATATTAATAATAAGCAATTTATTTATCGCACGGGACCGTGCATTGTTCCATAATAAAAACCATCCCATATTATGTCTTTAACAATAACCTCCCTAACAGCTATAATATAAATTATTATCGACAGTTAAGGCGCTATATTGAAAAACTGTCCTTTTTGACGTAATACTATAGGACCCTCAGAAATGTTACAAATCTGGTAATGAGATATACATATCTTCATAGCCTTATCTAGGTTTGAGAAGAACTAGAAACACGATTAATGTTTTTTGCCTCGATACATTTAATTTGCGAAATGACCTCTTAAAAATACGAATTTTGAAGATTATTTTTAAACGAAAATAGATGTATTGCAGGAAATTAGTCTAATTGATAGACACCTTTAAAACTCAAAATCGTATAGAAGCATTTTGCTTAAATGCTCCTAGTTATGTTTTAAATGATTATAATTACGTTTTTCCGCATGTTTTCCGAGCAAGCCGATAGCTTCTGGCCGCAGCGTATTCACGACTTTATAGTCATACAAATTAAGTATAAAATTGCCCTTGCGGTAAAATTACTTTCGACATAGCGCCTTAAAGTAAAAGGAACTCTGAAATCCTAAAACAGCCTTTCCCAAAGTAGGCGATAACGCCCCCTTGTGGGCGCTGAACGTCTAAAGGGGGGCGGTGTAGGGCCCAGAAAAAATAGGGGCGTTGTGTAGAGGCTTGGGAGCTGATTTGTTTTCATCAAAAAGAAAGAAAGAAAGAAGAATTTCATTTCATCTGGATGCATTATAAAATGTAAAATTAGGGGGCGCTAAAACATATTTTTGTCAAAGTGAGCAGTAGACAAAATAAGTTTGGGAACCCCTGTCCTAAGAGAATCAAAGACTTGAAAGACCTGGCTACTTACACAAAATTCATTAGATCACTTTCATTACAATTTTATGTATAAAGTACGCATTTGGCATAAAAATCGCATAATGTTACTTATCGACGCGTTATTTTAAATTATTTTTACTCACGTCGCTGTCGAAATTAGCTATTGTAAGTTTTTTAACTCCTCAAGTATAGCACACCATCAGTCGACGTGGCTGCTCGTTTGTAACAAGCTGTAGCTTCAGGGCTTAGCTTGAATAATTAAGTATGAAATTTGCGCTTGACGATCGATGCTAGCTCACGCTAAGCACTGGAGCGAATTAGTTAGCCGACGATATCAAAATAAGGATATACTTGAATATCTATAAAGATTTCGGTGAACCGGTTAAATTGAAAACGCGGTTACTGTGCCCAAGAACATGTGAGATACATGAAGTTGGGCATAGTATTACGCATCGAGTAATCTTTATAGTTCCTAAGTGTATGCGCAGTACACAGGTGACAGGAACACTCTATTTCTACACTCTCAATTCAGTGGGACGGACGACCGACACGACCAGCGAGGATCAAGCGAAGAACCGACTTTTCCTCTGACGTTATGGATCATCGTATAGATTAGTTGTCAGACAAACACGGAAACCACTTTCTGTTTGTTTGACCGCGGAAATCGAACCTACGAATCAAGAAAAAAGTAAAGACTCTAATCCACTGAACTGTTCTAACGCGTACATTGCAAAGAAATCTTTACAAAAGGACCTTTGTGGCAATTATTGGATGACCATCCAATGTCCAATCATTAATGGAATAGGGCATAAGCAAGCAACTGCTATTCAAAATGACACAGTAGTTAACATCAGAGAAGTTGAGTCATAGACTCGGACCTACGCAATTTAGTCAGGTTACGTTGACTTGACTAAATTGCTGAAAACCTCGACGCGCGTTTCGCTCCAACACCGGAGCATCCTCAGGATGTGGACTCTACGAACAACGTCCGTCAAGTGCCGCCACCGGCCAAAACACCGCCTTTTTATATCCTATCGAGCCCCGCTACTATCCCCACTACCCCCACTACCCTCATCAGTACCCCCGAACATATTAATAAGCGGTGACGTAGTCAAGCAATGGTCATTCAACAATGCAAATCTGTTATTTTTCTTTTCTTTTATGATCTCTAATTGTTTCAACACGCTCAGCCGAAAGCCTTTATCGCATTTATGTAAAACTTTATAGGAATGGCCATCGGGCACGGTATGATTACTATCTAAAAGATGTTTAGCAAAATGTGACTTATCAGGATGACCATTCCTATAAGCCGCGATATGTTCTTTATACCGAGTCCCAAAGCTGCGTCCAGTTTGACCCACATATACTACCGCATTCAGGACAATTATTATTTTTCAGGTATTTGACTAAATTGCGTCAAATACCCAACCAAATAACGTAGGAATGACGCCTATGAATCAATTTCTTCCATATCTGTAGTTGTTCATCATAAACCACTTTCAGTCGCAGTAAGTAAATCAGTTAAATCCAGAAACAGTTGACTCTCACTAAACAAGCACATGACATTCGGATATCAGCCATCAAACCCGCGGTAATGAGGATCAGTCATCGTTAGTGTTTGTCTGTCTGTCACGTCCTACACCGCCCGCCTCTTAGCTGACATCAATTATTGATATAACATTCGGTTAGCTACCTTATTGATTGGAATTCTTAATTATTCCTATACATTACTTGAAGACTGTTTGAATAGAATAGAATATGTACGTTTATTAAACGTTTACAGTATTCAGTCATTAAGTATTATTCATACTGACATTAGATACGAGCTGTACCCAATTAAAAACATTGTTTTCCCCTTAAAATATGAATTGAAATACAAAAACTGCCAGGTGTCATAATATTTCATACGCATCTTAAAAATAGCACTTGACAGTTACAAAAAACACATCAATTTTATATTTTGTATCCAGACTATGGATGTAGGCTTTCAAAAGAATTTAAATTAGCATTTTTGTCTGTAGCCTCTTCACGCAAAATCACTGAACCGATTTAAATAAATTTCGTTAATTATAAATCAAACCTATGGCTAGGTTATTGACCCCTTAAAACAGTAAATAGACAGTTTATTGGTTGTTTACTCACGAACCGTTCCCGGTTCCCCCAATACACAGAAACGGCAAAAAAACTAAACTTTGATGTTTCACTCACTCCCGGCGCGCGGCGTCCCGGTCAGGGACCCAATACAAACACACAGTACAATCACACAAATCTGGCAGGTCAATGTGTTTGACCTTTGACCTTGAGCCTCCAAGGTTAATGTCATGTAGGCAAATAGAAATAACTTATCATTTAAATACCTAATTATTTGTATTTTTTTTTTACCAAAATATAGTTTTAACTTCGTTTTAACTTCCTGATGTAAGAATTGTAAAGAGGTTTACCGTGAAAGCGCATTCTTCGTAACGAATCCCCTGCTCCTTTTCCAAGACTCTAAACAAACATTTACCTAATTTAACAATCAAAATGTTTAATTTTCCGAAGCTTAAAGTTTTCACTCAAAAAACTCTTAACATACCAAACTTCATCTAAATGGGTTATCATGAAGAGGTAACAGACACACTCAATAATAATTATTAATGTTAGTAAATCAGGCGGCTAGCCCAATAAACAGTGATCAAACGAACGTTATTAGCTTTTGTCTACGGCGTATTTCCGCGGCGGAAACGCAAGTCGTTAGCGGCTATTTACGACTCATCGGCTAAAACAACCGCACTTTGTCTAGAGTGTTGGATTTATAGAGTTTTGGTAAGTTTTTAAAATGTTTTTTATTTGTTTTATATAAGATAACTGGTTTACTTGTCATCACATTGATTATGCTCGCAGACAATTTTTCCATAATATGTAAACGATTATATAAAAAACGATTATTGCGAAATTGTGGAAACATCGAAAGTATCCACAACTGCTATTATAACGGTCTCAGAATCTTCGATAGTGCGGTTCAGAGTCACCAGCCTGCACGTTTTCTTTGGATCAAAATGTATAAAATTGTCATAAGACGATAACATGTAGTCGACATTTGACTCTAGTCATCTCAATTCCATGGATACATTTCCATCGGTGCTATAAAGAAGCGGTAAAGTAAGAGTTGGCTAGGGCCTAGTCTTAAGACTGTCAGCGACGTTTATATTCAGCCACTGCCACTGCTCCTCGCGCTGCCGGCAATATTGCCCTGAATGCTTCTGCAAAGACGCGAGTGACATTTTAGGGTCTAAACACACTAGGATGAATTACGCCGGCGTAAATTCCGCCGCGTTTAAATTGCATACAAAATACGGGCCGAATACTAGGGGTGACACACTATTACGTCGCGTTTTGTATGCGTTTGACATTTGCGGCGGAAATTACGCCGGCGCAATTCAGCCTAGTGTGTTTAGACACTTACACTCGACAGCCCTCTACATACTTGCCGCGTCGGGCAGCGGCACTGACATGACGAGTGGCAGCGCCAGTGACTATTGTGACTATTTACATTCGCGTGCTGCCCAATTCGGCTGAATGTAAACGGCCCATTAGGTGAGTACAATACCTGTATAGGGGCTTACTGGCCGCCTGGCCACCTGGCCCGCCACATTCACTCACCTGTACAGCGGCTTGCCCCCCGCGTGGCGGAACCACAGCACCATGTAGACGCGGTCGTCGTGCGTGTGCGGCTCGATGTCGCACGGCAGCGTCGCGCGCCGCCCCACCACCGCGTCCACGTCCATCGTCGCCACTGGAACAAAGTCCACTGCACTTCACTTATGTGAGCCCTTTAAGACGGGGTTGTGGTCTTCACATGGCTATAAGACCATGCATTTTTTAATTAGTCATTCAAAACTTAACTTTTAGTACATATTTAAGGCTAGATCGCGACGTGAGAGCCAGTCCACGCGGCGCATTGCGTTGTTTCGACGCGCGTCGTGGATTCCCACGACACGGCGCCGTACGGCGTACGTACGGGTTTTTGTGTCCCGGCCCTACGCTGTAGCAGCGCGACGCGACACGTCACGGCCGAATATTCTTTGCATGAAATCGTATGAGCTACTAGCGTACTAGCCCTACAATCTACACGGAAACGACGCTTCGCGACAAAAAACGTCAGAACTATGGAACGCAAATTGTCGCGTCGTTGCCGCGTATTGTCGCGTAGTGCGGTCTAACCTTAATAAGATACTCATTGTATTGAGAAACTTGCAGTCCAGCGTCGAGCTGCCTGTTCCAATTTACTTAGCTCATTTAAAAATTTAATATACAATGTGAACAAACTTTTTAAATATTAATCTGTTACTGTGGCACAGAATATATACTAGTTGTACCAAACTATGGCTGGTCAAAATACCAATAGATATAGCAACGAATCAGAAAATGTTGTATTTAAAAGAATTATTACTATTTAGCTTGTAATAATTAAACTCAGAAAGTCAGTCAGAAAATTATATTATAGACTCTGCAGTTACTGTCTGCAGTTTACTGTCTAAGGTTGATAGAAATAATAATAATAAACGATGACCATAAACGTACAACAAATGACCATAAAACGTACTTTGCCACGGCAAATTATAAGCGACCAGCCCATAGCAGCAAAACATGATCTTGGTTTAAATTAATTCGACCAGGTTCGGCCCTCCCAGTTTCCACAGACCTCAGAACGGAAGGGCAGGAGGTGAGCGATGGTCTGTCACTCTGTCACTCTGGTGACTAATTGTCATTTTGAATTATCGTCACCGGAGACTTGAGAATTGAGATTCATTTGAGAGCAAAAGTCAGCTGGTTAAATATTCTTATAATGATTGCCACGAGGAAAGACACTGGACTTCATCCATACTAATTTTATGAATGCGATAGAAATACCTTGAGTCCCTGGAAAGGACATAGGGTAGTTTTTATCCGGCAATTCAGCAAACCAGCAAAATTAACGGTTCCTACGATATCATTGTTATAACAATACGAGCTTTTGCCTGCGGCTTCGCTTACGTTAAGAAGTATTACTATATACAAACTTTCATCCCCTATTTTACCCCCTTGGGGTTGGAATTTATCAAAATCCTTTCTTAGCGGATGCCCGTCATAACATCTACCTGCATGCCAAATTTCAGCCCGATCCGTCCAGTGGTTTGGGCTGTGCGTTGATAGATCACCATCTCAGTCAGTCACCTTTGAGTTTTTATATATAGATTTGTGTTTTTCGTGATCTACATTCATCAAAATCAGTTCAGTGGTTTAGACGTGTATAAGGAACAGACAGACACACTTTCGCATTTATAACATTAGTATGGATATCAATCATGTCATGTTTTGTGACTACATTCGTGGTTTGGACGTAGTATTGCTTGCGTGTTCTATTGGAACCGTACATCTTCCCGCTACTGTTAGTGTCTAAACACACTAGGCTGAATTACGCCGGGGTAAATTCCGCCGCGTTTACGCCGCGTATCAAACGCATACAAAATACGGACGGAACGCGACAGACAGTGTGTCACTATGCCGAAATTCCGTCGCGAGCCGAATTTCTTTTTTTTTGTATAGCAACACACTATACGCAACGGAAATTACGCCGCGAAATTTCGGCTCTTCGCGTAATTTATAGTCGCATCAGACGTAAGCGGCTGAACGTAATTTCGGCCTCGTAAATTACGCCGGCGTAGTTCAGCCTAGTGTATTAAGACCCATACGGATACGAAATACGGACGGAACGCGACGGAATAATGTGTCATCCCCCGCGTTCCGTCCGTATTTTTTATGAGTTTGAAACGCGGCATAAACGCGGCGGAATTTACGCCGGCGTAATTCAGCTTAAGGTGTTTCGACACTTAGTGGTCTATAGCAGAGGTTTCCAAACTTATTTTGTCTACCGCCCACTTTAAGAACAAATTATATTGTATCGCCCCCATTGTTTCAATAATGCATCTTGATAAAATTAATCATCCTCCAAGCCTCTATACAACGCCCCTATTTTTTTCTGGGCCCTACACCGCCCCCCTTCTGACCTTCAGCACCCACAAGAGGGCGTTATCGCCCACTTTGGGAAAGGCTGGTCTACAGCTATATATCGTTGCCTCATTAGAATTTGTCCAAAGACTTCGAAACAAATAAACTTTTCTATAGCAGTAGGTAATTAGGAGTTTTTTTTTTAGAGGTTTTTTTTTATTTTTTTGGTGAACGTTGTTTTTCATACAGCGCTATAATAGGGCCGAGAGGTCATTAACAAATTTGTTTCACCGTACACGTTCCTAAATAATTGAAAAATAACAGAAGATCGGATCGAAGAAAAATAATATTTTAATGAGGATACAAA
The DNA here is from genome assembly GCA_905333045.1 of Lysandra bellargus. NCBI lineage: Eukaryota > Metazoa > Arthropoda > Insecta > Lepidoptera > Lycaenidae > Lysandra > Lysandra bellargus. Next base: position 823,546 of record HG995357.1, read on the forward strand.
TTGAAATGGATTTAGTAACGAAAAACCAGCCAAGTGCGAGTCGGCCACACACGATAAGGTTCCGTAATCTTGACTAGATGTACATATTTCAAGTAAGAGCTCCCACACATAATTGTGAATTCGCATCGAATCGCAATGTCATCTATACTATAAAGTATAATATAATAAAGCGGAAGAGTTTGTTTGTTTGAACGCGCTTATCTCAGGAACTATAGGTCCGATTTGAAAATTATTTCAAAGTTAGATAGCCCATTTATCGAGGAAGGCTATAAGCTATAACATTTCATCATGCTACTAAGACTAATAGGAGCAAAAAAATTGAGGAAAATGTGAAAAAAACGGGGGAAATTATTATAGGAATTATCTTACGAACAACTGGAGCAATTTTTCTGTTATTTGACACAGATAATAAGTAGACCACGTGAAGGATGTTTTTGTGTAATAGGCTGTTTTTGTGAACTTATTTATCTGTGAAATATCTTAATTTACGCGGGCGAAGCCGCGCGGAACGTCTAGTTCTTAATATGAGTTTTGTCGCAGATATTTGCGATGCGAATTCGCAGTTTTATGTGGGAGCCCTTAACCTGTTGCCGTTATAAAAAGGGCAAAAATGGCGTTTGTTGTCTGAGAGCTCCTTAATTATATTTTACTAGATGACGCCCGCAACTCCGTTGCGCCAAAACACGTTTATCGCGCGGGAACCGTGCATTTTTCTGGGACAAAAAGTATCCTATGTCCTTTCCCGGGACTCAAAGTATCTCCATGCCAAATTTCAACAAAATTGGTTCAGCGGTTTGAGCGTGAAGAGGTAACAGAAAGACATACAGACAGACAGTCGGACAGACAGACAGACACACTTTCGCATTTATAATATTAGTATGTAAGTATGTATATTTTATTTTCATTTGTTTTTAGAACGGTTCTCGAGCTATACAGTCTGGTGACAGACAGACGCACATACAGTTAAGTCTAATAGCAATTCCGTCCCGTTTTCAGTTACAATTCGGGTAGACATAAACTACGATAACATGGTGCGGTGCGCCCTTCCAAAATTCAAAACGTTCGAAGTGCGTTGTCTTGCGCGGTCGGTTGGTTATGATTAGTTGACCAACAAATCTTGGTAATTAATGACATTAAGTGAAATATTACGTGTACTGTGATTGGTTGAATACTTACTACATACAAACTCTTTCATAAGGATGTGACTATACACATTGAAACAGTCATTTGGAGGGGCGCGCCATGTTATCGTAGTTGATCTCTACGGAACCCTAAAAATGAGTTATTACCTCTTGTTGTATTTATCGCTATTACGAAAGAAAAATATTTTCCTTTTTTTGCGCTAAGATTTTAATTAATTGTACTTGCGTAAATATTTTTTTAATAAAGCTCTTACCCAGATTTCAGTCCCGATGGGCTAATTAAACGCCACGCCAAGTCATTTTTATAGTGCCCAAATATGTGCGCAATACGCGAGGTTGTTCCTCTTGTTTCATAGTTCATACGGAAGGGACGCTACTGGCTTAGTTCTCTGTCTACTCTGCTGCTGGCGAGAGATTAGGCGCATGACATTCACGCCCGTCCGATGCATGGATCATCTTCTTTTATACAATGACTAGTGGAACTTGGGAACTTTTTACTACTACTTGACTTCCGAGTAGAGGCCTAAGCCAAGCGTATGATTACATACATTTTAGATAACAGTTTTAACTTTGCCGTCGTGACTATCTAAGCAGTGGTACCTTTTTTTATTCGGGCCACAAATACGTTGAGGTGTTGCGGGCCACAACCAAAGTTTTTAAGGTTAAAAATAACGTTCTTCAAAATTCGCGATTTAGAAGTGGAAATATATTTACGACTATTCCGACTTTGTACTATTTTGCTGGTGGGCATTTCAAAATAGTTTAACATCACGCGGGCCACTGATAAAGTCCCGGCGGGCCGCAGGTTGAGTATAGCTGATCTAAAGCAATTCGACTTAGTTACCAGAGTCTTTAGCCACAAATTTAAGTGTAATTATTGATTTAACAAAGAGATCGTAGCGTACCAAATCATATTTAAAACAGTGCACCGAAAATAATTCTTTAATGAATATAAATTGATGAAATTATTGATGAACGGACCCGCTCACTCGAATCATTCGCTCGTTCGGTCATCAACAGCAAATATATTATTATGTACTTACTTGCTGATCCGGCAACGTTGTTATGCCATGTACCTATACAGGGTGTAAAACTAAGTGATAATTTCTTAGGATGTACCATCGAGGAAATTGATTCCTATGCAGTTTATAGATCAACGTTATTTGGTCGAATATGTCAATTCAATGTTAATTGTGATCTGTCCGCTGGGTTTGACGTAACGCAACCAAACTACGTAGGTCTCCGACCTGCATAGGAATCAACTTCTATGATAGTACATGGATACCCAATAGAGTTTGCTGTGAAAGTAGCAGCGCTAAAAGCGTAACTTTTAATTTCACTTTTGTATGGAAAAACTGATAACACTGTTTGCCCATACGAATCATAAGAAATTTTTTGCTCTTTCAGCGCTGCTATTTTCACAAAAAAGTCTATTTATTATAAGAGACACCTAAAACCCTAAAGTATTATAATATCACTTAGTTCTTTTACACCTTGTGGACTATTTGAACAACAAAGGGCTTATTGTGGAAAACTGTAAGGGTTCTTCTATAAACGAATCCCTATCTGGTTTAGGTATCTAGTTATGAATAAGCAAAAGATGATGAAAAATAAATTAAGATTATTAGAATTACTAACATTACAGGATGTTGAGCTTATCCCAAATTGATATAAACCGTTCATTCATTAATTCATTCCTTCATTAATTCGCTCACTCATTAATTCACTGGTTCATTAATTCACTCATTATTTATCGTGATCCGCCTTATCTATATTAGGCCTACTAGGTAGCGGTCTTATGCACATACATTATTAGGTACACTTCTAATCATGTATTGATTACAAACCAACAGGATCTAGGTATTACTACAATATTTTCACGCTAGAGGCAGCACCAGCAGACAGTAAACAAAAAGTTTTGTTCGACGTTTGACAACGTTTCTGCCAATATTCTGATATGATGTGTGCAACATGTCGGGTTTTGGTAGGTTTATTTGTGCTAGTAGCGTCATCTGTCCTACCTTTGCCTAATATTTGACAGGCATGGGTGTGCTTAAGGCCTATACGCTGCACGACTCGCACTAGGCCAGTAAAAATATATTTTTTAGGTGTCATTTTATTGAGTGTGTCTCTTTCTGTTACCTCTTTACGCTTAAATAATTTGGGACCAATTAATAAGATCTTATGGAGATATTTTTAAAAGGACAAAATAAGTTTTTATTGCAGCAATATATACGGATATTAACATAGCATAATATTATAATCCATGCTAGTTATTATAAATGCGAAAGTGTGTCTGTATATCTGTCTGTTGCCTATGATACCCAAACCGCTCAACAGATTTGAGATTGAGAACAGACGGGAAAGAACATATTCGGATACTCGTTATCCCGGAAAAATGTACGGTTTTTGAGCTATAAACTAAATAGTTTTAGGGCAACGTTGCGGGCGTCATCTATTAGCTTTGTCCACACTGTGCCTTTTTCTGTTCGTCAAGATCATGCGTTATAGCGCAGTCAACAGCGAACGTGAGGCATGCCCTCTGACCGTCCAAAACTTTCGCTTTGTTATTAAAAATGACAGTTGGCGTTGCGTTCTTTGACGCATTCAATTATTGAATGCGCCAAAACGAAAGTTAAATGAAAGAAGATGACGAAAATTGAAGACGAAAGAGCATAATACGGACAGCTATTAGGATATAACCGTTTGAAATTTACCTAAGTAAGTGTACTACAGTTACCTGAGTGCACTGAGCACATATCGGTAATAATTTAGCATAATGTGGGCGTTATAGACCGAGAGCCGGGGACGTGCTGCTCATATTAAATAGCCCCAAACTGAGATATTATACAATTAACCTGTTCCTGATTTTACGTTAAATCGGTACTTCACAGAGCTTTGAAATAGATTAGTGCACGCTTGTATGTTGCGTGCTAATTAGTATTCCCATATAGTTGTTTATTACACTATTCAAAAGAGGGTAAATTAGATAATACTAAGTAGATGATGCCCGCAACTTCGTTGCGCCAAAATTCATTTATCGCGTGAGGACCGTACATTTTTCCGGGATAAAAAGCATCCTATGTCCTTTCCCGGGACTCAAAGTATCTCCATACCAAATTTCAGCAAAAACAGTTCAGCGGTTTGGGCGTGTAAACGTAACAGATAAACAGACAGACAGATGCACTTTCACATTATTTTATAATATTAGCACAGTGTCGAAATCGATATCTATTTACATTGTGATATCAGTATGGATAGCTTTTTTTTTAATTCATAACTCAAAAAACCTGTGAGCATGAATTTTCATGTTTCTAACTATAGTCTATATTTAGGGCGCTGCACGTTTGAAATGTTGCTTTATTAAGGCCGTCCCCCGAGCAAACGACCTTGGCCATACATTTGCCGCGTCACCAAGATCGCACCAAAACCCTATTTTTTTTACTTATCTTAGTTCAAAATTGTCCTAAAAAAATTAAAACGGGGCATATGTAGTTTATGATATTGTCAATCTATTGGCGTGTGTTTCAAATAGCAGTAATTTGTAAATACTAAGGAGATGCTGAATGTATGCTTTAATTTTAATAAATTGGTTTTACTTTGGAAGCTGATATCATGAGTATAATAAACAAAAATAGAAAATTTAAAACGGCAAAAGGAATGTTGATATGCTGAAGATTATTGCTGTATTTTTATTATAACTTTGTAGCTTTTAAATTATGAGTTTACTAGCGACCCGCCCCGGCGTCACACGGTTATAAAATATATAGCCATTGAAAAAATGATTAAAATCGATAGCCTATGATCCTTCACGTGGTCTACTTCTTATCTGTGCCAAATAACATAAAAATTGCTTCAGTAGTTCGCGAGATAAGTCCTTTCAAATAATTTCCCCCGTTTTTTCCACATTCTCCTATTAGTATTGGCGTAGTAAAATATAGCCTACCTATTATAGCCTTCCTCAGTAAATGGACTATCTAACACTGAAAGAATTTTTCAAATCGGACCAGTAGTTTCTGAGATTAGCGCGTTCAAGTTAGCCCTTTCAAATAATTTTCCCCGTATTTTCCACATTTTCCTCTATTTCTTCGCTCCTTAAGCTACTTGGCTAGTTTTCATCAGAATTAAAATGTTCAATAACTTTATGAAATGACTGATGTAATGAAAACTGGCCAAGTTAGATCTAATCTAGTTTATGATCTCACATTATTTAAATAACATTAATTGTTATAGATATTCAATAAAGCAAAGAAATAGACTCTATTATGTGTTCATAATGTTATTTGGTTCCTATACATACATATTTCGATTTTCCATGGAACTTGGCACTCATTTAGATCTCCATCCTTTTTACGGCTAAGTTCATAGACAAGAATAATGTTTGTATGGAACTTGGCTTTCAATTTTTACATATTTTATGTTTTTGGTGGGATCTAGTTTTGCCATAAACAAGACAAGCATACTGTATAGTGTTCCTATAGAATTTGAACACCTGTGCACCCTGAAACTGAAGCTGTATACAGTATACAGCTATTGCCCCTAAATAGGGTCGCCTCAAAGACCCGCCTGGGGTGTTCAGAAAATGTGTTGATCGAAAAAACTGAGGCGCGCGCTCTTACACTATAATTATGTTTTTATTGGCGGTAGAAATAAGAAAACGACTGATGGAGAAGAAGATGGAAGGCAGAGCGATGTAGCTCAAAATTCGTAGTGGTTCGTCTTGCAACCAGGTAAATTTAACAAGTCTTCAAAATATTGGAACGAGATTTCAAGGTGAACCCTTGAAATCTGTACAATTATTGTACGGTTACAGGTGCTGATTTAAACTTAAAAACTTTAAACCTTTAAAAAAATCGTAAAGTTGTTCAATACTTTTTGACGACCTCAGTGGCTCAGTGGTGAGCGCTTTGGAAGCTCAAGCCGGGGGTCGCGGATTCGAATCCCGCCGACGACAGAACAAAAAATGTCAATGTTCCCGGGTCTGGATGTGTATTAAATATGTGTATGATATAATAAAAAATCTGAAATATATGTAAAGTATAAAAGTATGAAATATATTTCCGTTGTCTGGTACCTGTAACACAAGTCCTTTAGGTACTTAGCACGGGGCCAGACTGACGTGGTGTGAAGCGTCCATAGATATTATAAAAAAAATTACTTACATGTGAAATCGTATCGTAATCGTAATCTTCTCTAATATGGAAACGCTACCTCCTCTGCTCCAGAAGAGGGCGCTACTAGCACATACAGTAAACAATCCGACCAAAATCTGACATGTTGCACACGTCGTATCAGAATATTGACAGAAACGTCAAACGTCGAACAAAATTTTTTGCGCAGGTGCTACCTCTAGCGCAAAAACATTGCAGTCATATTAAGTTACTAGATGACGCGGACGCCCGCAACTCCGTTGCGCCAAAATTCGTTTATTGCGCAGGAACCGAAAATTTTTTCGGGATAAAAAATATCCTATGTCCTTTCCCGGGACTCAAAGTATCTCCATGCCAAATTTCAGCAAAATCGTTTCAGCGGTTTGAGCGTGAAGAGGTAACAGACAGACAAACAGATAGACACACTTTCGCATTTATAATATTAGTAATATGGAAGTATGGAAGTATGGATGTCGTATTGACGTAATACTATAGGACCCTCAGAAATGTTACAAATCTGATAATGAGATATACATATCTTCATAGCCTTATCTAGGTTTGAGAGGAACTAGAAACACGATTAATGTATTTTGCCTCGATACATTTAATTTTAGAAATGACCTCTTAAAAATACGAAATTTGAAGATTATTTATAAACGAAAATAGATGTATTGTAGGAAATCAGTCTAATTGATAGACACCTTTGCAACTCAAAATCGTATAGAAGCATTTTGCATAATATGCTCCTAGCTATTTTTTAAATGATTATAATTGCGTTTTTTTCGCATGTTTTCCGAGCGAGCCGATAGCTTCTGGCCGCAGCGTATTCACGACTTTATAGTCGTATAAAATTGCCCTTGCGGCAAAATTACTTTCGATATAGCGCCTTAAGATTTCTGTATAATTCAAGTATCTAATGGGATTAAATATTAATCACGAATTTAAACAGCAGTAAACTTTGTTCACAGATCAAAATGAAACGAAGTAGTTTACCTAACTGGAATCTCGTGCCGAATTAGCCAAACCTGCCATTATATATTCATAAACGGACCCTTCAAATTGGATCAGAGATCGGAGTCAAGATCGCAACTTCCAAAGGGAATTTTTCATGCCCAAAGACCGTTTTAATATTAAATACAGTCGCGCGGATTCGGTTATTCGCAAGTTTTTAAGTTTGTTATTACGTTACTTAGTTAGGCTAGGGCTGGGCTTGGGCTTTGGTCTTTCGGCTTCGGCCAAAACATTCGGCTTCGGCCAAGGCCTAAATTATAATGAGCAGAGAATGACCGAAGGTTCATTTGGTAGTTGAAACATAAATATGTTACATGTAAAAATAAACAAGCTGTTATAGGCTACTACGAAACTGTTTTGAGACTCAAACAATCGGACGAGAATGCCGCGTCCTACTCTAACAAACGTGAAATGACGTTGTTAGAGCAGGACGCAGCATTCTCGTCCGATTGTTTGAGTCTCAAAACAGTTTCGTAGTAGGCCTACTGTTACGTTATATTATTTTTGAAAATCAGTTCCGCGGTTTGGGCATGAAGATGTAACAGACAGACAGTCGACACTTTCGCTTTTATAATATTAACTAGCGACGCCCTGGCGTCGCACGGGTATAAAATATATAGCCACTGAAAAAATGATTAAAATCGATAGCCTATGATCCTTCACGTGGTCTACTTCTTATCTGTGCCAAATAACATAAAAATTGCTCCAGTAGTTTGCGAGATCCCTTTCAAATAATTTCTACCGTTTTTTTTCACATTCTCCTATTAGTCTTAGCGTGGTAAAATATGGCCTATAGCCTTCCTCAATAAACGGGCTATCTAACACTGAAATTATTTTTCAAATGGGACCAGTAGTTCCTGAGATAAGCGCGTTCAAGTTAGCCCTTTCAAATAATTTTCCCCGTTTTTTCCACATATTCCTCTATTTCTTCGCTCCTATTAGTTTTAGCGTGATAAAATATAGCCTATAACCATCCTCGATAAATAGGCTATCTAACACTGAAAGAATCATCAAAGTCTGTTTGCGTAGTTTTAAAGATTAAAGGGAACAAAGGGACATGAGGGAAAAAAGCGACTTTGTTTTATAATAAGTATAGATATCGATTTATTCATTTCAAATATCAATCGGATTCGGCTTCTCACAAAAATGAATCTTCGATCTGAAACTAATTCAGATCTTTTCTTCAAAATTAATGTTTAATCATTAACAGATTATGACAAAATTATAATAAAATTAGTTAATTTAGGAGCAACGATGCTGCAGACTTGTTAAAGCTCCTGTTTTGCGTGAAAAACAAAAGGTTCCATTCCGGAAGTGCCGGCAGATGTGAAAACGAAACAGCAGAAGGCATTTTTATGCTCGGTAGAAATAATTCGAAAAAACCGGCCAAGTGCGTGTCGGGCCACGCGCTATGTAGGGTACCGTTATCCGTAGTACCGCAAATTTTTGATTGGTCAATGACAGGACATTTATAACGTGTTTTACACTACTAACAACATATCTCAGTTACTTTCAAAGGAATTTGAACGAAAATTTCCTTTACACTTCGCCGAACATTCGCCGAATACATTTTTTTTAGTTGATCGACTATTACTCAAAAACTTATGAAGTCTTCTTAGCCGTGATAGTTTTCCTTTTAAATTTAGCATAAATTCTCTTAGTTTAGCTGGTAGAAGAGGGGACACTGGACTCTAACAATTTTTTTCACTTTCAAACTTCATATTTCACAAATGGATCCCATCGGAAAATGATATATGAATACTCGATACATTTTTATAATTTAACCTATCCAACGACACGGTGGGGTGGGCGCGAAAATTCGGTTCAGCGGTTTGGGCGTGAAGAGGTAACAGACAGACCCACTTTCGCATTTATAATATTATTAGTATGGATTTCTTCGGACAATATTATCGTGCTCCCAATTTCCACGCACTCGCGACCACCCCGGTACAGCGGATAATCGTTCAAAAGAAAATAATCACGTATACGGTACAACACAACGAATAAGCTCTTTGTAGGCGGAATTGTGGATCCCCCCCATCAGCGAGAACTGATAACGTGATGAACACAACAGATATAGGCGTACTCGAAAAATATATTTTCATACAACGTATTTAGCTGATCCGGCAGATGTTGTTTTGCTAAGTTATGGAAGTTCATGTTTAATACGAATAAAACGCAATCGGAATGGAGACGGAAATAGTGCAAGACTATTTAAAAATGCTTCAACGTCATGCACTTGTCTAAACAAAACTTGAAGAAAAGGTAACTCTATCAGCGCTGTTAATTTTACAGTGGCACAAGAGGGACACATACACACAATACATACCCTAAAGCAAGGGTCACCAAATGGCGGACCGCGGTCCGCATCCGGATCGTCGACCCACTGTGTGCGGACAAAGCATTTTCTAAGATGCAAAGGGTTAAATACACTGACCTCTATAATACACTGGACAGGCTATGCCGTACAAAATGACAGCTATTTTTTGTGCCGATTTGAAGCGCCGCGGTGAGTGTACTGTGAACTAATTGTGACATAAAATGCAGCGGCCATTTGCAAAATTCTCATTATCAATGACATTTCTGAGGGATGTCAAAATTGATATCGATAATATCATAATATTCATTTATAGCGACATTATTTTTTGTACTTAAACGAACATAATATTATGTTATTCAATAAATAATGTTTAACATTAAATACTATACACTATAGCACTACTTTGATATTAGAAATGAAATTAGAAAATACAATACAACAAAGTTTTTGTTAGAAGCATTGGAAGCTCATCTTCAGCTTTGTTTTTAGTTATCGTAGTGCAACTTTTACTAAATTACCGAGAGGAAGTCTGTAATACAAATAGCGTAATATTTTTGTCCTATTGGTCGACATTATCTGAATCTGGAAACATTAACGGCCGTTCCCAATATTTGATCTATCTCTGGTTTTGTCCTAGTAGAGATAGGAATAGCTCACATTAGACATTAGAGACATATGTTTTATGTCAATTCAATGTTAGCTGCGATCGGTTGTATGTCAAACCAGAGATAGATTGAATATTGGGAACGGCCGTTAATCGATAATAGAAAAAACAGTTATACGTCACTAGTATTAGTTCCCAGTACACTCACCACTGCTATCAGCGCCAATATGGCGACTTTCAAATAGGAACAGTTTATTGATAGCGATCGCCGGTCCAGTGTATTATAGAGGTCAGTGGTTAAATAGTACATTACGCACCTACGGCAGGAAAATAAGAAATGTCTCAGATCACATGTAAATGTAAAACATGTGATCTGAGGCTTTATTTACTGCCCGTGGTGCGTATACTATTTTTCTCATCGACGGAGGTGGAAAACGGCAACATCGGTAAGCGCAGTGGGAAGAAAATTGACGTTTTCCGCACGGAGGTGAGAAAAATAAATTTCGGTCTCGATACTGATGAACATCTCCTGAATTTAATGTCAATAGCTTGCACCAATTCCATTCCAAACAAGCAACAAAAATTGACACTTTTTATGTAAATAAAATATTATACCTTTTATTTGTAATTTCCGTAATTCCGGACAGCGAAAGTCATTTCATTTCTTAAAATGGACCCCAAGTGAAACTAATTGGTGACCCCTACTCTAAAGTCATAGTAAAAGGAGGGGAAGTAGGGTAACTCCGGCCCAATCCGCGATTTAATTACCTACTGTCTTAGGGTTGTCAATTTTAGGCGGCGGCGGCGCGGCGTTGTAATGTGGGACTTGGGAGCGGCAAGCGGAGTGTCCGCGCTTCGTTCGCAACCGCATGAACAGCGGCAACGTCGCGGTCTTCCGACTTTTAATAATAATAAGTGACTCTAGATTGTCTATATTTCGGCCAATTTTCGTGCATATTTGCATGCATATTTCGGCACTTGGATCGTGCATATAATCCGATGTCTAAATAAAACTATAAATATACCCTTCATAACAACATTAAAAACTAACGCCTGTCTCTTATAGGTAGATACCTATAAGAGACATAGTAGATACTATAAACAAATATGTTGTTATGATTCGAACTTTGCCTTATGTGTATAATTAATCTGATTTACAATTAGTCAATTACTTATTTTTAATTACGATTTAAAATAAGTAATTGACTGTAACTAGTTAATATAATACCTATATACCTACAATACAGAGAAATCGGCATTACTAAACGTAAACAAAGCAATAGAGGCAAATTAGTTGACTGATCAAAAGTACTTACCTAAAACATTCTCTTATATTTTATACTATGTCCTAGTGGGAAAGTTTGTGTGATAGAAAACTAATACAATAAAAAAGAAGTATCTGATCATCAAGTAAAAATTATAATTTTATGCTAGAATAAGTGAGTAGGAGTACTTACCTTTCCTGTTCAACTGGTAATTTAAACAAAGACAATTCTGGAATTGTTGCATTACTATTAAAACACCCAAACATACAGCAATATTTATTACTCCTGCGATTATGATCGGACATTTTTGATTCGTTTGGCGCGGCGTGGCGCGACGCGGGCGTGCAGCGTAAAGTGTTAGCCCCGCCTGGTATGGTCCGAAAACGGTCCGAGATTTTAATAAGTGTGCGTGCGGCGACGCATTGATACTATGGCGCACACATACAAGCCGCGCGCGGTGCCTTTGTATTAAGATAACTTACTTCCCCTCCTTATACTATGCTAAAGTATTATCACTTCGATAAGATAAACCGTGTAGAAGCAAAATATTTTAAACAATAATTTATAACAAAATATGTTTTGTCTTTTCTTTCCCGTGTTTTGTCTTCGTTCTCAAAATATATATTTTAAATATTTAAAGAGAATATAATAATATAACAACATTATATTATGAACCTTTTACGACATTGTAACGTTAAGTGAACCTTTGATGAAAAGAATATTGTTTTGTATTTTAAAGAGTTTCCTTATTAATTTATATTACGTTCTTAAATAAGGGAAAAACTCGCTAAATTGTCTTCCAAAAATAAATGTTCTTTAGCCCGCAGCTCCACCCCGCCCCTTTACCACCTTACCTTTACCTTTACCACGGAAACATTATTCGGGGTAAAAAAACAGCCTAGGTATTGGTTTTGAGCTTAACTTGTATCGGAGTCAATATTTTTTTGTAAAAGATACTAAGCTTTTGTTACCGTTTATGAACTAATAAACTACTGATTACCACCAGCGTTACGCCTAAATTAGTTTATTGCACGGAAACCGTACTTTTTTCAACAACAAAATGTCCTTTTGTCCTATGTCATTTTATTTCCTACCAAATTTTATCTTACAAACATACAAGCTTTTACCTAAATAAAATAATATCAACTGAAATGTGAAATATCTAAATCTAAATATTTACAGTAGTTGCGCGTTTTATGGTAACTAGCTATTTGACCGAGCTTTGCTCGGTATTCGATAAAACACGAAACCCCCTATATACTAAATATCATGAAAATCGTTGGAGCCGATTCCGAGATTCCAATTATGTATATATATATATATATATATATATATATATATAGAATTGCTCGTTGGATATAAGATATCGAACATAGTTTATTTATTTATTTATGTAACATGGAAAACTTACAGCTATGGGCTAAGACCTAAGTAATATCGGTGGTAATTTCATGTGTGAATCAGAAAGCCAATTACTAGTTTTCACCACTAAACTCCTTCTAGAAAGTTAGTTATAAATAGTAACTTCCTTCTCAAGTTCTATATTAGAAAGTTACTGACACCCTCACAAAAACTCTCATATGAATAGATTTCTAACAGTGGGGAGAGCGCATCTTAAAAGTTGAAAATTGTCTGAAATTCAAATGCAAAAATGTAATATCGAGTTGAATGTTACGTGGCGATGTGAAGTGCAGACAGGGCTGCTACTACACGAAAAAAATTTAGAACAGTTAAAAATCAGCTCTTGAGAAAGTATTTTGTACTCAAAGCACATTAATATTTTCCAGCAGTGAGTGAGCTGATGATTATAAATTACTATATGACGCCCGCAACTCCGTTGCGCCAAAATTCGTTTATCGTGCGGGAACCATACATTTTTCCGGGATTGAAAAGTATCCTTTGTCCTTTCCCGGGACTCAAAGTATCTCCATACCGAATTTCAGCAAAATCGGTTTAGCGGTTTGGGCGTGAAAAGGTAACACACACTTTCACATTTATAATATTAGTATCGATTGCGGGTGCGTCCACATTTGTATCATTTGCGCGATCAGATCTCCGTCGCGTATCATCGAAGCGTGTCAAAATAATACGCGTATCATGATACGCCCCGATCGCTATTAACCGCGTGTCTGATACGTGTCGTATCAAATACATGCATGATCGGCAGAATGATCTAATAGACGTCCACACTATGATACGCATACTTGATACGGCGCGATGATCGCGACGGAGATCTGATCGCGCAAATGATACAAATGTGGACGCACCGTCAGAAGATTCTCGCTTCAACTTTCAAAAAGAACACACTTTCGGTGTGTATGCAGTTTTTTAAGCAATAAATAATAAATAGATTTACGATTTGGCCACTATTCCATCTTTTTTTATTTATTTTATTTAAAAATACATATTAATTATCATAAACTTATAATGCTCTTATAATGCTAAGACCAACAAAGAGTGCGAGAGAGAAGAAAATCCTTTATGGAATTATAATAAGATGAAAAGAGAGCGGCAGTCTAATGTAAATTGTAACCACTTTTATTTGACACGTCGTCAAAAGTCGTCAATCGTTTCTATGCCCTTTCGGTATTTGCAATTTATTGTTTAAATCCTTTATTATTTTCATCAAATACTATTACATATAAAAATAGTAACTTGTTCTGTGAGTGATTGCAGTGTGAATCATAAGAATAGTCCTGAAAAATATACATTTCACAGGTAATTAATCTTCATGTCCTAATTGCTACGATGTGTTTATGTTCGCTATATTCTGTTTTTAGTTCTCTATTTCAAATAAAATATTGTGAATCCTCCCTTTTACTTTCATATTTTGCGTAACTATAGGTATTATTGTTCTTATACTACACAAATTTTGAAGAAAAAATTTTCATCAAAATTTTTTACATATACGCTAGTGCTTGAATCAAATTGATCGATATGCTTATCGATATTTTACAATAACATGAAACTAAAATAAAAATCATTTACCTTTATATATTTATCACCTTAAAAAGGACATATTATCTTATTTTAACGATTATTTTTAAATAATAATAATCTTTTGACATACCTAGTATAAAATCAAGGTTCAAAATCAAAAATCAAAAATCAAAATCAAAATTGCTTTATTTCTGAATAAATCTAAAATAAAATATATTTTCAAAATAAATTGTGCCTACCACCGGTTTGGGAACTAACCCGATGAAAAGTACCGGCATAAGAAACTCGCACGGGGCCCACTTTTTACCAAAAAAAGTGAGAAAAAAATAATCTTTTAAAATAAAATTTACTGCTGTACTGTTTACTGTTTTGCTGCAACTAAAAATTATACAATGTAAACATAGATAGGTACATAATAATTATTGTAAGTCATGTAGAAGTAGCCTTGCAAGCAGTCATTCAGCATTCTACTCCCAAGATGCCAGTTGTTTAAGAAATCATTGACCTTTTAATAGGCTTTGGCACAAAACGTTCTTTGACTACTTTTTTAAATTTATAAACGAAAGATTTTGAACGTTTTCTGGGATTCTATTGTAAAGGCGTATACATTGACCTTTAAAAGATTTACTGACTTTACTATGTCTGATCACCGGCAAGACTATGAAAAGTACCAATAATAGGATCATAATGTTATGATGCATGGTGTAGCGATGATGATGATGATTAATGTAATTAGCATAGTAGCTTATGCTTTTGGTTCTTTAAACAATGCTGAAACTCCTAAACCTGTATGTATAAGGAATCCGGAGTTCTGTTCAGCACCTTCAGAACCGTGGTATAACCATGGGGAAAACCTTACTTTTTGGTAGCATATAATCAAAATACATCATATAAAACCAAAATAACCATATGTTCCCATTTGAATATCAAGGAGTCACCTCGATTTCTCATGGTTTCCATCACCAGACCACCACTTTTGTCAACATGGTACCTACTCGGAACAATGCAATGTACAACAAAAGAAAAATTTTGAAAATCGGTTCACAAACGGCGGAGTAATCGTTGAACATACATAAAAAATATATCCACAGCAGAACGTCTAACCTCCTCCTTTTTGGAAGTCGGTTAAAATAATTGTAATAAAAAGTATTATGATATTTTATGATATGTATTTAATTTAAGAATAAAATATAATATACTATGTGTGTTGTTTACTTTCAACGTAAACTTTCAATGTAATAGTTGCGTGTGTACGGTAAATTATACGGCTATTGCTGAACCAAAGATTTCCTTTGGTAGGATTGGTCCTTATGGCCCAAGGATGGATTTAAGATGTGGAGCCACCGCGATTTTTGATGTATTTTTTTTTTTTAATTTTAGCAGTTTCTGCTCTGGAGGAAAATAGAGTCTCAATCTATATAGAGGCATTAATTATGATAATATTCCAAGTTCGGTACCATATTCGGATGACTTAAGAATGCTTAATTCATTTTAGGACTCATATTTGCACGATAAAGATGTTAAACAACGTAAAAAGAAGAAGAAGAAGAATCATTATTTAAACGCGCTAATCTTAGTATGAGTCAGTAATTACTGGTCCGATTAGAAAAATTCTTTCAGTGTTAGGCTATATTTGATTACGCTAAGACTTATATGAGCGAAGAAATAGAGGAAAATGTGGAAAAAACGGGGGAAATTATTTGAAACGGCTTATTTCACGAACTACTGGAGTAATTTTTCTGTTATTTGGCACAGATAAAAAGTAGGAACGTGAAGGATCATAGGCTATTTATTGTGGACTAATTTATCTGTGAAATATCTAATATACGCAGGCGAAGCAGCGCGGAAGTCTAGTAATATTATAAAGCTGAAGAGTTTGTTTGAACGCGCTAATCTCAGGAGCTACTCATCCGATTTGAAAGAGTATTTCAGTGTTTGATAGCCTATTTATCGAGGAAGGCTATAGCCTATATTTTATCACGCTAAGACCAATAAGAGCAAAGATACAGAGGAAAATGTGAAAATATAGCTGAAGAGTTTCTTGGTCACTTTGTTTGTTTGAACGCGCTAATCTCAAGAACTACTGGCCCGATTTGAAAAATTCTTTCAGTATTTTATAGCCTATTTATCGAAGAAGGCTATAAGCTATATTTTATTACGCTAGTACCAATAAGAGCAAATATACAAAGGAAAATGTAAAAAAACGGGGAAAATTATTTGAAAGGGCTAATGTCTCACAGACTACTGGAGTAATTTTTATGTTATTTGACACGAATATATAGTAGACTACGTGAGACATGGGTTATTAATTTGTGAAAAATATACGGTTTCCGTGAAATTTCAGATTTATGCGGACGAAGCCGCGCGGAACGTCTAGTATTATTAATATGTTTATTGCTCCATTCATCACCATGTCTTTGGCATGCAGAATAATGCGGCTATCAGCCCCCTTATATTAATTAAGCCCTATCAACAGCGTTTTCGTTGGTTGAAAATCATATATTCTGAATTTTTTATTTTATTTTATTTTGCTATCTTTTATCTAAATATTATTCCAAAATTAGCATTTAAACATTCGTTTCAATCGAAAATGATACCAAACTCGACTATATACCTAAATCCCATGCAGTTATTGACCTCATACCTTGTTAAAGCTAAAAAAACCCCCCCCCCCACCTGCATGAGATATTCAGGTGGCTCCACATCTTAAACCCATCTTAGGGATATAAAGATCAATCCTACCAAAGGAAATCTTTGGTTCAGCAAAAGCCGTATTCCTCGTTTTTTTGTCTTGTACGCACACGACTATAAGGGCTGATTTACCAGATAGATTTTACCTGAGAAATAAGTAAGTAACTTTATAACGTGTTATGTGTATATTATTTACCCCTATAAGAACCTCATGTCATAACATATCCGACGATTGCAAAATCATTCCAAACGAAAATGTGTATCTACTTTTCAATCGTCACCTTTTTTGCCAATTAAAATTTAATTATAATACCTAATCTGAAATACAAAATCTGTCAAAGTTGCATATTATTTATTTCTTATAGAAACTCAGGTAAAATAACTCGAACGGACTATACTATCGATAGCAAAATACTATACTATCGATAGTAAAATATACATCACTAGCACACGCACACATTGACAGATCAAAAATGGTCACGCATTTTCGGGTTGTCAGGTGGTCTATACGACAGTATATTATAAGTTTATGTTAATTATAGTTACTCTCCATAAATCACTATGGTATGTCCGGAGTGTGTTGTTGTATGTGTTATCTGTTGATACCGAAGTCGTTAAATCTGATTAGGTAACTCGTACAACTCGACAAGCCTAGTAAGTGGCAACCCTATACCTTCACACCCGATGACACTTCGTGTGTTGTCGTGTGTCGTCGGAACTTCGGATGCGTTTAGGCGCTTGTTCCGCCGCACTTGTGACTATGGTCTAATTCATGAAAAGATAGAACTTTCTTGTTAAATGTCAATATGAGTAGTCTCGTGGTGTGGATTAGTGTCTAAACACACTAGGCCGAAGTTACGCGACGTAAATTCCGCATGATTACGCCCGCAATGTATTTTAAATTGCCGACGAGCGACGACACACTATTCCGTCGCGTTCCGTCCGTATTTTGTATGTGTTTGACATTAATAATAATAATATCTATGGACACTTCACACCACGTCAGTCTGGCCCCGTGCTAAGTGCCTACCTGAAGGACTTGTCACTTGTGTTACGGGTACCAGAAAACGGAAATATATTAATTAGTTTATACTATACATATTATTGTTGTTATTATTTGTGTAACCACACTAGCAGCTATTAAGCTGATGCGTGTGTGTGCGTGCGTGTGCGTGCGTGTGCGTATTACATATATTTAAATTTTTTATTATATGATACACATGTTTAATACACATCCATAACCCAAGAATTTTGAAAACTTTTTGTTACGTCGCGTCGGCGGGATTCAAACCTGCGACCCTCGGCTTGAGCTACCAACAGCCCACCAACTGAGCCACAGAGGTCGTCAAATTGCGGACGTAATTTACGCCGCGTAACTTCGGCCTAGTGTATCTTACGGTGCGTCCACATTTGTGGTGTAATGCAGTCAAAGGAGGCAAAAATCAACTACATTAGCCGCCTTCAACCTCCGATTTTCCTCTACTTGCAAAGTGACATAATATTATTATGCTCATTGCTCGTCTTGCGCTTTTTGCATTAAAAACCTTTTGTTCACTGGGTGCAATTGCACACAAAGAATGGTTGCTATATACATAATCTATACTAATATTATAAATGCGAAAGTATCTCTGTCTGTCTGTCTGTCTCGCTTTCACGCCAAAACTACTGAACCGATTGTTATGAAATTTTGTACACAGTTAGTCTAAAGCCTGAGAAAGGACATAGGCTACTTTTTAACTGGGAAAAGGGGTCGTAAGGGGGTGAAAATGCGTAAATTTGTTAAAAATAAGTTCGTTCCAAAAATTCATAACAGATGGCGCTAAGAGTCGCCTACATCGCGCTATCGCTTGCTCATAAGTCTTTCTATAAGAGGTGGTACTATATTGAGTCTTTTCCGATTGTTATACACGTTATTTGGTATATATAAAGTTTAATTTGAAAAATGAAATATTATGTGCACACTGCAGCTGTTTTTGGGTATTTTGATTTAAGGGGTAAGAGGGTTTTAAAAAGCTTTTAAATTTGACACCAATTTTGTTGACACCGCGCGCTATGAGTCCACGTCCAAGTCCACGCGGACAAAGTCGCAGGCAACAGCTAGTATAAATTATAATAGAGTACGGCTTTACGGCCATTTCACGTGTATCTACATTTTTGTAGCGTCAAGACTCGAGTCAACTGTTTCATCAATATCTTTAATATCAACATTGTTTTACACTAACAACAAGCCTTTAACCTCGGGGGCGGCGGCCGGTAATCTGTAATCTGTGATCACTAGTTCAATCCACTTAAGCCCATCAAGTAGGCCGATCAGCTTAGGGGCTGAACCTGATGGCTGAACCTACGTTGTACGTTGTAATCCTTATGGGTTACTCTATATGCCGTATCCCGCAACCCGCACCCCGCAACCCGCACCCCGTAACCCATACCCCATAACCCGTAGGTCGTAACGTAACTCAGATACAGTGACCCGCAACCCGTTACCCGGAACCTGTATATCTTGCGATTAATAATTTCATTGCGGATCCCAAGACAGCTATAGCATGTCCCTCGGGCTCCTTGAGATCATATCAAAAGGTTTTCGTGGTTGGATACAGAGATATAGCAGGTGGGCCGAAACCCGATAAAAAGGGGGGAGGTCGAAAACGTGTGATGCAATGTATGGACATCCCCTTACAATAAGGCTACATGATAAAATTATGATAATTATGGTTTATTTGAGGTTTGAAACGTCTGAGAAACTTTACAGGTCATTAAATAACGTAGAAGCACTGTGGTAGAAGTAAACGCACTGAAAGCGGCCATTGCGTTAAAGACCCACTCTCTTCTTAAACGCCTAGAATCCTAGACGAAAGCCCTAGGTTTCATCTAGGCAGATAAATCTAGTCTATACCTAGCTCATTTAATGTAATCTTCAATTCATCGCAATACGTTTCAGGAGTTTTATATTCAAATGCACCCCCTATGCCTCCTTCGGGATTCAGGCAAAATACTCCAAACACGCGAATTTCACCCCTAAACCAACAGGCTAAAGTTTATTTCGGTACAGCAGCATCAAAACCCAATATTGTCTGTCGAATTTAAACTGTATCTCGCGGTGATAGAGTCGGTTTTCCCCCGGGGCGACGTTTTGCAGTTTTCAACAGTTTGAGTCAATTTCTTTGGCTGGGCTTGTTTTGATTTATTTTGTGTGATTAGTGGAGCGTCAAAAGAATCTAATTATGAGGTCGAGGGTGGATCGCGATATATCTTCAATCTGCCTTCGGTCTGACCTTGACTTTGTGTGAGTTTTGGACTGGAAAATGTTTTGAACTGATTTCACAGTTCACCCCAATTTCTGTTCAGTTAAATCAAATTGAAATAGACACACGGTCCAACGGTGTGGAACTTGGCTCACGGAGAGCGCGGATTCAATTCCAGTATTTGAAAGAATGACTGCTTTCGCCAATCACCGCTTTTCCAACGGAGCTGAGCAGTCACGCTTTTTTTTGCGATTCTTGAGTGGTTAGGATCCTATACAATCGTTGCCCTTTTATGCAGAGCGCAGCACAACGATTATTTGATACGTGGGAGAGCCATGCTTCGGCACGAATGGGCCGGCTCGACCGGAGAAATACCACGTTCTCACAGAAAACCGGCGTGAAACAGCGCTTGCGCTGTGTTTCGCCGAGTGAGTGAGTTTACCGGAGGCCCAATCCCCTAGCCTGTTCCCTTCCCTTCCCTCCCCTATTCCCTTCCCTTCCCATCCCTACCCTCCCCTATTACCCTATTCCCTCTTAAAAGGCCGGCAACGCACCTGCAGCTCTTCTGATGCTGCGAGTGTCCATGGGTGACGGAAGTTGCTTTCCATCAGGTGACCCGTTTGCTCGTTTGCCACCATATTTCATAAAAAAAACAATCAAAAAAGGTTTTTTCCTACAGCAGAACAAACAGATTAATGCTAAGCCCGCTATACTGTACTCGGCGAAACATGGCGGTAGCGGTCATTGACTCCCTGTCAAAAACTTATCATTTTCTATACAAAGCCGCGATTGACAACATCTGACACTTCATTGTCAATCGCGGTTTGTATAGAAAATGACAAGTTTTTGACAGGGAGTCAATGACCGCTACCGCCATGTTTCACAGTATAACATCGCCGTTTTATCAAAGAGATGTGAAAATTCTCTTACAATCAGGCGCCCGCTCGTTTCTCTCATAAAATATCTCTTTTTTCTCTTAAAATCTCTCTTTTTCTTCACATAAGCACCTAGTAAACCAGGTTCACGAGTTATTTAACATTTTAAATGCGAAAAATGCTGTAAGCCCGGCTTTCGCTCCTCTTTGTGAACACTTAACACTGTAATTTAAACCCTACGACGAGAAGATAAGGTCCAAATTCCTTTTGAGATAGATCCAAATGTTTTATTTACTTTTTGTATCATTGTTAGCTATAAATGGCGCTTTACTTAAGATAATTATTGACGGTTTTGTAAAGATTTGTTGAGTCATTTTAATTTGGATGATTCGCTTTCAATTTTGAAGTAGTACCAAGTACTAAGGTCTGTTTCACCATTTTTATTCATTCTGCTAGAGATAAACTACGATAGCATGGCGCGCCTCTCCAAATTACTGTTTCAATGTGTACGTAGGACTCGCGTCCTTATGAAAGAGTTTGTATGTAATTGTAAGTATTCAACCAATCAACCCATAGATAAAGTATTATAGTATAGACTATAGATGTAATCTTAGCCCGTCATCGCGTGGCCATTTTGTGCTTATTTTCATACTAGTAGTTTGCGTGTATTTTCTTGAATATTTCTATTTGTCGATCATTTCGAAGCACATTATAATACAGAAAAGAAAGTCATTTAGTTCATGTTATCGATAAACTATAGTTCAAGTAATGAAAATCCGTAAAAACACATAAAAAGCTATGCAATTTTTGTAGACAATTTGATGTGACATTTTTAGCACTTATAGGTAATGCCTTATATTATTATAGTACAAATAAGGGATTATTAAACTAATAAATTATTTTTTTATCTTACAAAAATACCGATAAAAAAGCCCAAAAAACGTTGTTCAAAACTTACGTATTTAATGTAAAATCCACGTGTTTGAGGCATTGTTTGGCCATTCTTATGGTTTAATATTTAGCGGAACCACAAAACTCAACAATATCTAGCATAAAATGTGCACTAAAAACCTTTATTAACACTTTTATTACATGAAATTGCCACCGATATTACTTAGCTGTAAGTTTTCCATATTAAATAAATAAATAAATAAATAAATATGCAGACCGACTCCTTTGTTATGTCCTAGTAAGTAGGACATAACATTACACGCTTTTGACGCTTATACACCGATATAAGGCTCTCTCCTTGTGTATAGTATCTCAATGAATCAACCAGTACTCGTAATATTTCACTGTTTCTTATGTCATTGTCAACTAACCATAACTAGCCCACCGCGCAAGACAACGCACTTCAAACGTTTTGAATTTTGGAGGGGCGCGCCATGTTATCGTAGTTTATTTCTACTATAATACAAGTATACAACATAAAGGCTCCATTCCACCGCGGCGCACGCTGTGCACGGCCACGCGCACGCGTGGACGTGCACGGATTATTTCTTTGACTTGAGTCAATTCGTGCGTAGCGCGTCCGTGGGTTGCAGTGGACAGTGGACACAGTCACATATATTTTCTTGCAAAGCGAAGCTTGACGCACGTGCGTAGTCTCCGTGCGCCGCGGTGGAATGGAGCCCTTAAGGCCCTATAGACCCAATTTTATATGACTTTTAATCAATAATAAACAAACAAATAGTGACTTTTATAAGCCAAAAAAAAATACACATTGTTGTTTACTTAATGTACTTTGACAATTTGTGGTTCGAAACATAATATTGAAAACTTCACTCGATCAAAAACAACAATTTTGTGATATTTTTCCTATTTTTCATTAGCTTATGATAGTTTTACTTTCAAAAATCATATCTACGAAAAGCTCATAACTTAAAGAAGAATAATTTGTGGTTACATTTTGCATTTTGGTTTAATTATCAAAGAAAAGGGGTTTTTCTCCTATTTCGCCCTATCAAGTACGCGGCGAGCGTCGTAACCGCCACTGTACAAGGCGCGCTGATATGAATGTTATTTTAATGTCCTTTACGTCGATATTCGTACTGACAGACATCGACCTGCTAATTTTCGGGTATATAGGGCCTTAATATAACTTCTATCCACTCTTATCTAATACTCTATCTATAAAGCACTGAACAGATTTTTTTGTCTTGTGATCAATAAAGTTTGATCCTACCGATGCATCGTAAGTCGTAACCATAATGAAATTGTAATAATTTATTGCACGGGAACCGCACATTCTGCAACACAAACTATCCGATGAACCCGTCTCTGAAAGTGTCCATTCCCGTCTCAATCGGTTCAGCCGTTTAACCATAAAGAGCGAACAGACAGACAAACACATTTATGATATTAGTAAGGACTGTACCCCACCGCCACCGTACCAATTACCACTCGTATCTCCATTCTCCCCCGACATTAGCGGTATCTGATCTACGCGCAACATTACACAGACGCACCTGGTTATTACAATGTCATTTAAATTACCCCACTCTGATAGGAGGGTTGTGTTTTTAAGAGTATGTTTGGGAGGTTTTAGATCTTAAACTTGTCGAATTAGAGTTGAAGGGACTGCGCATGGACGTAAGACCATCTATATTATAACACGTGGGAGAGCCATGCTTCGGCACGAGTGGGCCGGCTCGACCGGAGAAATACCACGTCCTCACAGAAAACCGGCGTGAAACAGCGCTTTCGCTGTGTTTCGCCGAGTGAGTGAGTTTACCGGAGGCCCAATCCCCTACCCTGTTCCCTTCCCTTCCCATCCCTACCCACCCCTTTTACCCTATTCCCTCTTAAAAGGCCGGCAACGCACCTGCAGCTCTTCTGATGCTGCGAGTGTCCATGGGCGACGGAAGTTGCTTTCCATCAGGTGACCCGTTTGCTCGTTTGCCCCTTATTTCATAAAATAATAATTATAATAATAATAATAATAATTATGCTGAAATACTAAGTCGGGATTCGGGTCACGTGATCTGCTTGAAAATTCGTAAGACGGAGTGCAGTAGTACCGGCGCGGCGTAGGAGAGGAAGTAAGGCTGCGTCTGCGTCGTCGGCTATTTTGCATTCACTTCTGCCGGCACTTCCGGATTGCAAGTTGTTTGTAGGGTTCCGTAACCAAAGGGTAAAAACGGGACCCTATTACTAAGACTTCGATATCTGTCCGTCTGTCCGTCTGTTTGTCACCAGGCTGTAACTCAAGAACCGCTATAGCTAGACTTCTGAAATTTTCACAGATTATGTATACCTGTTGCCGCTATAACAACAAATACTAAAAGCAAAATAAATCAAATATTTAAGGGGGGCTCCCATACAACAAACGTGATTTTTTGTTCTTAATCAATATACGGCAACACATACGCAATTGAAATGTTCACAAAATACTTAATTGTATTTGTACTTTGATGATTAATAATAAAATTTAAATAAATTAAATAATTAAGGGGGGCTCCCATACAAAAAATACATTTTTAGCCTATTTTTGCTCTGTAGTGGTACGGGACCCTTCGTGCGCGAGTACAACTCGTACTTGGCCGATTTTTTTAACACTCAATAAAATGTCACCCCGGCCCTATGTTGTAAGCAAGTTATTTTGAGGTGTTTGTCTCTCAGTTTGTCTGTCCGTAGCATCGTAGATCGTAGCATCTTGATACGGGTACGGAGATACGGAGATACGGGTGTACCGATTTTGATGTTTTTTTTTTTGGTTGAAAGCTGATGTTATCGAGAGTGTTCTTAGCCATAATTCATCATCATCAGCTCGCTCACTGTTGGAAAATTTGGTGTTTATCTTAATTATCTTATTATTTGAAGTTATTAATGAGTGAGTTAACTGACTGAACTTATGACTTTGAACGTTATAAAGTTTATTTAAGCTCAATATATAAAGTTTGGTAAGCAAATACAAGGGCAACGTTAGAGGCTGTTTCTCCAGTCTTCTAAATTAAGTTTAGCAACATTATAATATACGTCATAAAGACGTAGCCAACTTATAATCAGGGCGAAGCGAAGTGAGCCATTTTTTTTTTTGAGGGGGGAAATACGTTACCCGCGCACGGGAGTGGACAATGGGGGTATGTCGAACTCCCTCCGGCTCGGTGCCGCGCCGGAGGTTTACCGGCTAAAACCCCCCCATGTCCTCCTTCCAGCCGTGGGACACGGGACCTCTGTTGCGAACTCCGCGTTCTCATGGCGCTTGCCGCGTCCGGCACATCTCCGTTTCGGCGGCTGATGTTCTGCCGCCGTCTTTCTTCACCGAGAGCTCCCCGGGCATCTAGGGAGCTTTCTTCTCGGGGCCCTTTGTGCGGGCGGTGATCCGCCGATCCACCGCCCACGGGCCTATTGCTCCACCTCCATGGCGGGCTGGGGCTGACTAACCCCAACACCACCGGCTCCAGGCTCTTGCGGCCGAGCCTTGTCGGAGGGAGCTCCTCTCCTGCGGCGCTTCGTAGACGGGAGCGGCTTCTTGGCTGATAGACAGCCACCGCTTCCCAGGACGTGCCCGCTTTCCCTGCCGAGTGCCTCGCAGAAGAAGCAGTTGGGTTGCTTCTCCTGACACTCGGCGGCCTTGTGCCCGGTTTCCCGCAGCGGAAACAATTCCGGCTGTGGTCCACCGGGCACTGGCATGTCGTCGCCAGGTGGCCGGTATCAAGGCATCGGTAACACCGCTTAGGCCTCGCGGCCAGCAGTGTCACCTTCGCCGAGACCCAGCCCACTCGCAGCCGCTTCATGCTGATGAGCTTTTTAGCGGCCGCGACGGGGACGCTCAGCCACACCGAGCCGTCGCCCCATCTTCCCACCTTTATTGGGCCCGTCCTGATGGAGTTGGACGGGCACCCTCCTTCTCGCGACACCGCCTCTACGACATCTGCAGTCAAGCGAAGTGAGCCCTAGTATATCCCACAACCTGTAGATACATTTCGTGGTACACTTTACGGAATAATAGAATTTTAAAAAGATAAAACCGACTTCAAATTTTTGTACGTAATTAAGAATTAAAATTCCCTATCTTAAAAACTACTGAACCGATTTTGATGAAACTTGCAGTATTCCCTAAGTTGAATAATACCTAGTACAATAAATAAAGAATCACTAAAATCGGACTTGTATCGGACCGAAAATATGCGTGCACAAACATAAAAACATACATACATACATACATACATACATACATACATACAATATACATTTTTTAAATTTGACACATTTGTTCAGAAGCTGTTATATATTAACATATAAAACAACTGGGCAGTTCTGGAAATATTACATACATACGTTGGTTGGTAGAGAATGCCACAAGGCATTTAGCCCGCCTGTGTAAATTGCATAAAGTGTGAATAATAATAATAATAATAATAATAATACGCGTCGAATTGATAGCCTCCTTTTTTTAAATCGGTTAAAAACTATCACGCCTAGGACACAACACGCGAGGAGGATGTTAAAGCACAAACCAATGTTTGTGCTTTAACATCCTCCTCGCGTCGTGTTCCTCATTGCTGGGGATCGTGATTCCTTTTTTGGAATTTAGTGACGACCACATTACGCCATCTGTGGCGATCTTTGTCAGAATGGAGAGCATAATGGAGGCCGGTATCTAGAGTTGTGCGTACTTGATCAGACCATCTAATAGGGCTTCGTCCTCTTGGGCGGCGACCGTCAACTTAGCCTGTAACCGCAAGCTGTTCGAGGTTATGGCCATCCTTTCTTGCGATGTGACCAAAGAAATCCAAAACTCTACGTAGGCAGATGACGACAGTCTTGTTTTTATCTTTAAGTCACTAAAGATGGAGACGTTGGTACGAAAGGCAGTCCATGGTTTTTGGAGCATTTTTCGCCAGCACCACATCTCGAAGGCGTCAATTCGATCGCGATCCGCTTTTTTTAGAGTCCACGTCTCCGCTCCGTAGGTGAATATGGAAAATACTAAAGACTGGACAAGTTTGATTTTTGTCTTCCGTGAGATGTTACGATCTTTCCATATTTTTGGAGCTGCGACATTGCATTCTTGGCCATACCTATACGTTTTCTGATCTCCTTTTCGCATGATCCTGTGTGGTTGATGTTGGATCCCAGGTATACAAACATAGTAATTTTTATTTATAATATGTATCTACATATCAATGATAACACATCTGTGTTATCTGCATGGCAATTCAAATATTCAATAAAATACCGGAGCAAATAAAACTTTCACATAACGGAGAATTCAAAAAACGTTTAAAGGAATATTTGATAGACAAATGTTATTACTCTGTTAGAGACTTTTTAAATTCATTATAATTAAGTACTACTAAATTTTATTTTATTTATACAATATATTTTTATTGGATTTTTTGAAATTTTAATCTAAATTTAATATACTATGTGATTATTAATTTTTTAAGTAGGTAGATATTTTAATAATTACATTTTTTATTTTATGTTATTGACAATGAATTGTTATATTATAATTGCTATTTGGATTTATTTATTTTGTTGACATAATTTAAAGTAACAAACTCTTGACAATAATTACATTATTGTAACTTGTATTTGACCAAATTATTATCACGGTGACAATATTCACACACCAATGTAACGGTATGATGTGTATGAACCAATGATAAACAAACCATCCTTGTAAAACCACATCAAGTGAATAAATGATTATTATTATTATTAAAAAACCACGCTACTCTGAACCGCCTAGTCACATTACTAATTGGTCCATTACACCGCCGCCTTCAAAATTACCGCCCAAACGTAAATAATGACCAGATTGTGTTCGTGGTTGCCGCCAGTTAGTTAACTAACTGTTGTTTCATATCTATACTAAAATATACTGATAAAAAGAAAAAAGTTTGTTCATTTGCCTCATATTATTATAGACTACTAGCTCAGTCGGAAAATGTTGTTATGACAAAAAGTAGATAAAAATTATAAACCTATTCTCAGGCCTAACGAATGTACTGTATAATATGTTATCGGAAATGTATGAAATCCAGGAATTGTATACAAATCCTAGGAAATTCATACAATTCCGAAACTGTTTAGGAAATGTATAAAATATTGTTTAAAAAATGATTTAATACATAAATGTCCTAGGAAATGTGAACAATTCCTAGGAATTGTATACAATTCCAGTATCGTATTAGGAAATGTATAAAGACAATGCTTTCTGTAATGAAACACGTTGTTACAATGAGAATATTCATTTAAGCACTGAGGCGTGTTTTGTGACGGTCGCCGGCTGCTGCCGCAGCACAGTCACAGTTCTAACCTAACCTACTTTTGGACTTTCTGGATTATGTTTGTTGTTGTTTTGGTGGGGGGCTGCGCCCCCCGAGCCCCCCTTTTGAACCTTCTGTTAAGTATTTTCATTAATAATGAAATGAAATAAAAATGATGCGCTTGATACAGCGCCGCGCGCCGGCAGCCATTTCGTCAACCGGCGCCGGCAGCGGATACACTCCCTAGTAAGTAAATAACACATAAACACCAGAAAACAGATGACCTTATCTCAAGATTACGAATATTTCAAATGTAAATTTCTTGTAAATTACATTTCCTATTAATATTTAGGAAATGTATAGATTTCCTAGGAAATGTGTCTAATATCATTAATTTTACACATATCTGTACAATTTTAGGAATTGTATACATTTCCTAGGAATTGTATACAATGGCGGATTACATACATTTCCGTTAACATATATATATACAAAATTTCATTAAAATCGGTTGAGTTTTGGAGGAGTTCGCTCATAAACGCTGTGACACGAGAATTTTATATATTAGACGACACTACGGCCACATAGAAGTAAATATACAGGGTATAACAAACGTAATTGATAATAGTTAAGACTTAAGGGTGTATGTGTAGCTTATACAAGGGTTAAATGTAATAGTAGCAGCGATAAAGGATTTACTTTTATCGCGCACGGGACAGACGGATTTCCTTTGACGCACAAAAGTGTGGAAATTAACTTCTAGAATATTCATACAATTCCGAATTCAATTTAAATCTATATAAATTGGTGATTAGCTGAAGGCATACCAGCCAGGCTGGCAATCGGCGGCACAGGAGCGAGAGCAGTGGAAGACCCTGGGAGAGGCCTTTGGCCAGCAGTAGGACACTACAGGCTAATTACAAAAAAAAAAACTACCGCACGTCCATTTAAAATAAAGATTTATCAAATAAAGATTTTCAAATCTATTATATTAATAAAATTCTATTTTACTTTATGGATTCCGAACTATCCATTAGATATGGCGTGGCGCGAGTGTCAGTGTGGTGCGGCGCGGGCGGGAGGGTGGGGCGGCAGTGTCGGCGCGGAGATAACTGCCCCCGAATCCCGCAGGCTATTATTCACGCACGCCTAGCCCAAGGTACAGGATATAGCGAGATACACAACGGACCAAGTATAGCTGTATGGTGAAATCGAAGTTTTTTTAGTGAGTCGGTGTATATGATGGCTGGACTTAATGTGGGCTTTGGCCGGACCAGTCGAAAGGTCTTGCTTTGATTTCACATTAAGGTGACGCCGCGTTAAAGTAATAAACCGTGTTGGATATGTTTTAGATTGCTTGTTTTCTATGAGAGGCCGGGCCGGCCTCTCATAGAAAACAAGCAATGGAACAACAAAAAATGGAAAGGGCGTAAGCGACAAAATGGTTTTTGTCGCGTAATTTAAAAACCATAAATACATTTCATATAAGCTATGCACATATTAAAGTGTATGCTTCAACCAATTTATGTACAAATTTTGGAACCTTAAATCACTCTCCTCTGTTGGAAAAATAGGAATCCCTTCTTTTACAGAGGTCTTTTCGATTGATGATTCTGTGTTATAAAAGTTGTCCAATCGTGTTATGCTATGGGCAATTCAAAGACAAAGACATGATGAATACTGACAATGAACTTTAGTTTCTTAGCTTTAGTCATTGCTGAGAAAAATCGGCATCGCTACAGCCAAATTATCAAGGCGTCGCCTTAATGCTTCAAGCCCCAAGCGGTCGCATGCGACCGCGATAACAATACAAATCTATTGTGTCTCGTTTTTTCCATGATCGAGGGTTATTTTATTACAATTATATTATGTTTCACACGACCGGTTTCGATAAAATCATCATCATCTTCCTTCGATTCACAGACTTTGGTCGTCGCTTTATAATGTTAAATTTAAGTTTTATTCACTTTTTTATATACCTACTTACTTATACTTTTTAAAACTTAAATGAGTTGGAAGCGAGGGTTATCGCTTCAGAAAAGCATACGCGGTCTAACCGCTCCCACTTGGGCCACACTTGTGAGTGGAAAAAGTGTAGTATCAGTTAAATTTGCGGGTATATTTTATGCTTAATGTGCGTTTCTTCGCACGTGCGCGCCCATTTTGTTGTGAAAATTTAACAAAGATGGCGGCCGGGCTGGCTCAATCAGCTGACGCACTCCTGTAACATTCATGTGTTACGAGGGTATGATTAAAATTGAATACCCATTTATAAAATAAGCAAACCGACTGCTTTGATGTTCACTTCAACGTCAAATTCAAAAACTCGACCCGGTGTCGATCGATGGACGTGGATATTTTAAATCCAAGAAAAGAAATTGAAATAGAATACGTTTCCCGAGAAATAACAAACCTCCACGCAACGAAATGGCAACATTTAGTTAATATTATTGATGGCACAGCGGTTTCGGTGACGGTGGCCGGTTTCATTGACACTGTGACTATGACTGGTTCAGTCACGCAGAAGTAATTTTATAGTGCCCAAGTGTGTGCGAAGTACACAAGAGCACTCTCTATTCCTTTACTCTCATAACCCAGTGGGACGCAAGACCGACACGACTGGCGAGAGATCAGGCGTAGGGCCGACTTTTTACATGCCCATCCGACGCATGCATAATCTTATCAGACAATCAGGTGTTCAGCCTACATTGTCCTAGCTTGGAAAAACCATGTTTCCAACGCGGGAATCGAACCCGTGACTTCCGAGTCAAGAGCCACGCTCTAAACCACTGGACCACGGAGGCGTTGCACTTTTATCATATTAGCAATTATATGCACGTAATGATCAGATCACCGAAGACGTTGTCGGCTTCGGCTCGCTGAGCACAGCTGATTGGATCTAACGAGGTATCACTGTAATTGCCTGATAACTAACACTAACGACTAGAATTAGCAAATATTTGGGTTTGACGACATTCGAAGAAAATTCATTAACTTGCAAGATTATGACTTTACTAGATGTTCCGCGCGGCTTCGCCCGCGTAATTTAGGAATTTCACGGAAACTGAACATTTTTCCGCAAAAAATAGCCTATGTTCTTTCCCGGGACTGAAAGTATTTACCTCCATACCAAACATCAAAATCGGTTGAGCGGTTTGAGCGTGAAGAGGTAACAGACAGACAGACAGACACACTTTCGCATTTATAATATTAGTATGGATTAACTCTTTACTAAGCCTTAAAAGTAAATACTGACCAGTCTAAATCGGATCAGCGGTTTAATCATAAAGAGGACAGAGAGACAGACAGACAGACAAACTTTCACATTCATACTAATTAATTAATATTATAAATGCGAAAGTGTGTCTGTTAGTCTTTTACCTATTCACGTTCAAACCGCTGAAACGATTTTGCTGAAATTGAATATTGGAGATACTTTGAGTCCCGAGAAAGGACGGGATACTTTTTATCCCGGAAAAATGTACGCATCCCATGCAATAAGCGAATTTTAGCGTAACGGAGTGACGTGCGACATCTAGTTTATTAAATTAACGGATACCTGAATTAAATATTATATAAACCAATGGTATTGTATAAAAAACTCAAAGCAGATATTATGTTACAACCATTTACAACCGCGCGCGTTGTAAAGACTCAAATACGACCCAATTGGGTCGTCTTTTATTTAATCTGTATCTTTTAAGTAAATGGCATTTCGTATCTTTTGTTTCACTTATCTGTCAAAGTCCAATTTTGAATTTGAAAATTGTTCGGAAGAGATTTAAGCCGGAAAATAGTATGGACGTAATCATTGATATTAACTGTATTATTGTTTGATAAGGTAACGGAATCGAAGTACACGCAACAATTTATGCCCTCTTACATAATGCTTATCTTTCTGACATTCGCGCACCAGTACCCCATGGGAGAACCCCGCTTGTCACCTGTGATCAGTATTAGGGCAAATTACGACTTATTATATTTTCACAAGTTGCTTGCCTTTTGGCTTTGAAACTGGGCCCATTTTGTTACGATACAGAGACGCTGGTAAGCATTTTTGTGTATCATCACACAAAATAATTACGTATTGTAGTTTAGTTCTTGAGATCATTTAGATTTTAGAACAATACTGCATTTATAACGCAACACCAAATTTTTGTGGTTAATACACAAAATATGCTTAACATAACAGCGACTGATAGGAAGTAAACCACAGGGACATACGTTTTTTATGGCGATAAAATGCAGTTTATATGGAATTATAATGTTTGAGGTAAAACACATCCAGTTTTACATTATATGCAATTTGCAGTCCTTTTTTCACAACAGCAACAACTGCAGCAAGCGTAGTTGAACGTATTTAAAGCCAATTCAAGAAATCGCGAATGTGATGATTGATGACTGTGATATTTGTCAATATATCCCACAACTTGAGCACTTTAAATTTTGTACTACATTTTACGAAAAAACTATCACGCCTATTGATTTGTGCTTTAGCATGGTAATTTTTATTTATATAAATATATAGATGTGTTTTTCATTGGTCAGTCAAGGTTTGGTAACTATTAAATATAAAAAAATAGTATTTTAAAAAGATAAAACCGACTTCAAATTTTTGTACGTAATTAAGAATTAAAATTCCCTATCTCAAAAACTACTGAACCGATTTTTATGAAACTTACAGTATTCCCTAAGTTGGACAATACCTAGTACAATAAAAAAAAGAATCACTAAAATCGGACTTGTGGTTCCGGAGATATGCGTGCACAAACATTAAAACATACATTACATACATACACTTTTGAAATTTGGCACATTTGTTCAGAAGCTGTCATAGATTAACATATACAAAAACTGGGTAGTTCTGGAAATATTACATACATACGCGTCGAATTGATAACCTCCTTTTTTGAAGTCGGTTAATAATCGGCCAAGTGCGAGTTGGACTCGCGCACGAAGGGTTCTGTACCGTTATAGAGCAAAAATAGGCCAAAAATTGTGTTTTTTGTATGGGAGCCCCCCTTAAATTTTTATTTCATTTAAATATTATTTTTAACTATTAAAGTACACAAAAGTTAATTAAGGCTTTTGTGAAAATTTCAAGTGACTACCTGTTGTCATCATTGATACCGAGCAAAAAATGTTTGAAAAATCACGTTTGTTGTATGGGACTCCCCCTTAAATATTAAATTTATTTTGTTTTTTAGTATTTGTTGTTATAGCGGCAACAGAAATACATAATCTGTGAAAATTTCAACGCTCTAGCTATTACCGTTCATGAGTTACAGCCTGGAGACAGACGGACAGACGGACAGACATCGAAGTCTCAGCAATAGGGTCCCGTTTTTACCCTTTGGGTACGGAATCCTAAAAACTACCTTAAGGTGACGCCGCGTTAAAGTAAGAAACCGTGTTGGATATGTTTTAGATTGCTTGTTTATGGAACAGCAAAAAATGGAAAGGGCGTAAGCGACAAAATGGTTTTTGTCGCGTAATTTAAAAACCATAAATACATTTCATATAAGCTATGCACATATTAAAGTATATGCTTCAACCAATTTATGTACAAATTTTGGAATCTTAAATCACTCTCCTCTGTTGGAAAAATAGGAATCCCTTTTTTTACAGAGGTCTTTTCGATTGATAATTCTGTGTTATAAAAGTTGTCCAATCGTGTTATGCTATGGGCACTTCAAAGACAAAGACATGATGAATACTGACAATGAACTTAAGTTTCTTAGCTTTAGTCATTGCTGAGAAAAATCGGCATCGCTACAGCCAAATTATCAAGGCGTCGCCTTAAAGATTATTACCACGTAGAAAAATAACGCGAGCAATCACAAATTATGTTACAAATAATTACAAATAATTATTAAGCTACAACTTCGCAATCATGGCCATCCATCAAACCTCGATGCATCCAACCAACATATAAATATAATAATCCTTTGCCGTATTAATTTGAATAATGTCGTGTATAGTGTAAAGCCGGTCGTAAAGTATCAAATTATTATTTGGCGCGGGGCCAGGGCCCCACGTGTAAAACTGACTATCAGATGGAGGCGGGGCCAAATGGGACACTTTATTAGATGTAGATACGCCACTGCTCCTTTTTCCTTTTCCTGAATTTTAACTTTTATTTCGCGAATTTAGCCTTCGTATTGAGCTGATCAACGGAATTTTTTTGGTGCCGAAGCGAATTCAGTTTCAGTTTTTAACCGACTTCCAGAAAGGAGGAGGTTATATTATGTTCGGCTGAAGATTTTTTTTTTCTTTATTTTTGTATGTTCAACGAGTGCTCCGCCGTTTGTGAACCAATTTTTTTTATATGTACTTACTTAAAAAGTTCCAAAACGTGTATTGATTTCGATAAACTATAGCACAGCTAAATGCTAATATGGAACATGAGTAAGGACACTAGCTATCTTTCTCGCGTGAATCTAGAAAAATCATGTGGGATTCTGTTAGGTGGCGTCCACAAATTACGTGTGGTGTTTAGGGGGGGAGGAGGTCGAGTCAAATCTCATCTAATCTCACGTTGGGGAGAGACAAAAAACAGTTTTTTCATACAAAAAAACAATCGACATTAATTAGATCTATTTATTTTGCAATACCATTCCCGCGAAATATATTTAAAATAAGTACCTTATTTCACACAGAAGTCACATTTTTATTGTTTTTTTTTTTAATAAAAATTGACATAAGCCACAAATGTCACTTTATATAAAATAAAAACAATAAAAATGTGACTTCTGTAGTGCTTATTTTAAATATATTTCGCGGGAATGGTATTGCAAAATAAATAGATGTGCATATAAAATAGCATGAAATTAGCTAATTAATGTCGATTGTTTTTTGTATGGGAAACGAACCTAATCGTTATATGATTAAGATCATTCACAACGTGAGATTTGTGTGGGGGAGGGGTTAAATAAAATTTCACGAAATCTCACCAGGGGGGAGGGGGGGGGGTCAAAAAATTCAAAAAAACACCTCACGTAATTTGTGGACGCCCCCTTATATGAACTAAAGTACCTATTTTAAGACAAGATGATGCCTGCAACTTTGTTCGCGGGATCCGTACCTATATATTTCCGAGATCGGAAGTATCCAGCTATGTCTTTTCTCGGGACTCAGGGGTTTGGGCGTGAAGAAGTAACAGACAGATAGACTTTCGCATCTATACTAATATTATAAAGCGGAAGAGTTTGTTTGTTTGAACGCGCTTATCTCAGGAACAACTGGTCCGATTTGAAAAATTCTTTCAATGTTAGATAGACCATTTATCGAGGAAGGCTATAGGCTATATTTTATCACGCTAAGACTAATAGGAGCGAAGAAATAGAGGAAAATGTGGAAAAAACAGGGGAAAATTATTTGAAAGGGCTTATTTGAACGCGCTAATTTCAGGAACTACTGGTCCAATTTTAAAAAAATTTAGTGTTAGGTAGCCCATTTATCTTGAAAGGCTTTAGGCTATATTTTATCACGCTAAGACTAATAGGAGCGGAAGAAATGGAGGAAAATGTGGAAAAAACGGGGGAAATTATTTGAAAGGGCTTATAATATCACGAATTACTGGAGCAATTTATCTGCCATTTGGGTCAAATAAGAAGTAGACCACGTGAAGGATCATAGGCTATTTTTTGTGGACTAATTTGTCTGTGAAATATCTAATTTACGCGGGCGAAGCCGCGCGGAACCTCTACTAGTTTATGATAATATTTGTATATTTCCTATAAAGTATAGTCGTTACAAAAAAATGGTACAAAAATGGCGTTCCAACAGATATTAACAATTAACAAAATATGTCGAAAAACCATTTCCATTTATTGCAGGTGGGATTTTAATTAAAAATCGCAAATTGGTCCGTCCGTCCGTCCGTCCGCGTCGCCGACCTAGCACCGACACAATTGAATAACTCTGGACAGCATCATCTTGGAACTATAAATTATAATATTACTCATAAAAAATGTCTTCTAATAAATATATAGAACTAGATGACGCCCGCAACTTCGTTGCGCCAAAGTCCGTTTATCGCGCGGAAACCGTACATTTTTTCGGGATAAAAAGTATCCTATGTCCTTTCCCGGGACTCGAAATATCTCCATGCCAAATTTCAGCGAAATCGGTTCAGCGGTTTGAGCGTGAAGAGGTAACAGACAGACAGACAGACAGACAGACAGACGGACAGACAGACAGACGCACTTTCGTATTTATAATATTAGTATGGATATGGATTCTCGTGTCACAATGTTAGGTCGCGTAGTCCTCCGAAACGGCTTTACTGATTTTTTGTGAATTGATTGAGAGGAATTGCTACCTACCTACCTATGTGAACATTTTAGCCCCGCAGTTCTTAAACAATATGACCAGCGGTTCTCAAACTTTTTTGGTGGCGGAACCCTTTTAAGAAGTTACATTTTTGACGGAGCCCCAAAAAATAATTTGAATGAAATGTCTCCATGCTGGTGTTTGATGACATTTCTAAAAACAATTAATGTATCGCTCGCGGAGCCCCAGGGCTTCGCGAAGGACACTTTGAGAGTGACTGATTTTTTTGACGCTCTCTATGGCTCAATTGGTTGAGTGTGTGGCAGCTCAAGCCGGAGGTCGCGGGTTCGAATCCCGCCGACGGAACAAAAAGTTTTCAATGTTCCCGGGTCTGGATGTGTATTAAATATGTGTATAATATAATAAAAATCTTAAATATATGTATAGTTTAGAAGTATTAAATATAATATTTCCGTTGTCTGGTACCCGTGACACAAGTCTTTCAGGTACTTACCACGGGGCCAGACTGACGAGGTGTGAAGCGTCTAAGTATATTTGATAAATTATAGTCCTCCATCTGATAAATAGGTATTTACTATTTAGTGATAAACCTACTTCGTAAAATGAGTGGGATTACTTTTTTACCCCATCCGTTCGGATTTTGTTTAATTTAGTATATGGAGTCGGTTTACTTCGCGATACCGACGACTGGATGATACAGATAACGTATAGGGACTAGGGATGTCAAGCGGTAAAATCACTTTCGTAAAATTCGGTAAATTATTACGATATTTTACGTAAAATATTATATTTTACGGTAAATTACGGTATAATTGGGTAAAAATGATTTGATTTCGTGGCATAATTTTCTTTAATAATTGGGATATAAAATATAGGTTACTTAATGCACGTCTAGTGCAGTCAGTCAAAATGACATAGCTGCCAGCCCGCTGGCTTGCTGTATTGCTCTGTCGAGTGTCGTCAACTGCCAAAAAGTTGCAACAGCGCAAAATACTATGGCAAACAGCACTAATCGGCAACGTCGCACCGTAAGAAGCGCACGCAATACGCAAGTTACAAGTTGCACTTGCAACACGCTCGCCCCGCCCGCCGTCATATCACCAATCTGCATACATACGTAGCCGGTAATTTTACCGTAATTTATATAAATTAGAGTAAAATACATGTATTTTACCAGCGTTTTCGGTAAAATTACGTAATTTTGCAACCCTAAAGGGGACACGCCTATCGATAGACTAGGGATGGGTAGAGTCTATCGATAATCTCAGTATGCCATAGATAACGTCTAATGAGAGGACGCAGTTTATCGACAAAATTAGTATCGGTATCGATAGGAACTTAGGAAGCTATAAATAATTTATAGGATAATAATATTGCGTTAGCGAGTAGAATCAGAGCACAGTAATTACTTAATGGCTAATTTTAGTCTTGAAATATTCGTAGAAGTCCAGGGAAGGTTTATAATTTATAGGAGGGAAGTGTTACGTCATAGTACCCGGTGTACTTTGTAACACTTCCCTAGTCCATACTTAATATTATAAATGCGAAATTGTGTCTGTCTGTTACCTCTTCACGCCCAAACCGCTGAACCGATTGTGCTGAAACTTGGTATGGAAATACTTTGAGTCCCAGGAAAGCACATAGGATACTTTTTATCCCGGAAAAATCGCGGTTCCCGCGCGATAAACGAGTTTTGGCGCAACTGAGTTGCGGGCATTTTCATTCAAAGTTGAAGAGGACACATCGATAAACAATTATAATATCGATTCTCACGGAGGGGAATATTCGATACTAAATCGATATACAATTAAACGTGCAATATCGATATCAGCTGGACGCAGCAGCAGTATGACGATTGTAACAGTATTGCACATTCAACTGAATTGTTATTTTATGTGCTTATTCGAAAAAATTTATAGAATCCATACTAACATTATACCTAAATTCGAATGTGTCTGTCCGTCCGTCTGTCTGTCCGTTACCTCTACACACTTAAACAGCTGAACCGATTTCGCTGAAGGTATGGAAATACTTTGAGCCCCGGGAAAGGACATAGGAGAAGTTTTATCCCTGAAAAATGTAGGGTCCTGCGCGATAAACGAATTTCGGCGCAACGGAGTAGGATACGATACTGCAATATTTTCACGCTAGAGGCAGCACCAGTACAGACAGTAAACAATAAGTTTTGTTCGACGTTTGACAACGTTTCTGTCAATATTCTGATACGACGTGTGCGACATGTCGGGTTGTGGTCGGATTGTTTACTGTATGTGCTAGTGGCGCCCTCTGCTCCGACCTTTGCGTAATATTCCCTATAATATTTGTGTATTTATATTTACTTTTTAACCGACTTCCAAAAAGGAGCAGGTTATATGTTCGGCTGTGGATATTTTTGACGTGATAACGTCTTATAATTCGATATGGGGTGCGCGCCCGAAAAACATGACAGTTCATGCGTCGTTACCTCGCTCTGAGGCGTTCCATATAAGGCTTGAAGTGCAAGCGAGAGCGCGGAACGAGCGACAAGGAAGCACAATCGGCCCTTGCGTTCGGCAGCGTTCGACATCCGTCTCTCTTCTAAGTCCTACTTGAGTGAGCGATGCTTATATTTTAAAGAAAGCGAAAAGTTAGAAAAGTAATTTTTTTTTTATAAAATGTAGAGGTCCGATAGCAGTAATTAACAAAAAATTAAAACCGACTTCCAAGGTAAAAACAATAATAACATTAATATGAACTAAAAAGTATTAAATAATTTCTACTATCTAATAGTGCCTTTTTCCGAATTCGACTAAACCTCAACTATTTCTGTACTCAATCTTCATAATTTTGAAGTCGGTACCAGATAGCTGAAACTTCAGTCCTCTGACAGAATATTTGAAACTTTTGGAACTGGCACCGACTTCAAAATTATGAAGATTGAGTACAGAAATAGTTGAGGTTTAGCCGAATTCGGAAAAAGGCACTATTAGATAGTAGAAATTATTTAATACTTTTTAGTTCATATTAATGTTATTATTGTTTTTACCTTGGAAGTCGGTTTTAATTTTTTGTTAAAAATAATAATAATTTCACTCTTTTTAGTTACACTAGTAGATAAACCTTCGCGTATATTTTACCTAAGTATCTTATTACAATTTGTTAAGAGTCACAACTCACACTCACAAAATAATATACCTATTATCAGTGAAGTGAACATATTGTGCTAAGTAATTTAACAATTTTAATGCTTCAAGCCCCAAGCGGTCACCGGCGATTGCGATAACAATAGAAAGGCTATTGTGTCTCGTTTTTCCACGATCGAAGGATCTATCAGATAAAAAATTGTATAAACTTGCATAGGATGTAGCGTAGCTACTCATAATATTTAATATTATCATAATTATTGACAGCTGTTCTTGTAATAAAGAATTCAAATCGATACTTAGTGCGCCATCTATCGATTAATAAGTATAACTAATTAAAAAGACTCTTAATGACTTTGTTTTGTTTGAATGCTCTTTTTACAATAACTTTATTTCAATTCTATTTGTCTATTTAAATTTTATAAAGTAGTTAATAAAGTATTCGATCTGTATATAAAGTAGTTAGTAAAGGATTCGATCTGTCGTCTGCCGCCATGCGCCGCGCGGCGGCGACGCCGTCGCCTCTACGGCGCCGACCGCCGTCATGTATTAAATAAACAGGTGTTGTTATACAGTACATAATTATTATTATTAGTATATCCATACCTATGCCTTGTACTATTATCTAGTCTGTGCCATGAGACATTGGTGACCTTAACACGACGTGGTAATGATGATGATGACGATGATGATGATGATGATTATGATGATGAATATAAATTGCATAGTAGCATATGCCTTCTGTTCTTAAAACAACGCCGAAACTCCCAAACGTGTATCTATAAGGAGTCAGGAGTTCTCTCAGCATCTTCGAAACCATGGTATACCTTGACCCAATATTTGACTTTTTGGTAGCATATTCTTAGTACACTTCACATAAAACCAAAATCACCATATGTTTCCATATAAATTTCGAGGAGTTCCCTCGATTACTCATGGATCCCATCATCAGGTCACCACTTTTGTGAACATGGTACCAAATTGGAGTGAAACCTAATACAACAAAACAAAAATTTCTAAAATCGGTTCACAAACGGCGGAGTAATCGTTGAACATACAAAAATAAAAATAAAAAATAAAAAAAAAAAAATATCCACAGCCGAACATATAACCTCCTCGTTTTTTGGAAGTCGGTTAAAAAATACAATAAAAGTACTTTGGTGATATATTCAAATAGAACTTCAAATAGAACTTTGTTCTTTGCATAGGTCGATGTGAAAGAAATACATCGAAATAACTTTAGGTTACAGTCGAAAAAGTTTGTTTCTATTTAAAGAGATTCGGAAGCGAGGGTTAAGGGGTTAAGGATAGTTGAACGTGACAACGTCATACGTTGTCACGTTCAACTATCGTGAGTAAACCGACTTTACAGACAACCGATTTTTTTTTTTAAATTCTATTTGTGTATGTTCAACGATTACTCCGCCGTTTGTGAACCGATTTTCAAATTTTTTCTTTTGTTGTATAGGGTTCAACTCCAATTTGGTACCATGTTCACAAAATGGTGACCTGATGATGGAATCCATGAGTAATCGAGGGAACTCCTCAAAATTTATATGGAAAGATATAGTGATTTTGGTTTTATGTGAAGGATCCTAGGCATATGCTACCAAAAAGTAAGATTTTACACCAAGGCATGCTATGGTTCCGGAGATACTAAGAGAACTCCGGATTCCTTATAGATAGAAGTTCGGGACTTTCGGCGATGTTTTAAGAACTGAAAGCATATGCTACTATGCAAATTACATTCATCATCATCATCATCATCATCATAATTGTCACTTTTCAGTACCATCACACGATGCATCGTTATGAGTTATGACTTATGACCCTATTATTGGTACTTTTCATAGTCTTTTCGATCGATACTCGAGTTTGACGGGTGATTTGAAAATTGTATTAATGTTGTTAAGTACAAAGTAAATGATTTAAACTTGGTGTTGTGGTTAGAAAGTTGGTAATTTGATCATGGGATCCATAGATCCTAGGTATGTAGGAAACTCCTTGATTGGGACAAAATATAGTTCTATTATTGTTGCTTAAAGTAGTTAAAGCATAATATTTTAGTGTGTTGAGCTGATGAGTTTACATGCGGAAGTTTTATAATACAACGAAAGTCACTGAACCAGAACTCTAGAGCCTTCAGAGATAGGCGTTTGAACATTTCAGCATTGCTTGATGAACTCTAAGCATATACAGGGGTATATGCTTGGAGTTCTTTAAGAAATTCTAAAGTGGTAGTGAACTCAGATAATAAGTTTTCATATGAAAGTTTGGGGTTTTATCGTTGTTTTAAGAACTGAAAGTATGCTAC
The DNA here is from genome assembly GCA_905333045.1 of Lysandra bellargus. Taxonomy (NCBI): domain Eukaryota; kingdom Metazoa; phylum Arthropoda; class Insecta; order Lepidoptera; family Lycaenidae; genus Lysandra; species Lysandra bellargus. The sequence goes on from HG995357.1 coordinate 865,737, forward strand.
CTACTATGCAAATTCTATTCATGATAATTCAGTAATAATAAATAAGTAACAAATAATGACGTGTTATAGTAGCCATTTCATGACAGTTGAGTGCGTATTAGATTAACAGGTCTGTATATATTTTATAGTCATGGGTATGGCTCATGGTTTTTGAGACATAAGGGAAAAGACCTAATGCTAGACACAGAACTAATAGATGACACTTACGAAAAAATGCCATAAATATAAGAATTACTCTACTTATTTCTCAACACTGTAAATTTTATAAGCTTCTCAAGCTATCTGTTGATGTGACAAAATGTATTAGGGACGCCTTCGGGAACAAAATTTTAAAATGGGATCAGTTTTCGTAAACAATGTGACCGCGTCGACACGCGCTCGGCAATTTCTTAGCAAATAGGTTAAGGGAGGCGAAATTTTGCACGTAAGTTTTGAATACATTTATTTGATTTTTTGTAATTTCTATTGATTTCATTGGATTAATGGTCATGTTGTAAACACAAATTAATGTTTATTTATGATTTTTTATCCATTTTCCCTAACAATATAGAGGGTGTCTACTATTAGTTCTTGAAAATGTAAAAAAAAAACATAATAGATGACATGGATCTCATCTTTTAGTTTTGCAATATATACTAAAGTTATTTTGTAGTTTATTCTACTGCAAATATCATCACTATTCTCTGAAAATATAATTCTATTAACAAACTAACAACTTAGAACTACTGTACCGAAAAATGGACATGGTGTCAAATATTAGACTTTGTACTGATCTAAAAATCGATTGCTTTAGTTTTTCAGCGGTAAAAAGAAGAAAAAGGAGAGCTGAGAAAAGAAAGAAGAAAAAAGAAGATGCAAGAGAAGCATGGAGACTAAAGACTGAAAATAAATTTGCTAGTAAAAAATATGAAAAATAAAAATAAGAGGAAAGATAGTTTCAGCATGGAAGAAGAATGGATATAATCTGGAGACAACGTGGATAATATTTCTGATGCGTGTAGTTACTATGATGAAGTAAATGAAATATTTTGAAAAACGGAAAATAAAGACCTAAATAATAGGAAAAATGTAAAATGTAATGTAATGTTCTATGTCAACTATTGGTTCATATTGGTGTCTACTATTAGTGATGTTCGTTTTTTGTGATGTCATCCATTAGGGCTTATGACTAAGTTTACAAAAAGACCAATAATATATTATTTTATTGATTTATCAGAGAATAACTATAATAGTTTCAATTTGTGAAAGTTACAGAAGACATAAAATAAGTTATCAATCTTTTATTTTCTTAAATATACATTTTATTATATTCAAATGTTTTATTTTTCCTTATAGTGTCTACTATTAGTGCTTTTCCCTTAGCATAAAACTTTTTTGAAAACTGCCTGAGTATAGTAGGCGTGATAGTTTCATACCTAAATCCTATTTATTATTATGATATGACATGACATGACAGCTTATACTTTTACCGGTAAATAACTAAAAAGAGTGAAATTATAATTTTTAACAAAAAATTTAAACCGACTTCCAAGGTAAAAACAATAAGTAATAATATGAACTTAAAAGTATTAAATAATTCTTACTCTTTAATAGTGTCTCTTTCAGAATTCGTCTAAATCTCAACTACTTCTGTACATACTATAGTCTTCATTACTTTGAAGTCGGTACCAGTCCCTAAAGTTTCATAATATATTCTGACATTGACTGAATAACTCACGATTAAATTAGCTGGTACCGACTTCAAAATAATGAAGACTATAGTATGTACAGAAGTAGTTGAGATTTAGACGAATTCTGAAAGAGGCACTATTAAAGAGTAAGAATTATTTAATACTTTTTAGTTCATATTATTACTTATTGTTTTTACCTTGGAAGTCGGTTTTAATTTTTTGTTAAAAATAATAATATAATAGTATATTTCACTGTGTTTTTATATAATTCAATTTTAATTTAATCAAATTTTATTATATATTCTCTTTTTTAAATGAACCTTTACCAAAAACAGAACAATATACTGAATTTAATTAACGGAACACAATATTATTTAAGAGAGTGTAACAAAACAAAGTAACAATACTTTATTTTATTATTCTTTCTTTATAATACTTTAGGGTATGTGTTCCTTGCATAGAGTTCACTGTGAAAGTAGCAGCGCTGAAAGAGTTGCATATTTTGATACATCCCTAATTAGTATGATCACTTTATTGTGTCACACCCTGTATAAACTGACCCGCAACTCCATCGTCAAAACTCGTTTATCGGGCGGGACTTTTTGGGATAAAAGTATCCTATGTTCTTTCCCGGGACTCATAGTATCTTCATACTCAATAAAATCGGTTAGTAAGACGCTGACAACTGCCAATGACCTTGATCTCGCATCACTCTCGCACCTGTGTCGATTTTCATGCCAGACAGACAGAGATGTGAAGTGTTCACTCGGTAGCGTGGATACATTTTTCGTTTGTTAGAGGAAAAAATAAATATTATGGGAAATCCAGATGTCAGAACCGAAAATTAAATCCAGCAATCTATGGATTTTTGTAAAAGGTATCAAATAAATAAATTTTTAAAGCATAGATTGTATTATTACTTTAGTTAGAACTGTTTAAAGTTCCTGAAAGATGTGATTTTTTTTTTTTCATCCAATAGGAGAACATTATTTTATTATTTAAATTCGACAAGCTTTTCCAAATATAATCAAAAATCACATATATTTTTTTGTGCCAGTCAATGAAATACATACGTCTAGAAAACTGCACAAAGATGTCGAATTGGCAGCTGTTAAGCGTGAAGAGGTAACAGATTCACTTTCACATCTATAACATTAGTACGTAAGTATTGATACTAAACTTTAGTGGGGCACAACACTATTTATAATAATAGCTCCCACACCGGTTTCGGTGACGGTGGCCGGTTTCATTAAAACCAGGCCAGCTACGCAGGAGTAATTTTATAGTGCCCGTGTGTGTGTGAAGAGCACTCTCTATTCCTTTACTCTCATAACCCAGTGGGACGGAAGACCGACACGACCGGCGAGAGATCAGGCGCATGACCGACTTTTTACATGTCCATCCGACGCATGGATCATCTTACTTGTCAGACAATCAGGCCTGCATTGTCCTAACCAAACTTGGAAATAACATGTTTCCAACGCGGGAATCGAACTCACGACCTCCGAATCAAGAGCCGCGCTCTATACCACAGACCTAGACTAGACCACCGAGGCGTCAAACAAACAACAACTTACAACACTATTTACTTCAACTATGTGAGCACATCCCTAGCGCTTGGCGAGTAAACTGAAGACGCTGAGGGAATTGCTCTAAGTAAATGAGTGTCACACTACATTTGTACTACGTTTAGATACGTTCTCATGTAATTGTAAACAAAGAAACAACGTGTTGTATGGGAGTGCCAGTAAAAGTAGACGTAGCAGCAGGGGAGGTCAAAAATAATGTAAATTAAAATCGACTATAGTTATTTTGGTCACAATATCTACTGCTTAAGGCGCTATATCAAAAGTAATTTAACCGGAAGGGCAATTTTATACTTAATTTGTATGACTATAAAGTCGTGAATACGCTGCGGCCAAGCTATCGGCTCGCTCGGAAAACATGCGAAAAAACGTAATTATTTCAATCATTTAAAAAATAACTAGAAGCATTTAAGCAAAATGCTTCTATACGATTTTGAGTTGCAAAGGTGTCTATGAATTAGACTAATTTCCTACAATACATCTATTTTCGTTTAAAAATAATCTTCAAATTGCGTATTTTTAAGAGATCATTTCGAAAATTAAATGTATCGAGGCAAAATACATTAATCGTGTTTCTAGTTCTTCTCAAACCTAGATAAGGCTATGAAGATATGTATATCTCATTACCAGATTTGTAACATTTCTGAGGGTCCTATAGTATTACGTGAAAAAGGACAGTCTTTTCAATATAGCGCCTTAATTTTTAAAGACATTAAAGCACAAAAACAGTTGTTATTTTGTTATTGATAGTCGAAAATATCTTCATTGATAGGTCCGAGGTCGAACTTGCGTTGAGCGATGAATCAAATCCATACACTCATAATATAAACCATACCACAGTATACCAATATCCCTTAATACAATGCATAACTCCTCCGTGGTCTAGTGGTAGAGAGCGCGGCTCTTGAGGTCGTGGGTTCGATTCCCACGTTGGAAACATGTTATTTCCAAGTTTGGTTAGGACAACGCAGGCTGATCACCTGATTGCCTGACAAGTAAGATGATCCATGCGTCCGATGGGCATGTAAAAAGTCTCTCCTGCGCCTGATCTCTCGCCGGTCGTGTCGGTCTTCCGTCCCACTGGGTTATGAGAGTAAAGAAATGTGCTCTTGTGTACTGCGCACACACTTGGGCACTATAAAATTACTCTTGCGTAGCTGGCCTGGTTTCAATGAAACCGGCCACCGTCACCGAAACCGGTGTGGGAGGCTATTAAAAAAACGCATAACTCAGAATAATATAATGTGATACTGTACATTCCGCATTTCAATATAAATGAAAAACTTTTTACTTTAAATAATAATATTCAGCGGATTTTGGCGACAATCGTCCGCGCTCAGATGAATTTTTATTCGCATGAAAAGTTCCATTTATAATAGTGAAGTCGAAATAGCCGCGAAGGTTTAGGGTCCCGTAGTTTTTAAATCTATATCCATATTAATATTATAAATGCGAAAGTGTGTCTGTCTCTCTGTTGCCAAATCGCTGAACCGATTTTGATGAAATTCGGTATGGGGATACTTTGAGACCCGGGAAAGGACATACTTTTTCCGGGACAATGCTTTTTATCCCGGAAAAATGTACGGTTCTGCCGCGATAAACAAATTTTGGCGCAACGAAGTTGCGGGCGTCATATAAGTAGTAAATGAACGACATTGGACAATAAACGTGGATGAGCTTCACCATCTAAAAGAGCTAAGAGGTCACGCATAAGCTTAAGATCGCTCAGCAAAAGTGGAAAAAGTATTATGTTGTTAGTAACGTGACACACTGGGTTCCGTAGATAAATACCTACGAAAATATAGACAAACAGCGGTGATAAACTGGAGGTGCCGTTCCGATCTTTACCGCGGCTAGCCGCAATCGACAAAAAAATCAATTAAAATGCCACTTTACAGACTATAGTCTACATCGGGGGTTCCCAAACTGTGCGCCGCGGCGCCCTGGTGCGCCGTGAAAAGGCAAGAGGGGCGCCGTGAGTCGATCCTCCATCATTATCCATGATCCATAACTACAAAAATGTTATAAAATAAAATTTTAATAAGAATTATTAATTTATTATACAAAGCAGACAGATGATTAAATATTTGTTTATTATTATTTACTTGCTATAATTATTAATTAATAACTTGACAATCAGCAATAAAAATGTAAAAGATTAATTAAAGATTTGTTGGTATACGTTTTTATTTAATGTTATTCTTCCATATTTTACTGTCTTTAAAAATTCTTGATAGATTTTTATATATTTCATAAAATACAAATACATTTAATAATATATTACGTAATTTGGAGCTGAAGCTTGTAATGCTTAATCTTGGCACGAAAATCTTAATCCCTAGCTTTAATAGGATCCAAAATATAGGAGAGGTAAATAGTCGCTTCGATAAAAGAATGATATGGTCGTGCCCGTTCACTCGAGACTTAGTTGGGCACTGCCGTGACCGCACACTATATTATTTAAATAGTATTTTACTAGAAAGGTGCTGGCAATCGCTGAAAATCATATTTAAAGTAATTTTGCATCGTTAATCTTTGAATTTTAAGAAAACCCGAAAAAACCCGAAAAACCCGGGTACCCGGGTTTTCATTTACAAAAACCCGAAAACCCGGGTTTTGTAAATTGTGTCCGGGTTTCGATGCCCTAGTGCTGAGCCCTTTGCTCTTCTTCATACTATGCACAGCCTTGGCACTAACTTGGCATGCTTTCTACGGAACCCAGTGTGTCAATAGCTTTTCCACTTCTGCTCAGTGATCTTAAGGCGACGCCTTGATAATTTGGCTGTAGCGATATCGATTTTTCTCAGCAATGACTAAAGCTAACAAATTAAAGTTCATTGTCAGTATTCATTCATGTCTTTGCCTTCGAATTATCCATAGTATAACACGATTGGTCAACTTTTATAACACAGAATAATCAATCAAAAAGACATCTGTAAAAAAGGGATTCCTATTTTGCCAAAAGAGGAGAGTGATTTAAGCTTCCAAAATTTGTACATAGATTGGTTCAAGCATACACTATAATTTGTCCATAGCTTATATGAAGTGTATTTATGGTTTTTAAATTACGTGACAAAAACCATTTTGTAGCTTACACCCTTTCCATTTTTTGCTGTTTCATTGCTTGTTTTCTATGAGAGGGCGGGCCGGCCTCTCATAGAAAACAAGCAATCTAAAACGTATCCAACACGGCTTTTTACTTTAACGCAGCGTCACCTTAATACTGAGCACAGGCTGTCCACTAACTTGGTATCACTTTTTCCACTTTTCCAGTGTGCCTTGACTTTGCCACTGACATACATGACTTTCCCACTTTTGCTCAGCGATCTTAAACTTATGTATAGCCTATTTCTATCTCGACAGGTTTAGTACGGAGTGCGTCACGTGGCTGGTAATGACGTCACGGGCGTCATTTCCCCCGCGATGGCCGGCGCGGTTTGCCGGCGTTTCCGGTGAGAGATTTATGGCGGGTTATCTCATTTACACCGTTAAGTGTTTTACCGACGACGAAGAAAGAGGGGTGTTGTGTATATTTCTGTATGTATGTGTGTATATATATAGACAGACACTATACAAGTACAAGGTAAGCACTAAGCATACAACACGCATTCTCTGCAGCACGCGCTGAAAAGTGTTTTTAACCGGCAAAAAAGGTTGTCTGCCGTGGCATCGAGTTTGATTTACTTTTTTACCTTCGGCGAAAAAAAGTGGTGTTATGTGTTTGAAGTGTCCGTGTATGTCTGTGTACCATCGTGGGGCGTGGCATCCAAACGGGTGGACCAATTTTGATCTCAACCAGATCTTTTTGTTTGAAAGCTGACACGATAAGCTATGCCCACATTATGTCTTCAATTTTCGTCATCTTCTTTCATTCAACTTTCGTTTTGGCGCATTCAATAATTGAATGCGTCAAAGAACGCAACGCCAACTGTCATTTAAGCGAAAGTTTTGGACGGTCAGAGGGCATGCGTCGCGGGCATGCCTCACGTTCGCTGTTGACTGCGCTATAACGCATGCCCTTGACGAACAGAAAAAGGCACAGTGTGGACAAAGCTATTGAGAGTTCATTTAAAGCACCTTACACAAAATCACGGGTTCAGAAGTTTTAGTAGACATAGAGGTAACAAACAGAAACATTTTCATCTTAGATATTAAATAAAAATGCTTTTTATTTTATTTTGTTAGTCCCGCTAAAGCTCGAGAACGGCTGAGCTTTGGCTAATTATAGTATTGAAATAATCGTGGAAGTCCAAGGTATATATTGGAAGGGATGTGATACGAAGTTCTCATCTAGCTTATAATATTAGTATTCGTAGAAATATGCTATATTAACAAGGACATAGGCTACAATATCAATTTCATCTCGCCGAGCTGAAATAACCGCACACTAAATATGCATGAAACAGACTGTATTCGACTTACGGTCTAGAATTAGCATAACACTAGACACTATTAGATCCTAGGTTATATTCCAAAAACTAGATTACCCAACTTTTAATTATTTTGACTTTAAACATGTACGATTTATTTTAAGCTGTGTTTGGACCTGAAGTAAATATTGACTGATGGCTACAAATACCACCATATACCACACATTCCCTCCACTGGGTGGGAGTGAGTTGTGGGCCAGCGCCCGTTTAAAAAACATGGATCATACACTCTTACAAGTTACAACTTACAGTGACATAATTGAAATGATATCCGACGCGGGAATCGAACAGATCGACCATCGTTTCAAGACCATGCTTGAAACGAAAATTGCAGCAACGAAAAATGCAGCATCCACTGAACCAGAGGCGTTGACCCAAAAGATTCTAAGAGTAAGTGGTTTTTTCTAAGGCGTCCACAAATTACTTGAGGTGTATTTTGGAATTTTTGACCCCTGGTGAGATTTCGTGAGATTTTATTCAACCCCCCTTCCCCCCAAATCTCACGTGAGATTTTTTAAATGTAGGTTTCTTACGTAAACGTTTGGTTTGACAGTCAGTAAATTTTCTTTCAAACGAATTTGTGAATGATTAATGGTATAGCGCTTACGCTTACGATTAAATCTCAAGCATACGTATAATCTGGATGAAATGGACCAAAATAGTACTGTTTTGTTAAGAAAACAAAAATACGTGAGATTTGCTGAGACTCTCCCCAACGTGAGATTAGATGAGATTTGACTCGACCCCCTCCCCCCTAAACACCTCACGTAACTTGCGGACCTAATAGCACCTGACATAACTGACTCCCTAACGCGAAGAGGCTGTACAGACCTGATTACCAAGCGGCCCGTTTCTATGAACAAAGACATCAGTGTATAATTACACTTTGATGGGAGTTTTATAAAGACCATTGTGAGCCGTCAGCGCGCGAGGAGCTGGTATTGACCGCTGATTACTAACCATCATTACCATCATCGTTACGATATTAAAACGTTACCGACTACGCAAATACTTAGTAAGTTCAACATACTTCCTTTGGCGTAAAATGGGGCAGAAGCGACGCACGCGACTCCATTGCGCCAAAATTTGTTTGACGCGATGTCAATCTTGAATCGGGCATCACAATCAAAGCGGAATCAAAATCAACATAGACATATCGTTCCAATGCCGGCTGATGTTTTTTTTCAGGTCATTGTAGCTCTGGCGGGCGTCACTGCAACCCTTGAGGATCTATTGTGATTCCTTCGCATAAGAGTACCGTCCCCAACCCAATGCTGCTCATAAATTGAACGACGTGGTTTGTGCCAAGAATTTCCTCTGTAGATGAGTATATCCCTTCGCCCAAGGTGTCTGCTTCTGCTCTGGCTACTGATGATGAAGTCTTAAAACCCATGGAACGGTAAATATTGATTAACCAGTTAATTTAACTGGCCGTTAACTATAACCGGCTGCGCGCGATAACGCCGAGTCTCCATTTTTATGAAACTGTAAATCCTGGAAAGCGGTAATTATGAATCGCTTTTCAATATTGCTCATGCGAATCCCCTGGTGCTGCAGATATGTAAATATATGGCACATCCGTGGTCCAGTGGCTTAGAGTGTGGTGATATCTCGCCAGTCGTCTGAGTCTTCACTGGGTTATGAGAGTAAAATGAAGGTGCTCTTGTGTACTGCGCACACACTTGGACACTATACAATTATATATACTCGTGCGTAGCTGGCTTAAAACCGGCTACCGTCATCTAAGCCGATAAGGGAATTATCAGTTATTAGTAAAATTTATAATATAATATGGCAAAGCTAATGTGTGCTTAGTGAAACAGCTAATATAATAAGCTTATATTCGTTGATTAAGGAGATCTTAGATCTTGGCTTTCGATTCAGAGGTCACAGGTTCGATTTCTGCGTTGAAGCCACAAATATGTAATTTCCATTCGGTAAGGACAATGCGTGACTGTCTGACAAGACGATGATTGCATGTGTACGCTCAACTTCTCGCCAGTCCATGTCGTTTATCCGTCACACTGAGCTATAAAAATCGAAGAACATACAGTCTCTGTTGCGCAATGCGGAGACAATAAGCACTATAAAAACCGGCCAAGTGCGAGTTGGACTCGCCCAAGAAGGGTTCCGCAGCAGCAATAAGAATTGTTTCTATGAAATTATAAGGTTTTTGATTTATTTTAATATTTAATTTTTGATATAATATAATATACTTCAAAAAGTTGTAATGTATGTTAAAAATCAATAAATTCCAGTAAATAATCGTAATTTTGAATGTACGAAATACCAAGTTTCGGTTTCGGTTTCGGCTTCGGCCGAAACTGAGAGTAAGGCCGAAAGTTCGGTTTCGGTTTCGGCTGAAAAATCAGTTTCGGTTGGACACTAAATAAGTAATAACATATTATTTTTCGTAAAACTTATAGTTTTTTAGTTAACAACTTTAAGACAATAAGTATTTTTCTCACGCAAAATCTTTCATTATTTTCAAAAAATTTATCAAAAAAATTGTACATAACATATTATTTTTGTGTGTCTATTGATTTCTGGGGCTTTTTTATTTAAAAAATTCACCCCCGAGACGGGGTTGCATTCACCCCAGGGCAAAAGCGCAAGTAGGTAGTATACCACTTTTCTATTATCCCCTTATACTCACCAAAGAAAATCGATTGAGGTTCAACAAAATCGGTGGTGAAAACCTTTACTGACTGCCCTATGTCCCGCTGTGTGGATTTAACCGTTTTATTTAGGTTTTCAAAACGTTCTCAAATACGTTTTTGTTCCCAAAAAAGTTATTGCAATGAATCGTTCCGAACGAATCAAAACCGTTATTTAAAATAACGTTTTCGAGCCCTGCTCACATGGAATACTGTTCTCATCTCTGGACAGGGGAGTAAAAATACCAAAATATACTTCGTCTCTTCAAGAAGAGAGCGTATTCTCTTTTAATAGGCCGGCAACGGACTTGCAACTTCCGACGTTACGATTGTCCATGGCAGACGGTAGCTGCTTTCTATCAAGTGACTCGTGAAAAAAAAAGACTACAGACATCTAACAGGATAGAGTATTGCGCCACCACGTAATCTTCACCACGGCTCATCTAAATTCCTCTCACCATCCCACAAAGGTTGGGCAATAAGAAATGTGATTACATCTCAGTTCGGTCCCGCGAGACGAGGACAGAAGACAGGCTATTCCCCTCACGCCTCGCCCCTCCCTACACGGAAAATGCAACAATTTATTGTTTTATAACTTTAACTTACAAAGTTATGGCAAATTCTAAATTGAATTGCTAATACTGAAAAGCTTGTATCCCTACGGCCTAATCTATCCTATATTCCCAGATTGGCTTTATGGCAGCAAAATGTACGATATCCGCGGTACACGGGTTACTAACCATGACAAGAACAGCCTAGAGATGTAGACTACTTTAAAACATAATGTAGGCTGTCCCTAGATATGCGTATTTCTAATGCCTTTCAGGAAATAATTTTTCACACCAAAGTCCGTTTGTCTATTCTTCTCATTTAAGCCGCTGCCGATCTGGTTAAACTCCGGTATTTCAGGCCGTTAAAAAACATTTAATAACATAACTAATATCTATGGACGCTTCACACGGCCCACCACGTCAGTCTGGCCTCGTGCTAAGTACCTGAAGGGCTATGGTATACTTTGTATTAGCTCCGTGGTATAGACAACAGAAATATATTTAATACTATACATAATATATTTAAGGTTTTTATCATATAATACACATATTTAATACACATCCAGACCCGGGAACAATGAAAACTTTTTGTTCCGTCGTCGATTCGAACCCGCGACTCCCGGCTTGAGTTGCCACACACTCAACCAATTGAGACACAGAGGTCGTCATAATTATAATATAATACGCATATTTAATACACATCCATGACCCAGGAACATTGTCCGCATCGGCGGGATTCGAACCCGCGACCCCCGGCATGAGAGCTGACAACACGCTCAACCACTGAGCCACAGAGGTCGTCAAATTACTATGTAGTTAAATACCGTAAAAATACCACACGATAAACTAATTTTTGCACAAAGTTATAGGCCACATCTAGTTTTAATTACGAAAGTGTTTTCTGAATATTTTTCACTTGACGTCCGTTCGTCCGGAAAATTGGAAAAGGAATTTGTTATGAAGTTATTCTAGATGGAATATTGTACATAATGCTCGAAGCCAGTTCCCCGCTTCGCACGGCCATCAAATGTTTATTAGGGATTGAAAACAAGTAATTTACACATTTTGTAGAAAATAAGTTCGCCTTTTTTGGCTTTATTACAAGACTAGCCTACAACTCTGTTTACCACACAGGAAATATACATTTTCCCGTGATAAGAACTATTCTGTCATTTTCTAAGATTCCGTCCAAATTGGTTCAGCGATTGCCTAAGGAGGTTACAGACAGTTCCATGAAAAAGGCTTCGATTTTTGTCTCTTTTCCATAGGTAATAGAAAATGCAAAGAAACCTTGCTTTTCAAATCCATATTTCCATACTAATATTATAAATGCGAAAGTGTTCGCATTTATAATATTAGTATCGTAATCGATTTTATTGAAATTTGGCATGGAGATACTTTGAGTCCCGGGAAAGGACATAGGATACTTTTTATCCCGGACAAATGTACAGTTCCCGCGCGATAAACTAATTTTGGTGCAACGGAGTTGCGGGCATCATCTAGTTGGAATATAATATGTGTCTCCTACTTCTCCCAAAGAAGAAAGGTATAGGACCTTTTTTCTGGTTTTTAAGTCCCAAGACCGATTTACTTTGTCCGTCGGGCTCCCTGTGGTAATATTATTATCAAAGAGTTTTCGTGTTTACTGTTGATCCATGCTTACAGTAGATGCTGTGGGCATGTGGGGACAGTTGCCAAAATAAAAGGGCACCAAAGCAGGATAAGTCTGGATTCATATTATGCTTACGCACGAACGCGCGTTTTGGCCGCTACACCGCGAGAGCACAAGCAATATTATGTAACGATTTATGTAAACAGCGACGCGGTTGTGCTGTCGTTTACACAGTTGCTTGAGAAGTCGCGGTATAGCCGCCAAACCGCGTGTTCCGGCGGACGCATATAAATCCAGCCAGTGACATGCCAAACGATGCGGTGCGGCGCCTGAATTTTGCCGCTCCGGTTTCATACATACAAAAAGGTTTGGTATGGCACAAAACGCCGTCCGGTGCGCTCCGGCGTTGCACCGCACGCGCACCAGAATCGAGACGAGGCGGAGAGGGGGGTATGTATTGGTGGAGCTCGAGTCCGTCGCTGCTACAGTACTACATAACGTTTTGGTGCCGCACTCACAGTATGGCCGGTAGTCCGGCGAGACGGACACCGATGCCGTGCCGCACCACGTCGTGTGGCATGGCTGTCAGGCTGCGTTTCCAAGAACCAATATTTCCAAGAAACAAGAACCAATAGAATCGTTGCGTTGAACGTGGTCAGGCAAATGAAGCGTTTCTATTGGTAAAAACACATCCCTCGCAACGCAGCTTAGCTCAGCTCTGGTGGAAACCCAGCCTTTTAGGCCCCTAAAAAGCGCGCCACAGCCAGATAACCGGCCAAATAACAATATAACAGCGAGCTAATTACAGTTACAGCGACGTCGGTTACCGCTGAGTTATGTGCTGCAGGTTAGATTAACTCGCTGGTTAAATATAACTGCGCCCGCTGGATCGATGAAAAACGTTACGTCAAAATAGCGGTCTGGTAAATCGTTAAAAATAAAAATAATTACAAAGGTGTGCAAAATATGAACCCTAAATGTGATTTTTAGGTGATAAGTTGATAACTAATGATGTTAAATAAGAAATTAATCGCCTTTAATAGAAAAAAATTGGAATCGGTTTATCCGTTTGGGAGCTATGATGCCACAGACAGACAGACACATAGACAGACACTTATAACAGCCCTCTTTTTGCGTCGGGGGTTTAAAAAGAACCCCCGACTTCAAACTCATCAGAATTCAAAATATTGAACTGACGAAATCACTGGAAGTTGCTTAAAATCTTTTTTGGAGTAGATATTAATTATTAACCCAAGCTTTCCAGCAATGAACGGGCTGATGATGACGATGTATTGCAATGAACACTAGTTTATTATTACACTCTCAGTCCACCTGTTTGGATACTACGATGCAAATGACAGACAGACAAACAGACAGACTGTCGTCAAACACGTCCCTCTGCTTTCGTCAGGGGGATAAAAAAAAACAATTTTCCCCCCCTCCACTACCTACGCGAGTCAGAAACAAAGTTAATTATGACGAAATTGAAAAATCCGACGCATCAGGTGTCTGCCGATCATCGAAACTTCCGATGACTTAATTTCCCCCAAACTCCACTCAAACTCCGCTCAAACTCTGCTCAAACTCAAACATAATTTGAGGACGTCAATCCGCGTTGTTTCGTACCAATATTTTACTTTGCAAGTCTCGAAAAAGTAAAGAATGTCTCAAAATATTATGAAAAATATGTTGGCTTGAAATAGGAATAATAATATTATGCTACATTTGAACAACTTAATGCTATGCGTGTGTACACACATGGGCAAAAAAAAACCTATATCCTTTGGGACTCTACAATCAAAAACAAATACCTAAAGTTCTCAAAATTTCTTGGGGGCGGAACCATTTTTAGGTTTTTAAGAACATTTTTGGCGGACCCCCCAAAAAATATTTTGTCTTTGAATGTATTGTCTCCATATACTTAATACTAGAAGTTCCGCGCGGCTTCGCCCGCATAATTTAGGAATTTCACGGAAACCGTACATTTTTCCCAAAAAATAGCCTATGTAACTTTAGGTGGTTTATTCTTCATGTGTGCCAAATAGCATAAAAATTGCTGCAGTAGTTCTTAAGATAATAAGCAATTTCAAATAATTTCCCACGCTTTTTCATCACTTTCCTCTATTTCTTCGCTCCTATTAGTCTTAGTGTGATAAAATATAGCCTATAGCCTTCCTCGATAAATGGGCTATGTAACACTGAAAATTTTTTTCAAATCGGACTAGTAGTTCCTGAGATTAGCGCGTTCAAACAAACAAACAAACTCTACCGCTTTATAATATAAAAAAAAGTATAGATTAGCATAGATAACATGTAACAGATAGACAGGCACATTTTTGCATTTGCGAAAGTCTATTTGTTACCTCTTCATGCTTAAAATGCTAAAACGATTTGTATGAAATTTGGTAGAAAAATGTACGGCCCCCACGCTATTAACGAAGAGGAATTGTGGGCGTCATATGAATTCTTGGTTGATATAAATACTCAAAAGGAAAGCACTATTCTGGTTCTAGAAAAACATCGCTTCAAATTGAACTTTATGTCAATGGGATAGAGTTCAGAAAGGCGTGGCATCGCTTTAGCACAATATTAGTTCCATAGACTGCCATATAGAACCTAACAGGACTCTGAATAAATGATGGCCTAATCTTGATTTAACTTTGATGTGAAATTACGCGCGGAAAGAGAGCTGAAAGCGCTCGAGTTTTCCAATAAACTTGCCCTTTCCTATAAAATTAGTAATGAATTTCTTAGTAACCTTTTCATATTACGCTTATACCGAACGACCCCTGTAGCTTAGTAGTTGTATGTGGCTTAAGGCGAGTATCACGGGTTCTAATCCCGCCGACGAAACAAGTTGTCAATTTTCCGACAACGTTTATTTATCTCGATGAAACCGTGCATTTTGCCGCAATAAAAACTATTATATATCATTTCGCAAGCCTTATGATATCTCCATACCAAATTTTATCAAAATCGGTTCTACCGTCTACGGTACTATACAGTACGGTAGTACTACAGTACGGTACGGTACTGTAAAAATCAGTAAAGCACGGGGACCGTACATTTTTCCGGAATAAAACTATCCTTTATCCTTTCCCGGGATTCAAAGTATCTGCATACCTACCAAATTTCAGTAAAATCGGTTCAGCGGTTTAAACGTAAAGAGGTAACACAATATATTACAGACTTTTCTATTGATATTAGTATGGATAATGTAGATTATAACGACAAAAAAGTATAAAACTTAACCAACGAGAAAAATACGGTTTTATAATTAAAAAGCCGGTAGTTGGCCGAACTAATGAATTCAACGCACTTGAAACCTCCGAATCAGCGTTTCGTAATATCCTGAAAGGATTAGTCTGCCTATAATCCGTTCAGTGGTTTTACCTCTCAAAGGACCTTGTATGTTCAAGGAATAAGGACCATTTTACAGAAACTCCGACGCAAAAACACTGAACTAGCTTGCGTCTACATAATCTAGCTTAGGTAATACAGATTTCAGTCATTTTTAAAGATTTCCATATTTTATAAAGATTGGGAGTGAACTAGATCAATAAAAAAAACGAAATATTTTCATTTTTAAGATGACCTAAGCTATATCTATCCTGTATTTTTTGGACTCTCTGACGGATAGGCTATTCACAACTTTTTTGACAGATTCTCCATACTTTATCTGTCAAGTTAAGTGGTGGATAGCCTATTCGGCACTTATCAGGAAGTGGTGAAACAGGCCCTTAAATGCGAAAGTGTGTCTGTCTGTTTGATACCTCCTGACGACTAAAACCGCTGAACCGATTTTGCCGAAATTTGGTATGGAGATTGGAGATACTTAGAATCCCGGGAAGACATAGACACGGGTTACACGGTCAAATTTTCATCAATCTGATCCATCAATCCGGTAAAGATTGACGAGATCGTAACCCACGGATTGATGGATTGATCATATTTCTTAATATGAACTTTTTATAACCATCAATATTCCGTCAATCAGATTGATGGATCAGATTAATGAAAATTTGACCGTGTAAGCTGTGATTTTGGATGCTTTTTACCCCAGAAAAATATACAGTTCCCGCGCGCTAAACGACATGTAACAAAACTAAGTGATGTTAGTGCTAGTAAGCGACTTTAGTGTGTATTTAGTGTGTAAATGTTAAATTATTTATTAATTGCAACATGGTGCCATAGATAAATGTCTCAATAGTCATATTTGATCTGTCAACGTCATTGTCATTTGTCATTGCACTTGTCCTCTCTTCTTTTTGTATCTGCCATTGTGAATATAGTTTTGTGCTCGTATGTTTTCTCGTTTTAATTTCCAAATCCAAACACTTAGTTAAAATAACAGTAATTTTCATTAGTAAAAGAGATCTGTCTGAAAGTAGCAGCACTGAAAGAGTAACTTTTTTACTTTTAATGTGCTGCTTTCACAACTCTATATAAGGGACACATACACAACCTAAGGCCGAAAGTATCATCACTTAGTTTAGTTACACGTTATATAAACTCAGAAGCTAAAAAGTTACAACTCAAAAACTCCAAGCACATGAAATGATTATAAAAGTAATATAATATTTTCCGCCGTCGACACAACAGAGTATTATATTTTCTTTATAGCTTGAAGCTGGCAGGATCGGAGCTAAAGTGGCTGTGATATTGAAAAGGATCTTCCTCACTTGAAGTTTAATCAACATAGTACCCTGTATTATGTACGCCTGTAGGCCTGCGTAGTTAGGTAATGAAATGAATATTTCTAAATCAGTTAAAACTTTTAGAACGTGAGGCCTACTACCGGCTCAGGAACTATACCGGCGAAAAGAACCGGCGTAAGAAACTCGCACGCACGGGCCACCTTTTACCAAAAAGATGGGAAAATAATTGTTCTTTGTTGAGATTGTAAGAAAATTTATCAAGGATATTTTGTTCATCTAGTAAGATGAGAATACTCCATTTCGCTGAAATTCAGTTCATAAATCCCCAAGCGACACCCGGTTGCCTCATAACAATTGAAAATCTATTGTGTCTGCGATTCCCACGATTGAGGTATTATCGCGTAAAGTATGCAACAAAAACTATATTCTATTACGTCCTTTGCCGTTTAAGCGTGAAGACGAACAGACAGACATACTTTTGCATTTCTATTATTAGTAAGGATACTATAAATTTATTAATAGTCGTAATAATCAGCAAGTGGTCAATACACGTTTTTTTCATTACAAGTTGACCTATCACGAAGATACATCCGAAGCAATGCATAATTTAGTGACACATTATTTTATTTAAATGGCAATAATTATTACTGATGTTACAAGAAATAAATTGATCGATTCGTGTCATAGACAGCGTGTTACAAAACTTGGAGGTAATGCAAAAATAGGATGTGTAATAATGTATGCATCCCATAAGTAAAGTTCACTGTGAAAGCAGCAGCGCTGAAGATGTTAATTTGACTTTTATGTTTCTATGAAAAATGCTCTAATGGCTAACGTGTAGGTATGTAACGCATTTGCCCTAAACAATAACAAAATAATACTAGCTCTTGCAGAGCTGTTAATATTATTATTGTGTGTCATTAGCGTAACAAGTAACAATACTTCTTTGCGTGAGCAAATACTATAATTACTAAATAGGGTAATTTGACGGGTAAATGCTTCGCATCGCCTTGTGGCCACTGGCAACCAATTGGGAATATGTATTACGCAAAGGTCGAAGCAGAATCCGACCACAATCCGACATGTCGCACACGTCGTATCAGAATATTGACAGAAACGTTGTCAAACGTCGAACAAAATTTTTGTTTACTGTATATGGGGGCGCGCGGCCACCTCGCGTGAAAACATTGCAGTCACAGACATAATAAATAATAATATATCAAGAACTATTTCTGTGATTGCAGTTATATTGACGCAAAATTCGTTTATCACGACCAACCACCAACAACTCTACAAGGCGCAGGTTCGGCCTCATATGGAATATTGTTCTCATCTCTGGGCAGGGGCGCCAAAATACCAACTGCTCCCTCTGGATCGTATCCAACGAAGGGCCGCTCGAATTGTTGACTGTCGTAGTGTTTCAAACAGCTTGGACCCCTTGGAATTACGCCGAGATGTAGCTTTACTCTGCATCCTCTATCGGTTGTATCACGGGGAGTGCTCTGAGGAATTGTTCGGAATCATACCACCTGCAACTTTTCGCCATCGTCCCACGCGAAAAACATACCATCCTCATCACCTTGATGAGTGGCAGTCTTCCACAGTGCGTTTTTCGCGTAACTTTCTGCCGCGCACTGTAAAACTCTGGAATGAACTGTCACCAGCAGTTTTTCCGGACCTATACGACCTGCAAACCTTCAAGAAAAGAGCGTATTCCCTCTTAAAAGGCCGGCAACGCACCTGCAGCTCTTCTGATGTTGCGAGTGTCCATGGGCGACGTTAGTTGCTTACCATCAGGTGACCCGTTTGCTCGTTTGCCCCCTTATTTAATAATAATAAAAAAACGACGTGGGAACCGTACATTTTTCTGAAATAAAAAGTATCCTACGTTCTTTCCCGGGATTCTAAGTATCTCCATACCAAATTTCAGCAAAATCGGTTCAGCGGTTTGGGCGTGAAGATGTAACAAAGAGACAGACAGACACACTTTCGCATTTATAAAATAAAGTATGAATTTTAAATCCTTATCGAAAATAAATTACGAACAAGCGAAACCGCGTTCCCCTGTAGTACACAATTAGAAACCCAACAAGAAAATATCGGCGAAGACGCACAAATGCACGCGATATTCCCATATAATTTAAAAACGTATTTCACTTCAAGGGATCTCAATAATAATATCTAAGTATGTATCTTAGGACTTTGTATTGGATGTAGGGGGGATATTACAAAGGGTATTAAAATTTGCTGTCCGTCTGTTACTCGAAGCCCTATTCAGGAATTTGCCATCCAAAATTGCTTGCTAAATTAAATCTATATTATCTGCATTAACCTATCAACCCCCATAAGGACACCGGCGACCGCGACAACAAAAAATCGGTCCAGCAGTTCGTATAATAAGCGCGTTTAATTATAATTTTCCCCGTTTTTCCACATTTTCCCCTCATTCTTCGTTCTTATTAATCGTACTGTGATGTTTTATACCGCCTTCCTCAATAAATGGACTATCCAACACAAAAATAACTTTCAAATCGAACCAGTAGTTCCCGAAATTAGCGCACCGCGTAGGTTCACCATCTGTCTGTTGCGAATTGCGATGGGTTAATTCGTACCCGCAACTTTGTCTCAAGTGGGTGGTGGAGTGCCATGGGGTTTTAGTGGGTAGACTCTTGACTGCAGTGGTTCCCAAACTAAGGGGTAATTATCCCCGCGGGGGTAAAATAGCTATTCTAAAGGGGTAACAGAGGTGGTACCTAAAATAGATGAATTGGCAGAAAAAAATTATAAACTCTGTACATTTTGGAGAAAAACAGCTACAGAATACCCTATCATTGCAGACAGAGATCTGAAAATGTTGGTACCTACCGTTAGTTACCACTTGTAAATGCGAGTGTGGCCCCTCAACTCTGGTAACATTTAAAAAAAGGCTAGAAACCGTCTGAACGTGGAGCATGATATTATGAGATGCGTGTTAAGTGTAAATGAAGTCTGAACCTAATTAAGTACTTATATTAAAAAACCTGCGAATTTACCAATACTTTATAAAGTTGTTTTTAATTGGGGGGAGAGGTAAAATCAGTTTCTCTAACAGACCATAGGGGTAACAGCTCTAAAAAGGTTGAGAACCACTGCTCTAGAGGGCAGCGGTCAGCAACAGGCGGACCGAATGAAAAGGTCGAATCTCGAACCGTGAAATATTGTAATGTATTTTATATTATGTACTTATCAATAATATAATATTAATACATAGAATATAAAGGTATACATACGTACATTGAGATGTTATACGTATAGCTTTATTAATTAAAATAATATTTTTAAGCTATATAGAACAAGTGTTTTTTTCTGGACCTCATTAAATTTTCCTACAGTATCCGGACCCCACCTAAAACTACTTGCTCCAGGGTCTCTAGGGAGTCCCACATACCCCGGCCGATGTCTCCAATGCACCAAATTGCGACAATAAACCTTCTATTCATCAATTTCCCCGATGGTCCTACGTCTGGCGTTTGTTGAAAGTACAAATACCATTTTGATTTTCGCAGTATAGTATTGATATTTCGGTCCTTGTATGCTTTCAACTCCGCCGAAAGTGCTACTTCCATTCAGGCTATCGTGACCTGCGCTATCAAACTGTTTATAGCTTTGAAATCGTTTGAGCTTTATAGCTTAAAGTTACTTTACAGCTATTACAGAAGTACTTGATGTAGAAATTGTTTGAGCAGTCGAATAGGAAGTTGTTGTATGCCAATCAAATACTGGCATCAAGGGGCTGACATAATGACTTTTATTGTAAGCGTACATTTTGACTGTCCATTACAACATTCCTTTCCACGTTTTAAATTTTCTATTTTCGTTTATATCATTATATCAGCTTCCAAAGTAAAGCCAATTTATTAAAGTTCAAGCATACATTCAGCATCTCCTTAGTATTTACAAATTACTTTTATTTGAAACACACGCCAATAGATCGACAATATCATAAACTACATATTCCCAGTTTTAATTTTTTAGGTCAATTTTGAACTAAGATAAGTTAAAAAAATGAGTTTTGGTGCGATCTGGGCAACGCGGCAAATGTATGGCCAAGGTCGTTTGCTCGGGGGACGGCCTTAATATATTTTCTTTCTATGAAATCAGTTCATACTAGTATTATGCGATGAATCAAAACGATTGATCGCAAATGAGTGCCGGTGTGATAGTGACTCCAATCTCCATCCCTACAAACTTTTACGTATGTACTTAGCAGGATAACACACTTTTGGCTTCCAATACCTAGTATTGTATTTTTAAGAAACCTGCGGCCTGATGATGATTGATGAGAAACCGGAAATTGTGACAGACGGACAATAAAATGAGAATTCCGCAAACGCCGGAATATAAGTCGATTTCCAGCGTAAAAAAACCTGAGCTGATAAGAAGCGGGAAATATTGGACGTAAAGTTTATTGACCAGCTTATGTGTTCTGTAGCGGACCACAATGCGCACCTGCATCGCACTATCGAAGTTTCTGAGATTGGCAAGACATAACATACAACGCCTGAAATCACGGGGTAAGGCCAAGCCGAGCATACAAGTTTGCACGGTGAGAAGTTTTTCCTTTGTTGTCATCTGATTCCTACTGTTCTTCTGGTTTAATGATTGTAAAATTTGATTAATTATTGTGTATTATCATGACCTAACCATTTTACTTCGATTAAGGATCTCATCAAGCGTGAAATCACTTTAGATCAGGCTACATAGGCAAATTGTAGGTAACGCATTTTTTTGTCAAAATGTTTCCAAGTTCGCTCCTCTACTTGGGACGCGGCTCTCTGCCAGTCTGAATAGGTATTCAACATAGGTCTTGTCTTTTACTATTCATGACACCTCCGAAAATTTCGCGATCACTAAACTATAACCCATAAGCAGGTCATGATATACCCGACAGGTTTGCCTGAACAGGTCAACTGTTCAAGTGAACCGGAGCTAGTATGATACAGAACTGCAGGCTTTGCTTCAACTTTGCCTGACAATTGACCTGGTTTATGGCCTGGTTTGTGGCCTGGTTTATCACTCACCCGAGTCCTCTGTGTCGTGGCGAGTGACGTGCGTCGCCGCGGCCGTGAGCAGAGCCAGCACGCCGAGCGCCGCCAGCCGCGCCATCTTCACTGCGCCACACCCATCTCCTTCACATCTCACCACAGACCTGAAATATAAAACCATGTTTTTTTATACAAAACTAGATGTCCCGGTGAACTTCGTGTCACTTATTAGCTTTGTCCACACTGTGCCTTTTCTGTTCGTCAAGAGCATGCGTTATAGCGCAGTCAACAGCGAACGTGAGGCATGCCCGCGACGCATGCCCTCTGACCGTTCATTTCGCTTTGTTATTAAAAATGGCAGTTGGCGTTGCGTTTTTTGACGTATTCAATTATTGAATGCACCAAAACGAAAGTTGAATGAAAGAAGATGACGAAAATTTAAGACGAAAGCGCATAATGTGGACGGGGAAACGGGTCACCTGATGAAAAGCAACTACCGTCGTCCATGGACACTCGCAACATCAGAAGAGCTGCAGGTGCGTTGCCTTTTAAGAGAGGGAGGAGGGGAGGGTAGGGAAGGGAATTGGGTCTTCGTTAAATTCACTCACTCGGCGAAACACAGCGCAAAGCGCTGTTTCACGCCGGTTTTCTGTGAGCGCGTGGCATTTCTCCGGGCCGAGCCGGCCCATTCGTGCCGAAGCATAGCTCTCCCACGTCTGACGCACATGATACAATAATGATAAATACCAGTTTTATTGATAGACGACGGTTTTATTTAAACCAGGCCAGCCATGTTACATCTAGCGCACAGATAGCACCCTACACAAGAGCACCTTCTCTTCGTGCCAACACGACTAGCGAGAGAGGAGGAGCAGGACTAATCCATACTAATATTATAGACACGAAAGTGTGTCTGTCCGTCCGTCTGTCTGTCTGTTACCTATTCACGCCCAAACCGCTTAACCGATTTGGCTGAAATTTGGTACGGAGATACTTTAAGTCCCGGGAAAGGACAAAGGATACTATTCATCCAGGAAAATGTACGGTTCCTGCACGATAAACGAATTTTGGCGCAACGGAGTTGCGGGCGTCATCTAGTCTAATATAAAGAGAATTAAGTAATTTGTAAAGAATCAAGAATTGTGCACCTGAAAGGCAGATTCCGAGACAGTAGGGTACACATTCCCATGATGAGGCTTGTATTTAACACCTCCATCATGGGTATCGCAACCACAATAGATTTTCAATTGCTATGTGGCAGCCGGCTGCCCCTTGGGGATTGATGGGTTATACCAAGCGAACGGTTGGTATAACCAAAGGTTGGTAGAGGGATTGGTCCTTGAAGTTGGAAACAACATACTTTTTCTAAAAACTGTTCCATACATTCTCAAAATCGAAGCATTAAAATTTTATTTTTATCAGAATATTCCAGCATTAAATCTAACATGAAATCTTGCAGCAAAAACTCAAAGATCGCGCAAAACCTAAATGCAATCAGCTCCAGTCTATAATTTCAATCCTTTGGTCTAGATTACTAGGTCTTATCCTATTACTAGATTTAGTAGCAACGAGTCACTTTTGTATAATTATACGGCTTAGAGATTCTCAAAATTGCTCTAACGATTCTGATGATTCATTTGTGTTGGTTTGACTTGCTTTGCGATTTTCCAGAATTATATTTCGATGGATTTGGAATTCTGATTAATCGGTTGGTTCTGCAGTTTCTTGAACATTTAATTGTATTATTCTGTTATATATCTGAAATTCACAGATACGTTATTGGTTTTCATAATTTAAGCTAACAATTTAGGGAATCGGTTAACGAGAATTATGTTTACAGAGGAATGTGAAATTCACAGATAGTTTATTAGCACAGGGGTTAACGGGGTGACAGACACGCGAGTAAGTACGCGGACTTATGGCTCGACGATCTTAATCGCCTGTGTGTCAGCACAGAGCCGCGAGCCGCGTAAGTTTGCGAACTTAAAATCCGCGTACTTTAAGTTCGTATGTGTGTCACCCCCTTTGTTCTTCACGTACACCGTACAGCCGTGCAAGGCTTTTAGCAACTTGTAACGTGTCACTTACAAAACTTAACGTATACGTAAAATAAAAACATTTACATCCGATCACCCTCCTCCTTTCTTGTAAGTCGGTTACGTAACTGTCATCTTGCGAAATTAATCGCTTACCATCTCTCTGCTCGTTATTTAATAAAAATGCACACATTCATATCAATTTATCCCGAAATCCGTATTTATGTAGTGGTAGTAATTTAAATATGTGCAAAAACCGCTCGCGATCGTAATGTATGGTAATGCTGCGTATCTGCCGCCGACAGTCGGCCATTAGCATACGCGGCGCAGGTAGGGGCCAGCCTCATAGCTTAGGGGCCGTACACACGGTACAGGGGCCAGGGACTAGGGCGGACTAAAAACACGAAGCTGGTACAGGTGAGATACACAGCTTAGAGGCTGAATACACGGCGCAGCTAATGCACATGACTTAGACAACGGACCACCGTTGTCTAAGTCAGACAACGGTGGTCTGTTTCGTTAAACCAGGATAGCTAGGTACGCAAAGGTAATATAATAGCGCTCAAATGTTTCGCGCAGTACAAAGTGTACACTCCACTGACTTTTCTGGGCACACTATAAAATTACTGCTACATTGTAAGACTTATAACGACCAAATCGACTGGCGAGAGATCAGGCCCAGACTTTTTGCATACTTGGTGATCCGGACCATGGATCATATTTGTCAGACAATCAGGTGACCTGCACTGTCCAAATCAAACTTGGAAATAACGTCATGTTTCCAACGCGGGAATCGAACCCAACCACACCCGACCCAGCCCATACCCGACGTCCAAGTCTAGGGCAAAGTCAGGCAAAAAGTTCACGAAGCTAAGCTGAAAGAATGCGCTATGTGCTCGAGTCCTTATATCGCGGATTCGTAGAATAAACTTTTACAACCGCCAGTGAACTGAGCACTGAAACAAAATTTTAATTAAAACTTCCAATTGATATTTAAGGTGACGCCGCGTTAAAGTAAAAAACCGTGTTGGATATGTTTTAGATTGCTCGTTTTCTATGAGAGGCAGGCCCGGCCTATTATGGATATGGATTTAAGGGCTGGATCTAGCGGCTGGTTCCTTCGATGTCTTCGGGCAAAAATATACACGGATGCAGGTTGTAACGAAAGTTGTAAGTTATAATAAGCATTGGATTATAATATTACATGCACTGTTAAAGAGCTGAAATATGCATGCAAACATGCATTTTAAATGGCTGAAATATGCACAAAACATAATATTATTAGCATACACAGTCAAAAGTTATAAGTAATGTCAAGATTTCTTTAAAAAAAGTTTGTCGGCGATGTCGTTAGTAAATGGGCCAATATTCACCATTACGTATATTACAGTGTAAGGGTCTAAACACACTAGGCTGAAATACGCCGGCGTAAATTCCGCCCCGTTTACGGCGCGTTTAAGCGCCCGGGTTACCCTCGAATTGTCATACATACGTAATACCAAAATCATTTCGTCATACGAAAATATTTAACATGTTTGAGTTATTTTTCAGCTTAAAATAGTAATTACCTAGGTTCCTGAACAAAAATTAACTTCAAAATATTTAAACACTAAAAAAAATTTTTGTGTATAATTTTTTTTTACTAAATTTACTACTAAATATTTAAACACTAAAAAATAGAGTAAAACACTAAAAAATATATAAATAAATAGTAAATTTACTACAAAATATTTAAATACTAAAAATATTTTTAAGAGTTGAAATATTTTGTACTAAATTTAATATTTATGTATATATTTTTTAGTGTTTAAATATTTAGTAGTAAATTTAGTAAAAAAAATTTATACATAAATTTTTTTTTTAGTGTTTAAATATTTTGAAGTTAATTTTTGTTCAGGAACCTAGGTAATTACTATTTTAAGCTGAAAAATAACTCAAACATGTTAAATATTTTCGTATGACGAAATGATTTTGGTATTACGTATGTATGACAATTCGAGGGTAACCCGGGCTCTTAAGAGCCCGTCCTCTATTTTCTACTGCTCTCTTCATACTCACGCCCGTCTTTCATAATAGTGAAAAAGGACGATCGCCAAGTTAGCGGGCAGATAGAGGTTTTCTGTTTTTAAAGGGTTTTTTATATTGAAGTGGTAAAAAGTAATTCCAACACTTTATAGACGACTTTCTCAACAGTACATTGTATTTTTTTCATACCGTTAAGACGTCAATACAATCCATAAAAAGGTGATATTCTAAACCTTTTACAGCAAAAATCACAAAACTGTCGCGGGTTTGAGTTGGATTATTTAAAGATACTTAAAAAAAATAAAAAATCTAGCTCTAACACTATATTATAATTGAAATGATCTTACATGTTGTGTATTAAATGAGCGAAATCGGCAAAATTTCGTATACGGACTCTTAAATTGCATACAAAATACGGGCCGAATACTAATGGTGACACACTATTACGTCGCGTTTTGTATGCGTTTGACATTTGCGGCGGAAATTACGCCGGCGTAATTCAGCCTAGTGTGTTTAGACACTATCATATGTTCCTTGTATAGTATAGAGGACTCATACTTCAGAATCATATCATCATCATTAAATCACTCATAAGTCATAGTTCACCCTTAAGTAATAAAAATTGATCTGTTAGATCCACATTATTTAAATAGGTAGGCATCAAAACTAATGAGCAGATTTCAATGAAGTTACAGATAATACCATTAAAACGACATACTTTTTATCGCAAAATTCCCGCGGGATGCTGAGAAGTCAGTAAAAATAAAATAATAACCTGTAGATAGTTGTCTAACCCTTACAGCGCCCGCGGGGGTATTTACGACCTCAGCACCGACGAGGGGCCGCTTGCTATTTACAAAGTCAGCCCTAACTCTGACAGGTTGGGAATACAAGTTCCAACATTAAAATTATATTGCTAACGCTCATCATAATGGTATTAGGGCCGCGCTACACCGGAATGGCAGAGGTGAGGCGAGCACTTTCAGTGTCATATGATTGTAAACTTTATCTTCATTAATGTAATACATAGTATCGCTTGAGAAGTCTACGGCCTCCCGTGGCCGCTCGTGACCGCTTGTGGACGCTGGCGGCCGCCAGAAGTTGTAAGTGACAGACGGAACTAAAGTGTTTGTTACTTAAAATTGTGTTTTTGTTACAAAAAAGGTATTAGTCAAACGTAAAATTAGATTCCATTAGCGTCTCCTAGTCGCTTACGGAAGCATTTTCACTTGTCGATAGGGCCCGCATGCGGGGTGCGGAAGATTTCTAAAATACATGCCACGACCAATGAAAATGCGCCCTAATGGCGCATTTTCATTGGTCGTTTCATGCATTTTAGAAATCTCCCGCACCCCGCATGCGGGCCCTATCGACCAGTGAAAATGCGCTATAATGAAAATGCGCCCTTAAACTCTAAGAGCAGCCATAGTCAAACTTCAAAGTGTGCTCCGCGGGGCCCAGGGGCTCCGCCTTTGTAGGGGCTCCGCGAGAATACTAGAGATACAAGAAAAATACATTTCTGCTTTCCATCAGTGTCCCAATTTCGAATTTCGTTTTATATGAATTCCATTAAGCTTAAATAACTACGCAAACATTCATCCAACAGTAAATTAAAGAACGCACATAACTTTTACTTTTATTGTGGGGTTGCGACTTGCGTCAGAAATTTCATTTTTCAAAAAAGTTTTGAAAACCATTGTCCTAGTCGTAGTATCTGAGGCTATTTTCCTGTATAAAGTTTTAATAAAATACGCGGCGTAGCCTATCCTAATTTTTCAAAACTCGCTACATCAAAGCTCCTATACTTTTTTCCAATCAAACACAGCAATACATTATTACAATTGTAATTAATACTGGGGTCCGTCCGATCCCCACGTCCGTCGCTAAATTAAAAACAATATTTATTGCGGACAATAATTCGAACGTTGTAAAATTTAACGATTCCGAAAGGTTAGATTTGCGAGTGTTTCTCAGTGTGAAACAGCTGGTAGACATTGTCAATTACATTTTATAATGTCCGCTGTAATTAATAATTAAAAATAATCATAATTTTAGGACAGCTGCTTCAATACAATAATAGTGGAGGCAGTGAAAGTTTTCACCTCCGATTTCGTTGAACCTCCATCGATTTTCATGAAAATTGGTAAGTAGGTGGAGGATACTCTAAGAAACAAAAGTGACATAGTGCCAACTTGCGCTTTGGCCCTGGGGGTGGATGCCAACCCTTCTCGGGGAGTGAATTTTTTTAATAAAAATAACCCCAGTAATCAATAGACACACAAATTTTAAGCAAATTTTGTTATATAAAGTTTTTTGAATAAATCAATACTTTCGGAGTTATTAAAGATCAAAGTTTTTGCGTGAGAAAAATACTTGTCTTAAAGCGGTTTTTCATAATTAACTAAGAAACTATAGGTTTTTACGAAAAATATGTAAATACCAAAATTAAAGCCAATAAAAAAAAAACAAATTAATATCTATTCTAAAATGCCTTTCTATATTCATCCAAAGTGAGGTAGGTAATTGTATACAATATTTTCTTTCGGCGAGTACCTAATTCTAAGCATTCAAACTTAAATAACGGTAAACCGATGCATTTTATGACATGTACTTCCGTAATTTTTTTTAAAGTGCTTAAAAATACCTTTCTAATAAGCATTGTTAAAAGTTAAAAGCATCAAAATTGGACAAGTTATGATACAAATAAGATGACACTTTCAAATTTTTTTGCAAAAATCGAAAAATAAAATGTTGACCATTTCTACAATAATTCAAATTTATGGTTATCCCCAAAGGATTTTTTTTTATTTTAGCATAAGTAATGGCGTCAAAAATTTTTCTTGGTTTAGAATGTTTAGTTTTGAAAAACAGAATGATTTAGTACAATCGAAATTATTCCAATTTTCGTAAATATCATTTTGTTTTCAACTATATAACTTCAAAAATATTGAACTTTCGTAAAAATTATAAAGAACGAAATTGGTGTCCATTTTTTAAGAAATATTTTGATTTTCTTTTGATTTTTATAGGATGAAAAACAACGAAGATAGAGACTTTTAAAGCCTAACTTTTACTGCAAGAACCATGAAATCGGGAAATCATGAAACCTTTTAACCCTAATTTTTTTTAAAACCAAGGGCTTCAAGTTGATCTTAAAGCTCTTTAAATTACCTTTTAAATGGTCCACAAATGAACCCAATAACTTATAAATTAACAGAGCTATTGTGATAAAACAAAAATATTTTTTTGAAAACAATTTTGAAGCAGAGATTTGGGATGCAAATATTGTAGAAAAACCTGTCAAATGGTACATCTATACTAATATTATAAATTCTAACCTCTTTTTATTATTTATTATAATTATAAATTATAATATTATTTATTATAAATTCTTACCTCTTAACATCCAAACGTTTTAACCGATTTTTCTGAAATTTAGTATGAAAATACTTTAGTCTTGGAAATGGATATGGACATAGAATACCTACTTTTTATCACGAAAAATGTACGGTTCATGCGCGATTGCAGGCGTCATATAGTCCGTACTAAATATCTTTTCAAGTCTTTCAATATTCAGAAAGTAAACAAAACGGTAAATGTCGACTCGATAAGAGAGGGGATTTTTATAATGATGTGCGTCTATCTAGACACGCGGTAGCGTGTCAAGCCAAGTTCCAGCATATCAGAATGGCAAGCAGTACCGTGTGTAATATTACACGAACCATTTGCAGCTCTTTTTGACCCCCTCATAATTCAGAAACTATTTCACATAAACGTTTCAAATTTGGCTCATATAATGAGACTTGCGAGATAACTACATGCTCTAAATTTCATAAGCACGGCTCAAATGGTTATTAAGATATTAACGTCCGAAAATCTACATTTTTATCACTGACTGACTGACTGACTGACCTATAGATCAAAATTCTAACCCACTTCCAGATGACCTAGAAGGCTGAAATTTGAAATCCAGCTCGGTAATTGTGTGAAAGCGTAGGGAAAAATCAGAATATAAAATAAATCGGTCAAGTGCGAGTCGGACAGAGCAAAACTAAGCAAAAATTGTGATTTTGTGTGGAGACCCCCCTTAGATATTTATTTTCTTTTATTTTTATTATAAATTATGAAAATAAAAATGTAATTAAAGATTTTGTGAAATTTTAAAGTATCTACCGGCTGCCATTATTGATTTTGAGCAAAAAATGCCAAAAAATCACATAATTATTGCATACAATAATTATGTGATATATTTACGGGGAGCTCCTATAGGAGCTCCCCGTTAGATTTGACTTGGCTAGTTTTCATCAGAGTTAAAATATTCAATAACTTTATGAAATGACTGATGTAATGAAAACTGGCCAAGTTAGATCTAATCTAGTTTAAGATCTCCCAATATTTAAATAACATTAATTGTTATAGATATTCAATAAAGCAAAGAAATAGACTATTATTTGTTCATAATGTTATTTGGTTCCTATACATACATATTTCGATTTTCCATGGAACTTGGCACTCATTTAGATCTCCATCCTTTTTATGGCGAAGTACATAGACAAGAATAATGTTTGTATGGGACTTGGCTTTTCATTTTTACATATTTTATGTTTTTGGTGGGTTAAATATTTCACACTAATAAAACACACTTTTTCTTGCACTTTATCCACTATATTAAGATATTATTAATCTGAATGTAGTTTGGAATCAATCTCCGTTTCTTACATTGTGTATTAAACCATATATGTTGTGATTTTTTCTTTAACTTAAATTTTAAACTTTTGTACAGTACCAGTAATTCAGCCGTGCTTGCCGATTTAATATATGTAATTGATTGGTTAGGGGATAATATATGTAATTGAACCGTCAGTACAATCAATTACATATATTAAATATTTCAGTCTAGCAGATTCAGCCTTTGCGTAAATTTTTTGTACAGAGGGTAGTTTGAAATCGTTGTTTGAATATTTTGGACTAAATAATATCAATGTTTGAAATATATTAAAATAAAATTTATCTTAACTATGAAAAAATATTCGAATTCATTAATGCTGATATAAAAAACTTAAAATAAAAACATAGAGCTTATTTTTCAGACATTGGGTAGTTTACAGGGGTAAAAATATCGCAAAAAAACTTAATAAGAAATTAAAACTAAGTAAATAAACTGAAAAAAATGTGTTCCAAAACATAAACCTATTAAGATTTTTGAACCCAATTTTTACCGTGATTCCGCAATAAAGGGGTTTATTATTTCAGTCTTATCCAAAAATCATATCATAAATACTAAACAAACTGTTTTAAATACAATGCGAATTTAAAGTTCAGAAATACAAAAAGTCTTTTTCACGATTAAAGGGATGGTTGCCATAAGGGTTGAAAAATTAATTAAATAATCGTAAAATATCATGAAAAAAACATTAAAACATTAATTTTGTCGAATTCAACCCAATTAGTTAAGCCAGAATGGTTAAGTCTGCATTTTTTATATTTTCAACAAAAGGGGTGGATTTCACCCCTAAAATAAAAAAAGCGCATTACGAGCGTATGTCACTTTTAAAGTAGAGGGCTTAATGTACTTAATCCCGAATTTCCATCCAAATCGATGGAGGTTCAACGAAATCGGAGGTTGCACCTGGTTTTTGTCTTCATTTACTGTACTATAATTGACACTGTACTATACAAAAAGCTTCATTTTTTCGTTGTTTTTTGCTCAAATTACTATTATGGACATAAGTCCCTACCTAGGTCAGCCTGGCTTGCTGCTTGGCTCAAATTTTTAGGGTTCCGTACCCAAAGGGTAAAATGGGGCCTTTTCACTAAAATTTTGCTAACCTAGATATTAATTACATTTTAGGACAGAGCCGGGGTTCCCAGTATTTTTCAGCCTGCAGCGCATTTACAAGTCAATATATTTTTGTCACGGCGCCCTAGATATTACAAAAATATACTTTTAAAATAACACCTTTAATAATATTATAGTTAGGCTAAGTAAATAATAATAAACGAATATTTAATCATCTGCCTGCTTTGTATAATAAGTAATTCATATTATAGGTAATTTTATTTTATAATATTTGTGGTTATGGATATAAATGATGGAGGATCGACTCACGGCGCTCCAGCTCTTGCCTTTCCACGGCGCACCAGTGCAGGGCGCCGCGGCGCGGCGCACACTTTGGGAACCCCTGCTTTAGGATGTATCCAATTCTGAAGGTCTACCTAACTTTCAATAAAGTGTGAAGCTCAATTTTTATGTTTTTTTTTTTTCGGAATAACTGTGGGAATCTCGTCTCCCACTGCTGGACACTCGTGACAGCCCACTGCCAGACCACCTCAAGGTCTTATTTTAGGGGTAAGTTTAGGGGCGTCTGGCTAAAAATTCCCCCATAGCACAGGCTGCGCCTTGAAAAACCATTGTAATTATTTATGACAGTAAAGATTTTGTATTAAAAAAATACGTTGACAGGGGTTTTGTATTTTATAAAATGTAAAAGGAGCCAAGCAAAATATTGCATAGCTATTCAATTCAATTCTTCTGTCGTAAAAAGTTTTCAGATCACATTCAAGCCAAGCCTTCAACTTATTTTGTAATTTAAATCAACATTCAGTAAATGTATCAATAGATTTCTTTATTTTATAATTATTATAGTGGCTTGGCAATGAGCACTAGAGAAATAATCAGCTACTAATTGGATTTATTGGATACCATCAGCCACATGCGTCGTTACATATTAAAACACTTTACGCTTGCTTGTTTAAGTATGAACTCCTCCCAATATGCAGTTTTATATTTCTTTCTGTTGTGCTCATTGCCAAGCCACTATAATAATTATAAAATAAAGAAATCTATTGATACATTTACTGAATGTTGATTTAAATTACAAAATAAGTTGAAGGCTTGGCTTGAATGTGATCTGAAAACTTTTTACGACAGAAGTATTGAATGGAATAGCTATGCAATATTTTGCTTGGCTCCTTTTACATTTCATGTTTTGGTGGGATTTCATTTCTTTTTTGAAGGTTTTTTTTCTTTTCTTTTCAGGTCACGTTATATAACTTTTCTGTACTTAGCTTAGCACCCATTGCCTATCTCCTTAATATTTTTTCTTTGAGGCTTCGTTAGTTCTATAGGTGGACAACGTAACGTAAATACTTCTGAGTTCTGAGTTCATAATATGTAATTGACTCATAAGCTAATACTTGAAGGTGGTCATTTTTAGCATTACCGTTGAATACATAGCAGCACTGTTGTAAGCGTCTCGACGTTCTTCGCAGGAAAGGAGCACACCTTATTTCATGCGATAACTTAAAACTCCCATATTATATCGAGCAAGTAAGGAGTGTATACCTCAGTACTGATTAGTGATTACATTTATAATATTTAAATCGAATTTAATTATTGTTTCATTATTAACGTTGTTAATATTGTTTTTTTTTATTTAATTAATACCATTTCATTAAGTTCATAACTAACTTAAAGCCTTTTGTACGTCAAACAAATATGCAGTCGAAACTCATACTGTTCTTGCAAAGTTACAAACATAAAAATATTTTATTTTATTTAATATTTAGTATTGTACCATTATTTTTCAATTTCAGTTTTTACGTTTCCCTGCCCAAAGGATGAAAACGGGGCCCTATTATTAATATAAGTCTTCGCTGTCTGTCCGTCGTACATCCGTATGTCACTAGCTAGGCTGGATCTCGAGTTGCGATTTTCACAAATTATGTATTTCTGGTGTCGTTATAAAAGCTAATAGTCTAATAAAAATAAAATAAATTATTAAAGGGTATACTCATACAACAATCACGATTTTTTTCTCTATTTCTGCTCTATGTCCATAATGGTAAGACTAAGGTTTTTGAAAATTTCAGGAAACCCTCAATTTTATGTTAACTTTAATAATTAATAATAAAAAATAAATAAACTTATTATTAAAGGGGGGCTCCCATACAAATTTACGGTACGGAACCCTATGTACGCCAGTCCGACTCGCACTTGGCCGGTTTCATAATTTTTCCTTTCATTGTGAATAAAGACCTATCCAGGTACCAAATTTCAAGGTTCTAAGTCTGCTAGAAGTACCTTAGAATTTTGATGATCTATATGTCAGTGAGTGACAAAAACTTTGATCATCCGTAACTATTAAACTATTTATCGAAATTTCATGTAATTTGGAGGTTAAGCTAGTTTTAATACTTGCTCCTAGTGACCAAAATTTGAAATCCCTAGCTTTGTTAACATCGAAGATAAAGGGGGTGTGAAATAGCCGCGAACCGCTTCGAAAAAAGTATGGTACGGCCGTACCTTTGCTAAAAAGCTTGGCTGGGGCACTGCCGTGCCCCCAGATAATGAAAAGAGTTAAGACAGGTACGATTTGAATAGAATATTATAGTCGGTACACAAAATATAGTTTGAATGAAAATCCATAATAATATACCCAATGAACCTGAGTACTATAAGTGCTAAGTCCATGATTATAACACAGATTATGAGATTACTAGATAGTTACTACATAAATATTATAGCTTGTAATATTATGCTTCAAAGTCCTTCTCCAAATCTTTTAATCTTCTCGAGACAATCCATACTAATAAAATATTATTATAAATCTATAAGTACTTTATTTTTTAATATTATAAAGCGGAAGTTTGTTAGTTGGCTTGTTTGTTTGAACGCGCTAATCTAAATCGAGGAAGGCTACAGGCTAAATTTTATTACGCACTAATAGGAGCGAAGAAACAGAGGAAAGTGTGGAAAAAACGGGGGGAAATTATTTGAAAGAGCTTATTTGAACGCGCTAATCTCAGGAACTACTGGTCCGATTAGAAAAATTCTTTCAGTGTTAGATAGCCAATTTATCGAGTAAGGTTATAGGCTATATATGTTATTTGGCACACATGAAGAATAGACAATGTGAAAGGACATAAGTTTCTTTTTTTTGCGGAAAAATGTACGATTTCCGTGACATTCCTAAATAACGCGGGCGAAGCCGCGCGGAAAGTCTAGTCTTATAATAGTAGTATGGATATAAATCACTTATCAGTCTGTCTGATACGTCTTCACGCCAAAACCACTGAACCGATTTCGTCTCGAGAAATAATGATACTTTTTATCCCGGAAATATGTATATTTCTCGCGCAATGAACGAATTTTGGCGCAACGGAACAAATTGCGGGCGTCATCTAGTTCAATTAAAATAATAATCATTTTTAACTAAATACGTACGTAAGTAACAAAACTAGTGCACGGATTTGTATAAAATTACGTACTTGTACAACTCTGCTTTTCAGCACCAAATTGAGGGTCACGCGCATTTTTTGCGTTTGTATTTTGATAGTGATTTCAACTATTTATTTACACTTTTCAACTATATCCATGCTAAAGTTAAGTAATATTCAAGAAAGAGAATTTTTACAACAAAAAACTTCCGTTGGTAATTACTGACAGCTAGGTTTCTAGACCATTCTCAACTACTCTTATTTTTTTAAGTAGTTCGTAAGTTTGCGACGAAATTGCGGGTTCTATGTCAATACAATCTAAAATACAAGAGTAAGGCAATTTGATCTTATGTTATTTTAAAGTTCACTGAAATCCTCAAAATTTCATTTCAAATATACAAACTGGTACAAATAAAACCAAAGACAAATAAAACTAGGAGTCACGCGCGTCTCCGTCGGCGTTAAAGCAGTATCCCGCGGGAATCGTGCACTATCCCGCGATAAAAAGTACACTATGACCTTCCACATAGTCTACTTTATATCTATGCCAAATTTCACTAAAATCGGCCCAGAAGTTTTGGAGCCTGAACTATCGAATTCACCAGCAGTATTTCCGGACCTATACGACCTGTAAACCTTCAAGAAGAGAGCGAATTCCCTCTTAAAAGGCCGGCAACGCACCTGCAGCTCTTCTGATGTTGCGAGTGTCCATGGGCGACGGTAGTTGCTTACCATCAGGTGACCCGTTTGCTCGTTTGCCCCCTTATTTAATAAAAGAAACGCAAAAAAAAACAAAAATTTCCTCAATATACAGACGATTTAATCAATGAATATGGGTACCGTTTTTCCTTTAAGGGCTTGAAACTTAAAAACTTGCCTTTTTTACACCGTAAACACGTACCATAACAATCACAGCACAACACGTAAAAGTTTTCAGCGGGAAACACAACAAGTCCGCACTTCACAACGGTCCCGGGCGTACTGAAGTACTGAAGTCTGAAATTGAAATTGCCGTAGTATAATGCGACCGGCTGTCGGCTGAAAAGTCCTTCAGCTACGCAACGCGGTCGGGTTATATAATTCGGCAAAGGGGTGGGAATGCTTACTTCGCATTCGTTATAGTGATTTTTGATTTAAAAATCTGTTCTTATATTAAGCGAAAGCTGAAGAGTCTATAACTTTTTGAAAGCGCTAATCTAACGAACTGGTGGACCAATTTATATGTGATTTGGCACAGTTATAAAGGGAAGGACTTAGGTTGCTTTTTTGAAGGAAAACGTACGGTTCCTGATGGTTAGCGAGTACAGCTGCGGGCTGCCGATAGACTGACCTATAATTTCTCTGGTAATTTCGACGTAGTTCACGCCGGTTTTCCGAGAGACTCTCTTTAGTCTTTGCCCATCAGGCGATCCGTTTGCTCGTCGGCCCACTGGAGCCGAGCCGAGTTAATTGACCGTCCCAGAAGTTTCTAGAAGTTGAAGGACCGTAATGACGGCTCGTTAAACTTTTAACTTTTACTTTGAATCTTACTAGTCAAACAGTCGAAAATTACTAAATAGAAGGTAATTAAGTCACCTACTATCCGTGCCTTTTAGTAACATTTGGAATGTGTCGTCGTTTATTTTTTAAATAAGGCCTCTTATTAATCTATCAACCCCCATAAGGACACCGGCGACCGCGACGACAATAGAATAACAATAGATTTCCAAGAATCCGCGATCGAAGGATTAAAAAAAAAAAACAACAGCCAGCAGACGTGAAAACGAAACAGCATAAACAGGCATAGTTGTCGCCGCGCTTTAGGCCGTGTTCAAACCAAACTGACTGACAGCCGCCGAATGTGCTGTCTGTTGTGTGTTGCCGGCCTTTTAAGAGGGAATACGCTCTCTACTTGAAGGTTTGCAGGTCGTATAGGTCCGGAAAAACTGCTGGTGACAGTTCGTTCCAGAGTTTTACAGTGTACAGTACATATTCACATTTTCGTTCACACCTAACCGACAATGCGCTAATATTACGCTAGGCGTAGGCGCGGACATTCGATACCGTATATTTTCACGTTCACACTGGGGCTCACAGTGAGCCTGCTCACGGTGAGCCTGCTCACATTCGGTGGCGCACAGTCGGTTTGGTGTGAACACGGCCTAGAGTATGAGATTACTTATCCGTCTAATAACTTTTCGATCAGTTCACATATGGCCTAATAGTTAAAAATGTCCTAAACGAAAGTTTAACAATTTTTCAACACCAAAACATGTAGTATGGAAAATGCCCGCTCAATGTGCTACCTTAATGAGTCAAAAGCCGGACAGAGCTAGTTAAAATGTAATTATAATCGTTAATAGACAAGGAATTCGAGTTTAATCACAATTTAATCTCATTTCAGTCTAAAGGTGACTCGATATTAATACATTCCTCACGGCCCACGGGCAGGACTGCTATTCTGTTAATTGAAAAAGGTACAAGTTGGAAGCCGGCTATCATGAACTGGCAGTAGACGAGGCGTCGTCGCGACACTACTGGTTTCTATGTATTTTTATGAATGAGGGTCAATTCAGACCGCAACGCGACGCGAAATGAAAGGCCTTGAAAAGTTGAACATTTTATTGTATGACGAAAACGACGGAATTGACGGACGGATTGAACATTTTATTGTATGACGAAAATGAACGGACGGATTCCGGGCACTCATGCGCGAAAAAGCTGCATCTCTCATGAATCGCATAAGGCGGAGTAACAGCATCCTGAGGATTGTGGCAGATGATCCGCATGATATATTGAGGAACTATTGTGCGGATCGTTCATTCGAAAGCTCCAGGTTACATCCGCACTTAGTTCAGATTGGGCGCATGATTTGGTTTTATGATTTAGTTTTAAATAATATTTAATTTTAAGTTATGTTTTTTGATATTTAACTTACTCTAAATCTTTTTAAGTTTGTAATACTAACCAATGGACCATATAGTAGTCTGAAATAAAGATATTTGTATTGTATTTGTATTTGAAAAATCTCTAAACCATGGAAGAAAAAAGTTAATGAGGGTAGAAGGTAAGAAAAAATCACAAAAAAAACATCTTGTACTATTGCATCAATTTATAGCGTTGCTAGTAAGGAATCATTTCTGGAAAGTAATCGTATTATATGGCAAACTTGAGAAAAGTGTTGTATTTTAGTATATTGTTTTATATTTTTAAGAAATTGTATAGGAAAACAATAAAACCTTAAAAATGTAACCTTTCCTAGATTTTATCGTATAATTTTATCGTACAAGTATAGTGTATTACAGTTATCTGAGAAAGTAGCAGCGCTCAAAGAGTTATTATTTTCTAACCTTATATTGGTAAATACATAACGATGGAAAGCTTTCCTATACAAATTACAAAAAAACATTGCTCATCCAGCGCTTCTACTTTCACAGTAAACTCTATACAAGCGACATACACACCCTAAACTCTAAAGTCATTATCGCTTTGTTGTAAATATTAGCTTTGTCTAGTGTTTTACCAAATAAAGTTTCATTTATTTCTTTCAAGTTACAAATACGTAGCTGATTTATTTATGCTAAGTGTCTAAACACAATAGGCTGAGTAACGCCGGCGTAATTTACGTGGCCGAAATTACGTTCAGATCTGATGCGACACACTATAAATTACGCGAAGAGCCGAAATCTCGCGGCGTAATTTCCGTTGCAAAACGCGTGCGTAATTAAAATTCTCAGATGTAATGTGTGCGTTAACGCTTTGGAGCTAAGGTTGGATTTCCTATGTTCGGTTTTGATAATTCCGTCGCGTATAGTGTGTTTCTATACAAAACATTACCGCCGAATCGCTGCCGAACTTTACGCTCGACTCGGCTCGACGGAATTTCTTGTCTGTCGCGTTCCGCCCATATTTTGTATGGATTTGAAACGCGGCGTAAACGCGGCGGAATTTACGTCGGCGTAATTCAGCCTAGTGTGTTTAGACCCTAAGACCTATGAATATAATATTATGTATCAGTTGTATGTGTAAACAAGTAACAAGTAATCGTTAACTGAGTTAACTGTTTAGTTAAACGCCACGTGTGTTACTATTTCGGTTTGTTTACTAGTTAAGTTCTTTTTAAACCCCGACAAACAGAGGGGTGTTGATCTGTTTGTTCAGAGTATCATAGCTTCTAACGTTCGCGTTAGTTTGAATTTTTGTTCAAAGGTAATTTTTGTATGAGTAAATGTGTCACTAGATGACGAGACTTATTATTCTCCTACTCTCTTCAAATACTACTATTACCTGGGGGCACGGCAGTGCTCTAGCCAAGTCTTGATCAAATTAGCACGCGTTTCATACCTATCTCGATGTTTACGTTAGCATTAAATTGGTACAGAGCACTAGATTAGGTGGTAGCAACACACTTACAGGCCACCCGGTGCTGCACCTGAAATCACTATCACCCCCATCCCCCTGGCAGTGGGGGAGGGGGGAGGAATTACACGCACCACTTAGTAGCACCGTGGTCTAAGATGTAAGCGGGGAGCGGAGGTTGAGATGAGACAGCAATGTGACAGGGAAAATTGTATGTCAGCTGTCGATTACGAATTTAGATACGAAATTTTAACAGTAGATATTGTACAGCAATTAGTCTAGTTAGTAGCCGCAGGCAGGAAATCCCTCCCAGGTCGCTGGTAGTACTGAAACCGGCACTGCACAAAAGGAAAAACCGATTTTGATGGCTATTTATTTGCAAGCTACGTAATCAGGGCGAGTGAAGCGAGCCCTAGTGTATCGCACAACCTGAGCACTTTTGTGGTACACTTTACTGGCAACTCGCTGGCGCCTGTAACTTGGCACCACTACCACGAAATACAATACAACACATCCCTCAATATCAAAATATACATTCAATTATATTGCGATATTTAATACGAGCCAAAGTGGCCACAAACACGGAAATATAACTGACACAACTGATAATATTATATTATACTAGCTGTCCCGGCAAACGTTGCTTTGCCATAATATATTTGCCATATTATTTTATTGAAGTGACTAAATAAGTATGTCACCATGGCAACGTCGATCGCTATCCCATCGCACAAACAATGGTCGCCCTCAGTCTCAAGTAACAGGTTGTAATAATTTACTATTATTTATTCAACAAATGCACTTATCAATATATAAAGTACCCCGTATCCGATTCTCAGACCTACTGAATATGCATATAAAATTTGGTAAAAATCAGTAAAGCCGTTTCGGAGGAGTTCGTGGACTAACATTGTGAGTTGTGACACGAGAATTTTATATATAAGATTTGGAAATTTAATATATTACAATTTACAATTGACAATAAATTATTATTAGTGTTAAGTTTGCAGGGGGCGATACCGGTCCGTCCACGTCGTGTCCCTGGGCACCTCCCCCGTGCCATCATGAGCTTTTTCACGGCGACACGGGAGGGGTGGCTGAACGCCGGTATGGCGTGTGTTTGTGTGCGTGCTTGTTGTGTGTGTTTGGCTGCGCCCGCAGTATGAAGAACGGGCCCGCGACCCGGGGTGTCGGAGAGATTAAGATGGCAGAGCGCAACTTGAAAAATACTCCCCGGGCGGGTCCCGGTCCCTCAGGGGCCGGAGAATCCCGCACATCCCCGAAAGGGGATGTCTGCCGCGCGTATACGGGGGCGGCACAAATTGCGTTGAGTGAGTCGGAGGCCGCAAAAGCGGCGAGGCAGAGGGCTATTTTGGCGACCCTAGGAGGCGATGACGGCG
This sequence comes from Lysandra bellargus, assembly GCA_905333045.1. Taxonomy (NCBI): domain Eukaryota; kingdom Metazoa; phylum Arthropoda; class Insecta; order Lepidoptera; family Lycaenidae; genus Lysandra; species Lysandra bellargus. The sequence goes on from HG995357.1 coordinate 906,943, forward strand.
CGAAAAAGCGCGACAGCCCGAAGCCGGCGCCCATTACCGCGCCGGCGGCGGATCCACGGACTGACAAGGAGTTGAGGGGTGTCAAAGATCTTCCGCGTGTCCTGATGACACGCGATGCGAAGATGCCGCCCCCTACTCGAATTCCCGGACGAGACACTCCTGGCCTAGACAGCGAGGACTGGCTCTCGGACTCCAGCGAAATGTCTGGCATGTCACTGGATTCCGGGGGCCTGCCCGCATTCCTGGACAGGAGACGCCGAAAGAGGCGATCGGATGATGACATGACACCGCTCCTCAGCAAAGGGGCGGCGCCCAAACCAAAGAGAGGACGTGGCCGCCCGCCGACGACCGGCAAATATGTCGGTTTGGCGAAGGCACAGGCCGACTTTAATCTGGAGAAGGAAGAGGCCCTTCGTTTACAGGCCGAGGAAGAGGTTGCTGAGGCAGCGCGGGAGGCGAGGAAAACGCGAGAGTCCATCAGCTCCGCCCGCTCCCAATCCGGATTCCTCGTTTCTTCTCCTTCGCGAGAAGAGGCTATGGAGCGGACATGCGTTGACCTCATGAGGACGGTGGAGACTTCGATGAAGACCATTGAAATGGTCGCCACGAAGTCCTCTAATCTTAAGGGTACCTACGTAAGGTACCTTAAAGAATCGGTGGCGACCATTAAAATGGTCTTCGAAGAACTAAAAGATCGTTCCTCATCGGAGGAGATCAAGAAGCTGGAGGCTCAAAATGCGCGGCTCGAAGAGCAAGTGGCGAAGTTACGCCAGGAGCTTGACGAGTTGCGCAGACAGACCTCCCGGCCAACTGGAGGTGACGTGCGTGAGCTATTGGCTGAAGTCTCCCGTGAAAACGTGGAAACCTTTGGCAATATGCTCAACGCCAGGCTTGCTGGGTTGAAGGACCGTCTCCTACCCGAGCCGAGACGGAGACCCTCGCTGGCGTCGGACATAAGGCTGATCGAGGAAGAAATGCCGGGACCCCCTCTGCAGAAGGCGAAAGGGAAACCGGCTAAGAAGAAGTCGCAACCGTCAGTTGCTGCATCGGCCCCTCTAGAGGCCTCTGCTGCATCCACGGCGCCCAGGCCTAAAAAGGCCAGGATAAAGAAGAAGCGGCCCACAATGGCCGCTCAGGAGGCGGCGCAAGGGAGAGCGAACACCAGCTCCCCCCGTACTGAGACGCCAAAGGGCAAGAGGACGAAAGGGGCGGCTACACAATCTACAGCCGTCCCGAAGAAGAAGAAAAAGCCCAGGCTTCGGGTCCCCGCCACTGCGGCCGTCGCTGTTACAATAGAAGAGTCGGCTGTGAAGGCGGGTCTGACCTACGCCAAGGCCATTGAGAATGCCCGGCGGGCGGTGAACATTGTGGATCTTGACATACCACAACTCCGCTTCCGCCGGGCCCGAACCGGAGGGCGCCTTCTCACCATAGCTGGTGAGGGCGCAAGAGAGAAGGCGGACGCCTTCGCCGCGAGGCTTAAGAGTGTCCTGCCTGCGGAGGTGAAAGTTGGGCGGCCAGCCGCATGCGCGGAGATGCGCATCACCGGCCTTGACGACTCCGTGACGACCGCTGAGGTCGTGAAAGCGGTCGCACGAGCAGGAGAGTGCCTGGCTGGCGATGTCCGGGTGGGGCCAATACGAGAGGGGCCACGGGGGGACGGATCGTGTTGGGTCCGCCTCCTAGTCGCGGCTGCCAAGAAGCTTTCGAGCTCTGGGCGGTTGCGTGTTGGTTGGGTGTCGGCGAGGGTGACGTTGTTGGCCGCGAGGCCAACGCGTTGCTTCCGCTGTCAAGACACCGGCCACGTGGCTGCCAAGTGCCTTTGCCCGGTGGACCGTAGTCGGACCTGTTTCCGTTGCGGGAAACCGGGACACAAGGCGGCGGAGTGCGGGGCCGCAGAACCAAACTGCGCCCTGTGCGAAGCCGCTGGCAGGGTCGAAAGGGGGCACGTGCTGGGCGGCAGCGGGTGTCCGTCTGCAGCGAAAAAGCCGGCCCCCGGAGAAGAGAAGGCTCCGTCCAAAAAGGCTCGGCATAAGCCGAAGCCTAAAGGCGCTGGGGCTCCGCCCGCCTCCGCTGTCATGGAGACGGATGCCTAGACCCGCGGGCGGCGATCGGGGGATCCCCGCCCGCATAAAGGGTGCCGAGAAGACAGCTCCCGTAGCCCGTGGAGCTCTCGGTGAGATACGCGGCCCATGCCGCTTGAAGAAGGTGCTGGTTACGGCTTTTGCGCGCGGGAAGGGGCGGAGTTGAAGTCGCTCCGCGGTTCCGATACGTAAGTAAGTAAGTATTTCCCCTCCTAAAAAAAAAAAAGTATTAAGTTTGCAGAGAGTCATAGTCCTATAGACGCTTGCTTCAAAATTCACGTCAAAAAAGGATATCATCATCTTTTATAACGACAAAATGTACGGTGACCCGTGTAGGAAGTCCCAATAATGTCCTGATAAAATATACCATTCTATATCTTAGGCTGGTATAAATAGTACTCAAGATGCATCTCGGTCTTAAGACACGGTTCAGGCTCTGTGATTGGTTGACTGTCAAAATTTGGACTAATCTAAGGCCGGTAAAAATAGTCAGTACTCAAGATGCATCTCGGTCTCAAGACACTGTTCAGGCTCTGTGATTGGTTAACTGTCAAAATTTGGACCAATCTAAGGCCGGTATAAATAGTCAGTACTCAAGATGCATCTCGGTCTCAAAACACGGTTCAGGCTCTGTGATTAGTTGGCTGTCAAAATTTGGACCAATCTAAGGCCGGTATAAATAGTCAGTACTCAAGATGCACCTCGGTCTCAAGACACGGTTCAGGCTCTGTGATTGGTCGGCTGTCAAAATTTGGACCAATCACAGAGCCGAGCCGCGTCTTGAAACCGGGTCGCAATTCACATCTTAAGTAGCTAGTTATTATATAATACAAAAATAATGCGCATACAGATTTTCATGCATCGCATTTTCACCAAACCAAGGCTTTTTCTTCACTTATCCCAATAAGAGCGAAGCCACTATTGTATATTTACTAATATATTATGTATCTCACGTCCAGATATATAAATAATGCGTAAAAGCCGTTTGTTTGTAAAGGCCGACCGCCGTACATCAGTAATGTGAAGCCGAAATCCCATTCTGGGATAGCTATAAATTTTTCTATTGGGATAAAATATTAAATCATGATAATTTGATATGACTCCGCCTACATCGGTTTGACGGTGGCCGATTTTATTGAAACTAGGCTAAGAGAGTACCTACATAATGTTATATTGCCAAAGTGTGTGCGCAGTGCCACAACACTCGTAAACGTAATCCAGTGGGACGGATGACAGATACGATTAGCAGGAGATCAGGCGTAGAGCTGACTTTTGACATGCCCATCCGACGCATGGATCATAATATTGTCAGACAACGCAGGTCCTGATTGTTTAGGTTGCTTTTTGAACTCTAATGCTCAGTTTTTTTTTACTGTAATGTATCTGTTCAAGAGCGTCGCTAATTGGTTATTATTTTGACATTAGCCACCAGGCATTTTAATCCTTCAAGCCCCATACGAGCACCGGTGATCGCGACAACAATAGAATACAATAGCATTTCCAAGAATCCCCGATCGAAGGATTTTAAATCCCATGCGATAATTTACTCTTCGAGTCGAGAGCCAAACCTACAAGTTACAACCCACAGGACCACGGAGATTTTACAAATTAGTTACTGTCATAAAACAGGCTATAGGATGAAACTTACAGCAGAAGAATGTCACCCAGGTGACAGTATGACCTGTCGTGACAGCTAATAGCGCGCCGCGTGTGACGGACAGACGGATAAACGGCGGGCAATAAGGACGCGTTCACAGGGAAAAACTCCGTGCATATAGACAGACAGACAGTAATAATAATAGTACAGATAGTATGGAAGTATGGTTATTTTATAAATAATAATGATAAACACGTTATACAGTGATTTAGTAAAAGAAAAAATATTTTGTATCTAGTACACGTGGTAATTCAAATATAATCTTCCATACCTATGGACAATTAATCAATCAAGAACAGATCAAGAAAAACGAATAGCATATCAGCCACGACACGAATTTCACAATATGGGCTTTTTGCGATTGCCAGAACGCGTGGCCGTTTTCATTAGAGCCACGACGCGAATTTCTGGCTGTTTCACTGTGACCACAACGCGTTGTGAGCCTTTTTTTTTCGCTCATTGAGCGATTTCGGTCTTTGAGCGTAACACATATAACACAAGTGAAGGGAATATTTTCGTCTTGAGCTCGGCGAACTTCGTATCACTTCCCTCTTAAAGTAAACCTTCCCTGGACTTCCACGAATATTTCAACACTAAAATATGGCAAATCGGTTTACCCGTTCTCGAGTTTTAGCGAGATTTACCAAATTGAGTAGACGCTAAACAAAATGTTCTTAACGTAATCACGATTGAATAGTGTTTTTTTCGCCTCGCATTTCCACGAACAACGTTTAGTATATATATTTTTTTATATCATTATCACCCTGATACATTTTTTAAGTTTATAGGCTGTATATACATTACTTACAAAAGTACAGTAAGTAATCTTGCAAAAGTACAGCTGTATTCCACATAGGAAACAGTAAAAATCAAGAAATAATTCTAGTAGCATGAATGCCAATATAAAATACCTTTCATCCATATCAGCTCAGCGGTTTCAATGCTAAAAGAAAGAAAGAAGACGACAAACAGACATACTTTGGCATATTTAATAATATTTGTAATGAAAAGAATTCTCTCTGTGTGGGCGAGGCTTTAGTCTCATTTTTCCGGTGACAGACAGACGGAAGACAGCGCTGTTATTACGTGTGTCATATTATTGCGCTCCTTCTGCGCCCGCCTCACATACTATAAAATTATCTATAGTATTTATCTGTAGTATGACAAATTGTATCGTAGTCCATACAAAACCGTGACCAGATACCGGCGTATTATCTCTGAAAGTTTGTGACATATGACATGTGTTTGACACGACAATTGACATGAAAAATCATAGCTACCTAGTTTCGCCTGGAGGCAGGTAGAAAAGTGTCTAAAAATTATTGTTATAAACAGTTTTATAAAACGAGTCCGCCAGGCTTCGCTTTGCTTCATGTGCGCCACACAAGGGTGCGTCCACATTTGTATCAATTGCGCGATCAGATCTCCGATCAGATCTCCGTCGCGTATCATCGAAGCGTGTCAAAATGATACGCGTATCATGATACGCCCCGATCGCTATTAACCACGTATCTGATACGTGTCGTATTAATTACACGCATATCATGCGTGTAATGGCAGAATGATCCAATAGGCGTCCACACTATGATACGCATACTTGATACGGCGCGATGATCGCGACGGAGATCTGATCGGAGATCTGATCGCGCAAATGATACAAATGTGGACGCACCGCAAGGAGCGATTTAATGACTACTTAGCCTCAATTTAATGAAGAGTTTGACATTTTAAAACATCATATCCACTGTAACTTGTAAGTCAAACTCTTCAATTAAATTATGGTTAAGTAATTATTAGCAGTATCTGAATGAGTATTATGGAAATCATATTTTCACGTTTCTTACCATTGTATCCTTGTTTTGTAGTAACATTTCTCAAGCATTTGCTCGGGTATGTAAAATAATCGATAGGAATTCCAACCAATTTCCCTTTCGGCTGGAGATTTAATAAAAAAGAGTAAAGCCAATAAGACGCGGAATTTACCCGCGCGGATCCGCGGCATGGATATGTGCGGAGATCCGCTCGGACCGTTGTGGTGCGGCGCGAGTGGCGGCGGGGAGCGGAACGGGAGCGTTTAGCGGTGCATGAGGCGGCGGAGAGCGGAAGGGAGCGGTTAGCAGCGGGAATGACAGAGATGAGTGGAGCGGAGGCAACAACTGGCGTTAGTGGCGACGGGAGAGGAGGTGGTGGGCGGACTGCGGAGTGGTCAGCGGTGCGAGTGGTAGCAAAGAGCTGAGCTGTCTATGAGGAAATAATTCCAATAGCAAACAAAAATAATAAGTGGACAAAAGATGCAACATTGATGAAGTAGTAGTAATACGTCCATAATAATAATAATATTATATCTATATATATAAAACTCAAAGGTGACTGACTGACATGGTGATCTATCAACGCACAGCCCAAACCACTGGACGGATCGGGCTGAAATTTGGCATATGATGTTATGATTTAGGCATCCGCTAAGAAAGGATTTTGATAAATTGCCACCCCAAGGGGTTAAAATAGGGGATGAAAATTTGTAAATATATATTAATATATTAATATATTAATACTTCTTAACGCGAGCGAAGCCGCGGGCAAAAGCTCGTACTTAATATAAATAGTTAAATACAGGCTCAATTGAAGCCACCGACCAAATTGTTTTAGGTATCATTAGATTCAAAGAGAGTCCGTTTAAAAAAAATAGGGTGTAATTTTTTTACAACAACATATTTTATCCTAAATCCTAATCAAAATCGTTGCAGAATGGTCACTTAGTATGAAGTACGATAGAGCCATTTTCGCGCCGCGCCGGCGCAGTGGCGCCGACTGGTCTGTCGCCAATCGCCACACGCACTAGTTCAGGGGTCACTAAATGACGGACCGCGATCCGCATGCGGACCACCGACCCATTGTGTGCGGACCAAGCATTTTCGAAGATGAACTTCGTTAAAAATAAATTTTGGTCTCCGCTCTCGACTTACTAATGGTCATCTCCAGGATTTAATGTCAATAGCTTGCACCAATATTTCACTCCAAGCTTCAGATAGATAATAATTAGGGCCTACAAAAAAAAAATCACTTTTCTCATTGATAAGCCTTTGTAAATTCCGTAACTATCCTGGCTTAATATTTTTTTTAATGTGTGGACCGCGAAGGTTTTTGCATTTCTCTAATATGGACCCCGAGCGAAACTAATTGGTGACCCCTGCACTAGTTAATATTATACATGATGTAGTCGGCAACGTAATGGCGGCTGTACACATAGGCCCGTATTTTTGGTCAGTACTTAAGATGCAACTCGGTCTCAAGACGCGGTTCGGCTCTGTGATTGGTCCAATTTTTGACAGCCAACCAATCACAGAGCCTGAACCGTGTCTTGAGACCGAGATGCATCTTGTGTACTGACCAAAAATACGGGCCTTAGTCTCGCCTCCCACTCTCGTCCTCGTCTCGGTCGCTCTCGAGTCTCGGTTGCTTGTCGGTTTTTTGGCCCGAGTCAAAGAGTCTCTCGCGAGGTAAACGAGAATAAGCATCACTCGTTTACAATGTGGTCCGACACATATTATTTTTGAAGTGAAAACTTCTTTAGCGGCGTTGAGCACTTTTGTGGGATGGGTAAAAACTGTGAAACTCGCGTCAGATTCTCGTGCTGATCGAAAAACCTTGGAAAAACCGTAAGACGGTTGGAGAGTAGTGTTGTAACATCGAAATTGATTAATCGAACAATCGATTGTTTTTTTTTAATATGTAAGAGTTTCGATTACTTAAAAAAATCGATTTTTTAAAAATCGATTTTCATAAAAAATGGGTTAAAAAAATGTAAGGGTAACGATTAATTAAGAAAATCGATTTTTAAAAATCGATTTTCATAAAAAATGGGTTAAAAAAATGCACAACGTTAATAATCAAGTTTTCACCTCTGCCGGCACTCCCGGAGTGCAACCCGTCTATTCTTCATACCTTTCCAATTACTTTTAATTAGTCAATGTTTAAAATATGTAATAGCGGCACAGAGACAATTATTAATAGCCGCAGCAACTTCCACGTCCATAGTCTCGTGAGTCGTGAGTCTTCAGTTCAAATGTTAGAATGAGTACAGACATGCTCTCGACGAGAGCCGTCTCGGCCGAGGATATCGACGAAAGGCTCTCGCCGAGTGTGTACAGTCGCCATAAGTTTACGCGGAGCTTTTAAGGTAAGGTACTATTAAAAGCAAATAAGTATAAAGGTAAATTGTATGTAAATTAGACTAAGAGGTGAGTGGTTTTGTATTTAGTTGTACGTTGGTTACATATTTCAAATGCGTCTAAATGCAAAGCTTTGGATTTATGATTCATTTCTAAAGAGCATAATATTATTCGTACTTAATTAAACAGAAAATTTTAATTTTTCCATTGTTTTGATGTGTGATTAAACCGATTGCATCGCTAGACCAAAGTAATCTTGAGGATACTAAAAGAAATCCTATCCAATGTAAGCTTTTTAAGTCGGTAAAATAAATAGGAAATGCCAATTGTAACCTACTCCTTTCTAAAGTCGGTTAATTGCTATATTTAATATTCCCGCTAGTAGTGGGACCACACGGCCTTCAGTCCTTCAATTTCCTTCGCGGCACAATATCGGATCGCCTTCGCAGAACATAATACAACACTTACTAGTGTCGTCCGCAAGGATCGTATTCTGCAATTATATTTCAAATATTCTAAACGCCTCCGTGGTTCAATAGAGCGTGGCTCACTCGGGGGTCGTGGGTTCGATACGAAATGTTGTACTTATGTACATTGTACATCTATACACACATATTATAAAACAAAGTCGCTTTTTTCCCTCATGTACCTTTGTTCCCTTTAATCTTTAAAACTACGCAACGGATTTTGATGATTCTTTCAGTGTTAGATAGCCCATTTATCGAGGAAGGCTATAGGCTATATTTTATCACGCTAAGATTAATAGGAGCGAAGAAATAGAGGAAAATGTGGAAAAAACGGGGAAAATTATTTGAAAGGGCTAACTTGAACGCGCTAATCTCAGGAACTACTGGTCCGATTTGAAAAATTCTTTCAGTGTTAGATAGCCCATTTATTGAGGAAGGCTATAAGCTAAATTTTACCACGCTAAGACTTATAATAGGAGAATATGGAAAAACGGGGGAAATTATTTAAAAGGGCTCATCTTGCGAACTACTGGAGCAATTTTTATGTTATTTGGCACAAATAAGAAGTAGACCTCGTGAAGGATCATACATAGGCTATCGATTTTCATCATTTTTTCAGTGGCTATATATTTTATACACGTGCGACGTCGCGGCGGGTGGCTAGTATTTTATATTTCAAGCATTGTCACAGAATATATATTAGTCGTACCAAGCATTGTACAAAAACGCCTTCTTGGTAGAGAGGTTTAGAGTTTGGTTTAAAATATAATATACTCCGAGGTCGAGAATTCAATTCCGAATTGAAAAAATATTATTTCCAAGTGCGTCTGGAGTTCAGTGGTTTAGAGCAGCGATCGGCAACGCGCGGCCCACGGGCCGCATGCGGCCTGCGAACGTTTTACTTGCAGCCCGCGAATGTTTTGAGAATAAGTTATAATTACTAATTAGTATCAAAAAGTAAAAACAATGTTTTCTAAAAAACGTAGCTGTTTGTGTCATTTTGTAATAAAAACTTTGGTCATTGTCTGAATCCCCTTATAATAATACTCTCTCTTACAAATTTTAACAGCTCACTTTTTACTAGTGCCATAGGTACATCACAGAGGTTGAACTTTTTTTAAATTGTGGTTTAGAAAAGCCCTCATTATGCATAGGTATTGGGCTTCTAGGGTTAAAATACTATGCCTGCGGCAGTTTGTTTTGCCACCTTGTGGCTCTTGCCTGCCAAAAGGTTGCCAGGTTGTTAGAGCGTAGGCCATGGCCTGTAGTTACTTGAAGGTCGTGGGCCGTGGCTCGTGTGTTCTATTCCCCCACTGGAAAATATTATTGTTTTCAAATGTTTAGTTGGGGCATTGCAGATTTCAGGCATCTTACTTATCAGACAATCAGGTGATCAACCTGAGAGTAAAGGAATAGAGAATGCTTTTGTGTACTGCGCACTTCGGTACTACCATATCAATCACTGCCGCTGACGTAGTTTTAATGAAACCGGCCACCGTGATAAAAACCCCTATGGGATCCATATAATATAGCTTTTATCGACGGCAAATATTTGTGAATCAAGCCTCAAAATTTGTCTAGCCTTGTGTTTCAACCGTAAATATGATTTGGTGTTGAAAAAGTTGGTCGTTCGCTAATGTCGGCGCGGCACGCTAGGGAACTGAATCACTTACGGGGAAACCGCCGCTAATGTTCCTAGTGCTAAAACTTTTTGTTGGTATACCCCTATGTTACTCAGTAACTAATCTCAATTCCGTGTAAAAATCAATTTGAAATATGCGAATTTTGTATATGTGTAATACAGAATGTAACAAAACTAAGTTAAAATATTTTAGTGTGTGTAATAATTATGTGTTCCTCGTGGAGAGTTCACTGTGAAAGTAGTAGCGCTGAAAGACTCGTATGGGGAAACTCGTGACGCTGGGGCGCTTTCCCATACAAAAGTGAAAAAAATTGGTCTTTCAGCACTGCTACTTTCACAGTGAACCCTCTACAAGGAACACATACACACCCAAAAGTATTAACACTTAGTTTCGTTACACCCTGTATAAGTTGCCAGCAACTTCGCTCGTGCAACAGTCGTACCTACGCCAAATAATAATAATTAATAAGTATAGTATACAAATTATCTAGGATGAGGAAATTTACGAAGTGGCAATGAGATGTCTATTATCTACGAAGAGTCTACGAACAGTCTACGAAGGGTCTACGAACTGTTTAGGTGTCTACGAAGAGTCTACGAAGGGTCTACGAAGTTACCATAAGATGTCTAGGAAAATATTTATGCTGTCGACAAAATAGACCAGTACGAGGTACTCGAAAAAATCTCTTCACAATAGTGATGCCGTGAAACGGCCGTGAAGACTTAAAAGAATATTATGTGATCTACATGTGAAAAAACTGTCATTTTACAATGAGGCGATGTTAATTCTAATTTCAGCAACGATATCGACAACACCACAGCCCACTAACAATGCTTGTAGCCATTGAAGCGTACATAGCTGAACTTCTTTTATAAAACCTTTTTCATATTATTTTGTACTCTTTAGTTTATGATTTTTTGACTGCTTTACTTTTTGATAGATTTTGTCATTACATTAACTGAATTCAGCTTGACCATCGGGTACGTACTTATTTCCTTTGCACCTTCAAATCAAAAGTCGGGCAAGCCGTCACCCTCGCAATCCTGCGAGGACCTTGCCCGGTTCACTACGTATAGAAGCGACTCAAAATGTCACTTCATGTAAAAGTGTCACCTCTGTCACGGTGACACACTGACCTCCATTATGCAAGTACGCTGGACCAATGATACCCAGCTGTATTTTGTGCCTATTTGAAGCGGAATCAGCTCCCCCAATGCGAGGGGAGAGAACTAAATCTGACGTAACTTGCAAATGGCCGCTCAATCGCTATTGGTTGTAGAAACCGAAGAGAATATAATCACTACGGTAGTAGAAACTAGTATTAGTTCCAAGTACTCCCACTACTGCTATCAGCGCCAATATGGTGACTTTCAAACATCATTTTTACGTAAAATTTAGTTCCTATCCCTCGCATTGGGGAAGCTGATTCCGCTTCTAATAGTCACAAAAAATAGCTGTCATTTCAAAGGGTATCATTAGTCCAGCGTATATTCTATAACTAGTAGTTGGAGCATAGATTTTGTTCGCGCCGTCCATAAAGCAAAATAATACATTGGCGCCGTCTCTTCTATACGTTGGTCGTAATTCGTAGCTCGTAGTAATAATAGTTCAATGCTTGTACCGCTGTTTTTACGGAAAAGGTGACATCATTATACACAATGTATTTCACGTTAAAACTCCCAAACAATGAACACGTTATTAACCTATTTCGCGTTCGTGTTGAACCGAATTAACTATCTAATTAGTTAAATCTAACATGTTATGATGAGGATAACTTTATTCTGTTGTTTCACCGGTACATAATAACCCGAGAGCCAGCGGCAGACAGACTTTCGTAATATCATAAAAGCTAAAAGTTTTTCTGTACATGAGTCATGACCCCTATAGAGGTAAGAATGACCAGTAGGTAACTTTGGCGTTTCGGTCGCGGTTAATTTAGGAGGTAGGGGAGACCGGGGCTGAAAGTTCCGATTTTCAAATAACATGGAATTTTGTAATGAAAATGATAAAATTCATTTTTAATATTTGCATCTATTAAAGAGCCTTAATCTGTCTCTGTAATAGTGCATTAGTCATTTCTGCCAATATCTCAATAGTTTTTTTCTACAGGCATATTTTTGCAAAATTTCGGAACGGAACATTCAACCCCGCGTTGGGGCGAGTTGTTCCATGTGTGGGGCAAATTGTTCCGCTTGTATAAAATATGAGAATAATATAGTTTTCTTTTAAATAAAATAGTCATTTTAAAAAGTTTTATTTATTGTATGTTAATTCAGTGCTATAAACTACGAAATTATTATTTTTTAACAAAAAATTTAAACCGACTTCCAAGGTAAAAACAATAGTAATATGAACTAAAAAGTATTAAATAACTCTTACTCTTTAATAGCACGCCTTTTTCAGAATTCGTCTAAATCTCAACTATTCCTGTACATATTTCATTTCCTGTCTTCATTATTTTGAAGTCGGTACTTCAAAAAAAAGTTCACCCATTTTGTGAACATGGTACCAAATTCGAGTTAAACCCTATACAAAACAAAAATAATTTTGAAAATCGGACCACAAACGGCTGAGTAATCGATGAACATACAAAAAAAAAAAAAGATACATACAGCCGAACATATTACCTCCTCCTTTTTGGAAGTAGGTCAAAAAAGAATATTTATCACGACAAAACTCTCGCTTTCTTGTAATACTCTTCGTTTAGCTTTTACTTGAACTTTTCCCTTGATTTGCGTTTTCCTTAATTATTGTTGTTTTCTTTTCCCTTGATTGTAATGCCTTTGTTCTTTGCTTTTTTTTCTTGCTTGTTCTTCTGCCAATGCATTTTTTTCTGGCGTGTCAGTCAAGTAAGGTAAGTTATTTCGAGGAACAACCAGCCCCTTTAGGAGGGAACTTGTTGCCCCAAATTGAGTTTTTGTGTAAAAATTGTAATATAAGTAAATTAACGAAATCAATTGAAAAAACATTCAAACATTAAGATACCTAACTAATGCCACTCTTAAATAGTAAAGACGCAAATAAATCGGTCAATAATAAATAAAAATAGACCAAAAAGATTAAATACGAAAATATTTACTAAGGTGGTGTTCTAATAGCCGGTGTGCACAGCCACTCAACCGCCGCCGTCAGAGCAACTAAAATGGCCGCCAACGCGGCGCGTCACCTGATGCTTAAACGACGCACTTCACGGGTATTGATATCTTTTTCCTATACACAGTTACAACTGTCGGAACAACTTACCCCGGGAACTTCCAGCCCCGGTCTCCCCTATCCAGTTCTGAAAGTCTATCTAACCTTCGATAAAGTGTAAAGCTCAATTTTTTTATATTTATTTCTTTGGGATAACTGTTATTAGGAATCTCATTGCTCATTGTCAGTCATTTTTGACAGTTGTTTTGACTGCCAGACGCCACTAAATTGGGCTTTGAGGAGGTCTGGCAGTGAAAAGCAAATGTCATAAGTGTCTGACAGTGGGAGACGATACTCCTACAAAATTGGATTTTATAATTTATTGAAGGCTAGGTTGACCTTCAGAACTTTATGCCTCCTAGAGTAACCGCGACCGAAACTCCATCGTTACTGGTCGTTCTTACCTCTATAGGGATCATGTACTGGGAAACTTTCAGCTTTAATAAAATGACGAAAGTCTATCTGTCGCTGGCTCTCGAGTTATAATGTTTGTGAATTAATTAATGTTCCATGCGAGTTATTTATAAAGTTTTAATTATGAAAGCGCTGGATATAATAGATAAACATTTGGATACGCCTATTTTAGTAGGTGATTTTTTAGGTGGGTAGGTCCGATTTTAATAAATATCATTTAAGAAACGGCAACGTTAAATTCACAATTATTTCGCCTAATTTCCTCGTAATCCACATTTCCTAATATTATAAATGCATGTGTTTCTGTCTGTCTGTTACCTCTTTACGCCCAAACGATGATCCGATTTTTCCTAAAATTTCATATAGACCATAGACTATAGAGAGTGCCGGGAAACGACAAAGACACAGAGACAACGGGAAAGGACAGTGTTTGCTTTTCACCATATGAAACAGTACCGTTATTTATAGTATTCAATAGCAAAAACGAATAAAACAAACATAATGAATTTGAAGTAGTTCATGAAACTTTTTCATTTCGTGTAAACTCTCTTCATATTACGACTCGGTACCGGCTATACAAGCTAAGGGGGGGGTTAGAGAGGGGTAGAGGGGGCTGCATCGTCCGTCACGCCACCAGTTCTGCGAAATACTATCGGGTGCAGCCATGAAATAGGCGAGAAGAGCTAGGTGGTCACTTGTCGAACGCCAAATAAAGGCCATCAAATGTTTATTATATCGCATTTTTTAAGTAGATTCTTTCAATTCAGTTTTTTATGTACTTATTGAAAATTGTGGGTTCTTGTAATAATAAGAAGTATAGTTATTACAATATTTAATGTATGATTAATTTGGATGCAGGCTGGTGCCTAGAGAGGCAAAAAGACGTCAAATTGAAATTAAATTTTAATTAAAAACACAAATTTATTCCGCAGTCCAAATATTAATGAAAAAATATATTTATTATTATATGTTCAAGAGCGGTGCCGCACTCGGTACTACGCAGCTCGATGCAGTTCTTATAACACTGAAAATGAAACGTCTTCTTATAACAACGAAAATGAAACTCTTGAAGTCAAAATTCATTTTTTTAATTGCTGCAGCAGTTATGAGGACTCATGAAGTCATGACATCTCATTTTTTGAAATACTTAAATTAAAAAAAACTCGAACTGAAGAAGTTCATTCCCCTACTCGCTGGATTAATGGCCCCACGTGAGAAATTAAAACAACATTTGTATTCAAGGGCGCGGGCGGGCGGCGAGTTTACAGCCGCAAGTCGCTAGTCGCGCTCATTTCAATCAATTCCCCCCGCAACTGTTGATGGTACCATGGAAAACAAGTACCCGGCTAACGTTGTTTTGCTACATCTGTCCATCTTACTCATATTAATATTATAAATGCGAAAGTGTGTCTGTCTGTCTGTCAACCTGTCGTGTTACCTCTTCACGCCCAAACCGCTGAATCGATTTTGTTGAAATTTGGTAAGTATGGGGATATTTTGAGTCCCGGGAAAGGACATAGGATACTTTTATCCCGGAAAAATGTACGGCTCCCGCGCGGTAAACTAATTTTGGCGCAACGGAGTTGCGGGCGTCTTTTGCCCGCGGCTTCGCTCGCGTTAAGAAATATTATTATTAATTAGGTATCAAAGCTCAATCGGTTTAAATTTGACAAGGTTTTATACAAACTTTTATCCCCTTGGGGGTAGAATTTAGAATTGATAAAAATCCTTTCTTAGCGGATGCCCGTCATAACATCTACCTGCATGCCAAATTTCAGCCCGATCAGTCTAGTGGTTTGGGCTGTGCGTTGATAGATCACTATGTCAGTCACCTTTGAGTTATATATATTTAGATAATATGTATATTACGCTCAAAGACCGAAATGCTCAATGAGAGAAAAAATGGCTCACAACGCGTTGTGGTCACAAAACGGCCACGACGCGTTCTGGCAATCACAAAAAGGCCATAACGCGAAATTGCTATTCGTTTTTCTTGATTTTTTCTTGATTGAATAATCATCCATAGGTATGGAAGATTATATTTGAATTACCACGCGTACTACAAAATATTTTCTATTTTACAAAATCACTGCAAATCAAGTTTTTCATTATTATTTGTAAAATATCCATAGTTCCATAATATCCGTACTAATATTATTACTGTCTGTCTGTCTGGCGCAAATGCTATTGTTTGTTATTGTTTTTTTAGTATAAGGTAATCTGATCTTAATAAATAATAAGTATTTAGTTTTATTTTTCTTTATAAGTATATAATTTAAATATAATACTACTAGTTGATGCCCGCAACTATGTTGCGCCAGACATACTATAATTTTGGCACATATTAACATTCAGGGATTGCTTGGTAAAGAATTGGAAATAGACATATTCCTTAAAAACCGCAATATAAATATTTTCTGTGTTACAGAACATTGGTTATCAATCGAACAAATTAATACTTTAAATAATAACTTTTATAAGGTTGCTAGTTCGTTTATAAGAAAGGAAACTATATGCGGTGGATCTCTTATTTATATACTAAATGATATTAAATATAAAGAACGTACTGATATAGTTACACTTTCCTCTGAATGTACAGCAAAAATTTCGTGCGTTGAACTGGAATAATACATAGTAATCTGTGTGTACCGACCACCTCAGGGCGATTTGGAATCATTTGACTCGACATTAGATAGTGTATTAAATCGTTTGCTGACACAGAAAAAGATTATACTATGTGGTGATCTAAACGTAAATCTACTGGAGAAATCATCAAAATATGACAGACTACTTAACTTATTTGCAACCTTTGATCTTAAGTACTTATTTCTGGAGCCAACTAGAATAACTTCACACTCAGCAACTTGCTTCGATAACATTTACTGTAATTCAAGTTGCATAGAAAAGTGCTTATTTAGTGATCTAACATCAGACCACCTAGGACAGCTAGCGGTTTTTCCAGTTACAACTAATAATCCCATTAAAACAATCACACGTAGACCGATTACATCAGCTAAAATAAATATTTTTAGAGATAATATCGCAAGCAAAATTCTAAATATAGATGTTACCCAAAAAGATCCACACACTTTTTATGATAAATTGCATGATGTTATTATAAAGGAACACGACATGATTTTTAAGACTAAGACGTTTAACATTGATAGGAAAATGAAATTTTGTGAATGAGCGACACCTGGCATTTACATCAGCAGAAACAAATTATACGACTTGTATGACTTAAAGAAATATAACTTTCACCCTCTATTTACTCAGTACGTTAGGAATTATTCCAAAGTATTCAAAAAGACCTGTCTGGCTGCCAAATCCTAATATTTAAGTAATAAAATTAAGAACTCTAGTAATATTATTCGTAGCACTTAGAATATAATAAACAACGAAACCGGGCGATCTAAAACAAATGAACGCAAAATAGCACTTAACATTGATGGTTTGACAATATCTAATAATCTAGAATTAGCTCATTTTTTTAACAACTATTTTGTGAATATACCCTTAGAATTGACTGTCTCCCTTGATTGTTCTTCAATAAAAGCAAATGAATTATTGAGAGCTAATGTGCAGGAAAATGTGACTTTGTTTAACTTCAAACACCTTAATGACATCTTAAAGATATTCGAGGTATTTCAGTTAAATTGCTCAAGAATATTATAACTGAATTATCGCCATATTTAGCCGCCTTATTTAATCGCTGTATAGATGTAGGCGTGCTTCCCCGACTCATGAAGCAGTCTAAAGTTATACCATTATTTAAAAAAGGCTCACAAAGTGACCGTACTAATTTTAGACCAATTTCTATTTTGCCAGCAATAAGTAAAATATTTGAGAAGGCCATTCTTATACAGTTACAGAGTCACTTTAATATTTATTATTAATATTTATTATATATTGAGCTATTCCACAGTCGTCAATACGGTGTCTCAACAACAGATGCTGGTGTAACATTGATTAAATACATACTTAAGAGCCCGGGTTACCCTCGAAATTCTCATACATACGTAATACCAAAATCATTTTGTCATACGAAAGTATTTAACATGTTTGAGTTATTTTTCAGAATAGTAATTACCTAGGTTCCTGAACAAAAATTAACTTCAAAATATTTAAACACTAAAAAAAAAATTTCTGTGTATATTTTTTTTTACTAAATTTACTACTAAATATTTAAACACTTAAAAATAGAGTAAAACACTAAAAATATATAAATAAATAGTAAATTTACTACAAAATATTTAAATACTAAAAAATATTTTTAAAGTGAACCCTTGAAACCCTTTCAATACCAGAAATAAGAACAAGTTAGCAGCTAGTAACTATTCACTCTTCATAAAGTACAAAATTCATTTGTGGGACTCGGCATACGTTTTTATAATAGATTGCCTGCTGAGATTCTCAGACTTACCATTTACTAAATTTAAGGGATGTATTAAAAATAAATTAATGAATAAAGGTTATTACACGACAAATGAATATTTTAATGACATTCAACCATGGAAATGATTATTTGTAATGTTAGTTGTAAATATTGTAATTGTTAAATGTTAATTTTAATTATTTTATTACTATTTTTGCTCTACTTATCTACTATTATAATAAGTATATATAATAAGTATACTGACATCAATTATTATAATAAGTATTTATGACATTCACGATTAATAATTATTTGGTAATTTATTTTTTAATTTTGGACATTATAGCTTAATAAAGTATGATATTAAATAGTAATTATTTACTATGTATGATTTATTTTTATGACAATATGGTAAAATATTATGTTGTAATTGGTAACAGATAATAATAATCGGTGTATGTAATTTGTATATCTACTTATTAGTTATTAGGTTTTTGTGATAATAATTTAACGAATATATTATGTACTACAATTAATTTATATTACAATGTTTTTGACGTTCATAAGCGTTACTGTGTGACCTATGTGAATAAATGATTTTGATTTGATTTGATTTGACAGACAGTAATAATAATAGTACAGATAGTATGGAAGTATGGATATTTTATAAATAATAATGATAAACACGTTGTGCAGTGTGTATGATTTAGTATGTTGAACTGATCTTAAATAATTATCACTTTTTGTCAGTGTCCATCTACTGTGTGCCATAAACTGTGAACTATTGCATCATCTGTAGTTATATCGTTATCTGTGGTCATAATCTGTAGCTTCATATTCTTTTTCAATAAAGTAGTTCTCTGTCAATATATCTATAATCACAGATGAAGTCTGGTCACAGATGAGCATTAATCAAGTAATTAGTCATTTAGAAACTTCAATTTTAACTCTGTCCTTCCAACTGCAAGACGTCACTAACGCTATTTTATTCAGCACACAAAATATTTTGCATCCCTCTTTAATAAAGACACAGCAACTTTTTAGAAAACTTGCCGTTAGGGCCTGTATTCACTTTGATTAGTGCGAGTGCAAGTGATTAGTTCAAGAGATTAGTGATTAGTAGAAATCAAAGGACTTGCACTAATCAGTCCCTGTCCACACGTACTTTTACCTGATTACTAATCACCTGCACTAATCACTTGCACTTATTACTAATCAAAGTGAATACGGAGCTATAATCATCAGCACTTACCCAATAATATGAAATATCCTGTGAGCCTTGACATTGCCTCAATGAATGTCATTTTAAGCATTTCTAAGTTAAACACATACTATGTAGATAATAAGATATTTTTTGTTCTTCAGATTCCGTTAGTGTCAATTAAGGAATTTATGTTATTTCACAATATAGGACTACCGACTCCGCATGACTCTAGCAACCCTAATTCTTTCAGTTTGATTATTCCGAATTCTAAATATATAGCAATGACCAAAGACAAATCCCAGTACTGCATTTTGGAAGATTTAAATAATTGCCCTTCACCGGGAATCATTAAGTAAAAGGAAGTAAAATAGATATAGTCCTGCCACAGGACACTTGGGAACTCGGCCATTTATTTGCCTTTTGAAGTTTTCCCAAAATCGAACTGCTGAATCGATTTTGCTGAAATTGGGTATATTTTGATTTTTGATTGGAAAGATCATAAGATCCATTTTATTCGGATAAATGTACGATTCCTGCGCGATAAACGAACATTGGCGCAACGGAGTTGCAGACGTCATCTTAGTACCTTCTCTCGAATATTATACAAAATTCTCGTGTCTCAGGTCACAGAGTTTGTGCGCGAACTCCTCCAAAACGGCTCAACCGATTTCAATGACATTTTGTATGTACATTCGTGACTCGTGAGGCCAGCGGCCAGCCCTCTAGCATACGCCAACGAGAAAATGTTGTTTACACGTTTTCTCGATGTTTGATGGCTTTTCTCTTCATCTCTATTGACCCTAACATGACATACATTTTTTCTCGTGTAGATCTGTCGTTAAAATCTATCGACATAATGTCAAAAATGATTTTGACATTATGTCGTTATCGACAATATAACTACACCCGAGAGTGAGATGTAAGGCGAGACCCTTAGGCAGAACCGTCACGGACGAAGTCTCGAAGCCAACTGAACTGCGCTCCGAACTACTGAGACCTATAACTAACCACCAAAATGCTGATACAGCTTGTTATCAGCATTTACCCTCACTGGACTTGGATATAACACCTCAATAAGATGTATCTTCGAGGAAACGACGAAGTTACAACCGAAAATCTAAAAAGATGAAGTTTTTTTTTTAAATTTACTTCTTATGTTATTTATGTTTTCTAGTTCTATGACGTCCTGTTCCTGATCGTTGGTTTGTATTATATACACTGTGTATCTTTAGAAATTTTATTATCTTCCTTTGCTATGTTAAATTTTACGGTTCTGCTGCCAGGTTTCACACATTTATAAAATTTAATCAAACAGTAAATAAAAATTAATACAATTATAAAAATAACAGCAATAGAGTAATGTGTCCCATATTGGACTATATGAGGATCCTCTAGGATAGTTGAGTCTTCAGGAGTTTTAAGAAATATTTGTTTATTAAATTTAATGTTATCTAAATCAAAGTTAGGGGTCACATTTTTCATACTCAAATTTAATTTCTTAATATTACAACAGCTATCGTCAATAATCGTCAATTGAAATCGTGCATTCCGATTTCAATGCTATAGTTAAAAATATGATTGTGCTGAGTTACAAGCGTGGTACTCTGGTGGTAGCCGATACAGTTATTAGGGAGAGACATAATACCAGTACCTAAAATTTTAATTTCGTGTGTTTCGCTATTTCTACAGTCTATTGAGACTTTGCCGGGTACTGATTGTACAAAAATCCACTTATTGTTTTTAAGTGGTTTCCAGATATCTAAATCCCTAAAAATTAATTTAGTTTCACAATTTTCTGGAACTGTATTAATTACTTTGCTCATAAATTCTGTTTCACAGGTTGGTTTTGTTTCGGTTACATAAATGCTCGACACCTCACAAATATAATTTCCGTTTAAAATGTAATTACAATTATTTAAATCTTCCAAAATGCAGTACTGGGATTTGTCTTTGGTCATTGCTATATATTTAGAATTCGGAATAATCAAACTGAAAGAATTAGGGTTGCTAGAGTCATGCGGAGTCGGTAGTCCTATATTGTGAAATAACATAAATTCCTTAATTGACACTAACGGAATCTGAAGAACAAAAAATATCTTATTATCTACATAGTATGTGTTTAACTTAGAAATGCTTAAAATGACATTCATTGAGGCAATGTCAAGGCTCACAGGATATTTCATATTATTGGGTAAGTGCTGATGATTATAGCCCCGTATTCACTTTGATTAGTAATAAGTGCAAGTGATTAGTTCAAGAGATTAGTGATTAGTAGAAATCAAAGGACTTGCACTAATCAGTCCCTGTCCACACGTACTTTTACCTGATTACTAATCACCTGCACTAATCACTTGCACTTATTACTAATCAAAGTGAATACGGGGCTATAATCATCAGCACTTACCCAATAATATGAAATATCCTGTGAGCCTTGACATTGCCTCAATGAATGTCATTTTAAGCATTTCTAAGTTAAACACATACTATGTAGATAATAAGATATTTTTTGTTCTTCAGATTCCGTTAGTGTCAATTAAGGAATTTATGTTATTTCACAATATAGGACTACCGACTCCGCATGACTCTAGCAACCCTAATTCTTTCAGTTTGATTATTCCGAATTCTAAATATATAGCAATGACCAAAGACAAATCCCAGTACTGCATTTTGGAAGATTTAAATAATTGTAATTACATTTTAAACGGAAATTATATTTGTGAGGTGTCGAGCATTTATGTAACCGAAACAAAACCAACCTGTGAAACAGAATTTATGAGCAAAGTAATTAATACAGTTCCAGAAAATTGTGAAACTAAATTAATTTTTAGGGATTTAGATATCTGGAAACCACTTAAAAACAATAAGTGGATTTTTGTACAATCAGTACCCGGCAAAGTCTCAATAGACTGTAGAAATAGCGAAACACACGAAATTAAAATTTTAGGTACTGGTATTATGTCTCTCCCTAATAACTGTATCGGTTACCACCAGAGTACCACGCTTGTAACTCAGCACAATCATATTTTTAACTATAGCATTGAAATCGGAATGCACGATTTCAATTGACGATTATTGACGATAGCTGTTGTAATATTAAGAAATTAAATTTGAGTATGAAAAATGTGACCCCTAACTTTGATTTAGATAACATTAAATTTAATAAACAAATATTTCTTAAAACTCCTGAAGACTCAACTATCCTAGAGGATCCTCATATAGTCCAATATGGGACACATTACTCTATTGCTGTTATTTTTATAATTGTATTAATTTTTATTTACTGTTTGATTAAATTTTATAAATGTGTGAAACCTGGCAGCAGAACCGTAAAATTTAACATAGCAAAGGAAGATAATAAAATTTCTAAAGATACACAGTGTATATAATACAAACCAACGATCAGGAACAGGACGTCATAGAACTAGAAAACATAAATAACATAAGAAGTAAATTAAAAAAAAAAACTTCATCTTTTTAGATTTTCGGTTGTAACTTCGTCGTTTCCTCGAAGATACATCTTATTGAGGTGTTATATCCAAGTCCAGTGAGGGTAAATGCTGATAACAAGCTGTATCAGCATTTTGGTGGTTAGTTATAGGTCTCAGTAGTTCGGAGCGCAGTTCAGTTGGCTTCGAGACTTCGTCCGTGACGGTTCTGCCTAAGGGTCTCGCCTTACATCTCACTCTCGGGTGTAGTTATATTGTCGATAACGACATAATGTCAAAATCATTTTTGACATTATGTCGATAGATTTTAACGACAGATCTACACGAGAAAAAATGTATGTCATGTTAGGGTCAATAGAGATGAAGAGAAAAGCCATCAAACATCGAGAAAACGTGTAAACAACATTTTCTCGTTGGCGTATGCTAGAGGGCTGGCCGCTGGCCTCACGAGTCACGAATGTACATACAAAATGTCATTGAAATCGGTTGAGCCGTTTTGGAGGAGTTCGCGCACAAACTCTGTGACCTGAGACACGAGAATTTTGTATAATATTCGAGAGAAGGTACTAAGATGACGTCTGCAACTCCGTTGCGCCAATGTTCGTTTATCGCGCAGGAATCGTACATTTATCCGAATAAAATGGATCTTATGATCTTTCCAATCAAAAATCAAAATATACCCAATTTCAGCAAAATCGATTCAGCAGTTCGATTTTGGGAAAACTTCAAAAGGCAAATAAATGGCCGAGTTCCCAAGTGTCCTGTGGCAGGACTATATCTATTTTACTTCCTTTTACTTAATGATTCCCGGTGAAGGGCACTTTTATCGGACATCGCAGGCGTCCCTAAACAAATATCACGAAAGAGCACTTTCCAATAGGTGTCGGCGCCGCCTATTACACTAAACTGTTTGCCTGTCACAGGAGTACGCAACCGTGGGGTGCTCTGTTAAGGCCCGTATACAGGTAGGCCGATCGATCGGGCGGATGGACCGGCACACACAAAATGAGTCGGCTTGCGATTAGCCCGATCGAAGCAATCGGCTTGTAAGCAAAGTGGAAGCTTGTGAAAAAGTGAAGCCTGTATATGGGGGCCTCTATTGTTTATAAAATCCGTGGAGACAAAACTAGAGCGTGTTCTGTTATCAAGAATGTAACGAATTCTTGCCAACCCAAAGCCGGGTCCAGACGATCGTAACGTGTTATGTAAGATTACGTGTAATTTAGCGTCAACAGTGTGGACGGCACACGAACTCAAAGCGAATTGTCCAAACGAGCCTTTGTGCTCGCGCGAAAACCGATAGCCGACGGATAAACCCCGAGCGTTACATGTAATGCTCGTAGTGCCGTCCACACGTAGAATTCGTGTTACATTACACGGTGAATTACATTACAATGTATGAGTACGCTGGTCGCTGTACCAATTTGTTTATCACATTCACAACAAATAATGCAATAATACAACATAAATTATGTTACAGTGTAAGTATAAGTTATTCGATTTAATGAATAGAAATGAGGTGGCAAAATATCCGTTAATATAGCGTACTATGTGTTTCACTTTTAATAATAAAAAATCGGTTGTAAAGTCGGTTTACTGACGATAGAACGTGACAACGTATGACGTTGTCACGTTCAACTATCCTTAACCCCTTAACCCTCGCTGCCGAATCTCTATAAATAGAAACAAACTTTTTTGAGTGTAACCTAAAGTTATTTCGATGTATTTCTTTCAAATGATTGTCTAAAATTATTTATAATGAGTAAAATAAACTATTCGCAATACAAAACGCTACTGTATACATTCGTGAAATCCAGTAAAATCTTCGAAAAAAAGCACAAGTCATGCCTTGACACGTAGGAAATAGAGCACAATTTTGAATAGCCGAAATAATACTAATAGCTCACAGATTGTATATTTATTTTTCATTCAGAGTGTGGTCAATGTATCAAAGGTCATAACTAACCAAACTTCTTCATACAAAAGTATTCTCTAAGTCATCGAAATACGTAATATAATCGAAACAGTTTCGAGACTAAGAGTCTTACGGTTGTTGAGAGACAACGTGCCTCTTTGTCGCTCGTTCCGCTCTCTCGCTTGCACTTCAAGCCTTAAATGGAACGTCTCAGAGCGAGGTAACGCCGCATGAACTGTCATGTTTTTCGTGCGCGCACCCCATATCGAATTATAAGACGTTATCACGTCAAAAATAGTAAATTAACGTAACGGAAAAAAATCCGAATCGCAATATATTGCGGCCATATTGTTAAATCATAAAAGGTTGGTGGTCCCTGCGTTCGTACGGCGAGGTGCATAAATATTGTTTATTGTACACTGTGAAACAATTTGCGTCGTGTAATGTCCATATACTAATACTAGCTGTTGCCCGCGACTTCGTCCGCGTTAGCATAGATAGTATAATAACGTAGATGGATTTCATGTTCCTAACTTAAGAAATGACGGCCTTTCATCCAAACTTTCAACCCCTATTTCACCCCCTTTGGGGTAAAATTTTCAAAATTCCTTCCTTAGTGGGTGTCTACTTAATAAGACAACCCTACTCACTAAATTTCGTAGCTGTAACTTTCACAGATTTTGCTCAGCGATGATGAATCAGTCAGTCAGTCAGTCAGGACATGTAATTTTATAAGTATAGATCAATGTGAAAGATTCATGTGAAGCAATCTAATGTTGGAATAATTACGTATTTGTAGTAACAAGTGGATAAATCAAAAAAACCTGTGATACTCAGAGACTGCCGCGCTAAAGCTATGCTTAGCATTTTTTATCTACTTATGCAATTATAATTCGCATACCTACGTCCAGTCGCACGCACACAAACACCGTGCCGAAGTCTGCCGAATTGAAACCAGACGTAAGACGAGGCACGGCTTTCAACGTCGCAACGGCAACGCCCACCGGAGTGGAGGATGTTAGGTTTATTTTCTTGATTCGGCCGCCGCGCTCATAGCCCGCGTTTAAAGCTATGCAATACCTTAAAAACTTACTGGGAAGTAAAAAGTACTAGGATGTTCAAAGTAAGTTTATCAAGACCAATCGAACGAGCCCAAACTCGATGGTGTTATCTGGTTTTCTATCGGAGTTCCCATGGTAACCTTGCTCCATGATCAGATTATCTCCATGTCATCATAACACTTGATTATCACGCGATTTGCACAATCGTGCTTTGCATTTCAATTGTCACCGGAAAGTGGGTCTTGTGAGAAGTTTAGTACTGTATCTGTTTTCCATACTCAAAGGTATTTCTTCATAATATGTCATTGGTTATATTCTCAAAACACAAAGAGGAAGTCTAAATTGACCAAACAGTTTTCGTGTAAAAACTGTACATATTTTATCGTTTTAAACGTAAACAAAATTGCGAAAACAAAAGGCACTCGCTAAACTCGGACTCCATTTTGAACGAAGTAACGTATTTAATTTGAATACGTCTTAATTATATTTAATTAAGTTGTAAATAAGGTTAAAGTGTTTTATCCTCTTCTTTAACTTACTTATAAAAAGAGGAGGTTATATTATACATATTATATAGTTTGCCCTAACTAGCCTAGTAAATAATATTATACAATCCCACGGGAAAACTGTATTTTTCAGAACAAAAATATCGTGTGTATTAATCACAAGTCTATAAGTATAACCAAACAGTCAAACTACTAGGAGACCAAGCCGTTTAGTGGTTTTTGCATAAGTATAAACAAGTCACAAACATATACACACGTGACACGTACCCTCGAATAAAATTGGGTTTTGTCTCTCTCTAGTTTTTTTTTTTTTTTAAATTAGATATTATGGTCGAGGTGGACTTACATAATATTATTTTTACTTATTAGATTACTTTTTAGTTTAGGCAGGCCTGTCCCACTCGCGCCTGTAGGCATCGAACTGTAAGTACCCCCCTAGGGGGCACTTCAGTAGGGACTCACAGGCGAGCGGTGACGCGCGCACGAGTTTTTAGTTAGTTGATCGTTGCATGCCTACCTACGTACTTATTCATTCGCTGTCACAGAATTGATAAATTTATCCGATCACAATGGACAATAAAAAAAGGGCAAAGAAATATTGCGTAGTGTTTAACTGTCTTAACACGGAATGTGAACCAAATTTAACTTTCTTTAAGGACGATGAGAGTTAAGAACTTTTTTTAATTGTTTTATTATTACTTATTTATTATCACTGAGGTAGTAAGTACTTGTACTAGAGCAGCTATTGCAAACAAAAAACATGTCGCACTTGAGGCATGAGCGGGGTGGGAGGCGGGGCGGTGATTGCTATAGATCAGTACCGCAGGAGTGACACAGTTTTGTGCCTACACTCGAATGAATGCAGAATCTATTTGAGTAAGTGGATAAAATAAAAATAAAAATTCACTTTTTTATAAAAAAAATAATTAAGTATGGACCCATAGTCCACTATAGCTAATTACCTTATTTAAATTACTTAAATATTTTCAAATATGTACCATAATAAAATTATTATAATGTACGCATGTATAATGTACGTAATATTTTAAATATTACCAAAATACAAACTCGTCTACGTGAGTAAGTACTTCATTCATCGTCGTCTTAACATAGATCTGTATTCTGCCTACATTCCACTCTGAATCTACTACTCTATGTCAATGCAAATGGCGCGCGTCTTCGCCTAGTAATTGAATGTTCGTATTTTAATTGAAAATAATTAAATAAGAATGCTAATACCGATGAAATGTTATTCCGTTGCATTTGGAAGTATTACTGGAATAATTTTTGCAGTATATTAACCCACAACTAGGCATTTTTGCGACTTTTTTTGGTTTCGTTTTTGATTGTTGTACGTCTGGCGCGCAGAAGAGCTCGCGGGCGACTAAGTGCACTGCTGCTATATAGATTACGTTGTATATGACCAAGCATTGCGTTGCGTTGTCGAGTCTAGTACGTAGTACATACTATGTCAGTGTTTATTATAAATTTAAATTTTGTACAATTTATTATAGAGTCAAATTATTACGATTACTTATGCTTTAAATAGTTTTAAATACTTTATTTATTTATTTATTTATTTATTTATTTCAGAGGCACATCTACAACATAAACACAATCAGTACAATCACATTACTTAGACTAAGGGTTATGCGCTTATGCCAATTACAGATATGCACAGCATTATTAATACAATTCAATATAAACATAGTCAATACAATGATATAAGTATAAAAATCAAAATCAACTAATTAAAATTAAAATCAGTTTAAGGATATAAAATTAAAGTAATTAGTAAAATAAAGTAAAACTTGATTACTAGAACATAATTTCATAAAATAATTCATCTAAATAATAAAATTAAAAATATCTAAAATGTCCCTTACCAGCTATAAAATTAACTAATATACAAAATTATTAAAATATGTCACTAAATAATATGGCATATAAATATTGAAAAAAATAAAACAATAAGTTAACTAATATACAAATATATATACAAATATATATATAAATACTAGTTGAAGTAGAATATATTAGTTGGTAGTAGTTATTACTAATAGTAGGCATCGTAGATTAGTGTCGCGTCTTTGCCATTATATTTCGTGATGCGAACATTCGAAACCTCATTTGTTTACAAAAATAACTGAGTTATACAAAAACTTTAAGTAGGTAATATAAGACCGGTTTCAATAATTAAGATACGGTACCTATTGAATCTAAGTACGTGTAACTAGTTACACGCGAATCTATGATAATTAAATCTACATAGTACTAAGACATAATATCTTAGATTATTTCGATTTAAACAAAATGTAGTTATTATCTATTTATTTATTTATTCGAAAAGGACACCAGCAGTACATGTATTAAACATTATACTTAAATAACAACACAAGTAGATAGTACAATACCGATACATGCACTTTTATAGGTGACACAACATTAGCTATAACTTGTACCAAGTTAGTCATTTTATTCAAGCATAATTAGTACTTACTTAGCTAAAATAATTAAATAATTAATTTAACATAGAACTAATATCAATAATAATCAATAACATTAAATTGCTACTACTAGAAGATAAATTGCTAGCAATAAATAATAAATTAATAATATTACATTAATTATATTATTGGTATATGAAAGAGCAAATTAATAATACTATAGTGTTTACAGCAACAAAAACCTTAATAGATCACTAGTTCACAGAATCACTCATAGTTCATAATGTTTGATACAAGAACAAAATTCGCCATGTCTATACGTTTTTTGAATTCTATTTAGTTAATTAAATATAAAGATTATGACATTATTTTTAAAAACAGACAACCCTGATTTCTTCAGAAAAGGTACGAGCTATGCGATAGAAAGAGAGCGGAGATGTAGGCAAATATAAATGTAGGCACCTAGCACTGCGCGGTCGGAATTTGAACTTTATAGTATCGTGGCATGAGTCGTTAATTCTTTAAACGGGTTTCGCCAGTGGGAATTCTGTTGGTACAACTAATATATATTCTGTGGTTTAGGTAAACGTATCTGTTATCATCATCAGTTTGCCAGATAGAAAATTTTGGGCTTTATTTATCTAATTAGGATTTTTTTATTTCCTAATTTTTCTTCATGATGCTATACTAGCTATTGAATTCCGACAAAATGTACGGTGCTCAGAAGCCTAGAATCGATCAAATAAAATATTGGCTGGGTTATTTACCGCGGGAAAGTTGTGAGCAGTAAAATAGGAAAATGCGTCGTTTCTCACGACGAATAGTTTCGCCCAAATTGACGAAACTTATAATATAGGGCAGGTGGAAATAAATTATATATTGGGGAAAAACTCACGCTTTTCACGTATTGACAGGAAAAGAAAGAAGAAAAAGGTTTTTTCTCGGCTATGGTAAAGAAAATAATGGATTCTGTAAAACCCACTGCTTATATTATGCAATGAGCAGACAATGTGCAATATCCGTCAATCGAGTGTTGCGGTGCAACTTGCAACTTGCAAACTTAAGGCGCTATATCGAAAGTAATTTTACCGCAAGGGCAATTTTATACTTAATTTGTATGACTTTATAGTCGTGAATACGCTGCGGCCAGAAGCTATCGGCTCGCTCGGAAAACATTCGAAAAAACGTAATTATAATCATTTAAAAAATAAGTAGGAGCATATAAGCAAAATGCTTCTATAGGATTTTGAGTTGCAAAGGTGTCTATCAATTAGACTAATTTCCTACGATACATCTATTTTCGTTTAAAAATAATCTTCAAATTTCGTATTTTTAAGAGGTAATTTCGAAAATTAAATGTATCGAGGCAAAATACATTAATCGTGTTTCTGGTTCTTCTCAAACCTAGATAAGGCTATGAAGATATGTATATCTCATTATAAGATTTGTAACATTTCTGAGGGTCCTATAGTATTACGTCAAAAAGGATATTTTTTTAAATACAGCGCCTTATGTTGAATTTGTTATGTTCAGTTTTTGGTAATTCCCTTCGATGCGCTTCGACTTGGCGCTAGTATAAATTGACCCAAACGTTTGATCAGCAAAGAGCAGAGCTAAGAGGATTATAGCGTAATTAGCGCTCGCACCTGCGAGCCGCGGGGTGGTGCGGATTGCCGAGCGTTAATAAACATGAGCACCTGCCAGGGTGATTAGTATTTAGTGTGCTGTCAGATATATTGATTCAGCAGATTGCGGGACTACGTAATTTAGTTGGGCTATATCAAGCAGACAAATTGTAAACAATTAAACATTGATTTGATAGTACTAACCAAGCACCGCTTTCAAACGGCCATATTCTGATTTCTGAATCGCGCTATCGAAGTTTTGCTAAGATCGGCGTGACATAAACAACATCTGGAATAATAACAGTGGCCTCGAACACATTGCACACATTGCACACAGTTTGAAAAACACTGGTCTATGGTAGACCAGTGTTTTTCAAACTGTGATTCGCGACCCCCTAGGGGGTCGTGAAGCTTCTGTAGGCGGGTCGCCAATGGTTGAAAGGACTATTTTAGTAAAAAAACAATAAAAAATAGAAATGCTGAAGAAGAAATCTTAATTCTTCTTAGAAGGAAATCTTCAAAAATACATTACATGATAAAAACAACAATGAGGGGACGTGAAATATTTTGTCATGTCGCGTCATAAATAAGTTTGAAAAACACTGGCATAGATAATACAACATTTGCAGGATAAGCTAGTACCCATTACTAATATTATAAATGAAAAAGCGTCTGTCCGTCGCGCCCAAACCGTTAAACAGATTTTGCTGAAATTTGATACCTATAAAGATTGGAGAAACATTGAGTCAAGGACATAGGATAGGTACTTTTTACTTCGTAAAATGTACGGTTGCGGCGAGATAAACGAGTTTGGAATTTCGTTTTTTTTTTATGAAATAAGGGGGCAAACGAGCAAACGGGTCACCTGATGGAAAGCAACTTCCGTCGCCCATGGACACTCGCAGCATCAGAAGAGCTGCAGGTGCGTTGCCGGCCTTTTAAGAGGGAATAGGGTAATAGGGGAGGGTAGGGATGGGAAGGGAAGGGAATAGGGGAGGGTAGGGAAGGGAATAGGGCAGGGGATTGGGCCTCAGCTCCAGTAAACTCACTCACTCGGCCAAACACAGCGCAAGCGCTGTTTCACGCCGGTTTTCTGTGAGAACGTGGTATTTCTCCGGTCGAGCTGGCCCATTTGTGCCGAGGCATGGCTCTCTCACGTATAAACTCCAACAGATTTGCGGACAGGTTATTTAAAATTTAAGCTACCGCAAAAATACTATTCTGTCCGCCAGATCTGCTAGTATTAGCTATATATATGTCGCAAGGAAAAGAGGATATCAGGGATTTCACGATATCCCTAGGGATATCACAAACTCTCGGTAGATGCCGAATAGTTTTGTTTGTTACGTCTTCTTACTAAAAATATCTAGTGATATGTCATTTCACTAAACTAAATCTAGTGAAACGTCAGAAAAGTGGACACCGCCGAATAAAAATCAAGCCACGCATTTTTCTCGCTTGCTCTAGTATACACACGGGTACTTTGATAGGATCATCTTACATCTGAATCTGACAAGTAAGATGTTAGATGATCCATGCGTCGGATGGGCATGTAAAAAGTCGGTCCTGCGCCTGATCTCTCGCCGGTCGTGTCAGTCTTCCGTCCCACCGGGTTATGCGAGTAAAGGAATATAGAGATTGCTCTTGTGTACTGCGCACACACTTGGGCACTATAAAATTACTCTTGGCACCGTCACCAAAACCAGAGTGGGAGTTATTATTATTATTATCACACGTGTAATGCAACTATAGCAGATCTGAGGGGGCATCACCATATATCTGAATCATACAGTTGAAACCAACTGAGGGTTCTTCATCAGATACTTCAGACCTTTGATTTTTGGCGTCAAATGAAGCGGCCGACCAAGTTGAATATTTTTTGTAAAGGTGGCATGTCGACCTCTAGTTTGGTTAGGCTCTTGTACAGGCACAGGTACTACAGGTACTCCAGCTCTTCGATTATCCTAGTTTTTACGGTTCCGTACCCAAAGGGTTAGTCTGTCTGTCTGTCTTCAGGCTAGACGAGCCGCGCCAGCTTGAGCGACGCATTTGTTTCACTCCCACTAGTGCCCGTGTCACGTGTGGGAACTAGAGCGAGCGAGAGAAATGAGTGGCTCGATTTTTATTTGGTGGTATCTGCGTTTCTGACATTTCACTAGATTTAGTTCAGTGAAATGACATATCACTAGATAGTTTTAGTAAGAAGACGTAACAAACAAGAATATTCGGCATCTACCGGGAGTTCGTGATATCCCTAGGGATATCGTGAAATCCCTTATATCCTCTTTTCCCTGCGACATATATAATATTCAAGCTGTCAGTAATTGTTCTAATTACGCGCACACAGTCTGAATGCTGAGCTGCTCCGAGTTATTGAATTATCAAATCCCTTGTCCCCATTAACTATTGGCTAAACCTACTGATTGGATATTAGTTATGCCACAGGTGATTATAGTTTGTTCGTTTTATGATGATATGCGTGACACATTATAATTGACAATAGTAGGGAAGTTACCTAAAAAAATTAATCGAATAATTTAAAAATATCGAATCACCTCGTAAAGGAATTGCAATCGAATTTATCGATTTCGTACTGATGTTTCAGAGTGACGCCGACGATTTAAGATCGCCGCCCTTTTTTATCGATTTGATTTCGATTCAACTGTGTCAATCTCTATTGACATAAGTTCCGTTTCATGCATCTGATATTTTTCAAATATTTTCGTAACAATAATTTTATACTCCTATTTCAAAGTTAATATTTATAATTTTATATCAATAAGTTAGCATTTAGCAACTTTTCATTTTTATTCATTTACAATTACAGGAAACATTTATTTTTGTGGATGGAATATAATTTATTACATTCTGTTTTTTTTTGTTTTCTTGTGAAAAAATTCCGTAGCAAGGAATATGAGAACTGTCACCCATATCACCTTAGAACGAACAAACTATAGTGTAAGATATGCATCAGGACCTTTAGTCAATTTGCAGTCGATTGCCACAGTAAAGAAATTAAAAATGTATGGGACTTGATATTTGATATGACGCTTTCTGGATTTTCATGAAATATAGGCCCAATCCCCTACCCTATTCCCTTCCCTTCCCATCCCTACCCTCCCCTATTACCCAATTTCCTCTTAAAAGGCCGGCAACGCACATGCGGATCTTCTGATGCTGCGGGTGTCCATGGGCGACGGAAGTTGCTTTCCATCAGGTGACCCGTTTGCTCGTTTGCTCCCTTATTTTATATAAAAATATAGCACATTACTATTGAGATTTTCTACTTACTTAACTACTTATTCCAGGGAAGCAGAAACTTTGTGTTGTTTTGATCGCGGTAGCGAACGGTCGCGCACCGCTCAACAACACACGCAGCAAATATTAATAAAATTAATATTTCGCGAGTTGCGCGGCTCACAGCCACCGCACCGATATCATGGCGCTCGTACAACACGTCGTCAACACCATGCATGTCGTGCAGCTGTGCAGGTCAACCTACACCAGCGAGGAGATCTGCAAGGGCAGGCTGATGCTGTACGAAGCGCTCGGCAAGACGGCGCAGATGACGTCCCGGAGGAGAGACGGAAGCGAACGAAGCTTGCAGGATATCATCTCCCTGCTCAAGCAGACTAATCCTGCGGAATTGCCGGTGTTTGTGGCCAAGCAGCTCCACAAACTGCCGGCGGTATCGACGGACCACGTCAACGTCTCCAGCCTGCTCCAGAAGTTCAACATCATGAGGGCGGAGCTGGACGAAATGCGAGGTAGATTGAATGCCTCGGAATCCACCATCAGTGAGTTACGTAGTGAATTATTACAATTAAAAAGTAATAATTCATTATGTAGGTCACCCGAGCATCCGATCGACTCGATAAATATGCGTCGCGGAGCTCAGCGCGACTCGCCGTTTTACACGTCAGCGAAACCGAGTGGGTCAGCAACAGCCGCCGCCGTCAGCTCGCCGTCATCGCGTGACGTCGACACGAAATTGAGGCCATCGACTCAACAGAAAAATTATGCAATCGTCGCTGCTTGCCCCGCACCGCCCCCGCGGGTAAAGGCGAAGGGTGCAAAGGAGGGCCGCAAGGCTGAACACTTTCGACTCGACAGGGACGAGAGCAGGAGGTGCGATGAGGAGGGCTTCGTTCTGGTGGAGAGGAGGAAGAAGAGGAAGCCCACCATCCGCAATCACCGCGGCACCGCACCTTATGTGCCCGAGCTGCGCCTGCGCAGCGAGGTGCCCGCGACGCCGCTCTACGTGTCGCGTCTGCACTGGTCCATGACGGTCGAAGACGTCGTAAACTACATCTGCGAGAAGACCACCTTGAGGGTGGAGCGTCTGCACTCTCGCCACAAAGTGAATTTCAGTTCCTTTGTGGTAAGAGTGCCGACTCAAGTTTTATCCATCTTTGAGGTGGAGGAGTTCTGGCCCGCCAGTGTAGTTTTCCGGAGGTTCCGGGGGAGGCTCCCGAACGAAGCGCGCATCACGTCACCGAAAGAGACTTTACGTGATAAAGTGTAGTGTGATTGTGTGTGTGAATGTGTAAATAATATATATTAGGATAAAATTGTTGGGCGTGCATCCGTTGTCTGATTGCCATAACACAAGTTTTTACTTAGCATGGGATTAGACGACGTGATGTACGCTACTTAGCTTTTATACTATTGTATATTATTGTATGCTTAATAAAGAATTTAAAGAATTTGAATTTGAATTTTACTTCCTTATTTCTCGTCTTTGAACTCTTAAGGCTCGGTTTTCGAGATACAAATATTTTAAACAAACTGAAACTAATCCATATCCACTGACCTTGCATTTTGAAATAACTTTTAAGACAGAGTATTCCCACAGGCTTGAAATCTGGCTCTGTCAGGCAGGCTCTGACAGTTGCCTTTCTATAACGCGGAACGCCTCAGTGTTTGAGTGGCTCTTGACCGGACATCGTAGGTTCGATTTCCGCGTTCGAAAATAGGCTACTTGACATATATTTAATTTCATTGAAAAAATGCATATTTCTAGTAGAACTTGGCCTAGGAAACTGTATTTCACCCTTATCGTGAAATAAAAGCTTATGATTGATAAATAAAGTCGATTTGAAAATATGATTTTATGAAAATAGGAATTGTACTGACGAAAACGCTTTTGCGGTACTTCCGATCTGGATGTGACGTCATCCCATTTGTAATTTAAGGGGCCGGGTTACCCTCGAAATTCTCATACATACGTAATACCAAAATCATTTTGTCATACGAAAATATTTTACATGTTTGAGTTATTTTTCACCTTAAAATAGTAATTACCTAGGTTCCTGAACAAAAATTAACTTCAAAATATTTAAACACAAAAAAAATTTTTTTTGTATATAATTTTTTTTTACTAAATTTACTACTAAATATTTAAACACTAAAAAATATTTTTAGAGTTGAAATATTTTGTAGTAAATTTACTATTTATTTATATATTTTTTAGTGTTTTACTCTATTTTTTTAGTAAAAAAAAATTATACACAAAAAAAATTTTTTTAGTGTTTAAATATTTTGAAGTTAATTTTTGTTCAGGAACCTAGGTAATTACTATTTTAAGCTGAAAAATAACTCAAACATGTAAAATATTTTCGTATGACAAAATGATTTTCGTATTACGTATGTATGAGAATTTCGAGGGTAACCCGGCCCCTTAATATATTTTATTTATCGCGCTCGTTATATGTAAGTTTATTTGTACATAAATAATATGAATAAGCCTAGAAAGATTTATAAAATATATTTTCTTGAATAATTCAAATAAAACATCAGTTTTATATATTATCTCCATTTATTGTAGTTGAATGAAATGGCCAAAACTTTTCTACAAAAGTGTTCAACATTACAAATGATTTCTAAATTCTTTTTTAATTTTTTAAGCACTGTTAGACTCGTACGTTTAGCACATAAAACTTTTTTCAATAAAGAAAACATGACGTCACACTATGGCGGCACAATGGCGGACAGTGTTTTCGGCGCCATATATAGGGCATATTTTTCAATCAACATTTTTATGGGTTTCTACTGTTTAAAATATTAAAATATTAGTTTTTTTAGTGAAAATGAATGATTAAGAAGCGATTAGAATGAAGAAAAAATATAGGTCAAGTAGCCTATTGCTTGGTTAGAACAATGAGTACCATCTACCGTATAATTACCACTTTTAAAGCAAATAAACGAATTGAATTGAATGCAGGCTGATCGCCTGAATGTCTGATAAGGTGATCCATTTTAGATTGGCATGTAAAAAGTCGCTGCACTTAAGGCGACGCCTTGATAATTTGGCTATAGCGATGCCGATTTTTCTCAGCAACGACTAAAGCTAAGAAACTAAAGTTCATTGTCAGTATTCATCATGTCTTTGTCTTTGAATTGCCCATAGCATAACACGATTGGACAACTTTTATAACACAGAATTATCAATCGAAAAGACCTCTGTAAAAAAAGGGATTCCTATTTTTCCAACAGAGGAGAGTGATTTAAGGTTCCAAAATTTGTACATAAATTGGTTGAAGCATACACTTTAATATGTGCATAGCTTATATGAAATGTATTTATGGTTTTTAAATTACGCGACAAAAACCATTTTGTTGCTTATGCCCTTTCCATTTGTTGCTGTTTCATTGCTTGTTTTCTATGAGAGGCCGGCCCGGCCTCTCATAGAAAACAAGCAATCTAAAACATATCCAACACGGTTTCTTACTTTAACGCGGCGTCACCTTAATGGCCAGTCGTCAGTCCCGGATTTATAAATAGGCCGTTATGGGCCACGGGCCACGGCCAAGGGGCGGCAGCGTCCGTAGAGGCCCTGCAGATTTCACACATGGGGCGGCGGAAAAGTGACCTACTCTCATAAAAATATAAATTTGGCACTGCCAGTCGTGGCGGTCGTCACGCGTCCGTCTTACCGGGTTATGACTAAAAGGGGTGACAGACGTACGAACTTAAAGTACGCGGATTTTAAGTTCGCGAACCTCGGCTCGCGTCGGTGACACACGAGAATCGCTCACACTGGATTACCATGCTTCCAGGCCCGCGAGCCTGGAAGCATGGTAATCCGGCGGCTCTATCGCGGCTCTATGCTGACACACAGGCGATTAAGATCGTCGAGCCATAAGTCCGCGTACTTACTCGCGTGTCTGTCAGGAGGTGACATCACATAGGAGTTAGACACATATGACAATTTTTTTTATTAAATAAGGGGGCAACCGAGCAAACGGGTTTAAGCAACTACCGTCGCCCATGGACACTCTCAACATCAGAAGAGCTGCAGGTGCGTTGCCGGCCTTTTAAGAGGGAATACGCTCTTTTCTTGAAGGTTTGCAGGTCGTATAGGTCCGGAAATACTGCTGGTGACAGTTCGTTCCAGAGTTTTACAGTGTGCGGCAGAAAGTTACGCGAAAAACGCACTGTGGAAGACTGCCACTCATCAAGGTGATGAGGATGGTATGTTTTTCGCGTGGGACGATGGCGAAAAGTTGCAGGTGGTATGATTCCGAACAATTCCTCAGAGCACTCCCCGTGATACAACCGATAGAGGATGCAGAGTGAAGCTACATCTCGGCGTAATTCCAAGGGGTCCAAGCTGTTTGAAACACTACGACAGTCGACAAATCGAGCGGCCCTTCGTTGGATAGCCTTATCAGGAAGCGGTGAAACAGGCCCTAAATGTATTCTGTTGACGTAAATAGACAGTCACTGTTGTTCGTAAAAAGTAAAAAGAAAAGAAAAGAAAGAAAACTAAAATCTGCACCCCTTGGAAATTATTTCTGCCGGTGCCCATGGACACATTGGAACAGTAATTTGGAGGCGGACCTTCATTATTTCGTCGGCGTATGTTAGCCGTGATTTTCGCTGGGTTTGACGCAATGCGACCAAATTACGGAGGCCCGCAAATCGCCATCTGCTTATGAATCAACTTCTCTGATAGTACAATCTAAGACAAGCATATGACAGGGTAATAAAGTTCAAAGGTAACTGTCATCTGTCTAGATGGGTAAATTCCGAAAAATAACCCAGTATACTGGCCAGCGCTCGTGATCTTACAATTTTAATGCAATCGGTGAATTTCAACATGTCCATATTTTTTTTCATTTCGGTGAACTTTTTTGTTTCCATGTTTTTTTTAGTTTTTACCGTAGTTTCCTCTCAATTTTAATGTTTTATGACTACGAAACTAATGACATAAAAATTAAATAATAAACAAACGTAGCACACACGTTTATATTTTAGCTGTCACCGAGATGAAAAAGTCAGTCACCGAGATGAAAACAAAATTCACCGAAATGTAAATTCACCGTAATAGTATACAGCGTGATTGTAAAACAAGCGAAATAATGTATTTTTATGGAAAAATCTTGACACATTGGGTTACACTTTTGCAATTTTCTAAAATATCTCTAATATTTTTCAGAATAAAACATAGCCTATATCCATCACAAAAAATCCATCACGAAATCAGCTATAATTGCACAACTCTTTTGCCTCCGTGACCTACCGATGATAAGAAACGTGTCCATTATCAAGGCCAATGTTTCTATTTGAATTTTTACAGCTCAATACGGCTATTTTAGGCATTGAGGCATTTTTAAAATTCCGATTTACATCCGATTCCGATAGCAGACTAAAGAACAGACTTTCGAAAGACGAGCATTGCTCATCGTTTGGGAACGCGATATTTCACGCGAAGTACATACAAATGCGGTATCTATCTTAATCTATGTCTGTGGATAGAACAATGTATTTTTATTTAAAAAAAAATCATGTTACAAACAATTTTAATTACAAATAACAAAATATTATATTAATACTGGGAAATAATTGACACATTTGCTTTGAATAAAAATTACCACGCGCCAACTTCACGAAAAGGTATCTTCTAGTGCTTAGTTAAAATTTTTCGTTATAAAAATATACTTAAGTTAAACAGTTAAAGTAAAGATTGAGTAACTATTATTATAACCAAAACTACTTTTTGATAGGATTCATTAAATTCTAATATTAAATAATCATATTATATTATCTCGTACTGTTTTTGCTAATTCACTAATCAACAAAAGTCAATATTTTAGGTAATCCTAATAAACTACATGAGGTCAAAATATCAGTCTCTGAGTTTCTTATTCATAAAATGAAAGGTAAATATTGTGTCCTTATAAATATTTAAAGTTAAAAAAATTACAAATATTGACTGAATCGACGTTAGACGAATGTTAGGTGTTTTTCGTTACGGAATTTACGGAAATGTAGAGAAAAGTGTCGGGTGTCACCGAGACGATATACTTACGTTTTTAGCGGGAACACGCAGCGACGCAGCAAACCACCTCTAGCTTCGAAGGCACAAGCATGACTGGCGCTTGAGTTCGAGAAGCGGCATTACGTTCAAAAGTACTTCTGGTCTCGACAATTCATGTTTCTTTTTTATTCACCGAATCAAGACAAAATGTTGGGACAGTTTTATTTCTCCCACTATTTGAAAGTATAACGATTGAGATTATGAAATTCGTATTTATTATACCTCCATTCATTAAGAATCCAATAAAAGAATCCGTTTATTTGTACCACTAATATTTTTTCCTCGGCTGACGAAATTAGGACTTAAAAGGTCGTTGGGACAGTCACCGAGGGGCCTAATTTACACCTTTAGAATTTTTTATTTTTATGTTCTAGTTATCGAATTAAAAACGTGTCTGTTGCCTCATATGGATAATCACACAAATTATACGATGAAATTTTATTTAACCCTAAAAAGCCATTTCACACACCCAATTTCACAGTAGCCGCGAAAAAAAAGCGGTTGGGAAATTCACCCCAATATTAATTAAATATTCGACAGTGAAATGATGAAATCGTAAGTATCCTGGGCCCTGGCTGAGGGCCCTGATATTATCAAGTATTTAGTAATGTTAGCAGGCCCTGCCGAGAGCCCTACAGGGAGCAGTAACTCGACAGCAATGTCGTCAAGTTTTATTCAGAGGACAAGACGATAACAGTTTCGTTAAGAAAATATTTGTTACCACTGGGAGAAAGTTCAAAACTCAGGCTATATGACGCCCCCAACTCCGTTGCGCCAAAATTCGGTTATGGCACAAGAACCGTACATTTTTCCAGGATAAAAGTATCTTATGTCCTCTCTAGGGACTCAAAGTATCTCCATGGTCCATGCCGAACAAAAAATCGATTAAGCGGTTCAGGCGTGCAGGCACACATATTTTTGCTTACTAGCTAAATATTTGTGAGGGCTCGCGTCGTTTTTCAGTTTTCTGCGTGGTAATAATCTTTAATGTAGTTTTTTTATATTTTAATAGTAAACAAGCCTTGATTGACCGATAATAACACATAGCTATATAATATAAATAAAAATTACTTAACTATGTTATAATACAAATCAATAGGCGTAATAGTTTTTCCGTAAAGTGTACTACAAAAGTGCTCAAGTTGTTGGGTATACTAGGGCTCGCTTCGCTCGCCCTGATTAGTAGGGATTGGGACATTATCGGCTTCTGCCTTTATTCAGGAAGCCGCAGTCTGACCGAAGGCCGAAGCCGTGAATTAGTATGCAAAGCTGCGGAACCCTTCCCTGGCGTATTCGGTATTACTGTAGTATCGATTCTGCGAGGGCGCTCGCTCGAATTACCGACCATCGCAAATACTACTTTTTATTGCGCCGCGGTGTTGCCAGCTAAATAAATTCGCAGAGAATATTGGAGGGTTATTGATTTATAAGAAAATTAATTTTACTGACCGAGGGACAGTCATATTGTAAATAATAATTTATTTTCTATTTATTAAAAAAAATATATTTATGTTACTGTTTCTGAATAGTTTAAACTTGAAATGGACGAGTTGATGCAAACATAGTCTGTAGTACAGTAATTTATAATATTACAAATACGTATGTAAAGTTTGTGAGTTTGTAACATTGTAATTTGTAGTTTAGTAATTTCTGGATTCTGACATGGAATCTAAGTAGATCATCCGAACCTTACCACTAATTATAAAATTTTGTTTTTTACCAAAAGAGAGTCACATTTTCTAAGAGTACCGTAGCCTATACACTAAGGATGTAACAAAACTACAACACTGTCGTCGGTCACATTAACTTGACGCATCGCTGGAATGCAATAACATGCGAGCTCCATAATGACGTCATCAAACCGTGCGTCTTGTTAATGTGACCGTATTATAAGTGATTATACTTTAGGGTTAACTTTTTTTTAATTTTGTGTGGAAAAATTCATGTCGCCGCGCTGGGGCGCTCGCGCTAGCACAATGCACATATAAATCACAAAAAAAATTGCTAAACAAAAGATTTTTTTAAATTCCACCGGGGAATTCAATTATAGGGTTAACTCCTAAATATAGCAGCAGCAGTTCAGTTCCATTATTTATTATTATTAATTTGAGTATTTCAAAGCGGGGAAAACTCTACTACCCTGGCAACACTCCGCCGCAGTTACGGAATTTACTCACGAAATTCAAAACGACGTAATAAGTAAAATTAAAATAAACGCAGCCAACAGCTTGCCAATTGAGAGAGAATTTTATTGCGAACTGGTGGAGAGGGGGAGGGGGGAATAGAGATGAAATATACACGAGTTGTTCATTGGTTCTTATGAGCTCCACTACCGAATCCATCCAAAGTTAATTATTATGAAGATTAACCCGTCAACCCCCTTTTAGCAGCCAGCTGTCGCATAACAATTGAAAATCTATTGTGTCTGCGATACCCACGATGGAGGTGCTACCCGAAGGATTGATGTAGCCACGCTGGTTACCTCAACACTGACTGAGATTGACATTCAAGCTGAGGGGACAGAAAGTTTTCAATGTTCATTTCTATGTTAAAGCACACATCAATTGACAACATTTCAAAATTTTAACATGGCTTTTTTATTATTTTATAAGAAAGTAGACTTAAAATAAGGCGACACGTGTTTCTTGCTTTTTCAAAATTATGTTTTTAAGGTACCTAAAAATAGATTTTAATCCTTCGTATTCTAAAGAGACGTAGTGACGTCAAGTCAAGTGACGTCATACTTACGCCTGAACGGTTAATTCCATTACGGTTTACAAAAGAAAAAATATGTCAATGTAAGTTTGTTACGTTTATTAGGACGTCTGTCAATGTCATCGTGGTATTTTCGTATGTTAGAAATATCATTGTTGACAGTGACTGTTTTTTTATGCTTCATGATGTCTTTTTAAAACGATTTTACACCAGGCAAAGAAAAAATATCTGATATGCCGTAAGTATGACGTCACAGCGTATTTTTCAGTTTTTCTTTATTTTCTCAGTAAATAAGCAATATGAAATTTTTCGGAATATTTTTTTGATATCAGGAGAAGAAACTTATGAAACGGTATTTTTTATTTTAGGGCTTAAAAATTTTGAAATGTTGTCAATTATAGGCGTGATAGTTTTTCCGTAAAGATACCCAGTACCACAATAATTAAAGTGATCAGCTTGTGGGATATAGTAGGGATCGCTTCGCTCGCCTTGATTATTTGATAATAATTGACCCTATTTATGCAAAATGAGTCCAATCCACACCAT
Source organism: Lysandra bellargus (assembly GCA_905333045.1). Lineage (NCBI taxonomy): Eukaryota > Metazoa > Arthropoda > Insecta > Lepidoptera > Lycaenidae > Lysandra > Lysandra bellargus. Next base: position 949,734 of record HG995357.1, read on the forward strand.
TGCCAAAATTGAGTTAATAATGCAGAAGTATTCCAAAATGGCCCTTTTATCGACCCTATGAAGATCGTACTAATCTAACAATTTTTTCAGAACAAAACATTTTTACAACAAAGTTACCAACTAACAAATTAATGAGTATTGTTTTTTTTATATAGATCCAAACTACATATTGGTCTCTCGATTTTTTTTTTAATTAGGCAAGTAGAATCATGCGACTTGTTTGCATATTAAAAAATTCTTAGTTCTTAATATTTTACAAAGACTCACGGGTCATTGTGACACAGGCCCGACACAAAATAGACATATCCCGTTTTTTGATAGGGTAAAACGACTAGTGATTAGATAGTACCAGTTATTGAACAAAACACAAAAACGCAATATTATTTATAAAGTTTGCTTTAAAAACTGCATTTTTAAAGTAATAAAACGCCTGATTTTAAAGATAAACAGGTAGCTATTAAAGCAACCTTAATAAATATTATAGTGTTTTTGTGCTGTGTCCAATGACTAGTACTGACTACTGTCCAATCACTAGTCATGTTCACCCTATGTAATATTTATATACAAAATCAGTGGCTAAGACGTTATTTTATTGCTTTCTTTTTTTCTCTTTAGGCCCAGTAAGAAAAGTGCTAATACGAAGAATAAGAATCGTTATTTGCATGTTTTTTGCAATTATATTCAATATCAGTGGCTAACACTTAGAAATTATTATTTTCATACCGTGCCTAAAGAAAAACACAAAACCATAAAGAAATATTTTGTTTACTTAGGTACATTTAAAAAGAAATCGGTCAAGTGTGAGTTGAACTCGCGCACGAAGGGTTCCGCACCATTATAGAGCAAAACTAATAAGTAGTAAAAAGTGCCCAAGTGTGTGCCCGTGTAAAAAGTCGGTCGTGCACCTGATCTCTCACCAGTCATGTCGGTCTTCCGCTTCGTTGGGTTACGAGGGTAAAGAATAGTGCTCTTGTGTATTGCGCACACACTTGGGCACTATAAAATTACTCCTGCTTAACTGGCCTGTTTTTATTGAAACCAAAGTGCTCTTGTGTATTGCGCACACACTTGGGCACTATAAAATTACTCCTGCGTAACTGGCCTGGTTTCATTGAAACCAGAGTGGTCGTGTGTATTGCGCACACACGACCGACGACACGATCGTATAGAGGGGAAAAATCCAGGAAGAACAAGCCGAAGAACCCCATATCGAGGACAAACAGTTGCCGAGTTATAAGCACTCAAAGTTTGACATTGACAGCTCGGCAACTGTCAAACGTCGAACAAAAGCGGCCATAACTCCGCTCCCAATAGGCCTAGAGGAACGGGGTTTCTTCTAACATCAAAGGCAACATCTCGGCTACCCCCTCCCCGAATTTGAACTAAATCGGAGACATCAAATTTAGTCTTAATTCTGAGGCCAGGATCGAATAGAGGAGAAAAATCCAGGAAGAACAAGCCGAAGAACCCCATATCCAGGACAAATAGTTGCCGAGTTACAAGCATTCAAACTTTGACATTGACAGCTCGGCAACTGTCAAATGTCTTACAAAAGTAGCCATAACTCCGCTCCCAATAGGCCTAGAGGAACGGGGTTTCTTCCAACCTCAAAGGTAATACCTCGGCTACCCCCTCCCCGAATCTGGACTAAGTCGGAGACATCAAAACTTCAAGGACGATTCTTCTACTATATACTTACAATACTTTTAAATGAGTAATGTAAAATTTGTCTATTACAGTAATGTAACGGACAAATTTTACATTACACATTCTTTGCATTTAATGGACAATAAAGGTCCGATAATGGCTCATTATTTTGTAAAATGGCAATGTAAGATACTCCATTACTATTATTTTTTGTATTATTATTATTTTTTACATTAAGATTTTTGCAACGTTGCTTGAAACCATCACTACTAATGCGAAAGTGTGTCTGTCTGTCTGTTTGTCCGTCTGTCTGTCTATCTGTCTGTCTGTTTGATATCTCTTCACGCCCAAACCACTGAACCGATTTTGCTGAAATTTGGTATGCAGATACTTTGAGTACCGGGAAAGGACAATTCATCCCGAAAAAATGTACGGTTCCCGCACGATAAATGAGTTTTGAGTGAATGAGAAACGGAGTTGCAGGCATCATCTAGTTTTAAACATCCTTGTAAAAACCAGAAAAAAGTAGGAGCCCCACATTATATCAGGTTACTGCCGAAGCATACAACAAGATATATTTAGGATATGCTCACCTAGATACAAAAAAATATTAAGTTTTAAATCTAAATAATATATTTTTTTCATTTCAATATTTTTTTTTTTGGTAATATAAGCAACAATATAAACTAAAAAATAATGAATATATATTTAATTCTATTACTACATAACCGAAAGAAAAAAATGCCGGTTTTCTTCAAAATTTGAAAGTTCATGAGGCCTCAGTTTATTTAAAAGCAAATTTTATAAGTTAAAATCGTTGTTTCTATTACTAATTAGATGTTAGACATCCATATCGGGTGCACAGATCTCATGCACGAAAATCCTGTTGACTTGTGTAATAAATCTAAAAAGATGGTTCGCTTTGGATTATATGTATCCCACACTAATATAGTTTTCCTAAAAGGAACCCTCCTGTTTTTGTTTAATTTTTGTTGGAAATAGTAGTAATTTTTAACATATTTATGTTTGTACGCATAGAATAAATTACCAAATATACTATTGTAAATTAACTTTACTTAAAATAACAATAAGTTTTAAAGAATACACAATTTTAATAAAAACGGCTTTTTCTCAGAACTGTCATCGTGTGAGTTGAGTCCGGTATGCATAAATAGGTCCAATTATTTCCGTTGTCTGGTACCTGTAATAATTGGTTCCTTGATAAATTATCACGGTGCTGACTGCTGACGCAGACGTAGTGTGAAGCAAAAAAAAGAAAAGCAGGGAGTACTGCAAATGCAAATCGCATAGGAGCCGTCAGGGTGATAATTTTGCGACAGCTATGCAACAGGCATGATTGACAGACAGCAGATTGCACCGCTTTTGATTCCACTCGTAATCGCTATGCCGGCCGATCGGACGTGGGTTCGGATCTCGGATCGAACGTATAAGTAAATTAAAATTCTAAAAGGGGTTGATAAAAATCCAGTTCCGATTAGTCTCTGTCACGCAAATCATACAAAATCCGCTTGCAATATTGTATCACAAAATCAATTTGGGCCCCGAATAAAATGAACGTCGTAAACAAGTCGACATGTTTTCTATTTACCTGAGGCATTAGACGGCGGCCACACCTGCGCACAATGCCCGTCACATGCAGTAATAGTTTACTGTGTACGCTTTACAATACGCGCCGTTTTCTATGGAACGTTTTTGAATTCTGACGCCATTTTTCCTTCTTTTTTTTTTTTTTTTTGTCAAATGGTTAAAGAAGAAAGCTATTAGACTGGCACTATCTGTTTGTGTGTCTGCCTGTCATCGCGCAGCAGGCAGAATTGTGAACCGTAGTAGTAAGTTAAACATTTTCAGACATTAAATTATAATATTATTATTTCTCTAGCAACTATAACTAGTAAAACTACTTGAAAAACCTATATCTTTTAAAGTTGATTTAAAAACATGAAATATGAATCGCTTATTTTTAGGGTTCCGTAGCCAAAATGGCAAAAAAAGGAACCCTTATAGATTCGTCATGTCTGTCTGTCTGTCTGTCTGTCCGTCCGTATGTCACAGCCACTTTTCTTCGAAACTATAAGAGCTATACTATTGAAACTTGGCAAGTAGATGTAGTCTGTGAACCGCATTAAGATTTCGATACAAAAATGGAAAAATTATTAAAAATTTTAGGGGTCCCCATAGGTACAACTGAAACAAAAAAAAATTTTTTCGTCTAACCTACGCGTATAGGGTATCTATGGATAGGTCTTCAAAAATCATATTGAGGTTTCTAATATCATTTTTTTGTAATCTGATTAGTTTGCGAGAGAGACTCTTCCAAAGTGGTACAATGTGTGTCCCCCCCTCTAACTTCTAAAGTAGGAGCATGATAATTCTAAAAAAAATATATGATGTACATTACTATAAAAACTACCAACGAAAATTGGTTTGAACGAGATCTATCAGGTAGTTTTTTTTATACGTCATAAATGGTAAACCTTAATTTAACTTTCATTAAGTCAACTAAAATATAAAAATAAATCAAAAACCTTTTAATTTTATAGAAATAAACCTTATTGCTGCTGCGGAACCCTTCAGTGGCGAGTCCAACTCGCACTTGGCAGGTTTTTATTTGTGCTTTTCTAAAATGATGTTTTGCCGTGCTGCAGTCTGCATCATGTACCAAAATTTTCATTACAACTTTAGCTCAATTTTACATCTCAGCGTCAAAAAACGCTCCAAATGTATCTATGGAACAGACTTATCTAAGAAAGTTTGCCGCAGAATTCTATTTCCTTTAGTGCCTTAAGTGTTAATATTCTTTGGATCTGGAGAATAAAAGTAATAAGTTTTCGACGCTGGGGCGAGATAAAAACAAGATGTAAGGGCTCGGCCCTACCTTTCTCCCTGTAATTAACATGTACTCAGATTAATTGTGTTTACTTAAACAAACAAACATGCTAACAATTAATAGTAGATGCTATTTTGCTTTGTGTCTAGAAAGATAAAATACCTTAGTTGTTAAGTTGAGCTATTGAGTTTAATTATACAAGAAATGCCCATTTGTAAGACTAAAAAACTGTACTGCGATTTTGTGTAATTTTTAAGTGTTTAAATAATCCGCCATTTTTTATTCTGTAATACTTAAGCGTACTTAACTTATTAGTAAGAACAGTTAATCTAAAGTCACCTTACAAGCTAAGATCTATCAAGCTGTTCATGCTAAAGCGCATGGCAAACAATTAAACAAATACTCCCGAAAAACATATTTTTCACAGATTAAGGATGTACGGGCTGTACCTCATTGATATTTTTCATTCCAAATTAACTGAGAAAAATCGCGTACCAAATCCAGTGTTGCCATAACAAAAGGATTCCCGTGAAAAGTGTTCCAAAAATAAATATCGTCTCTAATTTAAAGTCAATTCCGGCCCACACTCGCTCGTATTACATTTTATTGGCTAATATCTTCGCCCCGAAATGTGGGAACGTCCTTTTGTTTGTTTTTGTGGTAAACGAGCGAATACATCACATGACAAGCTGCACGTTACACGTATATAAAAGTAAGAGGGTTCTTTACAATGATATTCTACAGTCGGGGCATTTTAATACGCCACATTTGACATCTGTCAGATTAATCTCCATAGTGAGGTGAGCTGCGTAAAAACATCGACCAAAACGAATAAATCGGTACGGACTTGAAATAAAATATTTGAATTTTATACGTTTGAAACAAACTCCTGTCCCATTATTATTTTTTCGTTTGCAAATTCAAGGAGCAAAATAAGACAAGTACATAATTTACAAAAAAAAAATGCATTTATTCGCTTGAATTATAAAAACTGTTAAATGTAGTATTAACATTATTCATTTCACATAAATATGTGTTACTTTTCACAACGTGGTTATTAATTTATGGGGATATTTCGTTACAAGTAATCAATGCATCGATACTATTTATTCGCTTTCGATTTTTAGGGTAACTTCCCTAGAGTTTAAAAAGAAAAAAGGTCAACTGACGTAACATTGTAGCGACGTGCAATTATTAAGATCAGAATTTGTTTATTACGTTTAAAATTGTTTATCAGTAAAAGCAAATCGTTAAATAATTCGTATCGGTCATATTTACAATAAATATGTAATCGTAATTGAAAAATGTTAATCAATTGTGCAGTTATAACAAAACGAAAATATTTATTTTTTATGTACGTCGCTATAAGGTTACCTGGTACAATTTTGATGAACTGTCAAATGTGGCCTATTAAAATGTCCCGACTATATGTTACTTATAACGTAAACTAGATTGCTACGCGTTGTCACTTCGAAGATATATACGCATATCTGACGTAATAGTTTGGCATATTGTATCCTCAAAACTCTTTTGAAGTTTGAACTACCAAGTGGTGGAGCATTTTTAAGAATGATTGTATGACATTGCTACTCTAGTATTTTATATAAGCTCATTGGTTCTTTATTTGACTTGTAGTGTTTAAAAGTTAAAAATCAAAATAGGGAAGAACTCAGAAAAGTCTCTATATAAAAACAACTCTAGCAGTGCGAAAAGTGGCTGAAGTAAAAACGAAACTGCTGCTGACATACATTAACAAGTCTGTCGTTTGTTAAAACGCACTAATCTCAGGAACTACTGGTTCCAATTGAAAAATATTTCACTCTCATTATGACATCATCCTACGACAAAAGGGGGCGAAGAAACAGTAGAAAATTATTCTTAATATCGGACGGCTAGCGGACAAGCGACGAATAGCGAACGAACACGTGGGCAAATGCTAATCCATACTAATTCCATACTAATATTATAAATGCGAAAGTGTGTCTGACTGTCTGTGTGTTCGTCTGTCTGTCTGTTACCTCTTCACGCCGAAACCACTGAACCGATTTTTCTGAAATTCGGTATGGAGATATGTGCTTTTAATCCCGAGGAAGAACGTAAGATACTTTTTATCCCGGAAAAATGTACGGTTCCCGCGCGATAAACGAATTTTGGTGCAACGGAGTTGCAGGCGTCATCTAGTAAATAATAATGCTTTTATTATTATTACTAATTAATATGAACGCCTCCGTGGTCTAGTGGTATAGAGCGCGGCTCTTGGCTCGGAGGTCGTGGGTTCGATTCCCGCTTTGGAAACATGTTATTTCCAAGTTTGGTTAGGGCAATGCAGGCTGATCACCTGATTGTCTGACAAGTAAGATGATCCATGCGTCGGATGGGCATGTAAAAAGTCGGTCCTGCGCCTGATCTCTCGCCGGTCGTGTCGGTCTTACGTCCCATTGGGTTATGAGAGTGCTCTTGCGTACTGCGCACACACTTGGACACTATAAAAAATTACTCCTGCGTAGCTGGCCTGGTTTCAATGAAACCGGCCGTCGTCACCGAAACCGGAGTGGCTATTATAATAATACTTCTCGCGAGCGAAGCCGCTGACAAAAGCTAGTTTCCTTATAAAAGTTCACAAGCAGTTAACAAGGGCCATAAGGGCGCGTTGGTGGTTTAGAGCCCTTTATACAGGGTGTTTAAGCCCTTAAGATGTTTCAGCGCCCTTAATGTTATAAGGGCGAAGGTAACCGTTATGTGTTAATTAGCAGGAAGTACAATACTTAAGTCTTAAGTACTCGTGAAAGAATTCGGTGGAATTTTTACTGTTATCCTCCCTTACTAATGAAATAGGTACTGGATCACTTATAAATATACATCTTGGAATAGCGGTGGACAAGTGAACAACTGTGCTTTTATGAGTTTTTGTTATAAATGAAACCATCCAATACACAAAATTACAAACACACACATAGTTAGAGTCTTAAATTAGCTATCAATTTGAAAAGTAACTAGTAAGTAATCTCTAATGCAAAAAATCGCAATTTAAAATTGTAAAATTGGGCTCCAAGATAATATACACACAACAGCTGAGGACACAGCCTTTCATCGCTCATTTACTTCTATGTGGGTCGAAACGCGAAAAATTGTACTAAACATTCATGACATCGTAACACACGTTACGTACATGACCGAATGTTACGTACATGACCATGATGGAAAGCTTAGTCTATAATATAAACTGTATATCCAATTTTTTATTAAAGGCTAATGGAAAAGGAAGAAAAGGTTATTTAATATCAAGATATAAAAAATTAATTATAGTAAATTGTAATACAAGTAAGTATGCTTCTATATATCTACGAACGTGGCTGACATCGGGCACGAGCCGAAGGTGATTGCTGAATTTTCAGCCGAGTATGTAATTTTCAATAGCTTATTAATGATTTACGAAACTTTTCAACACCGTTGTGGGTTATTAATAAATACAACAGTTATATAAGTATTTTCAAGTGTAGTCTCCGCCTTAGAACTGGTCATGACTGTAACGTTACACATTTGTTACACATTGTAACATTCATGACGTAAAAAAGCGTGCGACATTACCTAAAATCCAAATATCACTTTATTCCAATCAACTACATATTTTTTTTTATTAAATAAGGGGGCAAACGAGCAAACGGGTCACCTGATGGTAAGCAACTACCGTCGCCCATGGACACTCGCAACATCAGAAGAGCTGCAGGTGCGTTGCCGGCCTTTTAAGAGAGAATACGCTTTTTTCTTGAAGGTTTGCAGGTCGTATAGGTCCGGAAAAACTGCTGGTGACAGTTCATTCCAGAGTTTTACAGTGCGCGGCAGAAAGTTACGCGAAAAACGCACTGCGGAAGACTGCCACTCATCAAGGTGATGAGGATGGTATGTTTTTCGCGTGGGACGATGGCGAAAAGTTGCAGTTGGTATGAGGGTGAATTTCCCAACCGCTTTTTTTTCGCGGTTACTGTGAAATTGGGGGTGTGAAATGGCTTTTTAGGGTTAAATAAAATTTCATCGTATAGTTTGTGTGATTATCCATATGAGGCAACAGACACGTTTTTAATTCGATAACTAGAACATAAAAATAAAAATTCTAAAGTTGTAAATTAGGCCCCTCGGTGACTGTCCCAACGACCTTCTTAGTCCTAATTTCGTCAGCCGAGGAAAAATATTAGTGGTACAAACAAACGGATTCTTTTATTGGATTCTTAAAGAATGGAGGTATAATCAATACAAATGCCTAAAATGGCCGTATTGAGCTGTAGAAATTCAAATAGAAACATTGGCCTTGATAATGGACACGTTTCTTATCAGCGGTACGTCACGGAGGCAAAATAGTTGTGCAACTATAGCTGATTTCGTGATGGATTTTTTGTGATGGATATAGGCTATGTTTTATACTGAAAAATATTAGAGATAATTTCGAAAATTGCAAAAGTGTAACCCAAAGTGTCAAAATTTTTCCATAAAAATACATTATTTCGCTTGTTTTACAATCACGCTGTATACTATTTCGGTGAATTTACATTTCGGTGAATTTTGTTTTCATCTCGGTGACTGACTTTTTCATCTCGGTGACAGCTAAAATATAAACGTGTGTGCTACGTTTGTTTATTATTTAATTTTTATGTCATTAGTTTCGTAGTCATAAAACATTAAAATTGAGAGGAAACTTCGGTAAAAACTCAAAAAAACATAGAAACAAAAAAGTTCACCGAAATGAAAAAAAATATGGACATGTTGAAATTCACCCATGATTCCGAACAATTCCTCAGAGCACTCCCCGTGATACAACCGATAGAGGATGCAGAGTGAAGCTACATCTCGGCGTAATTCCAAGGGGTCCAAGCTATGGCAGTCAACAATTCGAGCAGCCCTTCGTTGGATACGATCCAGAGGGAGCTATTGGTATTTTGGCGCCCCTGCCCAGAGATGAGAACAATATTCCATATGACGCAGGACGAACCTGCGCCTTAGATGATGATGTTAGATTTGAACGTAAATTTACCGTATTCAGTAGTAACGAATCTTTTAAATCTTGTTAACAAAAAACCACAATAAGCTGTACTTACCTTTTAATCAAACACTCAATAAACAAAATTTTTTTGCGACAAATCTTGAAGTGAACACAAATCTTAGTTGCGTCTTAGTTTAACTTGGCGAACAAGTATGGCCGATTTTCTTTTCTGAATGTTCGCATCTCGCTCGACAGTGTTGACATATGAAAATAGCAAAAACTGACAAATTACTCATTGAACATAAAGAAACAAACATTATATTCATGACGTTACACACTCATAAGAAAAGTGGACACATTTTTGAAATCGACTGAAATGATAACTAAAGCGATATTTTTTTTATAAATTCGTTTAGGACACGTAGAAAAAATATCGTAAAGTGTAATAACAATTTAAAAATACGAGAAACAAATTCAGTTTTGGAAACATTATCAATTTTTCATACAAAAGCAGCAGTTGGACAAAACGTTTTTATATGAAAGTAAAACCAGTACTTATAGAAAAAATATATTTAAAAAACAAAAGTTTAGGGATACTGCATTTCGTGGAGATTTAATCTAAACATAAGAAGCTCGTTATTTAGAACAATGTACAAAAACTCAAATTTATCAAAAAACTATCAAATTATTAAACAAATAAAATTGGGACAAACGAAAAATAGTATTAAGTACAATTTTTCGCGTTTCGACCCATGTCACAGCCTACAGGTAAAATATTTTCAAACGGTCGTTATAATAATATCAGTATATTTTTCTCTTGCATGTTGAATATGGTACGTAAAGTCGGCGGAATAATGAGTGGGATTGGGACAAATGACAAATATTTGAGTACGTTTGTTTTAGTTCTTTAACTGACCGGTCTTCCGAGCCCCCTCCCCCCCCCCCCCCCCCCCCCCCCAACTCCCAAGAGTCGCGACCTTCAGGTTAAAAACACTGGCTTAGTATGATCTGCATCCGTGCAAAGCCTGGGTGGGTTGCTAATACTGTTAAGGCCCTATAGACCCGAAAATTATCAGTTCGATGTCTGTCAGTACGAATATCGACGTAAAGGACATTAAAATAACATTCATATCAGCGCGCCTTGTACAGTAGCGGTTACGACGCTCGCCGCGTACTTGATAGGGCGAAATAGGAGAAAAAAAAACCTTTTTCTTTGATAATTAAACCAAAATGCAAAATGTAACCACAAATTATTCTTCTTTTCGTTATGAGCTTTTCGTAGATATGATTTTTGAAAGTAAAACTATCATAAGCTTCATGAAAAATAAGAAAAATATCACAAAATATTCGAATTTAGCCTCCTCTTCGGAGTTATTTTTGATCGAGTGAAGTTTTCAATATTATGTTTCGAACCACAAATTGTCAAAGTACATTAAGTAAACAACAATGTGTGTTTTTTTTTGGTTTTTAAAAGTCACTATTTGTTTGTTTATTATTAATTCAAAGTCATGTAAAATTGGGTCTATGAATGTCTATGAATAATTTTGTTTGTATTCCACGCTTAATCTCGCCAAGTTTACAACAAGTTCAACTTTTAATTTGTACACACTATGAAAAATACTTTTATGATTCCAGTTATAATATATCATACCTGGCAAATGCCATTACTCGGGGAGGGGGAGGGTAAGCTGGCAATACCGCCGCCATTACAGGGTAATCCCCCGTTTGTCTCCGTTAGCCTGGCACGTGATTAAAAATACTATATATTCTGGCCTTATCGCGATAGAACGTAAAGAATAGTAAAGGTAACTTATAACATTACTAGATGACGCCTGCAGCTCCGTTGCGCCAAAATTCGTTCATCGCGTGGGAACCGTACATTTTCCCGGGATAAAAAGTATCCTATGTCCTTTCCCGGGATTCAAAGTATATCCATGCCAAATTTCATCAAAATCGGTTCTGTGGTTTAGGCGTGAAGAAGTAACACACAGACACACTTTCGCACGTAACTTTCGCATTTATAATATTAGTATGGATACCAGCATTTTTAGAGGTTTGTCCAGTGTAAGACTATAAAATTAGAATAAATTAAGGGTAAAATTAAAAAATCTGTTTATAGGGTAAAAACGACCGGCAACTGAGGAATTTCGGTCGCGGCATGTCGCGGTTACTTTATGAGGAATCAAATAGTGAAGGTCTGCGTCTTAACACGTTCGTTGCGTTATAAGGCTTAAACGCCCGATGCATGTACTCGCGCTCTGTGCGGAGGCGAGAAATGGCGAATTTCCCCTGGTGCGGGGGCTGTATAATGAGTATTTTTGTATGAAGGAGACAAGTATAGGTTTAAGTTTAGGACTTTAAGGGTTACTCGATAAAGCATTAAAATCGTGCTAAGGTCTTTCGGCCTGATAACGCACTGATTGATATATTTTTTCCATTCCTTGCGGGTAACGGGCCGAAAGGCCCGTCAAAGATCTCAGGGTCACTCCTCCCCTTCCTGCACTGGTGTAGGTATTTGAATTGTTTACTTCATATCGTTTACTTCATAGTGTTGTGACATAATTAGCGGGAGCAGTACGATAGTGCATTTACACAGTCGTTTGTTTACGTTTTGAGATTTTTATTGATGTTAAATCATTAATAATGCCTCGGCCAAATAAACAATGTAGAAAAATGCTTGAATAATCGTTCCAGCAAGGAAGAAATCGTGAAAGTGTACGTTCTGATATAGATTATTCGAAAAATGACATAAAAAATAATAATTCACACCAAAATCCTTACCGGCCTGTTACTTTTTCAAAATAAAAAATATATTTTTGTTTCTTCAATAAATTATATTAAAAATAATAATATGTCGATAACTTATTTTCCATCACTAAAACTCCCTTAAATAAGCATATAATTCAGTGCGGTATCGGGTTATAAGACCTTACATATATTTTTGCATGTATCTCTCAAGTAAATAAGTAGGAATCCAGGGCGAAGCCAGCACCATGAACACTAACTCTTCTACGATCGATATTGACTGATGGATTTCCAAATTTTTAAGTTTTCGCATAGCTACAGTCATATATATTGGTCGATACCTTACTAGGTCAATAAGCCCTATACCGCAGTGGCGGAGAGTTTAAGTATAAGGCTGATCGGCCCGTTAACGCACCATATAAAAAACAGTCTCTTTTAATGCCGCAGCGAAGGTGTTAACCTTTGATATACTACAAAGCTTAATTTTTCTACCTTTTTTCTTAGGGATAACTGTAGAAATCTACTCTTTCGTTACACAAACAAATGTTCCATTACATAATCTATACTTATTATAAAACAAAGTCGCTTTTTTTCCCTCATGTCCCTATGTTCCCTTTAATCTTTAAAACTACGCAACAGACTTTGATGATTCTTTCAGTGTTAGATAGCCCATTTATCGAGGATGGTTATAGGCTATATTTTATCACGCTAAAACTAATAGGAGCGAAGAAATAGAGGAAAATGTGGAAAAAACGGGGAAAATTATTTAAAAGAGCTAACTTGAACGCGATTATCTCAGGAACCACTGGTCCGATTTGAAAAATTCTTTCAGTGTTAGATAGCCCATTTATTGAGGAAGGCTAAAGGCTATATTTCATCACGTTTAGACTAATAGGAGAATGTGGGAAAAACAGAGGAAATTATTTGAAAGGGATCTCGCGAACTACTTGAGAAATTTTTATGTTATTTGGCACAGATAATCGATTTTGATCATTTATTCAGTGGCTATATGTATATTTTATACCCGTGCAACGCCGGGGCGGGTCGCTAGTACATTTATAATATTAAGGATTAAGAATTACTTTCATGTTATTACTTCCATGTTTTATCGTCGGGATAAGTGTAACACTTGCAATACGTCGTGGATGTTATGGACGACGATTGTGGGTCCAATTTATGTCCCCGGCTGGCCCCGGCCGTGTTTATGAGGCACCCCTGGGGCCAGGGATCTTTTATAGTTTTATGTGCAGCTAAACCGAATTTGACCAATCATAGTTTTCTTGGTGTAAACTAGATTAATATGCACTTGTGAGTTAAAAATCTTAATATCTATACAAGAGGTACCAAAACCAAAAAGTGGCAGCGCTGAAAAAGCTAAATTTTTTTGTAACTTGTATGGGCAAGCGCGCCCGCATCTTGAATATTTTCATATAAAGATGAAAGTTACTCTTTCAGCACTGCTACTTTCACAGCAGTCTACGCCTATTGGGGACCCATGTCCCATACACACCCTAAAGTATTATCACTTAGTTTTGTTACATATCGTACTACAAGAGCAGTCGCAAGTGCGTTTTAAGATCTATTTAAGCTTAAGGCTGGACAGGGCTAACATTTTACATTTCTAATTTCCGCCGCCCGCCCAATAATGAACCAGATGTTCCACTTCTTGTGGCTTTTATTAAAAAAAAACTTTCACCACGCCCAACTTACAGGAGAATTTAGGGTAGCACAGTAAAATCTCGATTTACCGGACTAATTTTGTCAGGCGTTTAGATATTCGAAAATTCGGATAATCGGATTGAAGAAAAGTGGGATCGATGCGTAAATAACCAAAGCGGAAGGATGAAATAATTTAAATGCGACAGTCCGACTGTCGCATTTAAATTATTTCGTTTTAATTATTTTTAAGCGTGAAGAGGTTTACCTCGGCTCTACCGATTCAGATGAAACTTGGTATGGAGATACATTAGGAGACGGGAAAGGACATAGGACAGTTTATTTTGCGGAAATATGTACTCCTCCCGCGTGAGAAGCTACCCAGGTATTATGAGTGTCCTTGAGCGTTTATCGCTAACCATCAGATGATACGACTGCTCGTTTCCTTCATTTTACAAAAAAACTATCACAAAAGCCGACAAACTTTGACTAGTTTCTAGGAATCCTACATTCCTAGTTTTTAGGAAGTTCCTAATAGTTTCTAGGAAGTCTGATAATATTTCAAGCTAGGAATAGACAAATAGTCTTGTTTCCAATTTTATGCAAATGGCACAAAGATATCGGATTGTCAGAGTATTGAAAATCAATGCCTCTTTGTCGGAGAAACTTTATACCTTAGGACTAAGGCATATTGCTAAGTCTATTACCTAGTTTCGGGCTAGACTTTGAGACCTAAATATTCCACTTGTTATGGTTGTTTACATACCATAATAAATACCCTAGATGACGCCCGCAACTCCGTTGCGCCAAAATTCGTTTATCGCGCGGAAACCGCACATTTTTTCGGGATATAATATGTAAAAAGTATCCTATGTCCTTTCCCTGGTCTCAAAGTATCTCCATGCCAAATTTCAGCAAAATCGGTTCAGCGGTTCGAGCGTGAAGAGGTAACAGACAATCAGACGGACATACTTTCGCATTTATAGTAGTGTTAATATTATATTATGTTAGTATGTTAATCCATTGAAATGTTACAATTTTAGGACCGAATATAATTATTATAATATAATTATAATATTATTATATAATTTATTAGAGGACGCAATTTTATTTTTGGGGTATGTTGGGGGGTCAATAGAAGCTTAACCTCAAGTTTGTGGGGTCGCCGCTGTTGTCCCCTGGCCGCCATCTTGAAAAAAGAGGTGTCAACACTATTTTCGTGATATCTCGGAAACTATAAGTCTTACAAAAAAATTGTAAGCACATTATCTGTTGCAAATTATTTTGCCTACAAATATGTTCCTGTAACTTTTTACTCTAAATTAAAAATTTAAAAAGTTATAAGCATAAATGTGGTAAAAAAATTTAAAATGTTTATTATCGCTCTTTAACTTTGCTTAATACATTTTACAAAAAAAATACATCAGACCAACCTTGTAGATGAATTTTTTGAGAAAAATATCCCCAATCCCCCCGGATCTCATGAAATTAATTTTCTGCAGATGCAAAGGAAACTGTAAGAGCATACATATTATGTGGCTGCACAAAAGCAGGCCTAAAATGCTCTACAGTATGCCTACTATTCTGTAAAGCATTTCAGGCCGAAAAGCCTGCAGTCACAGTCTACAGTATATACTACGTATATTATGCATACCATATTAAAGTAAGTCTACTAATAGTAGTCTGCACATCTGCACATGCCTACCATACTGTAAAGCATTTCAGGTCTGCTTTTCTGCAGCCACACTTGGTTCCACAGTTTTCTTTGTATCTGCAGAAAAATAATTTCATAAGTTCCAGGGGGATTGGGGCATATTTTTCTCAAAACATCATCTACCAGATTGGTCTAAGGTATTTTTTTTTTTGTAAAATGTATTAAACAAAGTTAAAGAGCGATAATAATAAACCTTTTAGAAAAATTAGCACGTTTTTGCTTATAACTTTAATTTTTTTTAATTTAGGGTAAAAAGTTATAGAAACACATTTGTAGGCAAAATAATTTGCAACAAATTATGTTTATACAAATTTTTTGTAAGACTTATAGTTTTCGAGATATCACGAAAATAGTGTTGTCACCTCTTTTTTTCAACATGGCGGCCGGGGGACAAGAGCGGCGACCCCACAAACTTGAGGTTAAAAAATCCCAAAAATAAAATTGCGTCCTCTAATAAATGCAAAGCAAATGTAACATTTCAATGGACTATGTACTATCAGGGAAGTTGATTCCTATGCAGATGGCGGATCTAATTCATGTGGTCGGCTTATGTCAATTCAATATTAGCTGTGATCTGTTGGATGGGTCGACGTAACGCGACCAAATTACTTAGGTCCGCCATCTGCATAGGAATCAACTTCTCTGATAGTACAACGTCTACTTTTCTTAAACAAGTTATATGTACAAAGCCGTGTCTACTCATTCCTTAAGTCTCTAGTCTAAAGGGTTAAGTTTGAACTGTGAAGTTAATGTGGCCATTCCCCGCATCTGCAGGGCTCGTCTTAATTAAAGGGCACCAGCCCGCAGCCCTTACGTCACCATTCGACATGAAGACAAGGTACCAGTAAATTGTAGTATCTTCAAGGGAAATCTGTATTATTTAATAAGCTATTGCATTATAGCTTTTGTCGCGGGCTTTGAGCGAGGCGACCGAACCTAGAAATTCCATAACGAAAATAAACCTAACACATCGTCTAACGTCGTTTCAGTTCGGCAGACTTCGGCATGGTGTTTGCGTGGGTTCTAGATGTATGCGTGTAGACGAGCTATTGCTATGTAATAATAATAATAATAATAATAACTCCCACACCGGTTTCGGTGACGGTGGCCGATTACATTGAAACCAGGCCAGCTACGCAGGAGTACTTTTATAGTGCCCGAGTGTGTACGCAGTACACAAGAGCACTCTCTATTCCTTTACTCTCATGACCCAGTGGGACGGAAGACCGACACGACTGGCGAGAGATCAGGCGCAGGACCGACTTTTTACATGCCCATCCGACGCATGGATCATCTTAATTGTCAATCAGGTGATCAGCCTGCATTGTCCTAACCAAACTTGAAAATAATATGTTTCCAATGTAGGAATCGAACCCACGACCTCCGAATCAAGAGCCGAGCTCTGAACCACTGGACCACGGAGGCGTTATTGCTATGTAGTAGCTGTACCGCGGCATTTCCCGATTATCACACGTATTTTTTTATTTATTTATAATTAGATAAACTTCGTATCACTTCTCCCCTAACATATTTTAAAAAAATAATTGAAAATTCGTAGAGCATAGTATATGTGCGACACACCTCATCTTTGGCCATATTTTCAAAAATGCTCGCAATACTACACGTGGGAAAGCCATGCTTCGGCACGAATGGGCCGGCTCGACCGGAGAAATACCACGTTCTCACAGAAAACCGGCGTGAAACAGCGCTTGCGCTGTGTTTCGCCGAGTGATTGAGTTTACCGGAGGCCCGATCCCCTACCTTATTCCCTTCCCTACCCTCCCCTATTCCCTTCCCTTCCCATTCCTACCCTCCCTTATTACCCTATTCCCTCTTTAAAGGCCGGCAACGCACCTGCAGCTCTTCTGATGCTGCGAGTGTCCATGGGCGACGGAAGTTGCTTTCCACCAGGTGACCCGTTTGCTCGTTTTCCCCCTTATTCCATTTAAAAGAATATATTAACAAACCGTACATTTTTCCGCCACAAATAGGTTCAACTTCAGAATCGTTTTGGGGCCATTTTGACGGAGACAACTTATCTCCATGAAGAATTTTCTGTTAAATACGCGTAACCTTTTAATTTTCTCTCTCAAACTCTAATAGATGTCCAATCGAGTTAAACAATAAGAAGACAAGATGCTTATGAAGTGGCGCATATTTGGTGGATGGACGGTGGGTGGAGGCTGGTGGATGGATGGAGGGGAACTTCGATAGACATTGACGAGACATAATTACATTACTCAAATATTGTTACGCCTCTGATCCACTTACGAAGTTGTTGAGGAAATCGTTTTTGCTGTGAGTTTTTAAAGCAAATATTTATCAGTATTTATCCGTAGATTAAATAATAGTAATAAATAAGTTAGGCGTTGCTCGCAAGTTCGTTGCGTTGACCGTACATTTTCCGTTAAAAATCTATTTTGATAAAATAAAATTATTTATTCCGCGACGTGTAACTGTAATAATATAAGCCTGAAAAGTGAGAATACTTTTATACCCTTTCCCGGGTATAAAGTAACCTAAGAGGTACCTACTGAATTTTAAGGCAGTTTACTTAACCACTTGGTTATAGTAGGAGACAGACAGACAGACAGACAGACAGACAGACAGACAGACAGACAGACAGACAGACAGACAGACAGACAGACAGACAGTATGGTAACATAAAGAATATAACAGACAGGCAGACCGATAGGCGATAGATCCTAGACAATACACACTTTCGCATTTACAATATTACGTACGGCTACGTGGGAGAACCATGCTTCGGCACGAATGGGCCGACTCGACCGGAGAAATACCACGTTCTCACAGAAAACCGGCGTAAAACAGCGCTTTCGCTGTGTTTCGCCGAGTGAGTGAGTTTACTGGAGGCCCAATCCCCTACCCTATTCCCTTCCCTACCCTCCCCTATTCCCTTCCCTTCCCATCCCTACCCTCCCCTATTACCCTATTCTCTCCTTAAAAAGGCCGGCAACGCACCTGCAGCTCTTCTGATGCTGCGAGTGACGGAAGTTGTTTTCCATCAGGTGACCCGTTTGCTCGTTTGCCCCCTTATTTCATTAAAAAAATATATTATGTAACTAGATGACGCCAGCGAAGAAATTCGTTTATTCGGACGGAAACCGTACATAGGTATTTCCGAAACATACTACCATGATTATTCCCGCCTAAAATCATCATCATCTTTTACTTGTTCCACCACTTCCTCCGTCTCCCGTCGATCAGTGCCTCCCGAAATCCTAAAGAGGAGCTGTCAATTAGCCAGCACTTAGCTTTTACCGCGTCACCGTCACGGCGTGACGTGACGCTGACGTCACAATTAACGTCACGGCGTGAATCTCGTTAACGCGTCTGAATTCTTAACGAAATGTACAGTTGGACAACTCTTCCCCTCGCAACGAGTCGTCATGGGGAAGTTAAACTGTAACATTTTACATTACAAGTGGCGAGTTGGTCCTTTATTGTTATTTACACGTAAAAGTTATCACGAAGCGCCTTGTCCAAAAAAAATAGTCATACTTACTAATATTATAAATGCAAACGTGTGTCTGCCTATCTGCACGCCTAAACTGCTGAACCTTTTTTACTGAAAATTGGTATGGGGACACTTCGAGTCCCGGGAAAGGACATAGGATACTTTTTATCCCGGAAAATGTATGGTTCCCGAGCGGTAAATGAATTTTGGCGCAACGGAGTTACGGGCGTCATCTAGTGTGTTTATTTACATACCGAGTGCTCGGCCGAGGGCACTGTCATTTGACTCACTTCACTCTTCTCGGTAGGTGCAATCAGGTCTTGAGTTAGATACTATCAGAGAAGTTGATTCCTAGGCAGATGTGGACCTAAGTAATTTGGTCGCGTTACGTCAAACCCAGCCGACCGATCACAAGTTACAACTACAACGAATTGACATAAGCCGACCAAATGACGTAGGTGATAGGTCCCCCATCTGCCTAGGAATCAACTTCCCTGATAGTACATATTTTTCAATATTCACCCCTATAGACTAATTTTCCCCTACACAAAGTTCGGTATCGAAACTGCAGAAGCTACTTCAGCTAAAATTAACAAGTTCATAACAACCACTTACTTCTAACTCCAGGCTAATAACAATTAAAACACATTCGACGTCACAAAGAACAATCTTCTAACTTGCCGAGCTTGTAGCACCCCTACACTGCCACAGTATAAAATGTATACAGTAGACTATATTTTCTAACCCTGTCCCCCTGCTGAACTAAGGCCTCCGCCAAGTTTCATCTCGCTCTAACGCCACCGTTGGCCAACCTGGCTTGTATATTTCAAGTTCATCGCGCCGTCTTTTTCATCATTTCAATTTTAAAGACAGTGGAGTTCGAGTGGAATGAACTTAAGTAGAGTCTCAGCTACTGTATAGCATTTAAATTGTGCCCGAGACAAGAATCAGGATGGCCACTTATTTAGAACTAGGGTTGTCGCTAGATAGAGATCTATTGGAAAAACTTTTCTAAGAACTATTCGGCGTCTCAGTTGTTTGTTACTAAACCTTTGATAGTTTCACTTGATAGCATACATTGTAATGTTACATTTTACAGGAAATACGGAAATATAAGTTGTGGCAAAAGCTTTTAAAAAGTTTTAGAAGGTTTGGGGACTTATCTTAATATCTTACTTAGTGCTAATATTATTTAAAAATGCAAAGTGTTTGTCTGTTACTTCTTTACGCAATGTACTTTCTTGCGAATGAAAGCGTCTCAATAACCCATCGAAATCAGTTCACTGGTTTAAGCGCTTTAGCCTTTGTGCATAAAATATAATAAAATCATACTATATTTGAAGTTGGCAATCGATAACTTTTCGTTGTGGCAACCCTCGCCGTTGCCATGGCAACGCGTTGTATACAGTAGCAAACATGCCCAAGTCCAAGAAAGGTGCAATATGGGAAGACAAGGAGGTTCTATTCGACCTGCCCTTCGAGTGAGTTGATGACCAATTCCCACGCTTGGAATTTCACTTCGACTACCAAGTGTCGGTCGGAGCAGTGGGCGCTACTAGCACATACAGTCCGACACGTCATCAGAATATTAATAGAAACGTTGGCAAACATCGAACAATCGAACCAAACTTTTTGTTAACTGTCTGTACTGGTGCAGGTGCTGCCTCTAGCGTGTAATAAATCCTATTGGCTCGGCAGCGCACATGTTAATTTGCTGACACTCCTTGATCTCTGTCTGTCACTGTCATTTATGTCATAGCACCAAACCCTATGAACCCAATCACTGATCTCTATTATACAAGTACGCTGAATCGCTGATAGTATCCTTTGAAATGACAGCTATTTCTTGTGCCTATTTGAAGCGGAATCAGCGCCCCCATTGGGGTTGAGAACTAAATGTGACGTAAAAATGTCGTTTGAAAGCCGCCATATTGGTGCTGATGGCAGTAGTGAGTACTTGGAAGTTGGAACAAATACTAGTGATGACAACTGTTGTTATTGGTTGTTGTTACGTCAAATTTAGTTCTCAGCCCTCAATGGGGGCGCTGATTCCGCTTCAAATAGGCACAAAAGGGTGGGTAGGTATCATCGATCTAGCGTACTTCTATAATAGAGATCAGTGCTATGAACCCAATAAACTCCTAAAGGGGGGGGAGGCATAAGCCAAAAGAAGAAGAAGAACCAAATACACAAGTACAAAAGCCTTTGGCACTTTTCAAACATCTATCATTACGCCGATTCTGATGATACTTCGACAATTTGTCTGTCTCCAGGTACCTGAAGCTGCGGCCTGGGGAGAGGATATTCGACCGCATCGAGCCCATTGAGGATACGAAGGGCAACAGCGGCAGCAAAGGCCGCATGGTGGTTACCAGCCTGCGCGTCATATGGCACTCCCTCAAGTCGCCCAGGATCAACCTGTGTAAGACAGCATAGGGCACTATGTCTGCTAAGCATAACAGACATGGTGCCAATGGTGCCAACAAGGGCAGGGTCAAAAAAGACGAAGGGCAAAAGTGGGAGCTGGGCTTGGGTAGTGTGAGACTAGGATAACATTACAGTAGCAAAGGATATGGGCGACAGGCCCATAGACGACCCTAATTATTGTAATAAAAAAACATTATAAGTCACATAAGCCGGGTAATTTCAGGATGTAGTTCTTCGAGCAATAGTGGAGTTAGTCGAGTTAGCAAATGCCTGATTAGGTATAACATTGGTTGCATATTATATACTAACAATTAAACAAAGGCAAGATCATATTGAATAAGGGAGTATCCCTTCGCCCACGCATCCAAAAAACTAAATCAATTTATTGGTTAGTAAAGCCCAAAGCCTTATTAATCATTCAAATGTTCCCTGAACTCTCATAACAAAGGCCTCACCTCCAGCCATATAAGGCCACTTTCGACACAAAGTCTTGATGGAAACCCTACATCATCTTTCCCAGCCATCGGCCTCGGCTGCGTGATCACCACCAGCACGCGCACAGTGAGCTCCGGTCTGCGCGGCACCACGCAGGCACTGCAGCTGCTGGCTGGCTGCAGCGGCAACCAGCACGAGTTCGTGTTCACCAACCTCGCGCCCAACTGCGTGCGGCACTACACCTCCGTCATAGGCGTGCACAAGTGAGACAGATAGATGCTCTCTCGCTCTAGCAGCAAGAACAGGCGCTGCAGCTGTTGGCCGGCTGCGGCGGCAACCAGTACAAGTTCGTGTTCACCAAACTCGCGCCCAACTGCGTGCGGCACTACACCTCCGTCATCGGCGTGCACAAGTGAGACAGATAGAGGCTCTCTCGCTCTATCAGCAAGAACAGACTAGAAGTCCAGCATGATTGATCCTACAGCCTGTTGTTTTATCTCAAATCCAATCTTAACTCAATAGGTCTGAAAAGACATTACTAATTTTCTTCTGCCAGCGTACAATAATTATTTCTTCGTCATATTCCCAAGACCTTGGTTAGTAAATCACCCCAAATTGCGTATAAGAACCTGCAAGATTAATTGGTTTAATATTTCAGGGCATACGCTGGCTCCAAGATGTTCAGAGAGCTGAAGCTGCGAGGGGCTTTTATACACAACAAACAGCTGCGTGTGCTACCCACGGAGACGGTAAGATGACGTTGGCTTTGACTCAAACTGGTTATATTATATTCCTCATAATCATAATAATAATAATAATCATTTTGGAACGAAGTTCCTTATCGCGCGTTGCGAAAGGGGACTAGACGGAAAAAGTTGTAGAGATCAACTACGATAACATTGCTCCAAAATTCAAAACGGTTGAGGTGCGTTGTCAAAACGTTTGAAGTGCGTTCTTGCGCGGTAGGCTAGTTATGATTAGTTGACCAACAAATCTTGGTAATAATAAATAAGTGACATTAACTGAAATATTACGTGTACTGTGATTGGTTGAATACTTACTACATACAAACTCTTTCATAAGGATGTGACTGCACACATTGAAACAGTCATTTGGAGGGCGCGCCATGTTATCGTAGTTGATCTCTAACTACACTTACTTATTAGTTACTAGGGGCAGAGGGCGTTGATAGTATTCGATAGTATAGTAGTAGTTGATAGATGGGCGTCAACTAGATGGCGTTTTTGAGAATAAACAGCGACATCTACCGGACGCTTAAATAAATTTTATTAATAATAATAATAATAATAATAATAAAACATTTATTCAACACACATTCACACCACACTACACTGAAATACACAATATATATGAAACATTAAAAACAAACAAAGTAAAGTTCTACAAACAATAAAAGGCAAAAAAAATAAATAAATGATAATAATTATAAGGACATAAAGAACTTAAAATGAACTAGTGTAGCAACACTAGGTCGTAGTAGTGTAAGGCAGTGCGATGCGAATATACCGTCGAAAAGGATTCCACTCAGGCTATGATCACGGTATAGGTTATCCTGTACCGTGAACCCTGGTATTCTGTGGATCCTGAGCAGTTGTCAAGCGACTGACAGACAACAAGCAGTACCCATCAGAAATAAATAAGTAAATAAATACATACTTACAATAATTAAATTAAATAATGCGCAAAATAATTGTAATAAATAATAAATTGAATAAAATAACATTGAGATTTAGTGTAAGTAATAAGTATATATACGAAAGTGTTCAATATAAATAAATAAAAAGTATATTTATGTAAATAAAACAATATAATATCGAGTGGCCGATTAAGTATAATAGTAATACATAATTTATATTTTGGCTTCACCGGTAAAATAACAAAGGGTGGCGGGCGAGGGCGAGGGGAGTGCGAGGGGGTGCGGCGCCAGACTGGCGGTAAACACCTACGGCGGACTATACAGGCGCGCGCGCCGCCCGCTGGCCTCACACCGGCGTGGGCCTCGCTCGGAGTGACGGGGGATCAGTGCTCACGCATTACAATTCCACAAAAGTGTCGTTGTTAGTATTTCTGGGCGTCGACTACTGGCTTTTTTTTTATAACTTCGTTCTATCCGGGTGTCCCTTTTTATTTTCAAATCAACATCCATAGCATTAATTAAACCATGTTTAAACTCTAGAAAAGTTACAATCAACTTCTAAAAACTCTAGAAAAGGTGGGGGACGTTCTAATACCAGTTTTTTCTCATTGTACATCCATTTTGGTTGTGTGCTGCTAAGTTCTAAAAGTTGTGTTTAATTTCGAAAGGCTTTGTAAGCTTGTAATTATAATACCGTTTCAACCCTTCTTCCATTACAGATCTGCCTCCAAGAGTCCGGTATCTGGAACCTGTCTTCGGAGTCCGGCAACTTGGGCCAGCTGGTGGTGACGACGGTCCGTGTGGTGTGGTTCGCCGACCTCAACGACGCCTTCAACATCTCCATGCCGTATATCACTATTGAGAGTGTAAGGTTTCATATGATTCAGTTGAGGATCATTAATGCTCCTTAGATTCAGTCAAAAACTCCACGCCGAGACGCGACGCTGCATTTTAAAAACTATTCAAAATTGACTTGTCTTACTACACATTTTTTGCGATGATGAATCCCAAGCAACGACTAGTATCCTACAGAGTGAAATTATCTTGTGATACGTGAGTAACAGCCGTTTGAGACACGATATCTGCTATCTTAAATTCATTATACACTGACGGGTAGTAGATATTGCGGAAAATCTACTGTAAAATACCAGTTGATTTTCTGTCGCAAGGTATAATATCATCCTGGCGTCCTCTTAGGGTACCTATTGATAACAGTAGTTGTTATTAATACTCAAAGCCGCAAATAATTTCAACTTTTTCCAGATCTCAATCCGTGACTCCAAGTTCGGTGATGCCTTGGTGATCGTGACCCGGGCGGCCGCCGGCGGCTACGTGCTGGGCTTCCGCGCTGACCCTCGCGAGCAGCTCCGCGGCCTGGCCACGGAGCTGCAGACGCTGCACCAGGCGTACTCCGAGAGACCCAACTTGGGAGTGGAGATGACGTGGGATACGAAGGTAGTTCCATATAATATAACCTCATTAACCGTATTGAAGTGAAATAACATTGACTGAGAGTCACTTATCAAAAATCATGTGCCATAATATTAAGTATTATGTCTCGTGCGACTCTCGTCTCGTACATACCACATTATTAAATGGCGAATATTATAATATGCAAAATATTGTTATGGCAATAGGACTTACACGTTAGTGTGACAGTCTGCGATGGAAGCTAAATTCTAAACATGAGAATAGGGCCCTACATCAAAGTGGAATAATATACAAGTAAGTTTAGAAATCGGAATTAAGTTTACGTATAAATTTCAACAATTAGTTATTGTCAGACTTCTTACTGAGCAGGGACTAAAGGATCCTTTACTTATTTTACAATATTATGCTATGGGGGAATGCTAAGGATGTTGAGATATTTTCAAAATGCCTGCAAAATTTGAACAAAGGAATATTTAACTCAATAATTTGCAGCGCAGTAATGAGTAAAAGCCAATGTTAGGCTTAAATTGAGCTTTTGACTTTTGTTATAATCTTTTACTTAAGTTTAAAATTTAAAATGTTGCATCATGCATCATTATTGTGTCATCTGATATCTCATATCTGTGTTACCTTTAAGTGAATAATTATTCGAAAAGAAATTTCAAATTTAAAATTATTTTTACGTTAATTTTTTTTTACTTAAACCATGAACTAGGTATAGACTAAAGAATATCGCAAGCTATTCCATTCTTGATGGGATATTTCTCACATTACTGTTGCGATATAATATTTATCGCAATTTTAACGTAGAGAACACGATAAAATTGCGGCAACTATAGGCACTATCTCCATTTCCGCCAAAACGTGTCCCAGAGACGCCAAAGATATTTACCCATCAATAACAGATAAAAAATATTTATTCAATCCTCAATACACACTTTTTCCTTGTGTTTGTTTATTTTATTCAGTTATTTGCTTCATCCATTACACTAGTTTACTTTAGGGATGGGATTATTGCATGATTCGGCCATTTTTCTATAACAGAGTTAGAAAAGGTGACTATTAGGAGTCTGCAGGACATTGCAGAATAGAGCACTTATAAAGAATTTAAGAGTAAAGACTTATCTATTGACTAATAAATTACTTGATACTTAATATAAAGAAACTTCTACAACGTAGTTTAAGGATAAGTACTTAGTTTTATTCGTTGTGTTAATACTATTTTATTATTTACATGGCTCTACATGGCTCTACATAATGTACAATCTACATTTACTTATACCACCTATATTGAACCTGTATAACTTTTAAATTACGACGAAAAACCTCCACTGAACTTTACATATTTTATACTCCATAACCCCTGATTCGTGCTGTAAAATTATGTTTTTACGTCCAAACTTTGCCGAGAGTATAACGCAGTGAATAACCTTTGTTTTATGATCATCATAACCTGCTGACAGTTGCAAAGTTTCATCGCGAATTGACGAGCATTATTTAAAGACATCACTTTACGTTGGCTCATGATTGCCAAAAGCCACCATGATGGAAAGCTGTCTGTACTCTGTACTATAGCAGCCGTTCTCAAAATGTGCTCCCCGGAGCCCTTTTTTTTTAAATAAGGGGTAAAACGAGCAAACGGGTCACCTGACGGATAGCAATTACCGTCGAGCATGGACACTCGCAACATTAGAAGAGCTGAAGGTGCCTGCCTTTCTTTATCAAGCCCCATACGAGCACCGGTGATCGCGACAACAGTATAATACAATAGCATTTCCGAGAATCCCCGATCAAAGGACTAAAAAGCAATACGCTCTTCTTGAAGGTTTGCAGATCGTATAGGTCCGGAAATACTGCTGGTGACAGTTCGTTCCAGAGTTTTACTGCGCGGCAGAAAGTTATGCGAAAAACGCACGGTGCAAGACTGCCACTCTTCAAGGTGATGAGGATTGTATATTTTTCGCGTGGGGCGATGGCGAAAAGTTGAGTACCAAGAAAAGCCCTATGGCTACTGAGCCACAGGCCTTTTAAATAGGATTAGGAGCTTCACGAGTGATAATTTTAGCCTTTAGGTATGAATCGTTTTTACAAATGTCATCTCATTAAGGTTGAATTTTCTGTGTTCAGTTTTTGGAATTCGCTTCGACTCTGCACGTTAGTATAAATTGACCCTAAGCAAATTCCCACAACGTATTTGGCAACACGTTTGCCTATTCATGTTACCATACTAATAATTTACTAATATTTACTAATAATATTATAAATGCGAAAGTGTGTCTATCGGTCTGTTTGTTACCGCTAAACCGATATTGCTGAAATTAGGTCTGAAGATACTTTGAGTCTCGGGAAAGGACATAGGATACTTTTGATCCGGAAAAAATGTACCGTTACTGCGCGATAAACGAATTTTTCTCACCTCCGGGCGGGAAACGTCAACTTTCTTCCCGTTGCGCTTACCGATGTTGCCGTTTTGCGCCTCCGTCGAATGTCGATGAGAAAAATAGTATACGCACCATGGGCAGTAAATAAGAAAGCCTCAGATCACATGTTTGTTGTTTGTTATGTTTGTTCGCCTCGGCCAACAATTACATGTGATCTGAGTAATTTCTTATTTTCCTGCCCTAGGTCATAGGTGCGTAAAGTACTTTTAGCACAACAGGGGCGTCATTTAGCAAGATAATAATATAAGTAACAAGGTAAATAATGAAGTTTTAATACACTTAAGTCGTCACAAATGAAAGCGGAGACAATCGGCCGCATTAGCCGGGTCTTTTCAGCGCACTCGTGAATGCTTCGTTATGAGCAGCCTGTATTGTCTCAAATTGTAAGGAATGCTAAGTTAGAGTGGGCCAGGTGCGAAATATATTTTAAGTGGCAGTTCCGTAGGGAGTGACGCCGCATTAAAGTAAAAAACCGTGTTGGATGTTTTAGATTGCCCGGCCTCTCATAGAAAACAAGAAATGGAACAGCAAGAAATGGAAAGGGCGTAAGCGACAAAATAGTTTTTGTCGCGCAATTTAAAAACCATAAATACATTTCATATAAGCTATGGGCAAATTATAGTGTATGCTTAAACCAATCTATGTACAAATTTTGGAAGCTTAAATCACTCTCCTCTGTTGGCAAAATTGGAATTCCTTTTTTTACAGAGGTTTTTTTTCATTGATTATTCTGTGTAATGTGTTATAAAAGATTATCAATCGTATTATGCTATGGGTAATTCAAAGACAAAGACACGATGACTGCTGACAATGAACTTTAGAAGGGGAAGCCATGATTTTTTAGCTTTAGTCATTGCTGAGAAAAATCGATCGCTACGACCAAATTATCAAGGCGTCGCCTTAATAAACTCGAAAGAAGGAATGTTTCATTGTTTCGTTGCGTTAAATTATTTTCTAAGTACTAGGTAGTAGTAGGTTGTTTTAGAAAAAAGTTGTAAAAAATACAGAGAATCCCAGATTCCCAACGCACGAAAAAGGAAATAAGCGACATTTTACTAACCGACTTCCAAAAAACGAGGAGGTTATAATATGTTCGGCTGTGGATATTTTTTTATTTTTTATTTTTGTATGTTCAACGATTACTCCGCCGTTTGTGAACCGATTTTCGAAATTTTTATTTTGTTGTATTAGGTTTCACTCCAATTTGGTACCATATTCACAAAAATGGTGACCTGATGATGGGATCCATGAGTAATCGAGGGAACTCCTCGAAATTTATATGGAAACATATGGTGATTTTGGTTTTATGAGAAGCATCCTAAGCATATGCTACCAAAATGCAAGATTTTGCACCGAGGTATACTATGGTTCCGAAGCTACTAAGAGAACTCCGGATTCCTTATAGATACAAGTTTGGGAGTTTAGGCGCTGTTTTAAGAACTGAAAGCATATGCTACTATGCAAATCACATTCATCATCATCATCATCATCATCATTACCACGTCAGGGTCACCAATGTCACCAAATTCAACCTTATCTCCAGAGCATAAGGCACACATTTCACATTACTCCTGAGAAGTTAAAGTTGCTTCGATAATGTAACATTATGTTTCACTTCGCCGAGATACTCTGGAAAACAACCTAATTTCAACCTTTTTCATTGCGTTTAGCGTTCATAGTATAATAACGCATCGCATCGCATATCTGCCAGGGCTGTCTAGCGGCGCGGCGGCGGGGGCGCGGGCCGGGTACTATGCACAGAATACAAATTACTCGCGGAGGTACTATGTGCGCTGCGTGTGCGACAAGTCGAGCGAGTGCCAGCCTATTGAAACTAGTCCGGTGACCGGCTACTAAGCACGTCACACGTGTTCACATCGATTTTTTTAATGTATTGTTTAAAATTATCTGCAGGCTGCAGCTGATATTATAATATTTTGTAAGTGTGACTGTAATAAGATACGTAGAATAATATACAGGTGTATTATTTTACGTATAGTACGCGTTTGCTTACTAGGTAACTAAAAAAAGTGAAATTATTATTTTTAACAAAAAATTAAAACCGACTTCCAAGGTAAAAACAATAATAACATCCTTATAATATGAACTAAAAAGTATTAAATAATTATTCCTATCTAATAGTGCCTTTTTCCGAATTCGGGTAAAACTCAACTATTTCTGTACTCAATCTTCATAATTTTGAAGTCGGTGCCAGTTCCAAAAGTTTCAAATATTCTGTCAGAGAACAGAAGATTCATCTGGTACCGACTTCAAAATGATGAAGATTGAGTACAGAAATAGTTGAGTTTTAGCCGAATTCGGAAAAAGGCACTATTAGATAGGAATAATTATTTAATACTTTTTAGTTCATATTATAAGGATGTTATTATTGTTTTTACTTTGGAAGTCGGTTTTAATTTTTTGTTAAAAATAATCAATAATTAATCCATCAAGCCCCGCGCGACTCGCGAGCACCTGTGATCGCGATGTCAACAATAGAATACAATGGCAATTCCGAGAACATCCGATCGAAGGATGTAGGTTGAGAGTCTGCTTAGTGCTTGTCTGTGTCTCGAGTCTGGACTCTGGACTATAGAATAGGTATTTGAAAAGACACACGGGCAGCAGACCTTGAATATAATAATGTTACTTACATTTAAATAAAAAATCTAATAAAAAATTGTTAGTCTCGCTAAAATTCAAGAACGGTTGAACCGATTTGGCTAATTTTAGTCTTGAAATATTTTTAGAAGTCCAGGGAAAGTTTATATTAGGAGGGAACTGATACGAAGTTTACCAAGTCATCAAGTAAAATAATTATAAGTACTTAATAAATATGTAAGAACTAAGAAGAAAGTAAGAAACCACATATATAACTTCTCTCCCGCCATTAAATTACAGCTTATGTTTAGTTTATCTTAATTTTTAATGTGTTGGAGGAAAGTTATTTATAAAAATTTAAAACTCATCCGCGGGATCCCCGGGCGACACTAAAATCTCAGGTCGTTTTGTTGCATACTGAATGAAGTAGTTTCTCTTCATTTTCTTGCAACAACCTTAATATAAATTATTATCTGTTTGCCTCTTAAATTTTTATTTTGATTGCATTTGCAGGTTAACTTGAACCCAGATAAATAAATCTTGCTTTATTGAGCCATATTCAAACTATAGGCATCTATAGGTAAGAATCAGTCATCTAGTTTTCTTGTTTAAAAAAATAGAATTTCTAGTGAAACGTGCTGACTAGTGAATGGGCCGTTTTACCTACAGCTATTTTTTTTTACGACCGTGCCTACAGCATTACGAAACTGCCTCTAGCTTTAGGTTCTATCGTTATTGATAGGTCGACTCCTTGTACCTATACAGACGTTACAGATAAACGTGGGAGAGTATGCTTCGGCACGAATGGGCCGGCTCGACCGAAATACCACGTTCTCACAGAAAACCGGCGTGAAACGGCGCTTGCGCTGTGTTTCGCCGAGTGAGTGAGTTTACCGGAGGCCCAATCCCCTACCCTATTCCCTTCCCTACCCTCCCCTATTCCCTTCCCTTCCCATCCCTACCCTCCCCTATTACCCTATTCCCTCTTAAAAGGCCAGCAACGCACCTGCAGCTCTTCTGATGCTGCGAGTGTCCATGGGCGACGGAAGTTCCTTTCCATCAGGTGACGCGTTTGCTCGCTTGCCCCCTTATATCATTAAAAAAAACGAAGAATATATTTTGTCAAGCCTTTTCTTCGTATCGGACAAGGACAGAATTATTATACTGTCTGTAGTCGATCTTTTTGATACTAATTGTATTATGGAACTTTGTAATAACCACTCCTTGTTTTCAGGTAACAAAACCTACTCAGTCCGACATAGAGGAACTAGAGGAAATCGGGGAACCGCGCGGCGAGATGGGCCCGGCCCTCTATCTCGCCT
Organism: Lysandra bellargus; assembly: GCA_905333045.1. NCBI lineage: Eukaryota > Metazoa > Arthropoda > Insecta > Lepidoptera > Lycaenidae > Lysandra > Lysandra bellargus. The sequence goes on from HG995357.1 coordinate 981,111, forward strand.
CGCAGCTCGCAGGGAAAGAGGAGGACACGCAGCCTGTCTACAGCAGCTACCTGGGCCTCGCGATAGAACCGCTGAAGGAAGGATTCAGTTTGAAAAGTCTCTTCGAAGTGCAAACTTCGAGTTGACGAGAATGAGGTAGTTATTAACATGTTTTTAAGCAGTAAGTATTATGTTTAAACAATAAAATTTACGGTTGAAATTTATGAAATTGTTTTATTTACCTATATTATTATTATTATTAAAAGGAAAACAGATTTTTTTAAGCTGTTTGGCATCATGACTTTTGTCTTTACCGTTGACATTAAAAAAAAATACAGACATGTTTCGACATGTTCACGTCAAACGTCAACTCAAATGACAAATCTGATTTTTAAATTGACGCCTTTGTGAAAGGATTTTACTTTTTATATTTTCATTTAAATATTATGGTATTTCGTAAAGTTTTACAATTTATTTATACTGAATAAATGATAATTTAACTATTATTTACACCTGTTGTGTGTATTTTATAAAAAAAATACCCATTAGAATAGGTGTGAATCGTTATGGAAAATAGAAGTGCAGCTGGTCTGGTAAATAAATGAATATCAGTTAATTTTCTCTTTGCTAAGTACTCACATACGGTTTTACTCGATTGAGAAATCACGTCGAGGAAAACCCGTGGTTTGGGCTTTCGTCCACACATTCAGCATTACTTTATCGAATAATCGAGAAAGCTCGCCGTTCAGTATTCACCGAACCGTTTGAGCCAAAAGATGTCTGTTCAACAGAACGTCGACTCTTGCCACTCGATGTCACGTCCACTGTTCCACACGCTTGACCGCAAAGCTTTAGCTTTGCGGTTTTTGCTCTATTTGGAGTAAAACAATTGAGTAAAACCATATGTAAGTACTTAGCATTAAATTTTATATGATGACTTTGAATAGTAATTTATTTATTTCATGAAGTAATGAATTGAGTGCAATTTTTACATAATTGTAAATTACAAAGTGAACCTTTGTAAATTACAAAGTGAACCTTTGGAAATTACTTTACAAAGGTTCACTTTGCCAAAGCTATATATAATTTGGCCAACTTTTGGTTAATTAAAGTGTAAATATTACAGAGACGCTCAGCGATCGCTGAAAGATTACGGCTCAGAGAGGAATGGTCGGCTCTGAAGGAAATAAACGAAGAACCAATAACTTCTAGTCAGAAAAATGTACTCACAAAGAAACAGCCAAATACTAAAAGTAAAGTAATCAATAAAATATTTAAAGAAAGAACGAGAACTAGATCCAAGCGTGTTCCTGACAAAGAAAATTCACAGACCAGTTCACAGGTATTTGTTTAAGTGTAATTTATCACACCAATAGAGTTGCTAAGAGAGACTCAGCAAAGTACTGTTATTTTGAAAAAATGTTTAATAATGTAATAACATTATTGCTGCTGCAAATTGCAAGAAATATATTAAAATCACAATCTATCCATCTAGAGGTACATTTGCAAGTCCAGCCAAGGTAGTGCTAGAGATCAACTACGATAACATGGCGCGCCCTTCCAAATGACTCTTTCAATGTGTGTAGTCACATCCTTATGAAAGAGTTTGTATGTAGTAAGTATTCAACCAATTACAGTACACGTTAATATTTCACTTAATGTCACTTATTACCGAGATTTGTTGGTCAACTAATCATAACTAGCCTACCGCGCAAGACAACGCACTTCAAACGTTTTGACGACGCACTTCAAACATTTTGAATTTTGGATGGGCTAGCCATGTTATCGCAGTTGATCTCTAACAGTGTGAATTTTGAAAATATTTCATAATACATTTTTCAGTATATATTTAGCCCCTTAATAATTCATAGAATCGCAATGTCTAAAACAAATCATCAAACAATTTCAGATAACCACAAGCAATGTTCTCTGTGGTGTTGTTGTGCTGGTGGACGTGGGCTCGGAGTCCCGGGCGCTGGCACTGCGGGCTGCACTGTCTGCGCTGGGAGCGACCGTCGTGCCCACCTGGAGCCCTCTGGTCACTCATCTAGTGTGGTCGGAAGGTAATTGTACTTGTTTGTAAAGGATAAAGAAAACTACACAATGTAAATCACTACTGTAGCTTTATACCTTTCATAAAGAAAACCTCATTATTTCTTTAAATCCAAATCCTTCAATTAAAAGAGGTAAGTGAATGAAAGAGACATTTTTGTTAAGCTGATATCAGACGGGTAATTTTTTGTTCATTTTCGTCTTTCATTTGATGAATTCCAATTCATTTTCCATTCCATCGCCAAATGAATTCATTAGTGAACCGATCCAACTGTGTTGGATATTGTCATCCGGCATCTTTCACTTCCACTCCGAATGAACGAGAAATGAACAGTCTGAACACTGACCGAACGATCATTCGGGTTCAGTCATTTTGTCTCGAGTCCTGTAGTCGACGGACGTCACGTATTGACGACTCTAAAGTCTAAACTTCCAAAACTATTATCTGTAGCAGGTATCTTAGTACCTACAATTTGAAGTTTTTTTCGGTTAGGTATTCTGTCTCTCATTAAAGTACTTTATTTCGTTAAAAATGGAGCAACAAGAAGCAAAAGTTCTTCAAATTTATTTTCCTCCATTCGAAGGTTATTACCTTATACCTTATATGAATCAGGATCTTCAACGGCTAGTTCTCTCAACAATGTATTTGAAGCTTCCAAAAAATTTCTTCTTTCAATCCATGGTCACGCCCACCACCATCAACGTTTTCTTTGCTTCTTTTTTTTGTTAACCGATTCAATGCGGCGCACATTTTTGAAGACTTTCAGTCGTGGCGGCATACAATTTTCTCGTGACACGTTAGCCGTGTCATACGCCATAGAAGTAGATGACACGGCTACCGTGTCACCCGCCACGTTCAAAAAGGTTTATTGTTTTTTTTGTTTTTTTCGCTTGTATTAACTTGATTTATTTGATTGAGCCCAAATCATTGATGTTAACGGAAGGCTACATTGTTTTGAGTTGATTTCAAGTAGTTTTACTAAGTGTTAACCTGAAAATGGCAGGTAAGCTATTTTTTTATTCAGATGTTGCAAACTTTTTGTACATTTCAAAAAATGAGTATATTACAAAATTACGTTCGTAGATAAATTTAAAGAAGTTCGTTGTTAAGTTTTTTTAACCGACTTCCAAAAAGGAGGAGGTTATACGTTCGGCTGTGGATATTTTTTTTATGTGTGTTCAACGATTACTCCGCCGTTTGTGAACTGATTTTCAAAATTTTTCTTTTGTTGTATAGCGTATTTGTTCCGATTGATCCGGTTCCGAGTTGGTACCATGTTCACAAAAGTGGTGGTCTGATGATGGGAACCATGAGGCTTAAAAAAGGAGACCCCATACCTACTTTTTTCAATTCACAAAATATCCAGAAACGAAGCCGACAGGCTAGTTTTACGTGGAAAATTAAGACGGTTTTGCTCAGAGTAGAACCTTCTAAAGTGCAATTTAATGGAGATACAATCGCTTTCTAAATAACACGGCTCACGTGTCATACGCCACACGTTAAAAACCCGTAAGACGCGGCTGCCGTGTAATACGAAATGAATGCACCTTTAAAAAAGGTTGACGGCCCCTACTTTTTTGCAATTCACAGAATATTCAGAGGCGAAGCCTATAGGCTTATTCTACGTGTAAAATTAAGATAATTTTGTTCAGAGTAGGACCTTCTAAAGTGTAATTTGAGGGAGATACAATCGTTTTTCAGATGACACGGCTCACGTGTCATAAGCCACATGTTAAAAACATGTATGACACTGCTCCCGTGTCATCTGCACTGAATCGGTTAACTCTTTGATTAAAATTTGATCACAAATTAAAATAAATCCAAGACGCACGACTTCATTTAAGGACATATTAAAAGAAAAGTGAATATTCTTTTCTATATTATTCCCTATAAGCCGTGTGAACATAGAATGAAAGGAAAATGAAGTATTCACTCGAGTGAATAATCATCCGAGTGAACTGTCTGATATCACCTTTATGGACATCATGTATCATAACTATTATAAGATAACTATTAATGCCAGTCTTGTGGCCATTATACCCAGTATTTTTTACTCAGCTAGGGCCTAGGCCCATTCATCAAGCAAATTCTACAATTTTATTTATTTTAACCTTTTTTTTTCTAGCTACAGTTGTTTTTTTGGCGCTTTGTATGTTAGCGATTCCTATTAAAGGCAGTCTTATGGCCAGTCTCTTCTTTTTACTTATCTGGTCCATTCGGTGGTACTTGGTACTTGGTAGGCACCTTAGTATCGACGTTCGGAAACGTTTTTGTAAGAAAAAATACTCTGAATAAAAATTATTTTGATTTTGATTCAACAATGGTCAACCAAATTCTACAATTTAATTTATTTTAACATTTTTGTTTGTTTGGCGCTTTATATGTTAGGGCCCTCTTACACGACGTTTTTAATGCTTGTTTGTATCGATACAAATGCAAGTTGAACGCTCAGCAAACGCATGGAAGCCGACACATTTTAAATTATAGCAAAAACGCGATGAAAACACGCAGAAGACAAACGCAACAGAAACGCGCGTCGACAACGTCGTGTGGAATGGCCCTTAGCTTAAGAAAGTTATGTCAGCTTACAAAAGTTTGTTTTAGGCAAAAGGCCTCCGCAAGGGCTTTCCACCTTTCCCTGTTCCTCCCCAGTCTAGTCCAGGTACGGCTACATTTCTTATCTCATCTGTATATCTTTTGAATTAGCTTCCCTTCTTCCTTTTTCCATTTCTTGAATATCAATTGAATTCATTTTTCTATTCTATACACTAAACAATACTAATATTCAGGGTGTAACAAAACATATTGATACTACTTTAGAGTTTAGGGTGTGTATGTGTTATAGAGTTCACTTTTAAAGTAGTGCCAGCAATGAAAGAACAATTTTCTTTTTGTGATTTGTATGGGCCTGCGCCCCAAAAAAATGGACGCACCCAGGTAGGGGCAAGGGGGCAGCTGTCCCCCCCTCCCTAGAAGATTATTATTAAAAGTCAATTTTCATGATTTCTTGTTTTCAATATACCAGACCGACCATCTTCCCGAAACAGGTATGCACCCCAAAGTATCATCACAGTAATAAGTAATAATCACTTTTCATCCACTTTTTCCACTTTTATTAATTTACTAGCTGTCCCGGTGAACTTCGTGTCACTTGAAAACCTGGACTTCTACGAATATTTTAAGACTAAAATCAGCCCAATCCGTTCAGCCGTTTTCGAGTTTTAGCGCGACTAACACATTTGAAAATCCATTTTTATATATAAGAAGATTTTATTACAATTATGTTTCACACGACCGGTTTCGATAAAATCATCATCAGGTGTAGTGCAGGTAATTTTAAATTTTTAAAAAATTGGTAAACAAAAATAAGGTTGACAGCATCATGAAAAGTTTTCTACCATTTAGTACAATTTTCGACCAAAAACAATTTCTTCTACCAAAAAAAATACAGATTATTATAAATGTATAACCTTTGATATTGATAAATTAATGACTAAAATAGGAGTTGTACTCAAATAGCAACATAAATATAAAATGAGTCAAAAAATTCAATTAAAAAACAATAATTACATTAAATAGATCAACAATTCGGTTTAAATGTCCTATAACTATCAAATTCTATATTATTACAGGATACTTAACATTATATTGGACATAATTTTATTTTAAGTTTGACATTTAGTTTAGTTATTAGAAATTTTATATAATACTAGCTGTCCCGGCAAACGTTGCTTTGCCATAATATATTTGCCATATTATTTTATTGAAGTGACTAAATAAATATGTCACCATGGCAACGTCGATCGCTATCCCGTCGTACAAACAATGGTCGCCGTCAGTCTCTTTAATGTTAAGTATCCTGTAATAATATAGAATTTGATAGTTATAGGACATTTAAACCGAATTGTTGATCTATTTAATGTAATTATTGTTTTTTAATTGAATTTTTTGACTCATTTTATATTTATGTTGCTATTTGAGTACAACTCCTATTTTAGTCATTAATTTATCAATATCAAAGGTTATACATTTATAATCTAATCTGTATTTTTTTTGGTAGAAGAAATTGTTTTTGGTCGAAAATTGTACTAAATGGTAGAAAACTTTTCATGATGCTGACAACCCTATTTTTGTTTACCAATTTTTTAAAAATTTAAAATTACCTGCACTACACCTGATGATGATTTTATCGAAACCGGTCGTGTGAAACATAATTGTAATAAAATAAATTAATAAAAGTGGAAAAAGTGCATGAAAAGTGTAGTTATTACTGTGAAACATGAATTTCCACCAAGAAGTTACGGTACATTCAATATTATATATCGTCACTATGTTTTGTTACACCCTGTATAACTTACAATTACAATATGTGAAAAAATATAACTCATGAATAGTGGCTCAATTCACCAATCATTCAACTATTTCTACTACAGGTGGCTGCCGCTCAGTCCGCGCTCGGGCGCGCGCGCTCGCCGCCCACGTGGTGTCCCCGCTGTGGGTGGAGGGGTGTGCGGGGGGGCGGCGCCTCCCCGAGCGCCTGTTCCCCGCCCCGCCCCGCCCCTCTGACCTCCCATCGCCGGCCACGCTCAGGAGAATGCTGGTGAGGCTCCTTGATTTATGAAGACAAATGCACGTATTTAAGTAATCCTTAATAATATCATAAATGCCTTTCTGTCTGTCTGTCTGTCCATCTGCCTGTTACCTCTTCATGCATAAGCCGCTGAACCGATTTTGATGAAATTATGAATGTAGATACTTCGAGTCTCGGGAAAGGACATAGGATAAATTTGGGTTGGGACAAAATGCACAGTTCCTACGTGACACGACTTTCGGCGCAACGGATTCGGGGGCATCATCTAGTAATAGCTTAGTAATGGTCACAGCACACTCGAAGCGAAGAGATCCTCACCATGACTCGAACTGTTTACTATTGTTTGTATGAAACTCCTTGCTGCAAGGCACACTTATTGGAATCGTGACTCGAAAATCGAAAATCTCGACTCGGAACAGGCTCAAACCGCTCTAAGGCTGGCCCCATCCTTATTCGGAAATCCAGGTGCATTGAATCAAAACAAAATACATTATTTGTGCTCATATTCGTTTTTTTTTCCCAATCGGAACGAATTCCGCACGTACTTTTCAGGTGAAAACCGGCGCGTTCGCGCGTAAAAAAAAACTAACGTTTGCGCTATCGTAATTCCACATTAAGAAATCGAATTCGGAAAACGTGTGTATGCCAGCCTTACGGCTCGCCGTACACCCTGTCAAGATCCCGTTATTCAAATGTCGACCAGCAGTTTAGCCAAGTTTAAGCCAAGCTTACCTTAGTTCAGCCTTTCCCAAAGTGGGCGATAACGCCCCCTTGTGGGCGCTGAAGGCCTAAAGGGGAGCGGTGTGAGACTCAGAAAAAAATGGGGTCATTGTGTACAGGCTTCAATTTAAAAGTAGGTGAAACAAAGGGGGCGCCAAAAAATGTTATTTTCTCAAAGTGGTCGGTAGACAATATGTTTGGGAACTACTGGAGCCTTAGTTCGATACCTGGTTGTCGGTGATATGGCGATGATCCCTTTCCGAGTTTAAACACTAAGGCGGACTTGCGCAGATCTGAGTTAAAGTTAACTCTGAGTTAAACATCATGTCATCTCTATCACTCACTTGGTGAGTGACAGATATGACATAGACATGAATCATGATGTTTAACTCAGAGTTAACTTTAACTCGGATCTGCGCAAGTGGGCCTTATTGTAATTTTATACATGTGCAAACCCTCTAACCAAAGCACCATCACATAATCTTCTCACTCCACAAACATTTTCAGATCCGTGCTGAGCGCGAGAACATATCACTAGCTAACTTGCTGTCCGACAGCCCTGAGCCGGCCAAGCGGCTGCGGGTGTCAGACGAGACGGACACCTCCCGGGATACCTCTAAGGATACCTCCAAGGACAAGTCTGATGACACTCCAGGTAATATCAGACACACGGCATAAAGTCGATCCTGGAGCCGTACCTCGAAACCGTTTTCAGACTCAAACAATCGAACGAGAATGCCGTGTCCTGCTCTAACAAACATGAAATGACGTTGTTAGAGCAGGACGCGGCATTCTCGTTCGATTATTTGAGTCTCAAAACGGTTTTGTGGTAGCCCACCTGGCTACATAGGAGATACAGTGGTGGGAACGTGTGGTGGGCAGGGCTTCATAACGTTATCGAATAACAGAAAAAATATCGTTACGTACCGTTATTTTCATAATGGTAGCCAGATAACGTTATTCTTTTAACGATATTTTGTAAAATAACGTTATATTTACCGTTATTATTATAACGATATTTTTTCGTTATGTATAAACGAAAAAATATCGTTATAATAATAACGGTAAATATAACGTTATTTTCTGGTATCAGGTATGCGATCGTGCACGGTGCACTAAATCTCACTCGCAGCCCACTTTTTTGCGAGATTTGTGTGAAAATACAAAGAAAAAATACACCTTATAAGCGTGATTACGTTTAGAAAATTTTCCGGCTGTCATGATTTTCTTGACGGACTATAACGTTATCAAAGAACATATATTTACCGTTATAAATCCTAATTAACGTTATAACATTAACCGTTATTAATATCAATTTTTAACGTTATTTTTAATATCGGGTAAATTTTCATAACGTTATCTATGCCCTTGAAGCAGTAACGTTATGAAAAATAACGTTATTTGAAGCCCAGGTGGTGGGTAAATAATGACAGGGTGATATATTTCCGTCAACAATCTCGACCCAATATTAACCTAACAGTATGGACACCATTGGAGAAGAGTAGCACTAGACAGAACTGAGTGGAAAAGGCTGGAGAGGCCTATGCCGAGTGGCACACTGACCTTCGAGACATCTTATAACTTGAAGGCAGAATAAGAGGCTATCATTTTATTTTATTTATTTCGGAAAACAAACAGTACAAAATTACATATTATAAAACTTCTAGGAATATAACAATATACCATACATGTTTTCACTTATAAGATTCTAAGAAAAAAGTTTTTGACAAATGACACAACATAACGTAAACATTTAAAATAATTTTTAATAAGCTGGGAAAAAAAACAATCACAAAGTCTGCATTTATAATACTATATTAGGTAATTAATACTACGGGATAGCTTGGGCAGTGTTAGTAAACCAGTGCTTAGAAAGCTTTTGTTTAATACTATTTGGTTTGTCACTGAATAGGTCAATATCTAGTATTTCGCTGAAAGTGTTGTTTAGAAGTTCTGATAAAGAAAGAATTACTTTTGTAATTTGTTGAAAAAACAGGAATATGGAGGTACTTACGCTTTCTATATGTTCTGGAAGGTACATGTATAGGTATTTTAGATAATAGAGAAGAAGAATTTTGAACTCTAATAAAACAAAATGTTTAAAATTTATCTTGCCAAATGTTAGGCATCATTTAGTAGTACATTGGTTTGTACTTATGTACTACTAAATGATGAGAAAATGAATTTAGTAGACACCACCGTATTCCTCGGCATAACGCTGGATTGTAAGTTACAATGGGGTCCACATATTGCAAAACTAGCAGATAAGCTTAGTTCTGCAGCATATGCTGTTAAAAAAATTCGTGAAATCACTGATGTAGAGACCGCGCGATTAGTTTGCTTTAGCTACTTTCATAGCATAATGTCTTACGGCATCCTCTTGTGGGGAAACGCGGTGGACATTAATACAATATTTGTGCTGCAGAAGCGAGCTATTCGTTCTATTTATAAAATGTCGTCTTTTGAATCTCTAAGACAAAAATTTAAAGAAATAAGAATTCTGACCGTCGCATCTCAATACATTTTGGAAAATCTCTTATATGTTAGAAAGAACATAAATATTTTCAAAAAGAAAAGTGATAATCATAATGTAAATACTACAAATAAGAACAAGTTAGCAATACCAATGTTCAGACTAGCCAAAGTAAGCAAATCCTTTAAAGGCCAATGTATACGCCTATACAATAAAATCCCAGAAAATGTTCAAAATCTGCCTTTAAACAAATTTTAAAAAGCAGTTAAAGAACGTTTGTGTGCTAAAGCGTATTATAAAGTCAATGATTTCATCGAGTACAGCCTTGGGAATAGGGTGGCTCCACGCAGGCTACTTTTCTTTTATTTTTGTTACATAGCTGTAAGCCATAACATTGTAATTTTCCATTTTTTTAGTAAAAGATGGCCCCGTGCGAGTTTCTTACGCTGGTTCTTCTCGACGGGGTAGTTCCCGAACCGGTGGTAGGCAACATAGCTTCTTCGTTCGACTTTCAAAAAGAGTATCATGATACCTATTTTGAATAAAAAGATATTTTATTATTTACTAGCGACCCGCCCCGGCGTCGCACGGGTATAAAATATATAGCCACTGAAAAAATGATTAAAATGGATAGCCTATGATCCTTCACGTGGTCTACTTCTTATCTGTACCAAATAACATAAAAATTGCTCCAGTAGTTCCTGAGATTAGCGTGTTCAAGTTAGCCCTTTCAAATAATTTTCCCCGTTTTTTCCCCATTTTCCTCTATTTCTTCGCTCCTATTAGTCTTAGCGTGATAAAATATAGCCTATAACCTTCCTCGATAAATGGGCTATCTAACACTGAAAGAATTATTATCAAAATCCGTTGCGTAGTTTTAAAGACTAAAGGGAACAAAGGGACATGAGAAAAGAAAAGCGACTTTGTTTTATAATAAGTATAGATTATTAAAAAAATCTATATTGTTCTGTGCATTTTTAGATAAATACATATACAACATCTGCTATGTTACATCTCTTTGTTATGTTACTTATCATCATCATCATCATGGTTAACTACACTTTAATAATACTCATAGATTATAAAGTAAATCGATCTATAACTAATTAAAAAAAAATAATTAAAAATACGACATGAAATTCCACATAAGCATACCTAGGTTTACACTTTCGTACTTGGTTGTCTCGGATAGGTCATACAATTTACATTGCCTTAGGGCCTGTATTCACTTTGATTAGTGCAAATACAGGTAATTAGTGCAGGTGATTAATAATCAGGAGAAAACCAGTGTGGACAGCGACTGATTAGTGCAACTTGTATTTTATTTTCTCCTAATCACTAATGACCTGCACTAATCATCTGCACTCGCACTAATCAAAGTGAATACAGGCCCTTAGCTGCGTGTTTGCGACAATAACTGGCGCAATAATTATTTTTATTTGTTCGACTCCTCTAATATCTATTGATCAGCGGTTCAATAAAGAAGCGATAAAGAAAAAAGTCTTAACTACAGGCTCTGTAGTATATTTCAATGATTAACGGGCCGGGTACCCTCAAAATTCTCATACAAACGTAATACCAAAATCATTTTCTCATACGAAAATATTTAACATGTTTGAGTTATTTTTCAGCTTACAATAGTAATTACCTAGGTTCTTGTACAAAAAATTACTACTAAATATTTACACACTAAAAAATATAAACGATTACATTTCATAAATTTTTACGCCATTGACGACATACTTTTCGCACACTTGTTTTATATTAAAAACTCATCGAATCGTTATGTATTTTTCCTGGGACCTCAGCTTATATTGTGTAGTTACAGAATGTCTTCAAAAGAATGGCAATATAATAAATTTTCATTCATCATTTTTGGTATTCGTAAACGCGGCGCAATTTCTCTATAATTTCCAACATGGTATCGTGCCGATCCGCTCGCACGACAGAGCGCGGCAACGGGACGCGCGGGCTGCGGGGTGGGGTAACCGGTACACGACAATAATTCATTCAAGGCATTCAAGTACAATATCAAGCTCCAAGCGGTCGCATGCGACCGCGCGCGCGGTAACAGTAGATTTCCAAGAATCCGCGATCGAGAGAATGTTATTGTTGTTGAATGTTGATTTTGATAGTTGTTTGTGATACTTTAAGAAAATTGCTTGAACAAAATAAAATTATTTTGATTTGTGGTGTTTAAACTTTTGATAATAATTAATAATGGAAACCGAAAGGTGGGATGTATAATGTATCACACAGTAAGTATATAATAATATAATAAATAATATAATATGAATATCATAAATCATAATATTATTATTTTCTAATACTGTATTTTGTAAATAACGTTTAGGAATAGCGATAGTCATATTATAATATTATACATTTATATTATGTATAATTAATTTCGTTAGTCTCGCTAAAACTCGAGGACTCCTGAACAGACTTGCTAATTTCTGTCTTGAAATAGAGTAAAATATAAAACTGAAGAAAATTTATGTTTGTCTATACTAATACTAATATTATTATAAAGCGGAAGAGTTTGTTAGTTTGTTTGTTTGAACGCGCTAATCTCAGGAACTACTGGCCCGATTTGAAAAATCTTTCAGTGCTAGATAATCCATTTATCGAGGAAGGTTATAGGCTATATTTTATTACGCTACGACTAATAGAAGCGAAGAAATAGAGGAAAATGTGGAAAAAACGGGGGAAATTATTTGAAAGGGCTTATCTCACGAACTACTAGAGCAATTTTTCTGTTATTTGGGTCAGATAAAAAGTAGACCATGTGAAGGGTTATAGGCTATTTTTTTCGACTAACTTGTCTGTGAAACGTCTAATTTACGTGGGCGAAGCCGCGCGGAACGTCTAGTATAGCATATTTTCGAAAACGATTATTTCATTCTAGCTGTTGCCCGCGACTTCGTCCGCGTTAGCATAGTAGTTCACATCCCAAGTAGTATTTATTGTACAAAAATATTCAATGTACAGAATTGACTTTCCTACGATTTTATTATATAAGTATAAAGATGTTCCGCGCAGCTTCGCTTGCGTAATTTAGGAATTTCACGTAAGCGTACATTTTTCCTATGTCTATGTCCTTCATGTTTGCCAAATAACATAAAAATTGCTCCAGTAGTTCTAAAGACAATAAGCAATGGGAAATATAATTTCCCCCGTTTTTTCCACATTTTCCGCTATTTCTTCGCTCCTATTAGTCTTAGCGTGATAAAATATAGCCTATATCCTTTCTCGATTAATGGGCTATCTAACACTGAAAGAATTTTTCAAATCGAACTGGTAGTTCCTGAGATTAGCGCGTTCAAATATAAGCCCTTTCAAATAATTTCCCCCCGTTTTTAGGGTTCCGTACCCAAAGGGTAAAAACGGGACCCTATTACTGAGACTTCGATGTCTGTCCGTCTGTCCGTCTGTCTCCAGGCTGTAACTCAAGAACGGTAATAGCTAGAGAGTTGAAATTTTCACAGATTATGTATTTATGTTTCCGCTATAACAACAAATACTAAAAACAAAATAAATTAAATATTTAAGGGTGGCTACCATACAACAAACGTAATTTTTTAAACATTTTTGCTCGGTATCAACGATGACAACAAGTAGGCACTTGAAATTTTCACAAAAGCCTTAATTATATGTGTACTTTAATAATTAAAAATAATATTTAAATAAAATAATAATTTAAGGGGGCTCCCATACAAAAAACGCAATTTTTGGCCTATTTTTGCTCTATAACGATACGGAACCCTTCGTGCGCGAATCCGACTCGCACTTGGCCGATTTTTTCTACATTTCCCTCTATTTCTTCGCTCCTATTAGTCTTATCATGATAAAAATATTGTTACGGATACGGGCAGTTGTTTACTTGCGCGCGACAGTTGCGCGTAGTAGAAGTGGGATTTGGAGATGCCATTGACTCCGAGAGAGGACTTCAAGGGGAGTATCAGGACAAGGGCGCAGCGAGCTGCTGCCATCGACTCCGAGAGAGGAGTTGGAGGTGGAGCTGCGGAGGCCACACCCACTGGGGACCAAGCTCCGCCCACTGCGGGGCAGGCCCCACCCGCTGGCCCCGCCCACCAGGCTCCGCCCACTGACCACGCCCCCCAGGCTCCACCCACTTCGGGTGAAGCCACGCCCACTGGCTCCGCCCACCGGGGCCCGCCCACTGACCACGCCCCTCAGGCCCCGCCCACTCTGGACATGGCTACGCCCACTAGCTCCGCCCACCAGGCCACGCCCACTCAGGCGCCGTCGACTAGCTACGTCCATCCTGCCACGCCCGTAGTTTCTACGGCTCCTCAAATGGCTCCTCATATGGAAAGCATAATTGAGTTAATTCAGGCTTTGCAAGATTCTCAAAGGGCAATGATGGAGGCACAAGACCGCAAGCTGGGCGCTTTGCAAGAGTCACAAGACCGCAAGCTCGGCGCTATCCAAGAGTCACAAGAGCAACAAAAGGACCTTCAAGAAAAGGCGCTTCTGGCTATAAAGGATGTCAGTGACACGGTGACAAAGCTTCGTAAAGATGTCGACGTAATGGACGAACGAGTAACGAGGTTAGGATTGGATGTAGAAAATGTGAAAACCTGCCTCACTGAACTTCAGAAGAAAGTAGTGCGCCTGGAAACCACAGCTGTGGCGGTGTCAAGTGGAACTACCGGAGTGGTGCAAGTGGTACAAGGACCAAGTGTTAAAGTGCCACCATACGACGGTACTACTTCATGGAACGCTTATCGTCAGCAATTCCAGACGGTTGCTTCTGCCAACGGATGGACTGACGAACAATGTCTGACCGCTCTCACTGTTGGGCTCAGAGGGCAAGCTTTGTCGGTCCTAGAAGTACATACAGGGAAGGGGTTCCAAGACCTGATGGAGGCCCTTGAATCCAGATACGGGGAGCGACACCTGGAGCACGTGTTCCGTGCTCAACTTCGTGACAGAGTCCAACGCTCAGGAGAGGGACTACAGCAATGGGCGTTGGAAATTGAAAAACTGATCAAGAAGGCACACCCAGGAGCCGATTCCAAGATGGTCGACACAAATATTGTGCAAGCATTTGTCGACGGAATCTGGGATCTGGAGGTCAGAGCTGCAGTGAGGCTACGTCACCACACCTCGCTAAAGGAAGCGTTGGCGCATGCTTTGGAGGTCGAGGCTGTTCGCCATGAGATACAGCAGACCCATAAGATCCGCAAGGTCTCCGAAGTAAAGGCTCCTGCAAGGAAAATATTTGAAGCCATGTGCTATAAGTGCGGGAAGAGGGGCCATCTTCAGCTCAACTGCCCGCAGAAGGAGACCCAGATGTCAAGGATAAAAAGGCTCGAGCAACAAGTAGAGGAGCTGAAGAAGCAGGGAGCTTCAGCCAGGACTAAGGGGCGTGTACTGGCTGACGCGGAGGAAGCCCCAATAACTGTTGTCTCCCAAGCAAGCAGTAACTACGGATTAGTGACTGAGCTACTCGACGACTGCAAGAGTAATCTGACTATTCGCAGAGCATGAAAGCTAAGAAGTTTTTACAACGCCACGCGAATATCTTCTCCAGTCAGGAAGGCGACCTTGGAAGAACGTCGATGGTTCAGCACAGGATATATACTGGAAACGAGAACCCAATTTGTCAACGAGCAAGACGGATACCCATTGCAAAGGAAAAAGAAGTTGAAGGCCTTTTGGAGGACATGAGAAGGCATAAGATTATTGAACCGTCTGCAAGTCCGTGGTGCTCACCTGTTGTATTAGTGAAGAAGAAAGATGGCAGCACAAGATTTTGTGTGGACTACAGGCGTCTCAATGATGTCACTAAGAAGGACAGCTATCCATTACCTCGAATCGACGACACTCTGGATACCTTGAGTGGCATGAAATGGTTCTCGACCCTGGAAGCCAATTCTCAGGATGGGAACTTTTTCGCTCGTAAAATTATTTCATGAACTATTCACTTCTACTGGCAAGTTCGAATGATCCCTAAAACTCGTATTCTGGGGACCGATAGCTATCGAAGTGTTCCTGCCATTGACATTATTTTGCGTTCTGTTTCGGCGTTAAAAAAACGCTGGGACAAATTTTGCAACGTGCGAAGATATTTACGTACATTGTAGTAAATATAGCTTACTAAATAATTGGTTTTATAATATTAGTTATATTACTAGCTATCCCGGCAAGTTGTTTTGCGGTTACTTTGCCATATATTTACGTAGTACTCATATCTCAATGCATAATATAATATAATAATTTGTAGTTAACAACTAAATCCTCGCAGAATTATTTCATGAACTATTCATTTCTACTGACAAGTTCGAATGATCCATAAAACCCGCATTCTGGGGACCAATAGAACAATAATTACCAATCGAACTATCGAGGTGTTCCGGCCATAGACATTATTTTGTGTTCCGATTCGGCAAAAAAAGGCTTGGACAAATTTTGCAACGTGTGACTGATAATATATTATATGTGTATTCTAGTAAAAGCATACAAAATAATTGATTTTATAATATCACTATTCACTATAGTATTAAGTAATATCAAAATTCGCAACTTTCGTAATCGGAAGCGGGCGCGAGACTGCCCGAGTCGCCGCGACTCGCGAGGCGCGCATACGCCGTTCCGTCGGGATTTCTCGGGACCAATCGGGACTTGTCGGTGCAAGTGCGAGGCGATGCGAGGCTCGCACGACGACCGCGACGCGAGCGAGACCGCGACCCACTGCTTACCATAAGCTCATCGGTGAGCGAGACACAATAGATTACAGTGGTCCCCAACCTTTTTTTCATGCGGGCCAGAAACATGTTTTGGTCTTGGTGTCGCGGGCCGCAACAAAAATTTTTTAGGGTTAAGAAATATCATTTTTCAAAATTAACGATTTAAAAGTGGAAAAAAATTCACGACTATCACGACGACTACATTATTATTTTGTCGGTGGGCGCGAATTTCAAAATGGTTTTACACCACGCGGGCCGCAAATAAAGCCCCGGCGTGCCGCGGGTTGGGGATAGCGGCAATAGAATAACAATAGATTTCCAAGAATTTTATGAAGATAAGAAGATATGTACTTATTTGTTATATTAAATACTAGATTACGCCCGCAACTCCGTTGCGCCAAAACTCGTTTATCGCGCGGGAACCGTACCTTTTATCGGAATAAAAAGTATCCTATTAATTCCTATGTCCTTTACCGGGACTCAAGGTATCTCCATGCCAAATTTCAGCAAAATCGGTTCAGCGGTTTGGGCGTCAAGAGTTAACAGACAGACAGACAGACAGACAGACAGACACACTTTCGTATTTATTATATTAGTATGGATTAATATTATGATAAACGTAATTATCCACAAACTTATACTATATGATAGAACAAAAATTCTGATAAAATTAGTCTAATTTAGCTACTCCACAGAATACTCATTACCATTAGTACAAGCTACTCTAATTTAACGAGATTATACCTAAATTAAACTTATAAGTACTTAACTCATAAGTATGTAATTATATCGTAAAAGAAACACAAGCACGAATATTTCTTCATCATATTTTATTTACTAGACAACTACTTTGCTACATATCCACCAATAGGAGGGTGAATTTGTGTACGAATTCGGACATCTACCGGTCCCTAGCACTTGTATGACTCGAGCGATCTTTACACGAAATATTTCGAGTGTGAAGATTTGAGAATACACAAACTATTAGCAACAAATTGTATCGTGCAGGAAACCGGTTTCGACCGCTTCAACTCCCAAGCGGCCACATGTGGTGTACGAATCCGAACATCTATAACCGGTCCCACTCGTTCGACTCGAGCGATATTTGCACGAAATATTTCGAATGTGAAGTTTTGAGAATACACAAACTGTGTTACGTTCGTAAAAATCTCATAATTGGGTAATTTTTCC
Organism: Lysandra bellargus; assembly: GCA_905333045.1. Classification (NCBI taxonomy): domain Eukaryota; kingdom Metazoa; phylum Arthropoda; class Insecta; order Lepidoptera; family Lycaenidae; genus Lysandra; species Lysandra bellargus. The sequence goes on from HG995357.1 coordinate 998,834, forward strand.
GAAGATGAACTTTTTTCACATCCTGAGAATTGGCTTCCTGGACCTGAAATCTGGATACTGGCAGGTGGAAATTCATCCAAAAGACAAGGAGAAGACAGCTTTCTCCACCGGTAAAGGTTTATGGCAGTTTAACATCATGCCCTTTGGATTGTGCAACGCACCTGCCACATTTGAACGACTCATGGAGTGTGTTCTGGCAGGCTTAGTTGGAGAGGCTTGCTTAGTCTACTTGGACGACGTCATCATTGTTGGCCGCGACTTCGAGGACCATTTGCGAAACTTAGAACGAGTTTTCGCCAAAATAGAGGGGGCCAAGTTAAAGCTGAATCCGAAAAAGTGTCGTTTATTCAGAAGTAAAGTCAATTATCTCGGCCATGTCATCTCCAGTGATGGAATCCAGACGGACCCGGAGAAACTGGAAACTGGACTGAAAAAGCAGTTCAAAATTGGCCAACCCTTAAGAACAAAACCGAAGTGCGGGCATTTCTCGGACTATGCTCCTACTACAGGCGTTTTGTTAAGGGATTCTCAGAGATAGCCAAGCCATTACATCGGCTGACGGAAGATAAACGACAGTTTATGTGGGACGAGACTTCTGAAGATTCTTTTCAGAAACTGAAGAAACATCTGTGTGAAACACCAATCCTGGGGTATCCACAACCTGAAGGTCAGTTTATAGTCGACACTGACGCAAGCAACACGGCCATTGGAGGGGTGTTATCTCAAAAACAGGGCGAAAGAGAAGTTGTAATTGCATATTTCAGCAAATCTTTATCTAAGCCAAAGAGAAACTACTGTGTGACAAGAAGAGAACTCTTGGCTGTTGTAAAGACGCTACAACATTTCAGCAAATATCTCATCGGCAGACAGTTTTTACTGCGAACTGATCACGCAGCGTTGAAGTGGCTACTGCAATTCAAGAACCCAGAAGGCCAAGTAGCTCGATGGATTGAACAACTCCAGGAGTACGACTTCAAGACGGAACACCGCAGCGGAAAGGCGCATGGGAATGCCGACGCACTTTCACGAAGGCCGTGTTCAAAAGACTGCAAACACTGTGTTAAGCAGGAATCTAAGGAAGTAACATTAAAGTTAACGAAAACCAGTCCTTTAGGTCCATGGGAGAATGATGCTAGGAGGGAGGCTCAAGAAACAGATGACGACCTACGGCACATCATCACATGGAAGAAACGAGGTGACGAAAAACCAATCTGGGGTGAGGTTGCACCCACTGGCGAGAGTACCGGATGTTCTCCGTGAAATGCATGATAGCATATCAGGAGGTCATCTAGGTGTCAAGAGGACGTTAACAAAAGTGAGAGAAAGGTTCTACTGGTTGCATTGCCGAGATGATGTGCAGGAGTGGTGCCGCAAATGTACTACTTGCGCTGCAGTCAAGGGACCACAGACAAGGAGCCGTGGGAACCTGCGCTTGTATAACGTTGGCGCACCGTGGGAACGAATTGCAGTTGACGTAGCTGGGCCATTTCCTGTAACGGAATCGGGAAACAAGTATTTTATGGTTGTCATGGACTACTTCACCAAATGGCCCGAAGTGTTCGCCATACCAAACCAGGAAGCTACAACAGTAGCTTCTAAGCTGGTCGAGGAAGTGATATCTCGCTTTGGTGTGCCTCTCGAAATCCATTCCGATCAGGGCAGGAACTTCGAATCGCAGGTCTTCCAGGAAGTGTGCAGAATTTTGGGAATGCATAAGACCACCGCGTACCATCCACAATCTGATGGAATGGTCGAGAGATTTAACCAGACCCTTGAGAGGCATTTGGCGAAATTAGTAGATGACAAACAAAAAGATTGGGACAAGTATATACCACTCTTCCTTCTGTCGTACCGTACCGCCGAGCATGAAAGCATAAAAGCTACCCCGGCGTATGTCAATTATGGTCGGGAACTAAGAGTTCCAGTAGACCTTTTGACAGGAGGGTCACCGGAGGAACCAAAGACCGTACCAGATTATGTCTGCGATTTAAGGGAAAAAATGCGTTATATACACGCCATGGTTCGGGAAAATGGGTTACAGTCAAGTGAGAACATGAAGACCAGATACGACCGGAAATCGAACACGAGCGGCTTCGAAGAAGGGTCACTGGTATGGCTGCATAACCCAACTCGCCGAAAAGGGAAATCTCCAAAGTTGCAGACCAAGTGGGACGGCCCATATAAAGTGGTTACCCGATTGAATGATGTGACTTACAGGATTCAAAAGCCACCAAGAGGCACATTCAAAGTGGTACACATAGACCGTTTGGCGCGTTATCATGGCAGTAACAGCGATGCTCGGGACGAGCATCTCTAAGAGGGGAGTAGTGTTACGGATACGGGCAGTTGTTTACCTGCGCGCGACAGTTGCGCGTACCTTCTAGAAAAGCCCGACCTTTGTTTATGTGAATTGCGTGTTTACGTAAACAATCCAAAATAGAACGCTCCAGAAGCCGACGCGGGCCATATAAAAGGTAAACAAGCCGACAGTCAACTCAGTTCGATCCGAGCGATCATCAAGGCGACTTCAATAGTGAGAACAAGTGATCAATAGTGATTGTGATAGTGAACTAACGACTCGGCTACGACCTAGGACAGTGATAGTGCTCAGTGATTTGGATCTAGTGCTTAGTGTTTAGACTTAGTGATTTGTGTGAGCTAGTGTTTGTGAATATAGTCTTCAAGAGAGTCACCAGGCCTTTCTCTCCGAATCCTCGAACCCTAGCACGTAACAATATATAGCCTATAGCCTTCCTCGATAAATGGGCTATCCAATAGTAAAAGAATTTTTTAAATCGGACCAGTAATTCCTGAGATTAGCGCGTTCAAACAAACAAACTCTGCAGAATTATAATATTAGTATAGATTAGTATAGATAGCAGAAAATTTGCGCACATTGTGACGGAATGCATCGGGTCGGGTCGCATTTCTCGTACAAGTTTTATATTACCTATCGCGTATTCGGTCGTAAAACTTGTATGAAAAAAACGTCTCGCCCCGATATTATTAATTTTATCTAATTACCTACTAACCGACTTAAAAAAGGAGATGTAATATTATACAGGGTGCAATTCAAGCCACCGGCCAAATTTTTTAGGGCTTAGGTATCATTAGGATTTAGGAGAGTCTATTTAAATATCTATGGACGCTTTACACCACGTCAGTCTGGCTTGGTTTTAATTCTATAATTATACATAATATATATGTCACATGTCACAGCCACTTTTCTCCGAAACTATAAAAAAAACCTTATAATTTCATAAAAATAAACCTTATTGTTGCTGCGGATTGCGGAACCATTCATGGGCGAGTCCAACTCGCACTTGGCCGATTTTATTATTTTGAATGATAACAATGTGAGGAATATTTGGAGTAGCCTTTTTTCTGTTTTTGAAACTTTATTGTTACGTACTGTCTTTTAATATTTTTTAAATAAAAGCGTCGACCTCTGTGGCGCAGTGGTTGAGCGCATGGTAGCTCAAGCCGGGGGTCGCTGGTTCGAAATTCGAATCCCACCGACGGACTCATGAGTCATGACTCATGGACGTGTATTAAATATGTGTATTGTAAAAACTAGATGACGCCCGCAACTCTGTTGCGCCAAAACTAGTTTATCGTGCGGAAACCGTGCATTTTTTCGGGATAAAAAGTATTATATGACAAAGACTCGGGACCGCCTCAAAGTATCTCCATGCCAAATTTCAGCAAAATCGGTTCAGCGGTTTGGGCGTGAAGAGGTAATAAGCTAATAACAGACAGACAAACAGACACACTTTTTTATTATTTTTTTACAATTAGTATGGAAGTATGGATCTTAAATAAGTTGAGTATAATAAAAAGGAGATCTATATCTACATAATATAGGTACTTATTATAAAACAAAGTCCCTTTTTTCCCTCGTGTTCGTGTTGTTCCCTTTAATCTTTAAAACTACGCAACGGATTTTGATGATTCTTTCAGTGTTAGATAGCCCATTTATCGAGGAAGGCTATAGGCTATATTTTATCACGCTAAGACTAATAGGAGCGAAGAAATAGAGGAAAATGTGGAAAAAACGGGGGAAATTATCTGAAAGGGCTAACTTGAACGCGCTAATCTCAGGAACACTGGTCTGATTTGAAAAATTCTTTCAGTGTTAGATAGCCTATTTATTGAGGAAGGCTATAGAGTATAGGCTATATTTTATCACGCTAAGACTAATAGGAGTATGTGGATAAAACGTTGGAAATTATTTGAAACGGGGGAAAATTATCTCGCGAACTACTGGAGCAATTTTTATGTTATTTGGCACAGATAAGAAGTAGATCATAGGCTATTGATTTTAATCATTTTTTCAGTGGCTATATATTTTATACCCGTGCGACGCCGGGGCGGGTCGCTAGTATTAATTATAATATATCCGGTATTATATGTCTGGTACTTGTAAGTTGTAACACAAGTCCTTAGTGTGCTTAGCACGGGGCCAGACATTATAGTATATTATTTTAATATATTAGAATTTTAATATATTATATATTAGAATCTGTATTCTGTTCAGTTCAGTTACAAGATCGACGACACTACGCCCGCGCCCGTATTCCTACTATTCCAATATATAAAACAACCACAAAAACAATATTGTTAATATTGTTTTTGTGGTTGTTATACATGAAACAGTAAAATATAATACTTCGCAAATCGCAACAAACGCACGGCTTGAATAACTTGATCAGAGTAAAATAATGAATGACGACGCACGCACACATACAATACGCTGCCGTGGAGGGCGTCTGGGGCGCGCGGGGCACGGGATACCTCGCAATAGCGAGACAGCAACATATAAAACTTGTAGTGGCGCTAGTATCGAATTTGATTTGATCGGGCCCGTAGCCCGAGCTCTTAAGGCTGCTTTTCCACCAGAGAGGTGTTGCTAGGAATGTGATTTGAGAACCAATGAATCGCTTCATTGACGTGAGCTTGCCGTGACATCGCGTCGCTCAGCGCGGCGATGCTATTGGATCTTAAAAACACATTCCTCGCAACACATATCTGGTGGAAACGCAGCCTTACTGGCAGAATATGTCCTTTTGCATTACTGTTAAATAAATAACACGACTACTAGAGATTCTCGATGACTGCTTATCATCAGTCGATCTGTACGATCGTTTGCAGGCGAGGCGGTCCGCGTGAACACGGTGCCGCGGCGCGCGCTGCCGATGTCGACCAGCCCCGAGCCGGCGGGGAAGTCCCGACGGAAACTGTTCACCAACCGGGAACTTGATGGGACCACCGAGGCCGAGTCCGGTAAGCTCATCTTTATAAAATAAGGGGACAAACGAGCAAACGGGTCACCTGATGGAAACCAGTGTAAGAGTCTGTAATCACTCATTACTTAGTCCCCGGGTTTAAACAATAAAACAATTAATATCTGATATTACACTTGGCCTTTTATTATCCCGTAACTAACACTCATACATACTGACAAGGTGGAAACAGAGCCTAAGGGTGCGTTTCCACTGACGCGAAGCGGAGCTTAGCACTGCCCGAATTGACCAATCGTGCTATTCCAGCGGAATGACAGCGAAGATTTCGAGCATGGTGATTGGTCAATTCGACACCGCTAAGCTCCGCTCCGCTCCGCGTCAGTGGAAACGCGGCCTTAGGCTGTAGCCGCCAAACCGCGCGGTCACATATAAATCCAGCCGTATGATTTTTTGAAATCGATAATGAAAATTGCTCCTCTGATGATATTTTACGGTATAAATTTGATATCATATCCGATCGATATGATGTTGTCCCGTTGCCCTGTTGAACTGTTTCCCGACACGAAAACTCAGGATAGTTTCGTGTCGGGATCGAGTATCTTCATACCGAGTGTCGTCAAAAACATTACACCGGTTTAGAAGATATAAAGACAGACACACGTAAAATAAATAATATTACTATAAAACTTCGGCCAAACCTACACGACTGCGAAGCGGGAGGTTCGCGTCGGCAGAGCGGGAATAGTCTACGGTTTCGCACGCCGGTTTCGCGTTGCAGACGCTCCCGACCCGCGTTCCGTATTACTGACGCGTAGGTTGGGCCGAAGCCTTACCACTTGACAATTTTAACTTCATAGATATGATTTATGACGGGACAACGTCCGTCGGGCTAGTACTAGTATAAATAGTATGTAATGTAACAATTTCAGAGGAAGACCAGACCCCAGCGCCGAAACAGACTAAAATGACTCCGCGGCAGAGGAAGGAGTTGGCGACGGCCGAGCGCATGGCTCGCCGCCTGCTCGCCCGCGGCACGCCCAAACACAGACAGACAGACAACACGGGGATGAGGATCGTGAGTGTCTATTACTAGTAACAGTTCCTAAATTCCAAAAAAACATCACATGATTAATGGACAGCCCCTTTATTTCGATGAGGCGGCCGATTTTGCTAAACCCAAGCTAACGCCGCAGAAATAATGTTTATAGTGTCCAAGTGTTATTGAACACATAAGGACCTACCTTACTCCATAGTGTTGGTTTTTTCGCTTACTTAACTCAAAAAACTCAAATTTTCAGGTTGTCACAGGCATGTCACGTACAGAGCGAAGAATCATAACGAAAGCGATCAAGCAATTGAATGGAGTGGTCCAGTGCAAAATTGATAAGAAAACTGACTGCGTGGTCCTGGGTTCATGTTCAACACAGTGTCCGGAGAACTTAGCTGATCTGTTTACCGAACAACTAAATATTGATAAGGGGAATACGAACATATCTGGTGTATGTGAAATAAATGCAAAGAATGGATGCAAGAAAGACATTTTGATGCCTAAAAAACCTGAAGCGGAGCTGCGGACAATAGATTTATCACAAGAACAAGTTCAAAATGAAAATGGAAGGACAGAATTGGCCCAACCACAAAATATAAGATCAGAGTTGACCCCGGGGGCAGTGTTGACCCAGAGCAGGATGATCAGTCCGGAGAAACCCCGTACTGTGAACGCTCTGCTGGGAGCAGTGAGGGGCTGCAGAGTGGTGGGGGCTGCATGGGTTTTGGACTCCGTGAGACAGAACAGATGGGTCCACCATGTGGGATACGAGGTTAAACATCTCATGAAGATCTCACAGGTATGCACTACATTTTAATGGGGGTTTTTAACAGACTTTAAAAAAATATATTAATTCAACTCGTATGTATATTGTAATATTTCCAGAACTGTCCAGTTTTCGTTTTATTCTATATAATATCATGTTAGTCTATACTCTATATCAGCGTCTGAACAAATGTGTTAAATTTTAAAAATGTATAATTATGTATGTTTTTATCTTCGTTTTCGCATATCTCCGGAACTACAAGTCTGATTTAAGTGATTGTTTTTTATTGCACTAGGTATTATTTACCTTAGGAAATACTACAAGTTTCATCAAAATCGGTTGTGTAGTTTTTGTACATAAGTAGGAATTTTAATTGTTACTTACGTACAATTTTGATTATTTTGACGTGAAGGGTCCACTGCAATATAAATGACGAATGCCCAAAATGTTTAATATTAATAAGTAATACCATTAATTGGATTACTTTAAATAATATTTTATAAGTCCAGTCTCTATATATAATTATATAATCATCCTTTCATTGACAAACTTATAGCTTGCAAGTTGCAGTCCTGTCACTGCAATATACAGGGTGTAACAAAACTAAGTGATAATATTATTTTAGGGTGTGTATGTGTTCCTTGTTGACTGGGAAAGTAGCGGCGCTGAAAGAACAACATTTTTTTTATTTGTATGGGGCGCTTAGCCCGAGCGGTAAGAATTTTCCCATACAAAGTTTAAAAAAAAAGGTTGCTATTTCAGCGCTTTTACTTTCACAACGAACTCTATAATATATACTCTTACCCATACACACCCTAAACTATTATCAATTAGTTTTGTTACATCCTCTATAAATAATAATTAATATATGACGAATACTTTTTGTTTCAATGCTTGCCATATTCTTATTTTTCAGAAAGCGCGTGTCGAGCGTTCAGCGCTAGGGCGTATGAAGCGCGAATACGCGTACAACATATTCCGAGGTATGTCTGTCCATGTCACACGAGACGCGGAACAGAGGGACGCCATCTTACAACTCCTCACCATGTGTGGCGCAGTCCTGACGGATAAGCCAAGTTGCAAAACTGCAGGAACACAAGTTGGCGGCACTCAAAATGCCCGGAACTTCAATTATGTTACACAAAGTGGCGGTTTCCAAAATGGCGGATTGACGCAAAATGGCATCCAAGATGGCGCCGATATTACAATAGGAGTTAACACAGGAGAGATCTGCTCGAAGTGGGTTTTCGATAGTATAGCGGCGGCTAGAATGAGAACTATAAGGCGTTACATAAATATTTGAGTGTGTGCATATTTCTCAGGGAACAAATATAACGACCAACATAAAATGATTTGATACCCTAAGCTATGATAGCCAAAAATTATTACTTAACACCAAAAAAAGAAAGAAGTTTAAAATTACAATACTACTATTTTTGTCACGACTACACATCAAATTGTAATCGAACGCCAAATATACTAAATGTTCACCAAATCCTAGCGAGCAAATCAATGCGATATTTCTGTCGAAACAATACTACGATTGACAAAAAACAACTGAATGGAGGGGTTCAAATCAAAGTTGACATGAAAACTGAGTGTGTGATCCTGGGTTCGTGTTCGACACAGTGTCCGGAGGAGTACTTAGCTGATCTGTTCACCAAACAGCTAAATATTGACAAAGAGAATATGAACATATGGTGTACATGTGAAATTAATTCTAACCAATGCAGAGTACGAATTGATTTGATGCCTAAAAAACCTGAAGCGGAGCTGAGGACAATTGATTTGACATAAGATGAAGTAACTGACCTGAGGGCAATGTTGACCCAGAGCGGAATGAAACGCACGGAGAAACCCCGGACTGTGAATGCTGGGAGTAGTGAAGGGCTGCAGAGTGGTGGGGGCTGCATGGGTTTTGGACTCCGTGAGGCAGAACAGATGGGTCCTCCATGTGGGGTACGAGGTCAAACATCTCAGGCAGATCTCTCAGGTATGTGGTAAATTTCAAAGGGTTTTTTACACGATGGGATCATTACAATAATGTTGAATGTCAAAATGTTTTTATGTTGACAAGTAATGCCATTTGGTCACTTGAAATAATACTTTCCATAAATATGTGCCCATCATCCTTTCATTGCCAAACTTACCAAAATAACTTGCAGTCCTGTCCCAGCAATTGTATATATTAAAAACTAGCTTTTAGGGAAAAACCTACTTTTTATTCATAAAATATAGCCTATGTTACTCAGTAACACACCAGCTTTGTATCGGTGTTAAAAATTTTAAAATCGCACCAGTACTTTCAGAGATTACCTCTTACAAACCTTAAAACATTATTATATTAGAGTTGATAAATACATGGTGCAATTAAACCTCCCGGCCAAATTTTGATGTATTGGTCCTTGTTAAAAATAAAAATGCACGTATTTTTTTTCTTTTATAATCACTCAGTACTAAAATGTTGAGAAATAGCTTCCGAAAGTTATCCTAAAAACACCACAATTAATGGACACTACGCGTCGCCCGCGCGTGACGTGCCCCCGCGCGCGCGCCTCCCCCCGCGTCACCTCCACTCATACCCACCGCCGCGAAGTGACCGTTCTGCAACGATTTTAAATGGGATAAAATATGTAATTAAAAAAAGCACCAATTTTTTTGGTTAAATGGACTCTCCCAGTGATATTTATCCCGTTACGATATAATGTGTAATTTTAATTGAAAACAGTTGCAAAAAGACAAAATAAGTACTATCAGAGAAGTTGATTCCTATGCAGATGGCGGACCTAAGTAATTTGGTCGCGTTACGTCAAACCCAGCCGACCGATCACAGCTAACATTGAATTGACGTAAGCCGACCACATGACTTAGGTCCGCCATCTGCATAGGCATCAACTTCCCTGATAGTACTATAACAATAATAAAATATATTAATAACTTAATAATTACTCACAAAAATATTTCGTAAGAAAAAAGGTTCGTGAATCGTGGATACATGGCGGCGTCACGCCTTCTCTACCCACGAATCACGATACAGGCGATCATTTGAATTTGGAAATTTTTTGACAGTTATTTATTTATGTATACTAATATTATAAATGCGATAGTATATCTGTCTGTCTGTCTGTCTCGCTTTCACGCCAAAACTACTGAACCGTTTGTAATGGAATTTTGTACACAGATAGTCTAAAGCCTGAGAAAAGACATATAAGAGGTGGTACCATGTTCTTTCGATTGTTATGCTTCTGTAAAACGTTATTAAATAACTCGCTACTCAGTACTTTATGCAGTGACGTAACCTTAAACTAACGTGACCATTTATTTTACTTGTCAGAGCGGGACATCTACGGAACGGAAATAAAATTAGGGTGTATTTATGTAAATAAATAAAATTAGGGTTAACATTTGACCGCTTTATCATAATCTCAAAATTTTGAAGGTGTTTAAGGGTGGGTTGCACCAGAGGCGTGGTTAAAGTTAAAGTTATGGTTATAGTTTAGGCTAACTTACTTTAACCTTAACTTTAACCACAGAAATTGACAGATGTCTATTGCGTTTTTTTTATTAAAGCTACAGGTAGGGCATGGATACCGGTAATCGGTATTAGCGGAAAACCGGTAATATCGTACCATTTAGACCATTTTTAAATACCGACGCTAAAGAGAAAAATACCGGTTTTTCGGTATTTTAACTTTAATGTATTTTTGTATATGCACACGTGTTTTCAACACAATAATATTATTATTTATGAAGCAATTGAAAATATACTATATATTTTGGAAGTCGGTTAACTAATGCTAGCTATTTTTCGCCATAACAATTCCGCCGTACATGAAAAATAATTTACTTCATTCTAAATACGGTCCTGGATACTTGTTGCTTTTATAATAGTTATCCTAGATGACGACAGATGGCGTTTATAAGTAATGTTATAATAAAAAGCTATGAAAGCACGGTTTTAGCTATTAAAATGTATTTAGGACTGAGTGTATAACAGTTTTTAGTGTTTTTAAGTACGATTATTGCAATTTACTTCTGCTAAATTATACGTGAACGTATATAATATTATATTTTCACAAATGGCCATCTAGTGTCAAGTAGTATAATTTTAACGCTGAAGCACTGAAAGCTAAAATGTTCTAGAACTTATATATTAAATTACGATTATAATTACGTGATGCCATCCATGTTATCAGAACGTCTGTTTGAGTAACTTGGACATTGTAAAACACAACACTTCATCCTTTTCTTGTTAAAAACGCGAAAAACACCAAAATAATACCGATTCTCGTTACGTGTGCACTTGACGAACGCTGAAAGTGCTGCTTAAGCCCCGCCCACAATGATGACGTCAGGACCTAGTTGAAAATCACAGTGCACAGTTGCTTAGGCCATCTCCTCTCTATATTAGCTTCATGGGTACCATAGTTTTAAAAAGCTTTTAAAGAAGACTGGTCACGGACCATACAAAATTTACCCATGCCCGACACGAAAGAAACGTATCCCATTGTTTTCGTCATGTTGTGGGTATCTAAGGTATTTAAGTTTTATATTCAATATCAGTGGCTATAGTCCGTTCAATCCACGAAGACGCGCCCCACCAATTTCTGTGTGAGGGGATCGCGGGGTACGGGGAGTTTCACCCGAGTGTCAGTCGCGAACCGTCAGCGGTTCGAGGTGCATGAGTAGTACAATCTATGTTGCAAAAATCCAGACTTGATACGAAAGTTGCTCTACTTTAAATTTTTTTAATGTTGAGAAAATTCTCATATTTATGTTTTTTGTTAAAAATAATCTCTGAGATATTCTGATCTTGATTTCAGTTTTAATATAAACGTCGGTGATTCATCAGACTCTGAATCAGATATTTCTGAATCGAGTGATTAACGATTTTAATTTTTCAATAAAGTAATAAAACTTTTTACGTATTTCATTTATGTATATTATAACTTATTATAGAAATGGTAAAATCACCATATTATATTAACTAATAATTACATAAAATATCCACACCTAAATATAATAAAAAATAAGAAATTGAAGTAGAGCATCTTTCCCTTTGACCGTGACGCTTTCTCTCAATTGGTCTATTTATTGTAGTGTGCGCGTGCACTCATAGGTTAATTAGTATGTATCGATAACACTCAAACATTGGCGAAAGCTTGCACACATATACTATAAACGATTAGGAGGTATAGTGGGGCACGTCTTCGTGGATTGAACGGACTATAACATCTTATTTATTTTGCTTTCTTTTTTCTTCAGGCGCAGTATGAAAAGTGCAAATATTAAGCCACTTTATTCAATATCATTGGCTAACATGTAAATGCACTTATTAGATGTAAAATGCAATCACGACATGTTTCTTCAAAAACGTATAATATATAAAACATAGTAATGTACCATCGAGGAAACTGATTCCTAGGCAGTTGTCGGATCAACGTCATTTGGTCGGTCAATTCAATGTTAGCTGTGATCTGTCGGCTCGGTTTGACGCAACGCGACCAAACTAAGTAGGACCCTCATCTGCCTAGGAATCAACTTCTCTGATAGTACAATCCTACCATTGGTGGATGATTTTTTATTAATGAATATTATTGACATACATGCTATCATGGAAAACGAACATTATAGGGCGTTGTGCACACGTGATAAGTGCTATTATTATAGCCTAGGCTGGGCTAGACATCTCGTTTTCATGTTCATTAGCTAAAGAAAAACTTATGTAGGTAATTTTTGTATGTTCAACGATTACTCCGCCGTTTGTGAACCGATTTTCGAAATTTTTGTTTTGTTGTATTAGGTTTCACTCCAATTTGGTACCATGTTCACAAAAGTGGTGACCTGATGATGGGATCCATGAGTAATCGAGGGAACTCCTCGAAATTTATATGGAAACATATGGTGATTTTGGTTTTATGAGAAGCATCCTAAGCATATGCTACCAAAACGCAAGATTTTACACCGAGGTATACTATAGTTCCGAAGCTACTAAGAGAACTCTGGATTCCTTATAGATACAAGTTTGGGAGTTTAGGCGCTGTTTTAAGAACTGAAAGCATATGCTACTATGCAAATTACATTCATCATCATCATCATCATCATTACCACGTCAGGGTCACCAATGTCACCAAATTCAACCTTATCTCCAGAGCATAAGGCACACAATTGACATTACTCCTGAGAAGTTAAAGTTGCTTCGATAATGTAACATTCTGTTTCACTTCGCAGAGATATTCTGGAAAACAACCTAATTTCAACCTTTTTCATTGCGTTTAGCGTTCATAGTATAATAACGCATCGCATCGCATATCTACCAGGGCTGTCAAGCAAGCGGCGCGGCGGCGCGGGTGCGGGCCGGGTACTATGCACAGAATACAAATTACTCACGGAGGTACTATGTGCGCTGCGTGTGCGACAAGTCTAACGAGTGCCAACCTATTGAAACTAGTCCGGTGACCGGCTACTTAGCACGTCACACGTGTTCACTTCGATTTTTTTAAATGTATTTTTTAAAATTATCTGCAGACTGCAGTTATAAGATACGTAGAATAATATACAGGTGTATTATTCTACGTATAGTACGCGTTTGCTTACTAGGTAACTAAAAAGAGTGAAATTATTATTTTTAACAAAAAATTACAACCGACTTCCAAGGTAAAACAAAGTATTAAATAATTATTCCTATCTAATAGTGCCTTTTTCCGAATTCGGCTAAAATAAACTATTTCTGTACTCAATCTTCATAATTTTGAATTCGGTGCCAGTTCCAAAAGTTTCAAATATTCTGTCAGAGAACAGAAGATTCATCTGGTATCGACTTCAAAATGATGAAGATTGAGTACAGAAATAGTTGAGTTTTAGCCGAATTCGGAAAAAGGCACTATTAGATAGGAATAATTATTCAATACTTTTTAGTTCATTTTATAAGGATGTTATTATTGTTTTACCTTGGAAGTCGGTTTTAATTTTTTGTTAAAAATAATAATCTAAAAATGATTTCTAGCTAGATCGATTTATGGCCCCTGAAACCCCCCATATACTAAATTTCATGAAAATCGTTGGAGCCGATTCCGAGATCCCAATTATATATTTATATATATATACAAGAATTGCTCGTTTAAAGATATAATATTATAATATGTTTGAAACTAGAAGGTTTTGTTTTTTTTTTAAATTGTACCTACCTAGGTAAACAAAATAATATTTATTATGGTTTTATGTTTTTATATAATACTAGCGGTCGCCCGCGGCTCCGCCCGCGTGGATGTCGGTTACCGCTGCAAATAGCCTACCCAGGAAAGACACGGTTAGCAAAATGATTCCCAGGTCAATTCACAGAAACATCGACAAAGCAATCATTATCCGCAGGCTGCACAGATTGTCATTCTCTGGATGTTAAAGTTGTTAATGATGAGCTGAATATTTAAATGTAATTCATAAGTAATAAGTTTTCACTTCTGATGGTAGTCCCGGAGTGCAACCCGTTGTTTTAGGATAGATAACTAAACCGATTATTGTAGAGCTTCTCTATTTAAAACAACATTTACGACGTAAAGTCATTTTCAGGTAACGAAATAATATATTGATGGTCGGGAGCCCAACGTAAAGTTGCCCAAGGCCCATGCGTAAAACACTAATTTGAATGTTTATCATAAGTGCAAAAGAAATTTTTACAGGAAATTGGAGCCTTTTGAAGGGATCATTAAATCAGTAGGGATCATTGGTATAATTCTTGGTCTGAGAGCTAATTCACCAGCTGCAGGGCCGGTCATAATCTTCGCTACTGCGCACCCTCGCCTTGGTAGCGCCCACTTCGAAAGGCATCCATTACACTGTAGGTTCCTCGTCAGTCAATTCCATCAATCATGAATTATGTTTGACTGATGGACTGACGAATGTATCCAGATTTTCGTCAATCCCCATCAGTCACGCTCTTACACGGTAGGTTACCCATCAGTCACAGTCATGACTGTGGTAAAACTGACAGCAAAACCTACCATCTAATGGATGCCATACGGGCGTGAATCGCAATTTTTAATTTCGCCATAACTTCTAAATCAAGCGTCCAATTTTAATCATTCAAAGACCAAATATTATCTACACAAACTGTACTTAGTGACGAAATGGTTTTGTGCCTCAAATTGACATAGATAGGTATAATGTGTCGCGGACATTTTTGTAGATATTTATAAGATCTACATTTACTTGGAACATTGTATGGTTCTATCTTTTATTGTTTAGGAAGCGTACGCAAAATAAATAACTTTTCTGGTTGATTTTTTTCACCTTGTGACAGAAAAACCCAAATATCTTACGGAACCCTATATTTTCCAAAATAAAAAGTAGCCTATGTTACTCATAAATAATGTAGCTTTCGAATGGTGAAAGAATTTTTAAAATCGGTCCAGTAGTTTTTGAGCCTATTCATTACAATTAAACAAACAAAGTTTACCTCTTTATAAAATATTATATAGAGGTAGACTAATAAGTATAAATATTTCTAAGTGTTCCACTGATATTGAATATAATTACATGCCAATAACGATTCTTATTTTTCGTTTTAGCACTTTTCATACTACGCCTGAAGAAAAAAGAAAGCAATAAAATGACATGTTAGCCATTGATTTTGAATATAAAAATTACATATCTTGGATACCCATAATACAACGAATAAAATGGTATATGTCTCGTTTCTGTCGGGCCTGGGTCACAACTCACAAATGACCCGTCGCCTTTGACACCAATTTTGTTGTCACTGCGCGCTATAAAATGAAGTCCACGCGGACGAAGTCGCGGGCAACAGCTAGTATATAATATACACACAGATGTACAAACATAATCTTAGGTTCTAGGCTAGACAGCAACTCAAAAATAGTATACATATTTTTAATTTTTAATGGATCTTTGAGTTGTCCAAAAATAAACTTTTATTTTTATTTTTTATTTTATTTATTTTATAACATAATTATTATTAGGTTGAAACGCAAAGAAAGGCCGAAAAACGCTACGGTCAATCTTAGGTAGCATTAGGTAGTTTATACCATCCTCTTTGGTCTGATGTGGCCGTTTGGACCATAGCTATTTTGCTTAAAAACATTTCTGTGACAATAAGAAACATTTGATGTTGTCAAATAATTTTATTCTGGAAATTATTGCGACAACAAAATAATTCGTAAGAAGTTGTGTTTATCTGTTGACGAAAATATCTCGAGCATCTCCTTAAACATAGTACTCCGTACAAGTAAGTGACCTCTAACTACTAGTACTCACATACGGTTTTACTCGATCGAGCAATTACGTAGAGTAAAACCCACGGCTCGAGCTTTCGTCGACAAATTCAACAATTACTCGATAGCTTTACTCCAAATGTGGACCGCAAAACTCACACGCTTGAGTATTGGCTTTAGTAAAGCTCGACGGCTCGCGTCGAGTAAGTTCGAAGGAAATTAAATTTATTTAATTCTATCGAGCCGGCTCGATGCTAGCCTTCGAGCTGTGAGTTTTGCGGTCCACACAATATTGTTTGCTCGATTTGGAGTAAAACTGTCGAGTATGTGATTACTTACTTAGTCCGCCCGTACGCGCGGTTTTGCCGCTACACCGCGAGATTACAAGCATTATTGTATGTAGAGATCAACTACGATAATATGGCGCGCCCCTCCAAATGACTATTTCAATGTGTTTGTATGAAGTAAGTATTCAACCAATCACAGTACACGTAATTTTTCACTTATTGTCACTTGTTACCAAGATTTGTTGGTCAACTAATCATAACTAGCCGACCGCGCAAGACAACGCACTTCAAACGTTTTGACAACGCACTTCAAAAGTTTTCAATTTTGGAGGGGCGCGCCATGTTATCATAGTTGATCTCTAACGATCAAATGTGTAAATGAAGCTTGTCATCTTGCGGTGTAGGCTGTAGCCGCTAAACCGCGCGGTCGGGCGGGCACATATAAATCCAACTTTTTAAACGTGGGAGAGCCATGCTTCGGCACGAATGGGCCTGCTCGACCGGAGAAATACCACGTTCTCACAGTAAACCGGCGTGAAACAGCGCTTGCGCTGTGTTTCGCCGAGTGAGTGAGTTTACCGGAGGCCCAATCCCCTACCCTATCCCTTCCCTACCCTCCCCTATTCCCTTCCCATTCCCTATTACCCTATCTATTCCCTCTTAAAAGGCCGGCAACGCACCTGCAGCTCTTCTGATGCTGCGGGTGTCCATGGGCGACGGAAATTGCTTTCCATCAAGTGACCCGTTCGCTCGTTTGGTCCCTTATTTCATAAAAATCCTTATGATTTTTTTTAAATCGATAATGAAAATTGCTCCTCTGGTGATATTTTACGGTATAAATTTGATATCATATCCGATCGATATGATGTTGTCCCGTTGCCCTGTTGAACTGTTTCCCGACACGAAAACTCAGGATAGTTTTCGTGTCGGGATCGAGTATCTTCATACCGAGTGTCGTCAAAAACATTACACCGGTTTAGACGTGAAAATGTAAAAAACAGGCACACGCAATTACAATACTACTATTATTGCACTAATGGCTTACACAACACACACAAAAATATACTTAGGGACTACGCCATTATCAGGATAGGTCTTCGTCGTAAAATGCTGGTATAAGATAGTGACGTGGGAAGACGGGCGAGGAGATAATAGTACGAAATAATACCACCTTATAATTTCTCTATAATCCATCATTCATCAAACACTTTCACAATGAAACTTCACAGTAACACTTTATACTTTCACTAAATACTGCGCAACACACTTTAATCACTTCACTCGGCACAAATAGCACTTAAACGAAACTAGGGACAGTTCCGGAACATGTTGGCTAGTTGGAAGCCTAAACGAGACTGATCTCACTTTCTGGCGACTGTACAGGAGGAGACGTTTCCCTCTCCATCTCTCCCACTCCGACACCCCGCGACTCTGTCAAAGCGCGCTACTAGTTTCATAAAGATGGCGCACTTAAGTTCCGTTTCCGTTTTTGACCGGATGCGACATATTATTTTTATTTTTTTTGTTTTGCTAGTCTTGTTTGATAGTATAATTGATCAATTTCAGAGGTGGACAAGACCGCGGCGCTGAAACAGACTAAAATGACTCCGCGGCAGAGGAAGGAGTTGGCGACGGCCGAGCGCATGGCGCGCCGCCTGCTCGCCCGCGGCACGCCCAAACACAGACAGACAGACACGAGGATAAGGATTGTGAGTGTTCATTATTATTATTTATTAGTAATAAATTAGCCACTAGACGACTATAACTCCTTCTCGCCGTGATTCGCTTATCTTAACAAAATGTCACCAGCAGTATTTGCGGAAAAATACGACTTGACGACGACGAAAAACCTTCAAGAAGAGAGCGTACTCCCTCTTAAAAGCCCGGCTGCTGCAGCTCTTCTAATGTTGCGAGTGTCTATGGGCGACGGTAGTTGCTTTCCATCAAGTGACACGATTGCTCGTTTGCCCCTTTATTTTATAAAAAAAATCTTATAAAATTAGGGGGCAAACGAACAAACGGGTCACCTGATGGAATGCAACTTCCGTCGCCCATGAACACTCGCAACATTAGAAGAGCTGCAGGTGCGCTGCCAAAATTATCGCGGAGTCCGTACATTTCCCCCAAAAAAGAAGCTCTGTCCTTCCCTGGGGTCTGTGCCAATTTACATAAATAATTGGCCAAGTGCCAGTCGGACTCGCGCACGAAGGGTTCCGTACCAATAAAGAGCAAAACTCGACCAAAAATTTTGTTTTTTGTATGGGAGCCCCCCTTATTTTTTCAAAAATTCAAGTACCTACCTGCTGCTATTATTGATATAGAGCAAAAAACGGCAAAAAAATCACGTTTGTTGTATGGGAGCCTCCCTTATATATTATTTTATTTTGTTTTTAGTATTTGTTGTTATAGCGGCAACAGATATACATACCTAATCTGTGAAAATTCCAACTCGAGCTATTACCGTTTTTGAGTTACAACCTGGAGACGTACAGACGGACACAACGAAGTCTTAGTAATAGGGTCCCGTTTTTACCTTTTGGGTATGGAACCCTAAAAATCGGTCTAGTACTTCGTGAGATTATCGCGTTCAAGCAAACAAACTTTTCAGTTTCATAATATTCGATTAACTAAATTTTCAGGTTGTAACAGGCATGTCACGTACAGAGCGACAAATCATAACGAAAGCGATCAAGCAATTGAACGGAGTGGTCCAAAGTAAAGTTGACAAAAAAACTGACTGCGTGGTCTTGGGTTCGTGTTCGAGGCAGTGTCCGGAGGACATCGCTGATCTGTTTACCGAACAGCTTAATACTGATTAAAAAAAAAATAACCATATCTGGTGTATGTGAAATTAATCAGAACCAATGACAATAGATTTGACACAAGACGAAAGGTCTGAATTTTTCCAACCACAAGTTCAGATTGAAAATAGGTCAGAATTGGCCCAACCCCAAAATTTGAGGTCATATTTTACCCTGGGGGCAGTGTTGACCCAAAGCAGGGCGATCAGCCCGGAGAAACCCCGGACTGTGAACGCTCTGCTGGGAGCAGTGAGGGGCTGCAGAGTGGTGGGGGCTGCATGGGTTTTGGACTCCGTGAGGCAGAACAGATGGGTCCTCCATGTGTGGTACGAAGTAAAGCATCTCATGAAGATCTCTCAGGTAAATATGTGTGAGGGTTTTTGACATGAAGGATCCTCTGCAATAATGATGAGTGTCCAAAGGATAATGCCCAAAACTCTATGGAACTCTGTACCATTTTGCTTCACGACCAAACTTGGTCTTTTACAGTTTATAATTATCATATGAGCTCCTATAAAAATTTCTTTGTAAACAAAACTGTGGTTTCGGAGTAATTTGATAAAATCTAATATAACCTCAAAATCTTCAAAGCACCTTTTTCATTGACATGTCATAACCGGTTTGGGAACTAACCCGGCGAGAAGAACCGGCGTAAGAAGCTCGCAGCGGGGCCATCTTTTACTAAAAAAATAGAAAATCACAATGGCTTACAGCTATGTAAGAAACATTACAATGTCAATAAACAATCTAATACAATTTTAAAAAAGGTAATAGTTACTTACATAATTATAAATCAAAAATGAGAATTAAAGTATGTAGAAGTAAACTAATATAATGTTTTAAAAATAACCCATTTACATGAACAGTACTATGTAATTCAGTGGTCACATTTTGCAGTGAATGTTTTAATACTTGAATAAAGAAGACAGCTGTATTAAAGAAACAAAATCACAACACAAAGGGCTAATTAATACATAATAAACCTAAATCAGTAATTCACATTTTGCAGTATAGCAGCATAATGTGGGATATATTTGAAAAAGACCACATAGTTCTAAAGAAAAGAAACAAATGGGCAGAAACACAAAGGACTTAATTCCTTAGAATTATTATTGTTCAAAAAAAATATTATTCAATAAAATAATATTACATGTAAATGAAGCCTTCATAAAGTATAGTGTATGGATAATTACACATAATTCAGTAATCCATATTTTTCAAAATGTAAACATGATCACACAAACATTTAAATCAGATTCATTTTTATTGACATAAAAGAAAAATACATAATACTTATGCTTAAATCAGCGTTTCCCAACCTGTGGTCCGCGGACCCCTGGGGGTCCGCGAGTATATATATGGGAGTCCGCGGTGTCACCTCTGGACCATACATAATCCGATTTTTACTGTTGATTTTATTAAAGGGGTCCGTGAAAACTGTGTTTGACTTCCTTGGGGTCCGTGGCTGAAAAAGGTTGGGAAACACTGGCTTAAATCATTCATCATACTCCTCAAAAAAAAGCTGGGAAATTAATTCGTTCCACCGGCCATGATTTAGATGATGACAACAGATACGTGCTGCTGGTGGAACATAGAATTCATAATTAAGTAACTAATAACTGTTCCTTTATATGTAAAGGTACCAGTAAACATTCCGTTTCAAAACAATTAACAAATATACAGTGATTAGATGTATTTGCCGCACGTTTGTACACAGAAGAGTTAATTTTTGAGCTTGTCGTGATTTGAGGAGTATGATAGTTTAATTGAGGGAGTGGAGGCGGCTGAGGTATATTGAGATAGTGCACTTGATCCAGCATCTGTCAAAATACCTCTTAGTCCAGAGCGATTGGAGTCTTGTTCATTATGACGTCGTACTTCTCTTTGAGCTGACCTCCAGCAAGCACCACAAACTCTTTCTAATCTTGAGATCTAAAAAGTGATATGTAATATAGTAATATATTCATTGTATTGTTAAATCTTACTAATAATTGGGACAACAAATGATTTAATATCAATTCATTTATGAACTTATTTGTGAATCCATGTTTATTAGGACACAATAATAATGCTTCGTTCAAACCTACGCGACCTTGAGCGACTGCGAAGAAGGAGCGTCAATACAAAACACACATTTGACAACATCACGTAACTTGACGCTTCCGCTTCGCAGTCGCTTGGTCGCTTAGGTTTGAACGAAGCCTAAAAGCACTACCAGCTGTATCAAATGTTGGAGATTGAAAATGAAAAATATTAATAAGATATAATTAAATATAAACATAAAATATTACCAAATGCACCGGTACTAGTCTAATTATATTGTTTCTCTCTGGCCGATCTTGTCGCACAGGATATGTTCTTCTAGCATGCACAATAGACTGGCCAAATGAAAAATATACTCTTCTATGACCAAAACCAGGTAAAGACAAACTTCCTGCACTGGTTGTATTCACTCTGTCTTCAAGGAGTGTCAAAAACTCTGTACAGAGTACATGATCTGAAGTCAGCTGTAACAAAACAATAAATTAAATAGTGTTTGTAATACAGCAGTTTGTAATATAAATAGCATCTATAATACTCCAAAGTCTAAACAGTAATTGTGAAATCAAAGACTTAAGTCTATACTCTAAGCTTTTAATGTTTTTGTAATGTTATATTTTCAGGTGTAGTTTAAAATATTTCTTTGGAATGATAGAGATTTCTTTACAATTCTTAGAAAACCATTTGTCACAAAGCACATAGAAGGTGCCTACTTACTTCTTAGACTAATATACTTTACATATTCAGAATTATATAAATTATGGTCTGCTTACTTGAGTTGGATTATCCACGATTGTAATAGGTTAAATATTGGAGTAGACATTACACATTACATGGGTAGTTGATACAATATCTGTCTCGCCAGGTCATCCAGACGGCACCACGACTCGCCATATTATCTGCAAATCAAATATATTACGCAGAAAAAGTTCACAAAATATAAACAAGCTTATTTAAAAATAGAAACAAGTTCTGCTAAATATTTTGTGAAATTATTCTGAAATTAATAAAATGCGCACGTTTTCACGTTTGACAAATGCCACAATGACAGATGTCAGCAAAGGGATGCAGTCGATAAATCGAAGTCTATGAAAAAATCGATTTTGAGTCTTGTAAGCAGTACTGAATCGATTTGATGTAATTGATTAGCTTAATTTTACTGTAAATCTAACATACATATTATTATAGAAAAGGTTATACATGATATCATTATGTAATAATATTATCATATACTGTTATTAAAGCAAGTAATATTTACAACTTTAGTTGAATGAATCGATATTGTTACAATATCGATTCTTTGATATTATGTTTCTAATAATGCACTACATCACTAACCAAACATGGAGGAAATCATAATAAGTAATTTTTATTCTTTAATTTATATTCACAGTTCAAATATTTGATTCCTGGCGTGAAATTACGTTAAAAAATTCGAAAAAGAATTACTATTATACTATCATTTTGAAGCATGCAACAAATTGGTACCACCTTTGAGCATTCGCCTTTTAATGTTATCGAGTAATGCTATTTGGTCACTTGAAACAATATTTTAAATGTCCAGTCTCTATACATATTTCATTGACTAACTTACTAGTGTAGATTGCAGTACCAAACTACACACCTCAGAGTATTATCACTTAGTTTTGTTAAACCCTGTACAATTATATTATACTTTTTGTTTTAATGCTTGCCATGTTCTTATTTTTCAGAAAGCGCGTGTCGAGCGTTCAGTGCTAGGGCGTATGAAGCGCGAATACGGGTACAACATATTCCGAGGTATGTCTGTCCATGTCACACGAGACGCGGAACAGAGGGACGCCATCTTACAACTCCTCACCATGTGTGGCGCAGTCCTGACGGATAAGCCAAGTTGCAAAACTGCAGGAACACAAGTTGGCGGCACTCAAAATGCCCGGAACTTCAATTATGTTACACAAAGTGGCAGTTTCCAAAATGGCGGATTGACTCAAAATGGCATCCAAAATGGCGCCGATATTACAATAGGAGTTAACACAGGAGAGATCTGCTCGAAGTGGGTTTTCGATAGTATAGCGGCGGCTAGAATGAGAACTATAAGGCGTTACATAAATATTTAAGTGTATAAGTATTCTTCGACTTCCAAAAAGGAGGATGTTTTAAAATATACAGGGTGTAACAAAACTAAGTGCTTATACTTATGGGTGTGTATGTGTTCCTCGTATATAGTTCACTGTGTAAGTAGCAGCGCTGAAAGACCTTTTTAGGGTTCCGTAGTCAACAAGGAACCCTTATAGTTTCGGTCTATCCGTCCGTCTGTCCGTCTGTCTGTCTGTCTGTCCGTTACTGTCCGTTACTACAAAGCTGTAATTTGGCATGAATGCACATATTAATGATGCCAACAAAATGGTACATAAAATATTAAATAAATATTTTTTTTAATGGTACCTCCCCTACACATCAAGCGGGGTTGAATTTATTTTTTCGTGCCCACCCCATCGTATGGGGTGTCGTTGAATAGGTTTTTTAAAAATATTATGAGTATTCATAGATCATTTTCCGATTTAGGGATCCGTTTGTGAAATAATAAGTTTTAAAGTGGAAAAAATCGTTAGAGTCCAGTGTCCCCCCCTTCTACCAGCTAAACGGTAGTTTCTGGAAATCTGAAAAAATTCACGGAAGTAGGAAATATGGTGAATTTAAAAGGAAAACTATCACGGATAAGAAGACTTCATAAGTTATTGAGTCGATGAACTAAAAAAAATTTTTCGGCGAAGTATAAAGGGACTTTTCGTTCCAATTCCTTTAAAAGCAACTGAGATGATGTTGTTAGTAGTGTAAAACACGTTATAGAATAATTATTTTATTTATTTATTTAATCATTTATTTCGGGTTTCCAAGACCCATAACATTACAATTAAAATTATGTACATTCATTGACCATACACAAATTTAAACAAAAATTGCGGTACTACGGAACCCTATATTGCGCGTGGCTCGACATGCACTTGGCCGGTTTTATTTTCACTTTTGTATGGGGAAAATCGTGACGCTGAAGCGCTTGCCTATACAGGAATTAAAAAGAAATGATCTTTCAGCGGTGCTACTTTCACAGTTAACTCGCTACAAGGAACACATACGCACCCTAAGGCCTAAAGTATTATCACTAAGGGCCGGGACACAAAAACACGACACGACGTCGTACGGCGCCGTGCCGTAGAAACTCACGTAGAAATTCAAGATGAGTTTCTACGGCACGACGTCGTACGGCGCCGTACCGTGGGTTTTTTACGACGCGCGTCCGCACGGCACCGTACGACGCCGCACGACATCGTGCCGTGTTTTTGTGTCCCGGCCCTTAGTTTTGTTACACCCTGTATATATTTTTTTGTATGTTCAACGATTACTCCGCTGTTTGTGAACCGATTTTCAAAATGTATGTTTTCTTGTATTAGGTTTCACTCCGATTTGGTACCATGTTCACAAAAGTGGTGACCGGATGATGGGATCCATGAGTAATCGAGGGAACTCCACAAAATTTATATCGATACATATGGTGATTTTGGTTTTATTAGGAGTAGCCTAAACATATGCTACCAAAAAGTAATATTTCGCACCAAGGTATACCTACTATGGTTCCGAAGATACTAAGAGAACTCCGGATTCCTTATAGATACAAGTTTGGGGGTTTGGGCGCTGTTTTAAGAACTGCATAATTCTAAAAATAAAATTAAAACTACATGGAAGGTTATATCTGGTGAGACTGGGAACGTCACCTGTCGTAACACTGATTTTGAATTATACTTTGAAAATAAAAAGATTACAAATAATCTTGAAGTTGCGACGGTCTTTGAAAAGTTTTTTGCTGACATTCCGGTCTCAACTACGAAAAATCTAAATTCCTCACCAGAAGCTGCTGAAAAGCTACTCAGAGACAATGTAAAGGAATGGGATGTCAAATTTAAGTTTAGGGAAATTAGCCCTAGAGATATTATTGATACCTTTAAATTGTTGAATATTAAAAATACTACTAATCTCTGGGGCATGTCTACAAAAATTATTAAATCGATAATTGACATCATAGCTCCTCATCTAGCAATAATTTTCAATGACTGCATTAGGAGTGGTGTTTTTCCTGACTTAATGAAGCACAGTAAGGTCGTACCTTTATTCAAAGCGGGAATTAAATCAGATCCGACTAATTACCGGCCTATTTCGATTTTACCGACTCTTAGTAAAATATTTGAAAAAATAATTTTACAAAAATTACTGTTACATTTTAATTTTAATAATTTATTACACAATAACCAATACGGTTTTACTAAAGGTCGTTCTACAACGGATGCTGGTATAGGTCTTCTTTGTAACATATTTGAAGCGTGGGAGGAGTCACAGGATGCCTTAGGTATTTTTTGTGACCTCTCTAAGGCATTTGACTGTGTCGAGCATGCTACTTTAGTCAGAAAATTGCACCACTATGGCATAAGGGACTCAGCACTCAGCCTTTTGACTTCTTACCTCAAAAATAGGACTCAAAGGGTTGAAGTTAATAGTAAAAGATACAATGGGACCAAAATAGAATTAGGTGTACCACAGGGATCCATTTTAGGACCATTTCTTTTTCTCATCTACATTAATGACTTACCTTATCTAGTTAAGGATAATGAGATAGTACTTTTTGCTGATGACACTTCACTTATTTTTTAAAGTGAAGCGACGGCAGTCAAATTACGACGAGGTAAATAGTGCTCTCTCAAAAATAGTACATTGGTTTAATGTTAATAACTTACTTTTAAACTCTAAGACCAAATGTTTAAAATTTACTTTGCCCAATGTTAGGCAAGTTCAAACCAATTTACTATTAAATGATGAGAAAATGAATTTGGTGGACTCCACTATATTCTTAGGCATTACATTAGATAGTAAATTACAGTGGGGTCCTCATATTGCTAACCTTGCAGGTAAGCTCAGTTCTGCAGCATATGCAGTCAGAAAAATTAGGAAAATTTCTGATGAAGACACGGCAAGACTAGTTTATTTTAGTTATTTTCACAGTTGAATGTCTTACGGTATCCTTTTATAGGGAAACGCTGCCGACATCAATACAATTTTTGTGCTGCAGAAGCGAGCTATACGCTCAATTTATAAAATGTCAGCTTTTGAATCTCTGAGAGAAAAGTTTAAAGAAATTGGTATTCTAACTGTTGCTTCTCAATACATTTTGGATAATGTGTTGTATGTTAGAAAGAATCTAACTAAATTTAAAACTAAAAGTGATAGTCACGGTAGAAACACTAGAAATAGGCACAAGCTGGAAATACCAGTGATCAGCTTAGCAAAATAAGTAAATATTTTAAAGGTCAATGTATACGCCTTTACAATAAAATCCCAGAAAACGTTCAAAATTTATCAATTAATAAATTTAAAAAAGTAATTAAAGAACGTTTGTGTGCCAAAGCCTACTATACGGTCAATGATTTCCTAAACGATGGCACATCTTGGGAGTAGGATGGCTGCTTGCTGCTGCTTCTACATATTTTATTATATGTGACTTACAATTGTGTATTCATGTTGACTTTCTATAATGTATTAGATTAAGTTATTTACATTGTAAATTTTATTTTTTTAAAAGACAAATTTGCTTTTTTAGTAAAAAGTGGCCCCGTGCGAGTTTCTTACGCCGGTTCTTCTCGCCGGGTTAGTTCCCGAACCGGTGGTAGGCAACATGTAGCTCAACATTCTGAAAACATTTGATTCAAATTTATTCAAATTTATTCAGAAATAAAACGATTTTTTATTTTTTTTATTTTTAGTCGTAATAATATTGTCAAATTATTTTTTTAATAGATTAGAATGATTGAGCTATAAAATATACACGTTTTACAAAATGGATTTGGTTTTTACTTATCTTAGATGTCATTTAAATAACGGTAGAACAGTTATTTGTAGCTCTAGCATGGCCACCAGTGGAAATGCGAAAGTATAGACAAACTGTGGAGATAAACTTAAGGTGCCGTTCCGATCTTTTTTCGTTCCGAAAAATTCAATTAAAATGACACTATGACACACTATAGTGCTAAGAATTCAAATTAATAATATCCTACTTTATGACATATACTATAGTCAGTCATAAAGTGGAATTTTAATTGAATTTTTGTCGGTGGCGATTAGCCGCCGTAAAGATAGGAACGTCACCTTAAGTTTATGTCCACAGTTTGTTTATACTTTCGCATTCCTACTGGTGGCCATGCTAGGGCTGATGATGTTTTATTAAAATAGGCGACGGTATAGAATACGCGTCGAACTTTAAAGGCACATAACTGCGAATTCGCATCGCATCGCAAATATCTGCGACAAAATTCACAATGAAAATGACATTACGATGCGATACGAATTCGCAGTTTTTTGTAAAGTATATGGGATCGGTTGGAGAGTGTACTTTGTTATAATCCTTTCTGTTTTGGCGCTATATAATCGTGCTATCACACTGCCGCGGCCGCCAAATCAAAGCGTCGCTAAACGTCATGTTTTTCGATTACTTATTTTTCACCTCTACTATTACATAAGTATTTTCTGCTATGAAAATGTAATAGCGCGCGACGCTTCGACTCTGCGTCAGTGTGAGCCTAGAAGTACGGTCTCTGACGTACGTTACACGTTCCTCATCAGTTCAGCCTATCAATCTGGTAAGATTTTCTTTATAGTATTGTGTACTATCCACTATAATAGAGATCGGTGGTACTATCAGAGAAGTTGATTCGGCGTTGCTACGACTCCGTCCTACGTCATTTGGTTGGAATTGGTCAATTCAAAGTAAGTCGTGATCTGTCGATTGGGTTTGACATAAGTCGACCAAACTACGTAGATCCGCCATCTGCCTAGGCATCAACTTCTCTGATGGTACTATTTAGCCATCAGTCTGTCATCAAACTGAATGTCTCTGAGCACTGACCTCCATTATACAAGTACGCTGGACAGATGATACCCAGCTGTTTTTTGTGCCTATTTGAAGCGGAATCAGCGCCCCCAAAATCGGGGGAAGAGAACTAAATCTGACGTAACTTGCAAATGGCCGCTCAAACGCTATTGGTTGTAGAAACCAAAGAGAATATAATCACTACG
The DNA here is from genome assembly GCA_905333045.1 of Lysandra bellargus. Classification (NCBI taxonomy): domain Eukaryota; kingdom Metazoa; phylum Arthropoda; class Insecta; order Lepidoptera; family Lycaenidae; genus Lysandra; species Lysandra bellargus. Next base: position 1,027,350 of record HG995357.1, read on the forward strand.
GTGGTAGAAACTAGTATTAGTTCCAAGTACTCCCACTACTGCTATCAGCGCCAATATGGCGACTTTTAACGTCATCTTTACGTCAGATTTAGTTCTCTTCCCCTGATTTTGGGGGCGCTGATTCCGCTTCAAATAGGCACAAAAAACAGCTGTCATTTTAAAGGGTATCATAGGTCCTATACCGTACTTGTATAATGGAGGTCAGTGTCTCTGAGTTAACGTATAGTAGTACTAGGCAGAGACAGAGAGAGCACACTGCGCGAGTTCTGAACACACCTCCCTTCGCGCATTCCTCGCTAGTATTCAATACCTATGTGGTAAAGACGAAGGGCGGCGAAGGCCAGCTTGAAAACTTCTGCTTCGGTCGCAAGACGGGAAATGGCTTACTGGTAAGTACTATTGTCCGCACATGGGCCACACGCGACAGCCACAAGCGCCGCCACAAGCAAGAAAAGGCACAAAAGTAGCGGTCACCGGCGTCAACCGTGTGCGGCGATTCCATATATATTTTTACGAACACTGCCTTACTTTTGTGCAAAAGTAAAGAGTGTTTTGAGTATTCTAGTCCATTATTATAAATTTTATAATGCAAATGATTAGCGCCGAAAACATTTGTGTTATCGCAAAAGCGACATCTATTGGTTAAATCGGACAAATATTCTGCCGTCGCGTCGTAAGCATAAACAACGCAATCGACATTTTTTACGAAATTGAGTTATTAGTATATTCGGAATCGTTGAAACGAGATCTACCAGGATCAATTACTCGTTTTTAAATATCTTCTACAGTTTTCATTTTATTGTTAGTCATAAACAGCGTATGTGATATTTTCCAAACTTATTACTAGTAATATACATCATAAGGAAACATGCGTTTTTTATGACTATCTTACTTACAATTTCGACGTATGAAATACTAAGCATAATCAACGCATGTGTGACAGTTGCGTTGTTTATGTCTAGGAAATTGCACAATTGTGATGCTTATGTATAGCAAAGATAAGGGAATTACTTACATTTAAGTTGCACGTACAGTTCGACAAGGCTTTATATGAACGTGGCGAGAAAAGGAACTAACGCTGCTATCATACAAAAACATCATTTTTGACAGTTCTCCTTTACCAGCAGCGCCCATTGACATCATTGACATATTAATATAAAGCCTTGTCGAACTGTACGTTCAATATGACTACAACTCGGGCGAATTAACTTGACACCTGGCTAAAAACTTTATCCCCTCTCGCTTCCCCGCGCGGCGCCCCGCTCTCGCCCAGCGCGTCCAGTACCGTTAGCATATCTGTTTTAACTAAATTTTAAAGTAATTAATATTTTAGTTTAGACATACTTTCGTATGTTGTTACATATTTTACTGTAGGTATTATCACTGTAATAAGGTGTTACAGTGATAATACCTACACAATTTATTATAATATATCACAATTTTTTTCCCTGTTAAAATGCGAGGCACAGCTAGTAATTACCTAATTTGGCTTGAAATGTGATAAGCAATACAAAATAGACATTACTAGTTATACCTAATCGTAACTACGCAATAATATAAATTTCTAGATGCCATTATTACGCATAATAAATTTAAAATTAGTAATATTATATTGAAGTATTACGTAAATATTGATTTAATTTAATAAGAATTAAAAATAAACAACACCTTTTTTTCACTCAGTACATTTGGGAAACGTCAAATGAACCAGGTGTCATGTTAACTCGCCCGAGTTATAGCAAAGAATGATAAGATCAGCTCACATGCATTTTTTTTTTTGTAACCGAACAAAAAAGAAAATTTATCAACTTTAAATAGATTAACTTTAAATAAACTTTTATTACGTTAAGAAAGTACAACTAATAAATAAACCCTTAATCAGGCATAGTATGATTTATCGACCACCTAAGTAATTGGACTTTATAGTGAGCTTTGTCTTTTTTTGAAATTCATAAAACCTATTTTTGATTACCAATAATTATTTGTATCTTTCGTATGAAGCTAAAAATTTTTTACTAAACAATTCATTTTGGGAAAAATAAAAAAAAGTGGTAATTATATGCCCGTCTGGCGGTAGTATGATATGGACACTGTTTCTATTATACAAGACATGATTTTGAAATAAAAATACAATTGTAAATTATTAGGTTTCTTTTTATAAAAAAAAAAAAAATTCTTCTAATCGATACTACGTGTGGTAATTACACGCTTACAAAACAGTAATCTTAGGTAAGTATTCAAAATTCTTCAATTCTTGTGAATAGCTTATCACCTCATATTATGACAGAGAAAGAGATCAAAGTTCAAAGTATGCAGTTTCCTAAGTAAAAATAGGGATAATGTAAACAAATTATAAAACGCTAGAGAGCTCCTTAACAGGCATAGGGCATAAAACGACCATTTTTTAAGAAACAGTTCTTAGGTATACATTGTACAGATAAAAATTAAGACCACACCATATTTAAAAATATTTTTAATGCCAGTGCACATGGGGCCTGATTAAGGGTGAAGAAATAATTTACCGGTTAATGGATTGCTATGCATCTATTTAAAGTTGATTTCATTTTTGTTCGGTTACAAAAAAAATAAATGCATTTGAGTTGATCTTATCATTCTTTGCTAGTCATATTGAACGTATGTGCAACTTAAATGCAAGTAATAATCCCTTATCTTTGCTAAGCATAAGCATCACAATTGTGCATTTACTAGACATTAACAACGCAACTGTCACACATGCGTTGGTTATGCTTAGTAAATTAACATTATTGCAATCCATGTTTCCTAGTCATAAACAATTTTCCGTCTTTAAAAATATTAAAAATAACTAAATATGTAAATACAGCATCGCATATGCAAAGTTAACATTTAAAGGCACCGAACAAAATAAAAATATTTGGAATATTCCTCTTACTTTCAAAGGGACAATAAAAATAAAGAATAAAACTTTAGGGGCGAGTTACTCGAAAGTTGCCGCCATGCAGATGCGTTGTTTATGATAAGGACGGCAGTATTGTTATTCGGTCACAAATAGATGGCGCTGTTGAGCGCTTTCATAAAACTTTTAGGAGTTTTTAACTTATAACTTATGCTTCAAAAACTGCACCTACTAAAAGACAACAAAATATGCATTTCGAAACTTTGCATAATATTGAAAAATAAAATATTTTATATTACCAGTATATGACCGAAAAGGGTAAAAGAGGACAATAAAACCATATATTTTTAATATATTTTGTAGATTTATTATACTTAAGTACATAAATAACTTCACGCGGTAAAACATAAATTCAAAACTTACATTCTTGAACCCGTAACTAAATGTGTAAGTATAGGAACTGTATAGTCTAGCGCCTGTTCAAAATAATTATTCCTTCTAAAGAGCCTTTATGATCAAATAAGCCGGATCACTGTCATAAAAACTCCGAGGAACACTGGAGTCTGGACTGGACTACAATGTTCTATAATCAGGGGTCACCAAATGGCGGACCGCGGTCCGCATCCGGACCGCCGCCGAACCATTGTGTGTGGACCAAGCATGTTCGAAAATGAAAAAAATTGTCGGTCTCGACTCGACATACTAATCAACATTGAACATAATTATTGTAGTCAACAAAAACTGACACTTTTCTCATTGAAACAAATACCTTTGTAATTTCTGTAATTATGTACTTACATATTTGTTGAATATTTTTTTCTGTGCGGACCGCAAAGGTCAATTTATTTCTTAAAACGGACCCCGAGCGAATCAGTTCTATATAATGCGGGAGCATTGTTTAACTGTCTGTGGAAAGAGGTATAAGTTTACTTAGCTCGAGTGAAGTTAACTGACTTGAATATTTTAAGTTTTAAGTTTAAAAACATAAGACACTTGACTACCCTCTATAATAATCCTTACTTATATTATCAATGCGAAATTGTAGTGCGTGTTTCTTGCAGGCCCAAACCGCCAAACGGCAAACTGAATTTGTTGTTTGGTATGGAGATACTATGAGTCCTGAGTCCCGCGAAAGGACAAAGAAATAAGGATACTTTTGGCGCAACTCGCAACTATTGACGGAGTTGCGCGCGCGCGCGCGTCCTCTAACTAGTCCATACGTGATACGTCTTAATATTATAAATGCGAAAGTGTGTCTGTCTGTCTGTTACCTCTTGTCGCCTAAACCGCTATACCGATTTTTTTGAAATTTGGCATGGAGATACTTTGAGGCCCGGGAAAGGACATAGGATACTTTTTATCCCGGAAAAATATACGGTTCACGCGCGACAAACGAATTTAGGCGCAACAAAGTTGCGAGCGTCATCTAGTATTTTATAAATTGCTCTTTATACTAGCTCCATCCCAATTCCCGCGACTTCGTCCGCGTCAGCACATTAAAATAACAAAGATGAATCATTTCCCTCGTTTTCCAAATTTTTCACTAATTACTATTAATCGACTGAATAGGGACGCACCGTACGCGGCACCGTGACACGGTGGCGGCGTCGTGCCGTGGTAACACGGTGCAGTGCCGCACCGGTGTCCGTCTCACCGGATTACCGGCCACACGGTGAATGCGGCACGGGGCACGGCAACGTTATGTAGTACGGTACCAGCGACGGACTCGAGCTCCACCAATACATACACCCCTCCCCGCCTCGTCTCGATTCCGATGCGCGTGCGGCGCAGCGCCGGAGCGCACCGACGCGACGACGACGCGCGGCGCCGTGTGGCGTGTGCCATACCCATGCCATACATTTTTAACCGACTTCAAAAAAAGGATGTTATCAATTCGACGCTGCGTATCATGTATGTAATATTTCCAGAACTGCCCAGTTTTTGTATATGCAAATGTGCCAAATTTCAAAAGTATTAATTATATATGTATGTAATCTATGTATGTATATTTTTATGTTTGTGCACGCTTAACTCCGGAACTACAAGTCCGATCTAAATGATTCTTTTTTTATTGTACTAGGTATTGTTTAAGAGCCCGTCTCTATTTTCTACTGCTCTCTTCATACTCACGCCCGTCTTTCATGTGCCAGGTGAAAAGGACGATCGCCAAGTTAGCGGGCAGATAGAGGTTTTCTGTTTTTAAAGGGTTTTTTATATTGAAGTGGTAAAAAGTAATTCCAACACTTTATAGACGACTTTCTCAACAGTGCATTGTATTTTTTTCATACCGTTAAGACGTCAATACAATCCATAAACAGGTGATATTCTAAACCTTTTACAGCAAAAAGTCACAAAATTGTCGCGGGTTTGAGTTGGATTATTTAAAGATACTTAAAAAAATAAAAAATCTAGCTCCAACACTATATTAGAATTAAAATGATCTTACATGTTGTGCATTAAAACTTATAGAAATACTGTATTTTAACTGTTAAATCACGTCTGTTAAATGAGCGAAATCGGCAAAATTTCGTATACGGACTCAATACTGCAAGTTTTATTAAAATCGGTTCAGTATTTTTTGAGATACGGAGTTTTAATTCTCAATTACGTACAATTTTGAAGTCGGTTTTTAACCGACTTCAAAAAAAGGAGGTTATCAATTAGACGCGTACCTATGTATGTATTATTTCCAGAACTGCCCAGTTTTTTGTATAAGTATGTTAATCTATGACAGCTTCTGAACAAATGTGCCAAATTTCAAAAGTGTATGTATGTATGTATGTATGTTTTTATGTTTGTGCACGCATATCTCCGGAACCGCAAGTCCGATTTTAGTGATTCTTTTTTTATTGTACTTCACTCTACTTGTCTTATTCAACTTAGGGAATACTGCAAGTTTCATTAAAATCGGTTCAGTAGTTTTTGAGATAGGGAATTTTAATTCAATTACGTACAAAAATTTGAAGTCGGTTTTATCTTTTTAAGCTTTTTAAAATACTATTATATCTTTTTAAAATACAGTTATTATATTATGTAGGAAACCGGAGCGGCACCAGTCGGGCGCCGCACCACATCGTGCGACATGGCACAGGTTGTATGGAGTATGGACCATGTATGGACGTATCACACACCCTAACTTCGCTGTGATATCTTGCGACTTGACTTGACTAGAGGCCCAGTTTCTTTATATTTAGGCCACTATATGCTACTCGCCCAGTGTTGGGCCATATTGGGCGTGCTATTGTCATGTTAATAAGCGATTGTATTCAATACTGACATGTGACGTCACATTACATAATTTGGTGAAACTTCTTTGGGTGCGTTGACAGTTTTTTTAACGAAGTATCACGTAAGGCATCGTAACTTAAGTTCCTTCATGTTGACTCATGATGGATTCAGGATTACCATTATTTTCGATCACGGGTAATCGACGAATACCCCTTAGAGAGCCTGTAATAGCCAATAGGGAACATTATGGGCCGTTTACATTCGTGATTCAGCCAATGCCGCTGCTCCTCGCGCTGCCGGCAATATTGCCCTAAATACTTCTGCGACAGTAACGACGTGAGTGAGCGCTTACACTCAGCCCTCTGCATACTTGCCGCGGGCTGTTTACACACGGCGCCGCAGCAGCAGCGGCACCGCCACCGCCGCGCGGCGGTGCCTCTCCATTACTCATCCTTGTATTTCTATGGAGGGAATGGGCCGAAAAAGTGCCCATAGAAATACAAGGATCAAGGATGAGCAGCAGCCGGTATGACGAGTGGCAGCGCGAGTGACTATGTACGTTGTACATATTTACATCCTCCCGCTGCCCACTTCCCTGCCAACGGGCAACGGGGCTGAAAACGACGCTTTGCGCAAAGGCCGAAGCAGAGGGCGCTACTTACTAGCACATAAGTACAGTACCTAACTAATGCGATATGTATCAGAATATTCTTATAATAGCAGTCGTATCAGAATATCGACAGGAACGTTGTCAAACGTCGAGCATAACGCTTTGTTTACTGTCTGTGCTGGTGCTGCCTCTGGCGTGAAAACAGGGCAGTAAGTATTTGACTCCGTGATTTGACATACTTAATACTTTATAAAGAACTAGCGACCCGCCCCGACTTCGCACGGGTATAAAATATATAGCCACTGAAAAAATAATTAAAATCGATTCGGCAGTTTTGATTTATGAACACTAATAAAACACACTTGCACTTTATCCACTATATTAAGATATTATTATAACTTTTTAACAAATTACACGACCGGTTTCGAAATTATTCATCATCAGGTGTAATTCGTAATAATATTTTATATTTTTTATAATTTCAAAACCGGTCGTGTAATTTGTTAAAAAGTTATACTTAATAATATCTTAATATACTTAGTGGATAAAGTGCAAGAAAAAGTGTGTTTTATTAGTGTTCAACATGAATTTCCACCAAGAACCGTCAGTACAATCAATTACATATAGTTTTGATTTATATTCATTTTTCGTTGTTTAGCCCTGAAAAGAACAGCTGTTCTTTGTGAAAAAAATTTTTGCGTACTTATGTGTAGTTTTAAAAAAAAATCGGCCAAGTGCGAGTCGGACTCGCGCACGTAGGGTACCGTTGTAGAGCAAAAATAGGCCAAATATTGTCTTTTTGTATGGTAGCCCCCCTTATTTTTTATTTAAATATTATTATTAATTATTAAAGTACAATTATATTTAAGGCCTTTGTGAAAGTTTCAAGTGCCTACCTGTTATCATTATTGATTACGAGCAAAAAGGCCAAAAAAATCACGTTTGTTGTATGGGAGCCCCCCTTAAATAATAATTTTATTTTTATTTTAGTATTTGTTGTTATAGCGGCACCAGAAATACACAATATGTGAAAATTTCAGAACTCTAGCTATAGCGGTTCTTGACATACAGCCTGGAGACAGACAGACAGACGGACAGACATCGAAGTCTCATGAATAAGGTCGAAGTGTTCGCCATACCAAACCAGGAAGCTACAACAGTTGCTTCTAAGCTAGTCGAAGAAGTGATATCTCGCTTTGGTGTGCCTCTCGAAATCCATTCCGATCAGGGCAGGAACTTCGAATCGCAGGTCTTCCAGGAAGTGTGCAGAATTTTGGGAATGCATAAGACGAGGACCACCGCGTACCATCCACAGTCTGATGGAATGGTTGAGAGATTTAACCAGACTCTAGAGAGGCATTTGGCGAAATTGGTAGATGACAGACAAAAGGATTGGGACAAGTATATACCACTCTTCCTTCTCTCGTACCGTACCGCCGAGCATGAGAGCATAAAAGCTACCCCGGCATTTGTCAATTACGGTAGAGAACTACGAATACCAATAGACCTCTTGACAGGAGCGTCACCGGGGGAACCAAAGACCGTACAAGACTATGTCTGCGATTTAAGGGAAAAGATGCACTACATGCACGCCATGGTTCGGGAAAATGGGTTACAGTCAAGTGAGAACATGAAGACCAGATACGACCGGAAAGCGAACACGAGCGGCTTCGAAGAATGGTATGGCTGCATAACCCAACTCGCCGAAAAGGGAAATCTCCAAAGTTGCAGACCAAGTGGGACGGCCCATATAAAGTGGTTACCCGATTGAATGATGTGACTTACAGGATTCAAAAGCCACCAAGAGGCACATTCAAAGTGGTACACATAGACCGTTTGGCGCGTTATCATGGCAGTAACAACGATGCTCGGGACGAGCATCTCTAAGAGGGGAGTAGTGTTACGGATACGGGCAATTGTTTACGTGTTACGGATACGGGCAGTTGTTTACCTGCGCGCGACAGTTGCGCGTACTTTCTAGAAAAGTGCAACCCTTGTTTATGTGAATTACGTGTTTACGTAAACAATCCAAAATAGAACGCTCCAGAATTCGACGCGGGCCATATAAAAGGTAAACAAGCCGGCAGTCAACTCAGTTCGATCCGAGCGATCATCAAGGCGATTTCAAAGTGAAAACAAGTGATCAATAGTGAGTGATTGTGATAGTGAACTAACGACTCGGCTACGACCTAGGACAGTGATAGTGCTCAGTGATTTGGATCTAGTGCTTAGTGTTTGGACTTAGTGATTTGTGTGAGCTAGTGTTTGTGAATAAAGTCTTCAAGAGAGTCACCAGGTCTTTCTCTCCGAATCCTCGAACCCTAGCACGTAACATTATTATTAATTATTAAAGTACAATAATTATATTTAAGGCCTTTGTGAAAGTTTCAAGTGCCTACCTGTTATCATTATTGATTACGAGCAAAAAAGGCTAAAAAAATCACGTTTGTTGTATGGGAGCCCCCCTTAAATATTAATTTTATTTTTATTTTAGTTTTGTTGTTATAGCGGCACCGGAAATACACAATCTGTGAAAATTTCAGAACTCTAGCTATAGCGGTTCTTGAGATACATACAGCCTGGAGACAGACAGACAGACGGACAGACATCGAAGTCTTATGAATAGGGTCCCGTTTTTACCCTTTGGGTACGGAACCGTAAAAAATCGCATGAAAATTATTATAAGACTTCGTACCTAAACTCATAGAACTAAACTCCCCTCTCGCACGCGCACCCCCGCCATGATGACGCCCACTTCGCAACGGGCCGTGCAGTAGACATTGTAATATTTTAATTTCGTCATAACTTCAAAACCAAACGTCCAATTTTAGTCATTCAAAGACCAAATATTATCTACATAAACTGTACTTAGTGACGAAATCATTTATTTTGATAAGGATTAATAGCATGAGTAAAATAAGCGCGTTTAAATGTAGTCCAAAAAAAACAAATTTTTTTAATTAAAAAAATGGTTGTCGTGCCTTACTTGACATAGATAGGTATAGTGTGTCGCGGACTTTTTTGTAGATATTTATAAGATCTACAACTAATTGGAACATTTTATGGTTTTATCTTTTATAGTTTAGGCAGCGTACGCAAAATAAGTAACTTTTCTGGTTAATTTTTTACACCTTGTGTCCGTAAAAACCCAAATATCTTACGGAAACCTACTTTTTCCAAATTAAAATTTAGCCTATGTTACTCGTGGATAATGTAGCTTTCGAATGTTGAAAGAATTTTTAAAATCGGTCCAGTAGTTTTTGAGCCTATTCATTACAATTATACAAAGTTTACCTCTTTATAATATTATACATACATATAGTATAGAGTATAGACTAACATAATCAGTTAAACTATTTACTACAGAAGACGTGTTGAAGTGAAATATAATATTCAAAACTGCCTGCTCAAGCGCCATTGTTCTAACATAGGCTGAGAGCTAAATGTTTAATCGTAAAGTTTAGCGAAGTTTCATTCTGTATCGTACAATGAATTGCAGGCAGTATAAACTCAGTTTGTAGTGATTTCATTATTGTCGATTGTGTATTTAAACATGAATTAATTAATATTTTTTATAAGTAAATGAGACAATATTTTTGTGACCTATTTTATAAAACAATCAGCAATTCTCTGCAACGGCTGTAAGGCTGTAAACATGTGCATGAAATTTCAAATGGATTATGGAGGGGATTTTAAAAATAAAACATGAGTTTCTATATTTAGATATTTTAAAATTCTTTATTAATTATAGGCTAAGGTACAAGTAATGGCAAATAACAATCTAAGTATGACTATTTCGTATCACGACTTTAAAGTGTATTGTGTCACCGATTCAAACAGTCACATACATATTTGAATAATTGTTATTGTACAAAATAAAAAACATTATAGGGCCTGTTTCACCACCTTCTGATAATGTGCCGAATAGGCTATCCACAAGTAATTCGACAGATTCTCCATACTTTATCTGTCAAGTTAAGTTGTGGATAGATTATCCGGCACTTATCAGGAAGTTGTGAAACAGGCCCAAACTTGTATCATTAGCTATACAAGTGTACAAGATATTCGATGTCGTTTTCTCAGCTGTCCCCTGGCCTAAGTAGTGGGAACACTTTCACGTAGTGGGCTGCACTAATGAATAACAGGCTGATAACAACACTTTCCTTTTACTAAAACCACTAAACTTACTAAGTAGTACAAAGAAACATTTGTTGACATTAGGGTATAATTATGTCCCTAATTACTTTTGTGTGTGCACCAACAATCTACAGAGTCACAGAGTGTAAATAAACAAAGTATTAATCCTTTAGGGCAGGGGCATTAGCTCCAAGGGCAGGGGTCACCAATTAGTTTCGCTCGGGGTCCCTATTAAGAAATGAAACGACCTTCGCGGTCCGCACATTATTTTTTTTTAAATTAAAGGTAATTACGGAATTTTCGAAAGTATTTATATACTTTATCAATGAGAAAAGTGTGAGATTTTGTTGCTCTCTGAAATTTGGGGTAAAATATTGGTGCAAGCTATTTAAATCCTAGAGATGTTCATCAGTAAGTCGAGACCGAAATTTATTTTTAACAAAGTTCATCTTTGAAACTTGGAAAATGTTTGGTCCGCACACAATGGGTCGGCATGCGGCAGTCCGGATGCGGACCGCGGTCCGCCATTTGGTGACCCCTGCTTTAGGGTGTGTATGAGTCCCCTGTATTATGATTTATGTACACTGTGAAAGTAGCAGTGCTGAAAGATTGACTTTTTTAAACTTTTGTATGGGAAAATTCCTGACGCTCGGGCTCTTGTCCATAGCCATACAAATCACAAAAAAATGCCATTTCAGCGCTGCTACTTGTACAGCGGACTCAATAGAAGTGACACTTACAAACTCTAAAGTATTATCACTTAGTTTTGTTACACACTGCATAGTGAAATATATAAAATTCTCGTGTCGCGTTGTTCGTCGTAAAAATCCTCCGAAACGACTGGAGTCTGGACCGATTGTGCCGATATTTTGTGTTGTTGGTCTGAGAATGAAAAAAAAAATATCCACAGCCGAACATATAACCTCCTCGTTTTTTGGAAGTCGGTTAAAAAATGGTGTAAATGTTACCGCTACTCTATACTAGGGGTGGAAATTCTATACACATAATAATAATAATTATTAATAATAACTAAAGTCTTCTGTCTTCACGGTGCGAAGTGACATAAACTCACACTCAGCTGAAGTGTTTGGTGCAATATTGGTTTCCGGTGAAATCCGTGAGAATTTTATTGATTCAGTAAAATAATATTCATCTAAATGGCTGATTACATAGTTAAGGCGACGCCTTGATAATTTGGCTGTAGCGATGCCGATTTTTCTCAGCAATGACTAAAGCTAAGAAACTAAAGTTCATTGTCAGTATTCATCATGTCTTTGTCTTTGAATTGCCCATAGCATAACACGATTGGACAACTTTTATAACACAGAATTATCAATCGAAAAGACCTCTGTAAAAAAAGGGATTCCTATTTTTCCAACAGAGGAGAGTGATTTAAGGTTCCAAAATTTGTACATAAATTGGTTGAAGCATACACTTTAATATGTGCATAGCTTATATGAAATGTATTTATGGTTTTTAAATTACGCGACAAAAACCATTTTGTTGCTTATGCCCTTTCCATTTTTTGCTGTTCCATTGCTTGTTTTCTATGAGAGGCCGGCCCGGCCTCTCATAGAAAACAAGCAATCTAAAACATATCCAACACGGTTTCTTACTTTAACGCGGCGTCACCTTAAAGAACATGCAGTGTCATTTCCGTCGCGTATTGGGACCGGAAAACGAGCTGTGGGGTACCTGATGGTCATCCGTAGAGACCGTAGATTACATATTTTGCAACTTGCTAGTACACCTGCTTGTAAAGTCTAACGGCCGCACTAACAGTGATTTGACCATTACTTAATTTAAATTGAAATAATAGTTTAAAGATATTATTGTATGAATGAAGAGGTAACAGATATACGTTAATCATGTTCGGATTTATAATATTATTAGTGTGGATTGAAATAACTGAATAATAAATAGACATTACAACATAATATTATCTTAACTTTTTTATTTTAAACCAGTACAACTTTGGTGACACTTTTAAATTACTTCACTCTTCAAAATACCTGTTCATAAACGAGTTATACGAATCACTTGAAATTAATGAAGGATGGAAGAACTACATTTTCTTTGAATGTTAGGTATGGATTTACTTGGCACAGGGATGGCGAACCAATCAATATTCAATAGCAGCCGTGGCGCGTGGCATAATATTTTGACTTTGAAGCAATTTGGTCACAAAACTAGTATCGAAATTATTTTACCAACAATGAAGTTTAAGCTACGTCCGCACGTTTGGAGTTTGCTACAAACTCCAAATCGCCACAAATGGACACAAAAGTTTGGCTTGATTTCGAAATCCATCCACACGTTTGCGAGTGAGTTAGTATGTTCTGACGCGGCAAGCATGACGGACGTCGAAGTTGCTGTATCTGCTATAAACATTTGGCAGTTATTTTTATCTATACATAATATATAAATAAAATTAGAGTGTCTGTTTGTAATATTGAAAGAATATATTATATACTCTACATACTCCAAAACAACATTTTTAAAAAAATATATCTGTATGTCTGTCTGTCTGTCTGTCTGTCTGTTTGTTCCGGCTAATCTCTAAAACAGCTGGAGCTATTTTGACGGGACTTTTTTGGTAGATAGCTTATGTAGTAAGGAGTAACTTAGGCTACTTTTCAACCGACTTCCAAAAAGAAGGAGGATATATTTTACTTTGGCGCGGGCGAAGTCGCGGGCAACAGCTAGTTATAAATATAAGAAAACTATATAATTAATATAATATAATTTAATACGTTTTCATTTGACCACCAGTCATTCATTTTTCGAAAGCACACACAAACATACTACGTACATATAGCACGTCTGTTTGCTTACAGAGCGTCAACAAGAATGAACGCGCACAAAACAAACGTGTGGACGGGTGGCAAACGCTTGCGGCAAATTCCCTTTGATTTGTGTTAAAAAACCGACACTGAGTCGGATCGGCTACAAGTCTTTGCAAACCTAAACAAACCAAGCCAAACTCCCTATCCACACGTTTGTTTTTGTGACCGTTTCTGACGATTTGTTGAGGTTTGGCAAACGTGCGGACGGGCCTTTATAGATCCACCTCTGCATTGTGAGCACCAAATTAGGCTTTTGTAATACGCAATCACAAAAAAAGTTCAATGACACCTTTACTTACGACATCTTCAGAGAGATTTCTTCAGAAAGGGGCACGTTGATACGAAAAGGTTCGCCATCCCTGACTTAGCAGGAAAAATAATTGTAGTAAAAGTCCCACAACTTTATTACACAATAACCAATACGGTTTTACTAAGGGTAGTTCCACAACGGATGCTGGTATAGGTCTTCTTTGTAACATATTTGAAGCTTGGGAGGAGTCACAGGATGCCTTAGGTATTTTTTGTGACCTCTCTAAGGCATTTGACTGTGTCGAGCATGCTACTTTAATCAGAAAATTGCACCACTATGGCATAAGGGACTCAGCACTCAGCCTTTTGACTTCTTACCTCAAAAATAGGACTCAAAGGGTTGAAGTTAATAGTAAAAGATCCAATGGGACCAAAATACAATTAGGTGTACCACAGGGATCCATTTTAGGACCATTTCTTTTTCTCATCTACATTAATGACTTACCTTATCTAGTTAAGGATAATGAGATAGTACTTTTTGCTGATGACACTTCACTTATTTTTAAAGTGAAGCGACGGCAGTCAAATTACGACGAGGTAAATAGTGCTCTCTCAAAAATAGTACATTGGTTCAATGTTAATAACTTACTTTTAAACTCTAAGAAAACCAAATGTTTAAAATTTACTTTGCCCAATGTTAGGCAAGTTCAAACCAATTTACTATTAAATGATGAGAAAATGAATTTGGTGGACTCCACTATATTCTTAGGCATTACATTAGATAGTAAATTACAATGGGGTCCTCATATTGCTAACCTTTCAGGTAAGCTCAGTTCTGCAGCATATGCAGTCAGAAAAATTAGGAAAATTTCTGATGATGACACGGCAAGACTAGTTTATTTTAGTTATTTTCACAGTAGAATGTCTTACGGTATCCTTTTATGGGGAAACGCTGCCGACATCAATACAATTTTTGTGCTGCAGAAGCGAGCTATACGCTCAATTTATAAAATGTCAGCTTTTGAATCTCTGAGAGAAAAGTTTAAAGAAATTGGTATTCTAACTGTTGCTTCTCAATACATTTTGGATAATGTGTTGTATGTTAGAAAGAATCTAACTAAATTTAAAACTAAAAGTGATAGTCACGGTAGAAACACTAGAAATAGGCACAAGCTGGAAATACCAGTGATCAGACTTAGCAAAATAAGTAAATCTTTTAAAGGTCAATGTATACGCCTTTACAATAAAATCCCGGAAAACGTTCAAAATTTAACGTTTGTGTGCCAAAGCCTACTATACGGTCAATGATTTCCTAAACGATGGCACATCTTGGGAGTAGGATGGCTGCTTGCTGCTGCTTCTACATATTTTATTATATGTGACTTACAATTGTGTATTCATGTTGACTTTCTATAATGTATTAGATTAAGTTATTTACATTGTAAATTTTATTTTTTTAAAAGACAAATTTTCCACTTTTTAGTAAAAAGTGGCCCCGTGCGAGTTTCTTACGCCGGTTCTTCTCGCCGGGTTAGTTCCCGAACCGGTGGTAGGCAACATGTAGCTCAACGTTCTGAAAACATTTGATTCAAATTTATTCAGAAATCAATCGATTTTTTTTTTATAGTCATAATAATAATTATTGTCATATTATTTTTTTAATAGATTAGTATGATTAAGCTATAAAATATAAGTACACGTTTTACAAGATGGTTTTGGTTTTTACTTATCTTAGATGTCATTTAAATAATGGCAGAACAGTTATTTGTAGCTCTAGCTTGGCCACCAATGGAAATGCGAAAGTATAGACAAACTGTGGAGATAAACTTAAGGTGCCGTTCCGATCTTTTTTCGTTCCGAAAAATTCAATTAAAATGACACTTTATGACACACTATAGTGGTAAGAATTCAAATTAATAATATCCTACTTTATGACATATACTATAGCCAGTCATAAAGTGGCATTTTAATTGAATTTTTGTCGGTGGCGATTAGCCGCCGTAAAGATCGGAACGTCACCTTAAGTTTATGTCCACAGTTTGTTTATACTTTCGAATTTCTACTGGTGGCCATGCTAGGGCTGATGATGTTTTATTAAAATAGGCGACGGTATAGAATACGTGTCGAACTTTAAAGGCACATAACTGCGAATTCGCATCGCATCGCAAATATCTGCGACAAAATTCACATGAAAATGACATTACGATGCGATACGAATTCGCAGTTTTGTGTAAAGTATATGGGATCGGTTGGAGAGTGTACTTTGTTATAATCCTTTCTGTTTTGGCGCTATATAGCGCTATCACACTGCCGCGGCCGCCAAATCAAAGCGTCGCTAAACGTCATGTTTTTCGATTACTTATTTTTCACCTCTACTATTACATAAGTATTTTCTGCTATGAAAATGTAATAGCGCGCGACGCTTCGACTCTGCGTCAGTGTGAGCCTAGAAGTACGGTCTCTGACGTACGTTACACGTTCCTCATCAGTTCAGCCCATCAATCTGGTAAGATTTTCTTTATAGTATTGTGTACTATCCACCATAATAGAGATCGGTGGTACTATCAGAGAAGTTGATTCGGCGTTGCTACGACTCCGTCCTACGTCATTTGGTTGGAAGTCGACCAAACTACGTAGATCCGCCATCTGCCTAGGCATCAACTTCTCTGATGGTACTATTTAGCCATCAGTCTGCCATCAAACTGAATGTCTCTGAGCACTGACCTCCATTATACAAGTACGCTGGACAGATGATACCCAGCGGTTTTTAGTGCCTATTTGAAGCGGAATCAGCGCCCCCAAAATCGGGGGAAGAGAACTAGATCTGACGTAACTTGCAAATGGCCGCTCAATCGCTATTGGTTGTAGAAACCAAAGAGAATATAATCACTACGGTGGTAGAAACTAGTATTAGTTCCAAGTACTCCCACTACTGCTATCAGCGCCAATATGGCGACTTTTAACGTCATCTTTACGTCAGATTTAGTTCTCTTCCCCTGATTTTGGGGGCGCTGATTCCGCTTCAAATAGGCACAAAAAACAGCGGTCATTTTAAAGGGTATCATAGGTCCAGCGTACTTGTATAATGGAGGTCAGTGTCTCTGAGTTAACGTATAGTAGTACTAAGCAGAGACAGAGAGAGCACACTGCGCGAGTTCTGAACCCACCTCCCTTCGCGCATTCCTCGCTAGTATTCAATACCTATGTGGTAAAGACGAAGGGCAGCGAAGGCCAGCTTGAAAACTTCTGCCTCGGTCGCAAGACGGGAGATGGCTTACTGGTAAGTACTATTGTCCGCACATGGGCCACACGCGACAGCTACAAGCAAGAAAAGGCACAAAAGTAGCGGTCACCGGCGTCAACCGTGTGCGGCGATTCCATATATATTTTTACGAACACTGCCTTACTTTTGTGCAAAAGTAAAGTGTGTTTTGCGTATTCTAGTCCATTATTATAAATTTTATAATGCAAATGATTAGCGCCGAAAACATTTGTGTTATCGCTAAAGCGACATCTATTGGTTAAATCGGACAAATATTCTGCCGTCGTAAGCATAAACAACGCAATCAACAACGCAAATTTTACGAAATTGAGTTATTAGTATATTCGGAATCGTTGAAACGAGAACTACCAGGATGAATTACTCGTTTTTAAATATCTTCTATAGTTTTCATTTTATTGTTAGTCATAAACAGCGTATGTGATATTTTCCAAACTTATTACTAGTAATATACATCATAAGGAAACATGCGTTTTTTATGACTATCTTACTTACAATTTCGACGTATGAAATACTAAGCATAATCAACACATGTGTGACAGACTGACAGTTGCGTTGTTTATGTCTAGGAAATTGCACAATTGTGATGCTTATGTATAGCAAAGATAAGGGAATTACTTACGTTTAAGTTGCACGTACAGTTCGACAAGGCTTTATATGATCGTGGCGAGAAAAGGAACTAACGCTGCTATCATACAAAAACATCATTTTTGACAGTTCTCCTTTACCAGCAGCGCTCATTGACATCATTGACATATTAATATAAAGCCTTGTCGAACTGTACGTTCAATATGACTAGCAAAGAATGATAAGATCAGCTCACATGCATTTTTTTTTAACCGAACAAAAAAGAAAATTTAACAACTTTAAATAGATTAACTTTGAATAAACTTTTATTACGTTAAGAATTGCCATGAAAATAATTGTGATAAACTAAGTACAACTAATAAATAAACCCTTAATCAGGCATAGTATGATTTATCGACCACCTAAGTAATTGGAGTTTTATAGTGAGCTTTGTCTTTTTTGAAATTCATAAAACCTATTTTTGATTACCAATAATTATTTGTATCTTTCGTATGAAGCTAAAAATTTTTTACTAAACAATTCATTTTGGGAAAAATAAAAAAAAAGTGGTAATTATATGCCCGTCTGGCGGTAGTATGATATGGACACTGTTTCCATTATACAAGACATGATTTTGAAATAAAAATACAATTGTAAATTATTAGGTTTCTTTTTATAAAAAAAAAAACATTCTTCTAATCGATACTACATGTGGTAATTACACGCTTACAAAACAGTAATCTTAGGTAAGTATTCAAAATTCTTCAATTCTTGTGAATAGTTTATCACCTCATGTTATGGCAGAGAAAGAGATCAAAGTTCAAAGTATGCAATTTCCTAAGTAAAAATAGGGATAATGTAAACAAATTACAAAACGCTAGAGAGCTCCTTAACAGGCATAGGGCATAAAACGACCATTTTTTAAGAAACTTTCTTAGGTATACATTGTACAGATAAAAATTAAGACCACACCATATTTAAAAATATTTTTAATGCCAGTGCACATGGGGCCTGATTAAGGGTGAAGAAATAATGTACCGGTTAATGGATTGCTATGCATCTATTTAAAGTTGATTTCATTTTTGTTCGGTTACAAAAAAAATAAATGCATGTGAGTTGATCTTATCATTCTTTGCTAGTCATATTGAACGTATATGCAACTTAAACGCAAGTAATAATCTTTGCTAAGCATAAGCATCACAATTGTGCATTTACTAGACATTAACAAAGCAACTGTCACACACTGTTGGTTATGCTTAGTAAATTAACATTATTGCAATCCATGTTTCCTAATCATAAGCAATTTTCCGTCTTTAAAAATATTAAAAATAACTAAATATGTAAATACAGCATCGCATATGCAAAGTTAACATTTAAAGGCACCGAACAAATTAAAAATATTTGGAATATTCCTCTTAGTTTCAAAGGGACAATAAAAATAAAGAATAAAACTTTAGGGGCGAATTACTCGAAAGTTGCCGCCATGCAGATGCGTTGTTTATGATAAGGACGGCAGTATTGTTATTCGGTCACAAATAGATGGCGCTGTTGAGCGCTTTCATAAAACTTTTAGGAGTTTTTAACTTATGCATCAAAAACTGCACCTACTATTTACTAAAAGACAACAAAATATGCATTTCGAAACTTTGCATAATATTGAAAAATAAAATATATTATATTACCAGTATATGACCGAAAAGGGTAAAAGAGGAAAATAAAACCATATTTTTTAATATATATTTTGTAGATTTATTATACTTAAGTACATAAACAACTTCACGCGGTAAAACATAAATTCAAAATTTACATTCTTGAACCCGTAACTAAATGTGTATAGGTACTGTATAGTCTAGAGCCTGTTCAAAATAATTCTTCCTTTTAAAGAACCTTTATGATCAAATAAGGGCCGGTTGTTTGATCACTAGTCAAAAATGACAAATAGTCTCCGTAACCATTAGTTAGTTGACTGTAGTTAAGCCTTGACCAGTTGTTAAAATAGAAATACGTTGTTTCAACTGATTTTTGACTATAGTTAAAAGTAACAATTGTCAATTGTGTTGCTACTTGAAGGAACATGGGGAACCCAAAATTCTGCCGGGAGAATTTTTTTACTACTGGTAACATCTGGTAATATTGTTTATGAAACGTCAAATTTGGCTGTACAGAACGAAGTCTGTGACGAAGTTACGTTCTTTTTTGTTTGTCAACGTCATTGTCACAACGACGACAACGGACAACTGCATTCAATTTGCATTCAATTGATTCCAAACAGTGTTTTATGGTTCGCGGAATATTAATTAATTTAATATAGGTATTGGTGTGTTGTTTGGAACTTAAATTATAATAAATAAGTACAATAATAAAAGTTGTACAGTCAATTAGTGTCGTGTAGAAGTTTCAACAACTTTGCAGCAACATGGAAAATAAAACAAGCAAGTAAGCTCGTGGTGTTTTCGTCAATGCTATGATTAAAACCATCAATAATGACTTATTTTTTATTATTTAAACTATTTATAACCAAATTATAACGACGTTTTATTTACTACATATGACTCGGATATTACACAATATGGTATGTATAAATAATTAGATATATAATTATGCATTTTGTTAATATTTTTCCTATTTAGTACAGGGGTCTGATCAGGGATCATAGGATATATTATCATTTATATTTGTAATTAATAGATAAGTTTAATTTTTATAAATAATATATAAGAATGCAATGTGTATTTGTATTTTTTTGTTTGTAGATCATTCCGAAAATAATCAGGATACTCATAACAATGCAGAAATGGCTATTGAGGAGGATATTCAATTGATGGACATACCCTTCCTTATAGAAGACAGTAAAACTGATATCCCATTCAAAGATGTTGCCGATAAAGAGACAGGCACTGACATCCAAGGTAAACAAATAATGATTTGGTTATAAAGTACTTGAACCGATTTTCACTATTTTAACAGTAGAAATCGGTTCGTGCGTTCTGTAGTTAAAGCGTCAGGAAGAAAAACCCGACTTATTTTTATATATTAGATTAATTCTATAGATGTGTCTTAAATTTTTTTAATTTTTCACAAAATCAAGTTAATAAATTTGATACAAGCACTCCAAAAGCAATGCTGAAAAAGCCTATTTCCAAACAATTAGGTATGTTTGAATTTATGTTTTAAAACATATCCACCTATTGTATTCACTCTCTGAATATTATTATTTATTCGTATTGTTTAAAACTTTTCAGAAACTGGTAGGAAGAACAGATTAGTCTGCACTCCTTTAGAGACAAGAAAAAGGATAATATCAATGTCAAAAGAAAAGGAAGTTTACATTAAGAAAAAAGGGACCAGAGAGGAAAAATTGTTGGAGTTTGCGGAGGAGGAACATAGAAAAAATATGAAGCATAAAGAAAAATTAAATCAAATAGAAATAGAATTTAAAAATAAAATAAATGAATTGATGCTGAAAAAAGCATCTATAGAAGTGCAGATTGAGGAGGAAAAATTGAAAAAACTCCAAATAGAAAATAAAACTTTTATTGATTAAAAAATTAAAACATAATAAACATAATTAAAATTTATTCATTACTTTCATTGGCCAACCTGTAACAAAGAAAAAATATTATTATTATTAACACTCCTCAATGAAAGATACTTTAAAGAACTTTACATTTGTCCTATAACGGCACTGACCTTGCAAAATATTCTTGTATTAGTTGGTTGCGATATATTTGTTCTGAACTCCCTTGTGTAGTAGATATTTCATTAACGGGCATAACTATGTCTGAAGCAGTTCCATGTGGAATATTTTCTTTATGATTTATACATATATTATGTAATATTGCTGTGGCAACAATAATTGGCTGAACATTTTTAATATTTACTCGTAGCTTAGAGCCAATAGCTGGAAATCTACGTTTCCAAACACCAAATGCTCTCTCAACAACATTTCTAGTTCTGATTTGGCTTTCACTATATAACCTTTCAGATGGTAACTGTGGATCACTGAGGGGTGTCATTAAGTAGGTTTTCAATGCATATCCACGGTCACCTAACAAACAACAATTTCCAAAGTCACTCCGGTCAAATTTCCTTTTTATTTCGCTAGCGTTGAAAATTGTGCTATCATGCACAGAGCCGGGCCATCTCGCTACTATGTCCAAAATTCTGAGCTTGGAATCTGCTACCACCTGAGTGTTAATGGAGAAGAAGTCCTTCCTGTTTCTGTAAAGCTCTGCATTGTTGCCCCCTGAAATATTAGACAGAACAATTATTATTAAATAAGTAGGTACTTTCACTATTATAATAATTATTAAACCAGACCCACCTTTATTCTAGAAACTTGGTTAAAAATTGAAAATTCAAAACACAAATGCCCTAACATTTTCAATCAACCAATTACCTGGGTTTAATATTGGAATATGAGTGCAGTCTATAGCACCCACAACACTTGGAAATTTCGATATATTATAGAAATCTGCTACGGTTGTCCTGATTTCTTCCATATTTTGAGGCATGTGCAGCATTCTTTTAAATTTGACACAAATCGCTCTAGATACCGCATGAATGATTCTACAAATAGTAGATTTATGCAAGCCAAACAGATCTCCAGAACACTGCTGAATATTTCCAGTCGCATAAAACCTTAAAGTTAGCAGCATTTGGTCTACTGCACTCACTGCATAATTTCTGAAATATTAATATAAGGTAAGTATTAGGTATATTTACCTACCTATCGTAACGAATTGGCAGCTTTTTGATATTATGATGAATAACTGTTTCAACATTATGACTGTTAATGTTGATTGTTGGTACTTACCTAGTAGTTGGTCTCTCCAATGTAGACTTCACTTCAGCAACTATCCAAAGTACTGTTTCTTTGGACATTCTAAACCTTTCGAAAAATTCAACTTCATCCCAATAGTCTAGCTGCATAATTCTAGAGCGAAATGTTTTCGGGCGGCGTGTTAAAACGTATTCTAAAATGATTTCTTCATCAGAAGAACTTTCCGAGTCATCGAAATGTATAAGTACATTTAAATCCATTATTTTTTTAAAAAAGCACTCTTTTTGGGCAGTAAAATGTCTCGACTCGACTAGATATTATCCGCAACAACAAACGAATCAAACTAATGGTCAATGTTAACTACGCAGTCCGAGCGTAGTCATTTTATTTAACAATTTGTCAAAAAAGTTTACTACAGTTAGCTTAACTATCGATTGAAAAACAACATTTTGTAATTTTTAACAAATAGTTAGTTTAACTATCAGTTTTTAACTATTTGTAACCTTAACTAGCGATCAAACAACGGGCCCTAAGCCGGATCACTGACATAAAAACTCCGAGGAACACTGGAGTCTGGACTGGACTACAATGTTCTATATCAGGGGTCACCAAATGGCGGACCGCGGTCCGCATCCGGACCGCCGCCGAACCATCGTGTGTGGACCAAGCATGTTCGAAAATGAAAAAAATTGTCGGTCTCGACTCGACATACTGATCAACATTGAACATATTGTAGTCAACAAAAACTGTCACTTTTCTCATTGATACAAATACCTTTGTAATTTCCGTAATTACTTACATATTTGTTGAATATTTTTTTCTATGCGGACCGCAAAGGTCATTTTATTTCTTAAAACGGACCCCGAGCGAATCTGTTCTATATAATGCGGGAGCATTGTTTAACTGTCTGTGGAAAGAGGTATAAGTTTACTTAGCTCGAGTGAGTTAACTGACTTGAATATTTTAAATTTTAAGTTTAAAAACATAAGACACTTGACTACCCTCTATAATCATCCTTACTTATATTATCAATGCGAAAGTGTAGTGCGTGTTTCTTGCAGGCCCAAACCGCCAAACGGCAAACTGAATTTGTTGTTTGGTATGGAGATACTATGAGTCCTGAGTCCCGCGAAAGGACAAAGAAATAAGGATACTTTTGCCGCAACTCGCAACTATTGACGGAGTTGCGCGCGCGCGCGCGTCCTCTAGCTAGTCCATACGTGATACGTCTTAATATTATAAATGCGAAAGTGTGTCTGTCTGTCTGTTACCTCTTGTCGCCTAAACCGCTATACCGATTTTGTTGAAATTTGGCATGGAGATACTTTGAGTCCCGGGAAAGGACATAGGATACTTTTTATCCCGGAAAAATATACGGTTCACGCGCGACAAACGAATTTAGGCGCAACAAAGTTGCGAGCGTCATCTAGTATTTTATAAATTGCTCTTTATACTAGCTCCATCCCAATTCCCGCGACTTCGTCCGCGTCAGCACATTAAAATAACAAAGATGAATCATTTCCCTCGTTTTCCAAATTTTTCACTAATTACTATTAATCGACTGAATAGGGACGCACCGTACGCGGCACCGTGACACGGTGGCGGCGTCGTGCCGTGGTAACACGGTGCAGTGCCGCACCGGTGTCCGTCTCACCGGATTACCGGCCACACGGTGAATGCGGCACGGGGCACTGCAACGTTATGTAGTACGGTACCAGCGACGGACTCGAGCTCCACCAATACATACACCCCTCCCCGCCTCGTCTCGATTCCGATGCGCGTGCGGCGCAGCGCCGGAGCGCACCGACGCGACGACGACGCGCGGCGCCGTGTGGCGTGTGCCATACCCATGCCATACATTTTTAACCGACTTCAAAAAAAGGATGTTATCAATTCGACGCTGCGTATCATGTATGTAATATTTCCAGAACTGCCCAGTTTTTGTATATGCAAATGTGCCAAATTTCAAAAGTATTAATTATATATGTATGTATATTTTTATGTTTGTGCACGCTTAACTCCGGAACTACAAGTCCGATCTAAATGATTCTTTTTTTATTGTACTAGGTATTGTTTAAGAGCCCGTCTCTATTTTCTACTGCTCTCTTCATACTCACGCCCGTCTTTCATGTGCCAGGTGAAAAGGACGATCGCCAAGTTAGCGGGCAGATAGAGGTTTTCTGTTTTTAAAGGGTTTTTTATATTGAAGTGGTAAAAAGTAATTCCAACACTTTATAGACGACTTTCTCAACAGTGCATTGTATTTTTTTCATACCGTTAAGACGTCAATACAATCCATAAAAAGGTGATATTCTAAACCTTTTACAGCAAAAAGTCACAAAATTGTCGCGGGTTTGAGTTGGATTATTTAAAGATACTTAAAAAAATAAAAAATCTAGCTCCAACACTATATTAGAATTAAAATGATCTTACATGTTGTGCATTAAAACTTATAGAAATACTGTATTTTAACTGTTAAATCACGTCTGTTAAATGAGCGAAATCGGCAAAATTTCGTATACGGACTCAATACTGCAAGTTTTATTAAAATCGGTTCAGTATTTTTTGAGATACGGAGTTTTAATTCTCAATTACGTACAATTTTGAAGTCGGTTTTTAACCGACTTCAAAAAAAGGAGGTTATCAATTAGACGCGTACCTATGTATGTATTATTTCCAGAACTGCCCAGTTTTTTGTATAAGTATGTTAATCTATGACAGCTTCTGAACAAATGTGCCAAATTTCAAAAGTGTATGTATGTATGTATGTATGTTTTTATGTTTGTGCACGCATATCTCCGGAACCACAAGTCCGATTTTAGTGATTCTTTTTTTATTGTACTTCACTCTACTTGTCTTATTCAACTTAGGGAATACTGCAAGTTTCATCAAAATCGGTTCAGTAGTTTTTGAGATAGGGAATTTTAATTCAATTACGTACAAAAATTTGAAGTCGGTTTTATCTTTTTAAGCTTTTTAAAATACTATTATATCTTTTTAAAATACAGTTATTATATTATGTAGGAAACCGGAGCGGCACCAGTCGGGCGCCGCACCGCCGCCGCACCACATCGTGCGACATGGCACAGGTTGTATGGAGTATGGACCATGTATGGACGTATCACACACCCTAACTTCGCTGTGATATCTTGCGACTTGACTTGACTAGAGGCCCAGTTTCTTTATATTTAGGCCACTATATGCTACTCGCCCAGTGTTGGGCCATATTGGGCGTGCTATTGTCATGTTAATAAGCGATTGTATTCAATACTGACATGTGACGTCACATTACATAATTTGGTGAAACTTCTTTGGGTGCGTTGACAGTTTTTTTAACGAAGTATCACGTAAGGCATCGTAACTTAAGGTCCTTCATGTTGACTCATGATGGATTCAGGATTACCATTATTTTCGATCACGGGTAATCGACGAATACCCCTTAGAGAGCCTGTAATAGCCAATAGGGAACATTATGGGCCGTTTACATTCGTGATTCAGCCAATGCCGCTGCTCCTCGCGCTGCCGGCAATATTGCCCTAAATACTTCTGCGACAGTAACGACGTGAGTGAGCGCTTACACTCAGCCCTCTGCATACTTGCCGCGGGCTGTTTACACACGGCGCCGCAGCAGCAGCGGCACCGCCACCGCCGCGCGGCGGTGCCTCTCCATTACTCATCCTTGTATTTCTATGGAGGGAATGGGCCGAAAAAGTGCCCATAGAAATACAAGGATCAAGGATGAGCAGCAGCCGGTATGACGAGTGGCAGCGCGAGTGACTATGTACGTTGTACATATTTACATCCTCCCGCTGCCCACTTCCCTGCCAACGGGCAACGGGGCTGAAAACGACGCTTTGCGCAAAGGCCGAAGCAGAGGGCGCTACTTACTAGCACATAAGTACAGTACCTAACTAATGCGATATGTATCAGAATATTCTTATAATAGCAGTCGTATCAGAATATCGACAGGAACGTTGTCAAACGTCGAGCATAACGCTTTGTTTACTGTCTGTGCTGGTGCTGCCTCTGGCGTGAAAACAGGGCAGTAAGTATTTGACTCCGTGATTTGACATACTTAATACTTTATAAAGAACTAGCGACCCGCCCCGACTTCGCACGGGTATAAAATATATAGCCACTGAAAAAATAATTAAAATCGATTCGGCAGTTTTGATTTATGAACACTAATAAAACACACTTTTTCTTGCACTTTACACAATATAGTGGATATATTAAGATATTATTATAACTTTTTAACAAATTACACGACCGGTTTCGAAATTATTCATCATCAGGTGTAATTCGTAATAATATTTTATATTTTTTATAATTTCGAAACCGGTCGTGTAATTTGTTAAAAAGTTATACTTAATAATATCTTAATATACTTAGTGGATAAAGTGCAAGAAAAAGTGTGTTTTATTAGTGTTCAACATGAATTTCCACCAAGAACCGTCAGTACAATCAATTACATATAGTTTTGATTTATATTCATTTTTCGTTGTTTAGCCCTGAAAAGAACAGCTGTTCTTTGTGAAAAAAATTTTTGCGTACTTATGTGTAGTTTTAAAAAAAAATCGGCCAAGTGCGAGTCGGACTCGCGCACGTAGGGTACCGTTGTAGAGCAAAAATAGGCCAAATATTGTCTTTTTGTATGGTAGCCCCCCTTATTTTTTATTTAAATATTATTATTAATTATTAAAGTACAATTATATTTAAGGCCTTTGTGAAAGTTTCAAGTGCCTACCTGTTATCATTATTGATTACGAGCAAAAAGGCCAAAAAAATCACGTTTGTTGTATGGGAGCCCCCCTTAAATAATAATTTTATTTTTATTTTAGTATTTGTTGTTATAGCGGCACCAGAAATACACAATATGTGAAAATTTCAGAACTCTAGCTATAGCGGTTCTTGACATACAGCCTGGAGACAGACAGACAGACGGACAGACATCGAAGTCTCATGAATAAGGTCGAAGTGTTCGCCATACCAAACCAGGAAGCTACAACAGTTGCTTCTAAGCTAGTCGAAGAAGTGATATCTCGCTTTGGTGTGCCTCTCGAAATCCATTCCGATCAGGGCAGGAACTTCGAATCGCAGGTCTTCCAGGAAGTGTGCAGAATTTTGGGAATGCATAAGACGAGGACCACCGCGTACCATCCACAGTCTGATGGAATGGTTGAGAGATTTAACCAGACTCTAGAGAGGCATTTGGCGAAATTGGTAGATGACAGACAAAAGGATTGGGACAAGTATATACCACTCTTCCTTCTCTCGTACCGTACCGCCGAGCATGAGAGCATAAAAGCTACCCCGGCATTTGTCAATTACGGTAGAGAACTACGAATACCAATAGACCTCTTGACAGGAGCGTCACCGGGGGAACCAAAGACCGTACAAGACTATGTCTGCGATTTAAGGGAAAAGATGCACTACATGCACGCCATGGTTCGGGAAAATGGGTTACAGTCAAGTGAGAACATGAAGACCAGATACGACCGGAAAGCGAACACGAGCGGCTTCGAAGAATGGTATGGCTGCATAACCCAACTCGCCGAAAAGGGAAATCTCCAAAGTTGCAGACCAAGTGGGACGGCCCATATAAAGTGGTTACCCGATTGAATGATGTGACTTACAGGATTCAAAAGCCACCAAGAGGCACATTCAAAGTGGTACACATAGACCGTTTGGCGCGTTATCATGGCAGTAACAACGATGCTCGGGACGAGCATCTCTAAGAGGGGAGTAGTGTTACGGATACGGGCAATTGTTTACGTGTTACGGATACGGGCAGTTGTTTACCTGCGCGCGACAGTTGCGCGTACTTTCTAGAAAAGTGCAACCCTTGTTTATGTGAATTACGTGTTTACGTAAACAATCCAAAATAGAACGCTCCAGAATTCGACGCGGGCCATATAAAAGGTAAACAAGCCGGCAGTCAACTCAGTTGGATCCGAGCGATCATCAAGGCGATTTCAAAGTGAAAACAAGTGATCAATAGTGAGTGATTGTGATAGTGAACTAACGACTCGGCTACGACCTAGGACAGTGATAGTGCTCAGTGATTTGGATCTAGTGCTTAGTGTTTGGACTTAGTGATTTGTGTGAGCTAGTGTTTGTGAATAAAGTCTTCAAGAGAGTCACCAGGTCTTTCTCTCCGAATCCTCGAACCCTAGCACGTAACATTATTATTAATTATTAAAGTACAATAATTATATTTAAGGCCTTTGTGAAAGTTTCAAGTGCCTACCTGTTATCATTATTGATTACGAGCAAAAAAGGCTAAAAAAATCACGTTTGTTGTATGGGAGCCCCCCTTAAATATTAATTTTATTTTTATTTTAGTTTTGTTGTTATAGCGGCACCGGAAATACACAATCTGTGAAAATTTCAGAACTCTAGCTATAGCGGTTCTTGAGATACATACAGCCTGGAGACAGACAGACAGACGGACAGACATCGAAGTCTTATGAATAGGGTCCCGTTTTTACCCTTTGGGTACGGAACCGTAAAAAATCGCATGAAAATTATTATAAGACTTCGTACCTAAACTCATAGAACTAAACTCCCCTCTCGCACGCGCACCCCCGCCATGATGACGCCCACTTCGCAACGGGCCGTGCAGTAGACATTGTAATATTTTAATTTCGTCATAACTTCAAAACCAAACGTCCAATTTTAGTCATTCAAAGACCAAATATTATCTACATAAACTGTACTTAGTGACGAAATCATTTATTTTGATAAGGATTAATAGCATGAGTAAAATAAGCGCGTTTAAATGTAGTCCAAAAAAAACAAATTTTTTTAATTAAAAAAATGGTTGTCGTGCCTCACTTGACATAGATAGGTATAGTGTGTCGCGGACTTTTTTGTAGATATTTATAAGATCTACAACTAATTGGAACATTTTATGGTTTTATCTTTTATAGTTTAGGCAGCGTACGCAAAATAAGTAACTTTTCTGGTTAATTTTTTACACCTTGTGTCCGTAAAAACCCAAATATCTTACGGAAACCTACTTTTTCCAAATTAAAATTTAGCCTATGTTACTCGTGGATAATGTAGCTTTCGAATGTTGAAAGAATTTTTAAAATCGGTCCAGTAGTTTTTGAGCCTATTCATTACAATTATACAAAGTTTACCTCTTTATAATATTATACATACATATAGTATAGAGTATAGACTAACATAATCAGTTAAACTATTTACTACAGAAGACGTGTTGAAGTGAAATATAATATTCAAAACTGCCTGCTCAAGCGCCATTGTTCTAACATAGGCTGAGAGCTAAATGTTTAATCGTAAAGTTTAGCGAAGTTTCATTCTGTATCGTACAATGAATTGCAGGCAGTATAAACTCAGTTTGTAGTGATTTCATTATTGTCGATTGTGTATTTAAACATGAATTAATTAATATTTTTTATAAGTAAATGAGACAATATTTTTGTGACCTATTTTATAAAACAATCAGCAATTCTCTGCAACGGCTGTAAGGCTGTAAACATGTGCATGAAATTTCAAATGGATTATGGAGGGGATTTTAAAAATAAAACATGAGTTTCTATATTTAGATATTTTAAAATTCTTTATTAATTATAGGCTAAGGTACAAGTAATGGCAAATAACAATCTAAGTATGACTATTTCGTATCACGACTTTAAAGTGTATTGTGTCACCGATTCAAACAGTCACATACATATTTGAATAATTGTTATTGTACAAAATAAAAAACATTATAGGGCCTGTTTCACCACCTTCTGATAATGTGCCGAATAGGCTATCCACAAGTAATTCGACAGATTCTCCATACTTTATCTGTCAAGTTAAGTTGTGGATAGATTATCCGGCACTTATCAGGAAGTTGTGAAACAGGCCCAAACTTGTATCATTAGCTATACAAGTGTACAAGATATTCGATGTCGTTTTCTCAGCTGTCCCCTGGCCTAAGTAGTGGGAACACTTTCACGTAGTGGGCTGCACTAATGAATAACAGGCTGATAACAACACTTTCCTTTTACTAAAACCACTAAACTTACTAAGTAGTACAAAGAAACATTTGTTGACATTAGGGTATAATTATGTCCCTAATTACTTTTGTGTGTGCACCAACAATCTACAGAGTCACAGAGTGTAAATAAACAAAGTATTAATCCTTTAGGGCAGGGGCATTAGCTCCAAGGGCAGGGGTCACCAATTAGTTTCGCTCGGGGTCCCTATTAAAAAATGAAACGACCTTCGCGGTCCGAACATTATTTTTTTTTTAAATTAAAGGTAATTACGGAATTTTCGAAAGTATTTATATAAGTACTTTATCAATGAGAAAAGTGTGAGATTTTGTTGCTCTCTGAAATTTGGGGTAAAATATTGGTGCAAGCTGTTTAAATCCTAGAGATGTTCATCAGTAAGTCGAGACCGAAATTTATTTTTAACAAAGTTCATCTTTGAAACTTGGAAAATGTTTGGTCCGCACACAATGGGTCGGCAGTCCGGATGCGGACCGCGGTCCGCCATTTGGTGACCCCTGCTTTAGGGTGTGTATGAGTCCCCTGTATTATGATTTATGTACACTGTGAAAGTAGCAATGCTGAAAGATTGACTTTTTTAAACTTTTGTATGGGAAAATTCCTGACGCTCGGGCTCTTGCCCATACAAATCACAAAAAATGGCCCTTTCAGCGCTGCTACTTGTACAGTGGACCAATAGAAGTGACACTTACAAACTCTAAAGTATTATAACTTAGTTTTGTTACACACTGCATAATTAAATATATAAAATTCTCGTGTCGCGTTGTTCGTCGTAAAAATCCTCCGAAACGGCTGGAGTCTGGACCGATTGTGCTGAAATTTTGTGTTGTTGGTCTGAGAATGAAAAAAATGGTGTAAATGTTACCGCTACTCTATACTAGGGGTGTAAA
Organism: Lysandra bellargus; assembly: GCA_905333045.1. Classification (NCBI taxonomy): domain Eukaryota; kingdom Metazoa; phylum Arthropoda; class Insecta; order Lepidoptera; family Lycaenidae; genus Lysandra; species Lysandra bellargus. The sequence continues at coordinate 1,058,842 of HG995357.1, forward strand.
TTCTATACACATAATAATAATAATTATTAATTATAACTAAAGTCTTCAGTCTTCACGGTGCGAAGTGACATAAACTCACACTCAGCTGAAGTGTTTGGTGCAATATTGGTTTCCGGTGAAATCCGTGAGAATTTTATTGATTCAGTAAAATAATATTCATCTAAATGGCTGATTACATAGTTTAAGAACATGCAGTGTCATTTCCGTCGCGTATTGGGACCGGAAAACGAGCTGTGGGGTACCTGATGGTCATCCGTAGAGACCGTAGATTACATATTTTGCAACTTGCTAGTACACCTGCTTGTAAAGTCTAACGGCCGCACTAACAGTGATTTGACCATTACTTAATTTAAATTGAAATAATAGTTTAAATATATTATTGTATGAATGAAGAGGTAACAGATACACAGTAATCATGTTCGGATTTATAATATTATTAGTGTGGATTGAAATAACTGAATAATAAATAGACATTACAACATAATATTATCTTAACTTTTTTATTTTAAACCAGTACAACTTTGGTGACACTTTTAAATTACTTCACTCTTCAAAATACCTGTTCATAAACGAGTTATACGAATCACTTGAAATTAATGAAGGAAGGAAGAACTACATTTTCTTTGAATGTTAGGTATAGATTTACTTGGCACAGGGATGGCGAACCAATCAATATTCAATAGCAGCCGTGGCGCGTGGCATAATATTTTGACTTTGAAGCAATTTGGTCACAAAACTAGTATCGAAATTATTTTACCAACAATGAAGTTTAAGCTACGTCCGCACGTTTGGCGTTTGCTACAAACTCCAAATCGCCACAAATGGACACAAAAGTTTGGCTTGATTTCGAAATCCATCCACACGTTTGCGAGTGAGTTAGTATGTTCTGACGCGGCAAGCATGACGGACGTCGAAGTTGCTGTATCTGCTATAAACATTTGGCAGTTATTTTTATCTATACATAATATATAAATAAAATTAGAGTGTCTGTTTGTAATATTGAAAGAATATATTATATACTCTACATACTCCAAAACAACATTTTTTAAAAAATTTATCTGTATGTCTGTCTGTCTGTCTGTCTGTTTGTTCCGGCTAATCTCTGAAACAGCTGGAGCTATTTTGACGGGACTTTTTTGGTAGATAGCTTATGTAGTAAGGAGTAACTTAGGCTACTTTTCAACCGACTTCCAAAAAGAAGGAGGATATAATATTTTACTTTGACGCGGGCGAAGTCGCGGGCAACAGCTAGTTATAAATATAAGAAAACTATATAATTAATATAATATAATTTAATACGTTTTCATTTGACCACCAGTCATTCATTTTTCGAAAGCACACACAGACATACTACGTACATATAGCACGTCTGTTCGCTTACAGAGCATCAACAAGAATGAACGCGCACAAAACAAACGTGTGGACGGGTGGCAAACGCTTGCGGCAAATTCCCTTTGATTTGTGTTAAAAAACCGACACTGAGTCGGATCGGCTACAAGTCTTTGCAAACCTAAACAAACCAAGCCAAACTCCCTATCCACACGTTTGTTTTTGTGACCGTTTCTGACGATTTGTTGAGGTTTGGCAAACGTGCGGACGGGCCTTTATAGATCAACCTCTGCATTGTGAGCACCAAATTAGGCTTTTGTAATACGCATCAAATCACAAAAAAGTTCAATGACACGTTTGCTTACGACATCTTCAGAAAGATTTCTTCAGAAAGGGGCACGTTGATACGAAAAGGTTCGCCATCCCTGACTTAGCAGGAAAAATAATTGTATCCCACAAGTCCGTGACTCACAAGTAATAAATTAATTAGGTATTTTTCAAAAATAGCGAATTCGAAAACTTTATTTGCTTCATAAAATATTTTTAATGAAACTGGAAAATTCCGCGCTGCTCAGAGCGATGCAGCTCTAATTCTATCTTCAACTCTTCTTATTCATTACTTAATAGGAATGATGACAAGGTCCGAGATTAGCGAATTTTGTTAATAAAATAAAGAAATCACGGTAAAAAATAAGTGTTCCCAAAATTTCAGCTCGATAGCATTTGTATTTTTTTTGTTATGCGCCTTCCAAGTTGGATAACCAAGTCGATTTTTTTTTAAATTAAATTTCTTAATATTTGTATACCATTCGATAACTTATGCAATCAAAAGCAACTTTTGTTATGAAACCACTTTCATAAACGCAATATTTAATATACCTTAGATCGAACAAAGTTCTCTCCCGATCCGTACAACTACGTGAGAGTGACGTCAGTCTTTTGTAGCACTTTGTATGGAGCGTTTCGGGCAGGTCTATTTTATGAGATATTTAAATTGTCATCTCTTGGTGAATTTTTAAGCTATCAGAGTCATTCTTTCAGCGATGTTTCTATTTTTAAGGGTCTTTTAATTACCAATAAGAAAAAAAATTAGTCATCAAGCCTATTGTATTAAGGGGCCGGGCTACCCTCGAAATTCTCATACATACGTAATACCAAAATCATTTTGTCATACGAAAATATTTAACATGTTTGAGTTATTTTTCAGCTTAAAATAGTAATTACCTAGGTTCCTGAACAAAAATTAACTTCAAAATATTTAAATACTAAAAAATATTTTTAGTTGAAATATTTTGTAGTAAATTTAATATTTATTTATATATTTTTTAGTGGTTTACTCTATTTTTTAGTGTTTAAATATTTAGTAGTAAATTTAGTAAAAAAAAATTTATACACAAAAAATTTTTTTTGAGTGTTTAAATATTTTGAAGTTAATTTTTGTTCAGGAACCTAGGTAATTACTATTTTAAGCTGAAAAATAACTCAAACATGTTAAATATTTTCGTATGACAAAATGATTTTGGTATTACGTATGTATGAGAATTTCGAGGGTAACCCGGGCTCTTAAGCCGCCGAATCGATTTTGATGAAATTTGGTGTGGAGATAGTTTGAGTACCGATTATGAAGATGGGGTAGTTTGTATCCCGGAAAAATGTACGGTTTACGCACCATAAAACTTGCTGGTAACATCTAAAACATTACCAAGCTACGCGCTCCTTAGCACGTACGCTGTACTTACCACATACTTAACATTCAGGATCATTTTACATCTTCGTCCCTTCGCCCTTACGTCCTGGGCATAAGGGTGAGAGCCCTGCGCCCTGCGCCAAGGTTACGAGGGCTGGACACAAAGGGCGCGAGTACCCTTATGTCAGCTGCTGGGAATTCGTTAAACCAGTTACGCCATAACCACGTTGTCAGCGTCTTTCGGGATCGGGAAGCCATAGTGATCAAGGACATTAAAATGCAATGATAATACAGTCAAAACCGTTTATGGCGACATCGTTTAGAACAACATACCGGTTAAATTGACCAAAATTAAAGGTCCCGGCTGAATGCTATATGACCACCTGTCACTGGTTATTACAACTATCGGTTTTTACGACTAAATATGAGTAGTCCCTTCGATGTCGTTATAACAGATTTTGACTGTAATATATTATGGTTCAACGGCGAATCGAGATTAGAAGCAGTAAATCAATATACTTAATAATAATAATTAATACAATTATGTCAAAGTAGGTATGTATGAAATTGTCGTTATTTTTCTCTAGATGACGTCACAATTCAGCAGGTACAGCAGTTTAGGCGTGAAGAGGTAACAGACAGACACTTAAGGCGACGCCTTGATAATTTGGCTGTAGCGATATCGATTTTTCTCAGCAATGACTAAAGCTAAGAAATTAAAGTTCATTGTCAGTATTCATCATGTCTATTGTCTTTGTCTTTGAATTACCCATAGCATAACACGATTGGTCAACTTTTATAACACAGAATAATCAATCAAAAAGACCTCTGTAAAAAAAGGGATTCCTATTTTGCCAACAGAGGAGAGTAATTTAAGCTTCCAAAATTTGTACATAGATTGGTTCAAGCATACACTTTAATTTGCCCATAGCTTATATGAAATATATTTATGGTTTTTAAATTACGCGACAAAAACCATTTTGTCGCTTACGCCCTTTCCATTTCTTGCTGTTCCATTGCTTGTTTTCTATGAGCGGCCGGGCCGGCTTCTCATAAAAAACAAGCAATCTAAAACGCATCCTACACGGTTATTCACATTAACGCGGCGTCACTTATGAACTAGTACGGTTAACTGAAGTTTTATCCTCAGTTCTTCAAATTAACTCTTGGGCAAACCGCAAGACAAGGCATAAGATGTGGCCATAATTCACTTTTTTGAGCGTTAAAAATTCCCAAATGCAACTTGACTCAGTGCTCAGGTGCACCGTCTGCTTATCTTGCTCACTTTCTCACCACCAGCCCAGTAATTACCAGCAGAGCGTCACACGAGCGGAGGGAGGGGGGAGGGGGGAGGGACATCCAGCGTTTTCACTGTTAATACGATGCCCTGTGAACATATTGTTAAGGTTTAGTAAACTACTATGTAAACAGCTGAGTGTAGGATGTACAGGGTGTAATAAAACAAAGTGATAAGTAATATTATTTTAGGGTGTATATGAGTTCGTTGAATAGAATTCTTTGTGATAGTAGCAGTGCACATCCTAAACTTTAAAGTATTATCACTTTGTTTTCTACACCCTAAACATAATTATAATGCTACCAAATTAAATACATCTAGATTTAAATAATCGGCCAAGAGCGAGTCGGACTCGCGCACTAAGGGTTCCGTACCATTATAGACTATAGAGCAAAATTAGCCCAAAATTGTGTTTTTTGTATGGGAGGCGGGAGCCTTTTATTTTAGTATTATTATTAAATATTAAAGTGCACATAAAATTAAGGACCTTGAGTAAAATTCAAGTACCTACCTGTTGGCATTATTGATATAGAACCAAAAAGGCCAAAAAAATCACGTTTGTTGTATGGGAGCCCCCCTTAAATATTAATTTTATTTTGTTTTTAGTATTTGTTGTTATAGCGGCAACAGATATATAGATATATAATCATATATATGTATATATATCATATATAACAGATATATAATCTGTGAAAATTTCAACTTTCTAGCTATTACCGTTCTTGAGTTACAGCCTGGAGACAGACAGACGGACAGGCAGACGGACAGACATCGAAGTCTCAGTAATAGTGTCCCGTTTTTACCCTTTGGGTACGGAACCCTAAAAATATGTAAACTGATCTAGACTTTAGTTAACCGATTCAATGCGGATAACACGGGAGCCGTGTCATACACGTTTTTAACATGTGGCGTATGACACGTGAGCCGTGTCATTTAAAAAACGATTGTATCTCCTTCAAATTACACTTTAGAAGGGTCTACTCTGAACAAAATCCTCTTAATTTTCCACGTAGAATAAGCCTATAGGTTTCGCCTCTGAATATTCTGTAAATTGAAAAAAATTAGGGGCCGTCAACCTTTTTTAAAGGTGCATTAATTTCGGATTACATGACAGCCGCGTCTTATGGGTTCTTAACGTGTGGCGTATGACACGTGAGCCGTGTCATTTAGAAAGCGATTGTATCTCCCTCAAATTACACTTTTGAAGATTCTACTCCGAACAAAACCGTCTTAATATAAAATATTCTGTGAATTGTAAATGATTTGTTGATGATGATGATTAATGTAATCAGCATAGTAGCTTTTTTGGTATTTTAAACAACAGCGAAACTCCCAAACACGTATCTATACGGAATCAGCACTTTCGGAACCGTGGTATACCATGGTGCAAAATTTTACTTTTTGGTAGCATCTGATCATAACACATCCCATAAAACCAAAATAACCATATTATGTTCCCATTTGATTTTTAAGAAGTCCCCTAGATCCCTCATGGTTCCCATCATCAGACCACCACTTTTGTGAAAATAGTACCAACTCAGAATCGGATCAATCGAAACAAATACCCTATACATCAAAAGAAAAATTTTGAAAATCGATTCACATACGGCGGAGTAATCGTTGAACACGCATAAAAAAATATCCACAGCCGAACGTATAACCTCCTCCTTTTTGGAAGTCGGTTAAAAAAACTTAGCTTTGAACTTCTTTAAATTTATCTACGAACGTATAATTTACATCGGAAACCCAGATCTATTTAATATACTCATTTTTCTAACTTTGAAATCTACCAAAGGTTTGCAACACCTGAATAAAAAAATCGCTTACCTGCCATTTTCAGGCTTGCATTTACTAAAACTACTCGAAATCAACTTAAAACAACGTAGCCTTCTGTCAACAACAATGGTTTGGGCTCAACTAAATAAATCAAGTGAATACAGGCGAAAAAAAACAAGAAAAACAATAAACCTTTTTGAACGTGGCGGGTGACACGGTAGCCGTGTCATCTACTTCTATGGCGTATGAAACGGCTCACGTGTCACGCGAAAATTGTATGCCGCCACGGCTGAAAGTCTTCAAAAATGTGCGCCGCATTGAATCGGTTAATATTGTTGTAATATTCAGAATTCAGATTTTTTCTTGATCATCAACAGCTTTGTCCACACTGTGCCTTTATTTGTTCATCAAGGGCATGCGTTATAGCGCAGTCAATAGCAAACGTGAGGCATGCCCGCGACGCATGCCCTCTGACCGTATCCAAAACTTTCGCTTTGTTCTTGTTGGCGTTGCGTTCGTTGACGATACGAAAGTTGAATGAAAGAAGATGACGAAAATTGAAGACGAAAGTGCACAGTGTGGACATAGCTAATTTCAAATATAGAAATTGGTAGCATTATCCTATAGATCGGGAGAGCAATAATGCCAGTTGCCACCAACTTCCAGTTACGGAAATCCACACTTCCATACTAATATTATAAATGCGAAAGTCTGTCTGTCTGTCCATCTGTCTGTCTGTTACCTCCTTACGCTCGAACGGCTAAACCGATTTTGCTGAAATTAGGCATGGAGATACTTACTTTGAGTCCCGAGAAATGAAATCTAAGGATAGTTTTTATCTCGGAAAAATGTACGGTTCCCGCGCGATAAACGAATTTCGGCGCAACGGAGTTTAGTCCTTCATCTAGTACGACATATTTTTGGTCAATTAAGATCATTTTTTATTCACTTATAGAATAAAGATTATCTATACTTATTATAAAACAAAGTCGCTTTTTTCCCTCATGTCCCTTTGTTCCCTTTAATCTTTAAAACTACGCAACAGATTTTGATGATTATTTCGGTGTTAGATAGCATTTATCGAGGAAGGCTATAGGCTATATTTTATCACGCTAAGACTAATAGGAGCGAAGAAATAGAGGAAAATGTGGAAATAAACTGGGAAAATTATTTGAAAGGGCTAACTTGAACGCGCTATTCTCAGGAACTACTGGACCGATTTGAAAAATTCTTTCAGTGTTAGATAGCCAATTTATTGAGGAAGGCTACAGGCTATATTTTATTACGCTAAGACTAACCTATTAGTCTTAGCGTGATAAAATATAGCCATAAATAATATAGAGAATGTGGAAAAAGCGGGGAAAATTATTTGAAAGGGCTTATGTCGCGAACTACTGGAGCAATTTTTATGTTATTTGACACAGATAAGAAGTAGACCACGTGAAGGATCATAGGCTATCGATTTTAATCATTTTTTCAGTGGCTATATATTTCATACCCGTGCGACGCCGGGGCGGGTCGCTAGTTATACATAAATTAAAATCTGATCGGAATTATTATACTTAATGTAAACAATGGTCATTATAGCTATAATGCTACCAATTTTATTTTCATCTCAATACATGTATAATGAATTAAAGACATTAATTTGTATAAGTAATATTATTTACGTATGCAGATCAAAGTGACCCTGAACTAGGGTTGCCAACCGTCTTTTTTTGTCAAGACATGTCCTAGTTCTGTAAATTGTATGTATATCTTCTAATAATATATGTATTATATAAAATTCTCATGTAACGGTGTGAGTGGTTCAACTCTGAAACGGCTCGACCGATTTTCGTGAATCTTAGCGAGCCTATCAGCTAGGTTGGAAAATCGGACAACATCTACTTTTTAACCGACTTCCAAAAAACGAGGAGGTTATATGTTCGGCTGTGGATATTTTTTTTTTATTTTTTTTTATTTTTGTATGTTCAACGACTACTCCGCCGTTTGTGAACCGATTTTCGAAATTTTTGTTTTGTTGTATTAGGTTTCATTCCAATTTGGTACCATGTTCACAAAAGTGGTGACCTGATGATGGGATCCAGGAGTAATCGAGGGAACTCCTCGAAATTTATATGGAAACATATGGTGATTTTGGTTTTATGTGAAGTGTACTAAGAATATGCTACCAAAAAGTCAAATATTGGGTCAAGGTATACCATGGTTTCGAAGATGCTGAGAGAACTCCTGACTCTTTATAGATACACGTTTGGGAGTTTCGGCGTTGTTTTAAGAACAGAAAGCATATGCTACCATGCAATTCAAATTCATCATCATCATCATCGTCATCGTCATCATCATCATTACCACGTCGTGTTAAGGTCACCAATGTCTCATGGCACAAAATAGATAATAGTACAAGGCATAGGTATGGATACAATAATAATAATTATGTACATAACAACACCAATTATTATAGGCTGTTTAATATACACGGCGGTCGGCGCCGCAGAGGCAACGGCGTCGCCGCGCGGCGCGCGGCGGCGCGCGGCGACGCGTACGTAAACATCGTATTCAAGTTCTAACTGGAATGTCAGGGCATGCGGCATGCCGCCAGAGTAGACAGAATGATAGAGTATGCTGACTTAGAACTGATGTAAATTTTTTAAGTTTGACGTATTATGACAAAAGTCGTCGCTAGGGTCGTAACCTACAAATTTAGTTGTTTATATTTTGGCACATGCAAAGAAAACTGTCAGAATTCAATTTCAAAATCTTATTTTTAAAATTAAATTATACCAGCCAGCGCGCCAGCCTTTAACCTATCCTGGCGAAACACGAAAGAAACGACAGATATTAATACTCGTCAGTCTCATAGCAGTCGAAGTACTGGTAGTTATGTCTATTGTGATGCCACGCTGCGAGCATTTTGCAGCACGTGTTCACTTAGATCTTTTTAAATGTATTGTTTAAATTTATCTATCTACCTGATATTTGGGCCTTGGGGTATGCCGTATGACTCATATCAGTCTTAACAAATTGTAATAAGATACGTAGAATATACGCAGTACCACCGACGACCACTTATAAATTCGCGGACTATGACGGAGGTCAAACGTGAACGCAGATTTGGCCGCACCGCACGCACCGCAGTCGCCGCAGTCGGAATTCTTTATATGAAGTTATAGGCAAGCTCGCATACCTACCTACCCGCGCCGCAGTCTTCGCAACTTCATAATAATATGAAGAATTGCGAATGCGGCGACTGCGGTGCGTGCGGTGCGGCCAAATCTGCGTTCACCTTTAATAACAATTATACGAGATCAATTACCACTCAATATTATGATTTATGTTGTCAATTCAATGCTCACTGCTCACACCAAGCTCACTGTTGAGTTGTCAGACGTCAGTTGCTTACAAACTTTCAACAACACAACGAAAATCTGTTACAAGTTCAACTACCTATATAAAACTTCTACGTACAAGCGATAGCGCGACACAGGAGCGCCTCAGTGACATCTAGTGAAGACAATATGAAACTATTTTTATACAATTTGAATTGGCACTAACAGTTTACCTACTAGGTAACTAAAAAGAGTGAAATTATTATTTTTAACAAAAAATTAAAACCGACTTCCAAGGTAAAAACAATATTAATAGCATCCTTATAATATGAACTAAAAAGTATTAAATAATTTTTCCTATCTAATATGTAGTGCCTTTTCCCGAATTCGGCTAAACTTCAACTATTTCTGTACTCAATCTTCATAATTTTGAAGTCGGTGCCAGTTCCAAAAGTTTCAAATTTTCTGTCAAAGAAATAAAGATTCAGCTATATCTGGTACCGACTTCAAAATGATGAAGATTGAGTACAGAAATAGTTGAAGTTTAGCCGAATTCGGGAAAAGGCACTACATATTAGATAGGAAAAATTATTTAATACTTTTTAGTTCATATTATAAGGATGCTATTAATATTGTTTTTACCTTGGAAGTCGGTTTTAATTTTTTGTTAAAAATAATAATTATATTGATAAGTGCATTTGTTTAATAAATAATAGTAAATTATTACAACTTTTATTTTACCTGTCTTAGCTCATAACCCAAACCAAAATCCGACATTTTGCCCAGAATATCGACGAAAACGTTGTCGTCAACCGTCGAGCATAATTTTTTGTTTACTGTTTTTGCTGGTGCTGCCTCTAGCGTGAAAACATGCAGAAATACATAATATATCCTACCCTACAGTAGATATGACGCCCGCAACTCCGTTGCGCCAAAATATCGCCTAAGGGCCGTACATTTTGCCGTGATAAAAAGTATCGTATGTCCTTTCCCGGGACTCGCAAGTATCTCCATACCTAGGGTTGCCAGGTCGCTAAACCGAAAAGCCGGACAAAGCAGCCAGCTTGGCTGGACATTTGTACAAAAAAGCCCTGCTATCGAGTACATACTTAGAATCTGAACTCTTAGTGTAGGAATACGTTCGTAATTTTCTGTTTTATTAAAACGATTTAATCCTTCAGGCCCCGCGCGAGCACCGGTGATCGCGACAACAATAGAATACAATAGCAATTCCTGGAAATTCCGACTGAAGTATTAACATAATATGTACAATTTTACATTTTATTAGGTGTAAAATCTTCTAAAATTAGTAAACTTTCATTTAAAATTATTGATTCAAAGCTCTACAAAAGCCGGACTCCTCTTTATTTTGGCCGGACACACAATCAAAAAGCCTGACTGTGTTCGGCTTTATCCGGACGCCTGGCAACCCTATCCATTACCAGCAAAATCGGTTCAGCGGTTTGAGGATGAAGGGATTGATAACAGACAGACACACTTTCGCATTTATAATATTAGTGTGGGTGAGGTTGGCACTTGGCAGCCCTAGTGCGAACAGAACCCGTACATCTCGGTCTACGGTATAACGTTACCGAATCGTGACACAGATAAGTCCCGTTACCTTCCGGTAAGTTCGGATGGCGCGAGTACACCACGGTCCACGACACGAGGCCAGGTACCTTGGTACCAAATAGTAGACCTGGTACCGAATAATCTGGTACCAAGTCCCGGATCAACACAAAATAGATCTGCAAACCTCAGCAGGTTTACTGCAGCAAGGTAGGTGAACATAAAATAGTTAATTATTATTACTTATTGTTATTAAGTATCCTTATTCTTTTGTTCGTTTTGAAGCATCTTTGAGCAGTCCTTTTGGCTCGGAAGTCGGAATTGGAATACATTTTCTCCTACCTTTATCTTTCAAGATAGTTTAGCATGTCAACTACCTGAAAATATATCAAAGAGTTTTTGTGATTAGTTGTCGTTAACTAACAAGTTACAGAAGTAGCAGTTAATGTCCATTAAATAAAGAACATGGCAGAGATCACTTTAAAGGCACTTAATTTAAGCAGCGTTTGAGAGGCTCCCAAAACAAGAAGTCGCAGCCGGCCCAGGAATGCGGAAACGGTTCTCGGTTCAACGGTTCCTCTGTTACTGTACATTACGTTTGGAGATGCAAGGCTTTATAGAAAACTTTTATTAGGCTTAGGTGCAAGATGAGCAAAGGATAAAGATACAGAATACAGATAGAATATAATATATGGATCTTATTATGTTTTTGTACAGTGATCAGAGAAGTCGATTCATAGGCGAAAAATAGGTTTATTGTCATTTCTGTCACATTACAGATGCTAAGAATATGCACATATTGATTGAGAATTAGATATATTAGAAAGTTCTAGATGTAGGCTAGATAACGTAACAGGCTATAATACGCAATTTCTATTCGGTATAGAATTAGTTTTACTTATGTTTTGACCGCAGCGCGGCAGCGTAATTTAGAAAGGATATTTTATTGTTATAAAAAGCTAAAAAAAAAGCATAGTTTTAATAACAAGAAAGTTGATGCGGACGTATCTAAGATGTAAAAAAGTTTAAAGAAGAAAGAAATTCGAAAAAATCAAGGCTTTCTTTTAGTATTTCTCAGGCGGTCTTTGTTGCTTAGATATCTAAGAAACTTCCGCTGTATTGACTCAATACTTTCGCTATCAATTTTATATATAGGCGACCATATAGGTGAGCAATATTCTAATTGTGATCTGACCAGAGCGGTGTATAGCACCTTATCAAATAAATTACAGCGTATTTGGTACAAAAAAGGTAAGTTTTCGCCGAATTTCGTGAAAAGAAAAAATTTTTTTTTGAAAGATAATATTAATAAAAAACCAAAAACATGTTTTTTTTAATTTTTCACATAAATTTTAAGGTTATGTGGAAAAAGCGTGACTGCAAAAGTTTTAGATCTTTCTATTACCTACAACTTTGCTATTTAACTGTTTTCCATAGGACTTTTAGTTTCATCGGAAATCGAGATAAATCTTTTTTACCCTTAAAACCCCACCCCCACACCCTTCCGAACTCAGATCGCCCGTAAATTATTTTTCCCTTAATTTTTATATTATTCTCCTCCTTTTCTAATGGGTTTCATCCTACTATTATTCTTTTTCACTTTTTATTATTTTTAAAGGTATCGGCACTGGTCTACATTGTCTTAATTTTACTTAAAATTATGAATCTGTTATATTATAAGTATTTTTTATTATTTTGTAATGTTCTTGATTTGTTTAAGTGTAATTAGAACCTAAAATATTGAATAAAACGTTTTTACTGTGTCCAATGAGTAAATACTCATACAGTAAAGTAAATACTCAGTATTCACTGAGTTTGAGTTTTACTCTGACTCAGTTTTTACTGCCTTACCCATCCCTACGGTATCTACTGTTAAACTACTATAGTTCGTGCGTTATATGATGATATGGGTGACAGTTCTCATATTCCTTGATACGGATTTTTTACAAGAAAACAAAAAAATCGAAAATATGTAATAAATTATACTCCATCTACAAAAACAAATGTTTCCTATAACTGTAAATGAATAAAATGAAAAGTTGCTTAATGCTAACTTATTAATATAAAATTACAAATATTAACAGTGAAATAGGAGTATGAAATTATTGATACGAAAATATTTGAAAAATGTCAGATGCATGAAACGGAACTTATGCCGATAGAGATTGACACTGTTGAATCGAAATCAAATCGATAAAAAGTGCGGCCATCTTAAATCGCTAGCGCCACTCTGAAACGTCAGTACGAAATCGATAATTTCGATTGCAATTCCTATACGAAGTGATTCGATATTTTTAAATTATCGATTAAAATTTTTAGGTAACTTCCCTACTATTGTCAATTATAATGTGTCACCCATATCATCTTAAAATGCACAAACTATAGTGATTTGCACCAAGCTGAAAATCGGTAACATTGATTAGAATATCTGGGGGCACGGCAGTGCCCCCGCCAAGTAGAGCGCGAAACAAACACTGCAGTACCATCATTTACAGGAACCATTTCACCGCATTTTAGGCCCCTATTTGAGAACCTCTAGAGGTCATTAAGTTCCGAAGTTAAGCTAAAGCAAAGTTTCTCATTTATGACACTTACTCAAGATCATCAAAATAGAACTAGTACTTCCCATAAACTCAGAGAGCTGAAATTTAGCACAGAGTTTAGGGTTTAATGGCCATTTATAGGGAAAACCATAAAAATTAGCCATGAGAGCCCCCTTTAAATTTTAATTTCAATTTAATCCTGATCAAAGGCGATCAACCTGCATTGTCCCAACCAAATTTGGAAATAATACGTTTCCAACGCGGGAATCGAACTCACGACCTCAAGTCAAGAGCCACAAACTAAACCACTAGACCACGGAGGCGTATGTAACACGTGTGATGCTGATGGTGAGGTTTACACGAGCGCGCAATCCTACACGAGCGATATGATGAAACCCATTACTTACGGCTCAGCTTAAAAAATCAATATGCCCACGTTTCTATAAAAATAAGTGAAATCCCACCAAAAACATTTCGTAAAAAAACTAGCCAAGTCTCGAATCTCGATGGAGCTGCTTGTTTATTTCTAATAAGGGTTCCTTGTTGACTACGGAACCCTAAAAAGTAATAAAATCTAGACAAACTCGTACCAAGTCTGAGGTTCCTTTATTTTTATAAAGAAATCTCAGAAATATAATTAAATAATGAAAAATATAATTCAATAAATATTTAAATAAAATAAAAATAAAAAATAATGTTACAACTACGAAATTTATAGTATTTTTGTATCTTCTTTTAACTTTATTACTAAAAATGTAACGACCGACATTAAGGTCCCTTTTAATATTTATGAATACTTCTATGGTAACTGTGAGAAATTACATGTTTTTGGTACACGTCTTGTTATATAGTAAATATATTATATTTTTGCTGATTTTGACTAATTAATAAGATTAGTAGACGCACAATGTTTATTTGTTCAATTTTTTTTTTAATACAATAAACATTGTTGTTTAGTATCGAAGACGTCTCTATTTAGTAAAAGCTGATCCGTTTTATATTATTCTTTTATAAAATCCAATAGAAAACATACTATAAGTGAAATTTTAGTAAAAACCATCTTGGGCATTTTCATTACATCATACACTTTGGCGTGGTAAACAACAGGAATAGAGTTTTAAAATTATATAATTGAAGTTAAATTCTAAAAGACCATATAACGTACTTCTCAAAAAATATGATATCTATGTAACTTCCTACAATAACATACTTTTTTAGGATGTCGAAGTTTGAATGCGATTTTCTCAATATCACCTTTTACGACTTTCGAGTTTAAACATTTTTAAAAAAAATATTTTCCAGACCTACACGCATGTTATTTACATGGTTCGATAGCCTATTAAATGTAGATTATGGAGATACTAATAACTCAATACCGACAATAAGGTCCCTTCACGCTGATAACGTCACATATAAGTAATACAATCTACAATTATTTAAATTCATTCGTCCTAACTCTCGAAGTTTAGCTCGGGTAATCTCTCGAAGTCTAGCTCGGGTAATAATGAACACTAATTAACATATTACATAAATACTAGCTATGTAAATAGAGGACATTCAAGCTTAAATCATATTTACAATCAGTTTTAAGTCATTTAACATTTTTATCTGAAAAACTTACTCGGCTCGCGTCGGTAACACACGAGAATCGCTCACACTGGATTAAGGGCATTCCCTACGGAGAATCCGTATTTTACCGTATTTAGAGCCGTATAACCTCATAATTTCAAAGCTACAGAGTTATAATAAAAAAAAACCGGCCAAGTGCGAGTTGGACTCGCCCATGAAGGGTAGCAGCACCAATAAGGTTTATTTATATAAAATTAAAAGGTTTTTGATTTATTTTTATATTTTTGTTGATATAATGAAAGTTAAATTAAGGTTTATCATTTATGACATATAAAAAAACTACTTGATGGATCTCGTTCAAACCAATTTTCGTTGGTAGTTTTTATAGTAATGTACATTATATTTTTTTTTAAGAATTACCATGCCCCTACTTTAGAAGTTAGGGGGGGGGACACACATTTTTCCAGAGTCTCTCTCGCAAACTATTCAGATTAGAAAAAAATAATATTAGAAACCTCAATATTATTTTTGAAGACCTATCCAAAGATACCCTATACGCATAGGTTAGACGAAAAAAATTTTTTTTTGTTTCAGTTGTACCTATGGGGACCCCTCAAAATCTTAATGCGGTTCACAGACTACATCTACTTACCAAGTTTCAATAGTACAGCTCTTATAGTTTCGGAGAAAAGTGGCTGTGACATACGGACGGACGGGCGGACGGACAGACAGACATGACAAACCTATAAGGGTTCCGTTTTTTGCCATTTTGGCTACGGAACCCTAAGCAGCAATAATCTTCAGTATCTCAACATTCCTTTCCACGTTTAAATTTTTTTATTTTCGTTTATTATACTTATGATATCAGCTTCCTTAGTAAAGCCAATTTATTAAAATTTAAGCATACATTCAGCATCTCCTTAGTATTTACTTAATTGACCTAAAAAAAATTAAAACGGGGAATATATAGTTTATGATATTGTCGATCTATTGGCGTGAGTTTCAAATAACAGTAATTTGTAAATACTAAGGAGATGCTGAATGTATGCTTGAATTTTTATAAATCGGTTTTACTTTGGAAGCTGATATCATAAGTATAATAAACAAAAATAGAAAATTTAAAACGGGGAAAGGAATGTTAATATACTGAAGATTATTGCTGTATTTTTATTATAACTTTGTAGCTTACAAATTATGAGTTTATAAGGCTTGAAATACGGTAAATTACGGCATATCCGTAAGGAACGCCAAGTTTGTTAATAATTTTAAATATATTGTATATTTAAAGCAGAGTCCAAAAAAGTTGTAAGAAGGCTAAGGGACGTGAACTATCAGAGAAGTTGATTCCTAGGCAGATGGAAAGACCTACGTAGTTTAGTCGCGTTACGTCAAATCCAGCCGACAGATCACAATGGTCTTTGATTACAATAATAAAATAATAATTATTATGAATTATTAACGTTGAATTGACATGATCCGACCAAATGACGTTGGTCTGTTAACTGCCTAGGAATCAATTTCCTCGATGGTACAATCTACAATCCAGATATACATGAAATAATTGAATTAAGATCAAGTTGTTAACCATTTATTGCAAAAATGCTCGAAACAAGATGTGTCAACTGTCAAAGAAGAATTTATAACCAAATTGAGAGTACTTTTACATGTATAAAGCAGGAATGACCAAGAAATGCCTTTGCTGTGGTTTATTATTATGGTGGACTTTTGGTGTCAAATGTCGCTGTGGCATTTTTACACCTTGACTCTCACGCTTATCAGGATTCAGACTAATAATTATTAGTCTGAATCGTGATAAGCGGGACATCTACCTACTTAACACAGTACAATCACAATCAGGGCCCCCGTAAGGGCTACTGGCGCCCGTGTGCAAGAAAAGGATTTCGGCGCCCCTTTAGGCAAATTTTTTGGGACCAATCACTGAGGTAGTAAGTACTACGTACTAGAGCAGCTATTGCAAACAAAAAACATGTCGCACTTGAGGCATGAGCGGGGTGGGAGGCGGGGCGGTGATTGCTATAGATCAGTACCGCAGAAGTGACACAGTTTTGTGCCTACACTCGAATGAATGCAGAATCTATTTGAGTAAGTGGATAAAATAAAAATTCACTTTTTTATAAAAAAATTAATTAAGTATGGACCCATAGTCCACTATAGCTAATTACCTTATTTAAATTACTTAAATATTTTCAAATATGTACCATAATAAAATTATTATAATGTACGCATGTATAATGTACGTAATATTCTAAATATTACCAAAATACAAACTTGTCTACGTGAGTAAGTACTTCATTCATCGTCGTCTTATCATAGATCTGTATTCTGCCTACATTCCACTCTGAATCTATTACTCTATGACAATGCAAATGGCGCGCGTCTTCGCCTAGTAATTGAATGTTCGTATTTTAATTGAAAATAATTAAATAAGAATGCTAATGCCGATGAAATGTTATTCCGTTGCATTTGGAAGTGTGAATGGAATAATTTTTGCAGTATATTAACCCACAACTAGGCATTTTTGCGACTTTTTTTTGTTTTTTTTTTATTGTTGTACGTCTGGCGCGCAGAAGAGCTTGCGGGCGACTAAGTGCACTGCTGCTATATAGATTACGTTGAATGTGACCAAGCATTGCGTTCCGTTGTCGAGTCTAGTACGTAGTACATACTATGTCAGTGGGACCAATTGGTTTTGGCGCCCCTAAAGATGTCGATTTGGCGCCCGTGTGCATTGCACACATTGCACATATGGTAGCGGGGGCCCTGATCACAATAAGTACCTACCTACTGTGATAGGTAGACATAGATGTCCCGCTTTGCAGTTGAGAAATTGACATAATAGTAATATTTTTTACATGAGCATCAGTCATTAGCTGTTGTTTATGGATTGTTTTTGCATGTATTTTGGATACTTCTCCAGAATGAATACCTGGATATTCCCTTGTTTGGTCTGGAATGTAAGTGCCCTCAAAACTTATTCTAACAAATGGCCTATAGCTGTTGTTTATAGATTGTTTTTGCATGTATTTTGGATACTTCTCCAGAATGAATACCTGGATATTCCCTTGTTTGGTCTGGAATGTAAGTGCCCTCAAAACTTATTCTAACAAATAGCCTATAGCTGTTGTTTATGGATTGTTTTTGCATGTATTTTGGATACTTCTCCAGAATGAATACCTGGTTAATCCCTTGTTTGGTCTGGAATGTAAGTGCCCTCAAAACTTATTCTAACAAATAGCCTATAGCTGTTGTTTATGGATTGTTTTTGCATGTATTTTGGATACTTCTCCAGAATGAATACCTGGTTAATCCCTTGTTTGGTCTGGAATGTAAGTGCCCTCAAAACTTATTCTAACAAATAGCCTATAGCTGTTGTTTATGGATTGTTTTTGCATGTATTTTGGATACTTCTCCAGAATGAATACCTGGATATTCCCTTGTTTGGTCTGGAATGTAAGTGCCCTCAAAACTTATTCTAACAAATGGCCTATAGCTGTTGTTTATGGATTGTTTTTGCATGTATTTTGGATACTTCTCCAGAATGAATACCTGGATATTCCCTTTAATGTTTGGTCTGGAATGTAAGTGCCCTAAAAATTTATTCTAACAAATAGCCTATCGGCGTCTATTTTCCGGTCCAATGCCACATTATCTTGAGCAAACATCGCCTATCGATACGCGTACACCTCGAGGTCTCCGTCACGGCGCCGTAAAGACATCTGATATTTCATAATTTGACCACAGCGGACCAAACGAGTTTATTTTACCGTTTTGGCGCCAACGGTCGCGGTATGCGTGTACCGCAAGCGCAGTGACAGCCAGGCTCGTTTAAATCATAACGGTTAGTCTTAACTTGATGAATCATCTTTCCGCTTGATTCACGATCTACTACGAGCACGGCTCGAGAAACACACGAACAATGGGATACGAGCCGTGGGCAGCCCACTGCGCCGACAAATAAAAAACAAAGCCAGCTGTTCTGCGCGTGATTAGCATATGGCGGTATAATTGTGTCAAGCTCGAGCCCCGAACGTCCCTCGTTTCGGCGGTGGATATGCTCGCGGAGCACGGTCCGATTACGAAAACCGGTCCGCTCGGCCGACCACATCGAGTCACCCCGAGACGAATAATTCACACGAAACTGACGGTACCTGGCCTACCCGCCCGAACCTCCGCCGCACTGCATCGGCGTCGAGTCCACAACACACACACCGCGGGGCCTCATGTAGGCCGGGATTGGTGCAATTTGATAGGATCACAACAGTTACACCGAATCACGTCCTATGCGGGGCCGCCGCTGTGAACGACCGGCCGGCTAACGGGATCGCGGATGCTGGAGCCGCAGGCCTGGCCCGGTTGGATAGGCCGGGACTGGTGCAATATCGCGTGCCACAGAATATAGCGCCGGTCCCCGCCCAGCCAGCCGGGCCCTCGACGACGTCGCCAGGGGAACTCGCGGAGTGTCGCGCGGTCATGGCTACGTACGTCCGGCGCGCGCGGCGGGTCGCGCAGGAGTGCGCCGGTGCGGGGAGAGAGTCGCGCGCGCAGCTGTCGCCCCCTCCCCCCGCCGCCCGCGCGTCCCGCGCTCGTTCTGGGAAGCGGTTCCTACTTCCCGGCCGCCCGGCTGCGCGAATCCTCCCCGATTCGTGGGAAATTATGAGACCGAACGTAATCGGTAAAAGTTGTAATCCTTGACATATCAGCCCCGCGCTCCGCCGGCCGCCGGAGAACGAGGTTACATGTCGCGCGGCTGCGGCTGCGACACTCGTGCGTAAGGTTAGGCCGACATTGAATGTGGCCCGAGACAAAGGAAAGTGGAATATAGAAAACATACTTATCAACTTCCATTACATAGTACATACCGCGGGCAGCCGCGTGATCGTCCAATAACAAGTTACATGTTTAGTGAGACGGGATTCTCTGCTTAGATTTAAATTTTAAAGTCATCCGGTGACGATAAAAATATTCAATTTATTCAAACATTCGTGCCTCCTTTATAGCCTATCAATAAAATTAATAGGCTTTCTGACACAAATGTGTTGAGCTGCGTAGGAACCTTCTTTACCTAGCTAGGTATAAGATATGTAACACTCAACCGTACAGGTGCTTTTAAAATGAGATTTTAGTTTTTATTTTTTAATTTTTATGTAAATGATGTAGGTTTGAGTGATAGCTTTAACTACATAATAATTGATATTTGATACATTTCTTCAATTCATTAAAATTTTTCACTATTATTAATTTTATGTGAAATACTTGTAATTATTACAATTTATTAATACAATTTGTATAATATTCCTTCAGGCCCCGCGCGAGCACCGGTGATCGCGACAACAATAGAATACAATAGCAATTCCTGGAAATTCCGACTGAAGTAATATTTCGCCACTATTCACAAATAATTTAGGTATAAAAAAATTAAATAATCTTTCTCAGTAGCGCCTCCATCGTGAGTATCGCAGACACAATAGATTTTCAATAGTTATGCGGCAGCCAGCTGCCGCTTGGGGATTGATGGGTTCCCGGTTCAGGATGATTCAGCCCGTTCAGGGTTAATTAATGTTGCTTACAAGTTACAGTAAAGTTACTCGTGAAGTTGTAAAAATATACAACCGAACATCGCACAGTCCTGTTTTTGAAGTTAAAAAAGTAGATACTATAAAAAAAAAAATTCGAGGGTAACTTTACTTTTGAATATTGCAACCCCAATATTCGAAATTCAATTCAAACCGTCCATCCTGATTCCACCTCCTTGTACCTGCGGCACAGAGCACTTACTGCACAGAGAAATTTCGATCGTTACTTTTCATATTTTACACAAAAAGACAGATTACAATTTTTTTTGAAGAAATGTTATTTTCAACTGACGTGACAATGTACCATCGAAGAAATTGATTCATAGGCAGTTGGCGGATCTACGTGATTTAGTCGAATTATGTCAATTTAATGTAAGTTGCAATCTGTGGGCTGGGTTTGACATAACCCGACCAAATTACGTAGGTCCGCCATCAGCATATGAATCAACTTCTCTGATAGTAGGTAACTACGTAGGTACATTTTAAATACAATGTCCAAATTGTAATTAGCAAAATTTATCGTTTCTTACATGTTTCAATTTTCAAAGGGTTCAGAGGTGAAACGAGCTAAGACGTAGGTACACCTTGCTTGTGATAAAATATTAAATAACACAAACAAATAAGTAGGTCATATTATATTATGATAATAATAGTTACTTTGTAATTCGTTTATTGCATATAGAAAATATTTCGCCGTTTTATAAAAATTAAAAACCGGCCTAGTGCAAGCCGCACGAAACACCGTAAAATGGTAATTTTGTATTGGAGCTTCCCTTAAACATTTATTTTATTTTACTTTTATTTGAATTTTATTAAGTATTAAAAGTTAGAATATAACTGAGTATTAGTGAAAATTTCAAGCACATACTTGTTGCCAATATTGACACCGAGAGGCCGAAAAAAGTTTGTTGTATGGACAAAATATATTTTTAATTTGTTAAATTAGTATAATTTTTATAAATAGTGGCAACTGAAATATTATTTTGAAAATGTACTGTCTAGCTTTGCTGGTTCTTGAGATACAGTATGGTGGCAGACAGACGGACAGACAGCGAAGCCTTTAGTCATAGCCTATGCCTTTAGTAACAAGGTCCCGTAACCATATCCGTAACCCATTTTTACAAATTTGGTAAGGAACTCTGAAAAAAGTAAAGTACCAAGAAAAACTAGCAATTAGAAGAAAACAAGTTTTATACGCAAATGAAACTTAACAATATTTTGCACAAGCGACAAATCCCTTGCTTGCCGAAAAAGCTGGCGAAAAAACGTAGGTAATACATAGATAAAGGTTAGCGTGAGTTATGACTTACGATAGGATCACAATTTAGAGTTAATAAAATATTTTTCACCCAATAAACACAGTTAATATTGACTACCGAGAAACTTAATATAAAAATAGGCGTAAGAACTAAAAGAAAAGATGTACTTATCACCATGACTTTTAAGTTTTTTACCAATGTAAAAGCTTGAATCGGCTCAATGGTTTATAACGGGAGATAGCTTGGGTAGCAATGATATTTTGTCGGGTAATAGACTGAGGTTGAAAAAAAATTAAATTTTCCGAATGTGTATAAAACGGAGTATCATTCTGATAATTCACTTCCTAGCATGCTAACACCGAAGGTACAGTAATAAACAATAATGTTAATATGAGCTAAACTTAGGTACATTTTCAGTGATTTTAATATTCATGCTTCCCTTTTTGTGTTTTTACAAGTAAAAAATCACGTTAGTATAATTCTATCGTACTCAGTATATTGATAAATAATAATAAAATTAAGAATATAGCTTGCAAATAACGTGCGAAAGATGCTAATGTAATAAAATGGAATATGGATCTGCCGTTATTGATAAAACTAAAAACACTATGTGTATGTTGCTAGTAATCTGTGAATTCTGTGCTATCAAGAAACTGTAATGTCTGACGTTTACATATTTTCAGCTTAAAAAACGGCGCAAAAGCAAATAAAATAAAGTGGTCAAAATTAAACACCTAAAAACCTTACTAAAAGAACTTATTTAACTATGAAAGAAATGCTTCCATTTGCTGCTTTTCTTAAATCCACATGATTCCAGAGATCCAGGTCCAGAGATAAAAATCTCTGTTTGCACTCAGCAGACGAATTTTAGCCATAGTAATAACCACTACGATTTACGAATACCTGATGGAATAGACACAAAAACTTAACACGCTTAATTATGTTCGCTATGAATGAAATTAAAGGTTAAAAATAAGGTTACCTACCTGCTAACAAATTCTTCGAATAATTTCTATTGGTCGGACGATCTGCAACATGCAAAATTTTAAAATTGCCAGTTCGCTTTACGAATATTCAAAATTCAATTACTGTCAATGGTTAGTTCCATTCCATCATCTTTTGTTAAGGGCCTTTGTCGAATACTTTTCGTTTAACTCAAAATTAAAATTCTTAGAAAGTTTACTTAACAATTGTTAGATTTTTTATGCATCAGCATTCAGCATGCGGCCCTGCACTTCGAGTACTGAGGGCTGTAATCTCTCAGGTAACCATTCATTCTGTGCCTCAGGTAAGAAATGCGTTATTGGATACATCCTCTCCTCCCAAATCTCTTTTGAATGTTACTGGTTACATTTTGAACATTATTTTGATTTTATATTACAGTTTTTACTTCATGCAACGAATGCATAAATGTATTTCCGACGTTAAAAATAATATTTATGTGGTCTACTACTAACGGCAACTTGTAGCTTCTCTAGTGTCAAAATTTTCAGCGTGACAATTTCTATAGGGCGTTTTGTAACTCTTTTAGTATATCCTGTTAGTACTATACTGTTATACGTATAAGTTTTACATAACTTCTGTTATTTTCGTTTATAATGATTATTATACTTCTTTTTCCACATATCCATGTCAAACACGTATGGCCGTTCTAGCATGGTTCTAGCCCATTTTGCCTCTGGCAGGTCACAGCAGCTTTCCGTTGTAGACATAAGGCATTTCATCATAAGGAACATTCATACACTAAACAGTTGATAGGAAATCAATTCGTCATCCGCGGCTCCTGCTGCCTGACACATGATTTATCGGTGACAAGTTTTGGGGAGACCGCGCGGTGTTACAATGATGGATTCATTTATTTCATAATTCATATACATAATTGCAATACGAGATAAAAAGATCCTATAAAAAGTGTGTAATGTGTCAGTATTAAAAGAACGTTTACATAGGTTTTTCATTAAATATAATATTTCGCCGACAGATCCGCTGTTTGAAGTTTCTTTAAAAATTATTTCCATAATAATTATACTCATTAATATTTAAAATTCAAGATTCAGATATTAATAAAATCAACATAATAATTTCTTCCCCATGTTTATTACATTCTAAGCTAAATGGAAACGTGGATTTGTTTTAGATTATTTTTTGGTCACACGTTGCCTTGTTTTGATTGTATTGTGAACCTAGATTAAAAATGTATCAAAAATCCGCCGGCAAATTTTAGAACAAAAGCTGAAGAAGCTCTAACTGTTAAGTTGTTAAAAGTGCAGGCAAATTTTAACTTTGACTGGTTGGCTTACGGTTTGTTTTCAAAGAGCGACGTGGTGGCCTCGCTTCCACCGCATTTCCAAGAAAGCTCCAAGTGTTCGTTCCGATGAAATTTTTGCTCAGTTTTGACTATAACGTTATCATCATCAACTCTTATCCACTCCCACAGTGTTTTGGCTATCAGCCTCTCATACCAACGAGTCAATAGACTGTATAAAAATATCAATAGAAGAAGTAGAAGAAGGATTATTTCCTTGAAATCATTGATCATTCGTCTACTTTTACAAATTGTCCTTTTTTATGCATTTTAAAATACAGTTTGAAAAAAAAAATTAGTATAATTATAAATGAATTCCAATTTTACATTTATGTACCATCGAATAAATTGATTCATAGGCAGTAGACGGCAACGATGTCGTACGTTCTAGTTCTATGGTAGACGGACCTACGTCATTTGGTCGAATAATATGTCAATTCAATATATTTAAGTCGTGCTCCGTCGGTTGATATAACGCAACCAAATTACATAGGTCCGCAAAATCTGCCTATAAATCAACTACTCTGATAGTACATAGTTTTGAGTTTTCACTCATCACTAGCGCTTAGAGATGTATTTTAAACAAAAAGCTGCAAAATACATTTATTTTATATTGGTATTTATTTTCGATACTATAATTTATTCATTAAATTCCTTTTTTTTTCAAATATTTGGAAATGCAAAAAATTTTATCACCACAAACAGCCTAAGGTGAGCTTATAAGTTATAGTTTATACTAACAGAAAAACTAGTTTTATCGGGGCAATAAAATACATTTTAATATTATGCACTTACCTAATTATGTAAAAATAAATTATAGACAGAGATAGCGGAAATTAATTTATCATTTTATTTTAATTAGTATTTCAACGGGCAACGGCCAAGGAAGAGGGTTCGTGCTTCGGCGTTTCGGACTTTCGAGGCATGAACGAGAAAATAGAAATGAGGAAATAATTTGCTTAAAAAAGTTGGTGTACATTATAATCATTCTTTTCTATGTTTCCGTACCCAAAGAGTATAAACGCGACCCAAAGTTATTAGTTAGTTAAAAGTTTTATTTATGTAATGTGTCAGTGTTGACTCTATAACGAAAACTACGAAAATTAAAATAAAATATAATTAACTAGGGGTTCCTAACAAAAACACAATTTTCCTATTTTTGCTCTATAATAGTACGGAACTACCTACGGAACATATTTTCGTGCGCAAGTCGAACTCGTACTTGGCCGATTTTTTATTTGCATACTTAACATATTTTATTATCTATACTATACATATACAGGGTGCAATTAAACCTTCCTGCCAATTTTTTTCCAGGGCTTAGGTATCATTAGGAGAGTCCATTTAACTAAAAAAAAAATCGGTTGTCTGTAAAGTCGGTTGTCACGTTCAACTATCCTTAACCCCTTAACCGTCGCTTCCGAATCTCTATAAATAGAAACAAACTTTTTTGATTAAGAGTCCGTATACGAAATTTTGCCGATTTCGCTCATTTAACAGACGTGATTTAACAGTTAAAATACAGTATTTCTATAAGTTTTAATGCACAACATGTAAGATCATTTCAATTATAATATAGTGTTGGAGCTAGTTTTTTTTTAAGTACTTATCTTTAAATAATCCAACTCAAACCCGCGACAGTTTTGTGATTTTTGCTGTAAAAGGTTTAGAATATCAACTTTTTATGGATTGTATTGACGTCTTAAGAGCCCGTCCTCTCTTTTCTACTGCTCTCTTCACACTCACGCCCGTCTTTCATAATGGTGAAAAAGGACGATCGCCAAGTTAGCGGGCAGATAGAGGTTTTCTGTTTTTAAAGGGTTTTTTATATTGAAGTGGTAAAAAGTAATTCCAACACTTTATAGACGACTTTCTCAACAGTACATTGTATTTTTTTCATACCGTTAAGACGTCAATACAATACAAATACAAGAGAAAGTCGTCTATAAAGTGTTGGAATTACTTTTTACCACTTCAATATAAAAAACCCTTTAAAAACAGAAAACCTCTATCTGCCCGCTAACTTGGCGATCGTCCTTTTTCACCTGGCATATGAAAGACGGGCGTGAGTGTGAAGAGAGCAGTAGAAAAGAGAGGACGGGCTCTTAAGTTATTTCGATGTATTTCTTTCAAATGATTGTCTAAAAATATTTATAATGAGTAAAATAAACTATTCTTATTTGCACTGTCAGCAAGATTGTTGCAATTTGGATGGACTTTTAAATAAAAAGATCCTATTATCACTATTTCATCAATTATAAGAGTGAAAAATAAGAAAGTGGGCAATAAAAACTGGAATAAGTGGTTAAAATAATGCTAAAAAGTGTTTTGCTATAACAATAAAATATAATTGTGTGTGTGTATTTTTATTTTTAACAAGGATTAATATATCAAAATTTGGCAGGATGGTCTTGAAATTTTGCATGCAGGTAGATGTTATGACGTACGCATCCGCTAAGAAAGGATTTTGATAAATTCCAACCCCAAGGGATTAAAATAAGGGATGAAAGTTTGTATGTAATAATACTTCTTAACGCGAGCGAAGCCGCGGACAAAAGTTCGTTTTTACATAAATGTACCCAGGCTCCAAATACTAATAACTATAAATAAGATCTATGAGTATCTATAATATATTATGTAAGTATATAAGTCTCTAAGTTATTATAACTCTATAATATAGATATAGATATTTTTTTCAATGCTGAAAAGTTGTAAGATATAGAGTCTATATCTTACAACTATTCAGCATTGAAAAAAATATGAAGGTATAATATGTTGTTTAAGTATTAAAATTTAAAGTCCTATTAAGTATTAACTATAAAGAATTATTCCACTGTATATTTATTTTAAGTATGTTATTTTCTTTACTTAAAGTAAGTACCTACCAACCTATTTAACAATCAAAATCAATACAGTAAAGTTTTAACGAAAAAATCGTTAAAATAATATTTAAATATTATGTTTTCTAACAGTTTACATAAATGTCAAATCTTTTAGGGGATATTATCAAGTCATAAAACATAATTAATTAAGATATTAATTAATATTTAAAGTAAAGGAAACTCGGGTCCCTTGATTTCTAATTTTGTTTAGTAAAGTTTGTAAAGTTTAAATTGTTACAAACATGGCACTGAAGTAACAGCTGAGAGTTGAGACCAAATAAAAAGTCTTTTTATTTGGTCTGTGTGAAGTAAATGAAATAATAAATTAAAAAGCCTTTTCGTTAAATCGAGGAGAAAATTAGTGAAAACTTAACACTACTAATTTAAATCATAATGATACTAGCTTACGGTTAAAGGAGAGAGATGGCTGTCGACTGTCTGTCAGTGCGAATATCGACGTAAATGACATTAAAATAACGTTCATAACAGCGCGCCTTGTACGGTGGCGGTTACGACGCTCGCCGCGTCCATGATAGGGCGAAATAGGAGAAAAAACATTTTTAAGGCTTAATATAATACATATTTCAAAAAAGTAAAAAAACTAAATTATTAACTTATATATTGCAAAGCAGTAGATATTTTTTATATATTCTTTTGATAAATAATGAAGGAGTAAAGTGGTTTCATTCAACGATTTGGAGGTGATTTGGTTTTTTATTTCTTTATTATGTGATACCGATAGAAAAAATATTATGGCAAAACCAAATTACGTATCATAATATCATGTAGATTACTAAATATTATTTTTTTCAGATATAATTTCTCTGTTAATGCCGATGAAAAGTTGTTTCATCTGCACGCTTTTTTCGCGAGAGGAGCCTTAAGATGACGCCGCGTTAAGGCGCTATATTGAAAAAACTGTCCTTTTTGACGTAATACTATAGGACCCTCAGAAACGTTACAAATCTGGTAATGAGATATACATGAGATATACTAATTACTAATACAGTTTTAAATTTGGTTCCATTCAAACTGTCATGTAACGTCAGCCTTTATACCGCTCAAGGTCACCTAAATATTGCAAATGTATGAAAAGTGAACCTAAGGTACACTTTTTGACAAGTATTTTGGAGCATGTTTTTTGACGGAGTTACTCTTCCTTAAGTTTTTATTATTCGTAGGATATACATATCTTCATAGCCTTATCTAGGTTTGAGAAGAACTAGAAACACGATTAATGTATTTTGCCTCGATACATTTAACTTTCGAAATGACCTCTTAAAAATACAAAATCTGAAGATTATTTTTAAACGAAAATAGATGTAATTAGTCTAATTGACAGACACCTTTGCAACTCAAAATCGTATAGAAAGAAGCATTTTGCTTAAATGCTCGTAGTTATTTTTTAAATGATTTTAATTACGTTTTTCCGCATGTTTTCCGAGCGAGCCGATAGCTTCTTGCCGCAGCGTATTCACGACTTTATAGTCACACAAATTAAGTATAAAATTAACCTTGCGGTAAAATTACTTTCGATATAGCGTCTTAAAGTAAAAAACCGTTTTGGATATGTTTTAAGATCGCTTGAGAAGAAATGGAACAGCAAGAAATGGAAAGGGCGTAAGCGACAAAATGGTTTTTGTCGCATAATTTAAAAACCATAAATATATTTCATATAAGCTATGGGCAAATTATAGTGTATGCTTGTACTAATCTATGTACAAATTTTGGAAGCTTAAATCACTCTCCTCTGTTGGCAAAATTAGAATCCCTTTTTTACAGAGGTCTTTTTGATTGATTATTCTGTGTTATAAAAGTTGACCAATCGTGTTATGCTATGGGTAATTCAAAGATAAAGTCATTGCTGAGAAATTCGATATCGCTAAACAGCCAAATTATCAAGGCGTCACCTTAATAAATAAGACTTTAACAGCTGCCGCTCTCAGAGACTATTTATTAATAATTACTTAACTGTACTTAATTAAAATTAAATTTTGACATAAGCGGTAAGCCCCACGCAGTATCTGTTAAACTCTTCATTAAATTGGAATTTAATCATCATTAAAATATGTGTTTGATAGTGCGGCAGTTTGCACTTAGCACCTTAAGAGCCCGGGTTACCGGGTTTTTTTTTTTCAAGACGGGAAATGCGCTTAAGCATGCCTAGGTTCCTGAACGAAAATTAACTTCAAAATATTTAAACACTAAAAAAAAATTTTTGTGTATAATTTTTTTTACTAAATTTACTACTAAATATTTAAACACTAAAAAATAGAGTAAAACACTAAAAAATATATACATAAATATTAAATTTACTACAAAATATTTATACACATAAAAATTTTTTTTTTGTGTTTAAATATTTTGAAGTTAATTTTTGTTCAGGAACCTAGGTAATTACTATTTTAAGCTGAAAAATAACTCAAACATGTAAAATATTTTCGTATGACAAAATGATTTTGGTATTACGTATGTATGAGAATTTCGAGGGTAGCCCGGCCCCTTAAATTCTCTATTAAATCTTGATTAAATCTTTCCCATCCTTTGCTTTTTCTTCTTTAACCCTTTTTGGATATACCTTCACCTTATTTTCCTGTTCTGAGCCTTCACCAGTTTATACATAATATAAAAGTTAGTACTTACTACTTAGTAAATTAATAATTTCATTGATATCACATTTACAGTAAATTTTATGATCAGTACGTAAGTAACTTACAAAGTAAGTTAAAATATGTAAAGTAATAATTAATAAACAACTTTTAATTAAGTATAGAATATCTAAGTAATAGATATACTTTTATAGGAAAAATTAATCCATATTGCTGTCTTTATCTTATTAACGATGTAAAATAAAGGAATAGAATATACTATTGTGTACTGCGCACACACTTGTGCACTATACGATCACACCTGCATAGCTGATCAAAAGTGGAGCCTACCGTCACCGAAACCGTTGTTGGTGGCATGTGATATCATGTACCTCACAGTCACAAATCACAATATTATGTTGAAATGGCCTCAAACAGTCTCGACTCTCGAAGACTTGACTTTTTGTCAATATGCCATGGTGGATCTACATTGTACACTAACAGGAAACCGATTTCCACACGATGTCCTTACGGATATGTTAATGGACTGTTTATACCTTCGGAAGCACATAATTATACCACTCAAGGACTATTATTGAGTAGTGACCTACTAAAAGATTACTCCCCTAAACTTGACCTTAAAAGGTTTCCTTATAGGAAAATGTTAAGACTTAAGACTTCGTTTATTTCCCAAATGGTTATATTATATTTTAGAGTTTAGTATTTCCATACAGGACGTTTTATTCTTCAATGAATGAGATGATTGAAAAATCCGCCTTTCTAAATTATTATTTTAGGGTTCCGTGCCCATAAGGGCTAAGGCAAAAGAAAGATTTCAACTAAGTATACCTAATATTTTGTCTTTAAAACGTCAAAAACTTTCGTGCTCATGGTTTCGACTAAAACAGTACCTAACTATTGCGAGTCAGCAATTACAGAAGAAGCTCTTCAATATTATCATTATCACCTGAAGAACTCGCAGCCAGCACTTCGTTATCTAAGCGTGGGTGGCACTTGGCAGGATGTTTGGTCTATGCAAATTGCGAATTACACTTAGGTAGGTATATATTATGTATCATCTATACTAATATTATAAATGCGAAAGTATCTCTGTCTGTCTGTCTGTCTGTCTCGCTTTCACGCCAAAACTACTGAACCGATTGTAATGGAATTTTGTACACAGATAGTCTTTATAAAGCCTGAGAAAGGACATAGGCTATTTTTTAACTGAAAAAAGTGGTTGTAAGGGGGTGTTTATGCGTAAATTTGTTCAAATTAAGTTAGTTCCAAAAATCATAACAGATGGCGCTAAGAGTCGCCTACATCTCGCTATCGCTTGCTCATGCGTCTTTCTATAAGAGGTGGTACCATGTTTAGTTGCGATTTTCGATTCATTCGATTGTTATACATACACCACGTTATTAAATAACTCACTACTCCAGTACTTTATGTATGCAGTGACGTATGCAGTGACGTAACCTACCAATGATAAATAGTTTATGGGTAATGCTAAAGTTGTGAAATGGGGGCTAAAATATAAGCTTTATTTTAGCCCCCATTTCACAACGAAAAAGTATTTGGTATAAAGTTTAATTTAAAAAAAGTGCACACTGCACAGCTGTTTTGGGTTTTTTGATTTAAGGGGTACCACTGGTACCAGGGTTTTTAAAGCTTTAAATTTGACACCAATTTTATTGACACCGCGCGCTATAAACTGAAGTCCACGCGGACGAAGTCGCGGGCAACAGCTAGTTAGAAATAAGTACCTACAAGTTACAATGTAGATGTTAATCATCAACAAGTAACAACGTCCTTGTAACTTTCTCGATATTCTCACTATTATCCCCATAGGCCATAACTATAGGCTAGGCTAAGTAAAATTGATGTAGTGCTCAGAATGACCCTGCAGTCTGATTTCCGTTACCGTCTAACCCAGGGGCTCCCAAACTGTGCGCCGCGGCGCCCTGGTGCGCCGCGGAAAGGCGAGAGGGGCGCCGTGAGTCGATTCTCCATCACTAACCATAACCACAAATATTATAAAATAAAATTATAATATGAATTATACAAAGCAGGCAGATGATTAAAGATTTGTAAATAATAATACTTGCTCAACCAACCTATAATAATCATTAAAGGTTTTGATTTATGTATCTTTTTGTAATAGCTAGGTACATATAAGGTAAAGTATGGCGCCGCGGTAAAATAGTGCCTTGCAAGTGCGCCGCAGGCTGAAAAAGATTGGGAACCCCTGGTCTAACCGTTTAAACTTTAACCGTCTAGCGTCTACGGATTCACCTTAGTTATTATTTAGGTAAACTAGGTGACCTAGCAACCGATTATCTAGTTTCTTTCGTTTCTAAAGGCTATTTAAAAAAAGAATTCAAATTCAAATCTTCGAACAAAGAATAAAAACATGGCGTCTTGCAACATGGCGCGTGCCGAACAGCTGTCCGAGCAGCTGCCGTACAATTTACTTTTATTTTGCTTTCCATTAAATATCGAGCCTTTATTTTTTGTGACAACATATTGTCTGTAGATAACTCCATCCATTTAAATGTAATGGGCGATTTGATTAGGCATCAATAAAACATCAACGTGTTTTACTTGTGAGGTTGGAGGTAGTTACCTACAGATTTACCTTTACGATGTCTTTACGTTTACGTAGGTAGTTAGATAAACAGTTTCATACACTGTTTCATATTAAATTATTTGTGGGAATCAGGAAAGTAAGTTCTATTTTGTTTCGTATTAAGTTGTAGGCACTGTACCGCAATATCACAGTGTAAATAAAAACATAGATGCAATATAATATTCTGTGTGGCCTGTGGGCATAATTATTTATTTTTAGGGTTCCGTACCCAAAGGGTAAAAACGGGACCCTATTCATGAGACTTCGATGTCTGTCTGTCCGTCTGTCTGTCTCCAGGCTGTATCTCAAGAACCGCTATAGCTAGAGTTCTGAAATTTTCACAGATTGTGTATTTCCAGTGCCGCTAGGGTTGCCAACTTTTATTTTTGCACTTAAAGTACATTGGTTACTCTAAATATGAAAAATAAAGTAAACAGTATAAAAATAAAGTACAATTTATTTTTCTTTATTATTATATCTATACTTAATATTATAAGGCGTTTGTTTGAACGCGCTAATCTCAGGAACTACTGGTCCGATTTGAAAAATTATTTCTTATCACGCTAAAACTAATAGGAGCTAAGAAATTGTGGAAAATGTGTAAAAAAACGGGGGAAATTATTTGAAAGGGCTAAATGGGCTTATCTTTACGAATTACTAGAGCAATTTTTCTGTTTTGGGTCAGATAGGCTATTTTTTGTGGACTAATTTGTCTGTAAAATATCTAATTTACGCGGGCGAAGCCGCGTGGAATGTCTAGTTATCTATACATAATATTATAAAGCGGAAGAGTTTGTTACTTTGTTTGTTTGAACGCGCTAATCCCAGGAAATACTTCTCCGATTTAAAAAATTCTTTCAGTGTTAGATAGGCCATTTATTGAGAAAGGCAATAGGCTATATTTTATTGCGCTAAGACTAATACGAGCGAAGAAATAGAGGAAAATGTGGAAAAAACGGGAGGAAATTATTTAAAAGGGCTTATTTGAACGCGCTAATCTCAGGAACTACTGGTCCGATTTGAAAAATTCTTTCAGTGTTAGATAGTCCACTTATCTAGAAAGGCTATAGGCTATACTTTATCACTCTACGACTAAAAGAAACGAAGAAATAGAGGACAATGTGGAAAAAAACGGGGGAAATTATTTGAAAGGGCTTATCTCACGAACTACTGGAGCAATTTTTCTGTTATTTGGCACAGATAAGAAGTAGACCACGTAAAGGATCATAGGATATTTTTTGTGAACTAATTTGTCTGTGAAATATCTAATTTACGCGGGCAAAGCCGCGTGGAACGTCTAGTGAGAAATAAAGTATTTTCGCGTACTTTATTATTAATATAAAGTACAGAGTACAATTACCTTAAATAACGTACAATACTTTATTATAAAGTACGGTATAACCCTAAGTGCCGCTATAACAACAAATATTAAAAAAAAATCGGTTGTCTATAAAGTCGGTTTACTGACGATAGTTGAACGTGACAACGTATGACGTTGTCACGTTCAACTATCCTTAACCCCTTAACCCTCGCTTCCGAATCTCTATAAATAGAAACAAACTTTTTCGACTGTAACCTCAAGTTATTTCGATGTATTTCTTTCAAATCGACCTATGCAAAGAACAAAGTTCTATTTGAATATATCACCAAAGTACTTTTATTGTATTTTTTACTGCTATCGGACCTCTACATTTTATAAAAAAAATAAAAATTTAAAAATGTTACGTAAAAACAATAGTAATTACTACAAGTGTCACCTCACTACCAACTTCGAGTAGCAAGATATCGACAATTGCAGCACTTACGTCAGCGTCTTGATGGCCCAGCAGGCAAGCTAGATATCACAGCGCCCAGTTCCAGGTTCGCGTCCACGCGGCGGCAATACTTACTTTTCGCTTTCTATAAAATATAAGCATCGCTCACTCAAGTAGGACTTTTAGGTAGGAAGAGAGACGGATGTCGAACGCTGCCGAACGCAAAGGCCGATTGTGCTTCCTTGTCGCTCGTTCCGCGCTCTCGCTTGCACTTCAAGCCTTATATGGAACGCCTCAGAGCGAGGTAACGACGCATGAACTGTCATGTTTTTCGTGCGCGCACCCCATATCGAATTATAAGACGTTATCACGTCAATAAAAATAAAATTAATATTTAAAAATAATTAAGATCCCATACAACAAACGTGATTTTTTTTGGCCTTTTTTGCTTGTAATCAATAATGATAAGAAGTAGGCACTTGTAACTTTCACGAAGGCCTTAAATGTAATTGTACTTTAATAATTAATAATAATATTTAAATAAAACAAAAAAATAAGGAGGGCTCCCATACAAAGAACACAATTTTTGGCCCATTTTTGCTCTATAACGGTATGGAATCCTTCGTGCGCGAGTCCAACTCGCACTTCAGTCTTGACCGATTATTTTATTTCAGGTTGCATCGCTGCCAGTTTTTTGTCCTCTGATACAAATCAATGTCAACGAGGAAGTGGATTGCTGATCGCAGTAAATTAACCTGTTGAGTTGTTAACCCACTGTAACGATAGAAATTAGAAACGATTTTTTTATAATATCTAGATACAGACATACCGCATACGACATAAAAATTGATTGCAATTTGCAAGTTACTTAAACCGTCAACCATTTTAAAATCCCTCGATCGCGGATTCTTGGAAATCTTGGGAGTTGATAGGCGTTTCCAGCATTTTGTATAGTCTATGGAGCGTTTCGGGCAGGTCTATTTTTTTAGATGTTTGAATTGTCACAACTTGGTGAATTTTTTAAATTATCAGAGTCATTCCTTCACCAAAGTTTTTATTTTTGAAAGGTCTTTCAATTAGGTACCAATAACAAAAAATAGTCATCATGCCTGTCTGATATGTCTCCAATGACCAATCTCCATGTGGTGACTGATGAAATTACTATGTAATTATTATATAATTATTATGTAATTATTATGTATTGCTCGCGATTCGCGAAGCCCCTACAAGGCTTCAATGCCGTTGCGGGGCGGACCCGACGACGCACACTTTGAGAATGGATGCTTTAGAGTTTATTATCTTTAGAGTCTGGAACGAACTGTCACCAGCTGTATTTCCGGACCGACCTGCAAACCTTCATTCAAGAAGAGAGCGTATTCCCTCTCTAAAGGCCGGCAACACACCTGCAGCTCTTCTGATGGTGCGAGTGTCCATGGGCGACGGTAGTAGTTGCTTTCCATCAGGTGACCCGCTTGCTCGTTTGCCCCCTTATTTTATAAAAAAACTAGAGTTCAGACGATAATAATATTATGGTTACGATCCCCATTACCTTCTGCAGCACGAGGAGTTGCAAGTGCGTTGGCAATTAAGTCCGTTGTCCTTAAACCGCGTTGCTCATGACACGCGGCCTCGGTATTGACTGTTGACACATCAACAGGTGCTCCAGGTCAATCTCGAACATATTACTATAATCACCATAATCAAATATTATACTCACGTGGAAATGTTTGTGAAGGGCGAGTGGGTTTAAAAGTTTTGGTTCCGTAGCCATAGTATTCTGTATTCATAATAATAATTTAGACATAACTCCGCACATCTTCATGCAAGTGGAGTTAGCGTGATTTAACTTTAAAAAGCAGAAAAATCTCCGATCACATAATATTATAGTGATCGAAGAGAAAAATGCAATATCAAACGCGCGTAAGACTTTCAAGGAAATCGAGATCAAAATTGGCTTATACGTTTGGAAAACATAATATGATACGACGGGCAGGCACAGACAGACAGACATACCATTACCCTACCCTCTATATACCCTCTTTGGTCGGTGCTTAAAAAAAACTAGATCAAAATTTGTCCACCCGTTTGGAGGCTACGACGCCACAAACACACGTCAAAGTTAAGTATAATCCCTCTGATTTCGTCCGAGGATAAAAAGTTCTCTGTAATGTATTATGTATGCCTATTGCCTATAATGTATTATCTATATAATACTTTATTGGGTTTTGTTATCATCGGGCGGAACCCCGAGGTGGACATCTGTAGCGGCAGCTGCGCCGCCAGATTGCAGCCGTCCACACAACGAGCGGCCGTTCACCTGATGACCAGTGAGCACTAAAAACGCGCCATTTTGCATCTTGGCGGTTTTGTTAGAAAAGAAATTAGTCCATGATCTGACTAAAACATCTTAGCTTTACGGGAAA
The DNA here is from genome assembly GCA_905333045.1 of Lysandra bellargus. Classification (NCBI taxonomy): domain Eukaryota; kingdom Metazoa; phylum Arthropoda; class Insecta; order Lepidoptera; family Lycaenidae; genus Lysandra; species Lysandra bellargus. Next base: position 1,095,375 of record HG995357.1, read on the forward strand.
TAAGTAAATCTTCATTTTTTTTACGTAAGTACTAACCTACATAAATATTGTACAATACGTCCGAATCAGGAATAATTTTGATTTTTTCGTTGTAGATATGCAATATTATTCGAAACAGTGACCTCAACTTTCACAACAGATCAGTATTCATTAGTTAACTTTGACCTTATCCGTCAGCATTTACCATCAGCTGTTCACCACGCCCATACACCTAGAAAGTAATACAGTACAACATAGAACACCTTTTTTTAAGTCGGCTAAAGTTCTCTGCCACGCTCATAACTAGAAAAAGTGGCACTACTGCGTGTCGTAAATTCAGCTAAAATTAGGAGAATTATAAAGTTGCCTGTTATGCATGACCATAAATTACCAAACTATTCGCGTTAAGTTTGCAGTGAGTCATCACTCGTCGCTGCATAATATGTCAAGTCTTATGCGGCATACCGTATACCGTATGCCAGGACTTGATTACACCTAACATCACCTACCGAGTATTAGTGGCGAGAAGGTGCACTCGGCCGAGTACGGTATATTTATTATGGACTAGATGACGCCCGCAACTCCGTTGCGCCAAAATTCGTTTATCGCGCGGAAACCGTACATTTTTTCGGGATAAAAACTACCCTATGTCCTTCTCGAGACTCAAAGTATCTCCATGCCAAATTTCAGCAAAATCGGTTCAGCGGTTTGAGCGTGAAGAGGTAACAGACAGACAGACACACTTTCGAATTTATAATATTACTAAGCAAGCATGGATGTGCTCGGCCGAGGGCAGTGGCCACTGCCTCACTGCTCGTCTCGGAAGTTGTAATCAAGCCTTAACGTCACACTCACCAGTCATCAGTCACCAGTCACCAGTCACCACACATCGACGTTTACCCTGACACAATATAAGACTCCTGTCTCCACATAACAGTGATGAACTAAAGGTATAATAGTGGTTCGACGCTCGCTGCGTGCAGCCTTCGACAGCGCTGTGGGCGAGGTAACGGTCGGCCCGGATGGGACCGGTCCCAAGTCGCTTGCTGTACGATTTCGGTATTATACCATAATACTTACCATAATATACCAAATGTTGTAGCGAGAGCAGGAAGTAGGAAATAGTGGTATGTATCTGTGGATACGAGTGATATCTGTGATGAAAGCATGATCATGTACCATCGAGGAAATTGATTCCTAGGCAGTTGACGGACGTACGTCATGTGGTCGGCCCCCGTATCTCGTATCTTGCGAGAGCAATGCGATAGCAATTATTGCGCGATAATTGCTCCAAAATCGCAATTCCGTATCACGTAACAGCCAAAACAATTGCAATCGATCGCTATACATGACACCATTGTGACAACCAGCAATCGATCGCGCGATTATTGCTATTGTTCATCGCTACTTTTACGTGATAGCCCTATGGCTTAATAAATGCCAATTTTATGAGCTGTAATCTGTCGGCTGGGTGTGACACAACGCGACCAATTTACATAGGTCTGCCATCTGAATCAACTTCTCTGATAGTACTTCAGAGTAAAACCACGCAAAAAGCGAACGTACCTAATGTGCTGTCGACATCAGTGATATGTTATGTTGTACCCTAGTACTTAATACCTCTTTGATCGACATAGTTGCTACTCGACTGGATTCAAATTTAATTTGCATTTAAGTACTTAGATTACAATAAAGACAATACAATCACAATCATAGTTTTAACCCCAGTAATCTGTAGTGCTAAGGCAACGTTTTACAACTGGTACAGCGGGAACTTAGTCGGTATTGTACCTCTGATGTAGTCTGTCTGTACGCGGCGTAGTCGGGCGCGGCTTTGTTCCCGCACTAAAAACATCCCTTTATCAGGTTTCCGGGGTGTAGGGAGACCAGATGTTAGGGATTTCCTAGGACAAACCCCGAGAGATGTTTACAGCTAACTAGATGACGCCTGCAAATCTGTTGCGCCAAAATTCGTTGATCGCGCGGGAACCGTACATTTTTCCGGGATAAAAATATTCTATGTCCTTTCCCGGGAGTCCAAAGTATCTGCGCACCAAATTTCATAAAAATGGGTTCAGCGGTTGAATCCTAGAGTAATAATTATTATGTGTCTGTCTAGTGTATCTTTGTTTCTTTACGCGTAAACCGCAGTAAACCGGACAATTAATTGGAGGAGAATGGTCTCCCGTTCTCCTACTTATACTTTGAGTCTTGTTAAAGGACGTAAGACGAAACATGTACGGCTAAAAAACTTTTCTCATAAAAGAACATTAGAAAACATTCGTTTTAAAGATTTTATCAGGTTTTTAAACTTTTATGTACTATCCGTGAAGTTGATTCGGGCAGATGGGGGACCTAAGTAATTTGTTCGTGTTTGTCAAACCCTGCTGCAAGAGAATTGAAAGGAATCAATTTCCTCGACGGTACATGTACCAATAAGCATGTACAAAGTCCTTACCCTTGGGAATATGCGAAAATGCGTTTAGGAAAAAAAAAGTATCTCAGTTTTATCTACAACTATTATTTTAGTTTCAAGTGCCATCATAATACTCTTAAATTATTTAATGATCGGGACACGTCCTAGAAGTCCCTCGCGACATGGTCACCGTGTTCTCAATATGCGGTGTCCTGTGTCCTTACAATTGGGTTTTTGTCAGTTTTGTCAGTCGGCTCGTATTCACTCAATATTCACTGCTGCAAATTGCAATGCCTGAAATGGTAGGCATACATATATAGGTGAAACTTGAAAGCAAACTACTTTAAAGTAAGTACCTTTCTTTTTAAACAACTGCGGAATAAAAGGATGTAAGGCACTGAGGTAGTAAGTACAGGTAAGGATGTGGCCAGTGTTTCTGTTTGTATGGTTTCGTTGTAGCGCCTAAACAGCTAATAAGGAATATTACACAAAGGTTGGAGCAGCGGGCGCTAGTCGCTATTAGCAAATTATAACAATACAGTAAATAATCTGACCAAAATCCGACATGTTGCACACGTCGTATCAGAATTCAGAATATTGACAGAAACGTTGTTAAACGTCGAACAAAACGTTTTGTTTACTGTCTGTGCTGGTCGCTGGACGCTGGTCGGCTAGTGGCTGGTGGCTGGTGCTGCTATCTAGCGTGAAAACATAACAGTAATATAATAATTATTATTATTCTACAATCTACTAGATGACGCCCGCAACTCCCTTGCGCCAAAATTCGTTTATCGCGCGGGGACCGTACATTTTTCTGGGATAAAAAGTATCGCAGGTCCTTTCCCGGGACACAAAGTATCTCCACACCAAGTTTCAGCAAGATCGGTTCAGTGGTTTGGCCATTAAGAGGTTACAGACAGGCACATTCGCATTTATTATAAGGGAACTAATTTTTGATCAGTTATTTAAATATTTGAGATGTTATTATGATAAGTTGAAAAAAATATTGAGCAGTTATTTAATTTTCTGGCGGTTGATTAATTATTGTGACTGTAAAACATGGACAGTAATAAAAAACTATTGAGCGGTAAAAATGATGGAACGAGCGGTTCGATAACGACTTAACAGAAGGCCTACTTAACCACGGATACCGAAGCGGGGGGACGGGGGGCGCAGCCCCCCAGAAAGGGGGGGTCGGGGGGCGCAGCCCTCCGCCAAAACAAAAACAAACACAATCCAGAAAGTCCAAGAGTAGGTTAGGTAAGGTTAGAACTTAGACCACAACGGCAGAGGGAGCCGAGCGAGCGCAGCGAGCGTGCTGCGGCAGCAGCCGGCGACCGTCTTACCTATACTTTCGCTTTATAACGGCACGGAACCCTTCATGGGTGAGTTCGACTCGCACTTGGCCTATTTTATTATATTATTTTACCGCCTCATTGTTTAAAGAACTTCTTAGAATGAGATTTCTTACTGACAAATTCCGACTTGTTACTGCCCACACGTAACCGCTCATTCATTAATTTTTACTGACCATTTAATTATTTTACTGTTCAATAATGTTTTCAATTATCCATTTCATTAATTTTTACTACTCATTTTTGTTTACTTTACTGTGTGGCGGTACCCACAATTCGCCTAACATTCCTGCATCGCGCTATCGAAGTTTTCTAAGCGCGGCGGTATATATACGACAGCTGAAATGTATCACGTGGGCTTCGGCCTGACCGAGCATACCACCTCGCTCGGTCGGAAGATCTTCCTTTGGCCTCCACGCATTATTCCCACATTGGTGACCCTCGACAGAACATGCCTCCTTCATCATCATCACTCCCCGCCCCTCCGCACCGCGCCAGCCAGCATCGCCTCATCGGGTAACCTCGTCCACTAGCCGAGTTTTAACTGCTAAACTAGTTATTAAACGTGCCATTTATAATTTTTAACTTACCAAAACTGCAATTTACAACTGCTCCTTTAAATCAGTGCCTTATAATATTATGGAATCTATGGATTGTTGGAAAGCTAACTTCTAACTTCTAATCTTTGTTTTAAATATCGTCGCCCTAGTGCTTAAATAGGGCGGCGATTATGCTATGGCCATCTATGGCGTTTAGAACTTTAATATTGCTAGGGATTTAACGTAGAATTAAACTTGAGTGAACCATGGGTATAGTTACAAATGTCTATGATGTTTATAGTCGGCAAACATGAAGGCTACATGACGCCACGTCGTGTCGGATGTTGTGTCATGTGTGTTTGTGAGTTTCAAACACCTAAACAATTACTACAGAGTGCTTAGGTCATGTAAACTAGTATATAACCGTGACGTAACAAATGTACTAATGACTAGACATGATTCGCAATACTATAAAAGGCAGGTGCTTTTGCACCAAGCTTTATATTGATAATTATTGATATACGTGCGGTATGGCGTCTTCACCGCGAGGTCATAATATTATGATCTCGCGGTGAATTATTGCATAATAGCTTATTGTTTATAACTTATAAGTTATATTATAAATTATAAGTTGTATGTATAAGGCAAGCAGGTAGGTATAAGCAACAATTGTAAGTACTCTATGCTTAAGTCTTATGATTTATTTAAAAAGGAGCGTGGTCGCGCTGTTATTTACGTGCAATTGCTTGTTGTTGAAATCATAAATCGGTTGAGCGGTTTAAGCCACCCAAGGAATACTCGTAATAGTAATACTTACCCATATACAGTTTACTATCAGTGTGTTTCTTAGGAAGTTGATGAATGGTCTGGCGCGCGCGAGCGATATAACCATAATAATATTATTATGATTATGTATGGATATTTCTGACTCCTTTGTAAGGACACCGGTAAAATTCGTTACCTAATCTACTTGAGGGTACTCGAGACCTCTTGAGCGAGACAGAATATCATGATGAGCGAGTGAGAGAGTGGACAAATCCGCGTTGAGTGCTGTTTAATGTGAATTTAAATGTTCAGTACATTCTAGGGCTGCCACAAGCCGAAGCGGGTCAATGAGAGATTAAAAAAAAAGACGGGTTGCACTCCGGGAGTGCCAGCAGAAGTGAAAACTTGATTATTAACGTTGTGCATTTTTTAACCCATTTTGTATGAAAATCGATTATTAAAAAATCAGCACGAGAATCTGACGCGTGTTTCACAGTTTTTACCCATCCCACAAAAGTGCTCAACGCCGCTAAAGAAGTTTTCACTTCAAAAAGGCTAGGATTTCGTTTTTTTTTAAATAGACATAGTCCATAGAGTTTATATCCGAGAAGCCAAATAAAGTAAAATATATATTATGAAATAAGCCGTTAGGTTAGGCGTTACCTAAATCTGTCTACCACGTAACGGTTTAAATACTTATTAGCAGACACAAAATTTACACCTTACCTTATTTACACCCTATTTTATTTCTTTACTATTTGTTAGAGCAAAAATTAAAGTCCAAAGTACTAGCAGCCTCACTTCAAGAAGCAGTTTCTTCCAGGCATAATTACACTCAAATCCTGACTTCATCGTAAATAATATTCTGAAAAAATTCTGCTTAAACATGACTCAAACATGAAACAAATAATATTAGCCGTTATCAAAATTGACAGCCCTACACAAATCCGAGCAGCTGCGGAAATCCAAAAGAAGCGAGATGAATAGCGCACCTGGCCACCCTCCGCCTTCCCCCTGCGCCGCGCCCGCGCAGCTACCTACACGAAACATACAGACATACAAGCAGGCTGTGTATAGTTCTTTACGTTACGACTTACGTGTAATATGGTTCTATGTATGACATGAGGATTTGGGCTCGATTATATGCGCCCATTGCGTTGCGGTCGCGCGATTTGGCGGCGACGCTGGCAATGAGGGTGTTCTGTTTCATGTTTGCCACTGTTAGGGTCTATCGTGTAAAATAGACATAGTTAATTATTATCGTGACACGACAGCAATTTGACACGATAGACCCAGGCTACATACTTAGATAGCGTTACCGTGGCAAATTATTAGAACGCCCTCATTGTATGTAAATAACAACGCGTTACGCGACCGCGCGCAATGCGCATGCACATTTTGCTTATGATCTCGCGGCTTCACCACGCGTTCGCGCCGCCGTCACAGAGTAAGCCGCCGCATATAAATCTAGAGCAGTACAGTTTACTATCTCAGTGGCTTCAGACAATAATAATATTATTTACTCGTTGTTGCCCGCGATCTGTGTCTGTGACTTTTCCACATTTTCCACTGATTTTTCGCTCCTATTGGTCGCAGCGTGAACGCCTAAGCCCTAAAGCCTTCCTTGACAAATGGACTATCCAATATACTTAACAAGAATTTTTCAATTTGCACCAGTACTTCCTGAGATTAGCGCGTTCAAACAAGCCCTACTAGATTGTTATTGTTAGCAATACCATTGTCAGCAGAAGTTTCACAAATGACAAGTAACGGTCGCGGATCCCCTTGGCCTTGGGCGACCACCTGACCTGACCTTGGAGCTGGCCTTGGTCTCCGGAGCCCAGGGGGACCGTACAATGGGAACCAGTCCTCAATGCCCCGGAAACTCAATCGGAGGGTGAGATGCTCGGCTGGGGCCTGGGCTTATTACCATGAAAATGGCGTTTTTGCCGGTTGTTAAAGATTCGTTTTAAATTATTCGCGTATTAAGTAGTTGGTATATTTACAGTATGTCGCTTACAATATTTAATAAAAAATCAGCCAAGTGCGAGACGGACTCGCGCACGAAGGATTCCGTACCGTCATGTACCGTTTTTGAGCGAAAGTTGGCAAAAAACAGTACATACCTCTGGCAAAAAATTGTGTTTTTGTATGGGAGCCCCCCTTAAATTTTTATTTTTATTCTATTATTAAGTAATTATTAAAGTACATACCTATATAAATAAGAATATTGTATTTCAAGTGCCTAGCTATTACCATTATTGATTACGAGCAAAAAAAGGTCAAAAAATTACGTTTGTTGTATGGGAGCCACCCTTAAATATATATTTTATTTTGTTTTTAGTATTTGTTGTTATAGCGGCAACAGAAATACACAATTTGTGAAAATTTCAGAAGTCTAGATCTAGTGGTTCTCGAGTTACAGCCCGGAGACAGACGGACAGACATCGAAGCCTCAGTAATAGGGTCCCGTTTTTAGCCTTTGGGCACGAAACCCTAAAATCAAGTTTAGTTTTTATTATTCGAAGTACCTTAAAGGTTTATGATACAAAATACCTACTTCTGAGGTAGACTGGTAAAATAATTGTACTTATTCTGATAAAAACGGAAGAAAATCTGGCGTGCGCGGTGTGACTGCCTGCAAGTGTCTGTATGTGGCATCGTAACTCCTAACCAGTTAACTCTAATTTGAACAAGTTATTTCGTTTCCCATGTTAATAACCAACCGATAAGAGGTATTTGTGTTGTGGCTCCGAGGAAATCAAAATGTCGATTCTCTTCCTGGCACATTACCTACTCCTGAAGATATTGTTCTTTTTTTCTAATTACAAGATAAGCACTTAGATCAGAATTCCCATACCAAAAGGGTTTCTGTATAGATCTTATTACTACCTACTACTTATGCGGAATTTGAATGTTCCCATAGGTACCTACCATTTACCAAATGTATGAACTATAAACGACAGCTTAAACCAGTAAAATAACAGACAGATTTCGCTATTCAACCTCGTTTCCTGTCGTAAGGATCTTTTCACTCCGCCGGCCGCCGCAGCTGAGACCAAACCGGAATTCAGCTTTATTCTTCTCAAAAAATCTAGTCTTTAACGTCCGTTTTGTAAAAAGTTATCTACTAGATCAGTGGTCCCCAACCTTTTTTTCATGCGGACCACAAATATGTTTTGGTCTTGGTGTCGAGGGCCACAACAAAATTTTTTTAGGGTTAAAAAATAATATTTTTCAAAATTAACGATTTAAAAGTGGAAAAAATTTCTCGACTATCACGTAGACTTTATGTTATTTTGCCGGTGGGCGTGAAATTCAAAATGGTTTAACATCATGCGAGCCACAAATAAAGTCCCGGCGGCGGGCCGCATGCGGCCCGCGGGTTTGGGATAGCGGTACTAGATGATGCCCGCAACTCCGGGCCTTACGCCAAAATTCGTTTATCGCGCGGGAACCGTACATCTTCTCGGGATAAGAAGTATCCTATCTATGTCCTTTCGGCGTCAAAGTATCTCCATACCAAATATCAGAAAAATTGGTTCAGCGGTTTGGCCGTGAGGTGTCTGTTTGTTACAAACAGACAGACACTTACTTACATATTAGTATGGATTTCATAATGTATTTAAAGCATTATTACTTATTACATATATTATCTATGTTAAACGAACGAGTTATGTGGAATTAATTCTGGCCTCCGCAGAATATCAGTGCAGCGGGCTTGCTTGCTGCGTTTGCTGAGCTGGGGCCAATTTTTGGCGTCACACAGCATTAAATAGTATATTAATTTTGATATTATAGGCGAACTGTACTACTGACTTATATTATAATGTATTGTGTGATGCTAAAAATAAATCCATTCTTATTCTTATTATTCTTATCTTCCTTCTAATATTTATTTTCTCTGCTTTAAATATGAAGGCACATCTTAAGCCTATCCTTATTTAATAAAAAAATGGACCGATTATGATAAAAGGTCATGCAGATACTTTGAGTCCCGGGAAACTATTTTTACATTTTATAAATTGCACAGGTTAATACTAAATAGGTATTTAGCTAAGCCTTCATGATTGTAGATATTTCCAGAAAATACACGAAATAATTTCTATGGAACTTGTAATCTTAACAAAGAATAGATTTTTTTCTAACAGACAAAATACAAAGGACCTACATGGTCTGTAAGTAAAATATTTTATTGTATATTGTAACTACCTAGTTTTGAACAATACCTGGAAATTGTATTGTAGTTTTTCTATAGGTTTAGGGTCGTACAATCTGCGTTCAATAGGCCAGGCCTGTTTGAGTATTTCGAGCTTATTCAATAGAAATACAGTTATTAGGGCTCATACCTAGCTGTTATGAATAATTGTCTTTTAAACAGTTTTAACACACACAAATAATACAATGTTTAGGACGCAATAGTCATGACTCATGCATGACTAAAAAGTAAAAATATTTTTACGCATAATAATTTTTAAAACTCATTTTTGTAAATATTTCACCAAAACTTATTTATTACATATTATTAATTATTATCATTATTTTGTAACAGGGTTACGATACAGCATGCTGTATGGTACATAAAATTACAATTTGTGGTGTAACTATGTTTTATCATAGTAGGTACCTGAACTACTCCCCCGATGGTTGCCCGCCTTGTCGTGGCGGTGGGCGGTGGGGGAGTCCGCTGCGGATGCGCACCGAGGTGGGGCCGCAGAGGAAGAGGCAAGTAGGTATTACGGTGCGCCGCTTGCCCTATCCTCTGCGGCCGACGTGTGGTCGATGGCAGAGCCACAGACCTGATCTGCCACATGGCCTCCAAGTAGCAGACTCGGGGGGCGTCTGCTACAGCCCTGGTGGGGGCCGAGGAGGAGGGCGCACGTGTTGTGCGCCCATCGTGGAGTCTTCGGGCCGCTGGCGGGGTCGCGGATGTATCGTTCCCGTGGCCCCGTCAAAAGGCAGGCGTGGCGGAAAATGGGGGGGGGGGGGGGTTTAGTGGGTATACCGTGGTCTCATTAGCTACGGGAGTCCCACATCACCGCTCGGGTCGCCCCCTGCGCCTGGGTGGTATGCGTAATGCATTTCTCCCTCCGGGAAAAAAAAAGGTACCTGAACTACTGATCCGATTTTGGTGAATTCAAATTATTCTTTATTACTACAGGACGTCATGGCTCCCACACATGTAACACGATACGTCGCGTCGTGGAAATCTACGACATGACACGACGTCAACGTGTCACGATGCAATACTGCGCAGTAGTCAAAAAACTTGCTGTGGTCTATTTTTAAGGCATTGTACTTCTTCATAAAGTGACTCCCATTATTCATGGTTGAAAGAAACGGGTACTGGATCTAGTATCTTCCGAGTATCTGCCTTTTCTTTCTTCGTTTTTCTACTAACAGTAGAAGAGATGCGACGTCGTATCGTGATGTGTAGGAGCCACGTAGGAGCCCTTATACCCGCTATCCCCAAGCCGCGGCCCGCGGGCCGCATGCAGCCCGCCGCGCCGGGACTTTATTTGTGGCCCGCGTGATGTTTAACAATTTTGAAATTCACGACCACCGGCACAATAACGTAAAGTCTACGTGATATACGTTAATTTTTTTCCACTTTTAAATCGTTAATTTTGAAGAATTTTATTTTTTAACCCTAAAATTTTTTTGTTGCGGCCCGCAACACCAAGACTAAAACATGTTTGTGGCCCGCATAAAAAAAGGTTAGGGACCACTGCCTTATACTATACTAGTGTCCGACCGAATGTTCGGTTTCGGTTGAGTTTCGGTAAAAACACGAGTTTCGGTTTAGTTTCGTTTTCGGCGGCAAACTTGCCGAAACTACGACCGAAACCGAATGTGCATTCGGGAGTTTCCGCGCTGTTATCGGTAATGTTCGGCGCGTTGAATGAGTGAATGAATCCGGTCAGTCATCAGAGCCAATGTCGTGATTCGCTCGCTTGTTTGTTTGCTGTTCGTTTTGTTTTGTTGTGGTGGCGAGTTTTCGAGTGATTTATTTTGAATTTGGTAAGTTTTATCTCGTTTTATGTCGTTATAACATAAGAGCGGGTAGTAAATATAAAAAAAAAAAAACACTATACTCATCAAATCATACTGATAAAAGTATAATAGTAGTTAGTAATGAATTAAAACTAATGACTAATGAGTTAATGACTATAGTGCATGGTGTTAATATTATGGATTCAAAGTTTCAAAGTTCATTTTAGTATTTATCACCAAGGTATCCAAGTGGCAAGTACAGTAGATACTAACTTACGTACTACCAATTTTGTTTTGAGAAATTATTAAGGTAAAACACCCGACTATGGGACGGGTTGTCTTGAGTATTGAGAGAAATCTTGACTATAAATCCTTCTTTTTCCTTTCTAATACATAATTACCTTTTAGAGTAAAAAAGCGCTTTATAAGTTCAATTTTAATGCATTATGTAATAGTTAACCTTTAGTAAAGAGAATAGTAAAATATGAATGCGAGCCTTGTAAGGAAGTTTAGGTTTCGGTTTCGGTTTCGGCCGAAATAGACACCGTTGGCGAAATTCGTTTTCGGTTTCGGTTTCGGTCGGACCACTAGTATATACATTTTATTTTATATACTATACATTTTAATTTTTACTCTCAATAAAAAACTACTCTTCGTAGACGGTAGGTATTTTAACTATTCTAGATTATTATAATATAAAGTTGTGTGCGTCCCCCCAGAAAGCCCAATCGAGCTAGGTGTATTTTCAATATATCAGAATTTAGAGCAAAAATAGAGCACCTCTACAGTCAAGTAAAAAAATTGGAGCATTAATACGAACGACGCTGCGAGCTAAAAACCGTGGGCTTGCTGACGTCCTGTCCCGTCAGCACGCCCAAGCTAGATCTCGGGAACCGTTGAGAGTACTATCGTGTATTGTGGTTCAAATTTTCGAGCAAAATTGGAGCACTCTGCTCCCGTGAAATCAACTTCGAAACTAGAATGTGAAAGGAGTTAGACGTGATTAACCCGTGGGCTTGCTGGCGTCCTGTCCCGTCAGCAAGCCCACGCAGATCTCTGAAACGGTAATGATTTGGATTATGATTAAAAACTCTACAATAGAGCCCTATTTAGAGCACTCTGCTCCAAAAAAAATATTAATGTAGCTTCAATAGTTATCGAGTTACAGGCCTTTGAAAACGGGCTTGCTGACGTCGCGTCCCGTCAGCAAGCCCATTTGGAGCGTGAAAACTACTGAACGGAGAGTCGTCAAAAATATCTCAAATCGTAGCTTAGAATGAGAGAACTATGCTCCAAATAGATCAAAATCCTAGGTTCTACGGTTTTCGCGCTATCAGCGAAAAACACTTCAGCCGCCAAAATTTGTCGATTCGTTTTTTAAATGAAATTATTTTATTAAAACATGCAATTTAATTAAAAGTCTTCTATTACGAAATAAAAGACGAGTGTAACATTTAACACGTTTATTGCGCCCAGTCGCGGGTAATAAATGAAACGATATCTCAGTGTTGCCACCGTTTATTTGAATTTTACTAAAAAAAATTGAATAAAAAATATTGTATTTCATCAACATGTTCCTTTTGTTTAGAAATGAATAATATACAGTAGAAAATGTCGCGGAGCACATAGATAGCTGTTTGATTGGGGTATGGTGACATTGGGCTCGTTAATTCTGCTTCAGGGAATGGTGACGTAGTGGCTGTTACTGGTTGACTGTGGACTGTCGGGGCACGGTGGTACCGCGGTGTGTGGTGCTGGGGCTGGTGTGGTGGTGTGGTGGTGGGGCGCCGGCCCTCTGACGGGGGTATATTATGCTGTGGGCGGCGCGTTCAGTCTCACTCGCTGTACTTAAAACTAATCCTCCTCCTCGCCGCTCTCCGATTCTGAAATCAAACGTTAACGGTTTAAGAACATTTTTTGAAATTAAACTTCTTTTTCAGAACGGAAGACAACTATGTCGCGGTGAAACACGTCAACACGATAAGATCCCTTTGCGTACGACATAAGTGTGCATTTCGGGCAGCAATTACTGAAGAAGATCCAGGCCATTTAGCCGAAACATTTTCGTTTTCGCTTCGTTATAGAATCGCCGATCAAAATGTATGGAATTGACATAAGACGAGTCGAACGTCAACGTCATATTAACGAACCTACACGCTTTATGTAAACGCTCTAAAGGTGAGACCGCACTGTGCGACATTCCACAGCACCGGGGTTACGCGACCCGTCACGATCAAATATTCTTCGTATGAGGTAGCCCGCCCTATGCGGCAGGGACCCTACGCGACAAATGTCAGTTATATAAAACGAAATGTCGCGTCGCTGCGTAGTGCCCCGCTTAGTGCAGTCTCGCCTTAGCGCCTCTTAAATGGCGGCAAATTGCAACTCTTCTGATATTGCCATCTATGGGCGACAGTAGTCGCTTTCCATCGGTTGCCCCGTTTGCTCGTCTCCCCCCTAAGGATCAATTCAGACCGCAACACGACGCGTAGATGCATTTCTATGAAGCCGCCAGTCCACTGCAGCGCACGGAGAGACTACGCACGTTGTCAAACTTCGCTTTGCAAGAAAATATAACACGCTACGCACGAATTGACGTAGTCAAAGTAATAAAATCGTGCGCCGTGTGGCCATGCACGGCGTGCATCGCGGTGGAATGGCGGCTTGAATTGAATTGACAAGACTTCAATTGCGTGAGAAGTCTTGCAAATCTGTCAAATCCATACATCCAAAAATGCATCTACACGTCGCGTTGCGGTCTGAATTGACCCCTTAATTTATTACAAAAGTCCCCACTCACCCTCCTCGGCGCTCTGCAGCCACTCGACGAACTTCTTCATCTGGTCGAGGAACATGACCTTGCCCTTGCTGGAGTTGGGCTCGCGGTACCATTTGAGTATCACCTCCTCCGACAGCACGTTGGTCTTGTACAGCATCAGCACCAGCTTGCTGAACGCCTTCATGAAGCTCATGTTTTCGTAGCAGTACTCCTGGACCTGGGGGTGTATACAATAATACTGAGCTTGAGTGGAGTCGAGACCGATGGGCACATGGCTTGGTTTATTAGGAGCATAGCTAGCAGTAGAGGCATCGAGTCACTTTCAATAGTAGTTTTACATCGAGACGCGACGCGAGGTAGCATTTGTATCAGCCATTTTTAGTGATTATGACAAAAGTTTAGTGAATACAGCCATTTAAACTTTATAGGAAAACTTTGTTTAATCCGTCGATCGCCAATTCCTGGAAATCTTTTGTTATCGCGGTCCATATGGGCCTTACGGGGCTTGATAGGTGTACTAAAATTGTGCAGTTTAATTTTGAACTGGTGTCATAAAATTTTTGCATCGCGTCGCATCTAGTCTTTAGGCGTTATTAATACGAATAAGACAGGACTAACTTAAACATTTTGTTGTCATAGTCTTGTTGGAAAAGCCATTTTGACATAAACATGCAAGTGCACTGAGGCTATTGCAACTACGAGGCTAATGCAACTATTTAAAGTAACTGAACTTTCACCGCTTTCTATAAACAGCGCCATCTGTTATCTACAAGAAGAATTATTAATTTTTACATTACATGAAGATGGAGCTAGTGTGACCAATACTATTTGATGTGCAGAGCATTTTGACAAACTGCCATTTTGGATCAACTCGTCACGACGGTGATGTAAAGTTCTTATTGAGAAAAAAAAAATATTTCTACTAGTTTTTTGCCTATGATTGATTGTGTGTGTGATCATCGATTACCGTAAGTAATGTTTGTTATATTTGTTCGATCCGATGACCAGTTTATTTTAAGTTATTAGCGTAGCTACATTTGCCTCACGAAAAACTGTACACGAGGTTATTGCAACTAAGGAGGTTAATTGCAATAGCCCCGAGTTTTTACTATGAAACTGATTTTACTAGTGATGTCCTGTACACAATACATAAAGTATCGATTTTGCTATTTTGTACTCACCTACTCAGAATCTATCTCAGAATAACTAGTGTAGAGTGAGTGAATATACATATATTGTTCAATTCACACCGATCGCCTAGTCCCAAAGTAAGCTCTAAACAATCCTGTTAGGGGTAGGTACTAGAACGACATCTCCGTCGCGACGGATAATTATTCTTATAAATGTGAAAGTGTGTTTGTTCGTTTGTCCTTCTTTAAAGCCAAAACGGAGCGACCGATTGATGTGAGTTTTTGAATGGGGATAATTGGAGGGCTGGAGAGTGCAATAGGCTACTTTTTATCCCAAAAATTTGAAATGTTCCCTAGGTAACGCGATATAACCGAATTCCACGCGGGCGAAGCCGCGGGCGGAAAGCTAGTACATCAATATGTAAGACACCCAGAGGCTCATGACGAACATCGATGTTCATCACACAAACTTCTGGTGTGTGCGGGAATCGAACCCGCATATTAATTCATTCATTTAGATGGTCTACTCTTTAGATATTGAACTTGTTATCTGCCGGCCTGCATATTTCTGTTACGTGCTCTAAAAATAATTAACTGTTTCATCTTTATAAATAAAGCCTTTTTGTTTTAGATGGTTCGAAACTACAAAAGAAAAACTGTAACTAAATACACTGATGAAGATCTTCAACGAGCTTTAGAAGCGGTTATTTAAATAAACAGTTATGCAGCTGCTGGAAAAATACGGAATTCCTAGGTCTACCATTATTATCTACCGTTTGTATGGAACGCGAGGAGCTAAGCAGGCGAAACCGGGAAAACCAACAACTTTTTCAAAAGATGAAGAAACCAAGATAGCATCACTTATTGATCATCTATCAGTGATGGAAAAATGTGGATTTCCATTGACTAAAAAAGAAATCCTCTCCTTAATATCAGAATATATTCGAAGAAATGGTATTATAACACCATTTAAGGATGACATTCCCGGGGATGAGTGGCTTAGGGGATTTCGTAAACGAAATAAACTATCTATAAAGAAACCACAATCTGTTGAGGTTGCAAGAAAAGCTTTTTTCTAACGATCCATCTAAAAGTAGAGTAATAGGGAAAGTAGGATTCCGGTCAACAAGGACAACCAGCTCATCCGGAAAGGAAAATACGACTGTGCTCTTGGCCACCAATGCACTTGGTGAGAAAATACCACCTTTAATTATTTTCCAAGGTAAATACATGTGGAATGAATGGATGTATAAAAATGACACGATAAAAACAGCATACGCTGTGAGTCAGAAAGGCTGGATGGAGACTACGATATTTGAAAAATATATAAAAGATGTCTTCATACTAGCTATTGGTTCACAGAGGCCAGTTTTGCTGGTTTTCGATGGACATTCAACACATGTTGACCTTGGCGTGATAGAACTAGCTGCAGCGAACGACATCACAATCTTAAAATTGCCAGCGCATTCATCAGATGTACTGCAGCCACTGGATTGTAGTGGGATGAAACCCATGAAGGATAGATGGGATACTGAATTAGTGAAATGGCAAAGGTTGCACGTAGGAGCTAAGTTACCTAAACAAGAATTCGCGAGATTATAACCGAGATTTGGGATGAACTAAATCCTGCCATTCTGGCAAACGGTTTCAGAAAAACGGGGATTTTTCCCGTTAACAAAAACGCGATATCAAAAGATAAATTTGATGCATTATCGTGGTCGAAGTGGGAGATTTATGTAACAACAGCAGGAACAGCCTCCTGAGGCAACAAATATCCTCAAAATTACTGTTCCAACGCTATCTAACTTGGTACTTCGTATGTTTCATTCTCAAATCAAAGATGAACTGGTGATCAAAAAACATAATGAAACACAAACTGATAACTGTTTGGCACAAGATAAAATCAAACGAAAAATAATTAAATCGGAAATTGTAAAAGATCC
This sequence comes from Lysandra bellargus, assembly GCA_905333045.1. Taxonomy (NCBI): domain Eukaryota; kingdom Metazoa; phylum Arthropoda; class Insecta; order Lepidoptera; family Lycaenidae; genus Lysandra; species Lysandra bellargus. The sequence goes on from HG995357.1 coordinate 1,112,275, forward strand.
AAAAACATTCGTACTGCAACCTATACATGATAAAAATATTAATACCGTCTATTCGAATCGTGTGAAAATTTTGGACACGAAAATAATTGCACCAGCAAAAGATAAAGAAAACAACGACCTGCAATCCACACAATCCAAACAAATACTCTTACAGTCGATAGCTCGGAATGATCCTCCTAAAAATCCTAAAAAACGAATCCAAAGTGGTGCTGAAGTACTAACTTATAAGAGTGCAATAGAACGCATGCGAAAAGAAAAAGAAGAAAGAGAAAATAAAACAAAGAATAAACCAAAAAACCGATCTAATGTGGGACAAAGGACAGAAAAAACAATTACAAAAGAAAACAAAAAACAAAATTGTAAAGAAGTCACAAAGTCAAAGACGATCTGATAGCGAAAGTACTGGATCATATGAATCTGCTAGTTATTCAGAATATGAAGACATGGATTCCTTTTATGAAGAGTTAATGAAAAATGAAATTACGGATACCACTATCAATGAACAGTCTATCAAATCATTTGAAGATCAAAATGATGCACGTCATTTAAAAAGAAGCAAAATAGAAAAAGATATAAAAAAAAGAATGTGTTATGGAAAAAAGATCGGTAAAGCAAACAAAACAGAAGAATGTGAAGGCAGCATCTGAACCAGTACTCGCTTTATTAGAAGAAAAACAGGATATTGTAAAACACATAAAAAAAGAAAAAAGTGACAAGGAATTACATAAGGGGAAAAAACAGAAAAAATAACAAACGAGAACCCATTACATCGACATCACAACATCAGGAGATTATCCATGCAAAAGTTGGCGATTATATATATTAGCCAAGTTTAGCTCAACTAAAGGTAAAAAGACATATAAATACGTTTGCCTAATTGAGGAAATTCACGGGAAAAAACTAGTGGTCTGTGGATTAAAGTCAAAAAAGAATAATACCATTTTCAGATTTGTTAAAGATGATATTTCGATTTTAGATGAAAATGACATAATTTCCAATATCATAATACCATTCCCAAGTTTTGATGAACAAACCGATACAGTTACATTCCCATATGCCATCGATATAATATATATATTATATGAATGCAGGTAAATTATACAGAATGTGACTGGTTAAGATCCCTAATTTTTTGACTATTTATGTAATTTTAGCCTTTTCAATTTAATGTTAAGTGAGGTTTATAAATAAATATTAATTAATATTACTCGCAAAAAATTTTTATTCCATTATATCCTTCTTCACAGATATCGACACGCTGTGTCCCAACACTAGTAGAAAATAGCTAAATATGAACTTCAAAACTCTACTAAAAATTTGTTTATGGTATTCAGTTGCATTTACCCCCAATATGAGGCAAATGCAACTATTTCTACCCACGACAAGTAATAATGCCGCTGTTCCTTAATCATTGAGTTATTCCTTGCGCTGTTTATATAAAAACAAACTGCCATTATTATGTAAAACTCTGATACGTCTATTGACATGTTAAATAGGTAACCGTTATGATGTTGCAAAGTTCGACTTTTAATTTTTTTAGCTGCATTAGCCTCGGTGCACCTCACATGGATTAGTCAGTTCTGTCTTCGTGATAATAAGGCCGCAATGGGTATTGGGTATACTCGATACCTCTACTGATCGCTTTACTCGTGTAATCAGATTGCCAAATCGCCATGGTGTAGCGTCAAGCGGCGCGCGCGTCGCCCGGCGCGAAATACTCGCGATCGAGCGCGCACGCGCTGCGACGTCGCCACATTCCGACTCGTCATCAAGTTTCATCATGTGGAGAATAACAAACAAAATTGATAGCATTTCGAATGCTAAATACATACGGTTTTGCTCGATCGAACAATAACGTCGTGCAAAACCCTCGGCTCGGGATTTCGTCCACACATTCAGCATTGCTCGATAGTTTTATTCTAAATCGATATATTGAATTTCATCGAGCCGGCTCGATGCGAACCTTCGATCTGTGAGTTTTGCGGTCCCCACAGTAATTATTACTCGATTTGGAGTAAAACTATCCAGCAAAACCGTGTGTGAGCACTTAGCGTAAGTGATAAGAGTGAAAATAATAGTGTCTAAATAAAATTGAAGTATTATGTCGCATATTTACCGCGCAATGAAATTAAGTCTAATTTGCTCCTTAATTTTGCTTTAGTTTACTTCCGTGCAAAATATTTATGTATTAGAAATCTTTTTTCTAAACAAATAAGAAAACAATTATTTTGCTACAGGGTTGAAAAAGAAAAACACTAAAATATGTAAAACAAGTGAGCATTACAACATGATGTAGTTGTTACCTTATGAGTTGTGACACATTAGGTTACTCGGCTGATGCGCTTGTTGAACATACAATAGAAACATGAAATGTATGATATGCATAAAGAATAAAGATACAACAATAACATGACAAAATTACCATTGATTAAAAGTTGTAAGCATTGCATGTATACCTTGTTTCAATTCATTTTGGTCTTAATATAAATAAAGCTTAATATTTTCACTCTTTGATTCTAGATCAAAGTGACTAAAACAAAATGATAGAATGTTTGAATTTAAGTTAGGATATAGTTTTAGCAGTTTTTTACAGTTTCTTGAAAATATGAATGGATGGTAATTAGTAACGCATCTAAGAAGAACCATAACTAAGCGGGCCCCTAGATGAGCAATTTTATCACGTACCTATTTGCATAACATTGTTCACCATCTAGGGTGATATTGAACATCGCGCGCCTTCAATCTTATTGTCAAATAAACTGTTCAATAAAATTAAAGTGTGATATTGCACAATACAATTGATGCAATTTATCCTCTAGGGGCCGGCTTAGGATATAATTTTAGGGTCAATTTATACTAGCGCAGTATCGAAGCGCATCGAAGCGAATTCCAAAAGTCTATTACATAAAAAATTCAACCTTAACTCCAGAGCGTAACGCACACATTACTTCTGAGAGACCAATCAGCGTTAATCGGGCGCATTCGCGCGGATGCGCCCTACGCGCCTTTTAAAATTCTCAAATGTAATGTGTGCGTTAACGCTTTGGAGTTAAGGTTGAATTTGGTATGTTCAGTTTTCCTAATTCGCTTGGATGCGCTTCGACTCTGCGCTAATATAAATTGACCCTTAGCGAAGCTTCTTTATGAATATAAAACATAAGAATTTAAACTAAAAGCATGTTAACGCCTACAAGACCCTAATTTCTTCCATTAACACTAATCAAAATATATACAAGCACTTTACCTTACTCAGCAGCGCCATCTCGGCCTTGGCGGACTGACAGAAGGCGGCGAAGAGCGGCGTGTACTGGCGCAGGTACTTGGCCGCTTGCTCCGCCAGTAGCTCCTCCTTCTTGTTCCACTCGCCGCGGGACATCACGCAGTACCAGATCTGGGACAGAGTAAGACAATACGTCAGAGTATATACATGTATGCAAGTCTGTATGGGGGTGTGTGTGATGGAGATCAGATTGCCAAATCGCCATGGTGTAGTGACAAGCGGCGCGCGCGTCGCCCGGCGCGAAATACTCGCGGTCGAGCGCGCACGCACCGCGACGTCAACACACTCCGACTCGTCATCAAGTTTCATCATGTCAGGTAGTTTGTTTTGAATTAAACAATTGAATATTTTTAGTAGCCTCTGCCCCTGTCATTATTAAGCGGCACGAGGATAAGTTTTAGCAAGAAACACTCGATAGTGTGAATGTTTAAACAAACGAAATAGAAAAATCAGTTTATCCATCAGGAAGCTATGATTAACTTTTAGTTCATACTTTTAAGTGCGTTAATGAAATCCTCTCCGCTGCGCTCCCTTCTGTCTGCGTTAAGCCTTATAGGCCTGGAGAAGCCAAACGAGCGTAATTTGTGAGTTGTGAGTCGCAGAATTTCGGCTGGCAGAAATGCAAAAGTCCTGTTGGATTCACACGAGCGTAATTTTGTGATCATGATTTCTGCGACTCACAAAATAATTAAGCTCGTTTGGCTTCACCCTCAATCGTAATATTTGTGTCATGTTACTCACAATGGCGACGACCTCGTGGTCGGGCACGGCGAGCTTGACGGCGAGGTCGCGCAGCTCGGGCACGAGGTCCTTAGGCGCACGCTCGTCCGCCAGCTCGTCCCGCAGCGCCGCCGTCAGCGCCCGCCGCGCTTCCTGCTCCGCCTGCGCGCGGTGCAGCTTCAGCAGCTCGGACAGCCCGCGAGCTGCGAGCGCTGACGCCAGCGCCTCCTCGCCGCGACGGTTCAGCGGCAGGAACTCCAGCAACCTGAATATGAGTTGAGAATAAAGACATTGTGATGTACTGCTGTTGCATACATAAATAAATTTTAATGTTGAGTGTATTGCCTTAATGCATTAACAAAGAAATGTATGTATTTGTTTATTTGAATTCATTCGTGAAAACGAATAATCAAGTCCTTTATTGTTAGTCGTGATCTCGTAAGGCCTTGATATCACCCAGCAGAATTACGAAGATCTGCCAATTGTCTATCTTTTTTTTGTATGTTGTGTTGTATTGAATACTTTCCGATTAATATTGAATGTTATACAGGGTGCAATTAAACCTTCGTACCAAATTTTTTCCAGGGCTTAGGTATCATTAGGATTTAACCAACAAAAATTGGGTGTTTATTTTATCCCATTTAAAATCGTTGCGGAACGGCCACTAGCAGCGTGGGGGAATGAGCGGGGGTGACGCGGGGGGAGGAGCGCGCGCGGGCGACGCGTCGTGTCCATTAATTGTAGTGTTTTTTTAGGATAACTTTCGGAAGCTATTTCTCAACATTTCAGTACTGAGTGATTATAATAGAAAAAAAACGTGTATTTTAATATGATATATCAAAATTTGACAGGAAGATTTCATTGCACCCTGCATGGGCGTGCACACCATGAAGGCAGAAATGCAGTGCTTACCTAATGCATGACTTGCCATACACATATATTTTAATTTAAATTTCGTACGTTTTAGATGACTCATGACGTTAATTATTAAATATTAAGAGTAAAAAATATAATAGAAAAAAAGTGAACGCATTTAAAACGCCTACATTTATAAAATAGCAACAATCAATTTGCGAGAAATTAAACATTAAGTTAGGTACACGCGCGAACAGCATGGCTCAAGGTCAAGGCAAGCAGATCTCGTGCGGCAGGCTCTGGGGTCATGTGTGCGTAAAGATTTTTGTGTCCGTGAACAGTTCGCACACGCACACAGACATGGGCGTACCGAGGTACCCCTGGAAGGTAAGATAAACGTCAATTTTCCTGGAAAGTGGAAATTCAAAACGTGTTATCTACTCTGCGTAAAATGAAGTGTAGGAAACAAAATATCTTTTAAGGCCAGGCCGGTTCGAAAATACTGATTTTTAAGCTTCCAGTCTGAAGAAATTATGAGGAATTCTCTTACACCAAAATTAATGTCGACTCAAAAAGGAACAAAGTAAAAAAATATTTTAAAATGGCATGGTAATTCTGTAATAAAAATTGAATATCACCATTGCTATTTATAGTGTATGTAATAGTGTATTTTTACACTTCAAATTCGAACATCTCGTAATTTTCAATGACAATGATAATATGTTTTTTATTTTACAAAAAGGATAGCTTTTTGAAAGTTGTAAGGAAATAACCGAATAGTTTTTTAATAAATGATTACCGCATTAATAAAATAAAATGTAGATTTTCTCCTATTTCGCCCTATCAAGGACGCGGCGAGCGTCGTAACCGCCACTGTAGAAGGCGCGCTGATATTATGAATATTATTTTAATGTCCTTTACGTCGATATTCGCACTGACAGACATCGACCTGCTAATTTTTGGGTTGCAGCCCATGCTTTGCCCATTTTGATTTCTTAAAAATGTTATTTGACTGAGGTTTGTGTTAAAAAGGTGTGTGTATTAAAAATTAAAAATAACAACTTTTCACAATTATCATTCAGTGAAAAGATTGTAATTGTGATTTGTGTCTGAAGGTTGGTGTGTACCTGAGTTACAACAGTTAAACCAGTAACAAAACAAAAAGGAAATATAAGTAACCCCCACCCGAAAGTTTCATGTTAAAAGTTATCCATATTCATACTAATTAATTATTTTATTAAGTATTTTATAACATATACTTAATATTAAATGCGAAATTATCTCTATCTGTCTGTCTCGCTTTCACGCTTTGGAGTGACTAATGAACCGATTATAATAAAATGTTGTACACAGTTAGTCTAGAGCCTGAGAGAGCCATAGGCTACATTTTGATGAGGCAAAAATATATTATCTAATTTCCATGGAAATATCGATGAAAATGAATCCACATTGTATTTCTAATACGTAACAATAGATGGCATTTTTATTTATTTTAGCTTAGCGCACAATATTATGTTGTATGGTAATTGGTATATTTCCATGGAAACATCGATGAAATAAACTCTCATTGTAGTTCCAACGTGTGACAACAGATGGCGTTTTTTTATTTCTTCATAACAGAACGTAATTAAACTAATAGTTTAGAAAACATAGGTTTTAATTTATATCCACACTATTATTAGAATTTATGCGAAAATATCTCTTTTTGTCTGTCTGTTTTGCTTTCACGCCAAACTGAACCGATATCGCTGCATTACCAGTGTCAAAATCTTGTGCACACGCCGCTGGCACCCTGTATGTATCAATATCCACGCAAATCTGCCATAAAGATGTTAAATTGTCAAATGTAGCAGCACATATGACTGCACGGCAACGTTACCGCGAGCCAGTACAGTGACGCGTTGTTCTGTCCCAAATGTTAGCGCAGTTCCAATGTTACAGAACTACCGTGTGTATGTATTTGGGAAGATAATATTTACAGCTTTTAGGGATCTTTCGAACCTTATCAATCTTCAGTTTCGGAAATTGAAATTTACTGATACTGCATTGAATTCTACGAAAAGTTGTTGCTTTAGGATTTAACATAGTCGTAGTATAATTATTATTCTCGGCCCGGTAAGGCCCGGTAGTAATATGAAGTATTGCCCCCTATAAGGGCGTCGATACTTGCCTTACTTCCCTTAATACTTTAATAACATTGTGGCAGTTATCTGATTCATCCACTAACGTTTTTAATTAAATTGTGTAATTAAATGAGGGTAAGGGTTCCTGGATACAGCTATACTAGACAGTGGTCTCACCTGCCCTCCAGCTGCCCCCGCTTGAGCGCGGTGACGAGCGAGGCGGCGCCGCGCTCCTGCTTGACGGTGGCGAACACCTCCAGCACGAAGTCTAGCGCCAGGTTGTCCTTCACCAGGTGCTCGTTCACCAGCACCAGCAGCACAGACGGTGGGACGCACGCGTTACCTGCCGACGGACAACGATTGTGAGAGCCAGTCCACACGGCGCGTTGCGTCGACGCAGCGCTGCCGTTTCACGTTTGACGCATAGCCGGCCACACGGGCGCTGCGTCATAGCAGCATTGTTACGATGTCTTAACGTCAACACACCCTCCCGCTTTGTCTCAGGGGCTGCTTTCCGTCATGTGTGCGTTGCGAACACCTTGTTGTATGTAATACAACGCAACGACAGCGCTGCGTCGCCGCAAAGCTGACGCAACACGCCGTGTGGGCTGGCTCTGAGCTCGCAATACATATTATACAGAATAGTAACCAGTGGTCTAGCCACTAGTGATGATTCATTCTAAAAAAAGGTGGGTCAGCAAAGTCAACTCGAGAATGTCAATAGCTTACTGTCACTTTAACATGTTGCAATTTCTTGGGAAGCAAAAAAATACATTTTTAAATGTACCTACATTATTCACTCACATTTAATTATTACGAGCCAACGTATTTCGATGTAAGCTAACCCTACGTTATACAGCATTAAGTCTTGGATCAAAATTCGGTCGAGTTTTCATGATATTCAGAATTTTGTAATTAATACATTCATCGTAAATCATTTCTACACAGTTTATAGTGAACTGTATCATGGCCAATGATCGGAGTAGTCCATAGAACTGTCCATGGATGAGCCGCGAGTTTCTGTAGCACTGTTCGACACCGACACGACTAAATAACATCGTGTTGGCTCTAATTAAGTGCAAGGAAGGATATTATGCTTTGAAGCCTATATGCAGGTAAATCAGTCAAAGAGCCTCCAGGCTACAATAATTTTCAAATATGTTTAGGAACATTTGAGGGTCGTTTTATATTGCATAATTAGACTGTTTAGAAAGTTTATTGGCGAAAGACAACCAGCTCACGCTGTGCCTAAAGTTTACCAATAAACGTGTGGTAAGTTTATGAATCTGATTTGGAACGGGAAATGTGAAGCAATATTGGGGTACTCCCAAAAAAGTATCAAGCAAGGCTATGCCACTGGCCACTGCATATCTTTTTAATGCTATATTGAGTTAGGTAAATAAATAAGTAATATAAACTCACCTATCCACAGCGCCACCATCCGCGCGAGTTTGATACGGTTCTGGGGTTCGAAGCCCTTGATGTACACAAGGACCTGAAAATACAACACTATTTAGTACTAGTTTAAATAAAACTAATTTTAAAGGAAAATTTACTGCTAATATTATTCTTGAGACATAATAATAAGTTTTGCACCAAAAAAGCTTATTTGTTAATCTATTCAACAAATTCGTCGATTGATTTTGTCATTAGACAATCATTAACATTAATAAACAGATCATGTACTGTGAGAAGTTGATTCATAGCAGATAGGTTTGAAAAAACGCGACCAAAATAGTCCGCCTACGTATTTTGGTCGCGTTTCCTCAAACTCAGCCGACAGATGACGACTTGCATTAAGTTGATATTATCCGACCAAATGACGTACGTCAACTGCCCATAAATCAATTTCTTTGATGGTACCTAATTGTATACAACAACACAATAAGTTAAAAGTCAAACTCTTACCTTCTTCATCTCCTCTTCAAACATCTTTTCCAAATATTTATAGCGCCTCATCAGTTTCAGGAATATCTGGAAAGAGTGACACAATTAGTGCTTGCTCACCAGCCTGCCACAGATGTAGATTGAGGGTAATATCAGTGTAAGTTGAACGAGAAGGTTTTGTCCACATGTACATTCAGGACTCTAGCCATGTTTTCATCATTTGGGATAAATTATAACAATAAGTTTTCAAGTAAGACATTAAACAAATACTCGCACACCCCCAGGCGGACCACATGTTGAGAAACACTGGTCTAGTAGTAAATGCACCTGCAGCTCTTCTGATACTGCGAGTGTCCATGGGCGACGGTAGTTGCTTTCCATCAGGTGACCCTTTTGTTCGTTTGCCTTTCTATACTAATATTATAAAAAGGTAAACTTTGTTTGTATAATTGTAATGAATAGGCTCAAAAACTACTGGACCGATTTTAAAAATTCTCTCACCATTCGAAAGCTACATTGGATCACGAGTAACATAGGCCATATTTTACTTTGGAAAAAATAGGTTTCCGTAAGATATTTGGGTTTTTCGGACACAAGGTGCAAAAAATCAACCAGAAAAGTTACTTATTTTGCGTACGCTGCCTAAACTATAAAATATAGAACCATATAATGTTCCAATTAATTGTAGATCTTATAAATATCTACAAAAAAGTCCGCGACACACTATGCCTATCTAGGTCGAATGAGGCACAACAACCATTTTTTTTATTTAAAAAATCTTGATTTTTTTGGACTACATTTAAACGCGTTTATTTTACTCATGCTATTAATCCTTATCAAAATAAATTATTTCATCGCTAAGTACAGTTTATGTAGATAATATTTGTTCTTTGAATGACTAAAATAGGACGTTTGGTTTTGAAGTTATGGCGAAATTAAAATATTACGATTTCAATTGCACGGCCCCTTGCGATTGCGAAATGGGCGTCATCAAGCGGGGGTGCGCGTGCGAGTTTTTCTCAGGGCTAACCAACAGTTCTAGGGCTAAACAACAGTTCTTTTCAGAGCTAGAATATTACACGCTATTAACAATTTCTTAAATAATTGAAAATGCCTAAGAGAGCCAGGTCGGACGACCATGGCGCCATACTTATATTTTAGTCACTTCAATAAAATAATATGGGCAAAACGTTGTTTGCCGGGACAGCTAGTATTTTATAAAAAAATGAAACTGAAGTTTACCTGTTCGAAGTTTCGCATGGTGTCCATATCTTCGTTGGCGTTGAAGATGCAGGTGTTGGTCTTGGGGGTCTCCCCGTCCATGGACACCGACCCGCCGGGGACTGCAACACACAGACAGTTCTATGTCAGGATATGTTTTTGTTGATAGTGCGTTGTGAGTGTATGCGTGTTGTGTCAGATGTAAAACGAACGAGAGTGTATCCACACGAGTGTTCAGGACTCTAGCCAGATTTCTCATCATGCTAGGTTTAATTTGGACTTTAAATTAAAATGGGGCAGCTTTTTCTGAGTGTTCTAAAAATATTTTTATGCCCTTTCTTACCCGTATACCAAGAACAGCTATGGTTAAGTTTATATATTCAACAGTATTGTTGAATGGCTATTATTTTGACATCAACGCTTGTGCGGTTTCTCTTTTATCTTTGACATGTGGCGCAAGCTTGTGTCTGAGGTTAAGATCCACTTTGGGTCGCTGAGTCATCGTAATAACAACAAAGGTGTCTGTGAATAGATAAACTCCTTCCAAAAACCTCAAAAACTGCTAGGCCTACCACGAAACCGTTTTGCAACTCTAACAATCGGCTGAGAATGCCGCGTCCTGCTCTAGCAACATCATTTCACGTTTGTTAGAGTAGGACGTGGCATTCCGATTCGTTCGATTGAGTCAAAACTGTTCCGTGGTACGACCCCTGGGCGTAGAGATAAACTACGATAACATGGCGCGCCCCTCCAAAATTCAAAACGTTTGAAGTGCGTTGTCTTGCGCGGTCGGCTAGTTATGATTATTTGACCAACAAATCTTGGTAATAAGTGACATTACGAGTACTGGTTGATTGGTTGAATACTTACTACATACTTTTTCTTTCATAAGGATGTGACTGCACACATTAAAACAGTAATTTGGAGGGGCGCGCCATGCTATCGTAGTTTATCTCAATATGGTGGGTAACTCACGCAGCAGGCCGCCCGCGATGAGGACGTCGAATATGACTTCGCCATAGCGGCGGTAGTCGAGCTTGGAGCCGGCCGCGTCTAGGAACTTGTAGGCGGCGTCGAGGTCGCCTCCCGCGCGCTCGAGCCCCGCCACCAGCGCGTCGCGGAACCCGTTCGGGTCGTACTTCTCTTTCTCATCTGGAATAAGAGAACTAGGGGTTAGAAAACGGCAAGTCTAGGGAACGTGCGCAACGATGGTGCTGCCAATTCTTAACTTAGGCCCAATTTCACCAACGACTGTTAACCCATCAATCCCCAAGCAGTAGCCGGCTGTCGCTTATCAATTGAAAATCTATTGTGTCTGTGATACCCACGATCGAGCTATTAAAGTCATGATTTATTTACTAAACAAATGGTGCCCTACTTCCTACATGGCCTCTTTAGGACCTGTTGTATAAGACACAGGTCATAGTTATTACTTATTATAGATAAATTGTATGAAAATTCTAACCCTAAATATCTACAATATTCTCAATATTATAGATGCTTTGTGTTCTCTTGCTTCGTTGTCTTAATGATTGTCTCTATACTTAAGTCACAACCGATTTAGATGAAACTTGAAATTGAGGTGATTTGGAGCCCTGGAAAAGGGTTTTGGATAGTTTTGACGACTAGATGGCGCCCGAATCCCGATAGGCGATTTTCTACTCAAACGAACGCAAGTAATGTCTAGTTGGATAACAAGTTTTTTATTTTATTTTATTAAATAAGGGGGCAAACGAGCAAACGGGTCACCTGATGGTAATCAACTACCGTCGCCCATGGACACTCGCAACACCAGAAGAGCCGCAGGTGCGTTGCCGGCCTTTTAAGAGGGATATCAGTTTGCTGAAATCCTGGATACAGGTCATATTGAAACAAAAATAAAAAATCATCAAAATTTACTTGCCATCAATGCCAAGGCTGTCCCTAAAATGCAACAGGTCGATGTCTGTCAGTGCGAATTTATTTTACATTTTTTGAGATTTGTACATTTTATTTTATTAATAACCGAATCATTTATTAAAAAACTATTCGGTTATTTCCTTAGAACTATCAAAAAGCTATCGTTTTTGTAAAAAACATGTCATTGAAAATTACGAGATGTTCGCATTTGAAGTGTATTTTTATGGTGATATTCAAGATTTTTTACAGAATTACCATGCCATTTTCCAATATTATATTCGGTTATTTTTTTTACTTTGTTCCTTTTTGAGTCTACATTAATTTTGGTGTAAGAGAAACTTTAAAAGATATTTTGTTTCCAACACTTCATTTTACGCACAGTAGATTATATTATTATTATATTAGACGCAGATAGTACTTTTTGAATTGCCACTTTCCAGGAAAATTGATCGGTACGGCCATGACTAACACTATAATCATTTGAAATAACAAACCATAAACTGTAAAATCCTATAGTTTCTTGGTCAAACACAAGGAAAAACGCCTAGAATGTCATGTTTAGTATTTTCTGTCTGTAGACATACTTGTAGACAGTAGACACACACCCTAAACAAATGATTTACCAGACATCCTACAAAATATGTGTTAAGTACTAAAAATTAAGGTCTCCTAAGAGTTAAGACCCTAATTCTCGTATTTAGCAGACTTTCCAAATACTGTCATCACTCATTACAGTATATTTAAAGTTGAATTATGGAATTATGGTCGATGGAGAATCTTTGAGTCGTTTGTTTATTTGACATTTTATAGGAGTACCATCCTCAACTTTTACAAGAACGTATTAAAACTACATCGACATTTATTATTTAGCAGAATATCTATTATCTACCTAACAGATATTTTCGCACATTGCGCATTCGTCGGGCGAAACACAAGTTTGTTTCAACACGTTTCCCGTCCCAATATGGCGCTAACACGCAGCTGTCACGTGTTTCCACGTCAAACCCGGCGCCTGTGCGTGGAACAGGCGAATATAGACCCTACTGCCTACACAATAAGACGGAAGCAGCGCTCCGTCGCCTGCACTCGGGACAAGCGAACACAGACCCTACTCCGTATACAATAAGACAGTGTCAGCACTCCCAGTGTACCGTTAACATTACTGTTCTAATGTTAATTGTGAATTTTAATAAGCATGTAAGTGATACTTGGAGATATTCGTGCTATAAAGTAGGTATCATGTTTTACCTGGCGCTCGTGTAGAGAACATAAGGATTATAATTTATAACACGAACATAATAATATTAAAATAACCTCGCCTAGTGAATATTTTCACATAAGTAAGTACTCCGTACATTTTTTGGCAACTTCTTAACTAAATTATAGTTAAGTAATCGTTAAATCTCTTAGCGTGGGTTGCACCAGAGGCGTAGTTAAAGTTAAGGTTATATGTAGTTAAATATTATGGCGTCCTTTAGTTTTAGCTTTAACCTTAACTTTGACTGGAGAAATTCACAGATGTCTGTTGCATTTATTTTTTTATTGAAGCTACAGGTAACGGGATTGAGAGTATAAAAAATTGAATTATCCGTAAAAATCGACAGGAAAAAATAACACTGCATTAACATAGTAAATTTTCACGAAAAATATGTACGAGCGGTTATGGTTAAGACTTAAGTAAATATAGCGTCCTTAGACGTTATATTTAACTTTAACCAAAGATTTGACATTTTGCACTGTAGTTACAGTTAAAGTTACAGTTATAGTTAAAGTAAGTCGGTGCAACCCTACCTTAAGAGCCCGTCCTCTATTTTCTACTGCTCTCTTCACACTCACGCCCGTCTTACATATGCCAGGTGAAAAAGGACGATCGCCAAGTTAGCGGGCAGATAGAGGTTTTCTGTTTTTAAAGGGTTTTTTTATATTGAAGTGGTAAAAAGTAATTCCAACACTTTATAGACGACTTTCTCAACAGTACATTGTATTTTTTCATACCGTTTTACAGCAAAAATCACAAAACTGTCGCGGGTTTGAGTTGGATTATTTAAAGATACTTAAAAAAAAATTAAAAATCTAGCTCCAACACTATATTATAATTGAAATGATCTTACATGTTGTGCATTAAAACTTATAGAAATACTGTATTTTAACTGTTAAATCACGTCTGTTAAATGAGCGAAATCGGCAAAATTTCGTATACGGACTCAGTCTCCGTAAGCTTAGGTAGGGGATACTTTGACTTCAGTAGACTATAGTCCGAAGGAGGGGACATACACAGTCTGTCTTGACCCGTGTCTTGATAATGTGACAGAAGTGACAGATTGACTTGAGGAAATATTGGAAGACATTGTCCCTAAAATCTGTCAGTGTCTCCATTGTTTCGCGTTTTTACTGTAATCATGATCAACCTGCAGGGAGGATCATGGGCGCCGGCAGGGACCCCCCTGCCGGCACTTGCACCCCTTGGGAATTTCGAGATCAACAGGAATTATTGAAATAAATAGGGTTACAAAAGATTTTGTAACCCTATTCAATAATAAATACCATGCCGTACAACGATAGTTCGTAATGTTTCGGCACTAAATGTATTCTGTTGACGTAAATAGGCAGTCACTGTTGTTCGTAAAAAGTTAAAAGAAAAAAAAGAAACTAAAATCTGCACCCCTTGGAAATTATTTCTGCCGGCGCCTATGATGAAGGACAAAATGATATGCTTAGAAGCATAAATAATGAAATATTATTTAATAGGTAAGTAGCGTTAATTTAAGAACCCAGATAGTTAAGGCTAAACTTTAGGTAAATACGAGATATCCAACTGTTCCAAAAGGATAGGTTACAACTTACTCAGTACGAGCAGCTGAAGTGACAGCAGGCAACTAGTGTGCCTGTGTACTCGCTTGAGAGCAGCTCGACTCGCCACTCGCCTCCCTGGGTCACACCATGCAAGCTGCTGACATCGCAGATAGGTAATGTTCTAGTGACATAGCCTAGTCGAGTTGTATACAGGGGAGAAGGCGAGTGGCGAGTGAAAACAAAAAATGTTGTAGTAACTCGCACGCGAGTAACTGACCCACTCGCACTTGAAAGTAACTCGTATGATGCGGTCACACGGTCCAAGTAGCTGCACCTCAGTAACTGACTGGGCCAGCTCGCACTGTGTAACCCAGGCATTAGGACAAACTATACAGAACCTAATACCTACATAAAACACTAGATTCTAATCTAATAATTACACTACATATCCAGTATATCTACGTCCAAAACTGCCGACGCAACACAAGCGCGCAGGGAAAGCGGCTCAGAATTATTTAGGTCAGAGGATTAGCTAACTCCACCCCTGTCTACTTCGACATAGATAATACTAGATGACGCCCATAACTCCGTTGCGCCAAAATTAATTATCGCGCGGGAACCGTACATTTTTCGGGATAGAAAGTATCCTTTGTCCTTTCCCGGGACTCACAACACAAACCTTCCGAGTATAGCCTCCATACCAAATCTCTCAATACACTTTTTATCTTGCATTACGTCTTTGTAGGTATTGCAGCAGGCGTAGCATGGTCACCATAGAAACGGTTTCTTTCTAAGGAAGAATAGACAAAGTGACAGACGATGGAAATCCGCCATTTTGTCGATAAAATCTGTCAGTATGTCGATTCTTAACTATGTCTACTGTAGTTATGCTAGCCCTGCAGCCGTTCTGTGGGATTTCTAGCTGTATTTTTATTCTGTATCGCGTCTAGCAATCGGAATCGACCAGAGGCCGGTCCAAGGATGAGCCGCGAGTTTCTGTGGCACTGTTCGACACCGACACAGCTAAATACCGCTGTGCTGGCTCTAATTAAGTGCAGTCTAGATTATTCCATACTAATATTACAAAATATTCGAAAGTGTGTCTGTCTGTCACATCTTTACGGCCAAACCGCTGAACCGATTTTACTAAGGTATGGAGATACTTTGCGTTCCGTAAAAAGACAGGATAGTTTTTAATGCGAAAAAATGTACGGTTCCCGCGCGATAAACGAATTTAGACGCAGCGGAGTTGCGGGCGTCATCTAGTACTTCATAATCAAAGAGAAACCTATTCAAAGAACATTTTCTGGGCGAAGCCTTAACAATAGATTTTCATCAACAGAATGACTGCGTAGGAAGAAGCTCGTTTTAGACTTTAACATAAAGCCTCGTCGAAAATAATGTTCGAGTCGTATCAGAGTAAAAGGTGCTTTAAAGATAAATTTTATAGTCTCGCTAAAACTGGATAACGGCTGAACAGATTTGGCTAATTTTAGTATCGAAGTATTCGTGGTACTCCAAGGAAGGTTTATATCAGCAGGTTTAGCATGGTCACCATAGAAAGTGACAGACAAAAGAAATCCACCATTTTGTCAGTATGCCCACTTTCCCGTTTCTAATGTTGTTATTTGCCTGCAGAAGTGATACGAAGTGCACCATCTAGTTTTTACCCGACTGCCGGGAGGGTTATTAACTTATTATACAATATACATGTGCACGCGTCGGATGACTATAGTCGAAGTACAATAAGAATGCAATTCAATATAAGGAGTCAAGTGGTCGTTTCTCGTCGATAACGTTTTCCCGTTCTATTTATACACCGTGCCACCATGAAAACGCGCTCTCAATGACAATACTATCAACGATCATAATAATTACTCACGCTTACACGCTACACCGTTACAAAACGATTAAAATATTATTCTATACTGGTGCCACAAACAACTTGTTCCATTCTGCCGCAAAACTAGTAGTTCCATTCTGCCGCAAAACTAGTACTTATTTATTATTAGGAGATTTCACTAGAGACAAAACACTAAAAAAATACATTTGCCAATCCCGTCACCGGCTACACGGTCAATTTTTCATCAATCTGATCCATCAATCCGGTACGGATTGACGAAAATTTGATCGTGTACGACTCGGATCGATGGATTGATCGTATTTTTAATATGAACTTTTTATAACCATCAATATTCCGTCAATCAGATTGATGGATCAGATTGATGAGAATTTGACCGTGTAACCTGCGACTAAGTGTTGTGTACGTCATAAGCATCAATTACTTTAAGACAGTGTAGACGTAGCCTTTGCATAAGGTTGTTATTTGACTTTGAAGTATTTTAATCTCATTTGTGTTCTACGCAGCATGGTCGATGGTGTTAATGTTACAGGTATTCTAGACAGATAGCAATATGGTATTTGCTAGGGGCTTTTTGTGAAGAAATATCTATGAAAAATATTTAAGAAAAAGATACAAAACCAGCTTCTCTGTTCTCCCCAAACTAATATTACAAATAAACTTTCTTTGCACCTTATAACTTTAATTGCTGACTTTCAATATGCTGCAGCTGGTGAAATCTCACACTGATGAGTCACAGTGACCTTTGTACAGTCAGCGTGTCGACCTTACAGTCCTCACCGATAAAGGAAATCTATGTGCCAATACTATAGTTTTACATCCTTTAATGGCCGCACTCAAAGACATTAATGCCTGCTTAAAGAGTTACTTAGTAAATATTTTAAAACTTTTTAACTCTACCTGTGATCCCAATATTATAATGTTGATACATGCTATTTCTCTATTCATATTCATTCATAAATCAGCTTATATACGTCCACTGCTGGACTATTTCTCTATTATAAAGGCAAATTTAAATGCCCCAAACTTCTAATGACAAAACTGATTTCATGAAAAAAAATTGGACAAGATGGTACTTAAATAAATTTCACTGATATTATGGACTTGGCAATATTCTTGTTCAAAGCAAAAAATGTGTGCCAATTCAAAAGATTAAAAATACAAACTGAGTATTGCATGATGCATCACATAGATTTGCGTTTATAATAATAATATTTCTCATAAAATGAATATGTAGTAGAAACGGTAGTAACATTCTTGTATCTTGCACAATGGAACATAAATAACAGCTATCTTACACAATTAATATTAAATAAACACTTCCTACATTCAATATATTTTATATCTTCAAATACAATTAGTAGTATTGTTATAGTAGCTAATAAAGACATGGTAAATTCAAATCATTTATTTTTGCAATTGTAGGTTACATAAGATGTTACAAAAGATGTCCGTACTTATCTACAATTAGCCGTTAAGGCTTAATTTAAAAAATTTAAAAAACCAGAATGATTTCGCCCAAAAACAGGACACAAGACTCGCTAGTAGAATTATCTAATGACAAAAGACACTAAGGTTTAGGAAATTAAAATATTAATGTCTTTTAATTAATGAAACATTATAAGTTAAAACTATATTTTATCATAATATGAAACAAATAATTTTGTTCACACCAAAATTTTAAACATGGATAATTTGTAATGAACCCAGGATGGTATCTAAACTCTATCCAGACAGGACATCTCAGGACACTAAGAAAACTAAGACATCTTCTGGGAAAACAGGACGGTTGGCAACCCTAAATATACCCTGAGTATAATATTCTGACTGCTATAAGGGGCAACACTCGGTAACAGCTATGTATTTTAAGAAATGGTTGTTACTATGACATGTCGGCTATCATAAGAAAACCAAATTAATAAGAGATATCTTCATTTGTTAATCTGCTTCCTAATTAGATAAGAATTGTCAAACTAAAGTGCTTTACATATTGCAGCTATACAGGTTTATTACAAAACAGTAAATCTCATTACAAATTATTATAGACGAAAGTGTTAAAAACTACGAATAATAAAAACTTAAGGAAGACTTAACTCCGTCAAAAAACATGCTCCAAAATACTTGTCAAAAAGTGTACCTTAGGTTCACTTTTCATACATTTGCAATATTTAGGTGACCTTCAGTCGGTATAAAGGCTGACGTTACATGACAGTTCTAATGGAACCAAATTTAAAACTGTATTAGTATGGGAGTTACGTTTCCTTAGGTTTTATTATTCGTAGGTTAAAAAGCTATAATGTATGAATATATATTCATGGCCCTGGGCCGCTGGCCCCGGGCAATAAAGGCGTAATATCAAAAATCGTTTTGTTCAGGAGAGACAAAATAAGCTAATTTGTATATAGTGCAGTGTACAGTGGTCCAAAACAAAAGTTTGAAGTGTCATATGTCAAATTTTTTACCTATTTAACCATATCAAAATAATTTTAATTGTGTAAAAAATTGTTGAAATAATTGAAAAAATGTATAATACAACTAATAAGCGATATTGTTTCAATTGTCACATTATTTATTGACTTTATAAAATCACCAAACCTCTTGAGATTTACGGCTGTAAGAACATAACACAACATATTTTTTCGCTTTAGATTTCGAGCGTGCCAGCCGGTTACTCCCTTCTTCTGGGGAATCTTACAGCGAAAGCTTAGCTGTATCGTATCTTCACCGGTTTTTTTAGTTATGTTTCATAGAGTAATGCAAGAATACAGTTTCAGTCCTAAGATAATTTTCCATTCAATAAAGCTTTTGTCATTTATTATACCCAAAATTTTATTTTAAAAATATGAAATAAATAGGGGTGATAGACTAATACTCAGAGAAGCCAAAAATCAAATAACATTAAAAAGGGCGTAACCGGCGTTAACCGCTTAGTTGCACGGGGCCAGCGATATCATAGTCATCCGATTGAATCTGCTATTTGATTGAATGACTAGCTAATTTATTGAATGAAACTGTTTTATGTAATACCTGTTTGTGTGTGACCTTTAAACTCAAAATGTTAAATTGGAGATGTTTCTTTGTCACAGGTTACACGGTAAAATTTTCATCAATCTGATTGACAGAATATTGATGGTTATATAAAAGTTCATAATATTAAAAATATGATCAATCCATTGGTTAGACAATCTAATTTTCGTCAATCTTTACCGGATTGATGGATCAGATTGATGAAAATTTGACTGTGTAACCAGCGACATTGACATGTAAAAACAAAAACGAGGTGATGCAATATTATACAGAAACATAAATAATAAATAATACATGTTTTACAAATTAGCACCTCACAGCACTTTACAAGGGAAAACCAGGAAATTTGTTATCAGTTCTTGTTTACATTACAACTTTAATTTAGCATGTACTAATAGTTTAATGTCTTCAGTCTATCTAGATCTTGGATCTTGATAGAAGTAACTTTAATTAAGCAGTAATATTAGACACAAGTTTAGCCTGCCTTTGCAGCAATTTAAAATGTCCTATATCCTTTCCTGGGCTCTTTAAAATCAGTTCAGCAGTTTAAGTAAAGATGTGATAGATTGCATTCATACTATATGTGTGGATATAAAGTATAGTATGGACGTCAAAGTTCCATGCACTAGTGACTAAACCTAGTCAATAGTATATTTGTGATGATGTATGGTACATTATACATGCATTAGGAGAATATTTGGCACCGATACTTCCGCTCCGGCTGATCAATCGCTGCACTTGACCTAAATAGCGGAGGCCAATCTACTTTCTTTTGTTTCTGCATAGGGCATAGTGCAGTCGAAATGTGAAATGTACAAACACTCACCTCTTTTTCTGGTCTTGATCCGTTGACCCGATAATACTGGTTTTTCTACCTTCTGACTCATACAATATATTGCTGAAACAAAACACACGTGGCAGTTAGGACGGAGGTCCAGCGACGGTTCAACAACCCTACCCTATACTCAAAATGTTCTCCCCGCGGCAGATACCCTTCGATATGATGATATCGATCAACTTACTAGTTGGGCGAGGAAAACTGCCGAGAGAACACCGACTAGTGTCCCCCAGTTAGGTTTTAAAGTTAATACACGTATGACTCAGCAGAGAACGATTATCGCGTGATTCAATCAAAATCGGCGCAGAATCAACGCAGAATGGACCGAATTGTGTAAAGTATGCGCAAAGTACACTAGTGTGCAACGATACTTACGTAGTTACAGGTTATGTAGGAGCCTTTTACTCCTTTTGCGAGTTCTCTCGGACTGCGCTTGTTCAGAAAAGAAAGAAACGCAGCTACGGTCTCTGTCCCTTCGCGAGGTAAAGACAACGTGTATGGAGCCGCCGGATATCCGGTACAAATGGGGCTGAAATATTGATTTTATGAGAATTTCGATTGTAATTAATTATATAAAGCGAAAATGTTATCGTTTTTACGTTAAATTGGAGGACGTATTGATAAATATTGAACAAGAATGAAAAACCATAGCAACGAAAACCAAATGAACTGATTAGAAAAAATATGCACAACACGAAATATAATTATAAATTTTTAATTTGTTACAAATAGCTAAATTTGTGTTACCTAAAAATTAAGATACATAATTTTTAATTTTCGAAACTATAATTTTTTTTGTTAAAAAAATTCTAAACAAAATTTGTTATTTGAAAGAAGTCTTTTTGACTCAAAATTGTCATTACGAATTACGATCATAGACAACTTATTATATTTTCTAATTTCTATTTTTGTTGGCAAACGGCATTTAGGGGGGTATTACATTATCATTTATATTGGAATTTGGATCTATGTGGATATATGATCCACAGACTACTAAGGGATACTACTATATGATCCTTTAAATGATCCAATATAAATGATAATGTAATACCCCCCTTAGCAATATACATGTCAATGTATTATAGGCACTTCACATGGCTATATTTTGTAAGTTTTGCGTATTTGATATATTTGACTATTTGCCAAACAATCACAATGAATAAAGAAACACTAATTGTTTCTTTTGCCATTGGTAGACGGTATGTTTGACAAATATTGGCCTTATTTGCCTATTTGACATATATGAGGACCAATGTGGCCAATACCCACTGATCTCCATTATAATTTATAATAGAGGTCAGTGCTAATACCAAATACACGTATCCGTACCTTTGTCGGTTTTTGAGGCACATCAAAGGGGTCAAATAGGAAAGTAAAGAAAATCAAGTAAAATTTTGGTATTTCATGTCCATGTGGAACAGTGGCGGGGCAAGACCAAAATTTTATGTGGGCGAGATACATTTTGCGAGGCCCCTTAGGCCCAACTGGATTATTTTTAGACAATAACTTTTTTATAAATAAAATTTGAGTCTCAAAACGCGTAAATTCCCAAAAAAAATCCTCGGGGTCCAAGAGGCGCGAGGCCCCTTGGACTGCGAGGCCGTGGGCGGTTGCCCACACCGCCCACGCCTTGCGCCGCCTCTGATGTGGAAGGCCGTATTTGCCTTTATTTGCGTGTTTGTGTAATGTCAATAATTTTGTCAAATGCAACAAATAGCCAATAGCAAAATATGTATACAAATTACAAATAGCCATGTGAAGTGCCTCCATTAAAGAAAAAATAGGGATTAGGGATTAGAGTCTAGTCTAGGTTTTATAATTCACTTCTTATTTTTTTATACGTATATACGTATATTTCTTATTTTTATTACGTTTTATAATTCACACTTAACTTTGTGGCGCTAAAACTCGTTTATCGCGCGGGAACCGTACATTTTTCCAGGACAAAAAGTATCCTATGTCCTTTTCCGGGACTCAAAGTATCTCCATGTCGAATTTCAGCAAAATCAGTTCAGCGGTTTGGGAGTGAAGAGGTAACAGACAGACAGACAGACAGACAGACAGACAGATAGACAGACACACTTTCGCATTTATAATATTGGAAATATGGATTAAGGAAGTATGGAAGTATGGAAGTATGGATTTTGACTACTGAGTACTGATCACCAAGCAGACCAAGTGACCACAAAAAATAGCTACCTAGAGGCTAGAACTTAGAAGGCTAGAATCTACAGTAGTCAGTACCTATTTTATGCCTATTTTGCGTTGGAACTTGGAACTAGGAAGCAGGGCTTCATAACGTTATCGAATAACAGAAAAAATATCGTTACGTACCGTTATTTTCATAATGGTAGCCAGATAACGTTATTTTTTAACGATATTTAGTAAAATAACGTTATATTTACCGTTATTATTATAACGATATTTTTTCGTTATGTATAAACGAAAAAATATCGTTATAATAATAACGGTAAATATAACGTTATTTTCTGCGATAAAAAATTAAGGTATGCGATCGTGCACGGTGCACTAAATCTCACACGCAGCCCACTTTTTTTGCAAGATTTGTGTGAAAATACAAAGAAAATACACCTTATAAGCGTGATTACATTTAGAAAATTTTCCCGCCTGTCATGACTTTCTTGGCGAACTATAACGTTATCAAAGAACATATATTTACCGTTATAAATCCTATATAACGTTATAACATTAACCGTTATTAATATCAATTTTTAACGTTATTTTTAATATCGGGTAAATTTTCATAACGTTATCTATGCCCTTGAAGCAGTAACGTTATGAAAAAATAACGTTATTTGAAGCCCTGCTTGGAAGTTGGAAGTCGGTAAAAAAATATATTTGACAATTATTTTTCTTTTTAAAAACAAAGAAGAAGAAGAATCAGACATAATAATTAATAAAATTGAGGTTATGTTTTTGGGTTTTTTTTAAAAAGATTATGTATTGAAAATCTTTAAAAAAGAATTTAAGTAAATATAGGATATTTATAATACTATTCACGTTAAGTAATGGTGCAATAGAAGATTATATATATTTAGGACGCACAAATTCGAAAGAAGAATGGCGAATTCTATAGCCATCAAGGTGATATAGATTTTTGTTGTTTACTTGTAATATTCGTTGGTTTCTTTAGTTAATTGTACTTATTGCTGCACATACATAACCCTCGTACTAGGTCATTACAAATATAAATACTGTAAACAATTTATTTCAGCTCTCCTCACTCCGTTTGGCCCCACCACTGCCATTTCTTCAATCTTACCGGACAACTACATCAAAGCATTGGAACCCTAAATGGAAGAAGGACAGGGCCAAGAAATACCTGAAGTTCCCTCTTCCGGATTTCAATGAAAATATCAATGAGTTGCCACAGGAGAAAATCAAGCAAAAGATGAAGGAGAGAGGAATCCTGCCGCCCCGACCGTGGCAGGAACGGGCCTTCTATATCTCAGCTACTGGTGAGATTATATTATTTTCATTTGTTATGATAAAAGAAAAAAGAAGTGACATTTATTATCACCGAATTTGGCCAAATGGTTGAATAATAATTTTGTTTTTCCCATGCCAAATTTTAATCTTTTAGTATACTCAAATGCTTAGAGTATTAATAACACTTAACTACTAGAATAGAATAGAATAGAATAGAATATACTTTATTGCGTTCAAAAAGTTGTAGTACAACAAATAATTAAATATACATTCACCAGGACACATGAACACAAAGGCGGCTTTATTGCTATTGAGCAATTTCTACCAAGCAACCTTTGGTATAGGAGTACAATAACAATTAATGTAGGGTATACTGTGCACTAAAATCTAAAAGTAATGAAACTTAACAACTAAATTATATTCTAATATATTATACCTAATTTATATTTAATACCTATTTTATATATTCTAATATATATATGCCATTTACATTCTAATACACAAATAATAACTAAAATGTTATAAACTAATAAATATTCTATACTTATTCATAATAATCTACTGAACATACAATATTGTGTGAGTAAAAATAAAAACACTCAAATTGTTATTAACACTCAAAGACTCAAATGACTTCAGATAGTTTTGTACAGATGTTGGGAAATATCTCACATAGGTGTTACAGTTTTTAAATAGGGATGGGTAAATTGTTTTCACTTTTATACAACATAAGGTTGTTAGTTTTGGTTATTACTAGATATTTTTCGTTATTTCTTCCAGGTGGTGTCTTTGAGCCATATGTTCCACCAGAAGGAGATGGTAAAGCGTCTCTGGTATCTACCACAAGAGCCAAACAGACTGTGCAACTGCTGGAGAAGAAATCCAAATCTATGATGGCCATACGGAAGATCAAATCCTACGAAGAAGATTTTGATGCTAAGGAGTTTGCTCTCAAAGCCCAAGACATCTATATCAAAGCACATGAAAGTCTAGCTAACGGTGATAAACATGCTCTAAGAACCTTTGTTACGGAGAAAGCATATCCCGAGTTCAGACACAATTCCTTCTGTAAGACTATAAGATGGAAGTTTCTAGACTCTTTGGAGCCACCACGAGTCGTTCATGCTAGATGCACAGATGTTATCAGCAAGGAGAATATTTTTGGTCAGGTAATGATTATTATTTTAACCTCATTATTAAGTAGGCTATTTTTTTTTCTAAGTACCACACCTTAGTTTGCATAAAACTTGGCACAGACATTGTAGAATATCTACTTTTTGTCATGAGAAAGTGCATGATGTCTGTATTTTATATTGTGCCCTTTTTGCTTTTAGGTGACTGTCCGGTTCCACACTCGACAACAGTTGGCAGTGTATGACCGTTTTGGTCGTCTCCTCCATGGCAGTGAGATTCTTGCCAAGGATGTGCTGGAATATGTTGTGTTTGAGAAGCATTTGGCAAATCTCTATGGCACATGGAGGGTCCACGATAAGATCATACCCGACTGGGCCCCACCGAAAGACCCCTCAAAGCTCACCAGAATCGCCCCAATTGAAACTGCAGTGGTGGAGGCTGCTGCAGAAGAAATAAAAGAAGAAAAAACAGCAATAGAAGCGAAATAGAATAATATAAGTGGTTGTAGATAGATTTTTGTCTCTTATTTATGTAAATGTCCCCTTTTAAAAAAAAAAATAGATTATGGGCCAAACGAAACGGACGAAAGTGTGACTAGCTCATGGAGCTATTATAGAGAGCTACATTGATAGCGTAATCATGCCGAACTTCGGCCGCGTATTTTCGGCCTAGTGTGTTTAGAGTTTAGACCATTGACACGTGAATTGGTTTAGACACTTAGGGCCGCGCCACACCGGAATGACAGCGGCCGGCGCGGCAGCGGTAGGCAGCGGCGCGACGCTGGCCGCGAGTACTTTCCGCCGATAGACGCGCGGCCTTTTTGAAGTTTTCAAGCGATACTAGTAGTTATAAGTATGTAAATAAAGTTTAAAATTATTTCACACTGAAAGTGCTCGCCGCGCCGCTGCCATTTCGGTATAGCGCGGCCCTAAGTGTCTAAACCAATTCTTATGTCAATGGTCTAAACACACTAGGCCGAAAATACGCGGCCGAACTTCGGCATGATTACGCTTTCAATGTAGCTCTCTATAATATATAGCTCCATGAGCTAGCCACACTTTCGTCATTTTATAAAACCTGCAAGTTTTCCTGTTTAAGGCCCTTATGCCCGGGACACACGAGACTAGTTTTTTAAGCTAGGATAGCAAGCTAGTGTTATGTCCGGGACACACGAGGCTTGTTTTTCAAGCTAGGATAGCAAGCTAGTGTTATGCCCGGGACACACGAGGCTAGTTTTTCAAGCTAGGATAGCAAGCTAGGGTTAGTAAGCTAGCAAGCTAGTGCTTCTGGCTTCGTGTGGACAAAACTATCTTCATTTGTAGCATGCTCCAAGCTAGGTCAGCAAGCCAGGACAGTTTGGTAAAAAACTTTTTTGTCTTACACTAACAGCATATACTACTTTCTCTTTCGCCCATTTTACGCTTCGCTTTGATTTTTCTCGTAAAGTGGAAGACAATAATTTAAATATTAATGAAATCTTAGTAATTACGTGTGAAATATTACACCGTTGGCTTTATTTGTATTCCTCGTGTTGTTACTGCACTGTCGGAAGGCACACGACGGCATTCTGGAGCGAAATGTAGGGAAAAACAACGCGGCAATCAATGAATTATACACGTCCGACTGTCACCGCGTCCTAGAGCGCACTGCTCAGATGAGTGAGGCTCACTCATCTCGAGGGTGACACATTTTCGCGCTGACGATTGTATGGAATGCCTTTTCTAACGTTCTAGTTCTATGGTGGTTATCTGCTTACGAGTCAACTGAAACTAGCTTCATAGATAATACAGTATATATTATACTGACAGCTTCGCCGGACACATGATGCTAGTATACAAGCCAGGATAGTAAAATCAGTGGTGGGGGGATGCTACTGGCCTGAAAATAGAACTCCATCCTATTAAAAACTGTCCTGGCTTGTAAACATGCTTACTAGCTTACAAATGAAGATGGTTTTGTCTACACGAAGCTAAGCCAGAAGTACAAGCTTGCTAGCTTACTAATGCCCGGGACACGAGGCTAGTTTTTCAAGCCAGGATAGCAAGCTAGTTTTTTACCAAACTGTCCTGGCTTGCTGACCTAGCTTGGAAGTTGGAGCATGCTACAAATGAAGATAGTTTTGTCCATACGAAGCCAGAAGCACTAGCTTGCTAGCTTGCTATCCTAGCTTGAAAAACTAGCCTCGTGTGTTCCGGGCATTATACAGGTAGAAACAACCAGTAACAGCTATAGAGTTGTCTAGTCTTCCACTGCCGGACATTTTGTAATTTGTACAGTTGTTTCCCACTGCTAGACTACCTCAAAGTCTAATAACAATGAAACTGATTATTATCCCGAAGAATTGAAACAATTACGGATAACGAAAGCGTTATTTCACATCAGTTTCCTAAAGGATATTCTATTATTGTTAGTAACAAGTAAGGAAATAAAACTATAATTAAAGAAACAAGTTTAAAGTTTATTTTTGAGCTTATAACAATAAATTACAGTAATGACGTCACAAGCGACAAGACATAGTTGCCATCTTGCTTACACACTTTGGAATATTATGTCCATCTGACCGACCTATATATAGAGTTGTAGACAGTCATAGCAAAAATATAAAAACAAAAATCATCTAAGTGCAATTTTTATTCTAATTGTTCTGGTAGCCCTTTCACTGTGGAAGACTTTTGTAAAACATTGAATTAATAATGAAGATGTAAGAAGAAAGCCAAAGGAATGTAATATAACATGAATTCGTACATTCTCCTTAAATAACATTTTTGCTATTCATCTATATTTTTACATTAACACTTCCAAATACTCAGAAAGGATATTTATAAAATAGTATGTTACATTCAATAAGTATACAAATAATTCTAGGTTACAAAGCCATTATCTACCAAATAAAAAGTCTTTATTTGGTCTGATGCCATTATAAAATGAGCGTTTTCAAAAAATAGTGTACCCCTTACTTTTGGCCTGTCCCCCGTGTTTGAAGTCGAATAACAAGTAAAATTTATATGTGGCTCATTATTGTAATGCTTGACAAGTAATAAGCACATCATAACTTTATAAATTCAAACTATTAAATTCACTACACTTTGCGTAATATTTTTAAATTGATCATTTTCAAAACCAAGGCGTCAGTTTTTGGCGTGTCCCTCTCAAATTTCTCTATGTTATAGAAGCTTTTCTCAAAAATGTTATACTAGGGTACCATAGGTTTTAGTATCGTTTGAAGGTACTTTCATTTGCAAATCGTCGTATATAAAAATTTAACTGTAATGCTCATATAAATACAATTTGATTTCAAAAAATATCTTAAAGTGGTGCCGACCGGACATGTCGGGTTTGTCACGCTAAATAATGCCATTTGAAAATTATAGATAACTATTTGGATTTTTGAAATGGCTTCATCATCCTTTATACTCAGTCTGGCATTTTTAAAAAACTATTTTTATAATAGGTTTTGAGTAAAATAGACGGCCGTCATTGTGAGTGTAACGGCCGTCAAGGTTTCTACTGTCAGGTTTGAGACACATTATCTACTTGATACAGGCTAGTTTACATCATTTAACTGTTTTCAGAAGATAAGCAATGTATTAATTTTATTAATTTTATTATTAATTTGCTAGCTATAAGTACCCAAATATACACCTACCTACAGTATATTATGTCCATCTGAAACTTATTTGCTAATGTTCCTTTTTTATATTATTTTTGTTTTTTATTTTATGCTTATTGTCTTTTTTTTGAAATGTTTATTGTAATGTGGTGTAATGTGTTTGTACTGAATAAATGTTTATTATTATTATTATTATTATTATTAATAAAACGTTATTTATATATGATCATCAGTGTAGGCAAATGTTTTCGTCAGAATATAATTTTGATTACAAACTGAGAAAATAACGTCACGTCAGTTTAACGACAAAGTGCTTCGTGACATATAGGCTGACAAGAAAAGTCGCAAAATGACAGCATAAAGCTAAGTCTACATGTCATTGTAAGATTTTACATTTTTAGGTTTCACAATGCTACTTATTAGCGAAAAAAGATCTCAGAGGTACAGAGAAAAATTGAGAAGAAGCCCAGAGACTAAAAAATTTCACAAATATCGCAAGAAGAAGCGGACAAAAGGATTTATTTTAACTTTGTAAATTTTTGGTTTCAATGTAAACCCAGCCTTATAAAATATGGTCTATCAGTTTTGCGACTGTCCCCTGTTTTGCGACAGGAAAAATATTAATTTTTACTTATTTTTATATATCGGATACAAATAATTTGAATGAAATATTCAAAACAGTTTTACTATACTGAAATACAAAAATCACTTTGCCGATTTTAAACGACATACATTATTCTATTGTAAAAGTAGCGGCTTCTTTGGCATCAGCTGTGACAAAACAGAACTTAAACCTAGTCAAATTGGCATTATTTTCTATTAGTCGACTTTAATGTTCTACTTTTCAAATAATTTATTTTATTATCTTCGTAACGCAATTAAAATATTTCGCGTCTTTCTTCATAGTTAATAGTTACAGAGAATTGAAGACTGTGGCAAAACTGACACTTTTTTTTTGACAAGCAAGCAAGCAATTAAATATAATTTCCATAAACTATAATGTATTTTTAAAATATCTAAATCAAAATTTCATCAAAAATGTAATATTTAAAATTGAACCATGAATTTAGTCATGGTACACTTTATTTTGAAAACGCTCAAATAATAAAATTCTGGTAAATGTTTGTTTTATGTTTGCGGTGTCTCATTTGTATAATGTGTCATAAACTCATAATTCATATTGCAAGAGAGTGACACAGCCTGTAGATCAAAGTTCAAACGGGAAATCTAGGTAAAAAAGAGGTTCAAAATTAGTATAAAATTTGGTACCTCGATATTTTGAATGACTTTAGGATCATTATTAAAAACATTTATGAGCGTTGGGCAACAGTCCATAAAAAATAGAATTTCGTAGTAAGAGAAAGAGAGTTCTTTGTTACAAACGTATTTGCTCAACATTGACTTCTAAGTAGTCTGTGCAACATTGTTGTTAAGACCGGGCTGCCAAAAATATCAAAGCACGCTAGCCCCGCCTACACACCCCGCTATCCTCCAATGCTGATATAATGATTTTATGAATCGTGCTCGCATGAATTGTACATTGCGCTGCATCTAATAGTGAACAATAACGCGTAACAACGGTTCCCGCATTACCTATATAATCACAAAAGTAAAGGTCGTAAGTCCCAAAAATGTTTTTGATGATTACTTAAAAATTAAATACAATACTAATATTTCCTTAGTTATTATTTTATAAAGTGTGTGATTGTAGTAGTGCAAGTTATTTAATGATAGTAACTCAATAAGTGTAACAGATATTTGTTGAAAAGCCCAGAAATATTCATAATTTCGAAAAATATAACTATCGAGTCAAAATAAGTGAATCGTGTTTTCTGTTAAGCTAATATCAGATAAATATACAATGATTAAATAAATCCTAATTTCATTTAAGTCAATCGTCTTCCGGGATCGTAATACTTATTACAAAACACAGCAAAATTTGGCAGCCGCTCTTAACGCAGCTTTCATAAAGAAAAGGATTCAAAGATAAATAATTATGAAAGGTTTAAAGATATGTATTGAAGACTGATTGATAGTACATGTAACAAAATATGTTAATTAATTTATTAATAGTATATTTTTTACACTTGATACACATTACAATAATTTTAGAAAAATATCTATGTATTAACAAATTATAAAAGAGCTCCAAACATATTTTTACTTTACTAAACCTATAATATCATGACTTTATTATATATTTATAGATATAATAATATGGTCAAAACGACTTTCTTTGTTTTAGAAATAATTTACAAAAATATATTTTTGTTTATGAAAAAGTTTTTATGAATAGTTCTCAATGTTGCTCATTAATTTCATAATTTGCTGTAATAGGATATAGATCAGAGCTGGCACGTTCACAGTGCTCAAACTTATGCAATTTCACTATACAGTATGTTTAAAAATATAATATGTTTGCATCATGATAAAAATTATCGTATAATCTGCGTACGATAATAATATGCTATCGTACATCGTACGTAGGCACAAAATTATCGTATGTGTACGATAATTATCGTACGGTTCCGAACGCTGGCCGCGCGCCGATCACACGTTACCGACTTGTAACATCACGCTGTATTTATAAACAGTAGCAATAAGAAAAACAATAACTGTCCCCTTCACGCTCATAACTATCTTATGAGCGTGAAGCCGCGCGCGAGAGAGACGGGCAGACTTTTTATAATGCGTATGCAGTACGACGTTACGCCACGCGCTTATTCACAGATACTACACAAGCGCAATGTTTAAATGTGTTGATCGTGCCAGCTCTTGTTAACTGACCTGTATATTACTACAATGTTTTCACGCTAGAGCCAGAACCAGTATAGACAGTAAAAAAAATTTGTTCGACCAGGTTTCTGTCAATATTCTAATATATTCACGTCGGATGTTGGTCGGATAATATACTGTTTGTGCTAACTGCTAGTAGAATCCTGTGCTTCGACCGCTGTGTAATATTTCCTATGTTACAATAATCATTTAAAGATATTTAGGCACTTAACACTGACTTGTATAATGTACTTATGCGTTATGTCACAGTTCTCCACAACCAAAGAATCTACATATTTGGTATACACAACATTCATCATAAACTTTCACATTGTCTGTTACAAAGTTCTTCCTACACACATACACACCATAATTTTGACTTATACCTATATTTATCAAGGTAGTGTTATGTTTTTGGTCACAAAACCTTTCCTAGCAGGTTTCCCCCCTTCAATTCCATTATAACTTTACCACAAGTCCTTGAGAGATTTTTCACAGTATCTCTCTTTTTTGATGACAGTTTTTGTATCCTCGGTGAGAGTTTGTCTCTCTCTTTTTTTTCTCGTCGGCCCGCGATGCGCGGTGGGCAGTGGGCGGGGAGTCACACGAGCGTGGGGGCTGTGCGGGGCGGTTTGGGTGGGAGGGGCGGCGGCGTGCGCGCCGTTAGCCGCTGCCGTTGCGTCTCGCGTAGATTCTCTAGGAAGTCTGAAATATTTACGATTAGTTATTAAAAGACAACATTAGTAATAGACGCTAGATAGAAAAGACGAAATATTTATGACTATTAACATGATAATTGATAAATAATATAAATATTATGTTTTATATTTCGTTCTAAAGAGCGGACAATAAAAAAAAAAGCGGATATAAAAATGTAATGTGATGAGGCTTGTCGATATATCATTTGCCACCAGAGGGACGCGCGACGGTAGCGTCTTTCGTGTTAGACAGACATATTATGACAGCTATATTGTGGCATGTGGAAGCTATTTCGTGACATAACCTCCGCGTTCCATTAAGCGTTAAAAACGATTAAAACGCTCAAAATAAGAGGCATTTTGAGTGTTTCATCGTTTTTATCGCTTAATAGTTTTGTCCACACTGTGCCTTTTTTTGTTCATCAAGGGCATGCGTTATAGCGCAGTGAACAGCGAACGTGAGGCATGCCCGTGACGCGCGTTAAAATCGTAGCGCTCGCTATGACACTTTTCTTTCAACGCGGGTGGATTTTGACGCATTCAATTATTGAATATGCCAAACGAAAGTTGAATAAAAAGAAGATGAAATTGCATAATGTGGACATAGCTATTGTAACGCGGCCCGCGGGGAATATAATCGTGACACGACAATTGACACGAATTACGATAGACCTATGGCTACATAGCGCCAAACAAGTCTCATTACCTGGGGGGTGGTTGTGCAGCGCGGGGCCGGGCCTCAGGGCGGCGCGCACGCGGTCTGGGGCGGGCGCGGGAGCGGTGAGGGGCGCGGCGAGGGGCGCGGGGGGCCACGACGACGACGTGCCCGATATACCCGACACGCTGCTGTGGGTGCTCACCTGGAAATGTTTAGTTATCACTTGTCATTTATCACATTACTTAAAAGTAAACGGGCGAGGCAAGTTACTGTGCGTCACTACAATCCATATCCATACAAATAATATTATAAATGCGTAAGTGTGTCAGTCTGTTTGTTACCTCTTCACGCCTAAAACGCTGAACCGATTTTGTTGAAATTTGGTATGGAGATACTTTGAGTCCCGGAAAAATGTACGCGCGCTGTAAATGAATTTTGGCGCAACAGAGTTGCGGGCGTCATCTTGTATTTATATTTTATTCAGGGTTATTTTTCTTTGACTAGAAATTGCCGTCAATTTCTTGCGCGTCGTCCATAATGGACCAACATGGAGATGCCTCATTAATGTAACTTCATACTATGTTGGGTACGGGGTACCAAGTGTCAAGTATACATACATCATCATCATCGTCCTGCAGGCGCAGCGCGAGGTCTGACAGGTCGTCGTCCGTATCGGCGGGCGCGGGGGTCGCGGCGTCCGACTCCAAAGTTAATACTAGCCGAGCGCCGTCTAGCTCTGAAATATAACACTTTTTATTATAAGACTAGAAACTAAAACGGATTAGCTCGACGTAACAAATACCACATCTTCATGGGAAAGCAGCGTAAAAACGCTTATCGTGTTGCTCCTGCCCGTGCAGCCTCACACACTTGTCTCCTCACTCGCAATAATTATATCTCGTTTATAATGCTACACTAACATTTATGTTCGCGAGTGAAAAGATGACCATCCACATATCCATAATATCTCGTCACACAAAATTTTGATTTTTCGAAATGAATTATAAAGGGTAGGTAACTAATGTATGTCACGCTTTCTCGTCGGTCCTTTTGTGTCGTTTATGTCAACGTTGGGATATGGTAGGATTGGTGGGGTTATGTCAACTCAAAGTTAGGGTCAATTTATATATGCGCAGAGTCGAAGTGCATCGAAGCGTAGTATCAAAACTGAACATAGCAAATCCATTATCCAACCTTAACTCTAAAGAGTTAACGCACACATTAGGTACATCTAAGAATTTCAAAAGACGCGCGCGCGTCGGGCGCTTCTGCGCGAATTCGCGGGCATGCGCCCGACCAACGCTGGTTGATCTCGCAGAAGTAATGTCAAATATGTGCGTTACGTTCTGGAGTTAAGGTTGAATTTTCTGTGTACAGTTTTTGGTAATTCGCTTCGTTGCGCTTCGACTCTGCTCTATTATAAATTGACGCTTAGTCTTGGACCCTTCTCTAACGGCTGGATTTGACAAAACGCGACCAAATTACATAGATCCACTATCTGCCTATTCCGCGTACTAAATTGTGCTGTCCCCCAAATACATGTCCCCGCGTTCCATTTGATGTTAAAGCGTTCAAAATAGGAGGCATTTTGAGCGTTTTGACAGTTTTTAACATCAAATGGAACGCGGGGTCACGTGACACACAAGATGGCCGCCACTCACCTGCGGCGGTGGTGTCAGGATGGACGGGGCGGGCGTCGAGCGTGACGCGGGCGGCGGCGCCGGGGCAGTAGCGCGCCAGCACAGGCCGCAGCACGTGGCGCAGTCGGCGCGCCGGTCGGCAGCGGACCAGCAGCGCCCGCCCGCCTAGCTGTAGCCGCAGCACCTGCACACATGTAACATAAGTTATGGTGACCTTATGACGTACTATTTGCGCGACAGATTGAAATAAAAAAGCTTTACACCACACGCTTTATTAATGACATACCATCAGATATAGATTTAATTATATTTGCACACTACATAAATAGTAGAATATGCTTAAGTCCAAACAGAAAAATTGTAACACCTTTTTGTACTATGGTACTACACAGTGAGTGAGTTTAGAATATGTTCTAAGCAAATAAATGAATTATGAATTATAGAAATCGTGTGAGTTTGGTGTCCAACCAATTCCGATTGGTTGGACACCTTTAGGGAAACATTAATCGGCGCCAACTTAGACCAGCTGGGCGAAACTATCTTTTCTGCGCCGTAGGATTCCTTCTTAAGGGGCCGGGTTACCCTCGAAATTCTCATACAAACGTAATACCAAAATCATTTTGTCATACGAAAATATTTAACATGTTTGAGTTATTTTTCAGCTTAAAATAGTAATTACCTAGGTTCCTGAACAAAAATTAACTTCAAAATATTTACACACTAAAAAATATAAGCGATTACATTTCATAAATTTTTACGCCATTGTCGACATACTTTTCGCACACTTGTTTTATATTAAAAACTCATCGAATCGTAATGTATTTTTCCTGGGACCACAGCTTATATTGTGTAGTTACAGAATGTCTTCAAAAGAATGGCAATATAATAAATTTTCATTCATCATTTTTGGTATTCGTAAACGCAACGAAATTTCTCTATAATTTCCAACATGGTATCGTGCCGATCCGCTCACACGACAGAGCGCGGCAACGGGGCGGGAGGGGCGGGAGGCCAGGCCGGGCGGCGGAGTGGTGTAACCGATACACGTGACAATAATTCATTCAAGGCATTCATTATTCAAGTACAATATTCCCTCAAGCTCCAAGCGGTCGAATGCGACCGCGCGCGCGATAACAGTAGATTTCCAAGAATCCGCGATCGAGAGAATGTTATTGTTGTTGAATGTTGATTTTGATAGTTTTTTGTGATACTTGAAGACAATTGCCTGAACAAAATAAAATTATTTTGATTTGTGGTGCTTAAACTTTTGATAATAATTAATAATGGATACCGAAAGGTGGGATGTATGATGTATCACACAGTAGTTTAAAATAAATAATAATTATGAATATCATAAATCATAATATTATTATTTTGTTATATACTGTATTTTGTAAATAACGTTTAGGAATATTAGCGATAGTCATAATATTATAATATGATTATACAATATACATTGATATTATGTATAATTAATTTCGTTAGTCTCGCTAAAACTCGAGAACTCCTGAACAGACTTGCTAATTTCTGTCTTGAAATAAAGTAAAATATAAAACTGAACTTGTATTCTAAGTTTGTATACCTATGTTTGTATATTTTATTTTAGTTTGTATTTTTAGTAAGTAATTATTTCCTGATGTCAGTTTTATTCAATTAAATAATATAAATACTTTAATAATTAAATAATATTATTATAAAGCGGAAGAGTTGGTTTGTTTGTTTGTTTGAACGCGCTAATCTCAGGAACTAACTACTGGTCCGATTTGAAAAATTATTTCAGTGTTAGTCCATTTATCGAGAAAGACTATAGGCTATATTTTATCACGCTACGATTAATAGAAGCTAAGAAATAGAGGAAAATCTGAAAAAAAAACGGGGGAAATTATTTGAAAGGGCTTATTCACGAACTACTAAAGCAATTTTTCTGTTATTTGGGTCAGATAAAAAGTAGACCACGTGAAGGGTTATAGGCAATTTTTTTGGACTAATTTGTCTGTGAAATGTCTAATTTACGTGGGCGAATCCGTGCGGAACGTCTAGTATAGCATATTTTCGACAACGATTATTCCATACTAGCTGTTGCCCGCGACTTCGTCCGCGTTAGCATAGTAGTTCACATCCCAAGTAGGTATTAATATTTATTGTACAAAAATATTCAATGTACAGAATTGACTTTCCTATGACTTTATTATAATATAGCTGTTGCCCGCGACTTCGTTCGCATTATCATAGTAGATCACATCCCAAGTATTATTTTTATTATATATACAGATATTCCGCGCGGCTTCGCTTGCGTAATTTAGGAATTTCACGCAACCGTACATTTTTCCGCAAAAAATAGCCTATGTCCCTTCAAGTGGTCTATTCTTTATGTTTGCCAAATAACATAAAAATTGCTCCAGTAGATATTAAGATAATAAGCAATTTCATATAATTTCCCCCGTTTTTCCACATTTTTCTCTATTTCTTCACTCCAATTAGTTTTAGCGTTATAAAATATAGCCTATAGCCTTCCTCGATAAATGGGCTATCTAACACTGAACAGCAACAGCTAGTAATTAATAATGCTCTTTTGATTTTTAGGCTTCCGTAGCCAAATGGCAAAAAACAGAACCCTAATAGATTCGTCATGTCTGTGTGTCTGTCTGTCCGTATGTCACAGCCACTTTTCTCCGAAACTATAAAAAAAACCTTATAATTTCATAAAAATAAACCTTATTGTTGCTGCGGATTGCGGAACCATTCATGGGCGAGTCCAACTCGCACTTGGCCGATTTTATTATTTTGAATGATAACAATGTGAGGAATATTTGGAGTAGCCTTTTTTCTGTTTTTGAAACTTTATTGTTACGTACTGTCGTTTAATAATTTTTAAATAAAAGCGTCGACCTCTGTGGCGCTGTGGTTGAGCGCATGGTAGCTCAAGCCGGGGGTCGCTGGTTCGAAATTCGAATCCTACCGACGGAACAAAAAGTTTTCCTGGGTCATGACTCATGACTCATGAGTCATGACTCATGGATGTGTATTAAATATGTGTATAATAATATTGTAAAAACTAGATGACGCCCGCAACTCCGTTGCGCCGAAACTAGTTTATCGCGCGGAAACCGTGCATTTTTTCGGGATAAAAAGTATTATATGTCAAAGGACAAAGACTCGGGACCGCCTCAAAGTATCTCCATGCCAAATTTCAGCAAAATCGATTCAGCGGTTTGGGCGTGAAGAGGTAATAAGCTAATAACAGACAAACAGACACTTTTTATTAATTTTTTACAATTAGTATGGAAATATGGATCTTAAATAAGTTGAGTATAATAAAAAGGAAATCTATATCTAAATAATATAGGTACTTATTATAAAACAAAGTCCCTTTTTTCCCTCATGTCCATTTGTTCCCTTTAATCTTTAAAACTACGCAACGGATTTTGATGATTCTTTCAGTGTTAGATAGACCATTTATCGAGGAAGGCTATAGGCTATATTTTATCACGCTAAGACTAATAGGAGCGAAGAAATAGAGGAAAATGTGGAAAAAAACGGGGGAAATTATTTGAAAGGGCTAACTTGAACGCGCTAATCTCAGGAACACTGGTCTGATTTGAAAAATTCTTTCTGTGTTAGATAGCCTATTTATTGAGGGAGGCTATAGAGTATAGGCTATATTTTATCACGCTAAGACTTATAGGAGTATGTGGATAAAACGTTGGAAATTATTTGAAACGGGGGAAAATTATCTCGCGAATTACTGAGCAATTTTTATGTTATTTGGCACAGATAAGAAGTAGATCATAGGCTATTGATTTTAATCATTTTTTCAGTGGCTATATATTTTATACCCGTGCGACGCCGGGGCGGGTCGCTAGTATAAATTATAATATATCCGGTATTATATGTCTGGTACTTGTAAGTTGTAACACAAGTTCTTAGTGTACTTAGCACGGGGCCAGGCTGACGTGGTGTGATTTGTGAAGAGTCCAATGTAGATATTATAGTAAGTATATTATGTAGAATCTGTATTCTGTTCAGTTCAGTGACAAGATCGACACTACGCCCGCGCCCGTATTCCTACTATTCTAATATATAAAACAACCACAAAAACAATATTGTTAATGATTCATGAAACAGTAAAATATAATCGCAAGTTCGCAACAAACGCACGGCTTGAATAACTTGATCAGAGTAAAATAATGAATGACGACGCACGCACACATATAATACGCTGCCGTGGAAGGCGTCTGAGGCGCGCGAAGCGAGACAGCAACATATAAAACTTGTACTGGCGCGGTATCGAATTTGATTTTATCGAGCGCGTAACCCGGGCTCTTAAGAGCCCGGGTTACCCTCGAAATTCTCATACATACGTAATACCAAAATCATTTTCTCATACGAAAATATTTAACATAAACGAGTTATTTTTCAGCTTAAAATAGTAATTACCTAGGTTCCTGTACAAAAGTTAACTTCAAAATATTTAAACACTAATAAAAAAATTTTGTATAATTTTTTTTTACTTAAGTTACTACTAAATATTTAAACACTAAAAAATAGAGTAAAACACTAAAAAATATATAAATAAATAGTAAATTTACTACAAAATATTTAAATACTAAAAAATATTTTTTAGAGTTGAAATATTTTGTAGTAAATTTAATATTTGTGTATATATTTTTTTGTGTTTTACTCTATTTTTTAGTGTTTAAATATTTAGTAGGAAATTTAGTAAAAAAAATTATACACAAAAAAAATTTTTTAGTGTTTAATTATTTTGAAGTTAATTTTTGTACAGGAACCTAGGTAATTACTATTTTAAGCTGAAAAATAACTCAAACATGTTAAATATTTTCGTATGAGAAAATGATTTTGGTATTACGTATGTATGAGAATTTCGAGGGTAACCCGGGCTCTTAACGCTGCCCCATGAAAAAACTCGTATTACTAGTACTAGAAAAAACGTACCGCTCTCCGCTCGACCGCAGCGGTCCTCCCCCCCAGCGCGGAGGAGGGCGCGGTGGGGGGGACCGCGCGCGGCTCTCCCGGCGCCGCGTCCGCCAGCAGCACGTCGTACGCACGCGCCGCCAGCCGCCGCCGCGCCAGCAGCCGCTCCACGAGCCGGCCGACCGGCAGCGCCGCGGACACGCCCACTACCGACGTCGCGCCGTCCGGCAGCACCACGCGGCATAACGCGCCTGACATCACCACCTGGAAACATAATATAAAATAGAAATGAAATAAAATAGCGGTTGGCGAGCGGTTGCGGGCGGGATGGGCTTCCAGCGAACACATCGCAGACTCATGACGAGATAGCAGCGTTCGGTGCTTTGTAAACATTGCATAATATATCTGCCTCGTGCAGCGACCACATAACCCAATAGACGCCTAATGTTTTGATTTCTCTTAACAAATAATTGTGTCAATGCGCTGAGGTAAGCGACGCGGGGGGTGAGGGAAGAAATGCATTACGATTGGCCAATTCAAATTCACGGCATGTCATAAATTATAACTAGTGATGGGAAGTACGAGAAGCGCTGGCCAAAAGGAAAAAAACAGTACATAATATTTATTTTATTTTTAAGTGTAGAATGAAGAAAAGACTTTTATAAATTAATATTTAATCATTTTTAAAATGAATTAACTTCGTATAAATTCTCCGAACTGCAGGTTTCTGAACCGAAGATTTTGTAAGAAATACCAATCTTGTAGTTATGTATTTATACATCACACTATTTGCTAAATCCACCACATGATTGGTTTCTTCACAATGAAATTAATGAAAACTTATTTCTGAAAAAAGTTGTTCACCAATAAAGCTGCTTGAAGTTTCATTGACTAAAAACTCTGCTTTACGTAGTTCACTTTTCTTTACGCCTCCAAGATACAATTTCATGATAACTTCACAGCGACGGCAAATTTTAACAACACTTTGTGACGGGTAGATTAAGCCACCCATGTCTCTGTAAGCTATAAAACTGTTAGCATTTTCGTTTAAAGTAATCAATGCCACTATGCAGGTTTTACATCTCAAATGCTTTATTAAAGAGCTAGCAACAAAACCTGCTATGTACTCAATAGTATTTTCA
Organism: Lysandra bellargus; assembly: GCA_905333045.1. NCBI lineage: Eukaryota > Metazoa > Arthropoda > Insecta > Lepidoptera > Lycaenidae > Lysandra > Lysandra bellargus. Next base: position 1,152,821 of record HG995357.1, read on the forward strand.
GCAAACTGAGATAAGCAAATTGATTCTATATGAATATGAAAAAAAAAAACAATTTGTTTAACTGATAAAAAGTCAATCATCGCATCACTAGTGACGCTTGACTAGGCTTGACAGTAATGAAAGAAAGGATAAGGATTACTAGTTTGTGTATGATAGAAAGGGAAATACTTATAAACAAACGTTTTCCTTGACGTATTCGGACCAGCGTAAGTTGAGCTCTGAAGAAATTGATTCCTGACAATATAAATCTTAAAATTGGCTTACCTATGAAAAGTTATGCCGTCTTTGCTAAAATTAGACGATTGGCTACATTTTCCACACCATTTTACTGTACAGGGATGTTGCCAGACAGTATTTGCCTTGCATTAGGCGTCTATTGGGTTATGTGGTCGCTGGCCTCGTGTTTGTGAATCTTGTTTGTGAAATTTTTCTTGATTCTCATACAATTTTGTGCCTTAGCTACGGATATGTACTGATATAATACGCCAGTGAACTGGAGCTTTATTTAAGTGGTCCAATATATGAAAGTAGATAATACTTTATTATATTTCGCTAAACATAACACACAGCCACTCACAGCTTATCTCGTTATGCAACTGATTATCCTTAACAACGTTATATAATAAACGACGTTATAATTATCTGAATTATAGAACATACCACGCGATATCAAAATAACATATACTCTCCATATCTTTAGGTGGGTGTGTAAAGGGAGTGACAGACACGCGAGTAAGTACGCGGACTTATGGCTCGACGATCTTAATCGCCTGTGTGTCAGCACAGAGCCGCGAGCCGCGATCCTGGGGGCCTAGGGGCATGGTAATCCAGTGTGAGCGATTCTCGTGTGTCACCGACGCGAGCCGAGGTTCGCGAACTTAAAATCCGCGTACTTTAAGTTCGTACGTCTGTCACCCCCTTTATGAAATACCAAGTAGTGAACAACAATTTTAGAGATAATAATAATTATATTTTACTATCGTACTAGTAACTAGTTGATTCCCGCAACTTTTTTTATAAAATAAGGAGGCAAGCAAACGGGTCACCTGATGGAAAGCAACTTCCGTTGCCCATGGACACTCCTTTTAAGAGGGAATAGGGTAATAGGGGAGGGTAGGGATGGGAAGGGAATAGGGGAGGGTAGGGAAGGGAATAGGGTAGGGGATTGGGCCTCCGGTAAACTCACTCACTCGGCGAAACACAGCGCAAGCGCTGTTTCACGCCGGTTTTCTGTGAGAACGTGGTATTTCTCCGGTCGAGCCGGCCCGTTCGTGCCGAAGCATGCCTCTCCCACGTTTAAACTTTAAGCTACATTTACTCTGTGATCAATTGATATTATTTTTTTATATTATTTTTTTTCAACTAATACGATAGCCAAATATCACGTCCTCGAGTACTAAACGTGTCTCACCAGTCATGCTGTATATCGTGATATTTGTTCAAGACTCAGTCTGTTAGCGGAGACTCGCGAGTTTTGTCTGGTCATGATAGCACACTGCTATAATTTAAAATCATTGATTACTTTCTTCATTACATTATCTGAATAACAACATTTACTTTGCAGGAGAAAAGCAAACCTTGGGAATTTCCTTCTAAAAATTTTAGACGTTTTATTTACAAACAAAAACTAAAGAGTATATAAATTGAGGTAATAAAAGGTGGTTTTTAGGGTTCCGTACCCAAAGGGTACAAACGGGACCCTATTACTAAAACTTCGTTGTCTGTCCGCAGTCCGTCTGTTTGTCTCCAGGCTGTATCTCAAGAACCGCTATAGCTAGACTTCAGAAATTTTCACAGATTATGTATATCTGTTGCCGCTATAGCAACAAATACTAGAAACAGAATAAATTCAATATTAAAGGGGGGCTCCCATACAACAAACGTAAAATTTTTGGCCTTTTTTGTTTGAAATTAATAATGGCAACAGGTAGGCACTTGATATTTTCACAAAAGCTTTAACTATGTCTAATTTAATAAATAATAATAATATTCAAATAAAAATTCAAGGGGCGCTCCCAAACAAAAACACAATTTATGGCCTATTTTTGCTTTATAACGGTACGGAACCCATCGTGCGCGAGTCTGACTCGCACTTTGCCGATTTTTACAAGAAAAGAAAATGAATACGATATTATGCTTTAATTTTTTGTATATTATGTTTTTTTGCTTTCGTTTTTTGCCATTTAACGCCAGTATATCATCATTTTATTCACGAAATAGAAGAGATTAGAGAAGTATGTATTTGTATAAACCATTGGCAGTAACCCAGACATCTAATAGGTATCTAATAAACATGGCAATTATTGGCAAAAATGTAATCACTTTAGTACTATTTGGGTACCTTTATTTCGTATAAAGTATGAGATTGAAGTGGACTGCGTATTTTTAACAATGATGATTTTTTTTATCAAAAAGACTGAAACTATATACATATACCCATCACCCATGGACGTATAAAAAAAGACGGACGGAGTCCCACCATACACAAAACTGTGTCCTTCAGAGTCGGCCAGCTGACTGTATGTACATTGTACACGGACCGCACGCACACATTGTTACGCTAGTCCATTCCATACCATTTGACGTAAGAATGTGTGCGTGGCCGACTCTAAAGACACCGTTCTGTGTATAATAAGACTCCGTCCGCCTTTTTTTCTACGTTCATGCATATATACCTAATATATCTTGACTTTAGAAGTTCTTCAAAACAATCGCTTTCATTTCAGCTGTAAACTCCGGTGATATTGACACAACTGATGCAATATACATATCGTATTGCGAGTGTTTGTGGTGGTCTGTTTGTGCCGAGATGTTTGTACCGCAAACACGCCACGTCGGCAAACGCCACGTCAGCAAACGCCACGTCGGCAAATGCCACGTCAGTTTGTGACGACGTGTCAGTAATACAGATAGGTCATTGTTATTTCAGGTCATTCGCGGGCAGATTAAAGGGTATTGAAAGCCATAATATATAAGTGCAAAATTTCTAGCACCTTTGAAATTATAATACAATATTTTTTTCTGTTTGAAAGCGCTGTAAAAACCGTAATTAATTTACCAGGAAAACAATTAACCTTCCTATACTTAACGATTTATATGACGTCGTTAATGAGGTGCGAACGTCATATACGCATCCGTGCGTACTTAATGCGTACGCTATACGTAATTCGTGATGTGATAAAAAGTGACGCACGTATCAAGCTAGTGTGTGCGTGTCTATGCACATACAAACATTACCAACAAAACGGAAACAATAGAGAAAACGTTGCACAACAAAATAAAAATGTGACAGCAAACTTTTTTGAAAGTCTAAACTCTAACCTAACCTACCACCGGTACGCCACTTAATATTAATAATATATATGGACGCTTCACACTTCGTCAGTCTCAAGTCTGGCCCTGTGGTAAGTACCTAAAGGACTTGTGTAACAGGTACCAGACAACGGAAATATATTTAATACTTTTATACTTTACATATTGTATTTAAGATTTTTATTACATCATAGTCATACACATATTTAATACACATCCATGACCCAGGAACTTCGAAAACTTCGAAAAAAACCGACAACACCCGGCTTGAGCTACCAACGCGCTCACCACTGAGCCACAGAGGAAATATAACATTTTTCATTTCATTTCTATATATTGTGCGTATACGTGCATACTCACATCAGTAAGTTGCGGCTTCACCGGTAGTGCGAACTATATGCGTCCCTCTGTGCGTATATGTGGGTTGTGCGTACACGTCCGAGGTGCGTACTCACATCAGTGACTTGCGAGTTCACCAGGCCATTTAGCCGAAACTTTTTCGTTTTCGCTTCGTTATAGAATCGCCGATCAAAATGTATGGAACTGACATAAGACGAGTCGAACATCAACGTCATATTAACGAACGCTTATGTCAATTCCATACATTTTCATCGGCGATTCTATAACGAAGCGAAAACGAAAACATTTTGGCATACCCCCCAGTTGTGCGAACGTGTATGCGTCCCCGCATGCGTATACGTGCGTCCTTATATTAGTAACTTGCGGCCAGTAGTGCGAACGCATACGCATCCCTGCGTGCGTATACGTGCTAGGTGCGTACTCACATCAGTAATTTGCAGCTTCACCGGTAGTGCGAACTATATGGGTCCCTGCGTGCGTATACGAGCGAGGTGCGTACTCACATCAGTGACTTGCGGTTCGGGCTGCGCGGGCGGCGCGGGCGCGGGGGCGGAGCTGGGGGCGGGGTTTGCGGCGCGGTCCCGCGACGCGGCGCGACTCCGCCACGGCAGCAACGACGCGCCGCCGCTCCGACGACGCTCAGACGCATTCGACGCTGACTTCTTTAGCTGTAACATTAATTCGTAACCTCACCGTTCTGACAATTTAAACTTTACTAGAGATCGCCCAATGGTCAAAATTCGACCTTACTTGCAAGTTGCAACGACATTAGGACTACTACCTATATTTTGTAAAAAAATATTGACTTCATTATAGTTTTTTTCAATTCTTGTCTCTGGGACGCAGCTGTACTCAGACTGGCCGTTTAAGCATTGTCTAATAGTATCTAAAATAAAATTAAATAAAAAAAACAATAATCCATTTTCAATTTGTCAAGTTGTTGTCAACAGACTTCAACCATAGATAAAAGAGTATAATTCGTATGTATAGGCTTATCACTCAAAAATCTGTCATCTTTTTTAGTAGTAGTGTCGTAGTGTGTGTAACGTTTTATTTGTTAAAAATATATATGATAAAAGCATAATTTTAAAATAATATTGACTTGATGCACTCCTTCTCCATATAAACTATAACTGTGCGAAATTTCATGCACCTACGTTTCCCAATTTTTCGTAAAAAGGGTTACAAAGTTTTCTCTCACGTATTAATATATAGATAGATATGACGGAACTACCGTCCGTCGTTCGCTAGTTTATAATAAGGTAAAATATCATCAGCTATACGACCTTCAAGAAGATAGCGTAGGTATTACCTCTTAAAAGGCCGGCAACACACCCACAGCTCTTCTGATGTTGCGAGTGTCCATGGGCGACGGCTTTCCATCAGGTGACCCGTTTGCTCGTTTGTCCTCTTATTTTATACAAGGTAGTACAAAACTTAGTGATAAAACTTAAGGGTGTGTGTGTGATGCCCGTTTCCACCAACAACACTTATTTAGGTGTAATTTTTTTTTTCGACTTTTGTAGGGAAATAAAAATCACAAAATAAAATTGATCTTTCAGCGCTGCTACTTTCACAATGAACTTTATACAAATGACACCTACACACGCTAAAATGCCCTAAAGTATTATCACTTAGTTTTGTTACACCCTGTATAAAAACTATAACTATAATATAGTATAACCTTGGTGGCATCCACGTCCTGCGGCGCGTAGGGCGGCGGCTGTCCGCGCAGGTCGGCGCGCGCGCACTCCGCGTGCACGCCCGACCGCAGGAAGCGCGGGTAGCTGTCGAACTTCATCACGTTGAAGATCTGCTTCTGGGCCTGAAAGAACAATCATACTGATATATTTTTAGGGCTTTAAAACTACGTTAAGGGCGCATTTTCATAAGTCGTTAACTCGTGCGGTATACAGCATACGGGGAGCCTTTGACAACTAATGGCGCATTTTGATTGGTCGAGGCATGCATTTTAGAATTCTCCCACACCCCGCATGCGGGCCCTATCGACCAGTGAAAATGCGCCATACGATTGTTTTAATAGAATATTTTAAAAAAATATTAGTGACAATGTAATCTTCACGCGGACGAAACCAAACTGGCCAGCTAGTCTACAATCCATACCTTCATACTAATATTATAAATACAAAAGTGTGTCCGTCTGTCTGTTACCTCTTCAAGTCCAAACCACTGAATAGAAAGGTATGGGAATACTTTGAGTCCCGGGAAATTACAAACGATACTTTTAAATCAAGAAATGTGAACGGTTCCCGCGCGATATACGTATTCTGGTTCACGCGGTTGAACAGATCGGCTGACTCCACATGCTCTGTGACCTTGACAACGCGGTGTGGCGGCGTTGGACTGCTATCCTGCTCACACACACCGGAACCAGCATGTCAGACAGAGACGCACTCTTACCTGCCCCCCTAGACAAGCGGCAAACGATTATCGTAAACGCTAACGCTACTAAATGTATGGGATTTGACATTAGTATTCGCTAGCGAAGCGATGACTTATGTCAAATCGCATACATTTTGTGACGTTAGCGTTAGCGTTTACGATAATCGCTTGCCGCTTGTCTAGGGGGGCAGGTTGAACAGATCGGCTGGCGGCTCCACGTGCTCTGTGATTTTGACAACGGCGGCGTTGGACTGCTACCCTGCTCACACACATCGGAACCAGCATGTCAGACAGAGACGCACTCTCACCTGGATGAACAGATCAGGTGGCGGTTCCACGTGGTCCGCGGGCTCGGCGGCTCGTCGCGCGGTGGCGTCCACGTTGACAGGCTCGGGCGCGCGGTCCGCGAGGTGGCGCTCCCAGATCTTCGCCGCGAGTTCCCGACGCGCCGCGCCGTCCGCCTGCCGGTACTGCTCGCACGACCGCCAAAACCTAAGGGAAAGAAAGAGAGGTCAGATCTTGATCTGATCTTTTTAGAATCTGGGTAAAGCTTTGGAGCAGCTCCTAACTTTGGGCTAAGAATTAAGATTTATTACAGTGCAGGCCGGTCACATTTTTTTAACGGGTTTTGGCCCACCACACTTTCCCACCACTGTATCTCCTGTGTCGCCAGCACCGACAGCGGTATCCAACCACGAAAGCCCTTTGATATGATCTCAGGGAGCCCAGTGCCATGCTTAAGCTGTTTGGCCGCAATTCCCAAGAATTGCGGGTCCCAAACAGCTCATTCAAAATATAGGAGGAGTAGGAAGTATACAGTTTTCTCTCCCCTTAAAAAACGGGAGACAGCACAAAGTTGCAATGACCGAAAGTCAAAGAACTAAAGGGAAAGTACCACGGGCGACGGGAATAAATGTTAATTATGACTAGTAATGTAGAGGCCGGTCACATGATGAACAATCTGCTGGGCGTGTTAAAGTCAAAGTAGTCGTTGCCTAATCTCTCGCCAGTCAGTTTCATCCTCCATAAATAATGCCAGTAAATTTTGTTACTACATAATATAAGCACAACACTATACTTACTACGAAACCGTTTTGAGGTTCAAACGATCGAATGAATATCGCTTCCTACTCTAATTTCACGTTTGAGTCTGACAACGGTTTCGTAGTAGGTCTCCAGGTCCCGGGTCCTTACCGTATATTCTCAGCGGCAAACTCCTTGTCCAGGAAGTGTGTGAAGGCGGCGTCACCGGCGGGGTCCGCCAGCAGCTGCTCCAGGCCGAGAGACCAGCGCGCCACACCACCGTTGCTGGATAACCCCTGGGCACCTTCGCTCATTTGCTGGAAAAAAAGGAACTGATATTATAAATGCGATAGTGTCTGTTACCTCTTGACGCCCAAACCGCTGAACATATTTTGCTGAATTTTGGTATGCTGATACTTTGAGTCCTGGAAAAGGGCATATGATACTTTTATCCTGAAATGTACGGTTCCTGTGCGATAAACGAATTTTGGCGCAACGGATTTGCGGGCGTCAGTTAGACGTATTATCTTTAAATATTTTTAAGTTAAGCTGGATGTGTCATTAATCATTATGTTACTTGAGCGTACATACTCATCATGTCCTTTAACGGGACTCAAAGTATCTCCATACCCAGCATATTATTATTATATACCCAGTTATTTCCAAGTTTGGTTAGGACAATGCAGGCTGATCACCTGATTGTCTGACAAGTAAGATGATACGTCGGATGAGCATGTAAAAAGTCGGTCCTATGCCTGATTTCTCGCCAGTCGTGTCGGTCTTCCGTCCCACTGGGTTATGAGAGTAAAGGAATAGAGAGTGCTCTTGTGTACTGCGCACACACATGGGCACTATAAAATTGCTCCTGCGTAACTGGCCTGGTTTCAATGAAACCGGCCACCGTCACCGAAACCGGTGTGGGGAGTATTATTATTATACCCAGCAAAATCGGTTCAGCGGTTTCAGCGTGAAGAGGTCACAGACAGACTTACACTTTCGCATTTATAATATCAGGACAGATGGAAAACTTACAGCTAAATAATATCGTGTACATTTGTATCAAATTGTTTTCAAACAGCACAATTACTAATCAGCCGTCAGCTGTCATGAGTCACTCTCCCGGGAAACACAATTCCCACGTACACTCCAGCTACCTCGGAGCTCCTGCCATCCTAAACTGAACCCTACGTCCTAGGCATAGAGGTCACGGCGGCCGGGGTGAACGCACTACTGATGTTATCCTGATGGAACAATTGAAGCCGACGCATGTTAATCTGGCGACATGCAAGCGTCGAATTGTGGTACGACCATGAGTTACGCTTTACGTGGTAATATTTTATTGGATTGTACAGTCATTGACATATGTGTAGCCTGACTTCTGAGAGTAGTGAGTACAGACAAAGTTGGCGTCAAATCAGGATTAGCAATAATTATGACTGCCCCGCCATGCTAGTTAAACAAGACGGTTCTGAGATAATTTCAAGACGGTTTTAAGAGAGTTTCAAGAGTGTTTCAAGACAGTTTCAAGACAGTTGTGTCGTAGGTGAGCGGTAGACCTTTTTTTTTTTGATGCGCAGGGGAAACCCATCATGGGTGCCCCAGGTTGGGGATGTGCCTCAGTTACTGAGCACCCCAGAGGAATGTGGGACTCTTACCCACTAAAACCACCTGCGATTTGCCTTCAGCTGTATACGGAGGGATATCCTGGATCTGTTTAACGCAGGACTCCCTCGACGACCGGCCGGTCTACCTCACAAGGGACCGGACTTCCACTAAGTTAGGGAACACTTAGGCAAACTAAAGCGTTCTCTTCGGCGCCGGGACTAGCTAAGCCGAGCAGGTTCCCATCCTGACTCGGAGCCGCGTGGGACGGAAGTTACAGAAGGTTCGCATAGCCACGCCTCCGCACTCCCGTCCTACGCCGCCGGAGCGGAACGGAGGATGGGTCATCCTCTCTGTTCCGCTCCGCAGCCTTTTTCTGTGAAAGGACGGTTTCACAGAAAGAGACCGCCGCCTGCCAGGCCTCATCGCTCTCGAGCATGCAGCGCACCATGCTCGGGAGCGAGAGGTCTCCATGAGCGGTAGATCTAGGGCAGCTATACTCAACTTACAGCCCGCGGGCCGCGTGCGGACTTTATGCGGCCTGTGAAGTTAAGCCATTTTGAAATGCAAGCTCACTAGTAAAATAGTGAAGTTTTTGTAAAAGTCGTGAACATTTTTCCACTTTTAAATCGCTAATTTAAAATCGTAGTTTAACCCTAAAAATGTTGCTTGCGGCCCGCGACACCGAGTCCCAAAACGTGTTTGTGGTCTGCATAAAAAAGGTTGAGTACCAGACTGCCTTATGCTCTTTACTATCGAGTGCTGTCACAACTACGGTGGTGGTACCTTCGCGAAGAACTGGCGGTGGTCGTGGTGGCGGTAGCTGCTGCCGGCGCCGCCACCCGTCGTCCAGCGACGGAACGGCGAGCCCTGGTCGCTCTGTAACAACACACATCATCATGAAGGTTTCATTCTTAAATGCTATGATTTATCATGGCTAGACCCAATCATGGTCAGAACCAATAATAATCGTAAATCAATACAAATGCATTTGAAATCATATCATAATCACTAGCAAACTCTCTAGAAATCTGCGTATCGAGTACAGTAGCGAGAGAGTGCTCTCGGCCAATCAAATTGTCTGCACTGTCCCGCCACTCTACCTATTCGGTACGTGTAACAAGGCCCTAAGGCCTAAGCTTGAGACACAGTCAAAGTCAAGTTGCTGTCGGGTAACATTTTGGCCAAATTATGGTCAATCGTTTGTCTCTGGCCATTTCTCTTATATTGTATCTTTTATTCCCTTTTATTCTAGGACACTTTTTGAAACAATTCGTTCAAAAAATTGGTTAATTTTTCCATGATGTATCGATTTTTGCGTTCAATAGTTGCAAATCTTTCGATTTTTGATGGCAATATCTACGACTACATCTATCACCAGTGTGACGAGCATCCACCAACCTCGTGGTGTCGTCACTGTCAGGCTGTCATGTCCTAGGCAAACCCGACGAGAGCTATATGCACTGTCAACTGTATGCACAGTGCGATAACGTGTATTGTAAATTGTATCGTTATTGTTTCGCGTTTCCGATAAAAAAGTGTATACTAAGACACTTTCGCCCTTTTCTGTTAAGTTATTAAATATAACATTAGTACTTAGTATGCACAGTATAGTTTTATTAGTGTGAGAATAAATGTTTAAAACTGGAATTATATTTCCGGTTCCTAAAATTTTCATTTGCTCCAAGACATCATTTAATCATCATCATTAATCATGATTAATGATGCCCTATAATTATTATCAAAACGGTACTTAAATACTAAATAGATATATTTTACCGTTCTACTTTGTTTTGTACTAGATCATTTAAAAATATTGGTCCTTTGAGCCGGATAGCGTCACATTTGCGTCACCTAATATACAGGGTGCAATTAAACCTTCCTGCCAAATTTTTTCCAGGGCTTAGGTATCATTAGGAGAGTCCATTTAACCAAATAAATTGGGTGTTATTTTTTTTTTCAATGACATATTTTATCCCATTTAAAATCGTTGCAGAATGGTCAATCGCGGCGCGGGGGAATGATCGGGGGTGACGCGGGATGAGGCGCGCGCGCGGGTGCATGTCATGCGCGTCCGGCGCATCGTGTCCATTAATTGTAGTGTTTTTTAGGATAACTTGCGGAAGCTATTTCTCAACATTTTAGTACTAAGTGACTGTAAAAGAAAAAATACGTGTATTTTTATTTTTCACAAGGATCAATATATCAAAATTTGGCAGGAAGGTTTAATTGCACCCTGTACATATATGAATCACCCCTAAAACAAACAGCATATTATGAGTATTCACTGTATATTCGCTGTCTTTGCCTGTATAATTATTCGCTGTATAATATATTTACATCATTTCTATACATAGTTGTAATTGCAACATGTAACATTTTGTGCAATTCCCGGATTGGGATACACGCATCCGGAAACTCATATCCGGATAACTTTGTAATTGTTTATCCGTTATTCGTGTTGCTATTACAGTTTATTGACTTTCATCAATTATACAAAAACATGTTGAGACGGACTTCATTTGGCTTATGGCTTAATGTTGATTTTGGCCTGTTTTTAATCTTGTCGGCTAATGGTTCAATGCATGATTTTTGTAGACGATACGAGTGACAATTTTTTATTTTTACATATTGATAAAAATTATGTCGTGGCCTGAACTATATTTTTAACAACTTCCACATTTAACAAGAGTATGATAAATGGTGCATATAAACTCACCGGCACGGAAACTTGGCCAAGTACAAAAGATGTGATAACTGTCTTTTTTTTGCACTTAGCTCTACAAATTTTGATTAATTAAGATCTGAGTCTATCCAGTTAACGTTCCTGATCACTTTTTCTCACAGTTAAAGGTTTTTTAAATTGATAATGAAGTTTATGCAAAAAAACACGTTTACACAAAATTTAACACTTAAGTTTAAAACACTACGAATTTAAAATTGTTCGATTTTTTGTCGCTTTCTGTCCTTTTTAATAGCGCGTGTTACCTCCTCTAGCCCTTATAACCGCCTGCATTCGGTCTGGCATGCTTTGGATGACGTTCTTGATATCGACTTGTGATAAGTCGCGCCACGCTCTCAGTGCAGCATCTCGAAGCTGGTTAATGGTTTGTGGTGGGTTCGATGATGATTTTATTGCTCGTTTCAGCTTATCCCATATGTGTTCTATCGGATTTAAGTCCGGGCTGCGAGCTGGCCACTGCAATTTTTGAATACCAGCCTCTTGAAGGTACTCATTTACTATGCGTGCGACATGTGGACGGGCATTATCATGCATTAAAATGAATTGTTCATAACCAATGAACCCTCCAAAGGGCACAACATGTTCTTCGAGAATTTCCGCGACGTACCGAGTCGCATTTAAGGCGTTATTAACGATGACCAATTCCGTACGAGCATCAGAACTCACGCCACCCCATACCATTATAGAGCCTCCGCCAAAACTGACCGTCGGAGTGGTTGTTATCGCCAAATAACGTTCGCCTTTCCTTCTCCAGACACGTTGTCGACCATCAGGTGCATTTAAAGCGATCCTGCACTCGTCAGTAAACAAAACCTTTGCCCATTGCTCATAAGTCCAGTTAGCGTGTTCGCGGGCAAAGTGAAGTCGAGCTACTCTGTGCTGAGGGTGAAGCTGTGGACCACGGGCTGGTCTTCTTGCCCTCAAATTAACTTCCTCCATACGTCTTCTCACCGTACGCTCGCTAACATTCACACCTCTGGAGATTTGAAGGCGCTGACGGATCTCGACTGCGGTCAGGAAGCGATTTCTTGAAATCTCTAACACAATAAAGCGGTCATCACGAGCTGATGTGCATCGTACACCACCACTACCTGGTCTTCGGGTGTAGCGGCCAGTCTCTTGATATCGTTTTAGTGCATATTGCATCGAGGAACGCGGCACGTTTAGGATAGTAGCCACTTCACGATGAGTCATCCCCTGTTCCACTAAAGCTACTGCCTGCGCTACCTGACTTGGTGATAAAGGCATTTTTATGAATCCTAAGGGGTTCTTAGGTGTTTATTAACCACAATAACAACAAAAATCTTTGTCAAATTAAAATTCAAAATGTTCAGAGCACAATTCAAAACTGCGACTTCGCCGGATAAATGACACGATTTAACTAAACTTTAAAACACAGACCAATATGCACTTCAAATTAGTGAATTACCCTCTTGAGATTAACGTGACCATTTTTTCTACCCACCTACACGATAAGATCCACGTTAGAACCGCTTAAAAAAGTGTTATTGCATATTATGAGTTTGGCCAAGATTCCGTGCCGCTAAGTGTATTTGGGTTGTAAGATAAAAGATGATACAATGTTAAATAAGAGAAAAACTTATTAGGCTATTGCACAAATGACAACTGGTGTAATTTCGTCCTTATTATAATAGTAATAGAGTTCGAGCAGCAGCAGTTATCTATAGAATATACACAATACCTCCTTCCACTCCGGAATGTACCACACGACCATGTCTAAATGAATACAACCTTGCCGGGTATTCACGCACACGGATCCACAGATTCAGTAATTGACTATATTTTCACACTTGTAATTTTATAGTCTTGTCATTGGACTACAAGTGTATTTGTTAACAACGTTCATGGTTAACACTTGAAAAGTACAAACGCAATAAACACGGGAGTCGGGACAATAGAGGTTCGAGTCAAACACCTAAACAGCACGGATTAAGGACTAAAGAAAGCTACACTTGGGCAGAAACTACACTTTGTGAGTACACTTGCGTCCAAACTGCACTTTGCGAGTACACTTGCGCTCAAACACTGCGAGTACTCGTGTAGTAAAGTGTATCTGCGTCAGGACGCGCGCGCCGCCAGCGCCAAGTCGTCGACTGAGCCGCCGGGAGGGTTTCCGATTCGTCGCGAATCACAATGACAATACGCAGTACGTCTTCCGGTGACGCGTGCTCCAAACCACGAGCGAAAACCTTACGCGACCAGAGACTATATGGAAAATCCGAAAAAGGCAGGCTGCGGACTTTCTACTGAAATACAATGAAACAATGGTGACTTTAGTAAGACTCGATAATAATAATTGCCGTCTGACGCTAACTATCCATACTTAATATTATAAAAGCTAAAGTGTGTCTGTCTGTTACCTCTTCACGCTTGAACCGCTTAACCGATTTTTCTGAAATCTGTTTGGAGATATCTTCAAGTTACGGGAAAGGAACTTTTTAGCCTGAATAAATGTACGGTTCCGGCGCGATAAACGAATTTTGGCGCAACGGAGTTACGGGCGTCATCTAGCCAGTCATAAACAGGAACAGCTTTTAAATCTCACCTTCAATGAGCGTAAACAATTTGGCAAGGCCCTGGAATCGATATTTTATCTTTAGATCAGAGATATCCATTATCTGAAGTCTGAACTATGCGATCTAGGCCGAGACGCGTTGATGGATGCAAATATTGTGTCAGGGTCAAGTTAACACTCAAACGTTTGGCCTTAGTATAATTTCAGGGTTTCATACACATACAAATTCACTTTTGATTAAAGGCGCTATCACAACTTTGCGCGGTCTACACGTAACAAAGTCAGAATTTCGTATGTCTAACATTGCATTGTGTAGTTATTTGGTGGTTGTAATTACATTTCTTTACATTTTATCATTTTATTTAAAAGAAATAATTGCATATTTTAATTTCTCAAGCCCTGGCTATCATTTTACTATCTTATTAATTGTTATGTTTTCTAAATACTTATATGAGAATATAAATGCCATGATGATAAATATTTTTACAATTATTTTAGAACATTTTAGTATTTAATACAGTTTTTTCTCTTAAATATGTAACGAATGCCGATTTGTGATTTTGTCTTATTAAATAAAGGCATATAGTAAGTTTATAATATAACTGAATGTTAATAGTTTAATATTCTGTTCAATAGCCTAAATATAAGTATACCATCCAACTGCTGGGCAAAGTGATGAGTTGGCTAGTAAGAAAAGAAAATAGGCTCCTTGCTAGAAGCCTAACTGGACATTGTAAACTCAACAAGCACCTTTACATAATAATATGTGTTAATAGCATTACGACCTGCAGATTCTGTGATACACCTATTCACCTTCTAATTGACTCTACTGCTCTACTACAGAGCAAAAACTCCCTAATTTACTAAAGAGGGAATTTGTGACACCAATCCTAATCACATAGTTAAATTTATGAGCTGCACTAGGTTGGGGACGGTACTATAATACGAAGGAGTCACAATATATCTTCAAAGATCATATTAACGTCAGGATTACAGTGACTTTGACATAATATAGGTATACTGAAGCAGTATGACAGCCGCAGTAAAATTCTTGCAGCAATCCGCCAGCAACACTTGGACCACGCGCCTGACATCCCCGCTCTGGCAGTGGTCCAAGTGGAAGCGAGCGGCGGCCAATAAGGACATCCCCGATTATGTGCGCGGGCGCTGACGCATGTCGCAGGATTCTGTATACAATGGATGCGCCAATTTGTACTGTCACGAGGATTCGACTTGGATTGTATTCAATGCACAAAAGGTAGGCCGTAGGGTTCCTTTGTTTTATTATTTATACTTCTAAAGCTAACCCTTACGTTTTGGAATTACTTAGGCTACTAATTTGACATATTAAGATTTATCACCGAGCAATCGTACCTATTTTAACTCGTGGATGTCATTAATTTTTATAATCCTCCTAAAGTCAGGAAAAGTGATTTTACTAAAATGCGTTAGATGTAAGTACGTAAGAAATCCTGCGTGTAATATTTTGCCATTCGTGTCGATCATCCGTCCCCCGGATCTTCCCGGACCAACTAAGACAGTAAAAGAACATATTAAAAGAAGAATAGTCGGTCATGTTTTCAACAAACCATTTAGGTACTGTCACCAAAATCGGTGTGGGAGGTATAATTAAAAGCGTATTATTTGTAACTCGCACATCATACAATTATTATACACAGTACAACAAAACTAAGTGCAATAATACTTTAGGGTGTAGACTGTAGAGAGTTCACTGTGAAAGTGGCAGCGCTGAAGGAGCAATTTTTTATGATTTGCATAGGCAAGCTCTCCAGCGACAAGAGTTTGCTCATCAAAAGTTTAAAATAAAGTTACTCTTTCAGCGCTGCTACATGGTGACACAATAAACAATACACACTCTTAAATATTATAACTTAGTTTAATTACACCCTGTATAGAACCCATAACTATTATATCCCGACACACTTGGCTCTACAATGACGCCTGGCGCCTACTTTTGAGTGGAACTGTGTCATGTCGTGACGTCAGGACTAGAGTGGGTGACACAATTATTTACTCCAGAAATACATATAATGAGTGTAAGCATCAGTAGCAGATATATTTTTGTTTTCTGTTGTGTTTTGATTTTGTTTGATCCGAAATTTTTAATTTAATAATTATTGATACACTTTTCTTGCACTTATTCCACTTTATTTTAATATATCTATTACAAATTATTAAAATTAAAGTGGAATAAGTGTATAATTATTAAATTAAACATGAATTTCCACCAAGAAGTGACAGTACATTCAATATCATACCGAAATTTTTAAAAATACATTATTCTGACAGAAAGAAGAAAACGAGAAAAGAGACAAACAAGTAAGTGAGAAGTTGGATGAAGTTCGGCAAAAAACTGGAAAGGGAGACGAAGCATTAGGAAAGCGAAGAGATTGGGAAAAAGGATCTATAGAATACTAGCTGTCCCGGCAAACGTTTCTTTGCCATATTATATTAAGTATATCGCCCGTATTATTTTATTGAATTAGTGACTAAAATATAAGTATGTCACCATGGCAACGTCCATCGCTATCCCGTGACCCGCGTCGCATAAACAATGGTCGCTCTTTACAGACAAATAATTACCAATAAATTAAAATTGCGACTATAATTTGAGATTTAAACTATCCTATCTCTCAAGTTGGATCGAAATGGTGTGCGAATTTTATTATAATCGGTTAAGTGGTTAAGGAGTCCATTGAGGACAAACATTGTGACACGAGATTTATATATATTAAGATGTAACATATTACCTATACAAGACAACGGAAATATAACAAAATCGCTAAAGTGGGAAAATAACTCTTTTGAATCTTAGTAAATTAGATCAAGAGGGAGTGAGGGACTGCTTGCAACAGAACGAGACACCCAACACCCAACTGGACGCTGCAAAGCATTTGTGTGTCGACCCACAAAAAATTACGTATTGAGTTATAAATGCAGTCATGTTCTTAAATCATTAGAAGTTAGAACAAGACCTGCATTCATAACTCAACAAAAAAGTTAATTGTGGGTTAACTTATATGTATATATGCTTAACAGCGACCAACTGATGTTACTGGTAATGACGAACTAATTAATAGTATAATATGAATCAACTGCTACGTACTATACCTATCAGCAATACGTCAACTCGTCAGCTCGTCCGTCAAGTTATCAGAGCTCGTGACTGCAGCTGTATATTATGTAATTGTTTCACAGCTATACAGTATGTACATGTTACTGTAAAAGCTCGAACTTCGGTAAATCTTAAGATTTAAACGTAAAACTTAGGATTTACCGACATGAGTTGGTAAATGTAAGTATTTCTAATAATACGACGATTTTTTTGAACATTTACCGTTAAATTACTATTAAAATAAATACTGCTTTAATAATTTATAGTAATATTAAAATAAAATAAAGATTTAGGGGGCCTTCCATACCAAAAACACAATTTCTGGCCTGTTTTTGTGCTATAACGACACGGAACCCTTCGTGCGCCAGGCGGTCACAGGGGACAGAATTTGATACAAACTAACAACGCGAAACTGATATGTCGTACGTTTTCCAACGGATCTAGATAAAGTTTCATACTTTCTACTCGATTTCTATGACACCAGTGACTGCTAGTGTTATATCAATAACACAACCTATCATCTTACGTCCGTATTGTAGTACACGTTTAAAAAAGGTTGGCATATCGTCTATGAAGTACCAATACCTCCTAACTGACATTTTAGTCCAAAATTACATTACTCCTATCCAACATTTCTTTACCAAAAAGCTTCTTGAGCTATGTGAAAATATCTACTAAGTGACAGAATTCATTCGTGCGTATGTATTTTATGGAAATATCTCCTAACTGCACCGACAACCGACTACACTCGGGCGCGCTCTGCATTTGACTAATTAACTTCGCACGATCGCTGCCAGCGCGTTCCTCGCTATTTGATAGAGCGAGACCAAGATAGTACCTGCGTTTTGATTTGATTTAGTTCCTGAAAAAAACACTTTGACGGGGGTCTCGTAATTGAAACGGTCGATTTTCGTTTTGCTACTGGACAATTTATTGTTATTTGCCACTAATTTCAAATTATTTGGAGAGATTATCAAAACAAGGGTAAGTCAAGTCATTATTAATGTTAAATTTAAAGATTTTATTTCAATTCTCCTGGTTATTGCTACGAAAATTTCAGATAGTAGGTATTTCTTTAAAAGTTTTGTTTTGTGACATTCAAAAGTGTTAGTTGGGAATGAAGATTAAAGAACGAATTGAACCAGTTATTAAAAACTCTTATTGCCAATAGCATGGTATATTCTTGTACGTTTCTTAAATCCATGCCTCTCCGAGCTAAACACAAGTGGCTGGGTAACATGCATCAATGGTAGCTGGTAGCATGTCAAAATTTACGCAACCAAGTAGGTATCGCGCACGCGCGGCTAGCGATATGGCGGGAAAGTACCTGCGCGACTTGTACACGTACGTCTAACTTCAAGGAGGCGTAGATAAAAGATACTAACATACAATCCCTTCGTGTGTTAACTTTATTTTATTTTGACATATATGTACCTACTTTAATTATTCCTTATTTTTGTTCATTTTTTTTAGAAAAATGTCAAAATATCGCTCTGGGCATAGGTCAAGAAAGATCCTTGGTATGATTCAATTAAATACCCGTCAGGAAACAGTGACAAAAAGTAAGTGATGTCTTATTTTCTTAATGTATAGAGTGCGTTATTGTGTAATGCAAAAGTTTATGAGTAACAAGAGCTCGACGGGTTCGAACTTCGATCACTACAGGCTACATAGGCCAAAATAGTCGTAGTCATAGTATTCTTTATTGTGAAGGTATATGATACAGATTTTAAGGCGACGCCTTGATAATTTGGCTATAGCGATGCCGATTTTTCTCAGCAATGACTAAAGCTAAGAAACTAAAGTTCATTGTCAGTATTCATCATGTCTTTGTCTTTGAATTGCCCATAGCATAACACGATTGGACAACTTTTATAACACAGAATTATCAATCGAAAAGACCTCTGTAAAAAAAGGGATTCCTATTTTTCCAACAGAGGAGAGTGATTTAAGGTTCCAAAATTTGTACATAAATTGGTTGAAGCATACACTTTAATATGTGCATAGCTTATATGAAATGTATTTATGGTTTTTAAATTACGCGACAAAAACCATTTTATCGCTTACGCCCTTTCCATTTTTTGCTGTTCCATTGCTTGTTTTCTATGAGAGGCCGGCCCGGCCTCTCATAGAAAACAAGCAATCTAAAACATATCCAACACGGTTTCTTACTTTAACGCGGCGTCACCTTAAGGTTACATTACTGAGTTCAACTATGTCCCACCCATCGGACATACAATAATTAGGTTCCTACAGTAAATTTGTGCAATCCACGAACTATTGTTCTGAATGTATGTAGATTGTAGCCTGTAGGTACATACTTTGTGTCTGTTTATTGTTTGCTTGTAAAGTCCCTAAATAGGGACCTAGATTTATCAATTGATATTATTTTTCAGGTGCTGATACGTCTAACACGGAAAGTGAATATGAAGTTAAAAGAGACTTTAAGTTTTTCGAGCAACACCCCAAATTATTCATGGTAAAATCTCTTTCTGTTTCAAATCTCACCATTGATACTACTCGCAGCATTAAAGAAAGAGGAGCATCTGTGCCACCTTCATTAAAATTTGAGATTCCAGAATCAATTTCAGACCCTATTAATTTTCAATATTTTTAAGACATATCTGAAACTAACAGACAAGATTTAGTGGAAAGCCCTTCGATTATTCTAGCTGATTTGTTTTCTTCTAATATTCCTCACGAGAACAATAGTGAAGACGAAGTTGATGTTTATGCCAATTCCTCCTCTAGTTCTTATAAACCGTCGTCTTCTTCAAGTGACGATGATGATGATGAAAACGTAGTAGCTGTTCAAGAATCATCTACTAATTCGTAAAATGTATTCCATGGTGATATAACTGAAGGTAGAAAACGACGAAAAAATAAAGATTGTAATGAATGGAAGAAGTTAAAGAATAAAAAACTCAGAATGGAAGGTAAAGAATACTTGGGCTACACAAAAACGGCAAACAGCAAAATGGAACACAATAAAATTAGACCCCCCAGACAAATAAAAGATAGATGCAAATCAAAATTCTGCGAAAGGAGCCAGAATAGGAAATGTAAGGATGTTAGCGATGAATCTCGTCAGCTTATTTTTAAGCATTTTTGGGATAATCTCAATTGGGACCAAAGAAAAGTTTATATTGCAAGTTTAGTCAAACGCTCCAATGTATCTCAAAAAACTTCAACGAACGATTCTAGGCGCGGGGCTACATTGCATTACTTTCTTCCACTTGATCCAAATTCAAACATTAACGTGCAAGTATGCAGAAATATGTTTTTGAATACATTTTGTTTGGGATCTTTTACGGTATAAACTTGGGTGAAAAAGTCAACATTTGGCATGATACCTTTTCAAGAGGTTCAAAATTCAAGAAGAGCTCAATCTGTCAGGCGTGGGGAGGAAAGAAAGTTGCTAACGCTTAACTGTTTTTTGGATGACATGCCAAAGCTACCGTCGCATTACAGACGTAAGGAGACAACCAAATTATTTTTAGAACCATCTTTTCGCTCAATGGCTGATCTATATGATACATACAAAAAGTATTGTTCAGAAAGCGAAGAGCCTACCGTCTGTAGGTTTACATTTGAAAAAGCATTTAACGAGAAAAATTTGTCGATTTATACCTTAAAAAAAGATATGTGCGACGTATGTAGCAGTCATGCGGTTGGTAATTTAACCACAGATGAGTACGTACGTCATATTTATAAAAAAAATCGGGCTAGACGAGAGAAAGAAGAAGACAAAGCGAGAGCAGCAAGGGGCGAAATTATTCTTTTAACGATGGATCTTGAGGCTGTCAAAGTTTGTCCCTACTTGACTGCCAGCTCTCTTTATTTTAAGACCAAACTAACTACTCACAATTTCACGATTTATAATGCAATAAATCACCACACTGTCTGTTATTGGTTCGTTGAAACGGCGGCGGATTTGACGGCTAGTACATTCACTAGTTTTATTTTAGATTATCTAGAAAGATTTTGTTTGGCAATTGGCGTGCCGATCATAATTTTTTCTGATGGGTGTACATATCAAAATCGTAATAACGTGTTAAGTAATGCCCTAATTGATTTTAGTATGAGACACAACGTTCAAATAGAGCAAAAAATTTCTTGAACCGGGTCACACTCAAATGGAGTGTGACTCAGTCCATAGCGCTATAGAAAGAAAGCTTAAAAACCGAGAGATACATCTACCGAGCGATTACATTTCTGTGACGAAGGAAGCTCGAAAACATCCTTTCCCTTACGAAGCTGTTGATGTTGACTACAGTTTTGTTAAAAACTATGCTAGTGCTGCAACTTTCCGGTATTCAAGTATTCGGCCAGGTCGAAAAGCGGGGGATCCGACTGTAACAAACATTCGGGCCATCAGGTATACTGATGACGGAAAAATTACAATAAAATTGAATTTTGATGATGACTGGGTCGATTTACCGACGAGGCCTAAAATTTTTGCAGGTGTTAATACCTACTTACAGATGAATAACGCACCTCTTCCTATAACGACCACAAAATTTAATCATTTGCAAAGCATGAAAAACGTACTACCATCAGATTGCCATACATTTTACGATACATTACCTAAAATTTAGCTTTTTAGTTTTTTTTTAGTTTTCTAAAAGGGTTTTTGAAAAATATTCATGTTGGGTTTCAGTTCGATGATTGTTTTGTCTTTGTCATTATTAAACCTTGCAAAATATTATTGTTTAATAAAAATAATTCAGTCAATTATGTGTTTTACTTACAAGAAATAACTCCTAACATTAAAGTGGATTTTCAAGTTTTAGAATAAATATCTCCTAAGTGACTAAAAGCCTATAAAACGTATACATAATCACATCCCTTCGTAACTAATAACAAGGTAATGTATTGGAAACTACTTTACTATCAAAAGTTGATTAAAATAAATAAAACCTTATTTTTAATAAGTTTTTTTCTTCTGGTGTAAAATTAGATTCTCAACACTTAGGAGGTATTGGTACTTCATCGACGATATGTAAAATAATTTGGTGTATATTTGCAGTGTGTTTTTGTTAAAACTTGTCGCATAGATGCTCTGGTGGCAGGGCTCGAAAAACGTTATATTTTTCGAAACGTTATCGCCTTAAATACCTAAAGAACGTTTCATTTCGGTTTCGTTCGGAACGGAACGCTATTCGGAACATTTTATGAGAACGAAATGATTTTTTCGTTTTTGATCCTTATAACGGTTTTAAACGGTTTTTCCCGTTTCCTCGATCAAAAGTTAAATATATAACAGAAACTATTGTTTTTCGGGCATTCGTTTGCAGTATCACGGCGAGGCAATAATCGGCCAAGTGCGAGTCGGACTCGCTCATGGAGGGTTCCGTACCGTTACAGAGCAAAATAAGGTCAATAATTGTGTTTTTTGTATGGGATTAATTTTTTAATTCAAATTAATAAAGAACTCATATAGTCAAGGACTCTATGAAAATTTCAAGAGCCTACCTATTATCGTTATTGATATCGAGCAAAAAAGGCCAAAAATTACGGTTGTTGTATGAGAGCCCCCCTTAAAATTAAATATGAAATATATCTTGTTTTTTAGTATGTTGCTATAGCGGCAACAGATATACACAATTAAATCAAGTCCAGCTATAATATTAGCGGTCGCACGGACGGACAGCCTTCGAAGTCTCAGTAATAGGGTCCTGATTTTACCCTTTGGGTACGGAACCCTAAAAGTCAGGTACATCATAGATTTAAATAAGGGATCGATGACGTTTTACCCTTTAATTTAAAATTGTCATACTACGTTATTGCGCTTTTAGGGATGGATTTTTTACCCCCCTTGTTTTTAATTTTTTTTTACCCCTTTTCCTAAAAATGCAGATTTAACCATTCTGGCTTAACTAATTGTGTTTAATTAGGTAAAAAATATGTTTTTAATATTTGTATTTATGATTTTTTATTCTATAACTACTAGCTTTCTCGACAAAATATGTTGTTTTGCCATATAAAGTGTTTCTACTTCATCACGAATAAACTTTATTAATATAAATAAAAAACTTATTTTTATAAAAAAACCTCAGGGAAATTTTAATCGAAATAGAGTGAAAAACATTTTAAAAATTAAAATTAAAATAATATAAATATTTGAGGGGGACATACACAAAACACAATTTTTGGCCTATTTTTGCTCTGTACCTAATGGTACGGAACTCGGAACCCTTCGTGCGCGAGTTCTGCTTGCACTTTGCCAATTTTTTGTAAATTAATGAATGTACATTTTATAAAATGAAGGGTTGTATACTTATATTTTTAATGTCACATCATAGAAAAAAAAAATTGACCAAAAATAAAAAATAAACGTTAAGGGTGAACACTGAACCACCCTTACCACTAAGGGGTATGAAAAATAGATAGTAGCCAATGCTCAGACCAGTAGGTCTAAGAATCGGCTGCTATCTATTTTAAACTGTAACGGTTTTACTGATTTTTACCTTTTATTTAATATGCATATAATATACAAAAATATGTGCACATAGGTAAAAATCAGTAAAGCCGTTAGGGTTCCCTATAAGTTAGAACATTTTTTTATTACTATCAAGCTAATTTTTGTGAGTAGCTTCATTTTGATAAGTCGAACAACATTTTTATTTGCGAAAAATCTTGATAATGGTAGGCTCTAACAGAGATAGAAAGGACTTCATACTTTAATTTGATGGTCCTAAGACCTAAATTATGGATTGTTCTACTTGTAGGACAATGTTACTCCTAAATTCACTTTCAATTTTTAACTTCCGTTTATTTTCTCAATTTTAAAAAGGCACATACTTGACGTGTATTTACTATATAGTAAGGACTAGTGACGCCCGTACATTTTTTCGGGATAAAAAGTATCCTGATAGGTTCTTTCCCGAGCCTCAAAAGTATCTTCATACTCCGTAAACCAGTTGAGTTGTTTGGGTGTGAAGAGGTAAGAGATAGACAAAAAACACCTTCGCATTTATAATATTATATTACAAAACGTATTGACACGTTTTGCTACAATGTTTGCATCCCATATTTGAAGCAGGAATTTGAAGCAATATTTGAAGCAGAGAATGCTTCAAATTTAAAAGAATCGTTAAAATAAATTGATTTCTAGAGCTTTTTTATTTAAAATATTCACCCCCGAGACGGGGTTGCATTCACCCCCAGGGTAAAAGCGCAAGTAGGTAGTATGCCACTTTATTTCTTAAGAGTCCCGTATACGAAATTTTGCCGAAATTCGCTAAGGTTCGCTACAGAAATATTATTAGGTTTTTTCCCCTTATTAGACTTAAAAAAATATATACAGGGTGTAACAAAAACAAGTGATAATACTTTAGGGTGTGTACGTGTTCCCTGTAGAGAGTTCACTGTGAAAGTAGCAGTGCTGAATGACCAACATTTTTTTCACTTTTGTATGGGCAAGGGCCTGAGCGTCACGAGTTTCCCCATACAAAATTGAAAAATTATTTTGGCCTTTCAGCGCTGCTACTTTCACAGTGAACTCTCTACAGGGAACACGTACACATCCTAAAGTATTATCACTAGTTTTTGTTACACCCTGTATTTATTATTAGATTTAAAATATATTTGAGCGCGGAAAGCCGACTCGAACTTGCGTCGAGTAATATAATGTGAGATTTAGATTGTTTTGAATCGTGTTTTTTTTGGCACAATTTGTTTTTTTTTTTTGTTTTTTCTCGAATTGGATATAATTTTATCTATAGATTATTTCTGTCGTTTTCTTTTTGTGAATTACAGCTCCAAGTTGCCGAAATTAACAGCAATTATTTGTCCATTTTCTCTAAAATTTTGCCTAACATTACGTTAATAAAAATGACTTACAACGACCCGCACCACCTTCACCAATATCGCGACATCCAGTATCGGCATCTCGAAACAGCAACCCCAAGGTGCTCTATCACTTGACACGTCAAATCTTGTTACTTTTCTGTGGTTACCGCAAAACACATGCAATATGTCCTTTAAATTCCAAAACGGTGAAAAACACTTCACGAGCAAAACCTTTCTTCTTATAAGTTTATAACCAATACTGACGATGTAGTTTTATTTTTATACCTTTTATAATATAATGATTCAATAAAATTCGCTGAAGTGGAAAAGTCTCGAACTTTTCCAGTGGCGACAATGGCGTGAGACCGAATGAATTATCGTCTATTAACCACAATATGTGAGAACACTTCGCGTACCTTTGTAAAGAAATTGCGGAAAATACGTTCAGCGGTAAATAATAATTGAAATGCTGTTCGCGTCGTTTTTAAAAGATGGCTAAAACACGTCCCCTGTTGTTGCTAAACAGTTCACCATCACCCTCACAATCCTGCAAGGATCTTGCCCGCAGGACCCTCGACAGAACACACCTCCTTTATCATCATCACTCCCCGCTCCTCCGCACCGTGCCAGCCAGCATCGTCTCATCGGAACATCGTCCATCATCATCAACATTAGCCAGTATAACTTCTTCCACCACAATGAAAATTTTAATGGCATTGTTGAAGCCCGAACATACATTGGAGATCTTTCTCGTGACACCTTTCTGCTAAAAAAACACATCTCAGGCACTTATAGAGTTTCCCACAAAACCTGTAAGCATGCAAAAGCGACCAATAAACAAGAAGAAGAGGATTGATCTTCAAAAATTGAAGACATACCTGCCAGAAACAAGAAGAGTTCAAAAATTAGATGAAACCATTTTTAAATGGCCAGCTACGGATAGGGAATGTGGAGAACATTATTATGGAGGTTAATTCATAGGTTCATAGCTAAAATAAATAAACGTTTTATTTATGTATTTGAGAAACCCCACATGTCGATTGACTTAAATCCTTTTTTTAGTAGAAGATTTTGAATCTTGTGTTATGTTACTTAGATGTAGAATGGTCCTAGTAACACTTTAGTTTGATTAACGTTTATAAATATTTTTTTAGTATTATGTTTTTTGTTCCTCCTGTAAAATATGGTCTCATGGACATGTGCGGTTTCTGAAATAATCGATTCTGTTGATCTCAAATGCAATTTCGTTGTGTTCGATAACAATCAATATAATCTCGTTATGTTTTGTTATCGGTCTCATAGACATCAGAAGCTAGGGCGTGTCTGCACTGTGACTGAGATTGTGACATTTGTAAACAAACATGTCACAATATATTTGGGTATTAGGAGATTCTGCTATCTTTACTGCTGTTTGGTGAGGGATTACTGAAATGTGGCACGCGTTACTGCCTTTGTATTGATACACGACCACAGCTCACGGGCATATACCCATTTGAACGATATCGTCACATTACGTGTTTTGTTTGAAAATTCGACAAGTGCTGGACTAGTTACTGCGCTATCATTGGCGATTGCAATCACCCACCCATTGGTGCGTTACTGTTTCAGCACGAGCGTGATTTGTTACTGATTTATCAGCGGTAAATGGATGTGTTTCGAATTAATTTATACTTCTAACGTGGTTGCATATTATATGGATTGTAGTCTGAAGTTTAAGGCCATCCCCCGAGCAAACGACCTTGGCCATACATTTGCCGCGTCGCCGAGATCGCACAAAAACCCTATTTTTTTCACTTATCTTAGTTCAAAATTGACCTAAAAAAATTTAAAACGTGGAATATGTCGTTCATGATATTGTCGATCTATTGGCGTGTGTTTTAAATAACAGTAATTTGTAAATACTAAGGAGATGCTGAATGTATGCTTGAATTTTAATAAATCGGTTTTACTTGGGAAGCCGATATCATTAGTAATTATAATAAACAAAAATATAAAATTTAAAACGTGGAAAGGAATGTTGATATGCTGAAGATTATTGCTGTATTTTTATTACAACTTTGTAGCTTTCAAATTATGAGTTTATAAGCCCCTAAAACGGTAAATTCCGGAATCTCCGTAGTATAGCGAACGCCCTTAATGGAAGATCGCGCTTATATACGCATAGCAACTATTCAGGCGGTTGAATATGAAGATGTTCTGTACAGTATTTTTGTTG
Source organism: Lysandra bellargus (assembly GCA_905333045.1). Taxonomy (NCBI): domain Eukaryota; kingdom Metazoa; phylum Arthropoda; class Insecta; order Lepidoptera; family Lycaenidae; genus Lysandra; species Lysandra bellargus. The sequence continues at coordinate 1,179,945 of HG995357.1, forward strand.
TGTGTTTTTCGGGAGTAAACACTGTCAACACAATGCACCTGACGTGTTCTGTTGACATAAGTGTCGCCGCCATGCTGTTACGTCACCGCGCACGAGCCAACAAAAGACAGAGCAACTGTATCCATAACGATTATGGCTGGTCTACACGTATTAAGTTTATAAGTAGCAACTAAATTTTAACTTAATTTGAAGTGCCTGCCCGAAATTTGTCAAGTGACAAGCCCCGCCTGCCAACTTAACAGAAAATAGTCAAAATTCTAATTTCCTCGTTTAGTACTTAACTAAATTTTAACTTGCTACTTGCTACTAAATTTTGTGTTTACATGCAATAAATAACTTAAAATTAAGTTAAAATTTAGTTAACTACTTATCTACTCAATACATGTAAACCAGCCCTTAGCGACCGGAATTGTGGCACTAGAGCTGATAAACACATGCTATTAGGTAGACAATAAATACTATGTATATTGTATATTCTTGTTGACGGTGTCACATAAACGTGAGAGCCTCGCTTCGGCACAAATGGCCGATTTAGAGAAATACCACGGCATCATAGAAATGCACAATTAATAAACGAAGTGATGTGAACGGGGACCTTAACCCCTTTTGTCAGCAAAACCACTTGCACAGTGTAGGATCGCAACGACATATTTTCACGCTTGAGAATCGGGGCCCTGTACGGTATCGGCTGGCATTAGCGGTGCGCGTGGGAACTCTTACCGCATCTTGGAGCGAAAAACTGTTGTTACTGTTAGAAATACGTCAAAGTAACGAGAAGAACAATGGTTTGCAGATATGAAGTTTTGTGCTTAGTTTTACGGTTTAGACTTTATCATTTTCAAGATGAGAAAACCTCATTGGGAATATTACTATATTGTTATAAGGGTGAGGCCGCCAGTTTTTGCTGATATGACGCAGAAAAAATTTGCGAGAGAAAGAAAATCTACGCTGCTTGTGACGTTGGAGCACCTAAATTGTAGGGAATTTATTTCTCTACGCTATCATAGCGTTGAGAAATATGCCGTTGGAGCACCAAAATGATAGCGTAGAGGCTATCATAGCGTAGAGAAAATCAAACTTATCTCTGTAAATAATACACAATGCGGTTTGTATCATAGCCCCAAACATGGCCCTTTTGACTACTCACATACACGATATACGATATGATACATGTTTTATGTGAAACAGTAAAATTACTTACATTTGTGTCACAAAAAAGCTTCCTTTGAAAAAACTGTGTACACAGCCCGACTGAGGTTCAAATGTGAACTGTCGAGAAATGGCGAATATTACGAGATTTTCCATAGAATACGTAAAAACTCAGCGTTGGCACTTCTCGATTTTACCTTCCCTAACACCCAACGATAACAATAAATCGGTATTATTGATGACGTTTAAAATGTGGGGTAGAATCATAAAGTTAATATACCTATCGGAATAGAGTAACAATCTCGAGCTGTCAAACGAAACTAAAATTGGTTTTCATCTGTGTGAAAAATATGTGTACGTATACACTTACACAAGCATGATTGAACATGAATTCTATGAGATTAAATTGTAAACGTGCGGCACGTGCCGACTGGACGTCAAAAAAAGAGTGCTGCTGTCATGTATCACACGTCTCTTTTTACCACGCAGTGTTACTGATAGTGGCATCTCTCTTGCTCAGGCCTTTGTTTCTCTATTCCGCTAGGTATATTAACTTTATGGGTAGAATTGATGTTTCTAATGATTCATTTGATTTGAAAAAGTTTATAAATATATATCTTAAAATACTATAAGAATTAGATGAGGTAATAGCCATTTATATAAGTATTCATAACATATCAGATTTATCTTCAAATCTGTCATACTTACTGCTACAGCGACAGTTAAAGTGCACCTCTTCCACGGCGGATTATATATTTTAAGCTATTTACTTACCTTTTTTATGTTTAATTGTAAATATATTTTTAGACTATTATTGAAACTCAAATAATTCTAATGCATGCTTGAGCACTTTGTTTTCTTCGTTAGAATTAGTTTTCGAGCATAATATAAACAGATATTTTTTAAAATACAGGGGCGGAGAAAAATAATTGCAAAATCAGCAAAAATTGGCGGCCTCGCCCATAATATATATAACATTTAAATTAGAATTTTTATAAAAAGAGTTTTTTTTTTAATACTTCAGTCGGAATTTCCAGGAATTGCTATTGTATTCTATTGTTGTCGCGATCACCGGTGCTCGCGCGGGGCCTGAAGGATTAATCAACATTCTACAAATATTTTATTAAAAGAGGGCCAAGACGAAGCTTGGCGATTGACGATTCATCAACCGAAAAAGAAAGAACTGGAAGCCAAAAATGGTCTCGTATAAACCAGCTCAGATAGAGCGTAGAAAAACGTGCAGTCATAATTATAGCAGAAACTTAAAATCAGACACTGTTACTACTTACTGCGTCAACATTCCTGCAGATGTGAGCGTCACAACTCACATACCTACACTGACGTGTGCGGCATGTCACCTAGAGTCACCTTTCTCGGTTCTTAGGTGTTCACTAGCCTTTCAGGGTCAAATTGGACGAATTACTTGGTTGACAGCCTGGGCTTTCTGATTGAATCAATTTTTATTGAAGCAAAACACAATTTTACGGAATTTTTACTACAATATGTGTAGGCTACCAGGTTTTAAATAAAAGATAAGTAGACATTAAGTGGTGTGCGTCCCCCCAGAAAGCCCAATCGAGCTAGGTGTATTTTCAATATATCAGAATTTAGAGCAAAAATAGAGCACCTCTACAGTCAAGTAAAAAAATTGGAGCATTAATACGAACGACGCTGCGAGCTAAAAACCGTGGGCTTGCTGACGTCCTGTCCCGTCAGCACGCCCAAGCTAGATCTCGGGAACCGTTGAGAGTACTATCGTGTATTGTGGTTCAAATTTTCGAGCAAAATTGGAGCACTCTGCTCCCGTGAAATCAACTTCGAAACTAGAATGTGAAAGGAGTTAGACGTGATTAACCGGTGGGCTTGCTGGCGTCCTGTCCCGTCAGCAAGCCCACGCAGATCTGTGAAACGGTAATGATTTGGATTATGATTAAAAACTCTACAATAGAGCCCTATTTAGAGCACTCTGCTCCAAAAAAAATATTAATGTAGCTTCAATAGTTATCGAGTTACAGGTCTTTGAAAACGGGCTTGCTGACGTCGCGTCCCGTCAGCAAGCCCATTTGGAGCGTGAAAACTACTGAACGGAGAGTCGTCAAAAATATCTCAAATCGTAGCTTAGAATGAGAGAACTATGCTCCAAATAGATCAAAATCCTAGGTTCTACGGTTTTCGCGCTATCAGCGAAAAACACTTCAGCCGCCAAAATTTGTCGATTTTCACAATCGCGCGACGTTGCCGTTCCGCGCAACAAGCAAATGAACGCTTCATTTGCCGTTGGTGTACACGAGAATGAACCTTCAGATGGTTTATTTAAGAGTCTCTTTACTTGCAATCCTAAGATGGCACGTAGTTTATGTCTGATATAATAGACCAGCAGCTATCGTTGCTAATTCGACATTTGTAATCTTCTTGTAAGTTCATGTAAAAGTAAGCTTGTTTGCCTACTCCCTATATTGAAATGTTACCTAATAATATTTCATTTGATGTGATGTGAGTCAGCACAGCATGATTAAGGGCCTACATGAGCCATAATGGCGCCGCCATTAGTTAAAAATAATTACTCACGTAAGTAGTATGTACCTACTTTTAAACGAAAACTCAGTTTTCAAGTTAGGCATTTATTTAGAAACAATCAATCGGCAAAATATAGAAAGCTGTGTAATATCTATTATTTTTAACTGAGAAATTATTTTTTAACTGATGGCGGCGCCACTTAGGCTTGTGAAGTTGTGATCTTAATAGAAGTGTTGAAATAAAACAAGAAACATACAAATGTGTAAATGTTATAATTGTTACAAATCAGTCTTGTTTATAAATTAGAATAGGTAAGGTGCCTGAAGGTACCTTTCGCACCTTTGCTTCTTATAAAACAGTCTTAATCATCATTTGGTTTCTTATGTTACTTTACTACGATTATGATTAAATAAATATAGCGTTTCATTTATTGTAGTGTTCCTATCACGTTTTTCCCAAACATGTTGAAATAAAATTTAAAATTACAAGAATTTCACACAAAGACAATTTAAAACTAACAGACAATATAAGTAAACATCGTAACAATAGGTAGGTATAGTGCTTAAGCAGTTATACAACAATTTTTATCACATTTTTAGTCATAAAATGGCACTAAAATTATGTAAAGTTTCATGTGCACAATCACCTCTTTATTTGTGTCCATTTCGCTATAATCCTCAATTTTGAAACCTTCATGAAAATCAATTTTGAGTAGGTATGCCAAAAAATATTCATGAAATAGTCGTGACTACATGCCGAATCTCGAAAATAGTCCTTCAACGATTCCAGAGTTATAAAGGTGTGTTGAGGATTTTTTATATGTATAGTTTACATGGGTTATATGGGTTTTTAACATACTTATACAGAGTAAACCAGGTCGAAATTTATATCGTTTGGGACGACTATTTCCGGACTATTTTTTGATACCAAGTTTATACTGAAATCCGTAAACGTTTAGTAGAAAACAGGTGAGGATTATACCGAAAAAGCATGTCGCTATAATCCTCACCAAGGTACCCATAACTCTGGAATCGTTGAAGGACTATTTTCGAGATTCGGCATGTAGTCACGACTATTTCATGAATATTTTTTGGCATACCTACTCAAAATTGATTTTCATGAAGGTTTCAAAATTGAGGATTATAGCGAAATGGACACAAATAAAGAAGTGATTGTGCACATGAAACTTTACATAATTTTAGTGCCATTTTATGACTAAAAATGTGATAAAAATTGTTGTATAACTTTGCTTAAGCACTATACCTACCTATTGTTACGATGTTTACTTATATTGTCTGTTAGTTTATTTTAAATTTTATTTCAACATGTTTGGGAAAAACGTGATAGGAACACTGTAATAAATGAAACGCTATATTTATTTAATCATAATCGTAGTAAAGTAACATAAGAAACCAAATGATGATTAAGACTGTTTTATAAGAAGCAAAGGTGCGAAAGGTACCTTCAGGCACCTTACCTATTCTAATTTATAAACAAGACTGATTTGTAACAATTATAACATTTACACATTTGTATGTTTCTTGTTTTATTTCAACACTTCTATTAAGATCACAACTTCACAAGCCTAAGTGGCGCCGCCATCAGTTAAAAAATAATTTCTCAGTTAAAAATAATAGATATTACACAGCTTTCTATATTTTGCCGATTGATTGTTTCTAAATAAATGCCTAACTTGAAAACTGAGTTTTCGTTTAAAAGTAGGTACTACTAACGTGAGTAATTATTTTTAACTAATGGCGGCGCCATTATGGCTCATGTAGGCCCTTAATCATGCTGTGCTGACTCACATCACATCAAATGAAATATTATTAGGTAACATTTCAATATAGGGAGTAGGCAAACAAGCTTACTTTTACATGAACTTACAAGAAGATTACAAATGTCGAATTAGCAACGATAGCTGCTGGTCTATTATATCAGACATAAACTACGTGCCATCTTAGGATTGCAAGTAAAGAGACTCTTAAATAAACCATCTGAAGGTTCATTCTCGTGTACACCAACGGCAAATGAAGCGTTCATTTGCTTGTTGCGCGGAACGGCAACGTCGCGCGATTGTGAAAATCGACAAATTTTGGCGGCTGAAGTGTTTTTCGCTGATAGCGCGAAAACCGTAGAACCTAGGATTTTGATCTATTTGGAGCATAGTTCTCTCATTCTAAGCTACGATTTGAGATATTTTTGACGACTTTCCGTTCAGTAGTTTTCACGCTCCAAATGGGCTTGCTGACGGGACGCGACGCCAGCAAGCCCGTTTTCAAAGGCCTGTAACTCGATAACTATTGAAGCTATATTAATATTTTTTTTGGAGCAGAGTGCTCTAAATAGGGCTCTATTGTAGAGTTTTTAATCATAATCCAAATCATTACCGTTTCAGAGATCTGCGTGGGTTTGCTGACGGGACAGGACGCCAGCAAGCCCACCGGTTAATCACGTCTAACTCCTTTCACATTCTAGTTTCGAAGTTGATTTCACGGGAGCAGAGTGCTCCAATTTTGCTCGAAAATTTGAACCACAATACACGATAGTACTCTCAACGGTTCCCGAGATCTAGCTTGGGCGTGCTGACGGGACAGGACGTCAGCAAGCCCACGGTTTTTAGCTCGCAGCGTCGTTCGTATTAATGCTCCAATTTTTTTACTTGACTGTAGAGGTGCTCTATTTTTGCTCTAAATTCTGATATATTGAAAATACACCTAGCTCGATTGGGCTTTCTGGGGGGACGCACACCATTAAGTGGACTGTATTCAAGTTAGAAAAGTGACAATTAGTTATGATTTGGTCGCCTACGAAGACAATAATGGAATGAATGCGATGCCGTTGTCTAAACTAAGTATAATAATATATAGCTGTATAGTGTGCGCTCGCGCATAAGGCGCATGCCCGGCGAAGCTAGTAGAACGCGCCCCGCGCGCCCCGTTGCGGTGCAGCCGCAACAATATGATTGAATAGATGAAGTTTGTGTCTCATCTGAATTCTCATCAAGAACCAATAGTACAAGTTACAACCAATAACAGAAAATATATTTAAAAAGTAATACCAAACAACAATATAAATAATAAAATAATAGTACGGTATCCGAAATAAAGTAAATATTATTTATAACATAGCGAACGCCAAATTCGATTGCAAAGTGGATCAAGGTTGGCATTGGCCGCAATTACAACAAAGTTAGGACCATAAAATACAAATAAATTATATTTTTATGATAATGATCATTGTTGTTGAACTAATTACGGAACCCTAAAGTGCGGAAGCAGCTGACTCTGCGACTAACCAAGTTCCTTATCGATGGAGGCCAGCTTCTTCGAATACCATACAAATAGTCAATAGGCCATTCTTTTAGGTCCCCATTGCTTTAATTCCAGAATATTACTTTTACTAAACAATTGATCACTTTTTAATCCTACTTCGATTCAAATAGTCACTTGTGACCGGGTTGCTTTCCAGCACCAGTTCGAGTCCACCCAAAACATACGTTCGAGGCACATAATCCAGACAACCATTCGACTAGAGACCAAAAAAATTACGGAAATGTGAGTACACCAAAATAATTATTGTGTTGTTCCTTTTCATTTATGTATCATACCGGCCACATTTTTACTCAGCGTTTTCAAATAGTTGCCTTTCTAGGGTTGGAAGAATAATTACGGAAGCCAACAATGCTGAAAATCTCTGCCAACCGTACCACTACCAAACTTTTTTGTGAAAATTATTCCGGAATATGGCTTTGCACAAACACAGATTTGTAGACAAATTAACTCCAACCACTTAAGGCCCTATAGACCCGAAAATTAGCAGGTCGATGTCTGTCAGTACGAATATCGACGTAAAGGACATTAAAATAACATTCATATCAGCGCGCCTTATACAGTGGCGGTTACGACGCTCGCCGCGTACTTGATAGGGCGAAATAAGAGAAAAAAAAACCCTTTTTCTTTGATAATTAAACCAAAATGCAAAATGTAACCACAAATTATTCTTTATTAAGTTATGAGCTTTTCGTAGATATGATTTTTGAAAGTAAAACCATCATAAGCTTCATGAAAAATAAAAAAAAATATCTCAAAATATTCGAATTTAGCCTCCTCTTTGGAGTTATTTTTGATCGAGTGAAGTTTTCAATATTATGTTTCGAACCACAAATTGTCAAGTACATTAAGTAAACAACAATGTGTATTTTTTTTTGGCTTTTAAAAGTCACTATTTGTTTATTATTGATTCAAAGTCATGTAAAATTGGGTCTATAGGGCCTTAATTACAGCAACCGCTTAACCTCAATACTATTTTTAGTTTTACAAGTAAATCGTAGCATTTTTCTGTAAATACCGAGCACATAATAAAATATACAGTCCATTCAGTTTACCTAGTAGCTGATGATATCGAGCCTTATACAAATGACATAAAAATGCTGAGAGAGGTAAAATAAAGTGCTTATTACAGTTTGCGGCTATTCTACGAAGCTCGTGTGGTTTACCCCATCCTTGTATTTGAGGAATATTGTTCGTGGTGAATATTACGATTGTTTAAATTACACAGTTCGATTGAAATTTGAAAGTGAGATCATTTTATTAATTTAGAATGTTATGCGGACATAATGGGAATAAGGGAAAAGTGGACGAAAGCCTTGACAAATATCCCTTAGCAGAAAAAAAATATCCAGAGCCGAACATAGAACCTCTTCCTTTTTTGGAAGTCGGATAAAAACTTTCATTTGGAATGATACGCTCTGGAATACAATGTCATAGGAATTAGGAGTTACATTTAACGGGACTCCTCAGCAGGACTTTAGGAGTAGAGAAAAATCGTCAGAAATCTTTAAATTTTCATTTTAAAGCCTAGAAATAATACTCGCTTTTAGCATCACAAAATGTCTGAGACAATGTCGTGTATTTGTTTACATGTAGACAAGTCTGGATGTCTGGTAGTTTTATTGGTTTCTTGCAGGAACACTGTTTACGTTGATGTGACATTAAACAGTTAATTTTATAAAATGCAGCGAAATAAAATGTATTCACTAAACGCTATCCGTTTTATTTTGTTCATCCATGGTCATTATCAGACAAAGCACGAGCGCCATTGTATGACAGTCTGTGTTGACCGGTGAGATAACCGGAAGTCAACCACGCAACCGGAAACACAAACTATTGTGAGGTGGTTGGTACCTGTTGCGTAAGGATATAAGGTGTAACTGACACTCAGGTAGTTTACATTTAAAACCCAAAGCCGTATGATCAAGGTTAAATTGCTACTTAAGTTATCAATAATATTACTATTTATTATTATTATTATCAGCAGTACCCACGTGTAAGTCGTCAGCGCACGCATCGCAACAGTCAATTAGAAACCCGAATGCAGCGGCACGACAGTCGACAGACTGTCACAAGAGAGAGTAAATATCTGTCGCTCGCCGAATATAGACATACACTGTGAAATCACACGCACAAATACTTTAGCTATTAGTGTAGAGCCGTACTGATTTCTAGAGTTGCCACGATTAGTGATTTGTAGGATTTGACCAAACACAGAATATTCAGCAATGATGTCGGCTGAAGCGCCGACGGGGAGGGGAAGTAAAGGAAACGGTGGATGCAGTGTGTTCTGTGCGGCTCTTTTATATAATATAATATTTTATTTTGTTTATTTATTTAACTCAGGCAGCTTGGCCCATATTATAAATACCGTATAGACTAAAATACATACAATTATACTAAAAACTAACACTAACACTAAACACGTATTGTCTGCGACTTGGGGCGCGACGTGTTCGGAAGTCGTCCTCGGAACCTCCTGTAGACGACATCAATCGGCCAGAACTCCTTCTCGAAGGTCGGTAGATGGTGCGTCGGGACTCTCACCACAAAGGAGCTAAAATTCACTTTGTGGCGGGACTCCAAGCGCTCGACCCTCAAGACGAAGTGGGTCTTGCTCCTGATGTAGTCCACGACCTGCTCGACCGACGTGGACCAGTGCAGCCTGGACACGTACAGCGGCGTCGCGGGAGTCTCACGCCGCATCAGCTGCTCGGGTCCTTCGGGTGCGGTGCCGCGATGGTTGCGGACGACGGGTTTCTTCTTCCTCCTCTCCACTCTTATAAACCCAATAATGAGCAGTGGCATACTAAGACACATAAGAAGGCGCCACCCCAATTAGGCGCCACCACAAAATAATTGTATCTGAATGGTGAAACCAAGAGCCACCCTTGTTATCCGCAATGGTTTTTCTACAAAACTCCGTGTGTTCAATTTTGTATTTTTATTTAGTTATTAAGATCTAAGCCGTTCATAGTGGCCATTACTTGTTTAACCTTCTTTTTATGTAAATTCTAATACTGGCACACTTTTATGATCTATAATAATTATTGTCAATGTTTAAATTCGAATTTTGTCATGTTCTTTGATTTGATAACATCGACGGCCTACATAAGGCGAGTGCAGTACCGATTGTATTTTAAATTGGAATAAAGTGATCAAGAGAGTAGAAACTCTGTGTTTTACTCAGTAGCCAGTATTGGAGGTTTTCCACCGTACCCCCGCAATAAATGCCCAAAGGAAAACTTACCCCAGATGTACTATTGGGAGTGAAGGGAATCAGAGCCTCATTTCTGGGGTTTTTAACAATTTAGCATAAATATTTTAACAATTTAGCATAAAAAAACAAGAGTATCTTACGAGCAGAGACAGAAAATACTTGAATAATATGCTGGCGCATCCCGATTTGCTGCGAAATCGTGTGACAGGTCCTAACGCTGCAGGAGAGCGAGGAAGATCACGAAAATGAGCAATTTTTGAAACAGTTGTGTAGTTTTTATCTATTTTGCTAAACATGTCATCAAGCTGCGGTCACAGTGACACGCTCGAGTTGATCCACATTATGACTAGTATCAACTATCAACAGATCTATTTTTATGAATCCAAAGTGTAAACTAGCTCCTTAAGTGATAATTGTAGATGCACGACATAACTCTACCTCTATACATAATCCCTTGACAAATCCTGAACGTTCTAAAGCTAAGTACTCACATACGGTTTTGCTTGATAGTTTTACTCCAAATCGAGCAATAACCACCGTGTGGACCGCAAAACTGACAGTTCGAAGGCTCGCTTCGAGCCGGCTCGATGGAATTAAATATGTCAAATATGTCATTTCCTTCGGAAGTAAAACTATGAACAAAAGTGTATGTGAGTACGTAGCATTAGTAATAATAGTATTTAGTGAAATATTGTTTTCACCCTATCCTTAAGTGGCTAAGCTAATGCCTACTAGGTCCTTAGGTCCTATGGATATAGTCGAAATAAAATCGTTGGTGTGAAAAATAAGAAAGAAAGAAGACGGAACAATTCTTCGGAGATGACTTAAAAGACCACCAGCACTTGGCTAGGCAGTTACTCACTTTACATTGTAATTTTCATGGAATTTATCCAGCGCGTATGGACACTCGGAATGCCAGAGAAGTGTAAGTATACTTTTCTGGTATTAAATTTAAGCTACTATAGACTTATATATATATAATATAGAACTAATATATATATATATATATATATATATATATATATATAATATATATATAATATAGAATTTTATATAAAAACTGCGGAATATTTGCGTGCAAAACATTGAAATATTGGCTATTGCCACTAAATGACTGGTACTTTAGTAATTTGCAAAGAACAGTATTCTCATTATGTTTGAAACAAAGACCGCTGAGTTATTAAACGCATACCTCAATTTTAAAATCGCATCAGGTAGTATGTACTTATTTATTTCTCAGAACTAAAAGTAATTTACATTTTAAATAAATAATTAGCATTTGCTTACTTTTGACTTCTGAATTGTTAATTAATATTGATTTTTAACAATATGTCATTCCACACAAATTCTGCAGATTAGATAATATTACAAATACTAACTCAAAATAAAATAAAGAACATTTAAAAGCTTGAAGATCCCTCTTGTTTCCAGGAATAGTTTCTCAAAAGCTAACTGTTAAAATTTAAACTTTTAGAATATTCTTATTTCGAAAGGGATATAATAACCTGTTTATTGGGCAGATGCAGCATCGGATATAGATCCTGCAGCCTCTGGTAGAGGTGCGCGGCAGAAGTCGCCAGGCGCGCCATGTCTAGCTCATAACACACTAAAAATTCCACCAAAGTTGTCACAACTCCACACAACTAGTCACAAATCCCCACAACTAATCACAAATCCCCACAACTCCCACAACTAGTCACAACTCCCCACAACTAGTCACAACTCCTTACAAGTGACAACTTTACAAGTCACGAGTCCAAGCAACACCTAACTTCTTCACACAACGGCTGCTCAAAGTGTGAGAGCTCGCGAAAGACGCGTGCGATACTGCCGGCTGATAGTAGCCTACTGTGTTATAGAAATACTGACAACAAGCCTAAGCTACACACTGAAGTAGCTGTAAATGACTTTGAATAGTATTTCAGACAGCATAGAGTATAATTTGCAAATGAAATTCTTTCAGCAACTATATAAATAGGTACACATATGGAAGATTCCTTTACAAATAGACAAAATGTTCAATTACAGCATTAGGCAGTCTTAAATGAAAAGTCATGAAATACGGACATAAATATAAATTCGGCAAACTAGAGGTTTGATTGTTTTTATCGGTCCCACATACTTAAGTAGGAGAACTTCTGAAGGGTTTCTGCAGAGACATTTGTTTTATTTAGATTATTTTGTAATTCTTGCTTAGTATATATTTTGATTTTTGACTATTATTTTAAATACTGCTACTTAAATTCGTTTTATAATTTACCCATAGTATGCGCGTAATTACTATTTCTGTACTTACGCTAAAAATTACACATCGATCAATGGAAAAATTCTGCGAACGTTTCAAAAGGCGAAGATATTTACATTTATAGAATTAGAAAATATAGCTATCGAGAATATATTTGACGATTACCTAAACTATTTCAGACACTATACATAAGAGAGAACAGGCGCTATACATGAGAATGTGTCTCGGTACATTACCGTACGTTACAGTTAAAGTTGAACCGCCAATAAACCGGTTCACCGCTAGCTGCGCCTGCGCCGCTCGCCGTAATTACACTTATGCAATCTACATGTGCGATAATAATATGCATACTTCGTATAGGTACTAACACATTCACATGAGTCAAGAAAATATACATAGGGAACTTGAAGCTAAAAACCGTGATTTAATGGACGAAATATTTTAGTTGCGATCAGTCTATCCGAAAATTTTGTTGGTACTCAATCAAAGCAAACAGAGATGAAAATTCTGGGCAAGAGATTCATCACCTACAAGAATATTGTAGTGTGTTTCACCTCCCTGCTATACAGGGTGCAATTAAATTTGCCTTCCTGCCAAATTTTTTCCAGGGCTTAGGTATCATTAGGAGAGTCCATTTAAACAAAAAAAAAAATGGGTGTTATTTTTTTTCAATGACATATTTTATCCCATTTAAAATCGTTGCGGAACGGTCACTCACGGCGCGGGGGAATGAGCGGGGGTGACGGGGAATGAGAGGGGGTGACGCGGGATGAAGCGCGCGCGCGCGGGGGCACGTCACGCGCGGCCGACGCATCGTGTCCATTAATTGTAGTGTTTTTTGGGATAGCTTTCGGAAGCTATTTCTCAACATTTTAGTACTGTGTGACTATAAAAGAAATTATTATTTTTAACAATAAAATTAAAACCGTCTTCCAAGGTAAAAACAATAGTAATATGAACTAAAAAGTATTAAATAACTCTTACTCTTTAATAATGCCTTTTTCAGAATTCGTCTAAATCTCAACTATTTCTGTACATACTACAGTCTTCATTATTTTGAAGTCGGTACCAGCTAATTTAATCGTGAGTTCAGTAATGTCAGAATATTTTGGGACATTATTTGGGACAAACATTTTGGGACTGGTACCGACTTCAAAGTAATGAAGACTATAGTATGTACAGAAATAGTTGAGATTTAGACGAATTCTGAAAAAGGCACTATTAAAGAGTAAGAGTTATTTAATACTTTTTAGTTCATAATATTACTATTGTTTTTACCTTGGAAGTTGGTTTTAATTTTTTTGTTAAAAATAATAATTTTACTCTTTTTAGTGTTGTCTACAAAATAAGGCTTTATGCGTTAATAATCAATACGAATGTTAACTATTCACATTATGTTACTGTAAGCGAAATTGTGGTAAATGCTTGCAGTTATCTACGCGGTGCTGCAATTTCCAAACTTTTATCTTTAAAGGTTTAGGAGTTCTGTTCAGTGCCTTTGGACCAAGAGACACCTTTGTATGAAATTTCTCTTATTCGTAATATATGTTTAACTTACTAGAAACAACATTTTAACCACTATGAGCGTTTTGATAAATTTCAAGGATTACCCTCGATTGCTCATAGATCCCATCGTCAGCTCACCACTTTCGTAATTGTTATACAAAATTAAGATTATATCCCATACAACAACACGAGAATTTCGAAAATCGGTCCACAAACAGTGAAATCATCGTCAAAAACATCTGCTTTGATGCAAAATATCACGAAAAGTACCAATAATTGGGTCATAGTGTGATGACCATGGTATAATTATGGTTGTGATGATGATGATTAATCAAATTGATGTGTTGGCTTATGCTTTCAGTTGTTTAAGCAACGCCGAAATCCCCGAACCTGTACCTAAGCATTCAAAAGTTCTGTTCGGTACCTTCGGATCCAGGGTATAACCTGGTGTGAAGTCTTACTTTTTGGTAGCATTTACCTCGAATGCTTCAGAAAAAATCGAAATCACTATAATATGTTTCCACACAAATTTCAAGGAGTCCCCTCGATTCCTCAAAGATCCCATCATCAGATCACCACTTTTGTGAACATGGTACCAAATTCGAGTTAAGCCCTATACAACACGAAAATAATTTTGAAAATCGGACCACAAATGGCTGAGTAATCGTGGAACATACAAAAAAATCGGCCAAGAGCGAGTCAGACTCGCGCACTAAGGGTTCCGTACCATTATAGAGCAAAATTAGCCCAAAAATTGTGTTTTTTGTATGGGAGCCCCCCTTATTGTTTTATTTTATTTTAATATTATTATTAAATATTAAAGTGCACATAAAACTAAGAACCTTGAGTAAAATTCAAGTACTTACCTGTTGCCATTATTGATATAGAGCCAAAAAGGTAAAAAAAATCACGTTTGTTGTATGGGAGCCCCCCTTAAATATTAATTTTATTTTGTTTTTAGTATTTGTTGTTATAGCGGCAACAGATATACACATCACAATCTGTGAAAATTTCAACTTTCTAGCTATTACCGTTCTTGAGTTACAGCCTGGAGACAGACAGACAGACGGACAGACAGACGGACGTACATTGAAGTCTCAGTAATAGGGTCCCGTTTTTACCCTTTGGGTACGGAACCCTAAAAAAGATACATACAGCCGAACGTATTACCTCTTTTTGGAAGTCGGTCAAAAATACGTGTATTTTTATTTTTAAGAAGGTTTAATATTATATCAAAATTTGGCAGGAAGGTTTAATTGCACCCTGTATAAGTTAGGATAAGTATTTCATAAGTCAGTTAATTAAGATCCTTCACTACTTGAGCACATATTTTTTAATCAAAATCCCGAAGCTTGCACATTGCATGGCGACCCTGCCAGTGCGGCGGTGGTAGCGCTGCGCAGACGGTACAGGGATTTAGAAGTAAATTATTATAATGGGGACTTTTATTTTAAAATAAAAGTCCAATGTGAAGTATCTAACGTTCCTAAAGTGTGTCCTTGGAACATATGGCTCCAAATGAAGTCTAGGGATCATTTAGCTTAGAGGAGGCGATCGGTGAAAACTTGCATTAGTCTTAAGGCTGATTTACATTTCCAGTCCAGCACTGGATTGAAACATGTTTACATTGATACAGTGCTGATCCAGCGACGGAACCAGTGATGCTGGCGCCAGCTACTGTATCAATGTAAATCAGCCTTTACAAATTATATATAAAAAGTATATATATATCTAATATATATAAATCTCCTGTCACGATGTTTGTCCGCGATGGGTTCCTGAACTACTTAATCGATTTTAATGTTTTTTGTTTTTTAATGTGTGCTTTTTTTCAACTTGAGAGATAGGATAGCTTAGATCTTTAATTATAGTCGCAATTTTATTATATTGCGAATTATTTATCTATAAAGAGCGACCATTGTTTGTGCGACGCGGGTCACGGGATAGCGATGGACGTTGCCATGGTGATATACTTATATTTTAGTCACTAATTCAATAAAATAATACGGGCGATATACTTAATATAATATGGCAAAGAAACGTTTGCCGGGACAGCTAGTATATATATATATATATATATATATATATATATATATATATATATATATATATATATATATATATATATAATTGGAATCTCGGAATCGGCTCCAACGATTTTCATGAAATTTAGTATATGGGGGTTTTGTGAATACCGAGCGAAGCTCGATCATATAGCTAGTACCTAATTAATAAATTAAGCAATCGATGATGATATAGTCGGTATGTGCGTGCACCTGGAGTCGCCGTATCAGTGCGCGATTGTTCTCCGATAATATGCCGCGGGCGGTGACTGGTGGTATTCGTGACGCACTTATAGTAGACACCGCTGTTTCGGTGGTACCACCTGGATATAGGCTGTTCGATAAAATATTCAAATGCGCATAAACTTTGCTACTTTACTATAAAATAGGTACAGAGTAAAATATAAAATTCGATCAAAAATAAAATATTATTGCAATTGAAAAAAAAAAAAATACTTCCAAGAAAACCATATTGTATAAATAATAACTAGCTATATTCAAAAAATAAAAAAAAACACACATAAAATGAAATTTTATGAAAATGATTCCTAGCTAGATCGATTTATCGCCTCCAAAACCCCCTATATACAAAATTTCATGAAAATCGTTGGAGCCGCTTCCGAGATTCCAATTATACACACACATATATATCTTAATATATATAAATCTCGTGTCACAATGTTTGTCCTCAATGGACTCCTAAACCACTTAACCGATTATAATAAAATTCGCACACCATGTGCAGTTCGATCCAACTTGAGAGATAGGATAGTTTAAATATCAAATTATAGTCGCAATTTTAATTTATTGCTAATTATTTGTCTGTTATTATTTGACAGTCACAATTATCTGTTAACTCCAAATGATTCTAATTTCTAAGAGATGTCGATACCTTTCGACTGGGTTGAGTAAGTAATCAATAGATGGCGCTGCTATGGTAAATCTACGAACGTGTCATATAAGCTACATTCTAACAGCATAATTACCACGTGTTGTTGACGCTATAAAATTAATTAAATTTATTTTGTAGTGAACGAAATACCGTATAATTCAATTATTTCCACTTTTTAAATTTTTGGTGTTAGCATAGCCGGCCACGTGTTACTTAGACTGAAGTGTAAATTGAATTCATATTATAATGAAGATAATACAGTGAAATTAATCCTGTTTTTTACTTATTTGTGCTTCATTGATCAAAACTTTATAATTTAATTTGAATATATGTATGTAAGTATTATCACATAATTATAAAATTTAATTAAAATGTCAATGCAAAAATGATACACAATTTCCTACACTTTTTCAATAGTTGTACAAATATATTTTTTTATTGTTTTTATTTAACCTCTATTAAAAAAATATTTAGCACTTATTATTAATCAAGTGTAAGAACATTTTAATTAATTGTGTTCAACGTACTTCCCCTTCAAATCTCAATCCAGTGAATTTGTATACCAACATCAACATTTTCGTCTTTGTTCGTATATATATATATATATATATATATATATATATATATATATATATATATATATATATATATACATACAAGAATTGCTCGTTTAAAGATACAAGATGAATAACTAAATAATAATGCCCAGGCGGGCAGATATATTTTTGATAAAAGTTACAGCAGTGTAGCAGCAGTACTAGCAAACAATCTAACAAAAACTGTCAGATTGAATATTGCTTATTACATAATTTACCATCTATTAAATCTCTCATCACAACATTATTTTTTTGAGACACAGACCAGGAAACTAGCAAGCTTTATATTTTGAGTTTTTTCAATGCCAATAGAATGTAAACCATTGTAAACGCTCGAAAAACTCGACGAATAATTTAGTAGTAACCCAAACAATGTTTTTTTTAACAAGCCACAACGAATTTAAGGCTGAAACATGTCTCAAGACTCCAAATTAACACACAATGGGCATGTAGGTACGTTAGTTTTAATAATCGACCAGTGACCCAAAGCATTACGTACGATGACGTCACAGCTAACAGGCAGTCAGGCACCTATAGCACACAAATAGCCGAGCTCCCGTGGGCGGAGATGTGTGAATGAGCGGCGTAATCCGCCGCCCACCACGAGGTTATCAGCTGATACGGTGATGGGATATTATCCATCGATTACGAGTACGGTACTCTATCGATTCTAACAACAAACATGTTTGTTTGGAGTGGCGAAACATAACATTTTTCACGTTTTTGCGAGGTTGTTCAATATTACATAAATTCAATCTAGACGCATGTAACTTAGGGCGACCACTGACAACAATTTGCTATAAATCATACCGACCCATTGTAGCTGAGTAGCGGCCCTTATCCTATAGCAAATCGCATAAAAGGCAATGGCAACTTTTTCCCTTTTAAGCATGAAGGCAGCCTATTCTAAAATATTTACGAATAATTAAAAATATATATCAAATTAATTATTAAATATTCTTTCCATCGAATTACTTTAAATATTCTCTGATGTATTGAAATAGATAAAAGATTTTTTCATGTTCACACCAATATTCCTAAATATTGGCTATCATAGATGTAGAGATCAACTACGATAACATGGCGCGCCCCTCCAAATGACTGTTTCAATGTGTGCAGTCACATCCTTATGAAAGAGTTATTATGTAGTAAGTATTCAACCAATCACAGTACATGTAATATTTCACTTAAATGTCACTTATTACCAAGATTTGTTGGTCGACTAATCATAACTAGCCTACCGCGCAAGACAACGCACATCAAACGTTTTGACAACGCACTTCAAACGTTTTGAATTTTGGAGGGGCGCGCCAACTTATCGTAGTTGATCTCTAATCCACTCGGTAAACAATCCGACGATCTAGTCTCATTTCGTGACACAAGCCTTGATAAGTTGATACACAATGGCGAAGGCGACGACCAAACCACTACGGCAAACAAGGACGTGCGAGAAAAATATTTAAAAATATAATTCGCGCGAGCAAACAGCGGCCGGTAACCGTATTAAGCATTGATGTATGATGAGGTTTAAATAATAACTTTTATCCCCTTAATAATGAAAATATTTACAAAATGATTACACGAGATCTGCTTGGCTGAAGATTATAAAACTTGACAGAAAGACAGCCAGCCTTCAATACTTTTTTACTAAAAAAGATGTTACCGCTACGTACGCTAATATCTTTATTAGTTAGGCGATTAAGGTCCATTGGTAAGAATAAATACAAACAAAAATACTCCTCAAAAAATAGGATACGTCAGCCATATGCGTGTCCATGATTGTAAAGTCAAGTCGACGAGAGAGAATATGTAGAATGTAGATCTTTGAACAGTTCATATTGGTGATAACTGATAAGCCTTGTACATAAAATAAAGTATCAATATCTGATAAACATAATGAGGAAGAAATTAACAGAAGTAAGCCACCTTCGAACGCATTGCAATAAAGTTAAAGTTATAACTTAAACCTAGTATTAAGTTGGTGTAACTCCCTTAAAAACGCTATACCATCGTAACGCCCTAGAACTTGAGCTGACACTTGACAGTTCACATTTCGTAACATTATTTCATTCATTTGTGGTTCAATAATAATAAAATAAGTATTAAATATGCCCTTCAAATCGATACAAGAAGTGGAAAGTGTAATTAATAATATGTAATACAAATTCGAACAACACGATGAACGACATTCTTTAAGAAAAACGATAACATTTAAAACAAGCAAAATCGTTTTCATATTTTGTCATAGTGATTAAGATTTTCGTTTAAAATATCGCTTTTCTTAACATGGTGTCCAGTTTTATAAATCAATTATTTGATGATGCAATAGCAAATAAAGGGGCAGGTAATTTATCACCTATCCTTCAGATATTAATAGCACTCAGATGTTGGGATCGTAACCAAGTACGTTGAATTGGAGTAGATAGCTAGTTTACATATTTTAAATATCTAAAAAAACTAAATTACAAGTAGGTACTACAGCAACATAATTGAAGAGCTCTTCCTTTTTTTAGACACAGGAAGATGCTGCAGATATTCAGGGTTCACCTCAACAGTCCATTAGCAGAATATGCAAAAGAGTAGCAAAGGCTATAATAGATAAGAGATTTGATTATATTAAAATGTCAAAGTCCATGAATGAACAGTTTAAAACCATACATGAATTTGAGACCTTTTGAGAACAGGTATCAAAACTGTTATTGGTGCTATTATATAGACTGCACACACATTAGAATAAGTGTAATGGGCAATGGTCTAGTCGTGAATTTTTCATTAACAGAAAATGAATTTCGAAATTCGTTAAGGGAATAGTGTCTCTTCGTCTCGGAAAAATTAGTGTTAATGTTTATGTCGCATTCGACAATATCGGAAAAATACGTCGATGGCGTAGCACCATGCTTTAGCTCACGACACTCCGATTATCACCTCGGTCACGACTAACGGTCGTACCAGAGCACACTCATGACAAACAGATTATGTTTATTCCAGGCTAAGTGGCAAGTCCAAAAGTCGAATCTAAAATATTTGTGGTATTCAATTTGCCCCAGTTTTTTTTCGACGACTTGAAAATTACGAGGGTTACTGAAAGAACTGGGGACATTCTGAAACGGAACGTGGCTGGTGACAAGAATTTCAGAAAAACCGTGATGGTTATTTTGAACAGCACTTAACGTAATGTTGGCGCGCGTTGAAATGACCATCTGTACCTATTTGGGAGCAAATCCAAGGAAAAAAACTGACGTTAGTAACGTGCAGCTTGCTTTCCCTGGTTGTTGATGATGAATATGCAGTCTACGTGACCCCAGCTCGGTACGCAGCCGGGCTGCACCATCGATGGGCGCAAATCCATTGTGTTATTGACGTCAATGCGGCCAAATACAGACGGCACGGCGCGGCGAGGACTTGTGTGGTGCTGCCGTATACGTCCGTCATTGACTTGGTATCGAAAATATCGACAATCGAGAATAGCTTTCGTGATGTCACTTGGAAGTAACCCCAGGGTCCAGTCATACGCAAGTGGTTCTTTCGCTTAATATGGAATCATATTAGGCGGAGAAACCACTGAGTTAACTTGATGCATAAATTATTCAGATAAATATTGCCAGTTTTCAAAATAATAATTTGTTACCTTTAGTTCCTTGCAAGAGAAAGCTAAAGGATATTATTTCACAAGACACAGAACAGAAAGAATACTGTGTTAACATACTCTCAAATCCAAACTTCTTATAATTAATATGTTAAATAGGCAAAGGATGTATCAAACAAGTATGTGTTTTCTTGACTTTAATAGTTGGAGGAAACGGGACTTTGCGAAACCACGTGTTTTTATTTTATGTTATTGTGGATTTAGGCTATTTTTCACTTTGAACTCTGAAGTCTGGAGACTCCTAGGTACTGACATTTAGCCGCATTTCATTGTTTATACAGATGTTTCAAACGTAAATGTATCAAATTTAAATGTTGCAAAGAATATAGAGAAAACTCGTTATCATGCTATTCTTATCAGCATCCATGTTTGGAGTGGCTAGTCGGGTGCTAGTGAAAGCGGTGACGAAACCGCGTATGTAACTGCACGCCAGTTACATACTCATGATCTAATAATGGTGATCACTGATCAGCAAAAAATTGAATATATCGGTCCAGTACGTAAGATCCACATTGGCATACAGTAAAAACATTTCATACAAAAAATGTGAAAATTGATCCGAACTCCCTAAAGAGTAAGCCAAACATGCGAAATTACTGCGCACTGTTAATGAGCCAAAGACAATACCAAGACTACGGGTTTTAGTTGACAACAAAATCACTTTCTCGAGCAAGAGAGAGAATCCGTCCACAGATGAACGATTATGGTTCAATTGTGGGTACAATTCTACCATCTACGTCATTATTTCAAATGATACTCCTACGGAACGATGGCTGGTGCAAGCCGGCTTAGCCCTTGATTTAAGCAGAGAACCGATGTCCGGAGGAGCAAGCTTCTTTCATTATTCCCTTCATAGGTTGACTTCTCTTGATGAACGCATCTCCTTATGTAATCAAATACGCGAAAAACTGTCCATGCGACGTCCACTTAATATTGTGTCAATTGACACTTCACATTGTCAACACATTATATATATAGTATTGAAAAAAATTGTATCCCTGCATGCTAATTGCCGACATTAAAAGTTATTTTTTATTTGGAAAATAATGGTCCGTCCGACGCAGCTACAAATGGAGATGTTTCTGAGATTCCTGAAGAAAATCCAGGAATCGCAAAGGGTACATATGCGGACGAACCAATCTAAGCACGACACAAAACTTAAGGCGACGCCTTGATAATTTGGCTGTAGCGATGCCGATTTTTCTCAGCAATGACTAAAGCTAAGAAACTAAAGTTCATTGTCAGTATTCATCATGTCTTTGTCTTTGAATTGCCAATAGCATAACACGATTGGACAACTTTTATAACACAGAATTATCAATCGAAAAGACCTCTGTAAAAAAAGGGATTCCTATTTTTCCAACAGAGGAGAGTTATTTAAGGTTCCAAAATTTGTACATAAATTGGTTGAAGCATACACTTTAATATGTGCATAGCTTATATGAAATGTATTTATGGTTTTTAAATTACGCGACAAAAACTATTTTGTCACTTACGCCCTATCCATTTTTTGCTGTTCCATTGCTTGTTTTCTATGAGAGGCCGGCCCGGCCTCTCATAGAAAACAAGCAATCTAAAACATACCCAACACGGTTTCTTACTTTAACGCGGCGTCACCTTAAATGGGACCGTATAGCTTTAGAGCTTAACTCCATTGGTCATCAATGATCAAAGACGACAAAACTTGGGCAAAAGTATAGGTAATGACTTACTTTGTTTTCCTTAAATTAAACCACTTGACCAGTAGAAACCCAAAAATATATTATTAGGTATGCCCTTTATCGCCCTGCTTTCTTAGCATATACAAATACTTGAAATATTTATTTTTTAGGTTTGGACTGATAAAAAATACACATTAAAAAAGTGATCGCTAGAAGAAATAGCTCAGCCAGACACACTGGTGGAGGGGTGGATAGAGCTAACTCTAACAGACTTACACGAGAAATTACTAGCAATACTCGGTGGAACAAGTTTTGCAGTGGGCAATAGCGACGTAGTTACCTACGTCGCTATTGCCCACTGGGGCTTTGGGTGTTCCCGTCCCATTGGGTGTTCCCATTGCAAGTGCATTATGTTAATATTATTAATAATTAATATTATAATTATAATTATTGTAGTTATGATGTATTATACTTTTTGTCTCCTTATAAGACTTGAATTTACAGGAACTGGAAGGTCCACAAGACGACACTTTACCTCAAAAACCTCAAGTAAACGCTCACGCTCAGGAAACATATTTTGAAATCCAGTCTAGTAAGTTGACAAGTATAAAATTTTATCTACCACAAAATATACCAATATCAATACTTCCATACTTAACATGGATATACTTTGAGTCCCGTTAAAGAACATAGGATACTTTTTATCCCGGAAAAATGTACGGTTCGCGCGCTATAAATAACGTGACCATACGTCCCGCTTTGGGCGGGACAGTCCAGCTTTCAGGCAGTTTGCCCCGGTGTTCCCCGCGAGACCGAAATTGTCCCGCTTTTGCATACAGACCAAACGATAATTTAAAAATGTTACAAATGACCCTATCATACTCAGCGTCTGGACAAAGAGAAAGAGCGTCTTGTGCGCATAGAACCAGACAAAAATTAGCATTTTAATGTCCAAAATACAAAACCCCACACACCGGTCCAAGGTTTTTTCTACGGAGTTTCTATGAAAGGTACCACAACTATGAACTTGGTATCATGCGTTATCAGTTATCACTTATCAGACAATATTCGTGCAATTATCGGCGGATCTTCGGCCTTCGCCTTACATCAGTCAGCGATAGCTTGAACACCGTCTGAGACGTTGATCCCCGCTGATACCCCTACACTTAACCTACTGAAGGGTCAACTTTACTCGTTAAGAGGATATCGGACTCATTAATTCGTTCGGCATCTATCAGTTCAAGTGTTTGAAGTCTGAACATTAACAAAACATTCATGGTGAATATTAGACGAAAAATGAAGCTTTCACTCGAGTATAAATCGTAGAAAAAATAAATTTCTGAAATAAAGTTTGTTTTTTAAGAGAGTGTCTATCTTCCTGGTAAAGGATTTAGAATAATTTTTTGTGCGGGACCATACATACCTACGGTTCGCTCGTGATAAACGTATTGTACACGAATTTGATTTAATTCGGAATAAACAGTTCAAACCGACAATTTTCGTAAATAATCCTCTACTAAACTGCTCAATCCTATGGAATTAAAATAAACAAAGGGATATCACGTTCACAAATGGAACAGGAAAACGGCAGACAAACAATGCGATCACTCCGAAACACAAAGCACGAGAGATTACAGGAGGTGTATTCTATAGTGATGAATAAGCTATTGAATATAGATCGTTGTAAGGTATTCTTACTTCCAGGACGCATTACGAAAAGCCGTGTTCTTAATTTTTTTTAATGAGACAAGATGTACGCATGTGCGACATGGTAATGTGGCAGATAATAACAATTTTACGTAAAAAATTTCATATACATAAAAATAAATATTTAATACACTGACAGCGTTAGACTACGCCATCAAATTATTTTGCACAATTTTCGTGCAGATTTTGTATGGATAATTTTTAATTGTTGGCAACACCGGTAGTCCGCCGTTACCTCTACAGTCTATTAGGGTCTTGATGTAAATTATTGTCAGTCGAAATTATGGATAGATAGTAAAAGGGGCGCGGGAAAGTTCTAGTTATCGATGTTAATTGCTAGTTAGGAATTAGTTTTCTTTACGGTTCTTGTACTTGCGGTATAGATCAGTTAACTAAAGCTGGCACGTTCACAGTGCTGTCACTTATGCAATTTCACTATACAGTATGTTTAAAAATATAATATGTTTGCATCATGATAAAAATGATCGTATAATCTGCGTACGATAATAATATACTATCGTACATCGTACGTACGCACAAAATTATCGTATGTGCACGATAATTATCGTACGGTTCCGAACGCTGGCCGCGCGCCGATCACACGTTACCGACTTGTAACATCACGCTGTATAAATAAACAGTAGCATAAGAAAAGCAATAACTGTCCCCTTCACGCTCATAAGATAGACCGAGCGCGAGAGAGACGGGCAGACTTTTTATGATGCGTATGCAGTACGACGTCACGCCACGCGCTTATTCACAGACACTACACAAGCGCAATGTTTAAATGTGTTAATCGTGCCAGCTCTTGTTAACTGACCTGTACTGGATTGTATTGAAATAAACTATTGTGAATTAACTTCCCTTAGACAACAATTAGTGCGACAGTGTGTACAAAAACTTATGTGTAAAAAGTGGTGAATACTGAATAAACTAAGTTTTTTTGTACTCTGCATTTTATTTATGGACCTGTATGATGTATCGTAAGTAACTTAAAAGTTCTTACAGTACTGTATTATCCTGATCTTTGAATTTACATAATATCTGAAATAACGCATATTATGTGCATGCGCTAGTTAGACGATAAATAAGATTAATAGCAGAAGACTGGTACATCGGATGCTGTCGGATGTATCAGAGACTATACAGAGAAGGCAGAATTTAAGTAAAGCTTAAAAAATCAACCACAATCAAAAGGACTGTTATGAATTAGGCTACATTAGTTGTTTTAGCACCAGCTATAATAAACACTACAGATAATCTTGACAAATACTGTAGTCTGTAGCCTGAAACTTTAATGCCATAGCTTCTGTAGCTTGCTTACGGAATAGCTTTAAAAGACAATAAAGCCTGAATAGCACTTATGAATATACATATGAGAATCTGAACTTTAGGCTGCGCCAGCGCCGGTGGGGTGCGCAGGCGGGCGTAACGCGGGGGCGGTGGGGGTGGGGGGTAGACGCAGGTGTCGCCCCACCTGACCCTAACGGTCCCAGCATTAACATTCGGCAACTACGAAATTGAACCTGTCGTATTTTCCTATCGCAGGCTTAGAACGAGCACAGAAAAAGTGCGAAAGAATAGAAATGCTGACAGATTTTAGGGACAAAATGACTGATTTCCTGTAGTAATCTGTACTTTATTACAAACTATTTATATGCTGGCCATTACAATAAAAGTTAAGCCATTTATCAACGTCCATATCGTACGTTAAATAATGTAAAAACCGCGCCAACATCCGAATTAGGTCAATCATTTGATTACGCTTTTGCTTCTAGGTTTGCATTGCATAATACTGAACTAACGAACTAACGAACTGGACCAAGGATGGGGAAACTACGGCCCGCGGGCCATCTCCGGCCCGCGAAGACTTGAAATCCGGTCCGCGACCATCAAACAAAAATCAAGAGAATATTTCGTATTGTTAGTAATTGTTAGTAAATAAAAGTTTAATTTAATTATAATTTCTAATTTCTTTTTTATTCCAACAGTTATTTTGTAATATTTGCACAATAAATTGGTGTTTCAGAAAATACATATCAATATTTTTATTTCAGTAATTAATATAGTCAAAAATGCAACAAATGCAATAAAGTCTTGGCCCGCCATATATTTTGTTAGGATTATATTGGCACGCGAAGGAAAAAGTTTCCCCATCCCTGAACTGGACTAACTGAACGTCTTTTTTAGAATTTAGAATTCTAAACAAGACGTTAGGTACTGTCTTGTAAACTCTCAATGACGATTTGGCTATTATTAACCCTCCGTGTACGAGTACACGGTACACGGTAGATTTGACTAATATTAAAAATAACTAGCTATATGACCGAGCTTCGCTCGGTATTCAAAAAATTAAAAAAACACACATAAAATGACATTTTATGAAAATTATTCCTAGCTAGATCGATTTATCGCCCTCGAAACCCTCGGAGCCGATTCCGAGATTCCAATTATATATTTATATATATACAAGAATTGCTCGTTTAAAGATATAAGATATCCTACTGCGGCAAAAAAAAATATGCAAAGATGTGTTACGTACTTTTTTGGTGTTCTTAAATTATCATTATCTAAGATAGAGTTGTATATGAATAAACTGTGGAAAAGTGTTTTTCCGAGTTCTCCTATCAATATCCGGACATTTTCACGTCAATCACGATTCACGCTCGTTATTACGAAATAACATATAAAATATATTGTTATTAAAACAATTTTCTCATGTCACGAATCACGATCCACTGCAATTGTCACAAACACGTTTCAAAATAAAAACATTGCTCAACACTATTAAAATATTCAAACACTAAACGTACTAAAATATATCCTAATTTGAATACACGTAATGAAGATCTATTTTGAGATCTACCTACCGACGATGGTAAAAACGTTAATGCTAAAGTTGGACAGACTTTACATATACGAAGTGATTATTAAATTAATATGAAATTATGATTTCTTTATTTCTGAAATAATTTAAAACAAAATATATTTTTGTCGATTGTCCTACAAGGAGTAGGACAATCGACAAAAATATTTCAACTCTAAAAAATATTTTTTAATATTTAAATATCTTGTAGTAAATTTACAATTTATTTATATATTTTTTGTGTTTTACTCTATTTTTAGTGTTTAAATATTTAGTAGTAAATTTAGTAAAAAAAAAAATATACACAAAAAAATTTTTTTTTTGTGTTTAAATATTTTGAAGTTAATTTTTGTTCAGGAACCTAGGTAATTACTATTTTAAGCTGAAAAATAACTCAAACATGTTAAATATTTTCGTATGACAAAATGATTTTGGTATTACGTATGTATGAGAATTTCGAGGGTAGCCCGGCCCCTTAAGCATTTGAGATGACTTTTAAAATGAAAAGGTTCTATGTTGGGCTGCAGATGTTTCTGATCTGCAAAACGAACGCGAGTAATGGTAACTGAGCAAATTCCACTAACAATGACGACACCTATTACTCATCTAATTTCTCTGAGTGTGTCTTATGTGGAACGCCGTTAGGTGCATAATCCGTATTCATTGTGTTAACCTACTCAGCGCGAGGATGAAGCGATTTGTTTACTGCATTGGAGTCAGCAATATGCAATAGGTCATCATCACCATGGACGACGTTATGCTTTGCCAAGTATCCAAACTAATATTATACTATACTTATATAAATGCGAAAGTGTGTCTGTCTATCTGTCTGTTACTTCTTCACGCCCAAGTTGCTTAGCCGATTTTGCTGCGTATGGAGACTGGAGAGCCTGTGTGTCCCGACTCCCGGAAAAGGAAATAGGATGTACTTTTTATCTCGGAAAAATGTACGGTTTCCGCGATAAACTAATATTGGCGCAACGGAGTTGCGGGCGTGATCTAGTTTTACAAAACTTTTTGGAATGCAGTTTTCGATATTCACTACTTTTGACACACTTAAACTGCGTGTGTGTTATAAATTATAATCGTACAGATTTTTTATCAATCTTTCAAAAAGCATTTCATCTTTGGACGATACAAAACTCGAATCTGGAGCGTCTATATCGGCGACTTATCTGTATGTCACATAACCTTATGTTTGGGGATCTTTAGGTCACTCGCCGGAGTGATAATTTGCATCTTGCAACCGCAAACTTCTTTTTGTTTTTGATGTTCTAACTAATCTTACTCCCATTATTAATTATAATAAAAACTGACTCAACTTTCGTTTCTAAAAATTTTTCATGGATAGTAAATTTATATAAACTTATGTTATTACTTATTTATTAAAAAACAACAAATTGCATCAAGATAATATACCTAGTTAGATGGCATTTTTTTGTATAAAATACTACAATTACAAATCATTAAAAAAACCCTAAACTTACTAAATCAAAAAGGCGTCACGCTTGCACTTTGCGATAAACATTTTCACAGAAGAAAATGCTAGATTAATTTCTTTAATTTCTAGACGTAATGTAAACGTTAAAGATGGCATTATATTTGATCGGGTAAAGTTTGACCTTTTCAACTTAAATTCTGAAGATCCCTAATTACAAAATATTGTGCTGTTCTTATTTGATCCACTATAAAAAACACCATTAAGTACAATTTATTTTTTACCTTTTCACCAAAATAGGTGAAAAGGTAAAAAATAAACTGTAATTGGTAGATAGAAAACGGAGTACAAAAATAAATATATAATAATGACGCAAAACGAACCATCAACCTTTTTTTTTTTTTTCGAAAGGGTCTAAGCTATTGGTCTGGTTAAGACCATGGTAGTTTAATCGTGGCTATAACTAGTCTGTTGCTAGTTGGTTTGGAGAACCATCAACCGAATCCCTGGTTTCAAAGGGGACTCTCTGCAGACTTCACACATTTGCGCAAATTACACAGCACTATTATAGGTGTACCAGAATCTGATGGCAAAAAGTGAGAAAATAAATTGACTCTAGTCTCTAGCAATACCGGGGTAATTGAAATAAAACATTTTGGTCCTTTTCTTTTAGCAGCTAATCTGTGTATTAAACATGCAAATATAAAAATTTATCCAACGATTTAGGATATTTTTTGAAAATTTGATGTCAAAAATTGCCATCAGATTCTGATAGACCTATAATATGTATAACCAGCACTTGTAGATTTACATCCTATTACCTATCAGCAGCCTGTACGGAAATTCGACGAAGAATTGCAACGTATAAATAAATAATTTACCAGCGGTATATTTCATGTCCTACCCTAGATTTTAAACTCCCATTGCCCCACATCATCATTAGACGAATGGCGAAAATCCAGGCCTAGCCGATACTTTACTGACAATACAAGTAATATACAAGATCAACACACAGATTCACACCACGTTTACGTTTGGGCTAACGATCGCGATACCTCAAGGTAACACATTTCACAGGAGCTTCATCGAATAAACTATCACTAACCGTCGTCTTGTGCTGTGGTTTCCTCGCCCGCAGTGACATGTACGCCCGGTCCATGGCCGCGACCGCGCCGCTCGGACACAACATGACGCACGGCTGCACGCGCGCGCACGCACCGACTCACTGAATGGGTAGGGCCGTAGGGCGAGCGGCGAGCGGCGAGGACGACCCCGTACACCTGTCGTAGCTTACCGTAGTAGGGCTACGGTAACGACCGCTCCACTGTTTTCCGGTGCGCTAGAGCCTCTACGTTCGTCTACGAACGTCTACGATCTTTTCCAATTTTTCGGGAAACTTTCGTAACAAAAGACGCGGCCGAATTAGTTTACCTGTGGATTGTCAGATTAAAAAAGGGGTTCATAATATGCATTCTTAATGCAGTTACTAAGGATTTGTAAGTTTATCTTTTCGAAGGCGTTGATTGACCAATAGATTTGACGAAGCCAATCAAAGCGCAAGTCTATTCGATTAGCTTTGTCCACACTGTGCCTTTTTCTGTTCGCCAAGGGCATGCGTTATAGCGCAGTCAACAGCGAAGGTGAGGCATGCCCGCGACGCATGCCCTCTGACCGTATCCACAACTTCAAAAATGACAATGTTGGCGTTGCGTTCGTTGACGCAATCAATTATTGAATGTGCCAAAACGAAAGTTAAATGAAAGAAGAAGACGAAAATTGAAGACAACAGCGCCTAGCTATTGGTCATCAATTATTAGGGTTAACTGTAAAGTCTTTCGGAGTCTTTCAAACGGCCACTAAAAGAAACATGAATACTACCTGACAGTAAGTGCATGCTTTGCTACATACATAATATAATAATTATTAGCTGTGGTCGAGTCAAACTAGATCACACCAGCCTGAGTCGCAGCGAGTTTAGTGCAAACCGGACCAATTGCAGGGCACTAATTAGTGTCATTACACCGGACGTCATTGTCGGTGGTGACGGATATGTCACGCCTTGGTGAAGTAGTGCTCTCTTCAGTGAATTCCTGGATGATGTTCGATCCCTTGATGCTTAGGCCAGTTTCCCCCGCGGCAATTCGATAAAAAATCTACAATGACATTTCACATTCCCTCGTTGTTTTATGAGTATAAAACAACGAGGGAATGTGAAATGTCGATTAACACAATTTAAAGTGATGGACGTACTGTCCTGGACATAGATGCACAAATAACTACTTCTATCAGTGTACAAAAACTTATTTACATCATTGCCTAAATCCCACTTCAAGTCTTTATACTTCCTTCCAGTGTTTACATCAGTAATTGTAATTGCTTATAAAGTAAAATGAAACAACAAAATCTAAAAACGATAGTGAACTTTCTGATTTACTAAAACAGCGAGATTCCATTAGAAGTCGTTTAACTACGTTTAGTAATTTTTCGCTTCCATTACAGACAGGTAAGCTTCGGATGTTGCATTACCATAAATTCAGCAATTACAATATGACAAAGACAGCAACAAAACAAAAGAAGTACTTATCGTGAAAAAAAAAAAAGACAAAATTACGAAATAAAAAATATCGCAAGAAAAACGTACCTTGGAAGGTTCTTTAGAAGAAAGAAGAAAATTAGACGAGGAAATAAAAAAGATACAAAATAAAGTGTAACACAACGACTCTGGATGTACCGTCCACTTCAAATTCACACTCAGTTACCTCCGAAGATTTTGATTGGAGCCGTCCAGGCCCAAGCCAGAGTTAACTGTGAAAATTATAACCATAATTGCCGATGCATTAATACGATAAAATATATCAATTATTACGCACAATTTGTCTACGGGATTTGTGGCCTGGTTGGCATATTTTTATGGCGGGGTTTTCGTTAAAATCGACTTCAAAATTATCCTATGTGTAGTGTATGTGCTTAGTGTATAACTATGATAATAGTTATAACACGGTCTCGTGCTCATGGTATGTGGATTGTGAAGGGACATACATATGAAGTTTATAGGTAAATGTGGAGTGCGAACTTCTAATAATGAAGTGAAGACAAAAAAATTGAACTCTGTTGACCCCACGTGTGTATGCCATCTCTTTCTATGGATACCCTCCTAAAATAAAAAAAACAACCTGTTTTTGGGTATTTTGATTTAGGGGTACCGGAGTTTTAAAAAGCTTTTAAATTTGACACCAATTTTGTTGACCCGGCGCGCTATAAACTGAAGTCCACGCGGACGAAATCGCGGGCAACAGTATGCTATAATTTATACTGAAATTCTATACTGACATTTAAAGAGCAAGTAGAAGGAGGTTTACTGTTCTGGATAATCTCTTATCAGATGAACTAATAACTCAAAGCTAGCAATGAAATGGAAAATAATACCTTGTGGCATACGTCCGGCTGTAGACTTCAATGGGATGATGTGATGAGACATGCGTAGGTAATGTTAAATGAATGAAAAAAAAATAACACCCATTTTTTTTTTGGTTAAATGGACTCTCCTAATGATACATAAGCCCTGGAAAAAATTTGGCAGGAAGGTTTAATTGCACCCTGTATAATGCCCGAAACGATGGACTGACCCAGCAGTAATTTCGGCCAATGAGAATTGTTCATTAACATTTCGCTTTCCTTTTAATAGCTGTCACCCGTCCAGTATTATTGTAATTTTAATGCGCATAAGCAAACAATTTTGTGTCAAAGTATGTACAAAGTCATAACTCATAACATAAGTCACAAAAAGTATTTTATTTGCAAATCCCATGTTAGGAATAATGTTAAGTTCTTAACATATTTATAATGCTGTTATTATTTTCTTATTATTTAGAAAGCGATGTAATAATGTGTTATATTATTATTATGTTTAATTTATATTATTTTTTTATTTCTCCCGACCAAAGCCCTAAAATCACGAAAAATCCGTTATTGATCCCGTAGGGAATGCAATTTCGTTCTCGCGAGATCTCGGCCTTTTTTAGCGAGATTAATCTCGGACGAAAAAATGGCAAGATCACGCGAGTTTGACGAGATTGCACTTGAGCATAAAAACGTCTCGAAGTGCGGACGGACACGGACGGAGTTGCGATCACGGAGTAAAAACAAAGAGGAGCTGGCCTAAGCAACTGTGCACTGTGATTTTCAACTAGGTCCTGAATTTTGACTTCTCGTTGTTTTGTTAGTTATAAAAGAACTGTTTTATTACTAAAAGATTTGTGTTTGATAATGTGCGCTTTTATAATACTGGACGTCACGTTATTGTGGACAACGGCTTCCACGATAAAACGTTGGGTACGTTAAATGCCCTTTTGATTTTACGCACCGCGGAAGTTTTGTGTGGTTCACAAGCGTAGACGTCGTGATGTCCTCTAAAGTACACGTTAAAGAGTTATCGTCGACGGAAATTTAAAAGCGTCTCCATATATTTCCATACATTTTACTTCCCTGTTATCATTTAACCGCGGACGTCCAAGATATTACCGCCACGGCCCACGTCCAAAATTATAAAAGCGCACATTAGAAGAAAAGACTGGTTGTTTCTTTCATTTGTTATTTGACAGATAGTAGATACGTATGTCAAAGTTTACTACTTAAAGATTGTAGACAGATATGTCAAACAATAATAAAATCTATGGACGCTTTACACCACGTCAGTCTGGCCCTGTGCTAAGTACCTGAATGAATTGTGTTACAAGTACCAGAAAAAAATTGAAGATGTTTATCATATGATACACATATTAAATACACAATATCCATGGCCCAGGAACTTTGAAAGCTTTTTGTTCCTTCAGCGGGATTTGAACCCGCGACCTCTGGCTTGAGCTACCAACAGCCCACCAACTGCCCACCAACTGCTGGCCGATTCTGTATCGTTCATTTGTGAGTTAATAACTGAGTTAGTAACGAAACGGAGGAGTGAGTAACGGAAAGTGCCACTTTTTGTATTCACTTGCATACAAAAGTGAGACTTTCCGTTGCTGTGATCCTTCGGTTCGTTACTAACTCAGTGTTTAACTCTCAAATGTACGATACACAATCGACCCTCTGAGCCACAGAGGTCGTCAAATGTTTGATGACAATGTTTGATGCATAAAATTCTATTGAAAAAAATCGTGAAAATGAATATTAATCTTATAATACTCATAATATTTATTCCTTTTTTCGTAATTTATTCAAATATTGTCATTATTTACAAAAAACACACCAAACTGCTAATCTTGCGAGATCTCGAAATTGGCGAGATCTCGCGGTATTGTATTCATAAACTCGCGGGATCTCGCTTGAGCGGCTCAAGCGAGATCCCGTAGAAAATGTGAAGCGCTTGTTAATAGTGTCTTGACTCCATGGGTTATCCGAAACATACAAACATCTATCAAAGACGTAAGCTACGTAGGCGTTTCAACCGATGCTAGTAACCATGGTGCGAATAAAATTTTCCCGATTTTAATCCAATATTTTGACTGGCAAAATGGAATTATGACAAAGCTTATAGAATTTTTAAATACACCAAACGAAACAGCGGAAACAGTTTCAGAGATAATAAAAAACTACTCTAGAAAAGTATGACTTGCTCGCTAAATGCGTTTCATTCACTGGAGACAACACCAATGTGAACTTTGGTGGCGTGAACCGTTTACCAGGTCAAAATGTATGGTCCAAGCTGAAAACACTCTTGAAAGATACTTGGTTGGTGTCGATGTCCAGCTCATATCCTTCATAATTGCGTTCAACATGGAACAGATATACTAAAGATTGATATAGAGTCAGCAGTTATGAAGATTTTTAACTATTTTCGGTGTATACTGTCCGTACTGAAGCACTAAAAGAAATACGCGATCACATTGACATTAACTACCGTCAACTACTCTATCACAGCAAAACAAGATGGTTGAGCTTATTTCCGACCATAGAGAGAATTCTTCAGCCCTTAAAAGAGTACTTTGCAACAGCTGTAGGTGTCCCTACAACGATCGAGAGGTTTTTAGACGACGAATTGAGTGAAGTATATCTATTTATGGTTCATTCACTTATGTCAATTTTTCAACCAAAAATCCAGGAGATAGAGAATGAAAGCAATTCAATATTAGATGTTGCCAGAATACTACGCGATACCCAAGAACTTATATACTCTCGTGCAAATACTAATTTCATGCCACTTAAGGTACGAGAATTGCTTGGGAAATGCACTCCAGAACATCAAGAGGCCTTTCGAGATGACGTGAAATCTATGTACATAATTTGTATCGAGTATCTTGATAAATGGACAAGACCGCTGTCTGATTTTAAAGTCTTTGACTGGATTCAGTTGAAAAAGAGCGAACTGATAGATTTCGAAAAGCTCGTGGATTCTGTTATTTACATGAAAGGCGAAGGAATTGTGGTCGATGACGTTAGGCTGCTCGACGAAATAACTGCAGTGAATTCATTTTTGTCACAACAAAACGACGAGTTTTTTAGTTTGATGCTCCATAAAAAATGGGTAACCATTTTTAAAAACTTTTCTATCGAAAGACTTCCCGTTCTATTAAAGATTTGCCAATTTCTTTTTTCTATCCAGGCTCAAAACGCGAGTGTAAAAAGAGTGTTTTCTCTTATGGGAGCACAATGGACAAAGGAGAGAAATAGGTTGTCTGTACCCTCGGTCAGGGCACTGCTCATGATCCAATCCAACCTTAAAAACATGAGTTGTGAGGAATTTCATAAAATAATTTTAAATGAACAAGAGTTAGGGCACTGCTCATGATCCAATCCAACCTTAAAAACATGAGTTGTGAGGAATTTCATAAAATAATTTTAAATGAACAAGAGTTACTTAATAAAGTATCAAGTTCTGAAAAGTACAAACCGTAGTATAAAGTATTATACTTACCAAAAACTAAGATTATTTATTATTTTTTATATCAAAGTTGTTATGTGTTGATTGTTTGAAAACGAGAACAACTTTAGTATTGATAGAAGTTTTTTTTGATCTCTTGTTAATTAATAAAGACGATTTATAATTTTGTTTTTTTTTTTAAGATAAGTCATTTACTTGTGTAAAACTGAAAAGATAAACCTACAGTTATTTTATAGTATTACATACCTACCAAAAACTAACGTTTTTTAGTTTTAAGGATAAGTTGATTTTTGTAAACAAAAATAACTTCTATGGTTATTTTTTTTTATTTGGTCTTTAAAGTTGATTTATTAAAGATTTTAACATTTTGTTGTTTGATAAATGATAATATAATGATGATTAAAGACTCACTCGACGTAACTTTACTAGTTTTATTTCTCATATTTCATCAAGTAATTAAAAATCCGGACAAATGAGAAGGCCGGACGAAGTCCGGACATGTCCGGATTAATCTGGACGTATGGTAACCCTACTTGAGCCCCAATCTCGCGAGATTTGCATTTCCTAATCCCGATAAACAGGAAGACTCGATCTGGCAACCCTATCTAGGCGTCTCAAGTTTGTGATAGCCGGTCATTTTACTTGACTCCAATCCACACAAGTCCTTAAAAGTAATAAGTGATAACGACGAAGCCAAGAAATACCTGTCAGCTGTCTTCCAACACAACACCAGTGAAAAGCACGTGGCTTATAGTACAAAAAACTTAGAAGGCGTCATCTAAGGTGGTGGCCCAAGTAAAACACGGTGAGCGATTCTTATTTTTTGTATAATGCATAAATTATGTCTGTCCGAAAACCCCGATGCGCAGATGAAAGAGGACAATTTTAAGTCCTGATGTTGGTGATGAAGTATTGAAAGTAGGTATAAGCGTGCCACCATTCTGGCTCGAGGAATTTTATATAGAATTACGAGCGACGAAACAGAATTCTTTTACTGGGTCATCAATTATCATATCAATTAGATCATCAATATGCCACAAAGTTATAACTTATATGTTTACCAATAAAGCTGCAGTAAAAAATTAAGCGACTATCGGCATCTGTCGAAAATTACCTTAAGCAGTTTGTTATGCATGAAGAAATAGATGACAGGAAGCCATCACAGTTCCTCTCTTTTATTAACAAGCGGGTGATTCCTAAAACTTGCTAAAACAAAAATTGCTTAAAAACAAACGGTGATTGCTTCACAGATTAAGCTGCCATTTCATCAACTTGCAAAGTTGACCGAAAAAATTTACGACATTGAACCTCCTGAATCCTGTGTCACAAGTGGCAAACACTTATTGGTTAAAGTGACGGTTAATAAAGTGTATCTAGCTGGGGCGTTATCTCATGAATCTTATAATTAAGTTACGGTTCAGAGCGGACCTTGGACTACTTTTATTTCCTGGAAGGAAGGTTTCTGGTGACTTCCACGTCTGATAAGAAAACCCACTGACTGAATAATTAGACGACTTGCATTCGACAATTTTCATAACGAAGCTAGTTAATAATAAAAATGTATGAGATTTATCGTAACAAGGACGCATTAGGATGACCTACATAAAATAATATAATGTGTATGATACTCATGGATAAACAAGGACAAAAATATTGACTATTACGAAGAGGATTAGTCAAAAGGGTAACGTGATAAATACCTATTAAAATATATGCCAAGTATTTCTATCAATTGAATCGGTGTCTGAAATTTAAGTTTCGATTAAAATTTAAAACACAGGGTGACGAATGTATAATAAAGTTACTTAGATATAATATACCTTTTTAGGTGTTCTACCTCTTTTGGGTGGTAAAAAGGAAATACCCTATCATAATCTTCAAGTCTTATTACATTATTCATCCAAATGAGAGCCTATTTTTAGACATGTAACCCCAATCCGTATTTAGTTTTGACAGTCGGGTGGAGCCGCACTGAGTCAGCTGGCGCGTCACACGTTCCTCCATTGAATGAATCAATTGAACACAGATTAGGACAATTGCTAGAATTGTTGAGCAGATAAGCTTCTCGCTAACTTTATACTTAATGTATGTTAAATAGTTTTATGTAATCCCGGGTTTTATGAAAGAAAGTTTTATGTAAGACGGGAAATGCGCTTAAGCATGCCCGGCGGCACTGGAGAAGGTCCACCGGGGTATGTGGGACTCGCTACGGCCGAGAAAATGGTAAGTTGGCCGCAGCTCTACTCACTAAAACCCGTCCGTGTCTTCTCCTCCGCTTTGTGCTGGGCCGCTGGACCCGTCTGAGACGAAAACTGCAGCGGCATCTGCTTCCAGCGCAGATCCCCGCGCGACATTCTGCCGCCGCTTACTCCGGGAGAGCTGCCCAAGGCACTGGGCGCTCTGTAACCGGAAAGACTCGTGCAATGGGCGGCGGGTTCCTCATTCCGTCGCCCGAGTCTTTATGTAATCCCTGGTTCGAATTCGATAAGGCATCAAAATGGCACGTTACTTAGCGATGGTAATCACTAATCATTTTGGGGTCTTCTGTAATATTGGTGGATAACAAAAACTTTTCAACTTTGTTAAAAAATATAATTTATTTGTTATTGTTATAATATTTAATATTTCCAAGCCGAAAATTTTATTAAGCCTCGCATGAAAGAACACATTAATATTTAATATTCATTTACTGAAGTGAGTGCTCGCGCGGTCAGTCACGCACGCAGTGCACTATGCGAATTGTACAGATGTTCTACCGTCTGTATATCTGTTTACTATGGTTTGTGATTCAACGACGCCGTTTAGTAAATTCCACAATAAAGTTCTAGCACCAACATTGTCGGTGTCGAGGACGATCACCCCGTTCTAGCTGCAACCAGAGAAAGGAAACCTCCATCTACGAGCTAGATGACCAACCAACGATGAGTCTCAACGCTTTAGCCTTCTCACGGAAACCGAGAGAAACAGCAGCAGCTGCAAAGCTAAACTTATTCTCCGGCGTGCGCGGAAATAAGAAAGACGACATCAAGAACGACCCAATCTATAGTATTCTCCGAGTCGGAATTATCGCTGTCAGAAGTGAAGGCAATGATCTTCCAAAAACTAAAAAAGACGACGAATTTATTTTAAAAATAATAATTTCAGTTTTAATTTGTTTAATATTAAAAATTATGTTTGACAAAAGTCAGACTTATGTCAGATGGCTGTGCTGGTCAAAACAAAAACACCTGCTGGCTATGTTGTCGAAGTAGTTAAACCGAAGAACCATGTTAAAGAAATGGAATTCGTATTTCCCGTTGTCGGACATTCTTACATACCGCCAGTTTTCGCTCAAATTGAGAAAGAAGTCAGAAAACATGAAGTCATAAACGACCCTCAAAAGTACTTGGACGTTATATCAAGGTTCAGCACTGTTTCACTATTACCAAAAATTACTTTAATCTAGTTATAAAAATAAGAAGTATGTTACAGAATATAAAAAACACTAATATAATTCTATGTCTTCCAACATTTAGGTTAGGCTTTGATATGTTTAACTGGAGAGTTGAACATTTTAACAATCTCCTTTATTTAGATGTATTGACACACAAACATGTATACCTATTAGATTGTAATAAAAATCTTAAATATGACTATTCAATGTTTAACAAACAAACCGGAAAACTTTAAAATATAGGCTTTAATACAATTTTTCAAGAATTACAATATTATATTAATGACATTTCCTACACTTATAAGATTTACATGAATTACTATCATGAATTATGATATTATTTTTATTACTTTATTAATTCAACCTGTTGACTGTTGTATCTGAGGACATTTTAGATGATGATAATGAAAAATATATTAAAACATTTTATTATTAATTATTATACAGTATCATAAGATGAATTAATTAGTACTTACCTATATGACACTTGGCACTAAACCATTTAAATTAGATTTCCTTATATGTTATTTTACTTGATTATTTTATTCTTGTTACTACTGTTATTTTTGTCTTGACTGTTTATATTTAATACTATTTTATTATTTTGAAATATGAGAAATGAAAATTTGCATGCTAAAATTTTATTAGCGAATTGTGCGGAACTGTACCTTACTTTTGTCATCTTTTTTGTAACCACATTTCGAGCAAATAAAGATATTATGATTATGATGATTATGATTATGTTTAAAAATTAGGTGCTGGGGCCTTACCTATATTCATATTTAATTTTATTTCTCACGGATAGTGACTTATAATGAAGTTTATTATTGTTATTTTTCTGTTCTGCACTGTCTAGCGTCGCGACTAGTAGTGGAAAACGCGAGAGTGTACAGTAATGCGCTCGCTTTCCTCGCGAGGCCCTTTGTCTCGGGCGCAAAATACCGACACCGGACCTAGAGGGTCCGAGACAGGCGAGACGAGGCGAGCGCACCCATTTACACTCTCGCACTCGGGCCGCCTCGCTGTGTCTCGG
This sequence comes from Lysandra bellargus, assembly GCA_905333045.1. Lineage (NCBI taxonomy): Eukaryota > Metazoa > Arthropoda > Insecta > Lepidoptera > Lycaenidae > Lysandra > Lysandra bellargus. Next base: position 1,220,126 of record HG995357.1, read on the forward strand.
CGAGAGTGTACAGCCGGCATCACGGCAGCAACAGAGGCATCGAAATCGATTGTTGCAGAGTTAGGTATTGTAAACATTTTTAGGGTCACATCGATTGGTGTGGTGTCGTTTCATTTTTTCTTGATAATAATTATTAATTCATTATTATTTTAACATAATAATATGGCTCGTCTGCAAGCATTTTTAATGTGATTAAAGCTGCAAATAGCCGGGATTTAAGGCAAAGACAGAATAATTTCTTAATGGACGTGCAAAATTTGAGCGAGTAAGAATTTCGCCGAAATTATCGGATCACCAAAGATTTATTGGAGGTATGGGTCACAGATTTAACGTCACATATGAAAAGACCTACTCGCCGAAGTGACTATAAAAATATGTAAAGTAAGTAAATTTTTATCTAAATTGCTATAAATTACTGCGCAACATAATTCCGGGCATTGAACTTAAAAAAATTACGAGTTACATTAGTAAGATAGAATATCATTGGTTGCGACCTGCGGGCGTCATTCAGTTTTAAATTATAAATATTCTTAACATTTGCCTAATTCTAAATGTTACTTTAAAAGCAAAAAAACAATTAATGTGTTTGATTTTTAAAAAATAATTACAAATGTTGCAGATTTTGATAGCAATATCCTTTTATGCCACCGGGAGCTTCCAAAGAATAGTTGGAAGGAGTGGGACCACCTTTTTACAGCAGTCAGTGTCGAGAGCTATCAGAGATGTGTCTAAGGCATTAAATAAACGGGAAATTTTATTAAAATATATAAAATTTTAGGTTTCTTGTTTAGCTTGGCTCGACCGCGCGTAACCTTTGGCGATTCTTGGATTTTCTCGCAGGAATCGCAGCAATATTTCCAGGTGCGTTGGACGAACCATTATTTTCCAAACAAAAATCACTTTTACAAATACTAGATATAATATGACAATGTTAAATGTCAAACAGTCAACACAAATTTACTATATTATGTGGACGTTGGCACTATAACGACGTTGACAAGAGCCGTGTCAAGAACTCGATTTCGTTACGATTTTGTTCGGGAATTCCTACGCATTACGATGACTGTATCAAAAACGAAATCCGAATAGTTAGTTTGATATCAGTTTCGGGAGTAAGGCCCCAGAATGTGAAATTTTTGATTGGAAGACAGCTTCACAAGAAGTCTTTAAACCAGTAGGTAACTGGCACTTTCAATTTCGCAAACGTTTTGTTTAAAGACGTTCTAAAAGGACTGGGATTATTTTAATTGGTGGATATCTGCACTACACAATTACTGATGACGGTGTGGAATATAAGTGTGGAGATTTGCAAAAATGTTTGCATTAAGTAAATGAAAGTTAAGTTCCATGATAAATCGTTCAAAAATAAATCCATCATTAATGTTAACTGACTCAAAGTATTTTTATACTAAATTTCTGAAAAATCGGTTGAACCGTTTGGGTGTTAAGATAGACAAAAATACTTTAGCATTTATAATATTAGTACAGATGTACCTATTGACAGGTTTTCCTACAATATTTGCACCCCAAATCTCTGCTTCAAAATTGTTTTAAAAAATATATTTTGTTTTATCACAATAGCTCTGTTAATTTTTAAGTTATCGGGTTCATTTGTAGACCATTTTAAAGGTAATTTATTATTTAATGAGCTTTAAGATCAATATGAACAATACTTTTTAAAGTTCTTGGTTTAAAAAAAATAGGGTTAAAAGGTCCCGATTTCATGGTTCTTGCAGTAAAAGTTCTCTTTGTTGTTTTTCATCCTATAAAAATCAAAAGAAAATCAAAAGATTTCTTAAAAAGTGGACACCAATTTCGTTCTTTATAATTTTTACGAAAGATCAATATTTTTGAAGTTATGTTCAAAACAAAATGATATTTACGAAAATTTGAATAATTTCGATTTTACTAAATTATTCTGTTTTTTAAAACTAAGCATTCTAAACCAAGAAAAATTTTTGAGCTCATTACTTATTCTAAAATAAATAAAAAAAAGGCTTTGAGGATAACCATAAATTTTATTTTTTGTAGAAATGGTCAACGTTTTATTTCTCGATTTTTCCAAAAAAAATTGAAAGTGTCATCTTATTTTTATCATAACTTGTTCAATTTTGATGCTTCTAACTTTTTACAATGCTTATTAGAAAGGTATTTTTAAGCACTTTAAAAAGTTTTGAGGAAGTACATGTCATAAAATGCATCGGTTTACCGTTATTTAAGTTTGAATGCTTAGACTTATGTACGCGCCGAAAGAAAATATATTATATACAATCACCAAGATATTAGTTTGTTTTTTTATTGGCTTTAATTTTGGTAATTACACATTTTTCATAAAAATCTATGGGTTCTTAGTAAATTATGAAAAACCGCTATAAGAAAAGTATTTTTCTCACGCAAAAACATGATCTTTGATCTTTAATAACTCCGAAAGTATTGATTTATTCAAAAAACTTTATATTAGAAATTTTGCTTATAATTTGTGTGTCTATTGATTCCTGTGGTTTTTTTTTTATTTAAAAAAAATCACCCTCCGAGAAGGGTTGGCATCCACCCCCAGGGCAAAAGCGCAAGTTGGCACTATGTCACTTTTGTTTCTTAGGGTATCCTCCACCTACTTACCAATTTTCATGAAAATCGATGGAGGTTCAACGAAATCAGAGTTGAAAACCTTCACTGCCTCCACTATATTCGTTCGTTAGTTTTATACTTAGAATAATTTGCATGTATTAGCTCAGGGACTTAGAAATTATATTTTGCACGTTTTAACTAGGAACTAGAAGGACTAGAATAGTTTGCTTAAAAACGAGGGAACGGGGAACCTATGCCCGATTTTCCCCAGAGTTATAAAACACTTCTTTTTGATTTCTTATTGATTTAAACTTTAACTTTTTTCTTAACTTTGCTTTATACGTTCAATATTGCAATCATGGAATTAGATACTTTAATTGTGCTTCAAGAGAAATACTTCAGTTCTATGATTAAAGGTTTAAGTAATTTCAAAAAATCCCCTAAAAGGAAACAATAACTGTTGAATATATTGAAACTAGATTAGATAATTTAGAAAGAGATTGGTCAAACTTTAGAGAATATAATTCAGAGATTTATAAAACTTATGATGAAACCGAAGTATCACAGTCAAAATTTGTAATCGGAGAATTGTATGATAAAGGTGAAGATTGTAAGTCATATATGAAAGTATCATTAAATAAACTGTTGATGAGAGATTAGCAAGTTAATGTCGCGACGGACTCGTCCGGTGAATCGTCCAATAAATCAATGGTTAAATTGCCAAAGATCTCAATCCCTGTATTTTCGGGAAAGTATTCGGAGTGGACTACATTTCGTGATCTTTTTATCTCTCGTCCACAAAAACACTTCTTTGGATGGAGTGCAAAAGTTGCACTACTTGAAAAGTAATTTGAGTGGCGAGGCAGAACAACTTATCAGACAGACACCAATAATTGACGCCAACTATCTCCCTTGTTGGAAACAGTTAGAGAATCGTTACGATAACAAGAGATACTTATCCAATTGTATTTTAAAAAGGTTATTTGGCCAAAAACGTTTAAATGTTGAGTCTGCCTCGAGGCTCAAAGAATTATTGGATACCACTGTAGACTGTTCAAATGCTTTATCTAACTTGGAGATAAACGTGACTACATGGGATGTGTGCTGCATTTGCTGCAAATCAAAAATCTGAGTTTTCACCTAAATGTGCTAAGGCTATTTCGTTGGGTATTGAAGTTATAAGAGATATAGTTCTTTATTAGGCATCCATTAGACGGTAGGTTTTGCTGTCAGTTTTACCACAGTCATGACTGTGACTGATGGGTAACCTACCGTGTAAGAGCGTGACTGACGGTGATTGACGAAAATCTGGATACATTCGTCAGTCCATCAGTCAAACATAATTCATGATTGATGGAATTGACTGACGAGGAACCTACCGTGTAATGGATGCCTTATAGTGCTGCACCGGGTGCTGAACACTTCACGCATGTCTTTGGATTTCAACCATTATTATGTGCTATTAAACAACTAGAGGCAGGTAAGGTGACCAAACAAAACATAGCACGTATAGCTGCTGTGAAGGATGACCATGGTCGTACTCTAGGTGAGCTCCTATGCACTAGTAAAGCTGTACTTTCTGCAAAGCTTGGTAAATTTGGTGTAGATGGAACCAGAGGAATAGCAGAACTAAAAAAGGGACTGCGATCTAGCTACCGATGACCACGGAGCTAGCGACATCTATTGATGACATTCAGAGTGATATTTAACAGTTACTCACATTTCAATTGAACTGGATATTGCTGCTTTTGCTTTTATATGATACGACTATATGCATTTTAATTTTCTTGTAGATCAATAAAAATAAAATATAATATATCTTGTATAATGTTTTCCATTAATGGGAATGAAATCCCATTTTTGATACTGGTGACCCAGACAAGAATGTAATACTTATTATTGTGACTACGGATTATGAAGTTATGACGTACGAATTTATAGTTCAGTGTTCCAGTATAGGCTAATGTAATTCGGGACAAATTAATGAGTTCAACGACCGTGAGATGGAAGCGGGTACCGCAGTATAATTGGAGCAACGACTACTCGCTACTGAAATTGGTATTTCAGTAGCGAGGACTTGAAGCTTAATAAGATATGAAAAACTTATCTATAGAAATAGATGCAAAAGAAAGAAAAAAAAAAACAGATTATATAGCATACTGATTATAGATCAGTATTAAATTGGCCACTCGTTAAGTTGCACACCCGCTGTCACGCCGTTTAACATCAATGAGCGGCCAATTAGACCCCATTATCTGTGACCGCTCCTGACCTCCGGTCGCAGGGGGGTGACGGTCGTCAAGGCCGCTGGACGCTGGTCTCGCGGAGGCCAGTCGGACGTTGTTTGTGTTATTTACTTTAAACTTGTGGACTATTAGATGTAATTATAAAAATAAGATAAAATTATTACGTTTGTAGAAGAATGGATGATGCGTTCCCTGGCCAGGGATTGGATGTAAAGTGAAGTCGTCTGTGAAGTGAAGATATATCCGGTATTGCCAGTGCTTCTGTGTTGCCAGTTGACACAGCCGGAAGACGTCTTGATACCTTGTGTTTTGCCCGTAAAAAAAGTGATAACCGTTTATGGTTACTCTAAATGCGATGATCGCGTACATACTCCCGGGCCTTGAAGTATGATCTTCAATGTTGTTTTATTTATTGATGAATTGGAAGAGGGCACAGGTTATTGAAGCTCCGAATTAAAGTGCCCTTTTTTGTATGTATTTCGGCAACTCAACCGACTCCGTCGCTACCCTTTGTTAGCTTTGTGACTCTACCCAAGAGCCAAAGCAAAGGTGGCACGTTGGACTCCTCGATGAGCACCATATCTCCAATTTGTAGTTTCCCAGAAGAAGTGTGCCATTTCTGTTTTTGTTGAATTTGATAGATGTATTCTTGAGAGTAGCGACTCCACAGTAAATAAGAGAAACAAGTTTTCATTGTTGGCTTAGTGTGAAAAAGTTTATTGTCTATACTGATAAGTTGATTCAGTGTGACAAATGACTGGATTTCCCAAACCGCTTTTTTACGCGGCATGGCTGAAAACTATCCTATTTTTTCAAGATATTGTTTTTATTTTTTGTTTTAATCGTAAAGAACAACGTTTATAATATGGCCCTATCATTATATTTTAAAAATAATTATTATTTTCTAAGAAAATTAAGCAAATATAGACGATTTCCAATTTTGGTGGTTTGTCGCCGAACTATTTCGCTCAATATCAAGATAGATTTAACTAATAACTAGACGTAGAATTAGATTTTAATTTTTTTGTAGTCGTTTTATAATAGTTGACCATTCAAAATATATCAATTTTATTATATTAAGTACTGTAGTATAGTTTTACAGGCACAATTTTGGTCTGTCGCCGAGAATTTTCCAATTTTGGTGTCATTTACAAAACGATATTTCTACAAAACACTAGTGATTCCTAAAGCACACAAATTACGTCATGCACTTCATTTAGTCACGCGCTAACCGGCGTAGGAGGTGGTTGTGTGCTGTGTTGTACCAGTTTCCCGCCAAAAATGTAAGTAAACCGTTTCATTGCAACACCCCCGATTTTATGCAATTTTGGTGTACTTAAAAAATCATACTTGTGGCAGTAATATTTTATTGTTATTTTGAGTAATGGTAGAGTTTTGGTTTGTTTATTGTTTAGTAAATATGTTATTATTTTAGTACACGTAGTTTTTTTTTAAGAATTTTTTTTTCGCAATTTCCAATTTTGGTGGGACAATTTTGGTGGTTTTGGTGGCATTTTTAGATCCACCAAAATTGCTTCTTTACACCAAAATTAGAAAATTCAAATAAAAATATTTATTTACTTACATAACGTTGCTTCATTATACCAAAATTATAAAATCAATTGAAAAATCGAATTAAATATTAATGTAATTACTATAAAATCGAATATGGATCGGAATATTATGATAATAGCACAATGTACCGCCTTGTGTCCTCTTTCCCTTGCCTCGTAATTTTAGTATGTACTTTCCTGTCTCATAAATCAATATTATTATTGATTTTTTAACTGCATTGAATTTTGAACTAATTGAGCGCGCTCGCACGTACCTTATGAAGTTAATTTATTATCATTGACATTTGTTCTTTTCTCTTAAAATTGGATATTTATATGGTTTCTTTAGTATATGCTGTATTAAAAAATATTTAGGAAGATATTGGGACATAGGTCGTATTACAATTATTGTATTCCTTTTCTACTTTGGTTATTAAGTGTACCTATTCCAGATTACAGTGCTGAAAGAGTACCTAACTTTTTTACTTTTGTGTGAGCAAACTCATAATGCTAAGGGACTTTCCCACACAAATCACAAAAATGCTGATACTTTCACAGTAAACTCTATAAAGAACCCTGCATAACACTATGATATTTTCAAATTAAGAAGGTATTCTGTTACAGGAAACCGAAAAAAACTAAACAAACTAGAGAAGAGCAGTTACGAAGAAAGAGAGAGTCAGAAAGAAAAAGAAAAGAAAACATCAAAAAAGATCCTCTCAAGCTTGAAGAACTGAGAAGAAAAGAACGCGAAAGATACCACAGAAAGAAAGCTGAAGGCAAAATTGTACCGTTGTCTGAATTACCACCTCGAGCCCGTAGACTGAAACAGAGACGAAACTATATTAACTTCAAAGCGTACTCTGAAAGAAAAAAACGAAGAGCTGGTTCACCTTCAATACTGTCCAGCTACATTCCACTACATAATTTACCCACCGAAACAACGTCACAGCAAACACATCAGCCAATTTCAAATTCACCTCGAGTTTTGCGATCCCATAACAAAAGTCTTACTTTTACCGTTAAAGCTGCTCCTGCTGCTCCTATTGAAGAAACATTATCCATCGATGCTATTCAAAGAAGCACACCCGTTAATGAAACCGCTTCTCCATTTATAAGTCCCAACATAAGCTGCATACATTCTCCCAGTTCTATGTCTGGGCGAAACAGTCCACAGTCAGATATTTCTACAAGCACTAGCATCTTCAAACGAGAACTGAACGACCAACTTAGAAAATACCGAGAACAGAAAAAGTCTCAAATAAGATTACTTAAGAAAGCTCTTCTGAAGGAACAACAACAAAAGCTTATGTATAGAAAAAGACTTGAGAGGTTGGAAAAAAAGATGAAGATAAGTCCAAAAAAGGTTGGGTGTAGCAAACGTATGGTAAGTCCTAAAACAATCAGTCCTAAACAAAAAAGACTACGCAATATTGTGAAAAACTTCTTTGAAGATGATGAAAATAGTCGAATATGTCCAGGAAAGCAAGATTATATAACAAGAGGTGGTTTGAGAAAGCAAAAACGATATTGGAATGATTCTTTAAGAAATTTACATCGAAAATATCTTGAGAATGGGTACCCACCTATAAGCTACATTACTTTTACAAGAATGAGACCATTTTGGGTTATTAAGCCAAGAATCGAAAACCGTGAGACGTGCATGTGTAAAATGCATGCTAATATGGAGTTTTTGATATCATCTCTGAAGAACAACAAGATTATTCTTGAAAATTCCATAACAGAGGTCTTAAATACTTTGACTTGTGAAAAAACTACGGTTGCCTGTTTACTACGTAAATGTGAGGTTTGTTGTAATAAAATGTTAAGTTTCAAGGAATTTGACAACTCAAAAACCATTTCATACTATGTATGGGAGAAAGCAGCCAAAAGCTATACTAAAAACAATAAAGAAAATTATATTAATGCAATTGCAAAAGTTAACAAAGTGGACACTCCTAAAGATGTAATTAAATTGTTTTTAAAAACTATAACGCCCTTTATGGCTCATTGTGGAAGAATTAAGAATCATTACGCTTCTGTAAAGAAAATAAAAGAAGAACTATCTGAAAACGAATGCTTAATACACGTTGACTTCAGTGAGAACTATAACACAAAATATGGAGAAGAAGTTCAAACAGTTCATTTTTCTGGAGGCCGATCGCAAATAACTTTACACACTTCTGTTATTTATTGTAAACATGGAGATCAAACTATTCCCCAATCGTTCTGCACTATCAGCAAATCCTTGCGTCATGATGCGTCCGCAGTCTGGGCGCACTTAGTGCCAATTATGGAGCAAATTAATGAAGACGCTCCAAATGTTAGTACGCTGCATGTTGTTTCCGATTCGCCATCTACTCAATATAGAAATAAAAAAATATTTTACATCATAACCCAACTAAAAATTTATCTCCCCAAATTAACAACTGTCGTTTGGCACTACTCAGAAAGTGGACATGGAAAAGGCGCCCCTGATGGGATCGGCGGAGTTCTCAAAAGAACAGCAGATCAACTAGTAGCCTTTGGTAAAGATATCCCTGACATGGAGACTCTTGTTGAAAAGTTACAGAGTGAAGTATCCGGAGTAAAGATCAAAACTGTAGAAGATCATGAAATATCAGTAAAAGATTGGCTTTTACCAAAACAACTCAAGCCATTCTATGGTTCAATGAAAGTACACCAAATTGTATGGAATATTAAGTCAACAATCGGTTTAGCTATGCATTCACTATCTTGTGTTGAGCCACTGTGTTTATACAATGCCATAGAATGCCCTCACGGTTGCCATCTAGGTTTCTATGAAATACCTAAAGAGAGTGTTCCAGATGAAATTATTTCAAGTACACCCTCTTCTAAACAAATTGTAAAAGACAATACATTGAGCATAAACAAACCTGCTATACACTGTTTCAAAGCATCCGAGCCATTTTTCTTAAAAACGAAGAATATATCACAAAACAAAGCCAACTTGTCAATAGATATAGATAACATCATAGATTGTGAAAATTTGCTTCCAAGCACTTCATTTTTTGAAAACATCAACTCCAATATACTCACACAGTTTGAACGATCGGCAAGTGATATTGCAGAGAATAAAAAAGTAGACAGATCAATACTGTCTGATAGTAGTGGTGGTGAAGAATCTATTTTTGATAAAGTAATAAAAAACCATTTTGAAACTTCAAAAAATATTGAATCAGACTGTGATAAGGATTTAAGCATATTTGTAGATACCAAAAGATCCAAAAAACCACTAAAGAAGCGCAAAATTATCAATATTGACAGTGATAAAGACTTAAACACGTATTTTAATACCAATAGAGCCAAAAAACTACCAAAGAAACTTCTAAGCATCATCAATAGCGACAGCGATGAAGACTTAAATATATTTAAAATAAATAGTAAGAGAATAAAAAAACCGCCAAAAAAGCGCAGAATTGATAATAGTGAGAGTGATGAAGAAAATATATTTGTACTTTGATTTTTTAATTTAAAATTTGAACACTTGATGTTATAAAATAGGTAGAGTATGGTCCTTTGTTTTTCAATATTATTAAGGCAAAAGTTTGTTCTATGGATAAAAAGTCACAGTAATAATACTTAGGCATTTTATTTTTACAACTTTAAAGATTTTAGGATATAGTGAGTATGGTAAAGCGTAATGTACGTACTCGGCAAGTGTGCCATATTCCATTCTGCTGATGCTGCGCACTTCCCGGGTAGGCACGCTTTGTCACAATCACTGTAACTTTATATTATCTCGAATGGTATTGAATATGTTTTTTAGTTATTTTAACTTCTAATGTTTATATTTCTTAAGTCGTTAATACTTTGATATTGCTAATTTTTATACGTCTTAGCAGATGATTAGTTTGTAAGACAAGTGTTGATTGTTCATTAATTATTACCTTTATAATGAAAGTTTATTTAAAGTATAAGAAGTCCCAGTATTTCGTTATTCTTGTTATAAGAAATCTTTATATTATCTTTGTGTTATTTTAACAGTGGTAACAATGATACTGTGATTGATTCTTTGAAGAATTATATAAAATAATTAACATGTTTCCTATTAATTTTTAAGTAACTTACACTACACTCCTTACTCCGTTGTAAAAGAGCTTAAGGACTGTTGAAAATAAAAGACTGTAATTAGTTGTAACTTATGGGAATAATTAATAATAAATGATAATTACAAATTATATGCCCAACATATTGTTTCATTCGGTTAGTATCACAAAAAGTTCTTTTATACGTTTATCTCGAATAATAAAATGTTAGATTATTGGTACATTTTTTTCTTAATAAAATATGTTGCCCAGTCATGGGATCATCTTTCAAACTAGACAATCATAATGAGATGATATTTTGTTAAAATATGCTACATATTCGGTTAGTCTTTAAAATATATAAGTAGGTACAGGCATTAGGATTCATCTTTATATTATGCTAGTACATGTTCTGTCCATCTTGAAAGCTGCATGCTAGCTTGACATGACATGAATTTTAAGGTAAAGTTATTCAGGCAGGCAAGGGCCAAGGCAGTCAGTCAATTTTTATTATAATTTTTTACTTTTTTATTGCAGTACAAGATTTTTTCCATCCAAATATAATTTTGGTGGGGTGTAACAATTTTGGTGGTATCATTTTCAATTTTGGTGCCAAAAAACCAATTTTGGTGGGAGGTAAATTTCGGTGTCAGGAATAACATGATTCTTTAAGGGAATATTCTTATTCTTCTTGATAATTTCATTAAAAGATAGTACTCTCTAACACCTAAAATCAAATTGAATAAAAAAAAATCATAAACAAAAATTTCCACCAAAATTTGTAAAAAAATGCTAGTTGTTGAAATCCACTCAAATGTTGTTTCTGAAATAATCGATTCAATTTATATCATACTTAGTAATTCGCATACGACCGCCAACTTGGTCAATACAACCATTGAGAATCGGTTAACCACAGCACGCGCCGAGGGCAAAGCCCTGACGGAGACGGAGCGATAAAATAGCGTGCTGGTGGAACAGAGACAGAACATCACACTCGTGTGTAGGCATTAGATTTGGTTGTAACTCTTAACGCGGAGCCGATATCGGAAGTGATCGAGTTTAAAAAACAATAAAAAGGCCATTGCTTCAGTAATAAAATGAACAAATTTTTAGGTTTTATCAGATACTTTTTCATAAATAGGCAAAAAAAGTATATTTCAATGACAAAAACAATTGACACAACAAAAATATACCAACACAACCTAAAATTCTTTGCAATACAGTTTTTCTAATCTAAGGTATAACAAGGAGAAAGAAAATAAAGTTTGATAAAAGACCTTGACTGCAGAGACACATACATTCTGTTTGGTATGCGTGCCACTTTTCGGAGGACGGCACAGGCTTCGGGGACGGAGGGGAGCAGCTTGACTACACCTTTGAAGAAGTCCGGCGGCTCATTATTAAGAGCGGGAAGAACGAGAACGAGGTAGCTGCCGCACTACACAACAAGGAGATGCACGCCACAAACGAAAACATCCACCTGACCACAGCGGCCGTGGACCGGTGGAAGTGGAACGCCTCAGATCAGTTACAGAAAGGAGAGACCAAGCCGCAACATGGGAGACGTGCTGCGCGAAGGCAAGAGCAAACTGCCGGCGCTGACTGTACATTGTACAAACATCAGTCATTGAGGCTCGCAGAGCACGCAATCATGTGGAGGATAGCGTTTCTGAATATAAACTTTAGTGTCGATTATGAAAGAAAATGAAGCTACCGCAAGCAAGGTTATGAACGCTGAAACAGAAATGTAGCAATGTAGCTTCAAGACTTATTTCAAATTATAGATGAATTTACATCTAACGCTATGCCCAAAGATCCACGCTCGCTACTTGGTAGACCAAGAGACATCACAATAAACTTCGTCGAGTTTGGAGCATATTGGCACAATAATTTCAAAAAAATGATATCAATGAAAGAATTTTAGAAAATTCCAAAATTATACTGAAAAATATATCGATTGAAGTAAAAAATATCGGAAGTACACTTTTAGAAAAGTCCCAGAAACAATTCTGACCTATATTATGAACAACAATTTTGGTCTATGCTGTGTAGTATTTTTTAAATGCCAACAACAATAATTCTGGCCTATATTATGTAGCGTTCATATAGCGTTTTTGAAATTCCTCACAATCGAGCCATATTTTATAAGCCTAAGCTAAACCAAAAGATTTTCATAAATTTTTCGTATTGTTACAAATGTAGTTTAATGTAATTCAGGATTTTCAACGAATTCTACAATTACCGAACAAACAAAGTGTTTGTGTGGTTAGATACCTGTAGTAAGTAGGTAAGAAAGTGTAACTACCTCACTAATACCAAACTTAAACTAATTAATACCAAAGAAAAAGCCTCTCACACCATAAAAATGTGTCTAGGCCACGAAAGCGAAACGCAAAGTTTGTCAAACAGACTGCAAAAAATACCAAAACCGTTAAAAACGTCCTCCACCGATGAAGACTACGACGTTAAGATGAAAATTGGAGCTGACTGGATTACATGTTCATTTTGTACTCATTCTCATCAGTAATCACACACATTGCCAAAGCACAGAATATATAATTAGTACCTTACGGTGCCAAAGTCAGGATGTTAATGACGATCAGCACAATTTATGTGCTATAATATAATTGCAGTTTATGACAATTCTAGTAGTGAAGAATAACAAAATATCACATTAGGTTAACTATTCTGTGCGTTCTGTGATAGAATTTATTGTTATTGTTATGTTTAATATGATAAATTCATATAATGTTAATTCTAATAATAAATTTATTATGAAGTAAAAAAAAACAAAACACTCATCTAATTGTGTTATATCAGAATAATAAAATAAAATAAAATAATAAAAAATTGTTTTATTTCTGAATAAATTTGAATCAAATGTTTTCAGAACGTTGAGCTACATGTTGCCTACCAATGATAATGCTATCACCAAATTAAAGTGATTATCACCGAATTACTTTTAACCTGTCATGTAAGTCATGTTAGAACTAGTTCTTTGTTGTTAAACTAATAGTACAGTCATTGAAGGCAAAAATTAGGTACAACCTCCGATTTCGTTGAACCTCCATCGATTTGGATGAAAATTTGGGATTTGAAAAAAACTGTCCTTTTTGACGTAATACTATAGGACCCTCAGAAGTCATTAGTAACTGATTATTTCTCTAGTGCTCATTGCCAAGCCACCATAATAATTATAAAAGAAAGAAATCTGTTGATACGTTTACTGAATGTTGATTTAAATTACAAAATAAGTTGAAGGTTTGGCTTGAATGTGATCTAAAAACTTTTTACGACAGAAGTATTGAATAGCTATGCAATATTTTGCTTGGCGCCTTTTACATTTCATGTTTTGGTGGGATATAATTTACTGTAGAGATCTGACCCGCAAAAGACTTTTCATCTTGAAAACGACGGTAACAGCTAAGATGGCCAACGTTGAGACAAAGCTGAGTGTCCAACAGGACAGAATATCATCCCTACAAACGGCAAGGAGAGATAGGTTCATCAACATTGTCAGTAGACTCATCCGATCCCCAACCACTTTGACCATCAATCAAAATGCATTTCAACTAAGTACCCTTGTTCTTGTGACCTTTTCGGCGTAACATTAAGAAGGATCATCGGCCGGATTATCTCATCTTCCTTATCTAATCTGTGATGCAACGAGCTCCTGCATTCCGACCACGTCGGGGCTTCCGTTATACCTAATTAGTTTCCTGTCTCCACAAAAAGCCAATCGGTGGCATTACTCAACTACTTTTTATAGACTGTATGCTTTATTGTTTTTACGACTAACGTTTTAACAATTGTAACAAACACAAGACAATACAGGAGTTTGATAAGGCATATGCCAAAAAGCTAGCCAACTTTAAATTCTGGTATTTTATGCAACATTAATGAAGCTTTATTGTTTGTTCTATCCAGTCTGTTTACTATCAAACATCTGAATAATATTCTCGTACACGCCAAACAAATGTGTTGCTCATGGAAGCCACATGGAAGTAATGAAAGTAAAAAGGTAACACCTTGAAATGAGGAGATAAAAATAAAAGGTACAAAAAACAAATACAAATGTTTGCCAGACAACGTAAACAGATGTGTCGGAGCGCGGAGCGGGGTAACCGTGACTCATCCCTACCGAAATAGTTTAATAAGGTGCGGTTTTGGGAATAAAACCTACATATTGTGTGAGTTTCTAACTTGTAGATTATATTCCCTATTGTCCCTAGATCTGGACAAAATCGACAATTAAATCAACTAGATCTTATTTTTTTACACTTCCAACCACGACACTAGTGCAGAATCTTACTATTAGGCCGGAAATAATGCTGTTAAAACGAAAACGAATACAGCACTATCAGGTTTACAATGATTGCACTGTTTTGTTTACTTAGACGACATTGTTATTTACTCCCATGATTTACCAAGTCATTTTCGACTGGCTCAGGCAATTTAAACTTTTTAACTACAGCCTGTCAAATGCGAATTTCTCCGAAAAGAAGTATGTTATAGGCCATATCATAAGCGACGATGACGTGAAACCAAACCCTGAAAAAGTTAAGGCCGTACTCGATTTTCCAACTCCTAAACGCCCCAAAGATATTAAAAGTTTTCTTGGATTAGCCTCCTATTATCATAGTTTTATACTGCAAAATCCTTTAGAAAATTATTAAAAGAGGGTATACCTTTTGTGTGGACAGTTAGTTTATGAACAATTATTAGTATCGAAAGATATTGCACCTGTCCTTATCTATCCCGATTTAACAAAAACCTTTGTTAACATAAATTGTGATGCAAATTACGCAATTTCCACTATTCTATTACAAGGCGAAGTGGGGGATACCGGAGGCAAAAGTAACAGGGGTCAATATTAACATTGGCCATAACTACGAAACCATTCGTTCTATTTGTGCATGTGTGGGTGTTACAAACGCACGTAATAGGCTTCCTCATAGTGCCAGTCACGCGCGAGCCACCGCGCAAGCCGGTCGCATGTTAAACGCCATTTTATTTTTCGGACACTCAAGGTAAGAATTTTCGTAATTTTTAAAGTGAGATTTATAGATTTCTGGGCTCCTTGCATTAAATTCAAACTGAGAAGTAGATTTCTAAAAGATTAAAGATTTTATTTTTTACTGAATATCCGTGTGATTTAATGTATTTTAGGAGATATAGTATATTTTGTAGGTAAACACCTTCCGGTGCAATTGCAACACATTTTTAGGGGGCGATTGTAACGTTACAATTGACCCTGTGTTACAATTGACACCGAACAATAATAATATTTTACTATTACTAAAATTAGTGAATGTTTTATAATGTTTTAAGAAAAAAATATTCTAAGATAATGCAGTGGAGTATTATGAATATTATGAATTTTATTTTTATTTTAGATGCCAAGAAACAGACAAAGAAAAACCTATCGCGGTACGAAAGATTTATTTTTATATGAACAAGCCTATGAGGAGGTCTCTAAAGGCCGCTCCATTCGTGCTGCCGCAAGGATGTTTGACCTGTGCCACGTCTCCTTAACAAGGTATAAACAAAAAAAAGAAAATGCCTTAGACGGCCAAATAGTAACGATGGGTTATAATCCGGCCAGTAAAATTTTCACAAAAGATCAAGAAGACTTGATATGTGATTATTTGATTAGAACAGCGGACATTTATTTCGGCCTCTCCCCTAAAGAAGTACGGCGATTAGCTTTTGATCTAGCAAAACATTTCCATCTTTCTAGACCAAAATCATGGGACTATAAGGAGCTTGCTACCGAAGATTGGTTTTCTGGATTTATGAAACGTCACCCGGAATTGTCTATTCGATGTGCTCAAGCTACCAGTCTTTCACGAGCTACGAGTTTTAATCGAAATAATGTCGAACCATTTTTTAACAACCTGGCCACGGTGTTAGATCGTTATAAATTTGAACCCCAAGACATTTATAACATGGATGAGACTGGGGTTACAACAGTCCATAAGCCGGATCGTATAGTGACTAGAAAGGGTATGCGACAGGTCGGGTGAGCGTGGTACCTTAGTGACCATTACTGTTGCAGTAAACGCTATAGGAAACGCTATCCCAGTAATGTTTGTGTTTCCAAGGGTCAACTATAAACCTCATTTTGTACGCGATGGACCCATAGGATGTATCGGGGCAGGAAACAAATCAGGTTGGATGGAAGAAAGAGAATTCCTACTGTTCTTGAAACATTTCGTGATCTATTCTAATGCATCATTGAACCACAAAGTGTTACTAACGTTAGACAATCATCCTTCCCACATTACTATCGCAGCTTTAGATTACTGCAAGAGCAATGGCATTGTTATGCTATCATTTCCCCCACACTGTACGCACAAGTTGCAACCGGTTGACAGGTCAGTCAATGGACCATTGAAAAAAGCTATTAACAGTGCATGTACTGCTTGGATGCGTAGTCACCCCGGCAGACCTATGACCATACATGATATACCGTATATAGTCAACATTGCTTACCCAATTACCCACCAAAAAATATTCAAGGAGGGTTTAGAGTAACAGGAATCTACCCGTACAATAGAGACATATTTGATGAAACGGACTATAATCCCTCCTTTGTCACAGATCGACCAGACCCAGTATTAACAAAACCAGTAGAACCCACAAACGAATTTTGCACAGTCGCTCCACCGGCCCTTTCACCATCTCCTAGTGATCCACTTGGTTGTAATTGGCCTGCCGAAACATCTGAACCAACGCATGGGGAGCGTGTTAACCGTTTGACCGCCAACCTAGTTGACTCATCTTACATTGAACCTCAAGCTTCTACCTCGCATGCTGAAAACCTTTCATTGGATATACTTACCAACCAGACCACTGGCAATGCTTTTGCATCAATCACTCAAACTACAAAATCAAGAAAAACTGAAACCAGTACTAACACTCTGGGGTATTTGGCATCTTCAAATGATCCTCTTGCTTTTGATAAGCCCGTTGAATCTCTTTTTTCTGAAACTCCTCCTATGATCTTAATGAACACATGTCATAACTCACCTAATGAGACTCTAGTCACTAATCATTTGCTAGAAAGTGAAGTCACTCAGTCAAAGAAAGCAAAACAGCTGGTACTTTCAGGAGCAGTAGACTATCAAGCTAGACCGAGCACTCCGGTTATGGGTACATCTTATTCCATGGAATGTTTGCCTTCTTCTTCACGTGCTGTACATTTTTCTCCTGATGTCGTTCGACCGTTGCCAAAGGCACCACCGAGAAAGAACAGTACCCGTGGAAGAAAGAAAGGAAAAAGTGCAATTTACACAGATACTCCAGAAAAAGAAGCCATCCGAAAAGCACACGAAGAAAAACTACGGAAAAAGAATGCTAAAGGTGTAAAATAATCATTCAATAAAACTAAAAACACAAAAAAAATAAAACTAAAAAACAAAATCTTAAAGAAAAAGGAACAGACAGTGAAAGCGACGAATAAAAATATTTTTGTATAGTTTGTATGGAGGCTTATTCCAATAGCAAGAGCAACGAAATTTGGATACAATGCTCTGAATGTCACGAATGGGCTCACGAAGATTGTACTCCACAGATAGGTTTTAGTTATACGTGCCATAACTGTGAGTCTAATGATTCAGACAAAACTAATATAGTAAGACTAACATAGACTGATTACTCACCTACTTCTGTTTGTTGTTTGACCGTCAAAGAGTTATATAATGGTGTACATTACATTAATACCATCCTATAACTTTTTGAATTATTAATATGAAGGATTTGATAAGGATAAAATTAGGTATAGATATCGATAGCTGTGATTTTAATTATTTTTCCTACAAATGAAACTATATGAAGACTGAGAATGACTGATTATTTCATTTTGTTATTATTAGTAGACATTTATTGATTGTTGTGTGAAATGACAAGTTATAATATTTTTTCAATATGATATTTTTGTTCAAATACTATACTGGAATCGGGATTACTTGTCGCTAGCGGTCATTGACTCCCTGTCAAAAACTTGTCGTTTTCCATATAAAACTGCGATTGACAATATCTGACACTTCATTGTCGATTGCGGTTTGTATGGAAAAGGACACGTTTTTGACAGAAAGTCCATGACCGCTAGCGACTAGTAATCCCGATTTCAGTATAGTTATTATGATTAGGTACAAAATTATTAGAGATAATGTTTTAAAGTAATTGAATAACATAATGTTTAATTTTAAGATTTTTTTCTCTCTGGCGCTCGTTTTACTGTTTACGATGTTGGTGGCAATAGTAACACGGGGGCAGTTTTAACAAACGATATTTCATACAAAATGAAAAATTAACTTTGAATCCCAAAACTTACATCTAAGTTTATAATAATTATCATAGTTGTAATAGTTTTGAATCAGTATGGAACTGTTTAATTTTGAGCCCGAAATAAGGCTTAGTTAAAAATTTAGCATAGCTTGCTATTTTATGTTGTTGTTTGATGTAATTTTAAATATTGTTGTTAATTCTTGTCTAGGCTAATTAAGGCTGAAATAAGAAACCGATCGATAAATAAATATTTTCTATTTTCATAATATTAATCGATTTTTTCTTGTCTCAAACATTTGCTACTTTTGCCCCCGGGTAGGCGGCAATTGTAACACTCTCCCTCTCCTCGTTTATCCTGTAATAACTCCACGAAAATAACAGGTATCAAAACCTGCGCATGATCCTTGTATAGCCAGTTATATTTCCAATGGCTGTGCAAAAGAATTTTTTTGATATGATGTTCCAATTTTCTGTAATCAGGTCGTAAAGAAAATTTGTTACTTTTGCCTCCGGTATCCCCTAGGGAAAGACAGGCCAATTGCATATTCATCAAGAACAAAAAGTAGTTTTAGGGAACAAAAGTATCCCGCCCATATTTTTTCGGTCGCCGTCTCAAAATAATAAACCATAAACCGTTAAATTGTATTTTTAATTACAAAGATCGTGTCAGCAGTTCTGCCAACAATGTATGTAACAGTACGATGCCTTAACAATTTCAGTGTCGAGAAGTTTGAAGAATGGCCTATATTACATTGGGCAAACTTGAAACTTCTCAACTCGGATTTAATTCGAGTATATTTCATG
Source organism: Lysandra bellargus (assembly GCA_905333045.1). Classification (NCBI taxonomy): domain Eukaryota; kingdom Metazoa; phylum Arthropoda; class Insecta; order Lepidoptera; family Lycaenidae; genus Lysandra; species Lysandra bellargus. Next base: position 1,239,638 of record HG995357.1, read on the forward strand.
TAAGGAGACTAAGGACAACGATCGAAACCGAATAAAATCTAAATACGGAGTGAGGACTCTGTCCTTTTAAATGCCTGCCTGTATTATGGGCTAGGACTTCTGCCTTAATCATACACCAAGTCTAATAGCCCCATAAGAGCACCAGTGATCCAGGTGACCAAGAATCCGCGATCGAAGGTTGAACCTTCGATCGCGGATTCTTGGAAATCTTTTGTTATGCTATTGTTGTCGCCATCACCGTTGCTCTAATATGGGGCTCGATGGGTTAATGCGAACAAACAAAATTATTTCATTTTTAGCGAAAGCACTGGATTACAAATAGCAGCAAGCAAAACGCAACTGTTTGCTAAGTAGAAATATTTTATTTTCAGTCAGTTGATAGTTAATACTTAATTATTACATTAATTTTCCTCAACGAGAACAATCCTGAATAACATTATTGTGTTAGCGGCACACAATTATTTAGCTCTTTACCAATTATCATATAAACAACGTTTCGAGTGTTTCACATCATAATATACTCGGTATTATGATTTCAGTTATTATTAAAATGTATAACATATTAACAACATCATCGAACAGTAAAAACACGTGCTCCACATGCATTAAAAAAATTCTAAGTATACGAAACCAACAATACAGAAGAAAATTACAAGAAAATAATAAAAATAATCTTTCAGAATACAGAAAAGAATTAAAAGCCTTAAGAATAAAAATAAAGAAATTGCGCAGCAAACTTCTTCCACCAGACCACCTTCCACCTGAACCAAATGTAAGTAATATGACACCATTATCTAAATCTTGCGCATTTATTTGCCAACATCAAGGCAAGTTCCGAAATTTAACCCAGTACGCTGGCCAGTGCTTATGAAACCTAGAATCAACGCCATTCTCACTAGCGGCACACCAGCATAATATGGTGTCTTGAACACTGGCCACTTTTCATTGTTGCGGAACCTAGGTCAAATGACTTGAAAATTCAAATCTCTTAGGTTTTCAAGCTTCGACGTCGTAACAAGCGATTTCAATTAGGATTATTAAAGAGAAAATATTATGATATTTAATTATATATACCACTGAGAATGTAATATGTAACAATTGATTCACAGAACTCGCAACAAGGACAATAGGCTTGATGACTATTTTTTTTCTTATTGGTAATTGAAAAGCCCTTAAAAATAGAAACATCGCTGAAAGAATGACTCTGATAACGTAAAAATTCACCAAGATATGACAATTCAAACATCTCATAAAATAGACCTGCCCGAAACGCTCCATACAAAGTGCTACGAAAGACTGACGTCACTCTTTCGTAGTTTGTACGGATCGGGAGAGAACTTTGTTCGATAGGTATATTAAATATTGCGTTTATGAAAGTGGTTTCATAACAAAAGTTGCTTTTAATTGCACAAGTTATCGAATGGTATACAAATATTAAGAAATTTAATTGAAAAAAAATTTCGACTTGATTATCCAACTTTGAAGGCGCATGACAAAGAAAATACAAATGCTATCGAGCTGAAATTTTGGGAACACTTATTTTTTACCGCGACTTCTTTATTTTATTAACAAAATTCGCTAATATTTGACCTTATCATCATCCCTATTAGTGAGCTTCGCAGCACCGAGACATTTCGGTCACGCAATAAACAATATGAGACCTTTTTCCTGTCTAAAATTATAATTATCGCCAGTTGGGTATGTTGTGGTTGGGTCTCGGAACTTGGAAGAGCAATGCTATAATATTATAACAGCAGCCAATCATTAGCGATCGATCGTTTCGATCTATTACAAAGGAAGTGGTATGAACTGGTTTCTTAGAAAGCAAATATCAGAAACGCAATGATTTTAAATGATGATCAAAAACACTTCTATCTCATGGGATAAAACGAAAAACGCCACCCGTAAGTTACAACTTACAATTTAGGTTCTATAACTGTAAGACTTCCATCGAATCACAAAGAAAGGTATGGAGAAGTAAACGATTAAATACAAATTAGACGTGAGAAAATGTTACGATACCATGGACAGAACAAACTTATACCTCCTATTGAACATCTACATATTATACTAATATTATAAAGCGGAAGAGTTTGTTTGTTTTAACGCGCTAATCGCAGGAACTATTGGCCCGATTTTAAAAATTCTTTCAGTGTTAGCCCATTTATCGAGGAAGGTTATAGGCTATATTTTGTCACGCTAAGACTAATAGGAGCGAAGAAATAGAGGAAAATGTGGAAAAAAACTGGGGAAAAAACTATTAGAGTAATTTTTGTTATTTGGCACAGATCATTTTTTGTGTACTAATTTGTCTGTGAAATATCTAATTTACGCAGGCGTCTAGTAATAAATATACGGTATCTCGTTGGCTGCAGCTTCGCTCATTTTTCGGTCTAGTCCGTTGCAATACTAAATCGTAATCCCATGAAATGGTAATTTCATCGGTTGGACATTTCATAAGAATACAATTTTGCTGTTAAATAACTAATCCAGACTAAATCAAAGACAATATTTTCGATTCAAGATCAATATAATTTCACAATCCTTCGATCGCGGATTCTTGGAAATCTATTATTCGAATTCGACCGCTTGGGTGTTGATAGGTTAAGTAACAATCATTATATAATTAATAATAATTTAATAGAAGAATTACAAAATAAAAAGTGCCGAGTTGTTTGTTTGAACGCCCTAATCACAGGAATTTTTCACTAGATACTGGTTATACCCAGTATTTGATAGTCCATTTATCGAGGAAGATTTTAGGTCATAAAACATCATGCTGCGATCAGTGGGTGAGAAGAATGAATAGAAAATGAGGAGAAAAAACGGCGAAAATATCGTTGTTCATGTGTTGACACGGACAAAGTCGCGGGAAATAGCTAGTGAGTGATAAAATAGCAAAATCATGGTAAAAAACTTTTAGTTTTCTAGACCAACGAACCTTCTCCCATCAATATCTTCGGAGTGTACCTTATGCGGTCGGCATAAGGGTCATAAGGGTACCCCGTGAGAAGTGTACATTGTATACCGCCAGCAATTACTATGACAATCACGGCCGAGGCGTTTCCTGCCAGTAATTACGGCGTTTTCCTTGACAACACCACGTGGTAGTGACCGTTGGTAGTTTTAATAGGAACACTTTCGAAAAAGACGAACCAAAAAAAAAGACTTATATTTTTGATGCAAAATAAAATAATAAACAAAATAACTATTACTTTTACCTAGCAAATACACAAAATAACGCTTACAATAACATATCGCTTATTATCTATGAAAAAAAAGACGGCTTGCACTCCGGGAGTGCCGGCAGAAGTGAAAACTTGATTATTAACGTTGTGCATTTTTTTAACCCATTTTTTATGAAAATCTATTATTAAAGAATCGATTTTTTAATTAATCGAAACCCTTACAATCGATTAAATTTTTAACCCATTTTTTTATGAAAATCGATTTTAAAAAAATCGATTTCTTTAATTAATCGAAACCTTTACAATCAATTCGAGTTCGAGTTCGACACAAAACACTACTCTCCAACCGTCTTACGACTTTTCCAAGGTTTTTCGATCAGCACGAGAATCTGACGCGAGTTTCACAGTTTTTACCCATCCCACAAAAGTGCTCAAGGCCGCTAAAGAAGTTTTCACTTCAAAAATTGGGCATCCCTAGGCCCCAGATAGCAAAAAACAATTTTGGATAAGGGTCATACGAGCGACTTGCAGGAGCGGAAAGCGAAGAGAAGAGGGCGAACTGCACGCTGTGGGTGCGCAGCGAGTTTGCGTCGTGCTACCCGCGATTTGTACCATTGAATAAATTGAATCATAGGCAGTTGACGGACCTAAAGACTGAAACGAAAACAAAAGCAAATGTTCATGTTATTATTTAATATTAAGTAATAAATATTATTTTATTTTAACGATAAATCTATGTATTTTAGTGGAACTACAAGAAGTCTGAAGAGCCTTATAGAGTTACCAGCAATAGGGAAGCCATTCCATGCGTTCAGGAGACGTGTCGGCCTCAGAGCAACACCCTCATGGGTAAATTAATACTTCAGTCGGAATTTCCAGGAATTGCTATTGTATTCTATTGTTGTCGCGATCACCGGTGCTCGCGCGGGGCCTGAAGGATTAATACTTTGAAATTTTGTTTACTTTAATGGAACTAATTATGCTGGTACAAATTTAACTGTTTTTTGAAAATGCCAATCTTGGGTCCTCATTAGACACAATAATACCAAGAGCAGAGGTACCTTCATGCTCGGCTCCACCTTCTTCAGCCCTGCCTACTACCACCAGCCTAATTTCGTGCGACTAAAAATTTTTCCATCTCTAAAATTATCGACCCTGGTCTATAGAACTAAACATTCTTGCGAACCTGACGAAATCTAGTTGCAAATAAAAAAAAAAATACCTACTAATGTCCATAACAGCAGCTGTACCGTAGTTCTAACTCAAACGCTTTGAACTAACGTTATTATTGTGCGTGATTGTGTGGTGCATAATAATTAAGTTTTTAAATAATATATCGGACGAAAAATGTATTCGTATGTAAATTTACTTGAAATTTCTGATGAATGTGATACAGCAGTGGCTCGAAGTGTATCCCGCCGGGAGAATTAAGAATTTCAGTGACCGTTTCAAGAGAAATTCCTTTAGGTTGTCGGATCGCATGTTTATAATTATTTTAAACAAAAATTAAAACCGACTTCCGAGGCAAAAACAATAAGTAATAATATGAACTAAAAAGTATTATATAATTCTTACTCTTTAACCCTAGAAAGATAATCTGCGCCTCAGAGGCGCACGCAAAATGCATATACAGTTGTCTCTTTCTAAATAGCGCGCTCCCGATCCTGTCGTGGCAGGTAATTTCAGTGGTCGCCAAGTACTACAGCGTGTGTACGTGTGTCACCGGTAAGTGCTTTAGATTAGCTGTTTTCGGTAGGCGTTGCGCTCGAGAAGCGCATGATTATCATTTGTGTAACTTTCTCCGGCATTCATGAAGTTTAATTCGTAATTATTTCTATGATGTTTTACACTTATTTATGTGTTATAGGATTTGGAAATCATGGCACAGAAAAGATACTTGGCTGAGGAGGAAATAACTAATGCGTTGTATGAGGAATGTGGCGATGATATCCAGTTTGCTGGTGAGGATAGTGATCAGGAAGAAGAGGATCATTTGAGTGAGGATGACGTTCAGAGTGACGAAGAGAAGTTTGTAACGAGTCAATTATTAGCGAATCTGTAAATGTAACTACAACATTAGTAAATGAAATTACTGATGCCTCACCTCCTGGGTCCCCTGAGGTTCCTGCGGTTGCCACTTTACCTAGACAAGACACGCGAATTATTATACCGAGCAAAAGGGTACTCAAAGGAAAAAACAAACATTGTTGGACTACGTCAAAAGGAGAGCGGCGGTAAAGGACATCGGCAATAAATATTGTTCGTTATGCCCGGGGTCCTACAAGGATGTGTAGGAATATCGTGGATCCAAAACTATGCTTTGATCTTTTCATCACTGCGGAAATTATCGATGAGATCGTTAAGTGGACAAATCACGAAATATCTAATAAACGGCGTGAAAACATGACCAGCGCAACGTTTTCTGACACATGTGTACAAGAAATCCGAGCTTTGCTTGGTGTTTTAGTATTTACAGCTGCGATGAAAGATAACCACTTTTCTTCTGAAGAGCTCTTTGACACCTCTTCTTCAGGGTCAAAATACGTAGCGGCTATGAGTCGAGATAGATTCGATTTTCTCATAAGATGTCTAAGGATGGACGATAAGACTTTGTCTTCGTCAAGAAGATCCTTTCATACCGATTAGGAAAGTTTGGGAGCTTTTCATTACGCAGTGTAGAATAAATTATACGCCAGGAGAATACCTTACTATCGACGAACAATTACTTGGGTTTCGTGGTCGTTGCCCATTTCGTATGTACATACCGAACAAGCCAAATAAGTACGGTATAAAAATCCCTATGATGTGCGATGTTAGCTCAAATTATATGATCGACGCTATTCCATACATAGGTAAGGCCACTAAAACAAATGGATTGCCACAAGGAGAATTCTACGTAAAAGAACTGTCTCGCAGTGTACATGGCTCTAACCGTAACATCACATGTGATAATTGGTTTACGTCCGTTCCTCTTGCTAAGTCTCTTCTCCTCCAACCTTACAATCTTACACTTCTGGGAACTATAAGATGGAATAAACGAGAGATACCAGAAGAGATAAAGAACACTGGCTCTCGACCTGTTGGTACGTCTATGTTTTGTTACGATGGCCCTTTGACCCTGGTGTCTTACAAACCAAAGCCTTCAAAAATGGTTTTTCTATTGTCTTCATGTGATGAGCCAGGGTTAATAAATGCATCCTCAGGAAAACCAGAAATGGTGATGTTCTACAACAAAACTAAAGGCGGCGTTGACAGCTTTGACCAAATGTGCTCCTCTATGTCCTGCTCACGTAAAACTAATTGATGGCCTATGGCAATGTTTTATGGGATGTTGAATATGGCTTTTGTTAATTCTTACGTTATTTACCATCATAATATGACCGTCATGCAATAAAAGCCATTGAATCGTAGAGAGTTTATGAAAAAATTAAACACTCAACTCACAGAGCCCTGGATGAATAGCAGATTGCTCATTCCTACTCTTAAACGGCCCGAGCCGCTATAGAAGCTACATTACCAAAATTGGCTAGAAATGAAGCTGAAGATAGAGAAGGTGAGCCGGAACCAAAAAAAAAGGCGATATTGTGACTTATGCACATCTAAAAAAAGGCGGATGTCAAAAATGACTTGCACGAAATGCAAGAAATGCATCTGTGGCGAACACAAAAAAGATGTGTGTGTCGATTGCATTTAGTGTACCAATATAAGTCTCAAAGATATTTTTTTTATACTTTTATGTTATTTTTAAGTCGCAATAAGCAATACTTGTTACGATCTCACAAAGAGAAATTATATACTGTTAAAAGAAGACTGATATTTTTTGTTAATTTTTATTAAAGGTTTAAAAGTTTGTGTTATATTTTTCGTAAAATAAATAATTATAAAAATGTTTTGATTTTATTTACTTCTAATAAGTATGAACTGTATACTAAAGCAGGCTGGTCTTGAATAAAAAGCTTTTCAGGTGTCAGAGAAACCCTAAAAAAGTCGTGCGCTCGAGAAGCGCAAGAATATCTTTAACGTTACCCCCAACATGATTATCTTTCTAGGGTTAATAGTGCCTCTTTCAGAATTCGTCTAAATCTCAACTATTTCTGTACATACTATAGTCTCCATTACTTTGAAATCGGTACCAGTCCCAAAAGTTTCATATTATATTCTGACATTGACTGATTAACTCACGATTAAATTAGCTGGTACCGACTTCACATAATGAAGACTATAGTATGTACAGAAATAGTTGAGATTTGGACGAATTCTGAAAGAGGCACTATTAAAGAGTAAGAATTATTTAATACTTTTTAGTTCATATTATTACTTATTGTTTTTGCCTTGGAAGTCGGTTTTAATTTTTTGTTATTACCTTGGAAGTCGGTTTTCATTTTTTTGTTAAAAATAATAATTTCACTCTTTTTAGTGTTGTCTACAAAATAATGCTTTATGCGTAAATAACCAATACGAATGTTAACTATTCAGTACATTATGTTACTGTAAGCAATTTGTGGCAAATGCTTGCAGTTATCTAAGCGATGCTGCAATTTCCAGACTTTTATCTTTAAAGGTTCAAGAGTTCTGTTCAGTGCCTTTGGACCAAGAGACACCTTTGTATGAAATTTCTCTTATTCGTAATATATGTTTAACTTACTAGAAACAACATTTTAACCACTATGAGCGTTTTGATAAATTTCAAGGATTTCCCTTGATTGCTCATAGATCCCATCATCAGCTCACCACTTTCGTAATTGTTATACAAAATTAAGATTATATTCTATACAACAACACGAAAATGTCGAAAATCGGTCCACAAACAGTGAAATCATCGTCAAAAACATCTGCTTCGATGCAAAATATCACGAAAAGTACCAATAATTGGGTCATAGTGTGATGACCATGGTATAATTATAGTTGTGATGATGATGATTAATCAAATTGATGTGTTGACTTATGCTTTCAGTTGTTTAAACAACGCCGAAATCCCCGAACCTGTACCTATAAGCATTCAAAAACTCTGTTCGGTACCTTCGGATCCAGGGTACAACCTGGTGCGAAGTCTTACCTTTTGGTAGCATTTACCTCGAATGCTTCAGAAAAAATTGAAATCACTATATGTTTCCATACATATTTTAAGGAGTCCCCTCGATGCCTCAAGGATCCCATTATCAGATCATAACTTTCATGAACATGGTACCAAATTCGAGTTAAACCCTATACAACACAAAAACAATTTTGAAAATCGGACCACAAACGGCTGAGTAATCGAGGAACATACAAAAAAAAAAGATACATACAGCCGAACGTATTACCTCCTCCTTTTTGGAAGTCGGTCAAAAAGGTACCGACTTTCAAAGGCTCTGATCAAAAATTTAATCGAAGAAGTCGCACCCCACATGCCGCCAACCTTGCGCTCGGATGCTTTGGACGTGGAGACAAAGGTAAATTCTTAAAGTACTTCGTATGGCTAAAAGGTACATACAATTGTAAAGCTTTTTGTATGAATATAAGTATATACAATAGAAAAACAGATAAACAGATTTGTTTTGATTGAGTTTTTATTACACCCAAATCACCTTCATTATTGAAAATAAGCATTTGTTCTACTTTAAGGTTATGGTAGCTTTGAGCTTCTTTGCATCGGGTGACAACCAGACAGAAACTGGAAACATAAGAAGACACTGCATCGCTCAATCTAGTGTCTCCAAGGCCCTGAACGAAGTCACCATGGTTTTAAATAAACCTGAAATTTTGAATAAATATATTTGCTTCCCTTAAGCTGGCTGAGAGACAGCTAGTCAAAAGAGAGTAAGAGTACTTATTTTATTTATAATATTAGGTACATACTTCTTATATTACCATAACTTTTCTACCATAACTACTATCTTTTCATTTATTTTTACCATAACATGATATTTAATATATAAGTTTTTAAGGTTCTTCAAACAATTCAAGATGTCAGGGTGCTTGGGTTGCATTGATGGAACTCACGTGGCTATTGTGCGTCCAAATGAGCGTGAAGAACGCTACTTCAATAGAAAAATTATCACTCTATAAATGTTCAAATAGTAAATATAAATTTGCACGAAATGTAATTTATTGTAGGTGATATAAACTATACTAAATTAAAAAAAAATATGTTGCAGATGTGTGATACTAACTGAATATATTAAATGTGGATACAAGTTATCCTGGGTCTACCAACGATAGCGTAATATAGGCAAATCACCCATTGAATTCAACTTTAAATCGCCTTCACACTGTGGATGGGGAGGTCATAATATTATATTTTTTGGGTAAGTGCGGACTTCGGACATACTGTTGATTATACATAACATGATGACGCGCTGCGCCTAAATTCGTTGATCGTGACGGAACCATACATACGGATAGGTCGATAGGACATAGGATAAAAAGTATCCTATGTCATATCCCGGGACTCAAAATGTCTACATACAAAATTTCAGCAAAATCAGTTCAGGGCGTGAAGAGGTAACAGACAGACAGACATTTATAATATTAGTAAGAAGTAAGATATTGTACAATATGGCTGAAGTAAAACGCTTGAAGACCTTCAACCCAGTGGTTTTATAATATTTTTAATGACTATTTTCAATTTTGGTGTTTTAGGAGACTCAGGTTATCCACTGAGGCCAATTCTGATGACACCAGTATCCGATCCGGCCTGACAGTCCGGAAGAGTTCTATCAGAATAAACACACAAGTGCCAGAAATACAGTAGGACGCTGTACTGGAGCTCTCAAAGGTCGCTTTAGGTGAGAAAGTCATTAGTATGTAAAAAAAATATTTTGATTTTAAAATAGGTAACTTGGTTTTAAATATTTTAATATGCGAATATTTTTACAGATGTTTACTGGGAGATAGGAAGCTGCACTACTCACCTACAGTTGCAGCAAGAATAACAAATGCATGTTGTGTTCTGCACAACATTGCAAATAGGTACAACTTGCCATTCCAGCATTTATTAGAAAACGAAGCCGTGTTGGAGCGAGAACGCCAGGAAGCTGCACTACTCACCTACAGTTGCAGCATGAATAACAAATGCATGTTGTGTTCTGCACAACATTGCAAATAGGTACAACTTGCCATTCCAGCATTTATTAGAAAACGAAGCCGTGTTGGAGCGAGAACGCCAGGAAGCTGCACTACTCACCTACAGTTGCAGCATGAATAACAAATGCATGTTGTGTTCTGCACAACATTGCAAATAGGTACAACTTGCCATTCCAGCATTTATTAAAAAACGAAGCCGTGTTGGAGCGAGAACACCAGGAAGGGGCTAATGGCAGAATGCCTGCAACTGAAGGTGGTAACGCTCTTAGAGAACTTGAAATGGGACGTGCTCGTAGAAGGGCACTAATGCAAAATTTGTGCAAAATTAAAAATTTAAAACATAAAAAAATATATATTATTATTAGTAAGGTCAATTTGGGGAAGTCCGTCTCGGGGGTAAGTCCATCTATCTAGTGGCAATAAGTTTCATATTTAATCCTTCATATAGAAATTCTGTTCACTTAACTAACAGTTTGTTGTACTTCAGCAAAAAAGCGTAGCTCTGACGAAAGAAGAAGTAAAACTACTGGTAGATTTAGTTGAAGACGACCCTGTGCTTTTGAGTAAAGTCACCAATGCACAATGCAGCAGTAACAACCAGCTCAATGAGCAGCTTGGTTAAAAATAACCAACACATTTAACTTAAGGTCCTTAGTATATTTAATTCAAATATTCAATTTCCATTGCACTTTATTAATTCATATCCAAACATCATTTACAACTCTTTTGATTTGCCTATAAATTTCTGTGTAAAATTTTACGGACTGCTGGTAGAAAATCAGAGTATATTCCACCAGATGAACCACTGGAAAGTCTCAGCAATTTTAGGCCCAACGTGTGACGGCTACAGTGTGCAGTTTGGAACTCCAAAAAAGTAGTGTCTCGTGGACAGATAAAAGGTATTTATAGGTACAAAATATAGTAACAAATGGAAAAATGGTTACAAACAACTGTCAACTGCACGATCTTTAAAAGTCAAGAGCACAAGTACATTTTTACCTCAATTTACTAACGAAATTTATAGTCATCTGGAAAGTAAGAAACTGGTAATAGAAGTATTTTGAGATTCAGAAAGCTTTTAAACTTTAGAATTTAGATAAAGAAAAGTTGTTAAAAACATTAGACGAGTGCGGTGCGGGGGGATCACTTAGCAAACGGTTTCGTATTAATCTAACAGCACGCTCCTAAGGGGTTAAGGTAAAAGATAAAGCGACTAACAGCATAAGAGTGGGCTGTGGGGTCCCTGCAGGTTTGGGGTGGGGACCTCCTGCTCCGTCATGAATGCAAAAAGCCTGTGTTTTTTATATAAAATTAGCGGGCAAACAGGTGACCTGATGATAATCAACTACCGTCGCCCATGGAGACTCAACATCAGAAGAGTGCGTTGCCAGTGAGCCTGTGTGAGTATCGAGATGCTGCACAGATTTTTATGACAGTAAAATGGAGATGCATTTTCGAGGTACTATCGCGGGATAATGAGGTGTTCAAACCAGCTTTCGTGTTGCGTTACCCCAACACACCTATTTCTACACCTCAGCACACGATTGCATCGCTACACGTTAAAACGTTATTTACAAACAGAAGGCCTCACGAACAACGTCGACAGACCGGGATACGGGACCCTGCAACTTGCAGGGTCCCGTATCCCGGTCTCAAGGTGATGTAGTGTACAATGTACATAATATGTAGCTAAACTTCTTTTGTAAAACCTTTTAAGTATATTATTTTGTACACCTCTTTACTTTATGGTTTCTTTGACTTGTTTTCTTCTTGATATTATGTCTTATAAATTAATACGGTTTCTTGTGAACGAGAATAAATACTTACATGGTTTGCATCAAAATTCCTCGTATTTGCACCTTGTAAATTATGAAATACGGCAAGCTACACACCTTCGCACCCTTGCTACGAGTTACGACCTTCCTTCTTCAGATTCATTATTGAAAACTATCATTATTATTGATGATATAGTTTGCCGGCCTATTGCCGTCCATTGCTGAATGAAAACTATATTCAATTTAAATTAAAAACTAGAAAGGTATTATTCGTGTAGGTACCATGTACACAGTGAAAAATACGATTAAATTCAATCAATAAAGAAAAGAACAGGGGAAAACACGAGCAAAAACGTGTAAAATAGTGCTTTCGAAGTTACGCCAAGATAACCCTTAACCTAACGACATAAAGGTCAGTATCATAAAACTAACGCACCACACTATTCACAACAGCACTTTTTCGGAATAAAAGTAGACTAATATTTTATTCAACCACCACCATAACAGGCAAATTCTACCCTTATGTTTAAATAGGGCTTAATAGGGGAAGTTTGAATGCCAGCCAGCGTTGCCAGATTTCTTATGCCAAGTCGGGACTTTGGACTTTTTGAGTGAAAAAGCGGGATTCTTCCGTCAAAAGCGGGACAAAGTTAAAAAAAAGCTATAAAATTAAAATCATAAGCTTTTTGAGTTATTTATCTTTTTATTTTCGTTAAAATAATGTTTACGTGACAATAGATAGCTAAGCCAAAGAAAATCCACCCCTCTACCTCCCACACTCTTATCTTCATTACGCACCTTTCTTTCTCAGCACGCTGCACGTACTTTCGGGCTTTCCCCGAAAAGCTGGACTGAGCCTGTCCCGCGCGGGACATTTAATTTTAATGAAAAAATCGGGACGTCTGGCAACGCTGATGTCAGCAATTCTATTTACGAGGAATATAGCATAAATGCTAGATATTTAGTCATATTTTACCGGGAAAATGCACGAAACAGCTGTTATTTCTACTATGCAGTATGCAATCAGCAATGTCAATAGTCGTATTTAACCGGAGAAAATGCCTAGATAAAGGCTAAGCTTTTCTTTAAGAACGATTGCTGTCCCCAGTCCCACTGCCTATCGATCCAACGCAGCCGTAGGCCAGCCTGGCCCGTATTTGTCTAGCTCATCTGGTTATTTTAATTCTATTTAATTATTTCACTCACCGTGAGATTATCGACCGAGTCGTATCCGCATATAACGTACCCCATCATCTTGTTTGCCATCACATAACAAACACCTAACAACAAACACTGCACAATGTAAGTTGTAACACACTGTCACTGTTTGTACCTCTCGAGTACCTCCACTACTAGACAACACGGTAACAACTGGAGTTTACTAATTTGGTAGTAATTTTGACGATATTTCAGCGCATGCGCATCGTTTCAGCGCAGGCGTGCGGCGCGCGCGCGTGCGTCTGCGGCACTGTGGGCGTGTCAAACGCGCGCTGCGCGTCAAACGATGGGAACCGTGCATCATCGAAGTACTCCGATTCTAATTACAATGCAGCTTCATTCCATACAAAAAGTAAATATTTTTAATTTTTTATTGATGAAGATATTGAAAAAACAGAGGATGTGCTCGCAAAGAAATTAGCTTATTGCACGGGAACAGTAAATTTTTCCACAATATTATAGTATACTACGTCTTTTCTCGTCTACTAAAGTATGTCCATAGCGAATTTCTTTTAGATCGGTTCAGCCGTTTAGAAGAAGTAACAGAGAGACATACATTTTCGCATCCATAAGAAAGTAAGAGTGGGTTGCACCAGAGGCGTGGTTAAAGTTAAAGTTGAGGTTAAAGTTAAATATGGCGTCCTTTAGCTTTAACTTTAACCTTAACTTTAACCGGAAAAAGTGACAGAATATGTCGTATGAGCATATGGGGTGTTTGGACGCCATATTTAACTTTAACCAGAGATTTGACATTTTGCATTGAAGTAAAAGTTAAAGTTACAGTTAAAGTTAAAGTTAGTTGGTGCAACCCACTCTAAGGATTTTCCTAGTCCAGCTTTTGCCTACAGGTCCGCTAAGATTATACTTATTGAACTTATCCCACGGGAAGTTAAGGCCGTCCCTCGAGCAAACGACCTTGGCCATACCTACATTTGCATTTGTTTTTAAGAGTCCTTATACGAAATTTTGCCGATGAATACGAAATTGCAAAGGTTCGCTACAGAAATATTATTAGGTTTTTTCCCCTTATTAGACTTAAAAATATATATAATATTAATTATTAGATAGATTTCAAATATATTTAAGCGCGGAAAGCCGACTCGAGCCTTGCGGCGAGTAATATAATGTGAGATTTAGGTTGTTTTGAATCGTGTTTTTGGGCACAATTTGTTTTTTTATTTTCTTTTTTCTTTTTTCTCGAATTGGATAGAATTTTATCTGTAGATTATTTCTGTCGTTTTCTTTTTATGAATTACAGCTCCAAGTTGCCGAAATCAACAGCAATTCTTTGCCCATTTTCTCTAAAATTTTGCCGAGTTACATATTTTTTACTCAACTATTTTATATTAAAGTGGTAAAAAGTAATTTCAATATTTTATAGACGACTTTCTTAACAGTACATTGTATTTTTTTCATGCCGTTAAGACGTCAATACAATCCATAAACAGGTGATATTCTAAACCTTTTACAGCAAAAATCACAAAACTGTCGCGGGTTTGAGTTGGATTATTTAAAAATACTTTTAAAAAAAACTAGCTCCAACATTAGATTATAATTGAAATGATCTTACATGTAATGCATTAAAACTTATAGAAATACTTTTATTAACTGTTAAATCACGTCTGCTAAATCAGCGAAATCGGCAAATTTCGTATACGTAATAATATATATAATTAAGGCTCTAAATACGGTAAATTACGGCATCTCTGTAAGGAAGCGCCTTAAAAGGGTTCCGCTACCAAAAAAGTTTGAGAGCCGCTGCACTAGAGCTCTTGACCAGCTAACGTCAAAATTCTAAATAATCAACGCCGTTGAATAGATAAATCCCTATCAAAAATCATCAGAAACAGGGCAAGTAGTCGTAGTACTAGTAGTCAGGCAGGGTCATATATCAGACGAAATATTATGAAACATCGATCAGTTATCTAATACATAGAATAACTTTTTTATATAAAATCTGGGGGGCAAACGGATCACCTGATGGAAAGCAACTACCGTAGCCCATGGACCCGTTTGCTCGTTTGCCCCCTTATTTAATAAATAAAAAAAAAAGAATTATAAAATCGTCAATTTTGGGTTAGTCGCCCACTTAAAGTTGAATATCAAGCAGTGTGGACTAAACATTAGTGCAGTCGCCAGTTTTTAACCTCCGAAAATTGTAATAGTGAATGGATTTTTGTTTTTGAGGTGTCATTTTCTTTCTTACACTATAAGTTGCAAAGTTTACCAAAAATGTTTTTGTGCTTTTAATTTTTTAGTTACATAATTTAAAATTATGACTCTTATCCGATTGTTTACGTTGAAAATTAACCAATTACACAATTTTTTAAAAAGAAAGTTTGCTTTGCTAAGCTAAATACAACTATAAGGTTTTTGCAAAGTTTTTACAGATTAACGCTCGTCGTAACCAAGATAAAAGGGTTTGGGTGGATTTAAGGGTTGCAACGAAAAGTGTGTTAAACTTACTTATTGTGCGTAATTTTTAGAGAAATGATAACTTTTAAGTACTTAAAACCGTTTAAATATCTCCAAAAATGTGTAAAATAGACCGAAAATATTTTTCTATATTTGTTGAGAATTTATTTAAGTGAGAGCTAAAACATTAAATGCATCGACAAATGAAAAACTTTTTCTAGTCTTTGAAATATATTTAAACTTATGTAAACTTTATTATTTATGTTATCAGCTACACATTCCTTTTTTTCTTTTCAATTTTCATCCACTATTGCAAAAATCGGAGGTTTGCACGATTTTAACGCTCTGGGAACTCCACTATATGACAAAAAAGAAAAACATAACTTTAATTCATAACTGAAAAGAAAGTAACAAGTCCACATACAAATAGTGACTTCGTCAGTCGACCGATTAAAATCTAATTAGTTTTTGTTGATAAATCGCAGTATAATATAATTCCTAAATGTTTAGAGGCCGGGTGCCATCGAAATTCTCATACATCATTTTCATACCAAAATCATTTTCTCATACGAAAATATTTAACATGTTTCAGTTATTTTTCAGCTTAAAATAGTAATTACCTTATAAATATATAAATAAATAGTAAATTTACTACAAAATATTTCAAGTCTAAAAAATATTTTTTAGTATTTAAATTTTTTGTAGTAAATTTACTATTTATTTATATATATTTTTAGTATTTTACTATATTTTTATTGTTTAAATATTTAGTACTAAATTTACTACAAAATATTTAAACACAACAAAAAAATTTATTTGTGCTTAAATATTTTGTAGTAAATTTTTATGCGGCAACCTAGGTGATTACTATTTTAAGCTGAAAAGTAAGTCGAACATGATAAATATTTTCGTATTAGAAAATGATTTTGGTATTACGTATGTATGAGAATTTCGGCCCCTTAAGGAGTTTTATGGTTTTCTTCATCATTCAACAGCCAGACATAACAAGACCAGCGGGGCTAAAATGGTCGCATAGCAATTCCTGTCAATCAATTCACAAAATGAATTGTTAAAACTGTCAAACTCACGAATGTCAAATTTAGACCAATTCAATTTTGGTCTGAAATCTAAATTCGTACTAATTTGACATTCGTGAGTTTGACCAATTCAATTGGTCTAAATTCGTACAAGTTAGACATTCGTGACTTTGACAGTTTTGACAATTCATTTTGTGAATTGATTGACAGGAATTGCTATGCATGTATTGAAATAAATAAATAAATAACCATTTTAGTCCCGCAGACCCAAATACCGCCTGCAATTCCATAAACACTCTTCCAACGGTCAAGAGTTGATATTAGGAGCTGAGTAAAACAATTATGTAGAAAACTTAGAATACTTATAATAAATGCCAATAGATTAACTACGTCCATCATATTCTACAAATGTAATTATATAAAATAATCACTAATAATTAATAAAACTGCGACTCCATAGGTCCTTGTTCTAAGTCAAAACTACGGTCGCGCTAGCTGCAAGCGCGCGATGTTTTTGCGCGGGGGAGCTCTCCGCGCGGGGTCGCCTACGAGCATAGGCCCCGCCCCTTGCGGTATATTTTTTTTCGATAAGTATATCGCCTTAATGCGCGTTCGACTTCGACCTCAAGATCTAGTATGTATTCCGACAAAGCATTACCACTTTTTAGAACATCGTCGATTATCGGAAAATTGAGAAATGGTGCATGCTGTGAATTATGTTCAGCTTTGGATATTACGGTATCAGTTCAATATATTTATGGCTTTAGCAATTATTTTGGTACAACAAAGGTTTAAGGACCTTTAATAGGTTGAAGTTCCTTTTTTAATACCCTTTCCATTTCCTGCGTTATATCAATCAAAAACCTGTCGGGATCGAAACTACCGATGCAATCGCCAAATTGTACGGATGAATCTTCCTCCTCCTCGTCTGGTATAATAAAAGAAGACTTTCTACGAGGTGACTCGGCCTGGCACTCGCCACAAGTCCAGTCTAGGCTATTAGCATTGCGTATTGCAGCGAGTTGTTTGGCAGTTAATCCTGCACACGTTTGTGTATCGTGCACAACCTTTGAACAGCAGTGGCATTTCAAACCAGGTATATTTTTGGTGACACTTTTATCACATTTATCACACTTTGTAGACATTATTATTGTAGAAATGCACTTCAAACGAGGTTATTTTTGATAACACGCGTGATAGTTAGCAACTGCGCACGGGCGGTTCGCACTGCAGCGCGCGACGAAATTATATTTTATTTTATTATCGCGCGAAATTACCGAAACCCACACATCTATCAAAAGAAAATACCGTACTTACAAATGATCCGCTGTGGAAGGACTCCTTCATATTGGATGGCGAGACGGGTTTTGTGAATGAGGAGCCTGTTAAAGACTTCAATGCTGACGCTGCTGGTTTTATTAACCTTGTCGAGCGAGAATATTCAGCGATCGTGGACATTGACAAACAATACGGGAAGTGCGTCCCACCCCCCGATGGTTGCACGCCTTGTCGTGGCGGTGGGGCTCTAGTAACCGCGGCTTGGACAACCGCGGTGAAGCAAAGAGGCAACCAGGGCCGGCCGGTGTCGCCGCCTGGCCCGAGGAGGGCGCTCCCAGCGGACTGGAGGAGTCCGCTGCGGATGCGCACCGAGGTGGGACCGCAGAGGAAGAGGCAAGTAGGTATTACGGTGCGCCGCTTGCCCTATCCTCTGCGGCCGAGGACGGATCGCGGGGGGGAGAGGTATTGTGGTAGGTTGCCGCTCTCCCTACCCCCCTGCGAGCTGGCGGGGCCGTTCCGTTTGAACGGCATTGGTGGGGCCGCAGGGGAAGAGGCAAGTAGGTATTACGATGCGCCGCTTGCCCTATCCTCTGCGGCCGAGGTGTGGTCGGTGGCAGAACCACAGACATGACCTGCCACATGGCCTCCAAGTAGCAGACTCGGGGGGCGTCTGCTACAGCCCTGGTGGGGGCCGAGGAGGAGGGCGCACGTGTTGTGCGCCCATCGTGGAGTCTTCGGGCCGCTGGCGGGGTCGCGGATGTGTGTATCGTTCCCGTGGCTCCGTCAAAAGGCGGCGTGGCGGAAGATGGGGGGGGGTTTTAGTGGGTATACCGTGGTCTCATTAGCTACGGGAGTCCCACATCACCGCTCGGGCCGCCCCCTGCGCCTGGGTGGTATGCGTAATGCATTTCCCCCTCCGGAAAAAAAAAAAAAAAAAAAAAAGTGCGTCCCAGCATCCGCACATGTCTATTATCACACCCTTGTGTATTGGTATAGACTTGCGTTGATCGATCAAAAACATGGAAACGCGCACCCAGATCAACAGCAGTTGATTGATTTCGTCAAAGGCTATAGCTCAGCCAAGATCGCTGCAGGCGCAGCTGAGTACCTGGAAGGACTCGGTGATTACGAGGACGCCACTGGCGTCAAACATAGGCTAAGAAGCCATCTACCCAACAACCAGGGACATTTCGACAGAGCAACTGCCGCCACGCACTCTCTTTATGAGACTGCACCTGCGCCGGCCATAGTCCTTCGCCGTGTGGTGGAAGACTATTTGCAAACAACTGGACGTGGCGAACCGAATGATGATTGGATGCTAGATGCAGTTATACCACATCAACCACGTCAAGCGCGCGCGCGAGAAGAGCCAAGACCTGCTCCCCCTGCTAGGCGCCCCGACCTACCCGCTCAGGGAGTCCACGACCCGGACTTGGATGGACAAGATATCCAGGACGAAGAAGAAGAGGAAGAAGAGGGAGAGATCGTCCGTCCGACCGTCAACTTACTTGGTTGGAGAAGACCGACAAACCTGACTCAGACCCAGATGCACGTGCTTTCGACTATTATCGTCGATGGTGACGTGGACGTACAGAGATCACGCTTTTGCATCTCACCTGAACTTTTTGAGTATGTGAAGGGTAAGATCGACTCGCTAAAATATAAGACGAGTCTCATACCGATAACCACCTCAGGAAGTGTAGCACAACAGGTGATCTGGAGCCCAGAGGAGGCTGTCAAAAACCGCTTTCGCCAGCATATTGAGGGAAATGGATGTGCGAAATCACGCACAATGCTCCCCATTCGCGAAATTATATTATCGTGCTATTCTATTATATTTATAAATAAAATACATAGAACTGTACTGTAATATTATAATATTGAATAATAGAAATCAACAAAAGCTCGTGGATTAAATCTGTTTTATCGTTTAATTTACCTTATTAGCCTATTTATTTAGCTATATCGTCGGTCGGATTCATTACCGGAACATTTCCAAAATTACGTGTTTTGAGATGAGTACTTATGTAGAATGGTAGGGAATTGAATAGTTTATCCAAATCACTAACGGTACAACTCAAATGTCATTTCTCTTTGACAGAAAACTATTTATTCTGATAAAGAAATATAGATTTTAGTGATCTCTTCGTTTTCAGTATCAGTTTATTTAGAAATGTCCCACTGGCACCCTAAATTTTAAAGTGAAACCATGATTCATTAATCGAATATTTCGAAATGTTCCAGTATGGTTCTGAAATTCTTCACTTGATTATTGTTTATTCGTGTTATGACGTGCCAGTCGCGCTTTGAACGCTCAGTGTAGTGGTCAGACGAAGATTGAGATTGGATAAAATAAATTGTAAAAATGAGTTCCAGAGCTAAAAGATTGCTTAAATTAGCAATGACAAGGAGTTCAGAGAGTGATAACGATGAGTTTAACGGTAAGTTTTATACAAATACAATTTTTCGTAATATAACCTCACTTTTCGTTTTTGTGTGAATGTTTTAAAATTAATTTAACTAAAAGTGAAATAGTGACTAAAAAACAAGTTTCAGATAGCTTATAATGCTAGTATGGGTCTCTTTTTGCTTAAGTTAAACAAAGAAGTAGGTTATTTATTACCTATAACATACTAGGTAACCTACTTAATCCTAAAATAACTAGATACTTTTGTTGAAATTCTTTATCAAATTATAGAAAAGGACTGATAAATGCTGCTTTCGTTAGCTTATAGGTATTTTGCTTGTCTTTTTTTCTTGCTAGGTGGTGGGTGTGTGGTGGAATTTCCGTTCATTCCAGAGAAAAAATTAACTGCTGTTCGTAATGAAAATTCTAGGCTTAATGTTGTCGAAGAGCAAGAAGATCATCAGATCAAACCGGTTGAGATAATGAGTGGGCAACACATCCTTTGTAAGTACCTAGGTACCTTCGTATGTCCCTAATTAGCTAGATAAATACTTCATTTGTAACTACCTACCTGTAGGTCTATTTCACAGTATCGTAGAGACTTAAATAACCTACTTAAGATAATAACTTATTAGAATTTATCGCTAGCGTTTCGCACACTTCAAAAACACCGACATTTGTGAAATGAAAACTATCCCATCCTACTTATATGATAAAATCGAAAGTTTAGGTGCTTGTTTGTTTGCATGTTTTGTGTCAAAAAACAGATCTAACCACTTTTTAGTTAGTCACCACCACTTCAAGTGCAGCAAATATACCTACATAGTAGGTATGTTTGCTGTACTTGAAGTGGTGTTTATAATCTTTACCGTTAATTAGTGAGTCTACATAGGTATGTTTCGAGCACAGGTGGTCGAGTGGTAGCTTGCCCCGCCTTCCGATTAATAAGTCGCGGGTTTGAATTTGATCGTGCACCAATAAAATTTAATGCTAGTTTACTTGTAATGTTTGATTTAAAAAATAGGTATTATAGAAAACTTATTCGTTTATAGGTATCGAATCGGATCAGCTGTTGCAGTCAATTGTAACGGATGAAGAAAATAACCTAAACTTACATAACATAGGTCCACAAAATAAACTAATAGAAAAAAATTCTATAGAGCCGGAGGAGATTACAAATGAAAATAAACGTTTTAAAACGACATCTACTCTATTTCGGGAGCATGGTGAGCCTATGCTAGGTATTAACATTGTGATTAATTATTACTTTCCTTTACATATTTTTGAAGAACGTAAGTACGAGTTGTAGGTACGTCTGTTGTAATTGTTTCTTTATGTCTTGCAGATGATGAATTGGATCAAGGACCAGATCTATCTGTCGTGGAAGTGGAAAGAAACAATAACTTGAATAACGTAGACCCACATGATTCAGATTTGACAGATTGCGAAGATTCGGGTACATAGTGATAACCTTTCCTTTACATATTTTTTAAGCAAGTACGATTTGTAAGTTTGTTTATATTTTATAGGTGGTGAACTGGATCAAGAGCTAGATCAACCTGTGGTAGAAGTGGAAAGAAACAATAACTTGGATAACGTAGGCCCACATGATTCAGATTTAACGGATTGCGAAGATTTGGGTACTGACATAGCGATTTTTATTATTTGAAAACTTCTCCTTTTAATTTTTTTATGAAAGTACGATTTGTAAAAAAATATTTAATTGTGTCTTTATGTTTAACAGGTGGTGAATTGGATCAAGAGCTAGATCAACCTGATTTGAATACCAATAATAAAAGATCAAGAAAGAGGAAGAGACAGCCAGAAAAATGGCAAAAAAATGTGAACAAAAGTTTGAAGAACACAGGAAAGTCTTATCAAACCCTTAAAGGACGCACAATACCCGCTAAAAAACTAAAAACTCCATGTTCAACTAATTGTCGATTGAAATGTACTGAAAAAATTATTGAAGAAAAAAGATTAAACATTTTCAACGATTTCTGGGGCATTGGTGATCTCGAAAGACAGCGCTACTTTGTTGCTAATTGTTTGGGAGTTGTTAAGCCAAAGTATTCACTACACAAAGAAGATAGTAAGCGATCCCTGAATGTGTCATACAATTTTACAATGAATTCCGAGAAAATTCGAGTATGCAAACGTTTCTTCACGTCAACGTTGGACATAGGACATTCTTTTTTATCTACAGTTAATAAAAAAAAAGCAAAAGCAACGGGCGTTATAGCTGAAGATCTTAGAGGACGTCATGGTAATATCGGTAGATGTTTAGCACAGGCTGACAAAGATGGTGCAAGGGAACATATAAATTCTTATCCGAGAAAAGAGTCTCATTACTGTCGAGCAAGTTCTACAAAAGATTATGTGGATGGTGATTTAAACTTGACTATGATGTACCGGCAGTATAAGGAATGGTGCCATCAGAATAGTAAATCTATTATCAAGCAAGGAATCTATGAATATATTTTTCGAAACGAGTTTAACATTGCATTTCACAAGCCCAAGAAGGATCAGTGTTCAATTTGTTTGTCGTATCAAAATGCTGTTGGCGATGATAAGTTACAACTGATGCACAATTATGAGAAACATTTAAAAGAAAGAGATTTGTGCAGATCGGAAAAGAAAGCTGACATAGAAACATGCAGGAATGATCCTAATAAGATAATTTGTTGTTTTGACATGCAGGCAGTTCTTCAGACACCATGCGGGAACGATTCTCTATTTTTTTATAAAAGAAGACTTAATGTGTACAACTGCACCGTATATGACGTTGTATCAAAAGCTGCGTATTGCTACCTGTGGAATGAATCGTTAGGGGGAAAAGGTTGCGATGAGGTTGGGACGTGCATATACAAATTTTTGAAAGACCACTGTGTTGGAAAAAAAGTTTTTTTCTACACTGACAATTGTTCTGCACAGAATAAAAATAAATATTTACTAAGTCTCTACCACTATGCTATCAAAGTTTTGGGTGTTGTGTCAATGACACACAAATACTTAGTTGTTGGACACACCCAGAACGAAGGTGACAGTGTGCATAGCACAATTGAACGGGAGAAGGCACGAATACTGAAAAATGGATCAATTTTTGTACCAACACAGTGGAAAACGGTAATACAATGCGCCAAGAAGACTGGAACTCCATATGCAGTACATGAATTAGACTTCAGTGAAATTCTCGATCTAAAGGACCTCGTAACGCAGTTTGGTAAAAACTTCACGGTAAATAATGACGGTGATCGTTTTGTGTGGAATGACATCAAAAAAATCTTCATGCAAGCGTCTTCTCCATACTTAATTTTTTATAACGACACCTATGATCAAAATGCAACGATGAAGTGCTTAAATGTACGCAACAAAATGAGAGGCAGAGGTGGTGTAAATGTTGAACTAAATTTACGATATAAGTACCACCAGCGACCAAAGATATCAAGCCTAAAGAAAAAAGACTTGCTTGCTTTATGCGACTCAAATGTTATTCCAAGAGTATACCGAGAGTATTACTCAAGTTTGGAGGCTGGAGACAATCATATTGAACCCGATGAGCTTAACGAAAATGATTAATTTGATGCACCTTTATTATTATAAGATTTAACTGATTTCTTTATTTTTTTTAAATATTAATAAACCATTAAGTTTTCCAAATTTATTGGTTGTTTAATTTCATTACTGGCTTATTTAGAAATATTCCAAATAGTTCTTAGATTTTCAGGAAATTTTTAATTCATTATTGGAACATTTAAAAAAAATACTGATTACTCATTAATTACCAATGATATCCTGAATCTTAGTAATACACAATAAACTTGGCTATAATCTGCATATAATTCAATAAAAAAATATTAACAAATGGTCTCTAGATAAAATAAAATAACATTTGAATATTTTCAAAAACTTTAAACCTTAATTACTCAGAACAGGCAATTTTGAAATGTTCCATTACTGTTTCCGACCGACGATATGTACAATATTTTTATTGAAATAAAACATTTATTTCAGCTCATTTCTTTTTTATTTTAATTTTTTTTAATTTTTGGTATGTTTAGAGTGAATGGTTTTGCACTTAAAAATTTTAACTTCAGTTTCAAATTAAAAAAATAACGGATGTATTTTTTTTTCTTCTAAGTCCGACCTCTTGTTACGTAGTACTATACAGTTGACATCCTCTTTGGATTCAAAGACAAAGTAGGCGACATGACGGTCTGAACGTTATTTCTTCTAAGTCAGCCTTTCCCAAAGTGGGCGATAAGCCGATAACGCCCCCTTGTGGGCGCTGCAGGTCTAAAAGGGGGCGGTGCCGGACCCAAAAAAAATGGGGGCGTGATTTGTAAATTAATTTCATCTGGATGCATTTTAAACAACAACAATGGGGGGCGCTAGAACATAATTTGTTCTCAAAGTGGGCGGTAGACAAAATAAGTTTGGGAACCCCTGTTCTAAGTAGTCTGTGGACTATAGTCTATAACCAAACATTGAAAGGTGAAAATAATTTTCCATACATTGTTAGTCTGTTTGTTGTTAAACATTGTCTCGATTCTCGATGCATAATATAAATAACATACAGTAGATCATCCGTGTTCTCAAAATCTAAGAGCTAACTGGCTACTCACAACTCAGTCAGAAACAAGTTTAACGTGACGTGAATCGTGATTTTGCATTTTTTTGCTTGAGGAACCTTAAATTACGCCTATGTATCAGCGCCCAATTTTAAGTTTAAGTAAGAAGATGCTGCACAATAGGCTTACAGCTAGCCTTAAGAACATTGATGTCCAGAGAATAATTATACTACATTGTTTTGCTAATGCATTGTTTGCAATGCGGCTTGTTTCTATCTGATTAATACAAAATACACTAAACTGTGCACATTGTCCGACATAAGTCGCGTTCGGACGTCCGAACAGAATCTGGCTAGCCGCTAGCGGGATGTTTTTGCATCCGCGCACGGTATGATTGGTATGAACGGGGCAAAGGGGCAACGGCCGTCTGGCAAGTTATTTCAGAAAACCTAAAACGTTTTAGGTTTTCTGAAATAACTTGCCAGACGGCCGAAGCCTCATCTTCCTTTTTTTTCATCCGCGGACGCCCGCGGATGAACCGTGCACATTGTTAAGTCGCATCCGTCAGCCGCGACTTATGAAAACGTCCGATAATTTGTTTCTAGCTTTATTCGGGTCCTGTATGATCACTGATCACTGATATTACAAACATAAATACTAAGATCACGTTGCGCAGAAATTCCTTTATCGTACGAGAACCATACATTTTTCCTGTCGCCATATTGTTTTATCAAAATCGGTTCAGCGGTTTAAGCGTGAAGAGGTAACAGAAATACAGACACTTTCGCATTTATAATATTAGTATGGATGACGGTCATCTACTATATGCGGTTATACTGTGGCCGGAGGTCCCCGCTATAAATAGAAGACCTTACTCTGATAACGCGATAACAACGTAGATTGTACTATTTATAGTTGCTAGTCAACGAGCAAAAAATCACCTCCTTGCAAGAATATTACGTCTGTCGCGAGAAAGAGACATTACTAGATAACGCCTGCAACTTCTTCGCGGTGGCGTTTAAATTTGTTTATTGCGCTGAAACCGTACATTTTTTGCAACAAAACTATGCATTTTTTTATGCGCAGGGGAAACCCTTTATGGGTATTGGGTGCCCCGGGTTGGGGCTGTGCCTCAGTTAAGCTGAAGCACCCCGGGGGTATGTGGGACTCTTACCCACCAAAACCACCTGCGGTTTGCCTTCAGCCGTATACAGAAGGATATCCTGGATCTGTCTAACACAGGAAACAAAACTATCCTATATTATCTCAGATCTAAATCAGTTCACCTGTTTTAAAGCGTGGAGAAGTAACAGATAGTAACAGTAGACAGACAGATTCGCGATAATTATACAAACCATTGAGATAATATTATAGACTAGGAGAGAGCCTTATATCGGTGTATAAGCGTCAAAAGCGTGTAATGTTATGTCCTACTTACTAGGTCATAACAAAGGAATCGGTCTGCATATTTCATGTGATAAAAGTGTTAATAAAGGTTTTTAGTGAACATTTTATGCTAGATATTGCTGAGTTTTGTGGTTCCGCTAAATAATAAACCATAAGAATGGCCAAAGAATGCCTTAAACACGTGGATTCAACATTAAATACGTAAGTTTTGAACAACGTTTTTTTGGCTTTTCAATCGGTATTTTTGTAAGAAAAAAAGAGTATTTATAAGTTTAATAATACTTTATTCGTGCTATATAAGGCATTAGTGCTAAAAATGTTACATCAATTAATAATTTGTCTACAAAAATGGCATAGCTTTTTACGTGTGTTTACGGACTCTCATTACTTGGTCTATAGTTTATCGATATCATGAACTAATTGACTTTCTTTTATGTATTATAATGTGCTTCGAAATGATCGAGAAATAGAAATATTTAAGAAAATAAACACCCACTACCATATGAAAATAAGCACAAAATGGCCATGCGTTGACGGGCTAAGATTACATCTATACTTTATTACTTTATCTATGATACAAACTCACGAAAAACATAACTGTCCTTCAAGCACAGTCAAAAAAAAGATGGAAAAAGTTATGCTTTGAACCTAATATGTATGTTATCCATAACAGAACAAGTATCTCCCTATAAGACGTTCTCTAAGAAGTTACGACTAACCCAGACAAGATCAGATCCTCACCCACCTAATTCCGGTGAGGTCAACAGGTCGGCACCCAATTGTCCGTCTGTCCGTCCCCCACCCACATGCACTAACGAGCTCAATGGGCACTCCCCCCCCCCCCCCCCCCTCACGCGCCGCGACGGCGCAGGAAGTGACTCAACTAATTGTCTTAACGCACCCTTACTAATGCAAATGGGACGATTGAGGCGTATAGACCGACTATGTCGCCGTACACGGTCTCTTCAATCTGATCCATCAATCTGATTGACGGAATATTGATGGTTATAAAAAGTTCATATTAAAAAATATATGATCAATCCATCAATCCGTGGGTTAGACGATCAAATTTTCGTGAAAATTTGACCGTGTAACCGGCGACTATGATGCTTCGACGTCTGTGCTCAATGGTTGGCGGTTCCAGCTGAGGGTCACGGGTTCGAATCCCGCCAACGAAACAAAAACTTTTCAATGTTCATGGTTCATGGATAATAATAATAATAATAATAATAATAATAATAATAATAATAATATGTGTATTGAATACGTGTAAGTATAATTAAAAAATCTTAAATACGTATGGACGCTTCACACCACGTCAGTCTGGCCCCGTGGTAAGTACCTAAAGGACTTGTGTTACAGGTACCAGACAACGGAAATATATTTAATATTTTCATACTATACATATATTTAAGATTTTTATTATATGATACACATATTTAATACACATCCATGACCCAGGAACTTCATAAACTTTTGTTCCGTCGGCGGGACTCGAACCCGCGACATCCGGCTTGAGCTACCAACGCGCTCACCACTGCGCCACGGAGGTCGTCAAATAATATTAAAGTAATAAATAATATATTTCCGTACCGTTGTAATCTCGCGGTTTAGCGGCCAAACCGCGTGTTCGGGCGGACGCATATAAATCCAGCCTTACATTAGGAAAAATATACGGTTGCGACGATTTTTGTAGGTCAAAATGTTCTAAAGTTTAGAACAGAATCTAAACACAACTAACGCCATCTTGTGAGAGTCTGAGTTAATTCTAAACTCCAATAGATGGCGTTTTTTATTTAAAGCATGAACTATAGTTTCGAGCAATGATTTATTATATAAAAAACTCAAAGCAGATATGTTACTACCGCGCGCGTTGTGAAGCTTCAAATACGGGCCAATTGGCCCGTCCTTTATTTAGTCTGCATCGAACGCACTTCACGAACGTGCCGCGTCTTGTCTTACCTAAATAAATTGAAAATGACGTCGTGCGTGTTTCGAAAATGTACCAATTATGACTCAAAAGAAAACAAAACACATGGAATCTCTTACCACATGTCTTGATTGCAATAAATACCTCGATTATTTACATTTTCAATTATTTTTTAACAACCTGGAAAAAATCGAATTTTCGTCATAGCTCAGGCAAAGAAAGAGACAGCGATACGATTCGACGTTTAAAAATATAACTGTCTCTTTTATGTAAATGGCTTTTCGTATCTTTTGTTTCGCTTATCTGTCAAATTCGTCAATGTTTGCAATTTTGAATTTGAAAATTGTTCGGAACTTGTTCGGAACAGATATAAGCCGGAAAATAGTATGAATAGTAGATCTGTTAGATCTGTATATGTTGAATATCATTGGTTTCGAGTAACCATATTTTTTTTTTTTTTTGTAATTTATGTTTAATTATTAATAGATCAAAATATACAAAGGATAATGTATTTATCTCTATTATTGATCTATTTTACGCATTTCTAATGTCTTCAAACATAATAATATACAATTCATAATATGCATGTTCTCATAATGATAAAGTTTGTAGTAAAATTCTTATTTAAATGTCCATAATATGATTGCCCAAATGCCCAAGCACATACGGCGTTCTCGTAACATAGTCGGCCAAGTCCAGAGGAATGAACAGGTCAATACATCTGAGACCAACCATGTGCGGGTTTCCTCATGATGTTTTTGTTCACCGTACGAGTGCCGGTATTATGTAGTTGAGATCTAATAAGTCTTATTGGTAGACATCCACTTGGTATCGAACCTGCACGCTCTTTTTCTATAAAGCTACCACTAACCTGGTTCCTCAGGTCAGGCTCGCTGGCTGCGGCCTGCAGCTCCTGAGAGTCCCCCGGCGCTGCGGACACGTCGCCGGCGCTCGCGCTGAGCGAGCGGTCCCGCTTGCTGGACAACATGTGCTTGGTCTTGCTGATTATGTTGAGGGGCTTCGGCTTCCGGACCTGAATATAAAGGTTACCCTACTTTATGAGAAATGTGAGGGAATAAAACACTTACAAGGGTTATAAAGCATAATAAACAACTAAAAAAGTGTTGTAGCTCATAAGAATAGTAATATAAAATATACAGTGGAGTGTGGAAGAAGCCACTTTGGCCGGACATTTGCGCAAAAAAGTATCGTCGACAAACTGGAAAAGGACACAGTTTTTGATTAGATATGCTAGGTCGTTTACGTATGTAATAAAGTGGCATGGCCCAAGCACCGCTCCTTGAGCTGCGCCTTCTGTCGAATCCACTTCCATGCTTAGTATGTGACCAACTTTAACCACATTTGTTCTGTCCTTTAGGAAATACGCCACTCTAGTAATGGGCCTCTTATACCGCATTCTTCTAATTTTTGAATCAATGTTTTATGTCTAAGCTTATCGAACGCCTTACTATAATCAATAAATACTAGCAGTAAGTACATGTTTTTAAGCGTTTAAATAATTGTTGATAGTGTTAGTAAAGGATAAAAGTTGAGTTGTGCCTTTTTTACTTAATTTATAATTTTTTTACTTAATGCCTGCTTAATCTTATTTTATGTGACAAAGTACCAAAAATAAAATAAAATTTTTGGTTTTGCTATGTCAACATGGTATTTAGCTCAAATTACCGTTTGACTTTGCACCTGTCGAAATACGATTCGTCGTTTGCGAATAATAATAAGAATATTATATTTGCTAGTGAGTAGTGACATTTTAATTAACTTTTTATTTGAGTATCAATGAATTACCTTTAACTTCACATTAGCCGGATGCACGAATTTGCCCTCGTCCTTGTCCTCCGGCGGGGGGTCCCGGAGACCCAGCACCAGCATATCGTCCAGGGACGCCCGGAGATGCTTCCTCAGCGCCGGCCGGGCCTCCTCGTGGCTCCTGGTGGAATACACCGACAGGGTATCGGCGCTGGCCTTGCTCGCAGCCGACACGGTGTCCACGCTGGCCTTGCTCAGCGCCGACACGACCGTCACATTCTCCACCGACTCGTTGGACCGGTAGTCGGGCCTCCGCTGCCTCCCCTCGTATATCTCCACCGAGCGGAACGCCTCGCCCACGTCGTCCACGTCGAGCTGCGCCGGCACGAACTCGTAATGGCCCTCGTACTCCGCGTACACGCGGTCGGAGGGCAGGTTGTAGTTGTAATGGTCCGCCGGGCCGGGCCGCAGGTCGGCGGCCGGCAGCGCGTCGTCCGGGTCGAGCGGCCGCCCCCGCCCGCCGAAGCCGTCAACGACGGGGGTGGTGTTCGACAGGAAGCCGTCGTCGAGCGAGCGGCCGACGAGGGGGACCGGCCGGCGCGGCCCCCGGCGGTCCCGCCCTGGCGCCGGCGGCCGCCCGAACTCTACCACCAGGATACGGTCGGCGACGCTCCGGCAGTCGTTGTGGAAGCCGATGCCGGAGTCGCTGGTGCTGCTCGTCGTCAGTTCGCTGTGGTTGCTCGGCTGCGGCGAGTTGGCCGCGTCCTGCCGGCGGCGCGGGACGGGCCGGCGGGCGAGGTGGGGGAGCGGGGGGCTTGCGGCCCGCACCAGCCCGGCGATGGGCGGCAGCGGGGCGCCGGCGTCGGCGGGCAGGGAGTACATGCCGCGGATGACGGCGACCACGTCGTCGGCGGCGGGCGGGAACTCGAGGCAGCGCTCGGCGACGGGGTCGCGGGTGCAGGTGACGCGGAACTCGCGCGCGCGGGCGGCGTGCGCCTCGTGGTCAGCGGCGCGCCCGTCCACGGCGAACACGTGGCAGCCGTGCGACGCGCTGCCCGCCACCTCGGCGGACGTGACGAGGCCGAAAAATCTCCGGTCGGCCTCGGAGCCGCAGCCGGCGAAGACGATCCGGTCGCGGTGGTACTGCGCGAGGAGCTGGCCGGCGGCACGGCGCAGCAGCAGCGCGTGGGGCAGCACGGTGAGCAGCACGGGGGCGGCAGGGCGGCGCTCTTGGCGCAGCTTGCGCACGGCGGCGCGGACGTGGGCGGGCGCGGCGGCGGCGGCGGCCTGCGGCGTCTCGATCGTGCCGAGGTAGCCAACGACGGCGCGACACTCGAGCCGCGCCGCTGCGTTCGGCGTTAGCTGGACCCGGCTTATGTTCTGGAGGATTTCGTTCACTCCGGAGGTGCTCGGCGCGGCGTGACACGCTGAAAAATACATTTTAATGTAGTGAGATTAACTATTTAAACGCGATTAACTTTATATTGGCTAGACCCAACTTTAAATTGGTCAGCTAAACTGCACATGTGTACAGTGTCTACCGACACCAAACTAAACATAAATTACTTAGTTTAAACTTCACAGCTACAAAACTGAAGTTAAACTTGGCATTAACCCAAATAGTAAATCTTGTTAGTGCTGCTTTCTCACACTAATTATAATGTTTCATATTAACAATGGACAGAACAATCTTTTGCCACCTGATGTAGAAAGCTGCAAGCAACTAAATACTGTACTCAGTAACATCAATCTTCCATACTAATGTTATAAATGCGGAATGTGTGTTGATCTATCTCTATGCTTCAGCCACAAAAATATATAATTTACAATATTTTTTTAAGTCTATTATGATTATGAAACAAACAAGAACAAGATTAAATAATAGTTTATTATTAACAACGAACACCATTTACCGTTATTTTATACCAACAATCTTCTAGAAAGAATATGTCTTTTAGTTTTTCAATGAAACACAAAATATAGCGCGTTAACACATTCAGTGCCTTTAACACACCATGTGTGTCCACACTAATCTTTATCGCCATGAAGCGAGCACGCCGGGCGTGCTCTCCGTTTTTCATCAATATCTCAAAGATAAGACAGTTTTTTTTTCACCGAAACTCTCAGAGCATAAACTTTGTGCCGTAAGCTAATGAATTCTTAAGTGGTTATATGATCTGATATTTTTTTATGTTATCGAAAATAATTTATTATGTAATGCCGAGAACATGTCAGGTGTATTCATCTACACGAGTTCTCAACCTTTTATATCTGGGTGCACGATATCTATATTGTTTGGTCAATTTACTTTAAGAAAGAGTGGCATTTCGTACCCACATATTATTTTTTATTGTCGTTACAAAATTAACATATTATTTTTTTAAATCAAATAAAAATAAAAATATAAATAATAAATAAGCATTAATCTAATATAATCAAAAAAAAATTAACAATATATTCAACATTAAAAAAAATACGTAAAAAAAACATAATTTAACATAACGGAAAATGCAAACGTCATTTTAGCGTTCTAGCAACATTTTAGCGCTCGCGAAATGTCGCGAAAGAACCATATGGAAGTTCAATGGCCTAGATTACACGGTCAATATTATGACGATTCTAGTATCACGGGATTTACAAATAGTACTGCGATACTGCGATTCGGCCTATTACACCATCAATATTATCACGGAATCGTGATAATATTGATGCGTGTAATCTGCGCCAATGACCCGGCTCGTTTGTCATTCGGCTTATGTCGGCACTACAAATAGGCGAACGCGTTGGCCAACGCGTTGGCCAACGCGTCGGCCCAACGTGTAGAACAGGCGTTCGCGCGTTCGCGCGTTCGCGGTACGTATTTAGACGTTGGCCAACGCGTTTGCGAGCTTGCCGCGCGGTGTCGGAATGATCAAAGGAAATTTGTCGCAAGGCTTGCGTTCCATCCACACATAGGCCGAGCGATCAGTTCGCCCGGAGCAGCGCTGAAGAGTGCACGTTTCCTTCTTGTGGCGAATTAACATCTAACTTGACGAAATAGCGAACAATATAAGTATTGAGTAAACTTATAAATTTATTTAGTTAACTATCAGAGTAAATCTTCCTGTGGAACAAAAAAATCAAAAGTGCTAAAAAAATCAGGTTTATATAAATATTTTTTTTTTCTTCATGCTAATCGCTTCTTAATCATTCATTTTCACAAAAAAAACTAATATTTTAATATTTTACACAGAAGAAGCCCATAAAAATGTTTATTGAAAAACATGCCTCTTAAATGGCACCGAAAACACTGTCCGCCAATGGTGTGACGTCATACGTTTTGTATTTTAAACTCTCTTTATTGAACATTTTTTATGTGCTAAAATATGTACGAGTCTAAAAGTGCCCAAAAATTATAAAAGAATTAAATAACAAATTAGAAATCATTTGCTATGTTGAAAACTTATGGAGAAAAGTTTTGGCCATTTCATTTCCCGTCTACAATAAATGGAGATAATATTATATAAAACTGATGTTTTAAGTGAATTATTCAACAAAATATACTTTACAAATCTTTCTAGGCTTATTCTTA
This sequence comes from Lysandra bellargus, assembly GCA_905333045.1. NCBI lineage: Eukaryota > Metazoa > Arthropoda > Insecta > Lepidoptera > Lycaenidae > Lysandra > Lysandra bellargus. Next base: position 1,273,267 of record HG995357.1, read on the forward strand.
TTATTTACTAGCGACCCGCCTCAGCTTCGCACGGGTATAAAATATATAGCCACTGAAAAAATTATTAGAATCGATTCAGCAGTTTTGATTTATATTCATTTTTCGTTGTTTAGCTCTGAAAAGAACAGCTGTTGGTTAGCCCTGAGAAAAACTTGCGTACTTATGTGTAGTTTTAAAAACAAAATCTAAAAAAATCGCATGAAAATTATTATAAGACTTCATACCTAAACTCATAGAACGAAACTCCCCTCTCGCACGCGCACCCCCGCCATGATGACGCCCACTTCGCAACGGGCCGTGCAGTAGACATCGTAATATTTTAATTTCGTCATAACTTCAAAACAAAACGTCCAATTTTAGTCATTCAAAGACCAAATATTATCTTCATAAGCTGTACTTACTACTTAGTGATGAAATCATTTATTTTGATAAGGATTAATAGCATGAGTAAAATAAATGTGTTTAAATGTAGTCCAAAAAAAAAACAAATTAAAAAAATGGTTGTGGTGCCTCACTTGACATAGATAGGTATAGTGTATTGTGAACTTTTTTGTAGATATTTATAAGATCTACAACTAATTGGAACATTTTATGGTTCTATCTTTTGTCCGACACCTTGTGTCCGAAAAACCCAAATATCTTACAGAAACCTACTTTTTCCAAAATAAAATTTAGCCTATGTTACTTGTGGATAATGTAGCTTTCGAATGGTGAAAGAATTTTTAAAATCAGTCCAGTAGTTTTTGAGCCTATTCATTCCAATAATTATACAAACAAAGTTTACCTCTTTATAATATTAGTATAGATGTACAAATAAACTTACATATAACGCGCGCGATAAATAAAAGATATTAAATTACTATGAGGATGACGTCACATCCAAATCAGAAGTACAGCAAAAGCGTTTTCATCAGTACAAATCATATTTTCATAAAATCTTATTTTCAAATCGACTTTATTTATCAATCATAAGCTTTTATTTGATGATAAGGGTGAAATACGGTTTCCTAAGTTCTACTAGAAATGTGCATTTGTTCAATGAAATTGAATATAGGTCAAGTAGCCTATCACAGGCAGACAAGTCAAAATTATAACACCCCTTTATTTTGGTTGGGACTTGGGGGCTAAAAAAGACCCAAATACAATAACAGGGCTAGATTTATATTTTTATGATTATAAGAAACTTTAATTTGGTTTTAGCACTACCAGCGCCCTGGGAGAGATTTCTTCGTTTGTTTGCCTTTGCGTTTGTGCCCCTTTTTATCCAACCTTTCTGGCATCCTGAATATTCACCGAGTGTTGCCCAACCCCCCTCCCTCTAACACCACTACTGCCTATGTACGAACACCACCATTCTAGGACTCTGCTGCCCCCCCTAGGATGCTGCCGCTCATAGGCCATTGCCTATACTGTCTATGTTACATTAAATCCAGAGCTGTACAATAATGATACAAATGTTACCTGGATGATGTACAAGTGCCTGCTGCAGCCTGCGTCGCGGCGGCGGGTACCGTCTCCGAGTGCGCGCGCGCTCCTCGGGCTCCGTGTCTTCTGTGTCCGTGGGCGGCGGCTCCCGCGGCGCCACACTCAGGGCTATGGGCCCCTGCGCCGACGCCACCAGCCGCGCCACCGACGCGTGCGGCGCCCGCGCCACGCTCGCGCCGTCCACTGCCATCAGCGCGTCCCCCGCGCGGAGCCCTGCGCACTCCGCCGGCCCGCCCGCTGCCACCGCCGACACAACGCACGGCCTCTGCCCGGCGATCGTGAACCCGAAGCCGCCGGCGCCCCGTGCCACCACTACACGTCGCTCGGGCACCCGAGACAGAGCGGCGCGACGTCGACGTCGCCTCTGCTGCTGGGGCACCATCCTCAACTTTCGAAACGTACTTCACACAAGTTACAATCCGTAATAGTGCTTACAAAACGACCTAAGCAACACGATCACTGAAAGTCACATTATTATTCACTTCGCAAACGACAGAAACAGATAAACTTTTTCATATTCGCGGAAAATAAAAGCTTTCGAGAACTTGAAACTTTTCTCACTTGACATTTAGAAAGTGGAACTCACAGATTAATTTAAGTAGCAAGCTAGTGGAACTTGCATTCAAAAATCAAAATTCAAATGTAGCAAAACAAAACCTGATTTTTGCATTTCACGCACACTGCTTATTGCTTATGTGACGCTAATTTGAGTTAAACGCAATAATTTGACTTTTTACTCTGTAAGCCCAAAAATTTTTCTATAATTTTAAAATATTTTGTGCAAATGCATTCAAATATACATAAACAAATATGTGTTTAACGCAGAGGCGGCGGAAGTAAATACATAATTGAAGGGGTGAGTGGACAAAGGTGTTATCTGACAAAATTTAAAAAATATACTTTTTCGAATGAACATAGGTTTTATGTGATGATAAACCGAATGATGAACTAAAAAAGCGCAAATTTTCATTCTTTTCAGAAATACAGATCTTGACAAAGGTGATATCTGACAAACACGTAACATTACCGAACTGCAAATGTGGTATGAGCTGATACATTTTCGAAAGATCAATAACATAAATACATTTTGAATAATATAAGGTCATATCTACCAATGTGCCTATTGCATATTCGCACGCATAACACGATTTTAAGTTTAAAAAATAAACAAAGGTGTTATATGTTCTTTATTATCTTTGTTCATACTAAATTAAATAATATTTTTTTAAAAATCCTTATACCAATGGTGATTTTGTCTTTAAATTCCATTGTTGGAATTTGTCTAATTAAAAAATTTTTTTTATTGTTTATGGTTGAAGCATTTTACAACCTTTGTCACATTTCCGATCACACTTTTTTTGACAATGACATTTCGTTCGATATCCCGCCTTGGTTTGATCCCATCCCGCCAAACGGAACGAATTAACGAATGACAGTTTGATATTGTCAAAAAGTTTCATAACTTCGTGAGACGTGAGATTGTTTTTTATAGTTATAGTTCTGTTATTATTTGATTGTGTAGATAAAGTGTAGATAAACCACTATGTCATTAAATTCACGTTCACGGCAAATATTGAGTTTAGTGTTGAGCAATGAAAATACAAGGAATACAGAAAATGTGAGCTGCGAGACAGGTTTGTACTACTTCAAAAAACTAATTTAGTTTATATAAAAAGGCATTAGTGTTGTATTTTACATATTTCTGTCCTAAAATATTATTGCTTTCAGCTTCCGTCGATCAGAGAATTAGTCATTCAAGTGATTTACCAAATACGTCCAGTACAAACGACGTTGCAAACAGTAAGTATGGAAACTTAATTAATTGTAGTATTCTGTGGCAAAAAGACATATTTTTTCACTACCTTTGTTGCTTACTTTCAGATACTGAAAATATTCAGAATGATTGCTATGTCCCAACGAAGTGCCATTCTCCATCTATTTTAGTTGTCGATCACATTGAGCAAGGTTAGTAAAAATGTAGTGAATTTGACACATAATATGTGTAGTAGTATATTAGTAGTTAGTATATTATACTAATTATTAGCCATTGTCTGTGACTTTGTCGCGCAGGATATACCTATATAAAAATGTATTTGCTATTCTGAAGTATAAGCTACCACTGAAAATTAATGAAACTACAATATTATTGAACTTTCATTAATTTTTAGTAGTTTTGTGTGAAAACATAATAAACATCCACACATTCTATACTTATAGGGGTAGGTATAACTATATTCAGGTATTTGGGATTATATTGTATTAAGTATCTAATTTATTATTACTAAGAAAATTAATTCTAAATGACTTTGTTTAAACTATTTAGTGATTATAAAATTGTTAACTTTTTTTATAGGTAATGAAGACATTTGTAATAACCAGGATACACCACAGGAATATGGTTCCCAAGATAGTGATGATAATAATAATTCACCTATTTGTAAGTATTCGTTCCATTTACCATACTAAAAGTATACTTTATTGGTATGATTTGTTGAGCAGGATTTAATTTGTACATCAATTTCATTTTAGCACCAGAAGAACCCTACAGTCCTGCTAGTACCGATCATGAATATATACCATCATCTTCATCAAACGATATTTCTGCAACTGAAATTCAGGAGGAATCTCCAATGACCAACAATATATTGCAACCGAGGAAGAGAAAAATTTTTCAGTTAAAAGAAAAGTTATCTAAGAAGAGATCAAGAAATGAAGCTGAGTGGAAACAAAATAGGAATAGTATTTTAAGACAGGAAGGCAAAGCTTATGTTACAAGGAAGGGTAAAACAATGGAAAGTAAAAAACCAAGGTTTGGTATATTATGCAAGGAAACATGCAAATATAAGTGTTATGAAAAATTTTGTGATATTGATTGTGCATCTCTCTTTTCCCAATATTATAGTTTAAAAAATAATAATGAAAAGAATATGTATCTTTCAAAATTTATAACAGTTGAAAAAGTCAAAAGAGCATTAACTAACCCAAAAAGGCAGAGATGCACAACTTATACCTATGTTCTACCAAAAGGAAGTACTAATATAAAAGTTTGTAAGACTGCATTTTCTAATATGTTTCAAATCGGTTATAGAAAGTTAGCAGTTATTCAATCAAAAATTAAATTAAATAATGTTGAAGCACTAAGAGATCAGAGAGGAAAAACTCATTCTTACAGGCACAAGGTAGATGTTGATGTAGAAAATTATATAAGCAGTCATATTAGAAGTTTTCCATCTGAAAGTTCTCATTATTCTAGAAATCAAAATATCCACAAACAGTACTTAAATCCATTACTTACAATTAAAACTATGTATTCAATGTACACAAAAAAATGTGAGGATGAAAATAAACCTACCAAATATTATATAAAGGAATGCACATATAGAAAAATATTTAACACCAAATTCAATCTTTCTTTTAGGCAGCCAAGAACAGATGTTTGTTGTAAATGTGATTCAAATACTCAAACTGAAGAACATATTGAGAACTATAAAAGAGCATTTGAGCTACAAAAACTGGAAAGGGAGATGGCGGTGTCTGGACAAAACATGACATATATTAGTTTTGATATGCAGCAGACACAGCCGCTTCCTAAAATTCCAGTATCAAAAGCTTTTTATTTAAGACAAATTTGGTTCTACAATGAAGGTATACATATAGTTGATAAAAATGGACATAGGTCCTATTTCTGCACTTGGACTGAAGACTGTGGAGGAAAGGGCAGTGTAGAAGTTCTTAGTTCGCTTTTTTACTGTTTAAGCAAGTTAGCTAATGTAGATAGTTCCCAAAACTTGTTGCTATGGTCAGATTCTGCCAGTGGCCAAAATAAGAATCAATACTTAATTGTTTTGTATCAGTACATGATTGCACAGAAATTATTTGTATCCATTGAACATAAATTTCCAGAGGTAGGTCATACATTTCTTGATTGTGACAGAGATTTTGGCCGTATAGAAAAATTATTGAGAAAGCATGAGAAAATATTTACTCCTAATCAGTATAGAAATATAATTAAAAGGGCATCTAAGAATAACTCTATCATAGAAGATATGAATCATCATTTTTATGATTTTACCAAATTAAAAAATGATTTGGGCATAGTTATACCCAATACAAATACATTAAAACAAAAAATTAACTTTAAAGGGAATGTAAAATGGATTCGCCATGAAGATTATGGTAGATATTTTTATAAGACCAACTATGACCCCTACACACCATATTTAGAAGTTTCTCTGGTAAAAAATCCTAATATTATCCCGGAAGTTGCCTTGACATGTAATAACCAAAAGGGTAAAATCTCTAAAGAAAAAATAGCTGATATAAAAACACAGCTTGAGTACATTGAAAAAGAGTCTCAATGGTATTATATAAACATTTTGAATAATGATTAATTTTTATTATTGATAGTGTTACTTGCCAACAAGTTGTAACTTCACATTTTTGACCTAGACCTTCTAAGTTGTAACGTTTTATTTATTTAAATAAAGCTTTTTCAAGTAATAATCGTTAAATTCTTTTATTTCTAACATAAGACCTTTTTAAGTTCATATAATTTAAATATGATTTATATTAAATTAAACAAAGGTGTTATGTTCCTAATTTATCAATATTTATAAAACTAAAATAATAAATACCTTTTTATGTATATTATCTAATAAATAATGATATATTCAAGGCAAATAAATACTTTGGTTTTGTTTAAAACTTAAACCATATTAGTTACATCGATTAAATATTTTACAATTTTCAAACACCCATAATCCTATTTGAACTTTTTGTTAATTAACACCTTTGTCCACTCACCCCTTCAATTTTATTAAGCAACAGAGCCAACAGAATATGTGCTTAGAAACATGAAACGGAATGTAGCATGTTTCGCTGCAGTCATTTGTCAGTATGCTGTATGACAGTTGACAATTGACATTATTATTGACAGTGTTGCCAACTTAGCTACTTTGTAGCTAGATCTAGCTATTTTTCGGTATCAGGCAGCTACAATTTAAAAAAAGTTGTAGCTAGATTTTTTAGCTACTTTTTCTAGCTACTTTTTATCTTTCAAGATTCATAAAGTATTTACCGAGAATCGAAGGAAAGAATGTAAAAATATATCTTTTTTAGGGTAAAAACGGGACCCTATTACGAAGACTTCGATGTCTGTCCGTCTGTTTGTCAGTCTTCAGGCTGTATCTCAAAAACCGCTATAGCTAGACTTCTGAAATTTTTTACAGATTGTATATTTCTGTTGTCGCTTTATCAACCAATACTAAAAATAAAATAAAGTTAATATTTAATTTCCCATACAAGAGACGTAATTTTTTTGGCCTTTTTTGCTTGTAGTCAATAAAGGCACCAGGTAGGCACTTGAACTTTGCACAAAATCCTTAATTTTATTTGTACTTTCATGATAAATAATAAAATAAAAATAAAAAAAACTTTAACCCATACAAAAAACACAATTTTTACCTACTTTCGCTCTATGGCGGTACGGAAACCTTCGTGCGCGAGTCCGACTCGCACTTGGCCGATTATTTTTTTGTCACCAACTAAAAGATACGATAAACTATTATCTACTAACTACTCTAGCGCTAAAAACTGGAAATCTAGCAACTTTTTAGGAGCAATCTAGCCACTTGGTAGAGGTAGCAGTTGGCAAAACAGTGTCCGTTACATTTAGCTACTTCTAGCAACTTAATGGGGGAACGAAAACTGGCAATCTAGCAACTTTTGAACAATAATCTAGCTACTCGGCAAGGCTAGCAGTTGGCAACACTGATTATTGACATTTGTTTGTGTTGAGGCCGCGGTTGAGGTTATAAACTCACGTTGTAACTTGTAATTTTAAATTTTACAACAAAATATATTAGATAAGTATTCTGGTTAATATTTAATATAATTTAGGAAAGCAACAAAAATGGCTGTAAGTATACCACTTTAGTTAAACTGTGTTAAACTTTAATATTTTCATCTCAAACATTATATCCACAATGTTACATTCCAACTATATTTCTCTTTTATTTTTTACTATTACAGAAAAAAGGGAAACATAGAGTTAGTAAAGTGAAGAGGAACAATCAAACGACTAACAAAATGAAGAAGCAGGGGAAGTTAAAGCTGCAGAGGCACAGGACTAAGGTGCAGAAACAGAGGCAGCCGACCCAGGCGGAGCCGGAGTACAGCAGTGAGAGTGAAGAGTCCAGCAACGAGTGGGCGGACATGTTGGATGAGGAGGAGCAGGCCTACATCACGGGCCGGCTCGCCCGCCAGCCCCAACTGTTGTCTGACATACCTCCTGAAGAGGAGAAAAAGTATGTTCAGTTTACCTAGTCAGGTAGTTTGGTAGTCACCAAACTCACCATAATTATTTCTGCAATAGTAAATTTAATAATTAGTGAATGTTTAAACAATACTAAATATTGTGTAAGTTTCTTGCTTAATGCTTTAACTCCCAAGCGGCCACATGTAGCCACGATAACAATAGATAAGCTATTGTGTCTGGTTTTCCCATGATCAAGGTATTAAGAATATGGTGTCTGAATGATTAAAAATTCAGTCATGTGCTAGTTAGTAGAGATACACTAGTGGTTAGGTATGTTAAGTTTGCATTATGCATATTGTTTTTATTCATCTAGTGTTTTTTTTTCTCCCCTTAAGCATCGGCAACCGGCTAGTTATAACCATAATCAGATATTATCTATTATTGAATTGGGTTTTATTTGTCCAAACTCCATTAAGTCCAAGTTAGCTGTATTGGCCATTTTTACCCTATCTTTTGTCAATGTCCAGTATATTCCACTTTTTTAATCATGATTTAGTATTACTAGTAATGAGGGCTCTTGCTAGTGTGTTTACATGTTCCTGTAATCTCTTTTTGTACTCGGTACTGTGTCGTTTAGCTTCCTCTTTGACACTTAAGATGTTAAGATGTTTGTGGATTTCTGTATTGCGTGTGAACCAAGATGCATTAGTAATGGTCCTTAGGGCCTTGTTTTGAAATCTTTGCAGTATTTCAAGGTTCGAGTTACTTGCTGAGCCCCATAACTCTATTCCATAGGTCCAGATTGGTTTCACAATACTTTTGTACACTAGTATTTTATTGTGTACAGATAGCTGCGATGATCGTCCTATAAGCCAGTTAAGATTGTTTAGCTGCAAATTTGCCTCGGTTTTCATGGTTTTCAGGTGTGTGGTCCAGGTAAGTCTCCTATCCAGAGTGAAGGCTGAAGCCCAAATATTTGACGGTTGTCTTGTGTGGCAGGACGTCTCCATCTAGTGTGACTGGCTTACAGTTTTCTTTACGGAGAGTAAAGGTAATATGGGTAGATTTAGTGCTACTGGCCTTGATGCGCCACTTTTCAATCCATTTTTGTATTTTTCCTATGTGACCTTGCAGTATGTCTGAGGCCTTATTTGGGTTATCTAGTGGGGTTGGTTTATCTAGTATTGGCAACACTTTATTGCCTGCAAATAAGAGCTATATTTTTTATTATAATTTCAGAAATAATTTAAAGAGGAAAAGAACAAGAGAGAAGGAACAAAAGCAAGGCAAACAGAAGGCCGGCAGTGACAGAGACAGTGGGGCGGCTAGTTTAGACGACTCAGAAAACAGTGATGTAGAGGAACAATATGAGAAAGAGCTCTCTGAGAGACCAGTCAAGAAACTCCGACCGCTGCTGCCCATTAAAACAAAACAGGGAGTTGTGGAGAGAATGGAGGAGTGTGAAGGTAACTAACCAGTACAATATACATAATGTTGCAATAAGGGTAACTGCTAACAATGTTAAAATAAAAACCAACAAATGGGAGTTACATCTTATATATAAAATTCTCGTGTCACAATGTTAGTCCACGAACTCCTCCGAAACGGCTTTACTGATTTTTACCAAATTTTATATGCATATTTAGTAGGTCTGAGAATCGGCTACTCTGTACTTTATATATTGTTATGCGCATTTGTTTAATAAATAATAGTAAATTATTACAACCTGAGACTGATGGCGACCATTGTTTGTGCGACGGGATAGCGATCGATGTTGCCATGGTGACATTCTTATTTAGTCACTTCAATACAATAATATGGCAAATATATTATGGCAAAGCAATGTTTGCCGGGACAGCTAGTATAATATAATAATAACATCTAGATTTATAATACAATATGTTTTGTATCTAACAACATTTGTACAGAGAATCTTATTTAAAAAAACCTTTGTACATGTTTTAAAAAATATGTGCTTCAATAATATGCTTAGAGATATACATTTACAATGATCATTACATTACATTATAATTGTTGCTCCTAAAGGGGTTAATCAGATTTTATCATTTTTAAAATCATACAAAATAAAGTACAGACCATTGAGCTAGAAATACATAATGAAGTTTGTCATGACTTGAATGAATTTAGTTAAAATAAATAAAATATTGAACTAGCTTTAAATGTTATAGCTCGTTCAATATATATTTTGTATAGTTTATCTAAATAATAAATCACAAATTCTTTAGAGTCAGACTCAGAGAAAGAGGAGGAAAGTCCAGAGTTACAGAGTGAGGAGGAAGGCAGTGTGAGTGAAGGTTCAGACTCCGGTGTGGAGGACAAAGACAAAGAAGAGAAAGCTCAGGAGCCGGAAACCATCACGACGGTGCAGCTCCTAGCAGCGAGGAGGGACAGGCTTCAGCACGAGAAGCTGAGGATCGGTGCACTGTGCTCTTCCCTGCTGGAGTGTCCAGAGAAAAAGGTATGGTGAATGTTTCAAATAACAGATTAATAAGATATATTATACGTGGGAGAGCCATGCTTCGGCACGAATGGGCCGGCTCGACCGGAGAAATACCACGTTCTCACAGAAAACCGGCGTGAAACAGCGCTTGCGCTGTGTTTCGCCGAGTGAGTGAGTTTACAGGAGGCCCAATCCCCTACCCTATTCCCTTCCCTTCCCATCCCTATCCTCCCCTATTACCCTATTCCCTCTTAAAAGGCCGGCAACGCACCTGCAGCTCTTCTGATGTTGCGAGTGTCCATGGGCGACGGAAGTTGCTTTCCATCAGGTGACCCGTTTGCTCGTTATTTCATTAAAAAAAAAGATATAAATAGAGATTGTAAGGTCTAAACGTGAAACAATAAGAAATTCAAACACTGTGGTCACTTTGCTTTTAACTCAAGCATAATATGAAATAACTGGACGAACCGCCCGCGTATATAAAGAATTCCGCAGGATCCGCACATTTTCCCGTAAAAAAGTAGCCTAAAGGTACAAGTTGGAACTGAGCGACACGTCGCAACTGTAGACGACGTGTCGTCGCGACACTACTGTTTTCTATGTATTCCTATGAAATACCCTGCGCAGCTAGCGACACTTTCTGAATATGCCGCGGCCGCACATGCGTCTATCGTCACGAAGCTTCATGCTATGAGACGACACCATTGGACAATTTTTTTCAGTGTCCAATGGTATCGTCTCTTAGCACGAAGCTTCGTGACGATAAACGCAGGTGCGGCCCGGGCATTAGAAATACATAGACATAATAGTGTCGCGACGACACGTCGTCTGCTGAAACTTCATGTCGCCCGCTGCCAAGTGCCAACCGGCAACTTATTTCTCTTCCCATGCTTTGTGTCAAATCACATAAAAATCTATTCCAATAGTAAATAAATTAGCGTGTTCAAACACACAAACAAACTCTTTATGCTTTATAATCCATAATAATATTATAAATGCGAAAGTGTGTATCTATGTCTGTATGTCTGTCTATCTGTTACCTCTTCAGACCTATCTCTTGAGTCCCGGGATAGGACATAGGACTTTTTATGCGGGAAAAATTTTGAAGCAACGGAGTTGCGGGTGTCATCTAGTATTTTATAAGTAAAGATAAAAATTGTTATTGTGTACCTAACTTCTACAAGCTTTGCGATAGATCTGTACAATGCTGTAGAACATATTATTCTCTCTCTCATCAGCTCAAGAACCTGTTCCCGATCCTGTACCTGATGGAGGAGCGTCTCCGGGACGGGACCCCCAACCTGGTGTCTGTCCGCAAGCTGGCCTCGCTGTCCGCCGCCGAGGTGTACCGCGACCTGCTACCCGACTACAAGATCAGACATCAGGACTACACTGATGTTAAGTGTGAGTAAATAAATTGATGAATCAATTAATACTTTGTTAGGTAAAGAAATATTTTTGGAACGAAGTTCGTTATCGTGCGTTGTGAAAGGGGGCTAGACGAAAAGTTGTAACGACACAAAAGTGTCGTGTGTTTCTCTCTCTGTTTCTCTCTCACATTGAAGACCACACTGTTCAATGCGTCGCTACACCAGCGACGATTTTTTTTTTTGAGTGTATACAGGTTTTTGTACGGCACCTACATTTTTGGTCCACTTTTCAGTGCCTCTTATTATGTGACCGCTCCACTTCCATTTAAGTTTCCTATTTTTTGTTATTACATCCACGATTTCTGTATGTTTTCTAATTGTTATGTTTCTTATTCTGTCGGCTATCTTATGTTTAGCATGCTTGCACACGCTCGAGTATACTTACACACTACTTATTATTACTTTCAGTGAAGAAGGACACTCTGGCGCTATACAAGTACGAGAAGGAGTTACTGGAGTTCTACAAACGTTATCTCCAGCGACTGGAGAAAGCCACCAACGTGCTGCGACGGAAGATGGGCGACAACAGGTGAGCTATTGGCATGATGGATCTATCATTCTTGTAGGATAGAATACAACCGAAACAAGTAGCTATCGGAACATTTATTTTTGCCTAAACAAATGATGAAATCAAACGAATTTTTGCTATATCACCCGACACTTCACCGACACTCGATAATCGCAGTTACAGAAAATTTATTTGGCTGTTTTACCCTCAGAGTGTTCAACTGTAGTATGAAACTGACTAGTCTACTCTTATCATATCGTTATGCCCATCAGGGCAGCATCAGCCTCTGCGCAGTTTTACTGTTTCAACCACAGCTGTCACCTGCACTGTTTACCCTCAGTCTCGCCCTTAACCACTGACTGTTTTACCCACATGTACACTGTTTTACCCTCAGAAAACCCTCAGTCTCGCCCTCATCTCGCTGCGCTGTATGGGCGGCATGCTGGTGTCCCGGCCTCAGTTCAACAGACTGTTTCACCGACGTCCGACATCTGTACTGTTTTACCCACACCTACACTGTTTTACCCTTAGAAAACCCGACGAGGGCACCCTCAGTCTCGCCCTCATCTCTCTGCGCTGTATGGGCGGCATGCTAGTGGCCCGGCCTCAGTTCAACAGACTGTTTCACCGACATCTGTACTGTTTTACCCACACCTACACTATTTTACCCTCAGAAAACCCGACGAGGGCACCCTCAGTCTCGCCCTCACCTCTCTGCGCTGTATGGGCGGTATGCTGGTGGCCCGGCCGCAGTTCAACTACGCGGACAACATAGCTCAGACGCTCGTGCCCCACCTGGACTCGCGCGTGCCGGCGGCGCGGGATATAGTAAAGGAGTGCATAGAGACTGTGTTCAGAGAGGATAACAAGGGAGATATTACGCTTACGGTGAGTGCTTACAATAGGGAAGATGCGATATTTTTATTTTTGTGTTTATTTTAAAGAACTCCATGTATATTATAGACCACAACGGGAAACGGGCAAGCACGATAAGTGCAATTGTGGGTACCGCCACATCACTCCCCACCAAAGACCGGAGGTCGAATCTTGAAGTCTTGTCGCTTTCGAGTCGCTAGTGCCAGTGAGTTCCAGTGAGTCGGAACTGTTGCAGTGAGTCCCAGTGAGTCGGAACTGTACGCTGCTGCACGGGATCCAGTGATTCGGATAAGCCGCCGTGCGGGGCCGATGCTACGTGCTGACCAGGAGAGATGTGCTCTGCTTGCTGACCGGTCCGGTGTAGTGAGAAAGCCCGTTGATGCCGATGCGGAGTCGCCCAGGCCGCGGTACGTTGCGGCTGGTGGACGAGGTACCCGATGAGGCGATGCTGGCTGGCGCGGTGCGGAGGGGCGGGGAGTGATGATGATGAAGGAGGCGTGTTCTGTCGAGGGTCACCAATGTGGGAATAATGTGTGAAGGCCAAAGGAAGATCTTCCGACCGAGCGAGGTGGTATGCTCGGTCAGGCCGAAGCCCACAGGATACATTTCAGCTGTCGTATATATACCGATGCGCTCAGAAAACTTCGATAGCGCGATGCAGGAATGTTAGGCGAATTGTGGGTACCGCCACAAGTATATTAAAAGACTGAAATTTACTGCAAAAAATGCGGTTTGAAATTGTCAATTTAAATTTTGGCGCCAAAACGGATCTATAGTCTGTATGACGTCACTACTGTTTGACAATTATTTTTGACAATGGCCCTACCTGATCGTACCTCTCAAAAAGGTGTCAGCGGGTGTGACGTCACTGAACGCGCGTTGAAATCTGTTGCGTTTCAACTTATTTTTAATTTGTAATTTTTGTAAAAAAAAAACAATATTTTATAAAATATTAACCTTGCAGTGGCCCATAGATAAAGTATTATAGTATAGATGTAATCATAGCCCGTCATCGCGTGGCCATTTTGTGCTTATTTTCATACAAGTAGTGTGCGTGTATTTTCTTGAAAAATTTTATTTGTCGATCATTTCGAAGCACATTATTATACGGAAAAGAAAGTCATTTAGTTCATGATATCGATAAACTGTAGTTCAAGTAATGAGAATCCGCAAACGCCCGTAAAAAGCTATGCAATCTTTGTAGACAAATTATTAATTGATGTGACATTTTTAGCACTAATGCCTTATATAGCACGAATAAGGGATTATTAAAGTTATAAATTATCTTTTTAGCTTGCAAAAATACCGGTTGAAAAGCCCAAAAAACGTTGTTCAAAACTTACCTATTTAATGTTAAATCCACGTTTTTGAGGCATTGTTTGGCCATTCTTATGGTTTATTATTTAGCGAAACCATAAAACTCAACAATATCTAGCATAAAATGTTCGCTAAAAACCTTTGTTAACACTTTTATTACATAATCATTTCATTACATATCATTTGCTGACCGACACCTTTGTTATGTCCTAGTAAGTAGGACATAACATTACACGCTTTTGACGCTTATACACCGATATAAGGCTCTCTCCTTGTATAGTATCTCAATGCAGTGGTCCTTCTTTTATATTTTTTTAACATTTTAACAGCAAAATTGTCATAAATATTATATTTGCATGTTTTCTATTAATTTACGTTTATAAATGCGAAAGTCTGTCTATCTATTACCTCTTCATGCTTAAACGGCTAAATCAATTGAAATGGGTAAGGATACTTTGAGAGGGGAAAGCAGATGGGATAGTTGTTAATGCGGAAAAAAGTACGGTTCCTGCATGATAAAAAATTCTTCATTACATATTTGTTACGTCAGACAAATTGTCGATGCAAACAACCAAACATTTTCTCTTTATAGTCAGTTAAGACTTAGCTAAATTCTAAACCATTCTCAAGATCTTATACAAAAATCCCCAGATCGTTCGTCTCATCAACCAGCTAGTCAAGCGCCGCGGCGAGCGGTTGCACCCCGCGGCGTTGGACTGTCTCCTGGCGCTGGACATCCGCGACGTGCAGCTCGACGAACAGGCCGACCTGCAGCACAAGCACAAGCAGGACGCCAAGCACAAGAAGCGCATCATCAACCTGTCCAAGAAGGAGAAGAAGGTGTGACAGCTGTCAATGTCCGCTTTTTTCATTCATATTATGGAGTGTAGATGAAAGGAGAACTATCTTATATGGGGGATATTTGAAAAAGTGTCCAGCTGTATGCAGTAAATAACAGTTGAAAAATCCTCCACGAGTGGCGCTAGCTGCAGCCAAAGGGTGTGGAATGAATTATGGAGTGTAAGAATGAATGTAGCCGTTGGTGACAAAATATAAATGATTACTGGAATATAAATTATTACTAGAATTACTGGGTTAATACCTATATATTTTGAAAAGTTGCTAAATGATTTCAAATTTACCTTGTTGTTGTACCTACTGTAGCGCCACCTTATTTTATATTAATTCACCATTAGTTTCACCCTAATTTAACGCATTTCCGCGGACATTTTTTACATACAGAGATATTCCTCCTCTATCTACACTCCATAATTCATATGCAAGATCTAGCGATCTGACATTGGCGACTCCCAAAGGAGCCATTTAAAAAAAGAAGAAGAAGACTCATTCGTGTCATAATTTGCACATTATCCTCGCGTCCCATTTAGCGAAAAACGTTCTAAAAATCAATCATAACGACTACTTATTCTAAATTCAAATTGTCGAAATTTCGTTTTTTTTTTTTGCTTTTTCGACTCTGGCAGACCGCAGAATGGTGTAACCCTGCATCTTTTGGTGCCATTAAATTAAGAAGAAAAAGAAGATTTCCTCTTGTCTCCTGTTTGACATGAATGAATGAATCTTTGTGTGGCATATTGCAAACGTCAAACGATACATAACAGACAAAGATAATGAGGCGATGAATACGCTGCTTATTTTTTTTCTATGAGTAAGAAGCTCATATGTATTGCTTTAATTATATTGGTAGAATGGAAGAGATTTTATGGCCAGCCCATCTAGCATACGCCAACGAGAAAATTTTGTCTACACGTTTTCTCGATGTTTGATGGCATTTCTCTTCATCTCTATTGACCCTAACATGACACAATTTTTTTCTCGTGTAGATCTGTCGTCAAAATCTATGGATATAATGTCAAAAAATGATTTTGACGTTATGTCGTTATCGACAATATAACTACACACGAGAGTGAGATTTCTCGAGATTTTCTCGTTTGCGCATCTTAGGCCGGCAGAGTTATGTTATTATGTCGTACCGGTGCTATGTCACCACCTATCAGAAAAACCAATCATGATAAGCCAAGTGTATCTATAAAGTTAATATACGTAGCGGAATAGAGAAACAAAGGCCTGAGCAAGCGAGATGCCACTGGCAGTAACACTGCGTGGTAAAAAGAGACGTGTGATACATTACAGCAGCACTCTTTTTGGCGTCCAGTCGGCACTTATCGGCACGTTGACAATTTAATCTCATAGAATTCATGTTCAGTCATGCTTGTGTAAGTGTATACATGCACATATTTTTACACACAGATGTAAACCAATTTCGGCTTCGTTTGACAGCTCGAGATTGTTGCTCTATTCAGGTATAAGTGCATCTAGCGGGATAATGTAGTAAAAATCTTTCCCAGAACAGAATGTACAGCATTCTGCCGTTGATGTGGTATTTATTCTATGTATCTAATGCTAATATAATAAAGTTTATTATTATAGTTTAATCTCATTTAAAATGATTGAATGATTAAATAAATTTACTGTGTGTCTATTTTCAGCGAGCGAAAAAACTCAAAGAAGTCGAACGTGAGTTACTAGAGACCCGCGCGGCGGAGGACGCGGCGGCGCGGCGACGGACATTGGCGGAGGTGACGCGAACTGTCTTCCTCATATACTTCCGCGTGCTGAAGACCGCGCCGCACTCGCGCCTGCTCGCCGCCGCGCTCGACGGCTTGGCCAAGTGAGTACAGACAATACCCTACCGACTACGCCATTTCAGCTGACCCTGTATATTTATCTACTACGCCGCTAGATGCGCTCCGCCGCGCGGTAAAACGCCGCTTGCCAAGTGAGTGGCTTTCAAAGATATTGACAGTTAATATCCTACCGACTGCGAAATTCCAGCTGACATAATATTATACGTATTTGACTTTCGGTAATGTAACGAATACGCATTTTATTTTATTTTATTTTATTTATTCCGAACAACATGCAGTCATGTGATAAAGCACTGTTACATATAAGTTTAACATTAAAAAGACCTGATAGCATGACGAGGTACACATGACGTTAACACACGACATAAAAACAGACTACATTTATAGTGCGTCTCATCAAATAGTTCCTTTGCCGTCATGTTGGCACTAATGCAAATTAATGCTGCCACATTACCCTTACTGTGCTACCCTAAATTAGGAGAGATAATATTATGTTATCAACTTATCACAAAATGCACTTAAGGAAAATTATACATAATTCTAACAGCTTTCGCCCGCGGCTCTTCTCCATACTCCAGAGTTCCAGACAACGTGTACCTATGAAAGTTTTATGATGATCAGCTTAGTACTTTATGTGTGAAGGCGTAACCAGCAAAGTCACTTTCGCATTTACTAGCTAAAAGCCGAGCTTTGTGAGGGCTCGCGTCATCACACCTTCACCGATTGATGATAACACATTTACATGTAAGCACTATGTTGAAGCACAAATCAATAGGCGTGATAGTTTGTCCGTAAAGTGTACCACAAAATGTACAGGTTGTGAGAAGTACTAGGGCTCGCTTCGCTCACTCTGATAATGTTATTGTACTACCTTTTACCCGCGCCTTCGTTCGCGTGTATGTAGTTTTCGTTACTAGAAGTGCGTTTTATCAAATAGTTACTTTGCCATCACGTAAACACGGTAGACACGCTCTGCATGTATTCATAAGTTTTACTGTGTGTAAGGGTGATTAAACTGACGCTGGTAACCCTGTGGGAATAATGCGTGAAAGCCAAAGGAAGATCTTCCGACCGAGCGAGGTGGTATGCTCGGTCAGGCCGAAGCCCACGTGATACATTTCAGCTGTCGTATATATATCGACGCGCTTAGAAAACTTCGATAGCGCGATGCAGGAATGTTAGGCGAATTGTGGGTACCGCCACAACCCTATTTCACTAAGCCGTAATGGCGGCAACCCGAGTTTAATGGAATTATTGGGGCCTAGTTACGTTTTTCACGTTCACAAAACTCTTTCACTCTTAGCACCATCATTCTTTCACCACTCTTTAATGTTTTCGTCATGATTTTCTCACGAAATCACAGTAAAATTATGAAAACTCGCAGAGCATGTCAACCACATGTCAACCTTGTTTACATTATTGACAGACAGGAATGCCAACATGACGGCAAAGGAACTATTCGATGAAACGCACTATACCATACTCCAGAATTAAAATGCTAAACGAAAGCCCATACTACATGCTAGTTAATTAAAATATTTAATCACCTCCCAGATGCAATTAAAAATGAAACAAAACTTATCATTTACGAGAAAATTAAAAAGCTACCTAACTGAAAAATGTACCTACTCGCTAATGTATCTACTCGCTAGAAGAATTCTTTTCTAAAGAAGATTAAGTATAATACTTAAATTCATAAAATATTTTAATTTCATTCATGTACTATTGTAATTGTATAATGTATATATTATATAAGAAATTAAGAAATAAATAATACTGTATATTATATTCAATTATGTAACGTAAAGAAATTACAATCCAAAATATTTGTTAACTTAAGTACTATTTTATAAGCAACCGCCTTTGCAAGGTGATGAGTTTGTATGTTGTATACTATACTTGGATTCTAATAAAGTCTTTGAAACTTTGAATCTTTGACCTTTAGGTTCTTAAATTAAAATTTAAAAAATTTACAAAGATTGGTTGATCGTGTGGGGGGTCGTGTGTAATGTTACATAAAATTATAGTGTTTGTTTAGAACCCTAGCCCTACGACAAATGTCTTGGGATCAGAAAACTAGTTCTATTAGGGTTCGTGTATGTGTACGTGTGTGTGTGTGCGTGTGTGTATGTGTGCGTGTATGTGTGAGTTTACAAAAATGTTATGGTGCAGCAAAAAAACAAAATTTACAGAAAATTTCATGAAACTCATAAAACTTTCATACAAATAAGCAACATTTTATTGTATACTTGCTTATACAATTATCAAATGTTTCTGCTCAATTGCATGTGTTTGAGGTTAATTAAACTGAACTATATAACCGGTGGTAGGCCTCATGTAGACTCGACGTTCTAAAAGTGTTAACTTTGTTGACCTACGGTATTTAAAAATGAATATTTTGAATTTGAATATAATTTGACTTTCCCCGCAGATTCACGCACGTGATCAACCTGGAGTACTACAGCGAGCTGGTGGCGATACTGACGGCGTTGTCGCGCGACGGGCTGGTGTCGGCGAGCTCGCAGCTGCGCTGTGTGCGCACCGTGCTGGCGGTGCTGCGCGGCGCCGGCGACGCCCTCAACGTCGACCCCGCCGCCGCACACGACCGCCTCTTCGCCGCGGCCGCTACAGGTACACGCACGCACGCGTACGTAAGCACACGGATAAATATGTTAGCACACGCACGCACGTAAGCACGCGCGCGTGCGTAAGCATTCGCACGCGTACGTGAGCATACGCACACACGTAAGCAAGAGCGTGCGTAATAAAATTGCTATTTTATACACGGTTTCAATTTGATAAGTTTCGTTCAACCAGTTTTTAAATTTTCGTCTTTGGAAAAGGACGCCTTATCGGCGAAGAAAGTGACCAGCGAAAAGAGTGAAGTATTTGTGTTGTACTGTTTGCAAACTTATATCGTATTCCCGTCCGTCTTTATGTATTATACTATTAATAGTATAATCAAATTTCCAGTGACAAGCGCTGAGGACGTGCGCATGGCGCTGGAGGGCGTGTCGGAGGTGACGGGGCGGGCGCGGCGCGTGTCGGCCGGGGTGCTGCAGGCCTTCGCCAAGCGGCTGGCGGAGTTAGCGGCCCGCCTGCCCCCGCACGCCGCGCTCGCCGCGCAGGCGCTGCTGCATCAGCTTCTACAGGTATCCTGCCAACTACGTCAACTCTTTTCCTGTTTTATATTACGACCCTGTTCTCTCACGGTGTCTAAATCGATACTCCGGACTAGGGTAGGCTTCAGTTCATCTTATCAGAGACCAGACATATCTTATACATAAAAAATGAATTTTCAAATGTGTTAGTCGCGCTAAAACTCGAAAACGGCTGATTTTAGTCTTAAAATATTCGTATATGTCCAGGGAAGGTTTTAAAGTGACACGAAGTTCACCGGAACATCTAGTCAGAATATATTTCAGTTCTGAATATAACATCGATCGGTTGATATTAGATTTTTTTTGTGTTATGGCGGGTTGGTGTAGAATTTTTTTTAAGAAGTTTTATTCAACTGACGCCGATGTGTTAGCACTGTCGACAGCATTTTAAACTAAATATTACGGTCACAAACTACATTAAATATTTCGAAGGCCAGTTTATATGTTATATCAACAAAAGGATAATAATTATTAATATGTATCTGGTACCATTGGCGCTAGTTTACCCAGAGAAATGGATTCGTAAGCAGATGTTAGACCTATAATAATAATAACATCCCGACGAAATCGTGCATGCTATTTGCCTTAAAATCTATCACTTTTGAAATCACTAAATATTATAAAACAAAGTCGCTTTTTTTACTTTTAACGACAAATAATGGCTAATTTTCGAAGCGATTTTAACCAATACGGCATCAATCCTTATTCAAATAACCTATCAAGCCCCATAAGAGCACCAGTGATTGCGACAACAATAGAATAATAATAATATCTATGGACGCTTTACACCACGTCAGTCTGGCCCCGAGCTAAGTTCACCGGAACATCTAGTCAGAATATATTTCAGTTCTGAATATAACATCGATCGGTTGATATTAGATTTTTTTTGTGTTATGGCGGGTTGGTGTAGAATTTTTTTTAAGAAGTTTTATTCAACTGACGCCGATGTGTTAGCACTGTCGACAGCATTTTAAACTAAATATTACGGTCACAAACTACATTAAATATTTCGAAGGCCAGTTTATATGTTATATCAACAAAAGGATAATAATTATTAATATGTATCTGGTACCATTGGCGCTAGTTTACCCAGAGAAATGGATTCGTAAGCAGATGTTAGACCTATAATAATAATAACATCCCGACGAAATCGTGCATGCTATTTGCCTTAAAATCTATCACTTTTGAAATCACTAAATATTATAAAACAAAGTCGCTTTTTTTACTTTTAACGACAAATAATGGCTAATTTTCGAAGCGATTTTAACCAATACGGCATCAATCCTTATTCAAATAACCTATCAAGCCCCATAAGAGCACCAGTGATTGCGACAACAATAGAATAATAATAATATCTATGGACGCTTTACACCACGTCAGTCTGGCCCCGAGCTAAGTACCTGAAGGAGTTGTGTTGGTACCAGACAACAAAATTTTTGTTCCGTCGGCGGGATTCGAACCCGCGATCCTCGGCTTGCGCTGCCAACGCGCCACCAACTGAGCCACAGAGGTCGTCAAATAACAATAGATTTCCAAGAATCCGCGATCGAAGGATTAAACACTTTAAGTAAATTGTTGATTTAATATAGATCTATATGGCCCTTTATACAGAATAATATGATTTAAATTAATATTTTCGAAGATATTACATATTTAAATATTGCGGGCCACGGGTAGCAATAATTAATATAAATAAAAACTGCTGAATCGATTTTAATCATTTTGCAGTGGCTATATATTTTATACACGTGCGAAGCCGGGGCGGGTCGCTAGTTAAGAGCGGGCTGTGAAATTTCTAATAAGTATTACGATCCCGGAAGACGATTGACTCAAATAAAATTGAGATTTATTTAATCACTAGCTGTTGCCCGCGACTTCGTCCGCGTGGACTTCAGTTTATAGCGCGCGGTGTCAACAAAATTTGTGTCAAATTTAAAAGCTTTTTAAAACCCTGGGTACCCCTTTAATCAAAATACCCAAAAACAGCTGTGCAGTGTGCACATAATATTTAATTTTTTTAAATTAAACTTTATTTATACCAAATTTAAAGCTTATTTAGCCCCCCATTACACAACGTTAGCTTTACCCATAAACTATTGATCATTGGAAGGTTTAAGGTTACGTCACTGCAATCTACATAGATAAAGTACTGAGTAGTGAGTTATTATAACAATCGAAAGAACTCGACTCAAGATGAGTACCACCTCTTATAGAAAGACTTAGCGCCATCTGTTATGAATTTTTGGAACTAACTTATTTTTAACAAATTTACGCATTTTTACGCAAAAAGGGTTGTAAGGGGGTCCTTACAACCCATTTTTCCAGTTAAAAAGTATCCTATGTCCTTTCTCAGGCTTTTAGACTATCTGTGTACAAAATTTCATTACAATCGGTTCAGTAGTTTTGGCGTGAAAGCGAAACAGACAGACAGAGATACTTTTTTTTATTTATTAAATAAGGGGGCAAACGAGCAAACGGGTCACCTGATGGTAAGCAACTACCGTCGCCCAAGGGCACTCGCAACATCAGAAGAGCTGCAGGTGCGTTGCCGGCCTTTTAAGAGGGAATACGCTCTTTTCTTGAAGGTTTGCAGGTCGTATAGGTCCGGAAATACTGCTGGTGACAGTTCGTTCCAGAGTTTTACAGTGCGCGGCAGAAAGTTACGCGAAAAACGCACTGTGGAAGACTGCCACTCATCAAGGTGATGAGGATGGTACGGACAGAATCGTATTTCTATACTTCCGTCCTAGTCGTTTTGTGTTTGCCAAAATATCAACACAGCGATCTCCTTAGCGACGATAAGTTTATTGGTCGCTATGTACTCGTATGACACGACATAATCTTATTTTATTGGTCAGTTTACTTTTACCCACGCACCCAGCACGTCTTCGCACCCAGCGAATACCGAGAAATATAAACATACGCCGGCTACTTAGCAACCGCCTTAGCAACGAAAGTATTTACGTTTTGAAGGTTTAGACAGGATTATTAATTTAAGTTTTGCAAATATGGTTCTGAATTTTTTTAAATAATGTAATATAGGTTCTGAACATGTTCTGAATTATTGGTGTGAATATTTATTTCCCCTATCTGAACTTAATATTATGCACTTCAAATGTGGCTTATCTTAGCATTTCTGTGCTTCAAATCATCAACTAACCTAACTGTTCAAAATGTGCTATAAGAACAATGAATTCATACACAGGTTATAATTAAGCAGATCAACCCAGTCTATATCAACAGCACACCCTCATTATACAATCTTCGTTGATGGTCATGGTAAGAGTCGGAAAAAGCCACGAAAGGAAGTAACACTAACGTAACGTTTTGTCTTCAAATTTGTTTCGTGTTGCTGATCGTTTTAAGATCCCAAAGATTTTTTAAATGACCACAATTGTAAATTATTAAGTACTGTTTTACTGTGAAATAAAATATTGTCACTTTTTACTTGTGTTGTGATTTTTGATAAAATATGTTCTTGTAGATTAGAAAGATGCTGATCTTTAGAGCGTTTTTACGTTAAGCAGTAGATAAAAATGGGTAGGTAGTAAGTTGCTTTGGAATAATAGCAGTCTTAGATTAATCATTGTGGCCTGTGGGTGGGAGTTTTGGCCTGTGGGTTTAGTTTCATATCATAACTATACGGATTCCGATAGACTTTGAGGGAATACATTTTACAGTCTCTTATTTATGAAAATACCTAAATTACTTAAATTGCGACAATTTAAATTCAATTTTAGCCTAAAACACCGATTTTATTTTGTCCTATTTTGGATGGTCACGATTTGAGTAACATTAGGTATAGATTGTCTTTTTCATTAAAGCAAGGCAGGAGCCGTTCAAATCGCGTCAGTTCGTTTTGTGTTTTTTGCCTTGGAGTTTCTATGAAAAATATGATCTTTGAGACGAGGTGAATAAGGTATGACCCTAATGACCACGTGTTACGGACCATTATTTGGTAGAGCAACGAACTGAGTCAAGGACACGATATTACTAATTTTGTGTCAATTTTTTCAAATTTAAAATGAAAAAAAAAAAATCTGA
Organism: Lysandra bellargus; assembly: GCA_905333045.1. Classification (NCBI taxonomy): domain Eukaryota; kingdom Metazoa; phylum Arthropoda; class Insecta; order Lepidoptera; family Lycaenidae; genus Lysandra; species Lysandra bellargus. Next base: position 1,297,474 of record HG995357.1, read on the forward strand.
AAAATTGGCCAAGTGTGAGTCGGACTCGCGCATGAAGGGTGACCGGTTTCAACCGGGCATTTTCTAAAACCCGGCACGATACGACACGACATTCATCCATCAAGTCAAATCCCATACATTTTGATAACGTATTTAGTCATCGTTTTTAACGAAAGGTACTTTGGCTACAGTCCCTGTACTAAAATTCATCCCCTCCGCAGCACAAGCCAGTTTCCCTCCTGCTCGCGCCGGAGGAGGGTACGTGCGGGCGGTACGACGCGCTCTCGCCGTCTGCGGAGCACTGCGGCGCGGCGGCGGCGGGGCTGCACGAGCTCGCCGTGTTAGCGCGCAGTGTACACCCCACGGTGCGCGCCGCCGCCACCGCCATGCTCAACCACACGTGGCCGCACGAGTTGACTGGACTGTGAGTATAAGTGTCTAAACACACTAGGCCGAAAAAACGCGGCCGAAGTTCCGCATGATTACGTTTGCAATGCAAATACTTTACGCATACAATATAACGCGACGTAATTTCGACATGGTGTGTCATCAGCAGACATAGAGTCATCAGCAATGTAATAGTTAATCTAAATCAAATATAAGGTGTACAAATAATTAACATCATATTCACAGGACGCCAATGCAGATCTACAAGCAATACGACGGGTCCCAGATGTGTTTCAAGCCGCCCATACCATCCAAACCGCTGCAGACCGCCAAGAATTTCGTTGGTTTTGCTCAACCGAGCTTCGGAGCCGAATGTACCGCTATAGAAGAAACCACTTCACTTACATTGAAAGAGAACGTCGTTAGACGAGTTTAATAAATTATTGTGATAATATTTCTGTACTTTTAATTTAACTATACATACATAAAACTCACAAATATGTATTGACTAGTTCATCGCGACTATATTCGGTTTTGCAGCTTTGCTTTTTGAAAATAGCTGGTGAACTTGACTCTCGAATGTCAGGTAGAAGCCACATGTATGCAGCTCTCACAGTGAAAGAACCCCTAAAATAGTCAAATTTACAAGATGGATGTCATTTATTTGTATTATTTATGCACTAGCGACTACGATTATTTACATAATAAAATAAAATTATTTTTTGTTATGTGACGCACTATTTCAAAATATCTTGATCTAAATATAAGAAAAGCTAAATTCAGCAAATTATTTATTTATTTATTTTACTTTATTTAGGAAACAAACAGTTTTTTTAATATCTTAATTAAATACAATTTTTACTTAAAAACTAATAGTTCCATAGAAATTTAATGCAATTTTACAGAAAGATATGCTGTTATAGATTCTTATGTAATCATAGTTGTGTCATTCCTATGCCGTTACGTCAAGGAAGATTTCCTAGCAGCAGCCCGCTCCCGCAAACAACCTTTACTTCCAGCCGACATTGGATTAACTGGATCAGGAAAGATCTATTTAAACGACCACCTGACGGTCAAGAACAAAATGCTTCTTACACAAACCAAGACAATTGCCAAGAAACACAACTATCAATATGTTTGGGTCAAACATGCAAAGATATTTGTGCGGCGAGACCAAACCTCAAAATCATTTGTTATCACCTCAGAAGGCGACCTGCAAAAAATACACTAAATTTATCATTTTTCTCTTCCCTCATGCACTGTTTAATTAGTGAGATTATGCAATTTTTATTCCACAACAACTTTCATCAATATCTAAGTGCTATAGTCATTGTAACACTAATGTATGTCCTTTGTATTAGCATATTACTACTAACTTCTGTCAGATTACTCTATTCAGTGATCATTCATTATTTCCCAAACTTTATATTGACCATTCGATCAGCCGATCATACAGTGTATTGTGTTTCCTTTTTACTTTTGTCTACAGTATCGGTTAAGCTTATCACATATTGCATTAACATAATATTTTTCTGTTGTAATGTTACACTAATACTTAAATGTATAAGCTACTACTTTCATATAATAATATTATTGAGTGTGTTATATGCTGGGTTGTTTGCACAGTTTAAACTTACCATACACTTAAAATTAATTCATGATTTCTGCTCTGATTTTCGCTACCATAAGGTATGTGCAGTAATGAAATATTTTTACAGAGCTTATCTTAATATTTCATCCATTACCTTTCTTCTTAATAATACAATTACTAAAACTTCACACTACTTCATAGGAAAAGTGCTATTATTTGCTCATTTTACTTATGTCAAACTCCATGTCTTGAAACAATCTACTAATTTAGATAATATATTAAAGACTAACCACTGTGATTGTTTTATTATTATCACTACGACTGTCTACCATATTTTGTATTGTACTATATTATATTTGTCCGCAACCTGTATTAACAATAATCACGCTATAATGTGTTACATATAATGTTGTAATACTAAATAATTATTGTCTACTCCAAAATAGACAATATTATGATAGGCTACTGACTATAAATAACCGCATTAAAGTTCTATTTGTTGAAAAGTATATTATTACTTACCCCACTTACCTAATATTATACATTATTCATAGTGCATGCATAGGACTACGGGACCCAACATTACTAACAAAGTTATGTTCCTCTTGGCCTTGTAAAATTAAAACTACAGAATATTATATATACTATTTAATACCATGCAATGCTTCTCTGACTTATTTATATGTATGTAACCATGTAATCAATGCGTGAATTACTTATCTACTACCAGAATGTGCGGGGGCTGCGGACTAAATCTACTACTTTCTTTAGAAATTTAGCTGCCAATAACTACGATATAATATCCCTTACCGAAACATGGCTTATAGACGGTATACTTGATAGTGAATTGTTCGACGATAGGTATCTAGTTTGGAGGCGCGACCGCGACTACTCAGCCACAGGGCAGGCTCGCGGCGGTGGCGTGCTGGTGGCAGCTCACCGCGACCTTGTAGCTTCTGTAAAGACTAACTGGCAGTCCAGCTCAGAAGATATCTGGATCTCGATCCAGCTGCGGGACAGCATTAGTAAGAGTACATTTTCTCTCAATTTATGTACACTTTACCTCTGTGAACAATGCAATGGGAATAGCTTCTTCAATCAATTAAATGCACATTTAGATAAGCTTTCAGACCTAGTTATTAGTCGACCCAGTGACAAATTTATCATTCTAGGAGATTTCAATATGAGTTCCATTGTGTGGACGTCTACGCCAGACGGAATTACACCTAACTTATCGTCTAATAACATCGTACACTCTAATTTTATTGACACCCTAAACCTTTGCGGATTACAGCAATTTAATACAATCCTAAACAAACATAATAAAATCCTCGACTTGGTCCTATCCAACATCAAGGTCTCCGTCACGTCTAGTCTAGATCCCTTAGTTAGTGAGGATCCCTACCATCCAGCGCTATCGATTACGTTAGATGCAACCCAACCTCAACCATTGAAGCCCCGCGCTCGTAACACTTACCAATATCACAAAGGCAACTTCGATCTCATTTGCCGTGACCTCAACCTAACTAACTGGACATACCTACTTGGAAAGGACACTATAGATGTCGCAACCAGCAATTTTATAAAATAATATTCAATATTATCGACCAACACGTCCCGGAGCGCATTAGCAATAATTGTGGCAAATACCCACCTTGGTATGACACAGCTCTCATTAACATAATTAAAGAAAAGTTTAAATATTACAAAAAATACAAAAGTTATAAAAATACGTCATACTTACATATCAATTACTACGCGACAGAGCAAAGGACTTAGAGCGGACTTGGTATGAGACTTACATGGCCAGAATCGAATCTTCGCTACTAACCAACCCTAAGATATTCTGGTCTTATATAAAAAACAAACGAGAAAATTTTAATATCCCTTCAAGTATGTCCTATGGTAATTGTAGTAGCAGAGACGGACAGGAGATCTGCGAATTGTTTTCCCAGTTTTTTGGTACAACATTTCTTGACGCACCATCTTCATCCGCAAACGCTGATTCATCCCTTGAAGTCACCAATTGTAATATAAATACAATCGTGATAGACGTGGCGACGGTCAGCAAGCACTTAAAATCACTTGATCTCAGTAAATCTTCAGGACCTGACGGCTTGCCGGCGATATTCATTGTAAGATGCGCAGAGGAGCTTGCCTTACCGGTTTCCCTGCTCTTTAAAAGATCAATATCCGAGGGTCAACTGCCATCTGTCTGGAAGTCTGCATATATAACTCCTATCCATAAAAAAGGTGCTAAAAACAAAGTCGAAAACTTTAGACCTATTTCTAAACTTTGTCTATTAGCTAAAGTGTTTGAGCGCATTGTTTACGATCAGGTATACGGTTTTCTCGAACCTTGGTTCGACCCGCGACAGCACGGATTCCTAAGAGGCAGATCAACTACATCCAACCTTATCACTTTAGTCGACTTCCTAACTGAACACATGGATGATGGTTACCAGGTTGATGTAGTGTACACTGATTTCAGCAAGGCCTTTGACAGAATTGATCACCGCATACTGCTCCAAAAACTATTTGAGCTAGGCATAAGGGGGGATCTACTGAGATGGTTTTCTTCATATGTGGAGAATAGGGTTCAGTCAGTGGTTCTGAACGGATTTATGTCTGCTCGGTTACCTATTCCCTCCGGAGTTCCTCAAGGCTCCCTTTTAGGGCCTCTTCTGTTTATTTTATTTTTACACGACATTGGGAAATGCTTCAAGCATACAAAGTACCTAATGTTTGCTGACGACCTAAAATTTATCGTCCGATCAAAACCCCATCTGATGCATACCTACTCCAAGACGACATTTCTAGCCTTGCGAATTACTGTCTACTCAACAACCTCGACCTCAACATACCGAAATGTAACATAATATCCTTTTACCGTAAAAATCAGCCTCTGCTGCATGACTACTCCATCTCTAACCTGCATTTAACTCGTACTTCAGTCGTCAGGGACCTCGGAATACTCTTGGACAGCAAGCTCACGTTTGAACCCCACATCGACCATATCGTTGGCAAATCCGTAAAGGCTATGGGATTCATTATCCGCAACTCCAGTGACTTCACCAAAATGAAGACACTGAAAACACTCTATTGCGCCTATGTCCGCAGTCACCTGGAGTACGCTAGCCAGGTTTGGAATCCTAATTTTGCAATTCATTCAGGTAGGATTGAAAAGGTTCAAAAAAAGTTCACAAGGCACCTTAGTTACAAATTTAGAGTTCCAAACCTTGGTTATGCGGACCGCTGCAGTCGCTTCCATCTTCCTCCACTATCAACCAGAAGGAACATCGCTGATATCCGCTTCTTGTTAAAATTAGGCCAAGCGAAATTAAATTCCCCCGATCTTCTAGCCAAACTAAACCTAAATATACCACCACGCCACTGTCGCATACGAAATATTCTGCACATACCTCATGCGCGAACTTCTTATAGACAAAACTCATTCTTTCTGAGGTCAATGAGAGCGTTTAACGAGCTTGCTAAGTCTGAACCTGCAATCGACCTTTTCACAAGCAGCCTAGTATCTATTAACACCGTGTTTCTAGGCAAACATCCAGACACAGAAAGATGAAAACAAAATATGTTATTAGGTATTTTTCTATTTTCCTATTATATCCAGTTACAGTGTTTCTATTGTACACTGTACATAGTTACATTATTAAGGACACAATATAATTGTTGTAGTCAATAGTTAAAGTAGTCTTACTATTACTAGTTTGTTATTTATTAGTTTGATATGTAGTTTTATCTTACACCTAATACTCCATAAGTAATTGTTATCTGTGGAGGCTTGTAATTGGCTTTTCTTTTCTATCCTTTATGACTATTATAATATTGTTAGCTGTAAGCCACCCAAAGAAAATAAAATAAAATAAATAAAATAATTATTAATTACTTATTTATTAACAGGTTTTGTAATTTTAATTTGTAAATAGGCAAGCTAATATTAAATATATCAAGGACCTTAAATTCTTCATTGTAAGTCTTAACGCTACGTTTGAGGAAACAGTTGCTAGTATAAATTGATCTATACAAAGGAACCGAAAATGTGTGCGTCCCCCCAGAAAGCCCAATCGAGCTAGGTGTATTTTCAATATATCAGAATTTAGAGCAAAAATAGAGCACCTCTACAGTCAAGTAAAAAAATTGGAGCATTAATACGAACGACGCTGCGAGCTAAAAACCGTGGGCTTGCTGACGTCCTGTCCCGTCAGCACGCCCAAGCTAGATCTCGGGAACCGTTGAGAGTACTATCGTGTATTGTGGTTCAAATTTTCGAGCAAAATTGGAGCACTCTGCTCCCGTGAAATCAACTTCGAAACTAGAATGTGAAAGGAGTTAGACGTGATTAACCGGTGGGCTTGCTGGCGTCCTGTCCCGTCAGCAAGCCCACGCAGATCTCTGAAACGGTAATGATTTGGATTATGATTAAAAACTCTACAATAGAGCCCTATTTAGAGCACTCTGCTCCAAAAAAAATATTAATGTAGCTTCAATAGTTATCGAGTTACAGGCCTTTGAAAACGGGCTTGCTGACGTCGCGTCCCGTCAGCAAGCCCATTTGGAGCGTGAAAACTACTGAACGGAGAGTCGTCAAAAATATCTCAAATCGTAGCTTAGAATGAGAGAACTATGCTCCAAATAGATCAAAATCCTAGGTTCTACGGTTTTCGCGCTATCAGCGAAAAACACTTCAGCCGCCAAAATTTGTCGATTTTCAAAATCGCGCGACGTTGCCGTTCCGCGCAACAAGCAAATGAACGCTTCATTTGCCGTTGGTGTACATGAGAATGAACCTTCAGATGGTTTATTTAAGAGTCTCTTTACTTGCAATCCTAAGATGGCACGTAGTTTATGTCTGATATAATAGACCAGCAGCTATCGTTGCTAATTCGACATTTGTAATCTTCTTGTAAGTTCATGTAAAAGTAAGCTTGTTTGCCTACTCCCTATATTGAAATGTTACCTAATAATATTTCATTTGATGTGATGTGAGTCAGCACAGCATGATTAAGGGCCTACACGAGCCATAATGGCGCCGCCATTAGTTAAAAATAATTACTCACGTAAGTAGTACCTACTTTTAAACGAAAACTCAGTTTTCAAGTTAGGTATTTATTTAGAAACAATCAATCGGCAATATATAGAAAGCTGTGTAATATCTATTATTTTTAACTGAGAAATTATTTTTTAACTGATGGCGGCGCTACTTAGGCTTGTGAAGTTGTGATCTTAATAGAAGTGTTGAAATAAAACAAGAAACATACAAATGTGTAAATGTTATAATTGTTACAAATCAGTCTTGTTTATAAATTAGAATAGGTAAGGTGCCTGAAGGTACCTTTCGCACCTTTGCTTCTTATAAAACAGTCTTAATCATCATTTGGTTTCTTATGTTACTTTACTACGATTATGATTAAATAAATATAGCGTTTCATTTATTGTAGTGTTCCTATTACGTTTTTTTCCAAACATGTTGAAATAAAATTTAAAATAAACTAACAGACAATATAAGTAAACATCGTAACAATAGGTAGGTATAGTGCTTAAGCAAAGTTATACAACAATTGACCCTATTTATGCAAAATGAGTCCAATCCACACCATTGCCAAAATTGAGTTAATAATGCAGAAGTATTCCAAAATAGCCCTTTTATCGACCCTATGAAGATCGTACTAATCTAACATTTTTTTCAGAACAAAACATTTTTACAACAAAGTTACCAACTAACAAATTAATGAGTATTGTTTTTTTTATATAGATCCAAACTACATATTGGTCTCTCGATTTTTTTTTTAAATTAGGCAAGTAGAATCATGCGACTTGTTTGCATATTAAAAAAGGCTTAGTTCTTAATATTTTACAAAGACTCACGGGTCATTGTGACACAGGCCCGACACAAAATAGACATATCCCATTTTTTGATAGGGTAAAACGACTAGTGATTAGATAGTACCAGTTATTGGACAAAACACAAAAACGCAATATTATTTATAAAGTTTGCTTTAAAAACTGCATTTTTAAAGTAATAAAACGCCTGATTTTAAAGATAAACAGGTAGCTATTAAGGTGACGCCGCGTTAAAGTAAGAAACCGTGTTGGATATGTTTTAGATTGCTTGTTTTCTATGAGAGGCTGGGCCGGCTTCTCATAGAAAACAAGCAATGGAACAGCAAAAATGGAAAGGGCATAAGCAACAAAATGGTTTTTGTCGCGTAATTTAAAAACCATAAATACATTTCATATAAGCTATGCACATATTAAAGTGTATGCTTCAACCAATTTATGTACAAATTTTGGAACCTTAAATCACTCTCCTCTGTTGGAAAAATAGGAATCCCTTTTTTTACAGCGGTCTTTTCGATTGATAATTCTGTGTTATAAAAGTTGTCCAATCGTGTTATGCTATGGGCAATTCAAAGACAAAGACATGATGAATACTAACAATGAACTTTAGTTTCTTAGCTTTAGTCATTGCTGAGAAAAATCGGCATCGCTACAGCCAAATTATCAAGGCGTCGCCTTAAAGCAACCTTAATAAATATTATAGTGTTTTTGTGCTGTGTCCAATGACTAGTACTGACTACTGTCCAATCACTAGTCATGTTCACCCTATGTAATATTTATATTCAAAATCAGTGGCTAAGACGTTATTTTATTGCTTTCTTTTTTTCTCTTTAGGCCCAGTAAGAAAAGTGCTAATACTATTAAAAGAATAAGAATCGTTATTTGCATGTTTTTTGCAATTATATTCAATATCAGTGGCTAACACTTAGAAATTATTATTTTCATACCGTGCCTAAAGAAAAACACAAAACCAAAAAAAAAATATTTTGTTTACTTAGGTACATTTAAAAAGAAGTCAAGTGTGAGTTGAACTCGCGCACGAAGGGTTCCGTACCATTATAGAGCAAAATTAATAAGTAGTAAAAAGTTTTATAGTGCCCAAGTGTGTGCCCGTGTAAAAAGCCGGTCGTGCACCTGATCTCTCACCAGTCATGTCGGTCTTCCGCTTCGTTGGGTTACGAGAGTAAAGAATAGTACTCTTGTGTATTGCGCACACACTTGGGCACTATAAAATTACTCCTGCTTTACTGGCCTGGTTTTATTGAAACCAAAGTGCTCTTGTGTATTGCGCACACACTTGGGCACTATAAAATTACTCCTGCGTAACTGGCCTGGTTTCATTGAAAAGAGAGTGGTCGTGTGTATTGCGCCTATATGACCGTTACGACACGATCATATAGAGGGGGAAAATCCAGGAAGAACAAGCCGAAGAACCCCATATCGAGGAGAAACAGTTGCCGAGTTATAAGCACTCAAAGTTTGACATTGACAGCTCGGCAACTGTCAAACGTCGAACAAAAGCGGCCATAACTCCGCTCCCAATAGGCCTAGAGGAACGGGGTTTCTTCTAACATCAAAGGCAACATCTCGGCTACCTCCTCCCTGAATTTGAACTAAATCGGAGACATCAAATTTTGTCTCAATTCTGAGGCCAGGATCGAATAGAGGAGAAAAATCCAGGAAGAACAAGCCGAAGAACCCCATATCCAGGACAAATAGTTGCCGAGTTACAAGCATTCAATCTTTGACATTGACAGCTCGGCAACTGTCAAATGTCTCACAAAAGTAGCCATAACTCCGCTCACAATAGGCCTAGAGGAACGGGGTTTCTTCCAACCTCAAAGGCAATACCTCGGCTACCCCCTCCCCGAATCTGGACTAAATCGGAGACATCAAAACTTTAAGGACGATTCTTCTACTATATACTTACAATACTTTTAAATGAGTAATGTAAAATTTGTCTATTACAGTAATGTACTGGACAAATTTTACATTAGATATTCTTTGCATTTAATGGACAATAAAGGTCCGATAATGGCTCATTATTTTGTAAAATGGCAATGTAACTCCATTACTATTATTTTTTGTATTATTATTATTATTTTTTACATTAATATTTTTGCAACGTTGCTTGAAACCATCACTACTAATGCGAAAGTGTGTCTGTCTGTCTGTCTGTCTGTCCGTCTGTCTGTCTATCTGTCTGTCTGTTTGATATCTCTTCACGCCCAAACCACTGAACCGATTTTGCTGAAATTTGGTATGCAGATACTTTGAGTACCGGAAAAGGACAATTCATCCCGGAAAAATGTACGGTTCCCGCACGATAAACGAGTTTTGGCGAAACGGAGTTGCAGACATCATCTAGTTTTAAACATCCTTGTAAAAACCAGAAAAAAGTAGGAGCCCCACATTATATCAGGTAGGTACTTACTACCGAAGCATACAACATATATTTAGGATATGCTCACCTAGATGCAAAAAAATATTTAGTTTTAAATCTAAATTATATATTTTTTTCATTTCAACATTTTTTTTTGGGAATATAAGCAACAATATAAACTAAAAAATAATTGATATATATTTAATTCTATTACTACATAACCAAAAGAAAAAAATGCCGGTTTTCTTCAAAATTTGAAAGTTCATGAGGCCTCAGTTTATTTAAAAGCAAATTTTATAAGTTAAAATCGTTGTTTCTATTACTAATTAGATGTTAGACATCCAAATCGGGTGCACAAATCTCATGCACGAAAATCCTGTTGACTTGTGTAATAAATCTAAAAAGATGGCTCGCTTTGGATTATAATATGTATCCCACACTAATATAGTTTTCCTAAAAGGAACCCTCCTGTTTTTGTTTAATTTTTGTTGGAAATAGTAGTAATTTTTAACATATTTATATTTGTATGCATAGAATAAATTACCAAATATACTATTGTAAATTAACTTTACTTAAAATAACAATAAGTTTTAAAGAATACACAATTTTAATAAAAACGGCTTTTTCTCAGAACTGTCATCGTGTGAGTTGAGTCCGGTATGCATAAATAGGTCCAATTTTTATCACATTTTTAGTCATAAAATGGCACTAAAATTATGTAAAGTTTCATGTGCACAATCACCTCTTTATTTGTGTCCATTTCGCTATAATCCTCACTTTTGAAACCTTCATGAAAATCAATTTTGAGTAGGTATGCCAAAAAATATTCATGAAATAGTCGTGACTACATGCCGAATCTCGAAAATAGTCCTTCAACGATACCAGAGTTATAAAGGTGTGTTGAGGATTTTTTATATGTATAGTTTACATGGGTTATATGGGTTTTTAACATACTTATACAGAGTAAACCAGGTCGAAATTTATATCGTTTGGGACGACTATTTCCGGACTATTTTTTGATACCAAGTTTATACTGAAATCCGTAAACGTTTAGTAGAAAACAGGTGAGGATTATACCGAAAAAGCATGTCGCTATAATCCTCACCAAGGTACCCATAACTCTGGAATCGTTGAAGGACTATTTTCGAGATTCGGCATGTAGTCACGACTATTTCATGAATATTTTTTGGCATACCTACTCAAAATTGATTTTCATGAAGGTTTCAAAAGTGAGGATTATAGCGAAATGGACACAAATAAAGAGGTGATTGTGCACATGAAACTTTACATAATTTTAGTGCCATTTTATGACTAAAAATGTGATAAAAATTGTTGTATAACTTTGCTTAAGGCGACGCCTTGATAATTTGGCTGTAGCGATGCCGATTTTTCTCAGCAATGACTAAAGCTAAGAAATTAAAGTTCATTGTCAGTAATCATCATGTCTTTGTCTTTGAATTGCCCATAGCATAACACGATTGGACAACTTTTATATCACAGAATTATCAATCGAAAAGACCTCTGTAAAAATAGGGATTCCTATTTATCCAACAGAGGAGAGTGATTTAAGGTTCCAAAATTTGTACATAAATTGGTTGAAGCATACTCTTTAATATGTGCATAGCTTATATGAAATGTATTTATGGTTTTTAAATTACGCGACAAAAACCATTTTGTCGCTTACGCCCTTTCCATTTTTTGCTGTTCCATTGCTTGTTTTCTATGAGAGACCGGCCCGGCCTCTCATAGAAAACAAGCAATCTAAAACATATCCAACACGGTTTCTTACTTTAGCGCGGCGTCACCTTAAGCACTATACCTACCTATTGTTACGATGTTTACTTATATTGTCTGTTAGTTTATTTTAAATTTTATTTCAACATGTTTGGAAAAAACGTAATAGGAACACTACAATAAATGAAACGCTATATTTATTTAATCATAATCGTAGTAAAGTAACATAAGAAACCAAATGATGATTAAGACTGTTTTATAAGAAGCAAAGGTGCGAAAGGTACCTTCAGGCACCTTACCTATTCTAATTTATAAACAAGACTGATTTGTAACAATTATAACATTTACACATTTGTATGTTTCTTGTTTTATTTCAACACTTCTATTAAGATCACAACTTCACAAGCCTAAGTGGCGCCGCCATCAGTTAAAAAATAATTTCTCAGTTAAAAATAATAGATATTACACAGCTTTCTATATATTGCCGATTGATTGTTTCTAAATAAATGCCTAACTTGAAAACTGAGTTTTCGTTTAAAAGTAGGTACTACTTACGTGAGTAATTATTTTTAACTAATGGCGGCGCCATTATGGCTCGTGTAGGCCCTTAATCATGCTGTGCTGACTCACATCACATCAAATGAAATATTATTAGGTAACATTTCAATATAGGGAGTAGGCAAACAAGCTTACTTTTACATGAACTTACAAGAAGATTACAAATGTCGAATTAGCAACGATAGCTGCTGGTCTATTATATCAGACATAAGCTACGTGCCATCTTAGGATTGCAAGTAAAGAGACTCTTAAATAAACCATCTGAAGGTTCATTCTCGTGTACACCAACGGCAAATGAAGCGTTCATTTGCTTGTTGCGCGGAACGGCAACGTCGCGCGATTGTGAAAATCGACAAATTTTGGCGGCTGAAGTGTTTTTCGCTGATAGCGCGAAAACCGTAGAACCTAGGATTTTGATCTATTTGGAGCATAGTTCTCTCATTCTAAGCTACGATTTGAGATATTTTTGACGACTCTCCGTTCAGTAGTTTTCACGCTCCAAATGGGCTTGCTGACGGGACGCGACGTCAGCAAGCCCGTTTTCAAAGGCCTGTAACTCGATAACTATTGAAGCTACATTAATATTTTTTTTGGAGCAGAGTGCTCTAAATAGGGCTCTATTGTAGAGTTTTTAATCATAATCCAAATCATTACCGTTTCAGAGATCTGCGTGGGCTTGCTGACGGGACAGGACGCCAGCAAGCCCACCGGTTAATCACGTCTAACTCCTTTCACATTCTAGTTTCGAAGTTGATTTCACGGGAGCAGAGTGCTCCAATTTTGCTCGAAAATTTGAACCACAATACACGATAGTACTCTCAACGGTTCCCGAGATCTAGCTTGGGCGTGCTGACGGGACAGGACGTCAGCAAGCCCACGGTTTTTAGCTCGCAGCGTCGTTCGTATTAATGCTCCAATTTTTTTACTTGACTGTAGAGGTGCTCTATTTTTGCTCTAAATTCTGATATATTGAAAATACACCTAGCTCGATTGGGCTTTCTGGGGGGACGCACACACCGAAAATACATTTTGTGAACGAGAACCAGGTCTAGGTACTTTAAAATCGATACATTCCAAAATGTGTGCGGCGTCAATGTGGTTATTTATAATTTTAAAAAGATAAATTTGGTCAAACATTTTCCTGCGGTTTACAAGACTCGTTAGTGAATGTCGACTGAGTGAGGTCTCATAAGAGATATATTCATGATTTCCAACGAATTCTAAGGACTTAATAAATTTCTTCTGAACCTCAGACCAATAAAAAAAGAAAGACGGAGTATTTACAGGTAATGTTGTGAAGTCGCTGTCTATCAATGTGTGCGTCACGCTTAGCATAAATACGCTAGGCGTGCGCTTGTGTGCAAAAAAATAATGTTGCCAACTCAGGGTTCCAGATTGTAAAACTCCCATCCTGTTGCAGTCTTATTAAACTACTAAGTAATGACTACAAAAGTTGCTATCAAACTAGATTGTTAATCATCATTCATTAGTAGTTGCTGAAAAAAGTAAATACTTAAATATCTATATCTAATAAATTATGTGTTTCAACTAACTAGACAGACAGACAGACATACATACAGTCTACAGACAAAAATTGTAAAGAATGTTGTTTGGTGTATGCAGTATGTATCGTATAAGTACAGATTAATATGCAAATAGTAAAAAAATCTTTCAATACTACAAACAGACACTCCAATTATATTTATATTAATAGATTTTAAATGAATAACGAATTTTAGGTTAAAAATAAACATTTGTCAGGATAATACAGCACGTAATAATATTTTTCCCCTATTATGGGGAAAAATATCTTGCGACCAGCATGCAGCACTGGTTGAGGTTCTGTGTTCCGAGACTCCCGAGACAATTTTTTAAACTAATAAATTAAATTCGTTATTTCGGTGGTAATATATAAATATTCAACTAATTACTTGTGAAACGTAATCCCACAAGGTTTCTTTTGAGGACAAGAATTGTTTTTGCACCATTTAACGATGCAGGACGGCATATTTTGATATTTCTTGACACAGATGAAAACGACATGCGCCGTCACTCGTTGAAACCGGAATGGCGGGCGGCCGGCTTCCTATGGCCGTATCGGCTTCCTATTGCCTGCCTCACCGCGTAGCATGGATGGCTCTGTCTATCTTTTTTTATTGGTCTGAGTTCTGAACCCTCTCAATGCGGGCGATATGACAAGCGTAATACGGACTCCAAATTATGCAAGCAAAGTCTAATATTGACCGAACAAAGCTGAAGTATAAGATTTTTAACGTGTGGAGCTGTTTAAAAGGTTTCGAATTCTTAGTATAAATCCAAGTTGACGAAATGCTCTATTGACAATATGGTCGATGTGAAAATTAAATGACAATTTGGAATCCATAATTATACCAAGGTCACGAATAGTTGTGACCCTATTGAGAGGATTGCCATTAATTTGGTAATCAAAGTTAAATGGGTTGTGTTTGCGAGTATAAGACATCACGGAACATTTATCAAGATTTAAGAAAAGTTGATTTGCTAAGCAATACTCAAATAATTTGTTTAAATCACATTGCAGTTGCTTGAAATCCTCTAAGTTAGCAATTATTTTGAAAAGTTTTGCGTCATCAGCGTATAATAATAAATTTGAAAAACGTATAACCTTGTTAATATCATTAATATACAGGATGAACAGCAAAGGACCGGCATGTGACCCTTGGGGTAATCCCGAAGGAATATCCATGAATCTGGAAACATAACCTTTTATAGATACTGCTTGGGAACGATTTTTGACATAGGAAGTTATCCATCGCAGTAGATCGCCATGTATACCGATGTTCCAAAGCTTTTCTAAAAGTAGATCATGATTTATTTTATCGAAAGCTTTGGAAAAATCGGTATACACGACGTCTACTTGTAGCTTTTTATCCATGGCATTTAATAAGAAATTGGTAAAAGTAAGCATATTTGTTTCAACTGAACGGCCCTTACAAAAACCATGTTGATTAATAGAAATGTGATTTTTTAATAACCCCATTAGCTCGCGTGTGACAATTTTTTCAAATATTTTACCTAATAAATTAGTTTTCGATATCGGTCGGTACTGAGACACATCATTTCTATTTTCATTTTTAGGAATAGATGTAATAAGGGCCTGTTTCCATTTCATGGGAAATGTGCCTTCCGTTAGAGATTTGTTGTAAATAATAAACAAGGGTAAACTTAGTTCCTTGGCGCATTTACGTTTAAATATAGGAAATTATAATGAAACTAACTTAAAATTAAATGTTATTTATTAATAGCGCAATACGTAATAATTAATGGCACATAAATAAATATGTATTGTTGTTACAACAAAAAAGTTTTCCCGATATTATAAAAATAATCAGTTACATTACAGGACTCAGTTACATACAAAAACTTCACAGAGCCAATTATTTTTACACCTAAATACATAAAAATATACTCAAAAGCACCCACGGGACGTCACTAGTGTGAAGTTCGCAACTAAGCGCACAGCTGTAAAGTAAACTGGCCGAGGCGCTCGCTGCAGACGCGCACGTGGTCCGTACTCCGTGTACAACTTCACTCGCTTCTCAATGTCACTGGCGTGTACTGTGCAGTTATCGCAGCACGTGACGTGACCAGTGTGAAGTTAGCAATTAGGCACTCTGCTGCGAAGTGAGCTGGCCGAGGCGCTCGCTGCAGACGTGCACGTGGTCCGTGTACAACTTTACTCGCTTCCCGATGTCACTGGTGACTGGAGTGAAGTTATCGCAGCACGTGACATCACTGTGGAGTAAGCGACTAGGGACTCTGCTGCGAAGTGAGTTGGTCGAGGCGCTCACTGCAGACACGCAAGTGGTCCGTGTACAACTTCACTCGCTTCTCAATGGCCTCCGCCATCAGATGCTTGGCGTCCGCCCGCTGCGCCTCCACGTACTCCTTCAGTTGAGCCAGCTTCGACTTCCAACTGAAAATGTTATAGTCTATTGAACGGTACATCTACGAATAATAAAGGAAATAAAATCTTAGCTACTTAAAATTAATAAATAAGCAGAGTCAAAACAAAAGCGTTTCACAGAATGTTACTATCATAATTTACATCTAGAAATAGGGTGATCGCATTTATCAGGACGCGCGCGCCGACCGCGCCGCATTTTAGGATCCTTTGTATGAAATGTGAAACCTCGCACCGTTCGCGCCGCATTTCGTGTACTATGCGGTGCGTACGGCGCGTACGGTGATGACATATGCGCGAGCTATACACACGTTGGTTATACTCGGTTGGGTCGTTAATGACGACTCGTCTTACAAGCTACGTTTTTTTGACAGTGAATAAAGCTATATCATTAGAGCGTTTCCTCTAGTTTCTACTCACAGCTGCTCCTGCGTCTCCCAGTGACGCAGGTCGGCAGCAGCTCGCTCGTGCTGCGCGGTGTCGTCCCGCAGCCGCTCCAGGCGCTGCAGCAACCGCAGCTCCTCGTCCGTCCACGCCGCCGCCGCCGCCGCCTCGCGCGCGTTCTCCGCCTCCGATGCGGCGGTCTCGCGCTCCACCTGGATCAAATAGCACAACAGCTATCAAACAAACAAGTTGTTAATGCTATCATGCCAAGGACATACACAGATAAAGAGAGATAGACACAACAAACTTACAACACCTATTTTCGTTGGGTCCCAGAGTCAAAGCTAATTGTAACAGGTGTAAACTCCACTCACCGTCTGGCGCAGCTCGGCCACCCTGGTGCGCGCGGCGTGCAGTCTGGCGGCGCGCTGGCGGGTGTCAGCGGTGCGCTGGCGGGCGACGGCCGCGCGCCGCTCGCTCAGCCGCGCCGCCTCCGCCCGTAGCGCCTCCACCGCCCCGTTCACCACCTCCGTGCAGTCGCTCTCTATCACCGCCCTGTAACAATCAGCGAATTAATTAAACACTGATCATACATTTCGCATATATCTTACTCTGTTTTCGCCAATATATCGCCATCTCTTGACGACCCCCGTGGCGCAGTGGTGAGCGCGTTGGTAGCTCAAGCCGGAGGTCGCGGGTTCGAGTCCCGCCAACGGAACAAAAAGTTTATGAAGTTCCTGGGTCATGGATGTGTATTAAGAGTATACGCTAAGACAATTTTTCCATACAAACGTATTCCCCAATTTACTCCCTGGACAATGCGTCTAGCTGTAGACCAATGATTTTTTTATACAATATTGGGATCTGTGAAAGCTATGCCTGTACGTTCGATTTTTTCTAAATTTACTAATAAATAAATAAAAAATGAGCATTCGAAAATCACCAAAAACGAATGCCGCGTACCCCGCCAATCGACCGATCATAAAACAAATTTGAAAGATCTTTAAAAAAATGAAAACGTACAGACATAGAGGCACTCTTCCTGCAGATATTTCATGAAAAAAATATTAGATAGGCTCAATTTTGAAGGACGAAACTGAGGAATACAGGACCTCGATTTCCGCTAAAATTTTGTCGAAAAATGGACCTGAGCTGCATCTGTCTCTATCACAATCTGCGGGGGAAGGCAGGAAGTGAGGGGGGTATTGTCAGTCGCTACAGTGTTTTTTACACATACATATACATCGCTGCATACTACGATATGACGCGGGTTTCCCTGTCGATTTATGATATCATAGCGTAAAGTACTGTATGAATCTGGTAAGAGAATGTACATTTTATATAAGTAATGGGACTATGCAGTATAATATAACAGTACCTATTATATTCTGAACTAGCTGCTGCCCGCGACTTCGCCCGCGGCAAAGTATAATATTATGTCCTTCTTTTTGGAAGTTGGTTAAAAGTAGCCTTTAATTTACTCCTCACTACATCAGCTATCTACCAAAAAAAGTACCGTCAAAATAGCTCCAGCCGTTTCAGAGATTAACCGGAAACAAACAGACAGACAGACATACAGACTAAAATTGTAAAAAATATGTTGTTTTGGTGTATGTAGCCTAGATATGGACATAATATTATATTCATATGCATGTAGTAACAAACGGTTCAGTCAAATTTCAATATTACAAACAGACACTCCAATTTTATTTACATATATTATGTATAGATGTATATGTTACTGTAAAAGCTCGAACTGCAGTAAATCCTACGATTTACTAGTAAAACCTAAAATCTACCAATCCCTAATGGTAAATGTCCGAAAAGGTTTGCGATACGAACTTTTACCACCATATAGTTGGTAAATCTTAGGATTTACAGTAGACATTACTGGTATATGTTGAAAAAAACGGCCAAGTGAGAGTCAGACTCGTGCATGTAGGGTTCCGTACTGTTGAGCAAAAACATTGAATTTTTATTTTATTTTAATATTATTATAAATTATTAAATTGGTATTAACCGTGGGAGAGCCATGCTTCGGCACGAATGGGCTGGCTCGACCAGATAAATACCACGGACTCACAGAAACCCGGCGTGAAACAATTGCGCTGTGTTTCGCCGAGTGAGTAAGTTTACCAGAGGCTCAATCCTATTCCCCCTAAAATACCCTATTCCCCCTTCCCTACCCTCCCCTACCCTTATTTCCTCTTAAAGGCCGACAGACCTGCAACTCTTCTGAAGTTACGAGTGTCCATGGGCACCGGAAGTTGCTTTCCATCAAGTGAAATATTTTGTTTTAGGTACATACCTTACCTATTAATTAATCACATATTTTGATTGCCTTTTTACTTTTTTTAAAACCAAATATTATAAGAAGAATACTGATTGAATTATAGTAGCTTAGGTAAGCATTATGTTAACTATATGTACCTACCTGTTTTGTCTTATAGTTTATTAAGGCATTGTTTTATTCCTAAAACCAACATTTACCAGTTGACAGTAGTAGAACCTAGCATATACCAAATTTTAATGGTAAATGTTCGAAAAAATTGTCGTATTATTAGAAATACCTACTTACATTTACCAACTCGTGTCGGTAAATCCTAAGATTGACACTTAAATCTTAAGATTTACCGAGGTTCGAGCTTTTACAGTAACATAGATTTTACGTATAAAACTAACTTTTATCTGCGTCCAATTTTTTTTTACCTTTGTATGGGCAAGCGCCCCAGCGTCACGAGTTTCCCCATACAAAAGTGAAAAAAATTTGGTCTTTTAGCACTGCTACTTTCACAGTGAACTCTTTACACCCTGTACATCTTATCTGTACATCTTCCATACATCTTTTGTTACACCCTGTATATCAGCATCTGAACAAAAATGTGCCTTTCAAAAGAGTATGTATGTATCTATGTATCTATGACATGTAAGTGTCATACATACATACATACTGTATAGTTGGTGCGTTTTAAGATGATATGGGTGACACATTATAATTGACAATAGTAGGGAAGTTACCCAAACATTTTAATCGATAATTTAAAAATATCGAATCACTTCGTAAAGGAATTGCAATCGAAACTATCGATTTCGTACTGACGTTTCAGAGTGGCGCCTTCGATTTAAGAAGGCCGCCCTTTTTATCGATTTGATTTCGATTCAACAGTGTCAATCTCTATCGGCATAAGTTCCGTTTCATGCATCTGACATTTTTCAAATATTTTCGTATCAATAATTTCATACTCCTATTTCAATGTTAATATTTGTAATTTTATATTAATAAGTTAGCATTTAGCAACTTTTCATTTTTATTTATTTACAGTTATAGGAAACATTTGTTTTTGTAGATGGAATATAATTTATTACATTTTTTTGATTTTTTGTTTTCTTGTAAAAAAATCCGTAGCAAGGAATATGAGAAGTGTCACCCATATCATCATATAACGCACAAACTATAGTATATGTATGTTTTTATGTTTGTATTCGTATATCTCTGAAAGTACTATTCCGATTTCAGTAATTCTTTTTTTGTTGTACTAGGTGTTGTTCAACTTAGGGAATAGTGCAAGTTTCATCAAAATCGGTTCAGTAGTTACCTACTAGTTATGGAATTAGGGAGTTTTATTTCTCAATTACGTACAATTTTGAAGTCGGTTTTATCTTTTTAAAATACAGTTATCATCACTCAAAAACAATAATATTTTTCCCTAAAAAACTGTCATAGTAATGGGCCTGCTCAACCGGAGAAATACCACGCGCTCACAGAAAACCGGCGTGAAACAACCAACAACAGTTTCGCCGAGTGTGTGAGTTTACTGGAAGTCCAATCCCATACCTTATTCCCTTCCCTACCCTCTCCTACCCTATTCTCTTTTAAAAGGCCGGTAACGCACCTTCAGCTTTTCCGTTGCTGCGAGTGTCCATGGGCGACGGAGTTGCTTTCCGTCAGCTGCCCTAGCACGGGTTTGTCGATATAGAAGAAATAGATAAAGACAATAATCGTTCTATAGTTTCTTGGATAATAGCTCCTGTTTCAAAGTAAATAAAGTCGTAGATTCATCGACAACAGAAATCGTTTTTATGTAGGTTTTTCGAGCAACTTTTACGACCTAGAATTGTTTTGCGAGCTCGGATTTATAATCATTTTATAAAATGTTACACAATTTGTCTAGCACTTGGCGATTTCGATTCATTTTTGAGGGTGGAATTATCAATTTTCCCACGCTAAACAATGGGTAATAAAAACAGTTTAAAAAATGCACATAAAAGTAAAATAGCATTGACAATGAATCTACGACCTTATTTACATAGCCGTAGGATCTTAATCAAAAAAACTACATGGTTATAAATTATAATATTATTTTGTCTACGAAGATCGGAAATATTAAGTAGTATTAAATATATTTCCGTTGTCTGGTACCTGTAACACAAGTCCTTCAGGTACTTAGCACGGGGCCAGACTGACGTGGTGTGAAGTGTCCATAGATATTATTATTATTATTATTATTATTATTATTTAGCAATTCCTCTCAATCAATTCAGCAAATGAATTGTCGAAACTGTCAAACTGACAATTTTAAATGTCAATTTAGGTTGAATTTAGTAAGTTAAATTGACATGAATTGTGAATTGCAAGCAGAATTGCATTTTGCTATTTTAATAAAATGAATCACATTATGATTCATAATATGCATTATGATTCTACTAAGCGACCACTTTAGCCCTGCCACAGTATAGCAATTATATCTATACTGCCCTGCTAAGCGCAAAATCGGTATCTCCAAAAAAAACGAAAATTTGTTTTTTATGGCATCGGATAGCTTAGAAGAATACGCGTCTATTGAGCTAAGCCTTATAGCGGTACGTTATTCAAAAGTCATAAAAAAACGGTAAGAAAGTTTTCTCTATCTCAGTTTTACCTTAAATTTCTTAGGATATTAGAGGTTCAATATGACGTAGGCAAATAGCCGTATATTTAAATACCGCTAAATCTCTTAAAAAGCACAAGCGTTTTACGCACATTGTGTTCTAAGCCAATAAGCGGCATAATGTGACTATAACTGACTTACTGCTACAAGCGCGTTAGTATTTTTGTGCTTACTTGATTAGCAAATCATGAGATACGGCTGCAGCTGCAAGACAAATTGATCTTTAAGGCGTATTCTATACGGTCTGATTTCTGACACATCTTGCAATGATTTAGCCCTGCCTTGTCTAATATTCGTTTTGGGTGATAAAATATTATAAAACATTTTTGAATTTTTATATTTCAGACTAGATAACGCCCGCGACTCCGTTGCACCAAAATTCGCTTATCGCGCTGAAACCGTACATTTTTCCGAGAAATTGGTTCACTTCACACACACAATTGGTTTGGGCGTGAAAAGGTACAAGAATGAAGAAAGACAGACACACTTTTGCACTTATAATAATATTACTGTGGATATGGTAGGGACTTGATATGTTTTGTGTAATTTATTTTGTTCACGCATCCTTCATACTATATTTTACAGCATCCTATACTGCTTTGCAGGCTGTTTATGAGTCTGTTAGCTTTTGATATTGTCTCGATACAGTCTAGATTAAATGAAAAAAACACGTGTGGCACTCGGGAACTGCCGCGGTAAAGCTATTGCATACCACTTTGCACTTTTGTGGTACACTTTACGGAAAAACTATCACGCATGGTAATTTGTGCTTTAACATAGTAAATTTTATTTATATGTAGATGTGTAAATATTGGTCAGTCAAGGTTTGGTTACTATTAAAATATAAAAAAAAAAAAAAGAAAAATGACGCAGCTTTTAGCTAGTTTATAAAGATACATACATACACAGTTACACACTATATAACCTACTTACAATCGGTTAAAGCAACATCAAAATGCCATGATGATGCTTCGTCCCACATAAAACTCCCCACTTTTGACTGATTAAAATTCATAGAACAGTTTCTTTTTTGAATATGTTTTTTTAAGATTAAAAATTTAAATAATAAAAGAATTTATAAGTGCACTTTGATTTGTTTTTTTTTTCTTTATAAGAATATGTATTTTATTCGACTGAAAATTCATATCATTTTGTATACAAGCATGTTAGGTGAAAATTTAACCAAAAGGCAGTAACTCAAATCTCAAGTTTGTAATTACTAAGCGGTATAGCAGTATCTCATGGTTAAGGCATTTCCATGTATATTTTACATATTTAATTATTTGTGATAGAAAACATACCTAATATTATATATAAATTACATTTAATAACCAAAAATAACAATCTGTAAATTAACGTAGAACAAATTTTACATAATGTCAATTATCTCTAAGCTAGCTTTCACTAACATAGCGCTTTTGTGCTTAGTAGGGCAGTATACTGAGGCCCCGCACAGCACAACGCTAACGTAAATTATATTCACAAATCACAATACCTAATAATAATAATAATATTATTATAGCTCCAACTTCCAAACAGACTGCGTCGAGGCTCTGCGCGGGAACGAGGGGCCCAACGGGGTGAGGGCGCGGGCCGGGCGGTAGCGGCGTACACACACATAGAATACTCACAGTTCACACAGACAGGCCGGCGCGCGGCGCAGGGCGAAGCGCGATGGCAATAATTTCTTCAAATACCTATTTTTAAAATTCTCCTGTACCCGCGTTTCCTCTTAAATATGTGTATCATATAATAAAAATCTTAAATATATGTATAGTATAAAAGTATTAAATATATTTCCGTTGTCTGGTACCTGTAACACAAGTATTTCAGGTACTTAGCACGGGGCCAGACTGACGTGGTGTGAAGCGTCCATAGATTAACGATTAACTTATCTAATGGTAACTTATTTTAAGTTTTATAATGTATGTTATCTGTTGGAGCGGCCAGTACGTCCGGATGGGGTTTTGAGTGACGTTGTCTAACTGACGATGGACTTTTGAGAGGTGACAACCATCACCTGCAAAATATCTAGAATTATTATGAATGTCGGAAGGAACGATGTATGCTCCCAAACCCATCGGCTTCAAATCTGACGATATCTGGTTAATCACGCTCAGTGTAGATAACTAATATACGCCCACAGTCTTGGAGGTTAGATGCAATGTTATTCCATGGCCATTGAATCAGTTTCAATATACCGCTCGACGATCCGATATATATATATATATATATATATATATATATATATATATATATATATATATATATATATATATATATATATATATCATATTATACTAGCTGTCCCGCAAACGTTTCTTTGCCATATTATAAAGCATATCGCCCGTATTATTAATTTGTTGAAGTGACTAAATAAGTATGTCGCCATGGCAACGTCGGTCGCTATCCCGTCGCACAAACAATGGTCGCCGTTAGTCTCAGGTTATAATAATTTACTATTATTTATTTAACGAATGCTCTTATCAAGATATAAAGTACCCAGTAGCCGATTCTCAGACCTACTGAATTTGCATTATAAAATTTGGTAAAAATCAGTAAAGCCCGTTCGGAGGAGTTCGTGGACTAACATTGTGACACGAGCATTTTATATATAAAATTATTATATTATATCTCTCTCCTTCCTATGAAATGTCATCCACAAACGGACATTTAAGCTGATCACACGTTTGGCAGCACCGTACGCGCCGAACGCTTTCGCTGTTTGTTATGTATGATACTTGGGAGTCCCGAGAAAGGACATAAGAGATTTTTATCCCGGAAAAATGTACATATTTTCACGCGGATAAAACAAATTTATGCGCAACGGGGAGTTGCTGGCCTCATCTAGTTTTTATTATAATAGAGCTTACTTCTCATCAATATCGACAGCCAGCGTGGCGAGGTTGGGTGCGCGCGCGGCGAGGTGTATCAGCTGCCGCTTGTAGCTGACGCAGGCGTCGAGCGCCGCACGCCGCCAGCCTGCCAGCGCCGCCTCGCGCTCGCCCACCGCCCCAGACACGGTCTCCATCAGCTGACGCTTCGAACCCAGCACCTGCACACAATTCAAATTGACAATCAGATACTACAGCGTAATTTGGGCAACACCGACGGAAAAATTGCACAGCACTTACAGTAATGTTGCAAAACGGCTACTTTTATTTTCTCAAAACCTTTTTCGACGTGTAAAAAGCGTTTTCGTAACTGCCCCTAATGCCTATCGTCGCCACCGCCTCCGCCACGCCCTTAAGACAACTTGTGGCACTATACCTGCTGCGCGTACTCCAGCTGCTCGGTGACCGCGGCGCGCTGCTCCCGCGTCAGTGTCTGAGCCTCCACGACGCCGCACACCGCCGTCAGGGTCGCGGCCACGCGCTCCGCCTGCTGCATCACCGCCGCCCGGCAGCCCCGCCCACGAGACACTATACCTACTGCGCGTATTCCAGCTGCTCGGTGACCGCGGCGCGCTGCTCCCGCGTCAGTGTCTGAGCCTCCACGGCGCCGCACACCGCCGTCAGCGTCGCCACCGTGCGCTCCGCCTGCTGCGTCACCGCCGCCGCGGCAGCCCCGCCCACATGACACTATACCTGTTGCGCGTACTCCAGCTGCTCGGTGAGCGCGGCTCGCTGCTCCCGCGTCAGTGTCTGAGCCTCCACGGCGCCGCACACCGCCGTCAGGGTCGCCGCCGCGCGCTCCGCCTGCTGCGTCACCGCCGTAATCGCCGCGACCGCCTCCGTCACGCCCGCGCGCGCCGCGCTGATGTCCGCCGCGACCGCACGACGCGCCGCACGCTCGCCGCGCAGCGCCACCTATTGTCAAAAACATTTTAACAAATAAAATATTATGTAAACACTATACACAAAACTACGACAATATTCTACATACTTTTGAAAGCACAAAAAATACTGTAAGCATTATTTAAAGAAAAATAAAGTTATTTAATTTTTTTTTGGTGTGTTTATAGATATATTTTAAGACTGTTTATCAGTGCACGCACCGCGCGAGCGTCCCTGCGTGCGACGCGGCGCGCCTCGTCCGCGCGCGCCGCCCTCTCCGACTCGTCCTCCAAATCTGCCGTCAGTCCTGTAACACAACGTAAATACTTACTGATATTCCGTACACGTAATTAATATTGTTCAAAATAGAAAAAAAAAACGCGTTTGATGAATGTTGAAAGGCCCACCCTGGAAATTTTTAAAAGGTGGGCCTTTCAATGTTTTTTGTATCTCTTATTACAACGGCAACAGAAAGAGAAAATAAAATTTCAGCTGTCTACTATCGCAGTCCACAAAATACAGCCTGGGGACAGTGAAACTGACGGACATATAGCAAAGCCTTAGTTTTGAGTACAGAAATATAAATATAAACTTACTCTTAACGACGTCCCGCAGCTGCGCGATCTTATCATCGTTTGGTGAAATGATAACCGACTTTATTTTACGTAATACAATGAATATGATCCGCTACATGAAAAGCAAGCATATTCGACATTTTTCATGTACGGTTAGCAACAACCTGTACAACTTTACCGTGTCATAACTTTGCATGCGTGATGCGACTGAGACTTTTGTACAACGTATTTATGGTCTATTCCCTATGACACTCACTGACATATTGTAGAAGAAATATGGTGTAAAAGAATGTAGAGATTTTGAGGTGAATGTACAGATATACAGTCCACTGGTAGCTCGGTCAACAAAGTATTTGTAGTGCGTGAGTGGGAACCTAAGCGATTTCTGCTGGAACTTATTCAGGGTGGTTAAGGACAAAACATACTAAAAGTCCTGAGTCTAGGAGGTTAGCCGGCGGGAGGGGGGGTTTTCGTCAATAACTAAAAAACTATGCGTTGTAGCAAAAAATATTCTATAACGACATTAAAGCTTATTAAATTCTCTATAAATTTGATTCTATGCAGTTTTTCCAAATTCTCATCCGTTTTCGAACTACACGCTCTTATTATATTATTTAAGCTGAGGTAGACGTGGTACGAAATATCATTTGAAAAGCGATCCTAAATCCAACTCTACACTCAATACATTACACACATACAAACTAAAAGTATCTACGTAGTCAAGTGCGAGATGCCAATATTATTTTGTAACAAGAGTGACATGGATGGCCTATGGTATTCGGTCATACGAAAAATGTAAACAAACGCCCGCAAGTACTGACTGCAAAAAAGTCTATTATAAATTAAGAAAAATTTTCGCTAAGTAGTTTGTTAAGTAACAACTTACAATTACCTGATATTTATTTCTAAATGAATTTACAAAGACCGACCGGAATTTCAATCATGTAGTAAACTTAAAATATAAGCTTATGCTTAATGTTATTAGTGTCAAGGTATTTCTGTAATTGTACAGTTTTCTATGGAATAAAGTGTATTGTATTGTTGCTTCTTTAATTACCCTCCAATAATATTAACTTTGTAAGCTTCTGGCGTTTGCTCGTATTATTTTTTTATAATTTGTGGCATGCAGGTGGTGTGTTTTTACAAGTAAATACTTGTCAATAACCGTTACATACATACATTCATACATACGTAGCCTGTGAGAAACATAACCCTTACTTTTTGCTTTGCTGTAGTCGGGTAAAAATTATTCATCTATTGTGAACAACTATGATAGTTACCTTTGAAAGCTAATACCTGAAGATTTATTTGATTTACAAAGTTGTATAATTTTTACAAAATCTTATAACACAAAATGGCATCTTGCCCTTTGATTACATTTAGTATCTGAAAATATAACAAAGTTTGTTTTAAAAATTTCCTTGCTAACCGTACACACTCGCATACGACCATCGCGTACAGCGCGCCAGTGAACACTGACTGCAACGGTGTCAATAAGCTCTATTTGAACGGCGGAACATTTGGTGCGTATGGCCCTTCTACCTCAGTATAAATAGAAGTCTTTACCCATAACATAGGGACCTTTATTTCAAAAATGTATGTCTTCATCCTTCGATCGTGGATTCTTGGAAATCTATTGTTATTCTATTGTGTCTCGCTCACCGGTGAGATTATGGGGCTTGATGGGCTAATAGACATATTTATATATTACTAGCTGTCCCGGCAAACGTTGCTTTGCCATAATATAAAGTATTTCGGCCACATTGAGATGTATGGAGTTGACACTGCAACGCAATGTTTGGTCACATTCAACATAAGCTATATAGCCGCAGTGCACTTAGTCGCACGCGAGCTCTTCTACACGCCAGACATACAACAATAAAAAAACAAACACAAAAAAGTCACAAAGATGCCTAGTTATGGGTTAAGACATTGCAAAAATTATTCCAGTAACACTTCAAAATGCAACGGAATAACATTTCATCGGTAATAGCATTCTTATTTAATTATTTTCAATTAAAATACGAACATTAAATTACTAGGCGAAGTCGCACGCCATTTGCATTGTCATAGAGTAGTAGATTCAGAGTGGAATGTAGGCAGAATACTGATCTATGATAAGACGATGATGAATGAAGTACTCACGTAGACGAGTTTGTATTTTGGTAATATTTAAAATAATATTACGTATATTATACATGCTACATTATAATTATTTTATTATTGTTATTGAAAATATTTAAATACTTAATATAAATAAAGTAATTGGCTATAGTGGACTGTGGATCCATACTTGAATGTATAAATTTTATTAAATCGTAATTTTTATTTTTTTTTCATCCATTTACACAAGTAGATTCTGCCTTCATTTGAATGTAGGCATAAAACTGTGTCACTTCTGCGGTACTGATCTATAGCCATCACCGCCACGCCTCTCACCCCGCTCATGCCTCAAGTGTGACATGTTTTTTGTTGGCAATAGCAACTCCATACATCTCAATGTTCGCCCATACTATTATTTTATTGAAGTGACTAAATAATTATGTTGCCATGGCAACTTTGATGGTTATCCCGTCGCACAAACAATGGTCGCCGTCAGTCTCAGATTGTCATAATTTACTATTATTTATTCAACAAATGCACTTATCAATATAAATTCGCGAATCACCAACCGTGTGTTTTCAGCGAGCATAATTACTAGTTTCTTATCGCAGCGCGTCGTTGCGAAAGGATGAACCGAGCCATAACCTATGAAGTGTTGTGACTTGGTTTACCATTAAACGTCTTACTAACTAGTTTTGCAATTTGCTTTATGGACGCTGTTAGGCATTCATGTACTAACCCACAAAAATGACGTATTGAGATATCAATGCAATTATGCTCTTTAGATGATCTAGGCCCGTATTTTTGGTCAGTACTCAAGATGCATCTCGATCTCAAGACACGGTTCAGGCTCTGTGATTGGTTGGCTGTCAAAATTTGGACCAATCACAGAGCCGAACCGCGTCTTGAGACCGAGTCGCATCTTAAATACTGACCAAAAATACGGGTATTAGAACAAGACTGCATTCAAAATATAACAAAAAAAAATGAGTTAGGGCACTAATGCTTAACAAGTGACCTAATATGTATAATTATT
The DNA here is from genome assembly GCA_905333045.1 of Lysandra bellargus. Lineage (NCBI taxonomy): Eukaryota > Metazoa > Arthropoda > Insecta > Lepidoptera > Lycaenidae > Lysandra > Lysandra bellargus. The sequence goes on from HG995357.1 coordinate 1,326,710, forward strand.
TAATAAGTACATATGTAGCATTTAATTGTCCAATTAGATTAAACACTATGTTATACCTATAATAGTATTATTGTTTAAAAAAGAGCTGTCGAAGACGAATGGCAGTTTGTGGAAAAACCAGTAATGGTTTATGTTACACTGTATTAGATTATGTTTGTATTTTCTTTATAGTTTTAAAAAATAAATAAAATAAAAATAAAATATAATGTACCCAGTAGCCGATTCTCAGACCTACTGAATATGCATATAAAATTTGGTAAAAATCAGTAAAGCCAGTTCGGAGGAGTTCGTGGACTAACATTGTGACACGAGAATTTTATATATAAGAAGAAGAAGATATAATAAATAATTTTACTTTTAACGACGTCCTGCAGCTGCGCGATCTTATCGTCGTTGTTGCCCAGCAGGTTGCTGAGGTTGTCGAGGTACTCCTTGTTCAGGTCATCGTACGTTACGTTCGGCTCCTGGAACCTGCAGGAGAACACGTTATATATATATATATATATATATATATATATATATATATATATATATATATATATATATATATATATATATATATATATATATATATATATATATATATAAAGAGTTTTTCAATAGGGACATGACAATTTTGAATTTAGTTTGTGAACGCAACCTTTCACTTAATATCGAACTGTCACTGTCAGTTTATTCAGTAAACATAATGGAGGCACTTCACATGGCTATTTGTATTTGCTATTGGCTATTTGTTGCATTTGGCAAAATTATTGACGTATACACAAACAAGCAAATAAAGACAAATACGGCCTTCCACACATGGACGTCAAATACCAATACTTGATTTTGTTTACAGTGCGACAAGGCTTAAAATGAACGTGGGTCGTGGCACTGCTCGTAATGGAGAACTGTCAAAAATGACGTTTTTGTATGATGGCAGCGTTAGTTCCGTTTTCGCCACGTTCATTTAAATTTTAAAGCCTTGTCGAGCTGTACTATACGTAGTATCTCTTATTAGTCTGTGGCTGTACTTGCCTATTTGACTCTTTTCATGTGCGTCAAAAACCGACAAAGGTACGGATACGTGTATTTGGTATTGGTCATATTTGTCAAACAGGCAAATAAGGCATACCGTACTTGTCAAACATACCGTCTACACGTGGTGATTGTTTGGCGAATACATCAAATACGCAAATACAAATAGTCATGTGAAGCGCCTCCATAACATTTTCATCTTGGTGAAGTACACGAACGAACAACGTCTGCAAGTTTAAAAAATTTACGACAGAAATACGGAATCAGTGGCCGCTACTTTAAGAGCAAAAAGGCGAATTGGCCATGATTATGGATTATTTTTGGCCCACTTCTTCCATCACTAATATACTTAGAAGATATGGACGTGGACAGCATGAGGTTTCAACGGGACAATCGATTTATTAAAGAGCAAATTTGATGAGCGTGTTAACTCAAAAAGTGGACCAGTCGATTAACCGCCTTGTTTGTGCGATTTAACGTCTCTAGATTTTTTCTTTGGGACTGCGTCAAGTCGTTGGATAAACCGACCACGTTGGAAGAGCTCAGAACCAAAGTTAAACGCAAAATAGCCGAAATGTGTGTGTGTCCGAGTCATAGAAAATTGGATTCAACGAATCGACCGCTGCAAACGTGCCATATGAGCGAAGTCGAGTTCCATTCAAAAATGTTTTCATTGTACCTTAATTCGGTACTATTTTTTTTAAAATAATATCTCAAATGGTTTTAGTTTTATTTTAAAAAAGTATCTCTTATCATCCTCTTTTATTTCCTCATCCTCCACTCGTAAAGTATACAGGGTGTAAAAGCTTAATGAGATGTTCAGAAATATATATAGGATGTAACATAAAGTGATAATATTTTAGAGTTTAAGGTGTATGTCTCTTGTATACAGTTCACTGTCAAAGTAGCAGCGCAAAAGAAGTTTTTAAGAATTGGAGAAGGAGGAGGAAATTATGGAATTTCTCATACAAACTATAGAAGCCAAAAGAAATTCTTTCCTGGACTTCCACGAACATGACAAATCAGTTCAACCGTTCTTAAGTTTTCGCGAGAATAACATAATTGAAATTAATTTTTATTTATATTGTTACATGCTAGGGTCCAAAGGATTTGGAGAGAAAGACGTGCTGACTCACTTGAAGACTATTCACTAGCACTAGGTCCAACGCAAAGCACTTAAAATACACAGTGTTTCCTTACATGAAACATTAGTGAATAAACTAAGTGAAACTAATTTGCAACGAAATGGCAAAGTCACATCTTTAATTTTGTTGGTTAATTGCAGACAACTGCTATGGCAAGAATTATTAATAATACAAGTTAGGATAAGATTTACTTATCCTAACTTGTATTATTAATGTGAAAGTTTTTCGTCTGTCTGTCTAAAGGTTGCTCCTCCGATCGAGCGAGCGACAAAAATGCCACTTTATGACCTAAGTCCTTGGCTATAGGTTTCATCTTGCTCTACGCCACTGCAGAGCAGCGGGGGTATGGATCGCGAGACTGATGTGGGCAGAAAAATTTCTATGCGCATTATCACTTTGGGAGCACTGTACGTACTAGCGTTTATTAGAATTTTTGTTGGTCGTGGTCTCGTACCGTGAAGATCAGAAAGCCATCTTAATGCTTTGCCAGCGACATAAGCATATCGATAAATTATAACTTATATGCTGCACGAGCTAATCCTTGTGCAACAATTATAAGACTGCATATTTCATGGAGTTGAGATTTACGCTTAGCTCGGGTGAAAAGCTAAATGTCTGCTATTGGGCCGGCTCGACCGGAGAAATACCACGGGCTCACAGAAAATCAGCGTGAAACAGCGCTTGCGTTGTATTTCGCCGAGTGACTCTCCCCTACCCTATTCCCTCTTAAAAACCGTTTGTTCGTTTGCCCCCTTATTTCATTAAAAAAATGCTAACCTGATCCAACACTTGTAGAGGTAGTCGCGGCGGAGACACGACAGCTCGTCCTTCTCCAGGTACAGGCTCTCCTCGGGCAAAGGCATCTCCTGGCAATGTACACATATTTCATTGTCACAGGTTAGAGCGCTTACAGACGAACGGCACGTGTCGGCGGCAGTCGACGGCAGACGACGGCACGTGTCGGCGACAGTCGACAGACGACGGCACGTGTCGGCGACAGTCGACGGCAGACGGCACGTGTCGGCGGCAGTTGACGGCAGGCGGTGGCACGTGGTCGACAGTTTATCACGCTTGCAGTTGTGACGTAGCGCGTAAAGGTAAGCGTTCACAGGTCGGTATAGTACGCAGTGGACGTCTCGCATCAAATGGATATTTTTTTACAGTACGTCCACTGTATCGGCAGCGTACGTATTACCGACTAGCCAGTATGTTCATCTTCAAATTAGTCCAAATAAAGTTCCAAAGTCAAAATATTTGCTTTCGACTTTTCCATCTACTATTAGCCCTTTGAGCATTCATTTACTAGGCTAATCGGTAATCCGTACGCTGTTGATTCAGCTGACGTACTGTAAAAAAAAACCGTTTGATACGAGACGTTCGTTGCGTACGATACCAACCTGTGGACGCTTACCTTTAGGCAGTACGTCACAACTGGGGGTCTACCACCACCTCTACTATAGTATGTTCGTTTTAAGATGATATGCGTGACACATTATAATTGACAGTAGTAGGGAAGTTACCTAAAAAAATTAATCGAATAATTTAAAAATATCGACTCACCTCGTAAAGGAATTGCAATCGAAATTATCGATTTCGTACTGATGTTTCAGAGTGAAGTCGGCGATTTAAGATGGCCGCCCTATTTTATCGATTTGATTTCGATTCAACTGTGTCAATCTCTATTGACATAAGTTCCGTTTCATGCATCTGACATTTTTCAAATATTTTCGTAACAATAATTTTATACTCCTATTTCAGAGTTAATATTTATAAAAATATCAATAATTTAGCATTTAGCAACTTTTCATTTTTATTCATTTACAATTACAGGAAACATTTATTTTTGTAGATGGAATATAATTTATAACATTCTGTTTTTTTTTGTTTTCTTGTAAAAAAAATCCGTAGCAAGGAATATGAGAACTGTCACCCATATCATCTTAGAACGAACAAACTATAAGTGACATCGTTTGACAGATAAGAATTTATTACTTTATCGTCAAGCTAGCGATCTTAAAAAAAAATTGATATTTCACAGCGGATTTAACATTGTTTTGCATTTTTTACTGTTTTTTAGTAAAAATATGTTTAAAAAGTAGGTACAGTGATGTTATTGTAATCTTACAACAAAGTGTTCTGGAAACATGATAGTTTTAGGAGAGGTCGTAGTAGGCCCCCTGCAAGCGTCATAAACTGTCAAAGGCTGCCGTCGACTGCCGCCGACACGTGCCGTTCGTCTATAGAGATCAACTACGATAACATGGCGCGCCCCTCCAAATAACTGTTTCAATGTGTGTAGTCACATCCTTATGAAAGAGTTTGTGTGTAGTAAGTATTCAACCAATCACAGTACACGAAATATTTCACTTAATGTCACTTATTACCAAGATTTGTTGATCAACTAATCATATCTAGCCTACCGCGCAAGACAACGCACATCAAACGTTTTGACAACGCACTTCAAACGTTTTGAATTTTGGAGGGGCGCGCCAAGTTATCGTAGTTGATGTCTAAGAAGCCTTACACGGTCAAATTTTCATCAATCTTATCCATCAATCTGATTGACGGAATATTGATGGGTTTAAAAAGTTCATATTGAAAATATTATAATCAATCCATCAATCCGTGGGTTAGACAATCAAACTTTCGTCAATCTTTACCAGATTGATGGATCAGATTGATGAAAAGAACAATGGCCAAATCGTACCTGGTGGGTGGTGGCGTCCCGGTATGCCATTAGTAGCAAAAATTCCCTAATATTTTAAGGCATCGAAAATCATTAGAAATGTGTTTATAAATAGCCACAAAAGAAGATCAATATATTTTAGTTTCTTTATGTTCTGACAGCCGGCGATCATTCGCATTCGTTCTATTTTTTGGCCAATACTCTAGGAAAAATTGAAATAATTAGAAACGAGATCGCCGAATATACACTTGTAGGCTACACCGCAGTAGGAAAAAAGGTAGTTCTTAAGTCTAACCTCAAAATAATTGTTAACGTTATTAATTATTATAAAAAATCGTGGCTATTTAGACATAATTCTCAAACGGAATTATGTTTAGAGCATAAGAACAACCAAATCTAACTATAGTTTATTTTGGGACATCAAAAATAAAAGTCGAGTCCAGCTCCTATACAAATTTGGCCATGATTCTTTGACCGTGTAACCGGCGACATAGAGACGCTATCTGAGTAGTGTGTCGTAGGAGACATAGGGCGAAATGTTAACAATAAGCTAATAATGCGAGCTACGCGGAAACTTTAAGTACTATCAGAGAAGTTGATTCGTAAACAGATAGCGGAGTGCCGACGTACGTAATTTGGTCGCGTTATGTCAAAACCAGCCAACGCGACATCAAGACTTATTACATCTTACTAAATTTAGACGTCAAAATCGATTCAGTAACTAAATTTAGTCAAGTGAAATAGCATTTAGAAAGTAAGGACCGAAATAGTATTTAGAAAGTTAGAATCTTAATTAGCATACTAAATCGGAAGGAGTGTGGCTTCTGATCGGTGGGATCGGAAGGGGTGTGGCTTCTAATTGGTGGGATCAGAAACTTCTAATAATTATTAGTCTTCGTTTTTGGGATCCTCATTAGAACTTCTTTTAATAAGGTGGAATAAG